>CM073143.1:4527885-5850385 GCA_037039145.1 Fundulus diaphanus | reverse complement strand
GGATGGATGGACAGAAGAAAGGTAGGTTGGATGGATGAATGGATGGATGGATGGATGAACAGAAGAAAGGTAGGTTGGATGGATGGATGGATGGATGGACAGAAGAAAGGTAGGTTGGATGGATGGATGGATGGATGGATGAATGGATGGATGGATGGACAGAAGAAAGGTAGGTTGGATGGATGGATGGATGGATGGACAGAAGAAAGGTAGGTTGGATGGATGAATGGATGGATGGACAGAAGAAAGGTAGGTTGGATGGATGAATGGATGGATGGACAGAAGAAAGGTAGGTTGGATGGATGAATGGATGGATGGATGGATGAACAGAAGAAAGGTAGGTTGGATGGATGGATGGATGGATGGACAGAAGAAAGGTAGGTTGGATGGATGGATGGATGGACAGAAGAAAGGTAGGTTGGATGGATAAACAAATATTTTCCCATGTTGTGTTTTTCTCACATTGATCCAGAAATGTAAAATCTGGAGATCGTTTCAGCAGCGTAACTATTCGGTCAGATCCCACAGATCCCAGCCCGTCCCACGTGTCTCAGCGGGACCAACTCCCGCCGTGGTGACATCATCACAGTAAAACAAAGACAACCGAGGTCCGATTCTACAGAGACACTCCAAAGTCAAACGACTCAGATCTCAGAGTTTAACTACAACGCCGTCCATCACTGACCCTGTAGGACTGGTGCCTGGACGGCCCGTTAGCCGGAGCCTCGTCTCCGCTGGCTCTGGGGAAGATGTTCGGTTGCGGGACCAGATACTCCTCGGCGTCCATTATGTCCCCCATGTTGTCCCCCTCCTCCAGAAGCATGCGGTAAAACTGGCTGTCCACCGGGCTGCATGTGCTCCTCTCGTCGTCATTCTGGAGGAAGGCGACGAGACGATTATACAACAAAAAGCATCAGTGATTTCTGCAATAAAGCTGTGATAGTTTTGTGCACAAGTTTGAATTTACTGTGGATTCTTTTCTCTCACCCACACAGGGTCAAAATTATACATACACCTACTAATACTTGGTTAGATAACACACGTTATTTTGAGCCTTCAACAAGGCCCTGGAATATTTCTGGCTGGATATTCGGTCACTCTTCAACAAAAGTTCAGTTAAATTAGTTGCTTTCCAAGCACAGAACCGGCTTGTGCTTCACTGGCAGTGAACCAGACCCTCAGCTTGATGCTGCCACCGCCATGCTTGACAGTTGGTACAATGCTCTGAGCTTTAAAAGCCTTTCGAACCTGACCTCAGTCAGATCACTGCACAAAGGGAACAGAAAGTGAGTAAAATTATCTTGAAATAAGTGTATTTGTCCTTGATTTAAGCAGATAAATAAAATTATCTGCCAACGGAACAAGTATTTTCACCCCTAAAATAAGATAATTAGATACACTGCACTTGAAATAAGATTATGACAATGAGTTGTTCGTAAAAGTTTTATTCTATTGGCAGATCGTTTAAACTTACCTGCACATATCAAGCACAAATACACTCATGTCAGGAAAATTTTACTTACTTTTAGTTTCCTTTTTGCAGTGAGGAAGAAAATGCAGATGTTAATGTCCATGTTGGGCAATTTACCCAACAATTTACAATTCAAATCTCTTTACTCGTTTTTAAAATACTGTTTTAACAGTGAAAAACACTGTCTAATGTTTCAAGTTTGAAGCCATTTATTTATCTTTTTTATTAGGGATTGTGTTGGATTTTAATTGGTATGGTTTTAAATATTTAACATCATTTCTAATTGCTTGGTTTCTGCCTTTTCCTTCGTAGCCCCACCTGCAAATGATATTTTTTTTACTTTTTAACAGTTTTAAATCACATTCAGGCCGCCATCTTGACCAGGACTTCCTGGTAGAAAAGATCCTGTATCTTAATGGAACCAACCTGGCTAAAAGGCATTATTATAAGAGTGGGGTCCGTACCAGAGAACCAATTTTAAATTAAATCTACCGCTCATGTGAAGCGGAGTGGCTAATTATCCAGCCCTGTTTTTTTGCTAGAAGCTTGTTGGTTGCAAAACAGAGAATGTGAATGAGGTACAACTACTGAAGCTTTGTTTGGGTCTGTCTCAGATGACTCCTTTTGATGCAGAGCAGCAGCAGCTCCACTCATGGACAACGGAGCTCCTCATCCTATTTCTAAGCACAAGCCCAGCCAGCCTACAGGGGTCTGTCGGTCATAACCCATATCTCATGACTACAAGTGACCAACCAATGAATGAGACCCCAAGATACTTGAACTCCTCTGCATGAGGCGGCGACTGACCCACGCTAAAGGACAGACTGTTAAAGGACATTTGTCTACATATTAATGGGGGTGTATGCATATATTTGAGCCCGTATTAATATTTTTGAATCTGTGGGGATAAGACAAAAATCCACAGCACGCTAAATGAGACCAATTAAGACAATACAGATGAAGCGAGCCTCCTAAAAGTTCAACGTTTGCAGCCGCGCTCTGGATGAAAGTTACCTTGATGACTAAAAAGCGAGACGGATCTCTCGCCATGGCGCTAAGCTCCTGAACCAGTTCTCTAAACTTGGGCCTGCTCTCTGGATCAATCATCCAACCTGCAAAGCAGACAGAAAATCCCGACATGAACTCAAATTAGCCCTCAGGACAGCAACGAATGGCTGGGTTAAAACAAACACACATCAGTAATGGCGCACTGACATTTGACCATGACCATGTAGACGTCGATGGTGCAGATATTGGGCTGGGGAAGACGCTCCCCCCCCTCCAGCAGTTCTGGGATGTCCCTCGCCGCGATTGAATCGTACGGCTTGGCGCCAAACGTCATCAGCTCCCAAACTGTCACCCCTGAAAAAGGACGTCAGAACAGTGGAGAGTTTAGTTTGTTATTAGGGATCTAATAACGTTAATGATGCACAGTAGCAGATTGAACGTGTCTGCTGCCGACGATCCGCAGACATCCATTTTTAGGCCTTACCAAAGATCCTGAACCTGGATTTAGGTGGGGAATGAAACAAGAACAGGTTCTGGCTGCAAAGGAGTGCAGATAAATTTGTTCTCTGTCCCAGGGCTGCCAGGATAAAAGGGTGTAATCCTGTTCTTGTTGCCTTGGTTTGGGAGTTCCTGCTGCTTGTTTTCATTTTGATGACTTTAATATACATGAAGGTTTTGGCCAGAAAGTATTTTATTTATATTACTTTGTATGAAAGAATAAAAAATTCTCAGCTTTTAATGAGCTCTGATTTCAACTCTAGCTGCTTTGTATGTTATGGTTTAATGTCTCGTGGGAATGTAAAACTTTGCATCAGTAGAAAATCTTTAGGAGCCTTTGGGGGTGTCAAATTTCAGTCTTTCAGGGCCGATGTCCTGCAACGTTTAGATCTATCCCCTGTCCAAGACACCTGAATCAAGTGGCTGAATTAGTATGGAGCTAAAACAGTGACAGCTTGCAGCGACATTGAAGAGATTTGGCATCGTAAAATTAAACAGTGAAAAGTCAAACATTGATAGAAAGTAAAAACTTGTGATGATATTCTCATTTTATGCTGCAGTTTTTGTTCAATGAGATGTTTTCGTTGTCACTGCAGAGTTCCTTCAGCTATGATGTCACTACAAGCTGGCACTGTTTTGCCGTCGGGGGCGGGGCTAAATTGAAGGCCCCTTCATGGGCCCTCCGTTTTTCTGGTACTCATCATCCACCTGCAGTGAACTTATGGAAAGCTCCAGACAATGCCAAATCTCTTTTCAATGTCGCTGCAAGCTGTCACTGTTTTAGCTCCATAAATTACCTCCTCGGTATACAATCAAGTTTCCTAGAGTCCGGCTAATGACATAATTATATGAGGTGTGCTGAAGCAGAGAGACATCTAAAAGTTGCAGAACACCAGCCCTCGAGGGCTGGCGTTTGACACCGACAGGTTTTCGTTCAGGTTGGCCCTCCATTTAACTCAACTTCCCTGTCCCTGCTGGTGAAAATCATCCCCCACAGCATAATGCTGCCACCCCCATGTTTCACCATAGGGTTGGTGTGACTACGTATGTCGACAGATTCTCCCACCTGAGCTGTGGATCTCTGCATCTCCTCCAGAGTTACTAGGAGCCTCTTAGCTGCGTCCTTGATTAATGCTCTCCTTGCAGTCGCTCAGTTTAGGCGTGTGGGTTTAAAATTGTGCTATACTCTAATTCAGGGGTGTCACTGTATTTATTTGTGAAAGCATTTAAAAAAGAATGTGTCATTTTCCTTCCAACCACATAAAATCCTAATAAAATCCATCAAAGTCTGCGGTTGTAATGTGACAAAATGTGGACAAGTTCATGGGGCATCAATACTGTTTTTTCAATTTCAACTATAATTACAATCAGTGCCTAATTGAGAACAAACTCCAGCCAAGCAAGACCCACCGTAGCTCCAGACGTCACTCTGGTGGGTGAACCTCCTGTGCAGAATAGACTCCAAAGCCATCCATTTAATCGGCACCTTTCAACACAGAAACCCCGGTCAATCACACGAGGCAGAGGCACATAGCTTGGTCTCTGCCATCACGGTCCTGTCTCACCTTTCCTCCATCAGCGTGATACTCCGTCTCGTCGATGTCCAGCAGACGGGCCAGGCCAAAGTCCGTGATCTTCACGTGGTTTTGGTTCTTCACCAAAACATTGCGGGCAGCAAGATCTCTGTGGACCAGCCGGATGTCTTCCAGATAACTCATCCCCTACAGCGACGCAAACACACCAGATCCATCAGCCACAAGCCAGAGACAAAACTACGGTGGCCGAGAAGCGCAAACGCACTGCAAACACATAAAAGAGGCTAACACACAAAACACATGCAATGGAAAAATGCAGCAAAAGAGAAACCCTGCAATCACAGAAATTAGACACGCAAAGTGCAAACATCCTGCAAACACAAATGATGCTGACACACAAACACACAACAGACATGCAAAGGCAAAATGTCGCAAGTTAAGAAAAGCCGCAAATGGGCTCCACATAACAGAGGTCCTCCAGACCACCAGGGGGAGTCAACAACGGTCTGCCGTCTACACACATCAGACTGCAGTGATTGGCCGTGTCCTAATACTCGCACTTCCACCCTTGCTCCCCTCAAATGGGCGTTCCTGCTGAGGCTGTGAGTGCATAGTGTGTCCCGATTCTCCACAGTGGTATTTCGCACCGCCCCCTTTGCTCCCTCGATCCGCAATTTGGTGAAGTCTGCATTGATGCGGGCTTCGCTGAAGTGTATTACCCACAATTCATTGCTGCATGTGACGTTTTCAGCTACAAGGTGAAATAATTTTATCTCAAAAGACCTATAATCATACTGCCACCTTAAATTAATGACTAATTACCAATTTTTGTTACATAAAACAAATGTGTTAGTTATTTTTACACATAAAACTGAAATTTCCTCAAACAGTACCAGCTGGTTTAATTTTATTCTATGTGCTTTGTTGAATTTGTTTGATATATTTACACTTTAAAATGTCTGAAAACACCAAGTAATGTTTTGCACGTTTATTTATTGACGTTTTATCTGAAAGTGTGTTTCTGAACAAGTAAGCAACCAGTTATGCTTCCTGTCAGCGATGTTGATTTTTTTACCTCACAGCAGCTGTTGATGAAGTTGCAAAAAATACAATAAAGAAATCGTTATGAAAATATCAAATGTCTTTATTTTACTTTTTTTTTGCTTATTTTCTGTGACAAAAAAACAATGTCACATCAAGGTGCTAACATTAATGAAAGGCACACAACATATATTTTTTTGTTATTTTATATTTATTTTGGGTATATAAAAATATGATTTTCCATACTTTTAGCATTTGTGTCAATACCCGCTCTGCCCAATCTTCTCAAATTTCGGTTCCTGCAAGTTATTCCTCTCAGAACGATTGCTTGTTGCAATTATTATAATTTTTAGTAGTAAAGATTGGAAAAACAGTGACGGTCCCGTCATTTTTGTTGTCGTAGTTATGACACAGAGGTGCAAGTCCATGACATAACCCGTTGTGTCCCAATCCTCCAGTTTCAGACGCTTGTAACCTGCACACTCGAGCCCTTAAGTGCACTTCCACCAGGTGCACACTTCATAGAAGTGCGTAGGATTTAGTGTGAATATTGGAACAGGGCATTTGACACATCAGAAATGCAAACTACTACAATAAATTAAAAGTCTCAAGCACGTTAATACTAATAACGTATATATATATGTCGGTGTTCTATAACATTGTAAAAGATTAAGTGTTTAAAAAGACACAAAGGAAAAGGTAACTTTTCTTTCTTCTTCTTCCCAACCAATTCCTTAACTTGGTGGGTGGGGGGGGGGGGGGGGGGTCGACTCCCCCTAGTGGTCTGGAGCACTTCCGTTATGCAGTTTGCAGCTTTTCTTAACTTGCAGTCAATTTTGCTACTTGCAATATTTTGCCTTTGCATATGTTTGATGTGTTTGTGCGTCAGCATCATTTGTGTTTGCAGCTCGTTTGCACTTTGCGTGTCTAATTCCTGTGACTGCAGCGTTTCTCTTTTGCTGCATTTTTCCATTGTGTGCGTTTTGTGTGTTAGCCCCTGTTTTGTGTTTGCAGCACATTTACGTATTTGCAGTGCGTTTGGCCACCGTACAAATCAAATGTAATAGAAGATAAAAAAAAAAAATGTGATCTAAGGATACCTTGGCAATTTGGACACACCAGTTGAGGAGAGACTGAGAACCGATGCGGTCCTTGTTCTCCCTGACGTAGTCGAGTAGGCAGCCGTACGGCATCAGCTGAGTGACCAGCTGCACGGCGGACGTCAGACAAATCCCCAGGAGACGACACACATAAGGGCTGGTGACTGACGCCATCACGTACGCCTCCTGGGACCAAAATAACAAGAGGTGATGCAGGAGACTGATCTTTAATATCTTCAAATGTGTGGACTTTCGTATTTGGTTTACACTCACATCAAGAATGTCCTTGTTGCCCTTTGGTGAGGTGTTCTCCCGCAACACCTTAATGGCCACAGGTATTTTTACATTTTCTCCATTAGGAGTCCACGCCCCCTGAAACACCAATTAAAAAAAACATTATCTTAAATATAAACATTAAAAACACACAGAACCTGCAGCTCACATACCTTGTAAACAGTCCCAAAGGCCCCTGCACCAAGAGGTCTGAGCTTTTTTAACTCCGTCTCTTTCAGGATTCGCATCTGAGCTTGATTCGGAGACGCGCCGCTCGGTGTTAACGGCTCCACCAGCTGCACGAGGGAAACGGGGCGAAGAATAAACACGACCTCAGTCTAACGCCCCACAGAAAACGATGCAAACTGTGATCCAATGAGTGCCGCCGCTCACCTCGTTTTCCTGCAGTATTCTTCTCACCGTCAGCTTCCTCGTCCTCCTCTTGTATCTTCTCACATAAAAGAACAGCAGAGCCAGCAGGATGATGACAAGCACAACTCCAGTGACGGCAGAAGCGATGGTCGTGCCCGAACTACGCAGAGAGGGGAGGTTCAGTGGAACTTCTTAACCTTAAAACCCTAACAACACAGTGTGACTAAACGTGCCACAAAGTCAAATGTAAGCCTCTTTTAGGTATTTTAAGATTGGGTGAATATGAACTATTAAAGCTATAAGTTGGGAATTCTGTTCAGAAATACTTTTTGTTATACAGGGTAAAATCGTCCTTTCATCCTGAGAGTAATGAATAGATTATATATTCAGAAGACGGATCATTCTGACACGCTCACGTAACGCCAGTTTGCGTGCACGTTCCTTGTTAGTTTCCGCTTGCTGGCTGCGCATGCGCACTTCTAGTGTTTATGTATCTGGTTAGCTTAGCGGTTAGCTTCAGTGTTAGCCAGTGGTTGTAGCTCTGCTGCTCTCACTGTATACTTTGAACATGGCTGAGAGTCACAAGAAGCGAACCGTAGGACAAGATAAATAGATGTACTGACACATTGGCTAATCTAGAGAGAAACACTAAACCCCTACACTTTCAGTTATGAGCCCTTTATTCAATATTAAAGCTCTTTTAAGCCCTTGAAAGTAATTATTAAAATTCAGTGTTGTTTTTGGCAGCCATCTTAGTTTTAGTCACATTTTAGTCATTACTAAACGAAATAGTTTTAGTCCAGTTTAGTCGACTAATATTCAAAAAGGTTTTAGTCTAGTGTTGCAATTCATAAAGCAACAGTTAACCTCAACAATTTTGAATAATAACCAGATTCCTTACCAGACTGACAGCTTTTTTTTAACAATTAAATAATTAAATAAACAAGTGATATAAATGAATGACTGAATGAATGACGATGAAATAATTTAATATGTTTTGTGACAGTTTGTATTCAGAAGTTTTAATAAAAGAGCGAAGTATTTTAAGAATCGTTTATTTATTTTGTATTAATACATAACCTCACTGTATTCGTTTACAATATTCGCTATAACATGATAGCATGGCCTTTGTGTCAATAATCTTCTAGCATAGGTTATTCTGCGTGGTGGGAGGGGGGGCCCCCAAATCAAATTCTGCTTAGGGCCCCCAAAAGGCTCGGGCCGGCACTGCACAGGAGGGAAGTGGGGAGAGCGGCTGCCAGATAAAATCCTTAATTCAGAACCAGTCATGGCTGCACGCTGGATCAGAAAACAGCTCTGCTAACCAGATCCAGTCTAAAACGCCTCTTATTCTGTTTGTAAGTTTCGTTCTTATAAACAGGCGTGCTGCCTTGCGCTTGAATTCAGGTGCACAAAATTACGTTACATGTAATTTAGGTGCGCACTTTTAAGGTTCATTTTAAGGAACTTGTAACAGCGGGGGCTTCAGCTCAGATCCGTCATTCCTCCTGTTCCCTCTAAAGGAACCAGACGTTACCAAAAAAGTGTTTTTTTCCACCGTCACTTAGCGAAAAAGGAGGATGTACAGTTAATTATCGCATCCTTGGATCCACTCGCGTCTGCTGAACGTCAAGCCCGGAGGCTATACCGAAGGCATTTATCTTATCTATCTCGTTGCCACGTATTAGTAACGTGTGGCCACTACTTAACATTGTGTAAAAAAAAATCTGTCCACGACACCAGACGGGCTCCGTAGGTTGTCGCTACTGCAAAAGGTCCGTCAATCTGGTCAGGCAGAATGTGCGCCGCTGCACGCCAGGTGGTGGGCTCGCCAAACAGGACGCAGCAGCAGGGCCGACACTTCTTAGCTTGTAACGAACAGATTACAGCACAATAGGCAGAAATGTGATGCATTTTAAACGTCCGACAAACCATCCACTAACGTTTTCGTCCAGTCCCGTCAACAAAAACTCACACCCACGACTCGTCATGTTTTCGTCATCAAAGATCCATGTTTAGCTCGTCGGTTTTCGTTATCGTTATGAAAAAAAAAGGGCCGTCAACGAAATAATTTCGTCATCGTCGACGAAAACAACACTGATAAAATTCAAGCATTTTCAAGGATTTCAGGCACCAGTGAGGCTCAGACTAGCGTGATTTTACCTTGTCTTTGTATCAAGGGGGCAACCTCTCTCATCCATCGTGGTGCAGCTGTAATGAAAAAGGTCCTGGTGTGAGTTATTGTCCCATCTGCGTTGTGTTTGCGTGTGTTTTTCAGACTGGATGCGCGTGTTCACTTACGGCACCGTGCAGTTTGTGTTGCAGGGCAGGCAGTGTCCTGTAGCGTTGCTGTACTTCCACACGGTTTGTTGATCTTCCTTCACTCCGCTAGGACATTGTTCCACACAAACCCTTTCGTTCTGATGGTGCAGACACTCGGTGCAACCATCTGCACCCTGAAAGCAGAGGAACGTTTAAAGTGTAATCCCGCCACAAGAGGCTTTTATTTCCTTTTTTTAATCTTATGTCGAGTTGTGTTCAAAGCTTGAAACATTGTTTTACAACCTAGCCCTGCTTTAAGATTTTTATTTTATTTCCCCGTAATCCTAAAAGGTAAAATATTTGAGGATCAGCCCTCACTTACAAAAATAACCTCACTTGACCACTAATTGTCAAGCGCCATCCCTGATCTGTCTGCTGGGTTCCTTGGTCTTTATGATGCAGTTTGTCCTCTGATGTTCTCTAACAAATCTCTGAGACCTCCACAGAACAGCTGCTTAAGTACTGAGATTAAATTCCACACAAATGGACTTTATTTACTAATTAGGGAATTTCGAAGGGGTACCATTTTAATAGTAAGGCATATATTACGGTATGGTAAGGTGTGGTATAATGCATGTTTTAGTATACTATGATACGGTGTTATATGTATGTATGGTATTACATTGTAACTCCTCCTCCTTTTCCACATAGCACAATTAATCCTGCATTACAATAAACATTTTTAAGTTTCTGTTCCACACCTTACTTGTATGTTTTACACTTACTATCTGGTACTCTGCTATTTTTCGTGTTACTCTGTTATTTTATATATTATGTTATTTTGTGGGATTCCTTGCGCATACTCCTTCGTATTAAAACCCAGACACTGGGTAGTGCATAGTGCCGCAGAATACGTTAAACTAGTATTAAAAAGTATTAAACTGTAGTGCAAGACAGCATTGTATATTCCAGTACACTATAGTATAGTACAGCACAGTACAGTACAGCATAGAATAGTACAGCATAGTATAATATAATATGGTATAGTACAGCATTGTATAATATAGTATGGTATAGTGTAGTACAGTATAGTATGGTATAGTACAGTATAATATAGTATAGTAAAGCACAATATACAGTGCTGCTCACCATTATTGGCACCCGAGAAGTTTAAGTAGATATTATTGAATATCTACTGAAGGAAATTCCTCAAGTAAAACAACATTTTACTAAATAGATTGTGTTTGATTCAAACCAGCAAGTGATAAAGAATATTTAAAAAGATAAACATCATGAGGAAAATATAGAAAAACATAATGTTTAACGTGTCAATGGTATTGGCACCCTTTGCTGCATATCAGTATGGAAACACAATTTGGCTCACCTGTTGCAAATCACAAATAAGGATCACCTGTGATGAATTGCCTCCACCCATGTGACATGAATTATCCAATGAATGGTCATTTTGGTGTTTTAAAAAGCCCCTGTTATTGCCCCTTCATGTGTGACAATGGTAAAGACAAAGCAGCTGCCTGAATACACCAGATATGCTATTATTTGCAAGCACAAGACCTGCAAGGGGTATAAGGCCTTCTCCAAAGACCTTGGCATCCCTATTTCAACGTTGCGTCATTTTATTAAGAAGTTTTCCTGGCATGGACCTGTCAAGAACCTCCCTGGACGTGGGGGGAAGAGAAACATTGATGACAGAAATCTTCAAAGGTTGGTGCGAATGGTGGAAAAAACACCATGTCAAACATCTAAAGACCTGAAGACCAACCTGGATCAGTTTGGTGTAATTGTTTCAACAAGTACCATACGCCACACACTAAACAAAGCAGGGCTTCATGGTGGAGACCAAGGAAGACCCTATTGCTGAAGAAAATACATAAAAAAGAACGACAGATCTTCGCAAAACACAACCTGGACAAACCTCAAGCCAATGTTTTATCGACAGATGAAACAAAACTGGAGCTTTTTGGTAATGCACACAAACAGTATGTTTACAGACGGCACAATGAAGCCTTTAAAGAAAAGAACACCATACCAACAATCAAGCATGGTGGAGGATCCATAATGTTGTGGGTCTGCTTTGCGGCATCTGGTACTGGAGGCATTGACCGTATCACAGGCATCAAGAAATCAGATTATCAAGCAATTCTAGAGCAAAATATCTTGCCCAGTGTAAGGAAACTTGGTTTGAGGCAAAGATCATGGGTCCTCCAGCAAGATAAAGACCCAAAGCACACCTCCAAAAGCACGCAGGCATGGTTGAAAGGGAAAAAATGGACTGTTTTAAAATGGCCAGCAATGAGTCCTGATCTCAATCCAATTGAAAATCTTAAGAGGTGCATAAAATCTGCAATTAAATAAAGGAACCCTGCAAATGTTCAAGATCTTGAGCACATTGCAAAGAAAGTGTGGGAGAAAATACCATCCGAGAAGTGCAAGAAGCTTATAGATGGATGTAAGAAACGTTTGAAGGCTTTCATCACTGCCAAAGGGTGTGAAACCAAATATTAAGGAGGGGTGTCAATATTAGTGCACATGCTGGTTTTCTGTTTTTTCTTTGGAATTACAATATCTATGTTGAAATAACAATTGTCTTTGTTAAATTACTTTGGACCTCCAATTGAAAGATCGTGTTAATATAAACTTGGTACATTTCCGTTTATTTCTGAAGATATTCACTCAATTATGCAAAACATGAAGGGGTGCCAATAATGGTGAGCAGGACTGTAACATAGTATAGTATAGCACAGCATACCATAGTACAGTACGGCATAGTATAGTATAGCACGGTATAGTATAGTATGTTATAGTATAGTACAGTACAGCATACTATAGCATAGTAAAGTATAGCATAGTATAGAATGTTATAGTATAGTAGAGCACAATATAATACAGTATAATATAGCATACTATAGTATAGTATGTTATAGTACAGTACAGCATACTATAATACAGCATACTATAGTAATGTATAGTACAGTATGGTATAGTACAGCATACTATAGTATAGTATGGTAAATAAAAGTATAATATAGTATAGTATGTTACAGTATAGTATAGCACAGTATACTATAGTATAGTATACAATAGTACAATATAGCATAGTACAGTATAGCACAGCATACTATAGTACAGTATAGTCTAGCGCAGAATTCTATAGTATAGTATAGTACAGTACAGTATAGTATAGCATAGTATAGCATAATATAGTACAGTATAGTATAGCGCAGCTTACTATAGTATAGTATAATATAATATAGCACAGCATAGTATTGTATAGTATAGTACAATATAGCATAGTATAGTATAGAAGAAGGATCTGGAAAAACTAATCCATGCGTTTATTTTTAGTCGAATTGATTACTGCAACGGTGTTTTCACAGGTCTTCCCAAAAAGTGGATCAGACAGCTGCAGCTGATCCAGAACGCTGCTGCCCGCGTCCTCACTAAGACTAAGAAAGTAGAGCACATCACCCCAGTTCTAAAGTCCTTACACTGGCTCCCTGTATCTCAGAGAATAGACTTTAAAATACTTCTGTTAGTCTATAAATCCCTAAATGGCTTAGCACCTAAATACATCACAGACTTGTTATCAGTGTATAAACCATCCAGACCATTAAGGTCTTCTGGCTCCAGCCTTCTCTGCATACCTAGAACCAGAACTAAACAAGGAGAAGCAGCATTTAGTTCCTATGCTCCACTTATCTGGAACAAACTTCCAGAAAACTGTAAAAGTGCTGAAAGCCTGAGTTCCTTTAAATCAAGATTAAAAACGCATTTGTTTAAAATTGCCTTTGACTGTTCTAGTTAAACAGTTTTACTGTTTTTAATGTTCTTTTTTGTTACTACATTCTATCCCTACTTGCTTTTATTCTATTTTCTATCTGCATTTTATTATTATGCTATATCTTAATCATGTAAAGCACTTTGTATTGTCTTGTACTGAATTGTGCTATATAAATAAATTTGCCTTGCCTTGCCTATAGCACAGCATAGTATAGTACAGTATAATATAGCATGGTATAGTATAGCACAGCATAGTATAGTACAGTATAGTATAGCGCAGCATACTATAGTATAGTATAATATAGTATAGCACAGCATAGTATCGTATAGTACAATATAGCATAGTATAGTATAGCACAGCATAGTATAGTACAGTATAGTATAGTATAGCATGGTATAGTATAGTACAGTATGTTTACTTACAGGGCCGTGGCAGGAGGCAGTGCCATTTAGAGGTCGACATTCTGCATGACAGGCGATGCACAAAGATCCATCAGGGTATTCACGAACAGCTCTGCAACAAAAAGCATCTGATGTTGCAAGCAGAGATTTCGACAATATGTTGTTGCTGTCATTTTAATGTGTGTTACTGTCACTTTAAAAACAGGGACATGTCCTTCAAACAGCTTTTGGTCAGCCTTTGAAAAACCTTTACTCTGAGTTCCTATCAGGGTTGAATGTGCACATGAAGTGTGAAGTTATGTTGCATCATTAGAAAGACCGTTACCCCTGATGGACATCACACTGCTCCACACACTCGGTGCCACGCTGGAACAACTTGCAAGCTGCGCACTGGCCGGGCCCTGGACCCCAACAGCCCCCCTGGCACAGTGGATGACAAACCCGTCCCTCCTCCTCTGAAAATACAACCAGGAGACGACGCACATAAAAGCTTTTAATATAATTTCCATTGACTCAATATCATATGAGGACTCTATATCTTAAGAACAGAGTCCCCTGGAAAAGTTTTCACACCCATTGAAGTTTTTAAAAATAAAAAAAATTCACATTCCAACCACAAACTCCTATGTATATATCAATGTACTTTATTAGGAATTTATTTGATACATCAAGACAAAGTAGTGCATAATTGTAAAGTGGAAGAAAGTTTATATATATACGTTTTATCTTTTGTCCTGTATTTGTATTTAACCCACATCTGGATGGGCTCTCTTCTCCAAAATACCTCCTGCTCAGTCAGACTGGATGAACTCCTGCCAGAGATATTCAAGTTGGATTTATGTCTGGACTTTGACTAGGCCATTTTAACAGATAAATATGTTTGGGTCTAAACCAGGGTGTCCAAAGTGTGGCCCCCAGGTAGAATGGCACAAATTCAGCTTTCCAGCAAATCGAGCTAATGCAGATGAAAACTTTTTGTAATGTTTTAGAGAGGTTTTTTTTCAATTTGTCTCGCCGGCGACATCATCCAGCACATACAGTCCCTCCGGGGGGGGGGGGGGGGGGCTCCTGATGATATGCCTGGATATCATCAGAGACGTGTCCTCCGCCCACCATCTACGACACGGTCACCTTTCAGTCCAAACCCAACCCCGACAAGAGGTTCAACTTTGGAGCCACCTGTGTCAAGAAGTGTCCCTGTAAGGACTCAGATGTCTCCTTTTAATGTGGAGAAGCAGCAGCTCTACTGTGAGCTCCCCCCAGATAACGGAGCTCCTCACCCTATCTCTAAGGCTGAGTCCAGTTGGTGCATTTTAACCTGGAGAAAGATTTTTGGTGCAATAAGTTTAAACACCACTGATCTAAACCAGTCCTCTGTTGTTCATACTGGTCCTCCTGGAAGGTGAATTTCGGCTCGGTCTCTAACAGGATTGTCCTCTTTTTTTAGCTCCATACACTTTCCTCGTCCACTCTGACCAGCTAAATATTTTGCAGGTAAGCAAACGATGTAAATTAGCTAACTGGGGGACTTCTGAAGGACAACTGGTTTCAATGGATTTCATTTAGGGTTATGGGAGGAAAAGAGGACTGAATGCAAATGCAAGCCACACCTTTCAGATTTTTAATTCTGAAACGTTTGGAAAATAGAATTTTTTCCAGTTAATCACTACTTTGTGTTGGTCTGTCTATCTAGAATTGCGGCGCTCAGGATGGCAACACGTTCAGTTAGCTCTGTCACTTTGAGATTTTTTTTTTCCTTCTTCAAAATTTCATTCCTGCTTTTCTAGAAAAATTGCTTTTTTGGACAACCGTTTCTTCTTGTATTGGATGCCGTGCGGCTGGATTGATTTTCCCCAGTATTTTTTTATATTTTTCCTCCTTTGTTATGATGCCTTTTTTATTTATTGTCCCTCTGGGATAAATAAAGTATTTTTGAATTTGATTTTGAATATAAAATCCAAATGAGATACACCGAAGTTCACGAATGTAATGTGAGAAAATGTAAAAACCTCAAGGGGTGTGAATAGTTTTGCAAGGACGTGTACATAAAATCCAACAAGAGTGAATGACGGGCATCAGACTAATGACCGCCATAGTGCCTGGAGCCGGCCTTTAGGTCACTATGTGAGCGTTCACCTACCGCACACTTTGGGGTCTTGGTTGAGGCCGACGATGCGGTGGGGGCCCTGGGTGGGATGGAGGAGAGTGTCCCAGGGCACCGAGTCGGTGTAGCACAGCTGAGAGTTGTTGTACAACAACACCAGGCCTCCACTGACGCTGCGCAGTGAACGCAGCCCGAGCGACTGGACGTGTAGGTTCTGGATGGCCAGTGAAAACACCCCCCTGTACAACAGGAAGAAGGATGATTGATTTTTTATTTCCCCCCCCCCCCTGCAACAATCAAGGGAATGTCAAGAAAAGTTTGAAAAGGTAAATCTGCACACAGCGAAAAACAAACCTAAACACACCTGACCGATATTGCAGCAATAAAAATGCTTCCCAGAGACTTTGGTATTTCCTGCTGTTCAAAGCGTCAGAGCTGGCGAATAATTAGCATTTATTACCATTAGCAGATGGGGGGGAAAAAACGTGCAAACAAAGACACACTGTAAGTGGACGAACATCAACAGGCTGGCATTCAGTGTGTTTTGACACAAAATGACGCAGGATTTAGGTTTCTAGTAGCAAAGAATACAAGAGAGGAAGCATTGGAACGAATAGAGATACAGCAGGAACAGGCAGTTCAGAGAAGTCTTTATCAACCCATGGATCTTACACTAAAGTCGGGTTCTAAACTCGTTTCCTGCGGGCCTTTGTCCAGAAAAATAAAGATAAATAACGTTTTGTCTAATCTCCCCCCTTACAGAAGGTGGTGATAATATCCTGTAATGCAAGTTCTTCCATACCATAGAAGAAGACGTAAAGTTTTTGTCTTTCACATGTTTATCGAGCACCTTGGAGCTGCTTTGTCTAATATTCAGGGTTTCTGCGAGTTGGAGACCTCTTTGAGACCGCTAAGATTTAAAGTTGAGACTTGCAAAAATTACAAACAAAACAACCTAAAAATAAAAAAAAGAAATGTATCAGCATCTTAGGCGAAGGATTGTTTCAGCAAGACTTGGTGTTCAATCCCTGTTTTCATAGCAAACCTAAATAAGTATAAGTCTTCTCTTTACGAAAGAGCTGGTAGAGGATAGAGTAAAAAAAACATGTATACATTTCTATTTTCATATCATAAACGTGGAGGAAAGTTTACAATGTATGGCGGTAATAGTTTAAAAAGCTAATTTGAGTTGAAAACCAAACTTAATCAATTGTTTCAGAAAAAAAAACAGGATATTTTTAAGTTTTATGTCAAAAGGTTTAGCAAAGAGACAATATTTCTTCTTCAGATTTTAGAATAGACATTTTAATGATCGCGTATAAAATATATCATTAGATTATTTGAGCAGCTGCTCCTGTTTAGTGGTCTGATAAACCCGTTCCCTGTCGGGATCAACAGGATGAATGAGATATTCAAAGTTTTATTTTCTTAACGCGTAGGCTCTGCTCCCCTGAGCAACGCTAAATACCCAGACATGTTTTCAGAAACCGTCTTCAGGGACCCTGAGGAGATGAGAGCCTCTCCTTTAAAAGACTTACATGTAGAGCATCCTGCCTCGGATCACCTTCAGGTTCTCAAACACGGAGAGGTTGCTCCACTTCTCTGGCCAGGCATCGATGTACAAATAACCTGCAGGCAAAAAAATAAAAAATAAAAATCACAGCTATAGTCAGACGTCTGTGCGGCATTCTCCGGGAAAGTGAAATTGGGATCTGGGGCTATTTTGCTGTTGAAAGCATACGGAAGCTTTGATAAAAGAGCCCGATACCTGTAATCTCCTCCAGCTTCCTGAAGTCTCTGAGCTGCTCCAACGTCAGGCCGGATGTGTTGGTGACAGGGTCCCTGAGCGAAGAGGAAAGTTAATAAATGTTGAAGCGGTGACGCTTTCACTTCATTTCCAGAGGGATAACATCACCAAACATACAGGCAGAGCTACGGTGGAAGAGTGTAGATCGAATCGAATTTACGACTGCAGGTTTCTTCCAACAACCGTAAAACAGGCTGAGGTGGTTATAGGACTAGTTGGGACCGTTTACAGGATCTAAAGAGATCTTAGATGTTCTAAACATGACAACACAGATCTGTTCATGGAGGTGTAGAAGGATTCAGAAACAGGCTTGGTAATAACAACAGCCCACACCATGATACTACAGGGAACGGGAACCGGCAAACTTTTCATCTCATCTCCAACCCACCGGTGTCCAGCAGCTGTGGTCTTAAGTCAGCCTGGAAAACGTTGATTTCTCCCCATAAATCCAAACACTATTCATATTATTTTAAAAATAAAGACTGTTGTTTCAATTCCTCCCCCCCTCCAATGTCTGCCTCTTACCTTGCAAAGCTCTGAGCACGGAAGGCCAGACTTCCAAAGATCTTGGTGCACTTGCTGAGCTGCGCCACGTTCGCAGCCGTTACCGTTGCCACGCCGCCGCTGTCCAGACTCGGACCGTCGCAATCTGAGACAAATGAGGAGCGGGTTCGACTTTAGCCAGTGCAAATAAAATCCAAACACAAAGCTGAAACCGGCAGTGATTAACATCTGTAGACGTAAATGGAATGTAAAGTGACGATCCAATTGGATTATCGACAGGAGGCTAGCTAGGGCTACTTAACTAGTTAAGGCTAACTCAAGCATCAAACTACGGTGAAAAGACTGGCCCCTTAATTTAAACAACATATTGACCTGTTTTCTGCTTGCAGTGAGTATTAAAGCATGACTAAGCTGATAAGAAAAGGTACCAGTTTTGCAAAGAACATTAAACTTAGGAGCAGCTGGGATGAGAGTCATCTTCTCCAGTCTGAGGTCAGGTTCCCCGAATGTAAAAGAAAAAAGGGGGGGGGGGGTTTCCCCCTTTTAAGTTCAAGTATCTTGGTGTCTTGTTCACCAGTGATGGGAGGATGGACCAATAGATGGACGGATTGAGGCTTCATCTGCAGTAACCTGTTGATCTGGTGTTCCTCCCTGTTAAAGGGGAGTTTTCCTCTCCACTGTCGCTTCATGCATGCTCAGTATGAGGGATTGCTGCAAAGCCATCAACAATGCAGACGACTGTCCACTGTGGCTCTACGCTCTTTCAGGAGGAGTGAATGCTGCTTGGAGAGACTTGATGCAACCTGCTGAGTTTCCTTAGAGATGAAACTTTCTGACCAACCTGGAGGATCTGATGGAGTCTGACTTTGGAAAGAGCCTTGAGATGACGTGCGTTGTGAATTGGCGCTATATAAATAAAACTGAACTGAATGTTCAGCTGAGGGGTTGAACAGAGTTTAGTAAGATTATCAAAGCTTGGGAGTTTTATAATCTAACTGTGCTTTAAACGTCTCCACGACTCTCCCTGACCTGTCTGCTGGGCTCCTTCATCCTCATCATGATGTGTTCTCTTGAATGTTCTCTAGCAAACCTGTTAAGGCCTTCACAGAACAGCATGGTTTATACTCAGATGAAATTACAAAAAGAGGACATTTTTTTTTACCAATTATGTGACTTGTGAAGGCAATCGGTTGTGCTGTGTGTTTTTTAGGGGTATCAGAGTAAAAGAGGCTGAACACAAAAGGCATTTAACACCTTTTAGATTTTTAAATGTGAAAAAAAAGATTTTTTTTCTGACTTGTGTAGATCCGTCAGATAGGATATTAATGAAATCCATTAAAGTTTGTGGTCACAGCGTGAAAAATGTGAGAAAAATTCACAGGGTGTGAATACTTAAGTTGGAGGCTGCACATTACCGTCTGACCGCGACCCATTTTCAACCCCGGATACAGAAATGACCGGATGGTTTGCAACCAAATAAAGCTTCCAATGAATGTAACCAAAAGAGGCATCTGAGTCCAACCTTTGGCACAGTCCCCTTCACACTTTTCGCATTTCTGCGTCTCCGTGCCGTCCGGCTGCTTGACGACGACTTCCTTGCTGGATCGGGGACAGTTCAAGGTGCAGGCCACTTCCATAGCTAGGTAGTTATCTACAGAGAGAGAGAGTCAGAGCTCAAAGAGCAACCCGGAGTCTCTCAATGCCTTGCAGTTACACCAGGAGGAGACATCTGCGTCCTTACAGGGACACTTCTTGACACAGGTGGCTCCAAAGTTGAACCTCTTGTCGGGGTTGGGTTTGGACTGAAAGGTGACCGTGTCGTAGATGGTGGGCGGAGGACACGTCTCTTTGCAAAGTCCGCTGTCGTTGAAGTGACGACACGCCTGACGAGAAGCAGCGGTGGCGAAGGGACACGTTAAGTTTTAGCAGCATAAATAAATAAAGGTGTGGGTAAAAAGTCTCATTTACCAAGCAGTCCGAGTCTTTGGGTCCAGTGCACCCGGCCGCACACTGCTTGTGACAGCAGTCGCTGGGAAGACGGCCTTTGCATCGCTGACAGCCAGACGCACAGATTATTCTGGTCACTTTAAACAAGGGGAGGCCAGGGAATAAATAAATCAATAAATAAGTCAAAGTTTCAAGACTAGCTAGTAGAAAGTATTGCTGTATCACCATCGAGAACGCAAGATTTAAACTCACGCGTTTGGCAGTCCTGCTCCGTTTCCCCCCAGCATCTGTTCTCACACGCAGGATGACAGTTTGCACCTGAAGCAGAGAAAGAAAGAAAAACAGAAGCAACGGCAGAAATCTGAGCGCATAATTCTCACAGTTTTAACCAAAGAAAAACAAAACTCCGCAAACCTCAGTCGAGGGCTGAGAAACAAAATACAACTTTAACGGATAATGTAACAAACGCCTGCATGTTCGACAGGAAGCGCGGCGGCTGTCGGCTGGACGAACGGAGGCGATTATGAAGAAGGTAATTTAACACAGAGTGTTGCCATAGATGCCGGATCAACCCATAGCTGTAGGTTAGCATTTCAAATCCTTTACTAATCAAACACATTCAACATCTATCTGTCTTTTAACATTTGACTCAATGTGCAAAAAAACAAAACACACAAAAAAAATGTAAACCAAAAAAGCGTGATATTCATCACATTATAAATTCAATTCTGTATAAATGTTTGGAGAAACATGAACACCTGTTAATGTGTCACAAAAAGTAACACCAGTTAAACCCTTCTGCAATATATGAGCTTTTAAGGGTTTTCTCCTCTTTGCTTAATAGGTGCATTACGCAAGCTATTAAGTTAAATATTATTTATTTCCTTTCCCATACATGTCCTTACAATTGTCCCAAAATGAATTATCCACTATTTACTGCAGTTTTCTCCATCAGTCAGTTCATGAGAAAGCGATTCGGGCCAAATCCTCGGGTGAGAGCGTGGGTGCGACGCGCTGCACACTCTCCTTCACCTGCCGACTTTGTTGAGAGTCTCCGCCGCCATTGAGGCATTAGTCAGATAACATGGGCGAATGTTTCAGAAGACGGAACACAAAAGACCAGCCAAAACCAAAAAAAAAAAAACAACTATTTTTTTTTTTTATTGTCTAGAGAGACGAAAAGGGCAAAATTAGAGTCTGATCAGCGTTTAATTGAGTCAGCTGGGTTTCTTCTCACAGTGGGACTAACCTCCTTATTAAGCTATTGCGTAGGACAGGCTGCTAGTGTTTTCACGTTTTCGCCCCCAGTGTTTATATCTTACCTGTTCCTTTATGAAAAAAAGCTCAATTTAGTGCACTTTGCTGCATCAGTGGCCTGTGCTTTTGTTCTTCTTCACCTTCTCCCTCTCTGCCCCACCTTTCTTGTTTAACTGTCTTTCTCGCTCCATTTCTACATGGTCTACAAGGGGTCCGGCGCACAACTTGCTGTGTGTCTCACTGCGCCGCATTTGATACATTTTTGCAAAGTGCCAATGGAGTGGAGATTGTGATCTCTTTGCTCCCAATGCAGGCAGATATGAAGTTTCTAAATGGGGTTTTGCAGCCAGTACGAGGCAGCAGCAGCTGTCTGTGGAACTGACTGCAGAAGTGGAAAGGCAGTTACGGTTTCCTCAAGTAGCTGGAGAAGTCGCCAATAGCACAGCAAAAAAAAGACGAGAAGTTGCTTTTTTTAAAATGAATAAATCGGTGGAGCAGGGATCTGCAAAAGTCCCTGAAAACAGCGCTGCTGGGACAGAGAGCGTCAGCCTCCTCAGAAAATGAAAGGAGGGGGTGTGTCTGTCTATTCCCTTATTTCAACTGGTCGCCGGAGGATGCAGACGTCAGCAAAAATCCTAGAACTTGCGAAATGCACCTTTAATGACAGGCTATTGGAGGATTTTTAAAATCATTGGGGAACCTTGTTCTGATTAAAAAAATAATATTGTCAAGCCCAAACAGTAAAGATAATGCAAGGTAGGCAGCAAATTGAGTGAAGAGAGTAAAAGAGAATTTCAAATGTCCGACTGAACGGAAAACAAAGGGCTTTTATTTTGACAGGCAGGAAATGTCTTTTTAATGAGGTAGCTAGCTTAACGGTGAGAGGATAAGATGTTGGGGGGTGGGTTAAGCTTATTTTGCTCTTAAACAACCTAAATTAATGTAATATGAATTTTTAATTGAAGGAACATCTTTTTGGTCGATATCATGAATTTAGAGCCAACAGTAACAGATATTTACAGTATAACCCATTAACAGCCTAAGGTCTGTGAATGTCACTGGCTAACGGTAAAATATGGACCTGAGGCGCATCATTTGTCCGTCGCTTACATACCAGTTAGCTTTCGATCCAAATAAAAAGCGATAAAGAACCACTATATTATTTCCATCCTTAGATTTTTATTAAATATAAATATAAAATACTTTTGAGGCAGAAGAATGGATACATTTGTTCTATGGGATTTTGACATTAGTAGAAAATTATATTATTTTTAAGAGTTTTTTTCTCTTAATTATGATCATTTTCAGCTTGCACGTAATGAAATTACTATCTCCAGCGGTCATTGGAGGAAAGGTGGGGTGCACCCTGGACAGCTCACCAGTCCATCACAGAGTAACTAGGGCTGGGCAATAAGGACCAAAAATAATATCCCGATATTTTTAGGCTGAATGCCGATATTTATCTCGATATGTTTTTCATTTCATAATGTAATTATAAAAAGGCATCTCTGAATTAAAGTTTTATCCCAAATGTCACACAGCCGTGGATAAATATAAGATAAATCTGAAAAATAACCTACTGGAATACTTAAAAGTCTAAAGTAACACAAACCATCTCGATATAAACAGCATAGTCTCATCTTCTATCTCTTTTTTAAAAATCTCGATATCTTTAAATTCTCGATATATTACCCAGCCCTAGGGCAACACAAAGACACACAGGACCAACAACCATGCACACGCTCACTCATGTCTAAGGAAAATTCAGAGACACCAGTTAACCAGGATATTAGACTGTGGGAGGAAGCCAGAGTACCCAGAGAGAACCCACAGATGCAAAGGGAAAACATGCAAACTAAATGCAGAAGGGTCAGGATATGAACCCCGGACCTTCTTGCTACGAAGCAACAGTGATACCAACTGTGCCACTGTGAAACCCCCTTTCCAAACTAATGACAAGGAAAACATCTAAAAAATTACTGATATTTTTAGTGTCTTTGTTGTGGAAATTCAATAAAACATATTGAATCAAAAAACTGAAAAACTGCTAAAACCAGCACTTGTTATCATATCTGTATTTAATAATTTAGTTGGTGCTTTATCATATTAAGCTATTTGGCTAAATATGATGGGCTATTATTAGCTATTTAGCGCCAGTGCGGAACGTCCAAAGATCTAACGGTTCTGGAGCCACAGGTAGCAGATTTGGTTTAGACTCTTCAGGAATGACCAGAAAAATTGAATTTACCGGCAAACCAATGAATGTATTAAAGAGGCCTAGATATATGATTAAAGGACGCTAGACCATTCATTTGTGGCATAAATGCTTAAAATGGGCTTCCGTGTGTTTTTAATTCTATATTTGGTGTTATAATCAGCAGCTTACAGTTAGCAGCAGACGGGCTTAAATCTGAGGCAACTGGACTTCTCGCTCAGTTTAGTTGCCATGACCCGGATAACAGAATTTGCACAAGCAGCTTACAGTTAGGGGCTCGAGACTGCAGACGAAGTGACCTGTGGCGGGGGGTGTTCTGCTCGTCCAAGATGTCCCTCAAATCGATACTCTCAGGGTCCGGGAAGCACAGCTGGGGGTTGCCCCAAATAGAAACCCCACCCAACAGGATCTCTGCAGCACAAACGACACCAGAGCTATGAGACGTGACTTTTCAAATCTTTAAGTAAACATGAAATAAAAACGCAGCTTGTAGCAGGCAGCTAATGAGCCAGAACAGCTCACACAAACGTGTTTGTATTTTAACTGACCTTTGAGGCTACGAAGCCGGAGCGTCTCCAGCCCTTGATTGTCCAGGACAGCCAGTGAATAGTTGGAGCTGTACAGCTGGCTGCCCCTTATGATCCGAAGGTTGTCCAAAGGCACCAGCTTCACTGAGACATGTGCAATGAGGACATAGCCCTGCACCTCTACGATCCCCTGTTGACAGAAACAACAAACAGGAGGACTGACTGAAACAACTTTTGTAAATCTTTTCAAAGAAAAAAAAACAACACAACAACTCAAAGTCATTAAAAAGATGTACAGAGAAATCAGCTGCTGACTGGAACCGACTGGGTCTGAAACCAGATCTGTTTTCCAGACACAACATACACACGTGCTAACAGCTCGGGCTAACAACAACACTCCTTGGTGTGGAGGTGTTCACTGAGGGAAGGAGACTCAATGATAGCATTTTTAGGTACAAGAGAGATTCCTAAAAATAAAGTCAGAGGACACACAAAGAATGTAAGAAGCTATTAGCCACTTATTTTTTTTTAAATGTCAAGAATTAAAAAGAAAAAAACTAGCTTGTGTGGCACAACTGTTGGTGAAGTTAACGCTAACGGTATTCCTTTGGAAAACGGGGTCAAGGGTCAGTCTACATTTTATGTGGTGTTTACAGTCAGTGATGCTAACTGTGCTAATCCCAGCACAGTTAGCATCTGTACCAGTAGCACGATCCAAAACAGATTAACTTCTGGGTCGCCGTTGAACGCCATGAATTTCCATCCTTTTCTACAAAATGCTATAATTCACCTGATAACTTTCATTATTTTGTAAGAAAAATATATTGTATTACAAAATTGTTTATTAAACTTGTTGATTGAGCTGTAATGTATTTAAGATGTCAATGTGCCCTCTGATGGATCCATCATAGACAAGCGATCATTTATTTTTTGCAAAAAGGTGACGAAAGACTGCAAACAGATCCATTCAATGAGTAACACTGTTGGAGTGCACAGTTAAGTACAGAGAAAATAAAATATTCAAATGGATTAAAATTTTCGCTCTGTGTGACGTAATCATTGAGCATGCTCAGAGCAGTGAAAGCGTCCATTGAAATGCGACTTAACCATTCTTTTCTGTATTTTTGTTATCCCCTTCAAATCATGCAATATTCAGTTAGTAATGCTAAATATGCTTTGATTAGCACAGTTAGCATCACATAATTGGCACAGTTAGTAATACTATGCTGTGATTGGCAGTTAGTAATGCTAACTGTGCTGTGATTAGCACAGTTAGCATCACATGATTGGCACAGTTAGTAATGCTGTGCTGTGATTGGCAGTTAGTAATGCTAACTGTGCTGTGATTAGCACAGTTAGCATCACATGATTGGCACAGTTAGTAATGCTGTGCTGTGATTGGCAGTTAGTAATGCTAACTGTGCTGTGATCAGCACAGTTAGCATCACATGATTGGCACAGTTAGTAATGCTGTGCTGTGATTGGCAGTTAGTAATGCTAACTGTGCTGTGATCAGCACAGTTAGCATCACATGATTGGCACAGTTAGTAATGCTGTGCTGTGATTGGCAGTTAGTAATGCTAACTGTGCTGTGATTAGCACAGTTAGCATCACATGATTGGCACAGTTAGTAATGCTGTGCTGTGATTGGCAGTTAGTAATGCTAACTGTGCTGTGATTAGCACAGTTAGCATCACATGATTGGCACAGTTAGTAATGCTGTGCTGTGATTGGCAGTTAGTAATGCTAACTGTGCTGTGATTAGCACAGTTAGCATCACGATTGGCACAATTAGTAATGCTAACTGTGCTGTGATTAGCACAGTTAGCATCACATGATTGGCACAGTTAGTACATAGTGCTAAATGTGATAATCATGCTAAATGCTAATATAAGATGCTAAAGGGATTTCATCGCCCTGATTGTTTTTTCTGTTTTAAGATAATCTAATATATCTCACTTTAATAGGCACTCCTTACTCACACACACACTGATGTCACCTTGGCATCAAAGATATTTATTTATGATCTCTAGACTAGAAAGGATATTTGTAATGTTCTTTATTATTGTATATAAAGGAAAGATCAGGATCTGCTCAACTCTGCCTCATCCGGTCAGAATGTTACAAAAAATAAAATGATTTTGTTTTGCATATCGAGTAGGATGTTTTGGTTTATATTTTTGAAGACTCAAATTACCTGCAGGAAGGAGAGGTCTGGGTTCCCACTGAGGTGTGTGATCTCCAGGTTACCATGGACAACCTGACAGTCGGTGTAGAGCAGCCTCAGGGTCTCGTAGTGATTTTCCAGGCTGGAGGGCAGGGCTAGTTTCATGTCTGTACCCAGGCAAACTGCAACACACACATAATGACCACAGCTCAGTAAGACACAGCCCTTTGTAATATGCATGAACAAGTACAACATCAATTCAGAAGTAGATGCTAAACATGCTTTACGCAAAAGTCCACACTATTCCAGGCCTGAACCTCCACAACTTTCAGTTCTTGTCAACCTATTTCAAAAGTATACGTACACATGTTCCCTCTACGTTTATGTTTCTCAGGGGTTTTACCTTTATTTTAGGACTGCATGAGTTCAGGAAAACATGTAATTACGATACAATTGGGACAATGTTATTGACATTGCTAACTCTTATTTATCAATACCATGACTACAATGTCTCTCTCCACCAGACTCCGTAACCTTTAGCGTCCCAGCAAAAATATCCATCAGTCATGGGCATTAAGGGCAGTTGGAGTCCATCCGATTGTCGAAGGCATTTTATCAGTATATGGAGCTTTAATGTCTGACACTTTAAATATAGTTTCCTACCACACTATGTAACAAGTATGGCTTGAGGGACAAATGGACAGCTAAAATGATAAAACACAGATAGGTGAAGGAAAATTGGATGGATGGACGGCGGAATGGACAGATGGATCTGGACATAAATGTGTATGGAAATGTACGGAAATCATACCATGTGAATTTCTGAATACGATTGACAACGATACAGTTATGCAATAACTAAATGGACTCCACATGTTCCTCACGTCTCTTTCCTTTCTGTCCTCTGCTCCCTCGACTTTCGCACCTGAGCATCTAAACTTGGTGTAAGGCAGCAGGGGGGGGGGGGGGGGGGGGGGTTCTTTTTGGATTGGCCAAATATAAGATAGGCATGCAGAGCGTGGATGGATTGCACTTACAAACATGATCCGAACAGTCAAACGTTTATATTGTAATAAACTGACATGTTTGCACAGCCCTGAACTTTACATGGTTGCAGCCTTAAGCTGTTTGCGTGCATCCTTGAACATATGCCTCGCTGTCTTCGCAAGATACACGTCCAAAGATACAGAAGGAGAGAGAGAGAGAGAGAGAGAGTCGGTGCAGGAGGGTTGTGTTTCAGAAAGCACAGATTCCCCGCAGAGGGTCACACGCAGCATTACTTTCAGGGTCAGACAGCACTGCAATCCACAAGGGCTTTTTAAGACACATAGCTGCCATGCCTGCGCAGGCCGTCACACAGCGGACAGCCCCTCCTCTTTGAGGTTATAAATGACTTCCTCTGGTATCTTTCCAACAGCCCTCCAGCAGTCAGCACACTTTTCCTGCTGGAGTCCCTCGCCCTTCTGCCGCTGCTGTAACCTCTCTCTCCTTTTGGAGAAGATGCACACATTTCTCCGGAGGAACAAGAGGAAGTCTTGCCAGGCAACCGCTCGGCCGTTTGTTTGGTTATTTAGCCGTTTTTCATCAACAGCGAGAGTCATTCATGTGTCAGGCTTTCTTTGTGGTGACCCGGTGCTCACTGCATGTCAACTTCGCTAAGAGGTGTTTCCCAATAAAGCATACATAAGAGCTGGATTAAAATGTGGCAGCCGACTAAAGCAGCAAACGGTCTGTGATTAACCGCGCCGCTGCCAGAAACACACACACCCAGTAGCTGGAGCTTACGTCAAAAGAGCAAGTTAAATGTCTTGCTTGCTGGCTTGTTCGGAGAAGTCTTCATGGAAAAATAATTTTACGTGTTCAGCCAAGACGGGAAATCTGTTTTTGTTTTCAATTATAACGCTCAAATAATCCTGGGATTAGATCAATGTACCAAGAGGGAAAACACATCTGAACATTTTCTCATGATTTCTAAAAAAAAAAAAAAGAAGAAAAGAAAACGTGTGTAACTCTAGTTTCAGGCTTAACCTTCCTTTATCCCTTCATTGTTTGCTCTCCAAATGTCTCTCAGCAACGGCCGGGTGTTTATATGCGGCCTTGTGAGGAGCTGCCCACTCCTCCGTCCCCCCAGCAGCCAAAAATAACCCTTGGCTTTTAACACTCGCTGTGTGCCCTGATTGTCTGCTGTCGTGTCGCTAAGATATTCCCGCTGTGCTCAGATCAGTCGACCAAAACCCGCTCTACCGCTCCTCTGTTCGTTTCTTACCAGCTGTGAGAAGTTGCACACGACTTTTAGACAGAGTGATCCCTCTGAAAGGGCTCTAGAAATTTCCACTCAGGTGTTTCCTTGTTTTGAAAGCTTTTTGTTTGTCTGTGCTTTGACTCTTGTACACTGGTTTGAACATAAGAAGTAATGTGCCAAGAAAACATAAAATCGATGTGCAATTGTTAGCTAATCAAAGTGCTTAAACTAAAAAAGCTACAGTTAAGCCCCAGTATATTCATAGCAGATTAGATTTAGGATTTAACGATAGGGTTTGTTTCTAATAGAATCGTTTCCCCAAATGTAATAAAACATATTAAAGTTGAAATTAGCAGCATGTTTGCACTGTTATTTATTTATTTTTACAGTTTATATCCTGATGAGCTCCAAGTCTTTGAATTTGGATGCTCTCCTTACCATCGCCCTAATCTTTAGCTCCTTCCACAGGATCTCTCTGAGATTTAAGTCAGGATTCTGTCTGGGCTGCTTAAAACCATGATTACTAATTCAAGATCACTATAACTTAGTTGATAAGGAGACGTGATGGTGGAACAAGGAAGCACAGGACTGTGTTCGGGGGAAAGAGATCAGCCAAAAAAGTGGCACACTGTGAGGACTGAAGACAGTCGCCAGGAGTGCAGATAGATGGAGCGTAAAGTGAAGGTAGAGGTAGCTAAGGTAAAAAAAAGGGCATACAGTGACCTGTAAGATAGGTTGGGCAGTGCAGAGGGAGAGAAGGATTTATACAGACAGAGATGGGGAGGATTTTCAAGCAGGTTAGGGTGATTAAGGGCCAATATGGACATTTTCTGGCAGGTGCAACAAGACTTTGGAGAGTTGATGAATGAGGAAAACGAGAGAGAATAAAAAGCAGAAGATTAATGTGGATCAGGAAGTAGCAAAGATTAGAAAGGGAGGTGCTGAAAAGGATGAAGAGTGGAAAGACAGTTGGTCCAGATGATTTACCCACGGAAGTATGAAAGTATCTAGAAGAGACAGCAGCAGAGTTTTTGGCTTTCTTGAAGTCTTAAAGTTTTTCTTTAGAGGTGTGCCGCTGTGCCATTATTTATCTTAGTTGACTTCTTGTACATGACCAGTACATCACATTCTGTAGGTTGCGTTTAAAAACTTAAAAAGGGTGGACAAATAAAAGACATATCTGATCTAAAAAGAAAAGAATAAATATCAAGAAGCAGAAAGAAATCCAGAAAAGACCTGAAACAGGACGAGGGAAATGCATCAACCTTCCACTGATCATCTCCTGTAGGCCACATTAAAGAAAAAAGCTCTTTACTTATGATCTGTTTGATACCGAAATAACATTTTACGTGTCGAGCTTTGTCATCTTCTGTCTGATAAAGTTTCTACAGGCTATTTGACAGAACCTTTTTATAGGTGTCCTACAAAACGTTTTAACGGACATCCTGCAGCCAATCAGAATCGAGTATTAACCCAGACAACGGTATAAAGCGATTTCTCTACCTCCATTTAGTGTAAACCAGAATGTTGGGGCTTTGCTTTTATGCGGCGATTTAGTTAAGTTCAAATGTCTTAGCAGAAATAACTAAACCAGCAACTTTACACTTTATACTCCTCTAAATCCTGCAACGATTTTAGGACAAAGTTAAATACTTCTATACTTTACAAAACAGGGATTGTGTCTTTTAAATACACAAAATGTGTTCAACCTGTGTCACAGTCACTACATTTTTAGAGGGGAGCACTTTATAGCTCTGATTATAATGTGCTGCATTCATTTGCACTCCGACTTCTGATATTTACTAGTTTAACCTCTTAAGACTCGAGATTTGTAGTCTAAACATAGGATTTTTGAGATCTGAAGATGATCCGTTTCTCATGAAACAAATCACATTTCTTTCTCCTGACAGATGTGTAATTAGGTTTTACAGCTGATTTGTTTGAAGAGGAACTAATTTTATTCAGGCTTTTTTCCAGGTACCTAAAAGCCTAAGTTTGGACACATTTTAATGTGCAATTAATCTAAACTGAAACTAATGAGCCTTAGGTTTTTTCAATTATTTCGTAATATCCGTCATTTTTTCGACTTTTATAAAGAAAAAACTGGCAATATTCTCCAGAGCTCGGAGCAATAGCTTTATTTTTTTGCGTCTGACCCAAAATATTTTAGACACAAATATGGATTAAATAAAACAGTAAATGAATCAACGTTGCTTAGTTATTTTTATTATTACTTCCCATGAAGAGGACAAATGAAAATACTGTAATTCCCTGATAGATTTTTGGTGTGAAGGCTATTTTTGTAGTAAGAGGTGCGATTGTGAGCTCGGTGCCAGCGATGTTGTTTTGTTTGTGAGCTGAACTAATGCTAAAGACGGAAAACTGCGGGCCAGTATGAAGCCACACCTGTGTGTGGCAGCGTTCCAGTTAGCACAAGGAGTGTGCCTGCATGTTGTTTACCAGAGCGAGCTGGGTCGGCAACACAACCGCGATGCTGCAGCTAGAGTTAAGCCGGGGCCAATCACAGTGGCGGAGCGGAGAGCGTGACGTAATCAGAATAAAAAAATAAAAAAATAAGTCGGATCCTCTGGCCTCCACTCGGCTGAAACGGACAGGATCCCCTTCAAACACCGGCACAAACAAGCCGAGCTGATCCAACAAGACTTCCCCAGTCAGCTCATAAACCCAAAAGACTGAACGTCTTGTTGTCATCCTCACAGCAGCTCTTGACACCTGCAGGATCAGATCTTGCATAAACTACACAACCTTACTAAACACATTCTTCTTTTCCCTCTTACGGCCGATGAAGGAGGGGAAAAAACAAAACAGGTATTGCTCAACAGACAAGCAGAACAGGATCTGTTCCGCACTGTACTCGGTGAAGCAACACATATGAGCTTCTAGCTCACTCACGCTGACATGCAAAGACGACAATCACAACAACACACTCAGACGTACAAAAGATTGCAGCAGCAGAGAACCTGCTGCATTATCCCGTGCACAAAAAGCACAGCTGGACGGATCTGCAGCTGGATTTACACAAGCAGAGTGAAAGGAAGAGGGATCTGCGGCTAGAGGAGGCCCGAGGGAAAAATAAACCATTATTGCAATGATTTTGTCGATGCAATAGAATAATAAACCAATAATCACAAAACATTTAAAGTCTTTTAGTCTCTCCGGTCAATTAAATAGACAATTTTTTAATCAGGATGTAATGCTGCGTTTGATTTGTCTCGCGAATCTCAGCTCGGAGCTGCAAATGACATCACACCTGCTAACTGTTAGCGCTGTGATTGGATCAAAACACATCTCTGTAGATTTTATGCATTCAAATGCTACAGGAAAGTATTCACCCGTAGGTTTATCACTGCACTAAATGTGCCACTGGTTTCATGAGCCGCAAAAACAATCAGAATCCTTAGTTTAGAAAAACTATAGGCTACATATCAACAGTCGACAGAATACTGAACTCTGGGCTGCTCGGTAAGCTCCGATTTTCCCAGTCATAATTCTGACTTTAGGACTGGGAACTCCAATGGAAATGCAGCATCAACATCCCATGAGACATATGATGCCTTGAAAAACAATATTATTTTGTACAATTTATCAGATTACAACCAAAAAACTTGAATGTGTTTTATCTGGTTTTTATGTGACAGATCAGCTCAAAGAATAGCAGAATTTTGAAATGGAGGGAGAATGAATCATAAATTAATTATTTTCTTATAAATAAAAGCCTAAGTGCATTATGCGGTCAGCCCCTTATAATCTAATGCCCCTAAATAAAATCCAGTGCTGCCAATTGCCTTCAGAACCAGGTTAATAGAGTCCAGCTGTGTTTAATTTAAAGTCAGACGTGTTTCAGCAAACATTAGTCAACAAACAGCATCTTAAAACACCAAGGAACACAGCAGACAGGTCAGATGTAAGGTTCTGGAGAAGTTTAAAGCAAAGTTAAACCAAGGAGTGCTGTTTATAATATCTGAAAATGAAAAGTGTATTATCTAAAAGTAAATCCCCCAACACACGGCCGTGCTCCTAAACTCACAGGTTTGGCAAGGAGAGCATTAATCAGAGAAGCAGCCAAGAGGCCCAGGGGAACTCTGCAGCAGCTGTACAGGTCTAGGGCTCAGGTAGGAGGCGCTGTGAACAAAACAACTATTAGCTCCCAAAAAAGTGTATGACTAGTCACTGCTGACTAGACACAGCACACGTGTCCAAGAAGGACCTCTGGTCAGATGGGATCAAAACGCAAATGTGTAAAATCATCATGCCCACGCTGAAACATGAAAGAGGCAGCCTCATGCTGTAAGGAGTGGATGTGGACGAAGGATGAAGCCAAACGCCTCCTCTGAACTTTGAGGACCGTGCGTGGCTGGAGCTAAATACGGAGCAACCCTTTAAAAAGACACACAGGCTGCAGAAGAGCTGAGAGTCGACCTTAAACCTGCAGCCAGAGCTACAATGGAGCGGATTAGATCAAAGCACATTCCTGTTTTCAAATGGCCTAGTCAAAGCCCAGACTTAAAAGGAACTAAGAACGCGTAGCGTGACTTGCAAATTGATGCTCACAGACGCTCTCTGTCCAACCACACTGAGCTTGAGCGGCTTTACGAAGAAAAACAGGCAAAACTTTCAGTGTAAAGCTGGCAGAGACATACCGCCAAAAAGACTTACGGCTTTATTTGTTACGGAAGATGATTCTACAGAGTAATGCCTATACACTCCACACTTTTCAGATCTTTAGTGCTTGAAAAAAAAAAATAACACATGCTTTTCCTCCTATTTCAGTGCTATGTACCACTTTGTGTCTCGCATGTAATCCCAGTAAGATGCATCACATTTTGTTGTTACAACGTTACAAAGTGTAATAAAGGACAACTTCTCGGTCCCCATATCGAACCACGTCACTGTTTTTCACACTTCTGGAGCTCAGTGTCAGCAATTTTTGTCTTACTGAGGTCTCCATCCTGAGGACGGCTGACATTAAATCTTTGCTGTCCTTTTTGGTGCAACTTTTGACGAGCTGCTCTTTCGGGAAAGTCGGACACCCAGTGTGACACGTCAGAGAGGTCGCAACCCTCCCAGTCAGCCTCCTTGTGCCGCAGTCTTTATATTGAACAACTTACCTACTTCTCGGACTAATTTTTCCAACTTTTTTTCCAGTCTGTGTCTCATAGCGTTGCTAATAAAAGGTTAGACCTGTAATAATCAATATGGACAATTATCTCAGCAGCAGAAGAAATAACTATATATTTTCTGTGTTAAATAAAAGTGGCTGGATCATCTTTTATCAAACCATGCCTAGTCTGGACATTTTTCCACTTGTATTTTGTTCTGCCACTGCCGACTGTCTATTATTATTATTGGGTCCATAGTTGTTCATTAATCTGTAACAAACCTCCTTTATATTCAGTTGCATCACTCTAATTAACTTTGATTAGTTTTCGCCTGTTGGATGAGCCAACATCTGGAGATTGGGGGCATGGCAAAAGGTTGCTTTAACAGGCGACCTCCAGCTCATTAGGTACCAATTACTTCAGCCTGAGATTTCGGCCCAAAAGGTGCAACAATAGCACCGTTTTCCAACCAGAGTCCAAAGTTAATGACCTTGTGGGATTTTGCAGATCACAATTAAAGACCGATTTAATGGTTCAAGAACCTGGCTGCTTGATGATGCATGGTGACCCGCAGACCGTGGTCACCTCCTCAGGTAGGGCTCATTTAGACTAATCCAGTCTAGACTGGTGAACCACGACTCAGTTGTGGGTTTAGCCAGTGGCTGAGGCCCACATGAGAAGAACGTGAACTCTGTGGATATCGAGGAATCTCGAGGGGGGAGGGGAGAATCCCTTCCTGCTGAATGTGAGACTGTGAGGACTCATCCGCGGAGCACGCTGCATTGCCCAACTCTGGGAACCAGTCGGAGCGCTCGTGCTGATCTCCGATGCTTGAAAGATAAACACGGCGGGCCAAAGTACACCAACCAGTTCCCTTCAACAATGCAGTTTTATCTGGAAGTGACTTCACCTGTGACTTTTGCTTTTGTGTTGGTGCAGTAATGGCTGCAGAGCTCGGGGAGACCAGGACAACTCAGACGCGTGTTTTGGGGGAGGGGGGGGGGGGGGGGGGGTAATATGAAACGTTTTTTTTTTTTGTTGTTTTTCTGCAAATCTGCATTCAGGACTCTCACTCCAGCAGGCTTTTAATGTTTAACTGAGCACGTCAATAAAAACCTGACAAGTTTAAATCAATAAACTCTACATTTGCAGAATAGAAATCTCAGTTATTGACGTTTATGCTTTTGCCCCCATACGGTTTTAAGCTTTTAAACTGCTCTGACTGGGCCAATCATTGACATTTCTGATTTTACAAAGATAAACAAACACATAGTAGCAATTGTTTTAATGTGGAAAACAAAATAAGATGCATGCCTTTTAGAAATATTGGACAAATTAAAATCTGAAAAAACATACAATGGGGTACCAACTTTAAATATAATTAGAGCTGCAGGCCTTTTGGGGTATGTCTCCGCTTGATTTGTACCTCTACATCTACATTTTGCACATCCTTCTATGCAAAATAGCTCAAGCTCAGTCTGAGAAGAAAAAGATTACCAAGCCTTGCCACAGACGCAGAGATTTAGGTCTGGTCTCCTTCACTGTAGCGCTGGCTGGATGTTTACGGTCACCGTCCATACTCCCTGTCTCAGCTGAAGGAAAGCATCCCTAAGCATGATGCTGCCGCCACCATGCCTCACAGTGGGAACAGTGAGTTCAACGTTATGTGCAGCGTTTTAAAGCGTTTGGCATGTAGGTGCAAGAGTTCATAAAGTCTGCCGTGTCACGCTGCAGGGATTGCGGCAAACTGCAAAGAAAACTTCTTTCTTCATGCCAGATTTTTTGAGTGACAGCTCTTCTTTCTTTTTCAGCTTTTCCATTTAAAGGTGCAGAGCAAACGTTATTTGACTTTTTTTTATTTATACATCTGTAACTCACTCTGGTTGCATACAAAGTATTTATGAAAGATTATCACATCCTGCTGGCATAGTAATCATTTTAGTGTTTTATGCTTTGTTTTTGCTCAGTTTGTTAGTAAATAAAGCCTTTCGTACGTACTGCGCGTGCGTAGCAGGGGATAAAATAAGGAAGTGGCTAACGGCTATTAGCATCTCCAGGTGAAACAATGAAGAAAGGTCCAAGGGCCAGTGAAATAACAAAAACGCAAAAAAAAAAAAAAAGATTCCCAGAGGGAAAAGTGTGGTATGCCTGTGGGAATACAGTCTGAACGTTGGTGTTCACTGAAGCGGACGCTAAACCTGCCGAAGGCCCAGATGAGACGCAGAGTTGACTGACGTGAGTAAATGTTCTGATATGAGGCTCTTAGAGTTGCTGTAGATCAGTTTTATTTAATTAATAACAGCTGGTCTTCAATCACGCCGAGCTGCTGCTTTACTGCGAGGCTTTGCAGAGGGTCAGGCTCGGTGCGGCATTATTTAATTTTGATTTGAGTAAGCAAACCGGCATTATGATAGTTCTGAGATACTGTCGCTAGATGGCGCCACGTCTGTTTATATCTGCTCATCGCGCCCGGTGCTGGGGCTATTTTTATCCATCAAAACATTATCAGGATGGAGGCTTGGTGTATATAACCTTATTTTATCATAATCAAACAGTTTTTGGTCTTTTTTTATAAGCATATAGCGTGGCTATATACCTTATAGGGGTCTTCACAGTGCGTCATCTGTTTCCATCTAACCCTAATCTTCTACTTTCACGCTAACCTTCACGTCCTCTTTCACCCCGTCCATAAATCTCCTCCTTGGTCTTCGTCCAGGCCCCCTGCCAGGCGGATGCAGCCTCAGCATCCTTGTCCTCCAATGTCCTCACTATCATTCCTCTGTGCATGTCCAAACCATCTCAGCTAGACCTCTCTGGCCTTATCCCCAACAAATCTAACACCAGCCGTATCTCTAATGTGCTCATTTCTGATCCTCTCCATCCTCGTCGGGGTCCAAGCTTTTCTATGGATTCTGTAAAGTTAGATTTGTATGGATGTTTCCTCAGTGAATTGGGCATGAATTCGATCTTCTTTCCTATTTATGACATAACCATCCAAAGGAGGGGCCAGCTGAAAAACATACAGGGTCACCCGGGTCTCAGTGTTGCCTGATTTAATCCCTTTAACGTGCGGATGCCCTCTGATGCCAACAGCGGGGGGGGAGGGGGGGGGGGGGGGGGGACAACAATTGGTAGAACAGACCGAATCTATCCCCGTTCATCAGAATGGGGAATTTTGGGTCCCTTTATAATATAATATTCTGACCCATTCATATGTGAGCTGTCCCACAACCAACAGCAACACTAACACCATAATATTCTGTGGTGGTTCTAGACCAATTTTACCAGGGGGGCCAGGGTGGGGCCAATGTTTTTTCATGGGGGCTCTGAAAAAAAGATTTACACCAGGATAAACTGGGCAAAATTCAATTTTTTCATGTATTAAGTGAGCTACAGAGCCAAAGAGCCACTTGTGTCTCTGGGACTACAGGTGGCAGAACCCTGAAAACTGTGATCCTGTCTCAATATGGCTGAAGCTAAAAGTGGAACACATTAATTTTAAAATTATTATTAAAACAAAAAGTAAAAAAAAAAATGATAATAAATAGGCCCAGGGGACAAGCCAGTTATGATTTCTGTTCCAGCACACATCATCATAAGAAGCTGATTCAGCCCTGGCCAGTTCCACAGGGGGCACTGGCCCCCGTCTAGAACCGCCCATGATGATATTTATCAAATCCCAAAAAACGTTTTACCGTGTGTTTTCACTGGTTCGAGGGGTGGGAATACTTTTGTGAGGCATTGTGCAATTTGTTTTTCTGCAAATCTGAGCTTGCACTTTCAGTTGGCTCCTGTTTTTCTGGCTCGCACTCAAGCTCGGAGTGTGACAAGTGGCCCTCTGTCAGACAATGTCCCCTTCAGGGCCCCAGAAGGGAATAATTGACTTCGTGGTGATCTCTTAGGACACAATGCACCGCCTGTTATTGTTTGGGCTGTTTTTATTTACAAATGCATGGGATGGAGGGAGTAGGGGGGGGGGGCACGCAGCTCAGCAAAAAGGGCTCAGATTTCTTCCAGATCTACCTTTCCAGGTGTTTTTATTGATGCCAGACAGAGAGCCGCGGGTTCCTGGGAGGTTTGCCTGGTCCCGGTGGGACCTGCATGGTGACAGGTGTGATCTGCGCTTCCTGGACCCTGCGAGCCTCGGCAGGGACCGACTGGCTCTGCGGAGCCGCGCAGGAATGCGGTTCCTGACTGGAATGAACCTCGGAGCGTTTCACGGGAAAACTCTTATGAAGTTGACACGACTCCCTAAACCGGTTCCGGGTCCGCCCTCCCGAACCGCGGAGGTTCGGTGACGACATTAAAAAATATACAAGTTACCCACCTTCCCGGCTCAAAGCGCCCGTCGCTCCGAGCAGAATGGCCCCGACCAACACCAAACTTCTCGCCGCCTCCATCTGCGCCACTCAGTCCATATTCCCAAACTTAGGTATATATATTTATTTTTTTCTCTTTTTTCAAATAAATCCAGATGAGACGCTCAGACTCCTTCCCTTCCTCAGCTTGGGTTTGGTTGGTTTCTAATTCCTGGTCCTGAGCGCAGTTGTTGTGCGATTCCCAATCTCAGTGACTTCCTCCCATGAACTCCAAGTCTGTAGTAAAACCGTGACCGCGCACAGGAGTAAAAGCGCGCTCCCGTAAAGGCCGGAGCGGGGCGTGGCATGTAAGACCTAACCCGCCCTCACACCGGGCCCCTGTATGGAAGACCGAAACTGACAATAAAAAAAACTAATTTATAAATTGTCCAATAACTACACAGAAAATACACCACTTAATAAAAAAAGAGAAATAATGTTTTATTTATTAATCATTCTAAAAAAAGTTAAAAAAAAAAAAAAAAAAAACTGCACTTTTTTCCAAAGTTTGAAGACGTTTCGCTTCCCATCCAGAAAGCTTTTGAATTGAGAAAGCTTTCTGGATGGGAAGCCAAACGTCTTCAAGCTTGGGAAATAAGTACAGTTTTTTAACTTTTTTTTTGGAATGATCATGACCTGGATGACTGAGAATCTTCACCATCTTATTTATTAATGTGTGTTTGTTTAAAATATCTAATTATTTTACTTTACCATCTTTTATAGCTGAATTGGCCTTCACATTTCTTTCTGTATTTATTTCCAATGCATTATTTTTTTCAAGCATTTCCTTTTATTTTTGTTTTTATTTTCATGTTTTGTTTCTTTTACTTATAGATACACCTGTGTCTCTTTTATTTCCCCCTTGAATCTTCTTACCTTGTTTGTTTCCCCATAGCCCTTCAGAATAACAATCACAATCATATCTTTATTCATGTCCCAAAATAAAATTTATAGCCAGTCACAATAAAAAAACAACAACATTTAATAAGAGTTTGGTGCACAAACGCAAATGGGGGTTAAAAAACAAAATATGTCAGTTAAAAGCATATAAAGTGCTGATAGAACTAAACAATAATAAATGGAAAGATAATACTTATTTAAAATCCATCAGGTAAGATAAAAACCACACATCACTGAAAATCACAGTAATTAATAATACATAAAACACAGTTTCCCATAAAAATAAAATAACAAGATCCTCAACCATAACGCAAAGTAACCCCTAGTCTTGTCTAAATTAAGAAGAGAGATTGAACTAGGAATAAATTAATGTTTTTACCTATTGCTCTGAATCACAACCCAGAGTATAAGGCCTGAGTGAAGAGAGTGAGTATTGACAAAGAGGATGTGTGGTGGTCGTATATGTCAGTCAGGCTGCTTTGCTGAGCACCAATGATTTTGCTGATGACATTTATAATTTTATTAGAGCGGTTTTATGTCTTATACCAAGGTTTCCACTCTTGCAAACGAAAGAAAAATATTCAAAGGGGATTTAACGTAAGAATTACAAAACGTACAAATCGTTGGGACAGCTTCCCTACCATTTGAACAAATCAAAATGAAGGTGAAGGATGCACGTACTGTACAGATCTGGTCCCTCCAAAGCTTTACTTCGGCTGCTAAATGGAAGAATTGCATGCATGTGCAATCCAGATTCAAGAGAAAATAAGAGAGACATAAATGCAGAGGCGGATTTACCATTAGGCAAAACTAGGCAGTTGCCTAGGGCCCCCAAGTTCCTGGGGGCCTCCTAAAACTCCTTTTACATGTATGGTTACTACAGCTATTACTTATTTGCGCACATTAATTATGTTTTTGATTAAAATCCTTTCGCTAAAATGCCATCAGAGTGCTTATAATATTAAGTGTGTCTCGGGGACCCCCCTACAGTCTCCACTACATTGGATCAGTCCATTTGCTGCACATGTGCAGAAAGGTCTAGGCAGACGGCAGCAAACCATTTGAAAACTTATTTTTGTTTTGTCATTCATTTTCCAGCCGAAGAGGATTTTTTTTTAAAGAGTTCTGGCTTAAGAAGTCATCCCTCAAAATAAAGACTTGTTTAGTTTATCACAAATGTTAACATTAAATTGTCATTTTGGGGGTACAAGGTTTCCACTGAGCATGAAATATGTAACCAGCATATAAATAGGTTTAGTAGTAGAGTATAAATTGCAGTATGTTCCTCTGAGTTACAGTGACGTAGACAAAATTGAAGTTGCATAAAATCCTCAAATTTCTACTTTAGCAATTAAGTAAATATACATTTAACCACTGAGTAAAAGCCTTATACTGTGTTTTCTGTGTTTGTTTTCGGAATGAAACAGAGATGGGCTGTGACAGAGAGAGTTCCAAAATTATCCAGCCAGGCTTTGATAATGATGTTGTTCCACCAGATTGAGAGAGAACAGCATCATCCACTCTACTGGTAAGCAGTCAGCACAGTGGACTTCCTGAAGATGACCCAGCTCTAACCAATCAGCTGTCTGATCGTGCATGCTGCTCTATAGTACTGAGAGGACCTCTCCAGGTGAAGGACAGGATCTTTCCAAGAAATGGAGACGGGCGCAGATTTACTTCCAGCTATTATTTCATTCAAATGAAAAATGGAGAACAGATAAGCAGATCATGGCTTGTCTACTAGAAAAAGGGACAAAAGAAAACATAGAGAGGAAAACAACAAGAAAAGGGATAAGAAGAGAGGGACAAAAGGTAGAAAAAAATAATGTATGTCTATTCTATTAAAATTTCTGTATCTGTATAATGGGTCTGTTTTATGTGTTGTCTTCACAATGGCGTTCCGCGAGCGAGCTATTTTTAGATACCATTTACAAAAGCAGAACTAAATCGTGCGTTAAGGAAAACAAAGAGGACAGCTCCGGGAAAAGACCAAATATGTTATATCATGATAAGTCAACTTAGTGAACCATCAAAGGAGATTTTGTTGGAATTATATAATAGAGTTTGGGAGGAAGGAAAGCTGCCAAAGGTTTGGAAAGAAGCTGTGGTCATACCTATACGTAAACCAGGAAAAGATAGCGCAAACCCAGGAAATTATAGACCTATAGCTTTAACTTCAAATATTTGCAAAATAATGGAGAAAATGATCAATGACAGGCTGATATATTATTTGGAAAGGAATCAATATATATCTAGATGGCAAAGTGGTTTCAGAAAAGGAAGGAATACCATAGATCCATCTTTGTGCTTAGAACATGAAATTAGAAAAGCACAAATAAATAGAGAAAGTGTAGTGGCTGTGTTCTTTGATATTGAGAAAGCGTACGATATGATGTGGAGGGAAGGATTGATGATAAAACTGGTGAAGATGGATATTAAAGGTAGAATATATAGGTGGTTAAAAGATTTTTAAGTGAAAGAAAAATACAGGTTAGAATAGGAAGGAGTTATTCTTCAAAATATTTTATTGAAAATGGAACACCTCAAGGAAGCATAATTAGTCCGTTACTTTTTTCTATAATGATTAATGATGTGTTTAAAGATATAGAAAATGGGTTTGGATGTTCTCTATTTGCAGATGATGGGGCAATTTGGGTGAGAGGTCGTAATACTGATTATATTGTAAAGAAATTACAAAACGCTATTAATAAGATAGAAGATTGGTCATATAAATGGGGATTCAAACTTTCAGTGGAAAAATCGAAAACTGTGTTTTTTACTCGGAAAAAAATTGATAGTATGGTGAAGGTTAAATTATATAATCAAGAGATAGAAAGGGTTAAAAATTTTAAATTTCTTGGTTTATGGTTTGATGATAGAATTACATGGGCAGTTCATATTCAGAAAATTATTGATAAGTGCAAAAAAGTTTTGAATGTTATGAGATGTTTAGTTGGTCATGAGTGGGGAGCAGACAGAACTGCTTTAAAGGCTATATATACAGGGTTAATACGATCAGTAATAGACTATGGTAGTGTGGTTTATGGTTCAGCAGCTAGTACAACACTTAAAAAGTTAGAGTGTATACAGACACAAGCTTTAAGATTAATTACAGGAGCATTTAAAACAACATCTATTGTAGCATTGCAAGTTGAAACTGGAGAAATGCTACTGGATATCAGGAGAACACAACTGTTGCTAAATTACTGGATTAGTTTGCAGGGGCATGGTCAAGATCATCCTACAAAAGAAATATTGCAGCCGTGTTGGGAAAGGGAGAGGAGACAAACAGGAAGTTTTGGATGGATAGTGGGAAAAATACTAAAAGAACTTGAATTAGATCAAATTAAATGTAGTCCAACAGTACCGTTACCAGTAATCCCTCCCTGGCTCATACCTGAAACTAAAGTAGATTTGACATGGTTGGAAAAGAAAAAAGAAGGCAATATTAATCATAAACTGATACAGTAGTATGTTAATAGTTATTATAGTTATATTCAAATATATACAGATGCATCTAAAAATATGAGTGATAGGTTATTGCATTTTATGTTCCAGATTTCAATATCAAAGTAAATAGGAGAATAAATAATGAATTATCAGTATATACAGGAGAATTATTAGCAATATTATTAGCATTACAATTGATAGAGGAAGTAATACCATTAAGATCAATTATATGTTCAGATTCAAGCTCAGCTTTAATTAGTATACAAAATCATTTTTCAGAAAGTAGATTAGACATATTAATTGAAATACAGCAAATTCTATATCAAATTCAAATGATGGGTATCAGTGTTACATTTATTTGTGTGCCAGCACATATAGGGATTAATGGAAATGAAATTGCAGATAAGATTGCTAAGGAAGCATCAAAAAATAGAACTATTGATATGATGATTAACTTAAGTAAGACAGAAATTAAAAGCATTATTAAACAAAGAATGAAAGAAAGGTGGCAAAAACAATGGGAGGAAGAAATGAGAGGAAGATGGCTGTATAGGATTCAACGGAAAGTCGGAGAAATCAGGATAACAGTAGGAAACAGAAGAGAGGAAACAGTTATTTCAAGACTTAGATTTGGACACACAGGATTAAATAAAACACTATTCAAAATAGGGAAACATATATCTGGCAAATGTGAATATTGTGGACAAGATGAAACAGTAGAACATGTAGTGATGTATTGTAAGAAATATGAAGAAGAAAGAAGGAATTTGGTGAGAGACCTTAATAAGGAGAAAATTAAATTTGATATAATAGATATTCTGCAGAAAAAGTCAAAAAATAAATGTTATCAATATTTATTTAAATATTTAATAATAACATGATTAATTAGGAGGATTTAGTATTTATAAATGAATATTATAGATATATACATAAATATAAGCATATTTAGGAATATGGCCATTTTGATCCACACTCCTCACCAGTTGGTGGCGGTAATGCACACCGGAAACTCAATAATAAGAAGAAGAATAGCTATTTTTAGAACGTGACGTCATATCACGTGGTACGCGGTAGGGCAAACCTGCATTGTCCCCCGCTGCTTCGCTGTACGTTACTCTTGGTTTTACTCGGTAAAACGACTGCTTTTTCCAAGTCTGAGACGTCTCCTGACCATGGTTTATAAACATTGTTGTTATGGAACGTGCAACAGCGACTCGAGGTACGATGATAGGCCGCATATGAAGGATGTTTTCTTCATTAATTTCCCGAAATTCAAGTCTGCCAAGGAGAAATGTGTGCGCTGGGTACGCTTGTGCGGTCGGCCTACACAACAGTTCAACCCGGAAAAAGTGACCAAATTCACGTACATATGTAGCAAGCATTTTGTTGGAGGAAAGGGTCCAACCGAAGATCATCCTGACCCAATTCCAGCGACATCAAGTAGTGAACAGGTAAGATTTTTTTGGTGTTTTATTGAAGCTTAAATCTGATCATACGTCGAACAGCTCACGACGAAACGAGCCATCCTTTGTTACACTTTTTTCATGTCTGCATGTCTATCCTGTCTCGCGATATTGTCTTAGGTCCCTAAGTTGACCATGATTGTGATTGTTTTCTCATCATTTCAGCTGGATAGGTACTCTCGATGCAAAAGAGAGGCCCCCAAACAACGACTTTTCACCAGTCCACCAGTCTCTAAAAAGAGGAAACAACTTGTTGCTGACGCTGATTCCCAGCGTGATGTTGATGCAGCCGCTGCTTTGCTTGCTCTGCGTACTACTTCAGTTCAAACAAATGACATAACTTCAAATTCCTCCGTGGTATCTGAGTTGGATTTCTTGGATGAGGTGAGAATAACTATTACATTTAATGAATTGTTTTGTAGCAACAATTTTTATAACAATGAAGGGATTTGTTTTAATTTTTTTTCTTCTATTTTATTTTAAATAAGGCACTTAACAATGGGGAAAAAGACCTAATGCATGTGCCCTATTCGACGATTGAACTCTTCTCAGTAGAAAATGATTGTGATTATTTTTTATTTTTCATATATTTTCGTAAAACCCTGTTTGTCTTTTCAGAAATTCTCAGTAGCTGCCCTGACCGAAGTGACACAAAAGGAGAATCTCTGTAGTAGATGTTCTGCCCAGATCGAAAAAGTGGACGTAGGATGCCAAACTGTTTATGAGAAATACATCTTACAGTCTAAAGTGGAGAACATGATCCTGAGAAATCAGCTGAATCTGTCAGGAAATACATCACCTGTCCCCCCTGAAGAATGTCGGACTACACCTCACCTCAGTGTTGACATCCTCAAGAATGATGACAAGGCGATGAAGTTCTTCACCGGACTTACCTATCTTCATTTTGTGGCTCTGTTCAATTTTTTAGGACCTGTGGTAAATAATCTGACGTATTGGCATGGGCCACAAAAGCAGGAAAAGAAGAAATTTGGAAAAAGGACAACATCACCAATGGAGGAACTTCTAATGTGTCTAGTAAGATTGAAAAGAGGATATTGCTTCTATACCATGTCATTTATGTTTAAGCAATCTGAATCGTGTATCAGGTCAATCTTCACAACCTGGCTTCAGCTCCTGTATTGTCACTTCAATGAGTTAAGAGAAGTAATGTTCCCTGATAGGTCTGTGTTAAAGAGGTTCATGCCTAAATCATTTAAGTCATTTAAAAATGTTCGTTGTTCTGTAGATTGTACCGAGTTCTTTGTCCAGATGCCTCGTAACTTTTCTCAGCAAGGTAATTTGTATTCAAATCATAAACCTCATCACACTTATAAATGCTTGATAGCTGTTGCGCCTAATGGTACAGGTGTCTTCGTGTCAGATTTATATGAAGGGTCTATGAGTGACAGGGACATTTTTGAGCAGTGTGGGATATTGTCACACCTGAACCCTGGTGATCTTCTGCTGGTGGACCGCGGCTTCACAGTTGAAGATTTGTTGATGCCTAGACATGTACATGTTAACATTCCACCGTTTTTGAACGGTAGAGAAAAACTGACTGCACAAGAGGAACTTTTAACTCGTCGGATCGCCAAGGCTAGAATACATGTTGAACGCTATAATAAAAGACTGAAGAAATTTAAATTAATATCCGGCACTATTCCCTTATCATTGGCCCCACTTGCATCTCAGGCTGTATTTGTTGCATCTTGTCTGGTAAACTTCCAGGACCAGTTGGCTAAATAATGTCATTATAGGCCTTTTGTGTGTATTGAGTCAATGTATGCTTTAAAAGTTGAAAGTCTTTAAGTAAACAATTGTCACAAAGTTGCTTTTTGAATATGAAAAATGTATTTTTACTTCAATCTACATGCATGTTTTTTAAATTTCAAGAAATAAAGAAAAAAAGCAAATAACACTTTTCCTGCTTTTTTTTCTGGAATGTATGAACAAAAAATCACAGTTCAATGCAAAAAAAATGTAAATCACAGAAAACCCTATATCACAGTCTAAGGTAGTGAATAGCAGCATTTTAAACATCACAATGGGTTGCTCACAGACACTGAGGAAAAAGCAGCATAAAAAGAAAAAAATACAAAATCACAAGAAATATAAAACGCATTACTGTGGATTAGTAAATCAAAAGTTGCAATTATTGCAAGTACAGTTGTAACCTATGGACAATGGCATGTATTTTCATATTCATCACAGTGACAGGATGATCACAAACATTAGGCTAAATCACGCAGCACAAAGGGAACCAAATTTTGTGGAGCTCTCATCTCGATTAGTTCTGGTAAGATAACACACTTCCAAAATTTGACATTTGACTCGAGAATCATCTTGATAAAACCATTGTCCCTCTGTATTCTCTCAACTGATGGCTCACCCTTTGATGAGCACAAAACAAAGTCACACCACTGAAGACCAACAACTCCCAACTGATGTTGGATTTGGTAGTAGTAGGGATGGGACCTCAGCAAGACAAGCTGTCCATCCTTCACCTGGAAACAGGAACTACTCAGCTCTCCTCTCTGCTGCCTGGACACATTCCTTTGGTGACATCGACTGAAGCAGCCTTAGCACTTTAATCTCAACAAGACCAGGCGTATTCATCTGGAAGTCAAATGAAAGTCCATCAGGGCTACAAGCCAGCTCAGGAAACTGACTCGATACCCACAGTCCTGTCCTCACACAGCTGTAGTTTGCTGTATTGCAACGCTTGAAGTCCAGGTTGCAGGTCCTCGCCGTCTCTTCATACCTCAGTCCATTTTCCATATATGTTGTTGTCACAACATCCAGGCCCCACACCTTCTATCTGATAAAGTTCAATAGTCTCTGGTTCACTGAAGGTGGTAGCTCAGTATGGTCTTTTATAAGTTGCCACAGCTTATGGACCTCCTTACTCTGTGAGGCAGTCATTCTCAGGTATCGTTCTGCTGCCCAAGATGCTGAGGAGGATTGTTCCTCTGTTCCAGCAATCATTGCACTATGGCAGCCCAGAGGTGTGTGTGCTGACAGGTTCCTGAGGTATATGTCTTTATGTGCAGTCAACAGTTCTCTATGGCAAACAGGTAGCTGGTAGTCACTATATTTATGTAACAATACAGTTTCCCACATACTAACAGCACCTGACTCAACGTTTGCAACAGCCAACTCGTTCAGAAAAGTGTTAATGGCACTGTCCGTCACACTACTTCCTTTTGGTCGAGGATCAAAACATTTAACGTTCGATGGCGGTCGCTTACCATAACTTTTTTCACTCACAGGTCCAGGTGTTTTTCTCTTTTTTCCTTTCTTCCATTGACATGGGAGCTCTGTGCAGGCCGGCTTTCCACCATCGTCTCCACTAACTACATACTTTGTTAAGAGCAGTAACAAAGCAGCAATGTGACTGCAACGTCCAAGAGCAGATGCCTCGCACTGGCACCCAGCAGATCTCACAGCGCCACTTAATGATGACAGTCTGACAGTGACAGTGTAGTTTATGCCTTGCATGGAAGCCTCGACAGTACACTTGTAGTTCATGATATTTCCGTTTTCACCAAATTTCACATAATGTACAAAGTCAGAATCAACATACTGCCACCCAAGACGGAGGGATTTTTCAGTGATGACATCTGTATTATCGTTTTCATCGTCACTTTCTGTTCCAGGAGCAGCTGACATTGGCATAGACTCAACGAGCCAATGGTACACATTCCCGTAGTTGTAGAGAGGAGGCAGGTTGAAGCTTTCAAAGTCCTTCCACTCATCTATCACAAGTGATGGATCTTCACTGTTGGTAGTTGCACTCTTATTTAGTTCAGCAAGTTTCTTTGAATACCATTTACCTTTGTCAACCGAGAAATCGATTTGGTTTGCCTGACTTGAAGAAATTGCAGCTTGGCACTTGAAAAAAAGAAAGAAATAGTATTTAGTCTAAACCATCCTAATGTGTCTACATGTAGGCCTAGGCTACTACTTACTAACTGAACAGCAAGCCTGCCTCTACATGTTCCCTTTATAAAAGGCCTAAAATAGGCCTAGCTGATATATTAGCCACAGATAGGCATGATAGGATAACCTGACAACAGCCAGATGCATGTCTCGCTCGGCCTAGCTCCACTCACATACATCTGGGACACCTCCATAGAAATTGCCTTTATTGAAGGCTGGGCCTTATCAAAAATCCTTGCATATGATTGGATAAGCCACTTGTCTGTCATCTTTATCGACGTGCTATTTCAACCACTCACACCGAAGCTAACCCGTGACGCTGATGAGAGCGACGCAGGAAAAATAAAAACCTTTTTTTTTTTTATGTGTTTGCGGCTCTAGTGGCACGCGTTTTATTGACAGTGAGCTGACAGGAAGAGGGGGGAAGACAGGCGGCAAAGCGCCGCGGGTCGGAGTCGATCCCGGGCCGACCGCGTTGAGGACTAAAGGCCTCCTAATATGGTTAGCGCTAACCGCTCCGGGGCGCTTCCGCGTCCGCCGCGGACGCGCCCCCGAAAACAAAACTTGCCAAATCCGGTCGGGAGAAGGGCGAAAACATCGTTTCCACCAACAAAAGCCTTCAGAGCTGTTCTCTGATGTTCTTTTAATGAAACAATATTAGGTAGATTGGACAACACGGAAGAAATAGCAGCATCAATGTTAACGCTTGCTTCCTCGACGAGCCGCCATTGCTATCAAAACAGTCTCACGTCACGGTCGCGTCTCCACTACGTCACATCTATGAAACTCCAGCCCTGCGTCCTGATTGGCCAGACCATAAAATTGGTTGGAGAAATCACTCTCTATGGGCGGTGTCCCAGATGTATGTGAGTGGAGCTAGGCGGAGCGAGACATGCATCTGGCTGTTGTCAGGTTAATGATAGGAGGCCGACTAGTTAATAATGAAGGGCCTGCTACCATGATAGCATATAGGCCTAAAAAAGACCCTACTCAAATAAATTTCAAATAACACAAACATTAAACAAACAATTCGCCACAAATTTATTAAGGGCAATGTTCTGAGATGTAAACAGTTATTTTGTAGCTACCGATTGGCAAAATATACCGATTCCTAGACGGTGATTACAAACAGAAAAAACGGCCGATGACGCCATGAGCGCCGAGCAGGAAAAAAACATCGACTTACCGTTCTATCAACTCGGCCCGTTTTCCAGTCTTTCTAAGGCCTCGACACTCAAGCCATCGTTTGAGCTGAACGTTGGTATGTTGTTCCACAGTTCTACCAGTAAACTGGGCGCCTGGGACATCCTCTTGCGATAGTTTAACAGCTGTAAAGTCGATCATATCGTTGTATCTGTTGCACGTGTAATGGCTGGTTTCTACGTGCGCTCTCAACCTGTTTGTCCTACCTTAGCGGCAAGCCTGTTGCTCATGAGATGGTGACGTCACGTGCGCGGAACGCTATTCAGAGGGCCCCATGCCTTTCTTTGCCTAGGGCCCCAAATTTCCTAAATCCGGCCCTGCATAAATGCATATATAAGTAAAATAAAAACATAAAAAACTCTGTCCGTCCGTCCGTCTTCTTCCGCTTATCCGGGGTCGGGTCGCGGGGGTAGCAGCTTCAGTAGGGAGGCCCAGACGTCCCTCTCCCCGGCCACTTGGGCCAGCTCCTCAGGAGGAATCCCAAGGCGTTCCCAGGCCAGCCGGGAGACATAGTCCCTCCAGCGTGTCCTGGGTCTTCCCCTGGGCCTCCTCCCGGTGGGACGTGCCTGGAACACCTCACCAGGGAGGCGTCCAGGAGGCATCCTGACCAGATGCCCGAGCCACCTCAACTGGCTCCTCTCGACGTGGAGGAGCAGCGGCTCTACTCTGAGTCCTCCCCGGATGACTGAGCTCCTCACCCTATCTCTAAGGGAGAGCCCAGACACACTACGGAGAAAACTCATTTCAGCCGCTTGTATCCGGGATCTTGTTCTTTCGGTCACGACCCAAAGCTCGTGACCATAGATGAGGGTAGGAACGTAGATCGACCGGTAAATCGAGAGCTTCGCCTTTTGGCTCAGCTCTCTCTTCACCACAACGGATCGGTACAGCGCCCGCTTCACAGCAGACGCTGCACCAATCCGCCTGTCGATCTCCCGCTCCATCCTCCCCTCATTCGTGAACAAGACCCCAAGATACTTGAACTCCTCCACTAGGGGCAGCACATCCTCCCCAACCCGGAGAAGGCACTCTACCCTTTTCCGGTTCAAGACCATGGTCTCGGATTTGGAGGCACTGATTTTCATCCTGGCCGCTTCGCACTCGGCTGCGAACATAAAAAACTGTAAAATTAAAATAAAATGCTTGACCAATGTGTTAAATAAATAGAGACGTTAATTACAAAGTCAATTAAATTAATGTGGAGTAAATATACAGGATTGATGAAAGACAGGTGCATTAATAAATATAAAATTATTTTTTTCACCTTTAAAATCATTTGGTACACTTTAAGTGTATTTGTTAATTTATTGGGCAATTTATACATTTTGGCTATTATTTTTATTCTGCCAGTTTTGGTCCTCCATACTCTACATCCCAAAAATTTCAACTAACCGCTGTCTGTATCCGAGCACATCCGAGCAGATTCAAGGAACCTCACGACAACAAGAAACTTGATTAAAAAAGCATAATTTAAGGCCAGCGGACTATCAGAATCTGCAGATAAACCATCCCATTATATATCCAGCTATATGTTTTGGGTAGTGTCCCGACGATTTAACTTTAACGTTTCACCTTTATAGGCCATATTATCAACAAGTGTGCAATATTTACTCTGGAACTTTCTATCTATATTTCTATCTATCTATCTATCTATCTATCTATCTATCTATCTATCTATCTATCTATCTATCTATCTATAGATAGATAGATAGATAGATAGTATACAAAATCATTTTTCAGAAAGTAGATTAGACATATTAATTGAAATACAGCAAATTCTATATCAAATTCAAATGATGGGTATCAATGTTACATTTATTTGTGTGCCAGCACATATTGGGATTAATGGAAATGAAATTGCAGATAAGATTGCTAAGGAAGCATCAAAAAATAGAACTATTGATATGATGATTAACTTAAGTAAGACAGAAATTAAAAGCATTATTAAACAAAGAATGAAAGAAAGGTGGCAAAAACAATGGGAAGAAGAAATGAGAGGAAGATGGCTGTATAGGATTCAACGGAAAGTCGGAGAAATCAGGATAACAGTAGGAAACAGAAGAGAGGAAACAGTTATTTCAAGACTTAGATTTGGACACACAGGATTAAATAAAACACTATTCGAAATAGGGAAACATATATCTGGCAAATGTGAATATTGTGGACAAGATGAAACAGTAGAACATGTAGTGATGTATTGTAAGAAATATGAAGAAGAAAGAAGGAATTTGGTGAGAGATCTTAATAAGGAGAAAATTAAATTTGATATAATAGATATTCTGCAGAAAAAGTCAAAAAATAAATGTTATCAATATTTATTTAAATATTTAATAATAACATGATTAATTAGGAGGATTTAGTATTTATAAATGAATATTATAGATATAGATATGTAGATACATAAATATAAGCATATTTGGGAATATGGCCATTTTGATCCACACTCCTCATCAGTTGGTGGCGGTAATGCACACCGGAAACTCAATAAGAAGAAGAAGAAGAGCTATTTTTAGAACGTGACGTCATATCACGTGGTACGCGGTAGGGCAAACCTGCATTGTCCCCCGCTGTTTCGCTGTACGTTACTCTTGGTTTTACTCGGTAAAACGACTGCTTTTTCCAAGTCTGAGACGTCTCCTGACCATGGTTTATAAACATTGTTGTTATGGAACGTGCAACAGCGACTCGAGGTACGATGATAGGCCGCATATGAAGGATGTTTTCTTCATTAATTTCCCGAAATTCAAGTCTGCCAGGGAGAAATGTGTGCGCTGGGTACGCTTGTGCGGTCGGCCTACACAACAGTTCAACCCGGAAAAAGTGACAAAATTCACGTACATATGTAGCAAGCATTTTGTTGGAGGAAAGGGTCCAACCGAAGAACATCCTGACCCAATTCCAGCGACATCAAGTAGTGAACAGGTAAGATTTTTTTGGTGTTTTATTGAAGCTTAAATCTGATCATACGTCGAACAGCTCACGACGAAACGAGCTATCCTTTGTTACACTTTTTTCATGTCTGCATGTCTATCCTGTCTCGCGATATTGTCTTAGGTCCCTATGTTGACCATGATTGTGATTGTTTTCTCATCATTTCAGCTGGATAGGTACTCTCGATGCAAAAGAGAGGCCCCCAAACAACGACTTTTCACCAGTCCACCAGTCTCTAAAAAGAGGAAACAACTTGTTGCTGACGCTGATTCCCAGCGTGATGTTGATGCAGCCGCTGCTTTGCTTGCTCTGCGTACTACTTCAGTTCAAACAAATGACATAACTTCAAATTCCTCCGTGGTATCTGAGTTGGATTTCTTGGATCAGGTGAGAATAACTATTACATTTAATGAATTGTTTTGTAGCAACAATTTTTATAAAAATGAAGATTTTTTTTCTTCTATTTTATTTTTTATTTTAAATAAGGCACTTAACAATGGGGAAAAAATACCTTATGCATGTGCCCTATTCGACGATTGAACTCTTCTCAGTAGAAAATGATGTGAATATGATTGTGATTATTTTTTATTTTTCATATATTTTCGTAAAACCCTGTTTGTCTTTTCAGAAATTCTCAGTAGCTGCCCTGACCGAAGTGACACAAAAGGAGAATCTCTGTAGTAGATGTTCTGCCCAGATCGAAAAAGTGGACGTAGGATGCCAAACTGTTTATGAGAAATACATCTTACAGTCTAAAGTGGAGAACATGATCCTGAGAAATCAGCTGAATCTGTCAGGAAATACATCACCTGTCCCCCCTGAAGAATGTCGGACTACACCTCACCTCAGTGTTGACATCCTCAAGAATGATGACAAGGCGATGAAGTTCTTCACCGGACTTACCTATCTTCATTTTGTGGCTCTGTTCAATTTTTTAGGACCTGTGGTAAATAATCTGACGTATTGGCATGGGCCACAAAAGCAGGAAAAGAAGAAATTTGGAAAAAGGACAACATCACCAATGGAGGAACTTCTAATGTGTCTAGTAAGATTGAAAAGAGGATATTGCTTCTATACCATGTCATTTATGTTTAAGCAATCTGAATCGTGTATCAGGTCAATCTTCACAACCTGGCTTCAGCTCCTGTATTGTCACTTCAATGAGTTAAGAGAAGTAATGTTCCCTGATAGGTCTGTGTTAAAGAGGTTCATGCCTAAATCATTTAAGTCATTTAAAAATGTTCGTTGTTCTGTAGATTGTACCGAGTTCTTTGTCCAGATGCCTCGTAACTTTTCTCAGCAAGGTAATTTGTATTCAAATTATAAACCTCATCACACTTATAAATGCTTGATAGCTGTGGCGCCTAATGGTACAGGTGTCTTCGTGTCAGATTTATATGAAGGGTCTATGAGTGACAGGGACATTTTTGAGCAGTGTGGGATATTGTCACACCTGAACCCTGGTGATCTTCTGCTGGTGGACCGCGGCTTCACAGTTGGAGATTTGTTGATGCCTAGACATGTACATGTTAACATTCCACCGTTTTTGAACGGTAGAGAAAAACTGACTGCACAAGAGGAACTTTTAACTCGTCGGATCGCCAAGGCTAGAATACACGTTGAACGCTATAATAAAAGACTGAAGAAATTTAAATTAATATCCGGCACTATTCCCTTATCATTGGCCCCACTTGCATCTCAGGCTGTATTTGTTGCATCTTGTCTGGTAAACTTCCAGGATCAGTTGGCTAAATAATGTCATTATAGGCCTTTTGTGTGTATTGAGTCAATGTATGCTTTAAAAGTTGAAAGTCTTTAAGTAAACAATTGTCACAAAGTTGCTTTTTGAATATGAAAAATGTATTTTTACTTCAATCTACATGCATGTTTTTTTAAATTTCAAGAAATAAAGAAAAAAAGCAAATAACACTTTTCCTGGTTTTTTTTCTGGAATGTATGAACAAAAAATCACAGTTCAATGCAAAAAAAATGTAAATCACAGAAAACCTTATATCACAGTCTAAGGGTAGTGAATAGCAGCATTTTAAACATCACAATGGGTTGCTCACAGACACTGAGGAAAAAGCAGCATAAAAAGAAAAAAATCACAAGAAATATAAAACGCATTACTGTGGATTAGTAAATCAAAAGTTGCAATTATTGCAAGTACAGTTGTAACCTATGGACAATGGCATATATTTTCATATTCATCACAGTGACGGATTGATCACAAACATTGGGCTAAATCACGCAGCACAAAAGGAACCAAATTTTGTGGAGCTCTCATCTCGATTAGTTCTGGTAAGATAACACACTTCCAAGATTTGACTTTTGACTCGAGAATCATCTTGATAAAACCATTGTCCCTCTGTATTCTCTCAACTGATGGCTCACCCTTTGATGACCACAAAAAGTCACACCACTGAAGACCAACAACTCCCAACTGATGTTGGATTTGGTAGTAGTAGGGATGGGACCTCACCAAGACAAGCTGTCCATCCTTCACCTGGAAACAGGAACTACTCAGCTCTCCACTCTCTGCTGCCTGGACACATTCCTTTGGTGACATCGACTGAAGCAGCCTTAGCACTTTAATCTCAACAAGACCAGGCGTATTCATCTGGGGGTCAAATGAAAGTCCATCAGGGCTAAAAGCCAGCTCAGGAAACTGACTCGATACCCACAGTCCTGTCCTCACACAGCTGTAGTTTGCTGTATTGCAACGCTTGAAGTCCAGGTTGCAGGTCCTCGCCGTCTCTTCATACCTCAGTCCATTTTCCATATATGTTGTTGTCACAACATCCAGGCCCCACACCTTCTTTCTGATAAAGTTCAATAGTCTCTGGTTCACTGAAGGTGGTAGCTCAGTATGGTCTTTTATAAGTTGCCACAGCTTATGGACCTCCTTACTCTGTGAGGCAGTCATTCTCAGGTATCGTTCTGCTGCCCAAGATGCTGAGGAGGATTGTTCCTCTGTTCCAGCAATCATTGCACTATGGCAGCCCAGAGGTGTGTGTGCTGACAGGTTCCTGAGGTATATGTCTTTATGTGCAGTCAACAGTTCTCTATGGCAAACAGGTAGCTGGTAGTCACTATATTTATGTAACAATACAGTTTCCCACATACTAACAGCACCTGACTCAACATTTGCAACAGCCAACTCGTTCAGAAAAGTGTTAATGGCACTGTCCGTCACACTACTTCCTTTTGGTCGAGGATCAAAACATTTAACGTTCGATGGCGGTCGCTTACCATAACTTTTTTCACTCACAGGTCCAGGTGTTTTTCTCTTTTTTCCTTTCTTCCATTGACATGGGAGCTCTGTGCAGGCCGGCTTTCCACCATCGTCTCCACTAACTACATACTTTGTTAAGAGCAGTAACAAAGCAGCAATGTGACTGCAACGTCCAAGAGCAGATGCCTCGCACTGGCACCCAGCAGATCTCACAGTGCCACTTAATGATGACAGTCTGACAGTGACAGTGTAGTTTATGCCTTTCATGGAAGCCTCGACAGTACACTTGTAGTTCATGATATTTCCATTTTCACCAAATTTCACAGAATGTACAAAGTCAGAATCAACATACTGCCACCCACGGCGGAGGGATTTTTCAGTGATGACATCTGTATTATCGTTTTCATCGTCACTTTCTGTTCCAGGAGCAGCTGACATTGGCATAGACTCAACGAGCCAATGGTACACATTCCCGTAGTTGTAGAGGGGAGGCAGGTTGAAGCTTTCAAAGTCCTTCCACTCATCTATCACAAGCGATGGATCTTCACTGTTGGTAGTTGCACTCTTATTTAGTTCAGCAAGTTTCTTTGAATACCATTTACCTTTGTCAACCGAGAAATCGATTTGGTTTGCCCGACTTGAAGAAATTGCAGCTTGGCACTTGAAAAAAAGAAAGAAATAGTATTTAGTCTAAACCATCCTAATGTGTCTACATGTAGGCCTAGGCTACTACTTACTAACTGAACAGCAAGCCTGCCTCTACATGTTCCCTTTATAAAAGGCCTAAAATAGGCCTAGCTGATATATTAGCCACAGATAGGCATGATAGGATAACCTGACAACAGCCAGATGCATGTCTCGCTCGGCCTAGCTCCACTCACATACATCTGGGACACCTCCATAGAAATTGCCTTTATTGAAGGCTGGGCCTTATCAAAAATCCTTGCATATGATTGGATAAGCCACTTGTCTGTCATCTTTATCGACGTGCTATTTCAACCACTCACACCGAAGCTAACCCGTGACGCTGATGAGAGCGACGCAGGAAAAATAAAAACCTTTTTTTTTTATGTGTTTGCGGCTCTAGTGGCACGCGTTTTATTGACAGTGAGCTGACAGGAAGAGGGGGGAAGACAGGCGGCAAAGCGCCACGGGTCGGAGTCGATCCCGGGCCGACCGCGTTGAGGACTAAAGGCCTCCTAATATGGTTTGCGCTAACCGCTAACCGCTCCGGGGCGCTTCCGCGTCCGCCGCGGACGCGCCCCGGAAAACAAAACTTGCCAAATCCGGTCGGGAGAAGGGCGAAAACATCGTTTCCACCAACAAAAGCCTTCAGAGCCGTTCTCTGATGTTCTTTTAATGAAACAATATTAGGTAGATTGGACAACACGGAAGAAATAGCAGCATCAATGTTAACGCTTGCTTCCTCGACGAGCCGCCATTGCTATCAAAACAGTCTCACGTCATGGTCGCGTCTCCACTACGTCACATCTATGAAACTCCAGCCCTGCGTCCTGATTGGCCAGACCATAAAATTGGTTGGAGAAATCACTCTCTATGGGCGGTGTCCCAGATGTATGTGAGTGGAGCTAGGCGGAGCGAGACATGCATCTGGCTGTTGTCAGGTTAATGATAGGAGGCCGACTAGTTAATAATGAAGGGCCTGCTACCATGATAGCATATAGGCCTAAAAAAGACCCTACTCAAATAAATTTCAAATAACACAAACATTAAACAAACAATTCGCCACAAATTTATTAAGGGCAATGTTCTGAGATGTAAACAGTTATTTTGTAGCTACCGATTGGCAAAATATACCGATTCCTAGACGGTGATTACAAACAGAAAAAACGGCTGATGACGCCATGAGCGCCGAGCAGGAAAAAAACATCGACTTACCGTTCTATCAACTCGGCCCGTTTTCCAGTCTTTCTAAGGCCTCGACACTCAAGCCATCGTTTGAGCTGAACGTTGGTATGTTGTTCCACAGTTCTACCAGTAAACTGGGCGCCTGGGACATCCTCTTGCGATAGTTTAACAGCTGAAAAGTCGGTCATATCGTTGTATCTGTTGCACGTGTAATGGCTGGTTTCTACGTGCGCTCTCAACCTGTTTGTCATACCTTAGCTGCAAGGGCCGTTGCTCATGAGATGGTGACGTCACCTGTGCGGAACGCTATTCAGAGGGCCCCATGCCTTTCTTTGCCTAGGGCCCCAAATTTCCTAAATCCGGCCCTGCATAAATGCATATATAAGTAAAAGAAAAACATAAAAAACTGTAAAATTAAAATAAAATGCTTGACCAATGTGTTAAATAAATAGAGACGTTAATTACAAGGTCAATTAAATTAATGTGGAGTAAATATACAGGATTGATAAAAGAAAGGTGCATTAATAAATATAAAATTATTTTTTCACCTTTAAAATCATTTGGTACACTTTAAGTGTATTTGTTAATTTATTGGGCAATTTATACATTTTGGCTATTATTTTTATTCTGCCAGTTTTGGTCCTCCATACTCTCCCAAAAATTTCAACTAACCGCTGTCTGTATCCGAGCACATCCGAGCAGATTCAAGGAACCTCACGAACACAAGAAACTTGATGAAAAAAGCATTATTTAAGGCCAGCGGACTATCAGAATCTGCAGATAAACCATCCCATTATATCTCCAGCTATATGTTTTGGGTAGTGTCCTGACGATTTAACTTTAACGTTTCACCTTTACAGGCCATATTATCAACAAGTGTGCAATATTTACTCTGGAACTTTCTATCTATCTATCTATCTATCTATCTATCTATCTATCTATCTATCTATCTATCTATCTATCTATCTATCTATCTATCTATCTATCTATCTATCTATCTATCTATCTATCTATCCAGACAGACAGACAGACAGACAGACAGACAGACAGACAGACAGACAGACAGACAGACAGACAGACAGACAGACAGACAGACAGACAGATAGATAGATAGATAGATAGATAGATAGATAGATAGATATAAAGTTCCAGAGTAAATATATATATAGATATCTTTCTATCTATCTATATATATATATATATAGATAGATAGATAGATAGATAGATAGATAGATAGATAGATAGATATATAGATAGATAGAAAGTATACGAAATCATTTTTCAGAAAGTAGATTAGACATATTAATTGAAATACAGCAAATTCTATATCAAATTCAAATGATGGGTATCAGTGTTACATTTATTTGTGTGCCAGCACATATTGGGATTAATGGAAATGAAATTGCAGATAAGATTGCTAAGGAAGCATCAAAAAATAGAACTATTGATATGATGATTAACTTAAGTAAGACAGAAATTAAAAGCATTATTAAACAAAGAATGAAAGAAAGGTGGCAAAAACAATGGGAAGAAGAAATGAGAGGAAGATGGCTGTATAGGATTAAACGGAAAGTCGGAGAAATCAGGATAACAGTAGGAAACAGAAGAGAGGAAACAGTTATTTCAAGACTTAGATTTGGACACACAGGATTAAATAAAACACTATTCAAAATAGGGAAACATTTATCTGGCAAATGTGAATATTGTGGACAAGATGAAACAGTAGAACATGTAGTGATGTATTGTAAGAAATATGAAGAAGAAAGAAGGAATTTGGTGAGAGACCTTAATAAGGAGAAAATTAAATTTGATATAATAGATATTCTGCAGAAAAAGTCAAAAAATAAATGTTATCAATATTTATTTAAATATTTAATGATAACATGATTAATTAGGAGGATTTAGTATTTATAAATGAATATTATAGATATAGATACATAAATATAAGCATATTTAGGAATATGGCCATTTTGATCCACACTCCTCACCAGTTGGTGGCGGTAATGCACACCGGAAACTCGATAAGAAGAAGAAGAGCTATTTTTAGAACGTGACGTCATATCACGTGGTACGCGGTAGGGCAAACCTGCATTGTCCCCCGCTGCTTCGCTGTACGTTACTCTTGGTTTTACTCGGTAAAACGACTGCTTTTTCCAAGTCTGAGACGTCTCCTGACCATGGTTTATAAACATTGTTGTTATGGAACGTGCAACAGCGACTCGAGGTACGATGATAGGCCGCATATGAAGGATGTTTTCTTCATTAATTTCCCGAAATTCAAGTCTGCCAGGGAGAAATGTGTGCGCTGGGTACGCTTGTGCGGTCGGCCTACACAACAGTTCAACCCGGAAAAAGTGACCAAATTCACCTACATATGTAGCAAGCATTTTGTTGGAGGAAAGGGGCCAACCGAAGAACATCCTGACCCAATTCCAGCGACATCAAGTAGTGAACAGGTAAGATTTTTTTTGGTGTTTTATTGAAGATTAAATCTGATCATACGTCGAACAGCTCACGACGAAACGAGCCATCCTTTGTTACACTTTTTTCATGTCTGCATGTCTATCCTGTCTCGCGATATTGGCTTAGGTCCCTAAGTTGACCATGATTGTGATTGTTTTCTCATCATTTCAGCTGGATAGGTACTCTCGATGCAAAAGAGAGGCCCCCAAACAACGACTTTTCACCAGTCCACCAGTCTCTAAAAAGAGGAAACAACTTGTTGCTGACGCTGATTCCCAGCGTGATGTTGATGCAGCCGCTGCTTTGCTTGCTCTGCGTACTACTTCAGTTCAAACAAATGACATAACTTCAAATTCCTCCGTGGTATCTGAGTTGGATTTCTTGGATCAGGTGAGAATAACTATTACATTTAATGAATTGTTTTGTAGCAACAATTTTTATAAAAATGAAGGGATTTTTTTTCTTCTATTTTATTTTTTATTTTAAATAAGGCACTTAACAATGGGGAAAAAATACCTAATGCATGTGCCCTATTCGACGATTGAACTCTTCTCAGTAGAAAATGATGTGAATATGATTGTGATTATTTTTTATTTTTCATATATTTTCGTAAAACCCTGTTTGTCTTTTCAGAAATTCTCAGTAGCTGCCCTGACCGAAGTGACACAAAAGGAGAATCTCTGTAGTAGATGTTCTGCCCAGATCGAAAAAGTGGACGTAGGATGCCAAACTGTTTATGAGAAATACATCTTACAGTCTAAAGTGGAGAACATGATCCTGAGAAATCAGCTGAATCTGTCAGGAAATACATCACCTGTCCCCCCTGAAGAATGTCGGACTACACCTCACCTCAGTGTTGACATCCTCAAGAATGATGACAAGGCCATGAAATTCTTCACCGGACTTACCTATCTTCATTTTGTGGCTCTGTTCAATTTTTTAGGACCTGTGGTAAATAATCTGACGTATTGGCATGGGTCACAAAAGCAGGAAAAGAAGAAATTTGGAAAAAGGACAACATCACCAATAGAGGAACTTCTAATGTGTCTAGTAAGATTGAAAAGAGGATATTGCTTCTATACCATGTCATTTATGTTTAAGCAATCTGAATCGTGTATCAGGTCAATCTTCACAACCTGGCTTCAGCTCCTGTATTGTCACTTCAATGAGTTAAGAGAAGTAATGTTCCCTGATAGGTCTGTGTTAAAGAGGTTCATGCCTAAATCATTTAAGTCATTTAAAAATGTTCGTTGTTCTGTAGATTGTATCGAGTTCTTTGTCCAGATGCCTCGTAACTTTTCTCAGCAGGGTAATTTGTATTCAAATCATAAACCTCATCACACTTATAAATGCTTGATAGCTGTTGCGCCTAATGGTACAGGTGTCTTCGTGTCAGATTTATATGAAGGGTCTATGAGTGACAGGGACATTTTTGAGCAGTGTGGGATATTGTCACACCTGAACCCTGGTGATCTTCTGCTGGTGGACCGCGGCTTCACAGTTGAAGATTTGTTGATGCCTAGACATGTACATGTTAACATTCCACCGTTTTTGAACGGTAGAGAAAAACTGACTGCACAAGAGGAACTTTTAACTCGTCGGATCGCCAAGGCTAGAATACACGTTGAACGCTATAATAAAAGACTGAAGAAATTTAAATTAATATCCGGCACTATTCCCTTATCATTGGCCCCACTTGCGTCTCAGGCTGTATTTGTTGCATCTTGTCTGGTAAACTTCCAGGATCAGTTGGCTAAATAATGTCATTATAGGCCTTTTGTGTGTATTGAGTCAATGTATGCTTTAAAAGTTGAAAGTCTTTAAGTAAACAATTGTCACAAAATTGCTTTTTGAATATGAAAAATGTATTTTTACTTCAATCTACATGCATGTTTTTTAAATTTCAAGAAATAAAGAAAAAAAGGAAATAACACTTTTCCTGGTTTTTTTTTTCTGGAATGTATGAACAAAAAATCACAGTTCAATGCAAAAAAAAAAGTAAATTTTTGTCCCTCTGTCCAAAAAAAGTAAAAAACAAGGCAACTGGACTTGTTTTCCGTAATAGAAGACGTTTCGCTTCCTCTCCAGGAAGCTTTCTCAATTCAAAAAGTCTGGAGTAATGTGGAGTAACAAGCTTTATACCAAGGCCAAACAAAGGCCTTGTAATGGCTTAGATAACATGCAAATTCAACCGAAACAGGTCCACCCCTTAGTAATGGGCGGTCGTTAAAGCCAACTCTCACCCTCATTCGGGTGATCAAAACATTGTTCCCTTTAAGCCAGGCCAATAACAACCATAACGACTCCTCGTTACAGAGGAGTGGACCAGTTAACATTAGCCACTCTAGTTATAAGCTTTGTCAAAAAGGAAAGTTTTAAGATTAGTCTTAAAAGTAGACGGGGTGTCTGCCTCACGGACCAAAACTGGGAGTTGGTTCCACAGGAGAGGAGCCTGATAGCTGAAGGATCTGCCTCCCATTCTACTTTTAGAGACTCTAGGAACCACCAGCAGACCTGCAGTCTGAGAGCGAAGAGCTCTGTTAGGAACATACGGGGTAATCAGAGCTCTGATATATGATGGAAACAGCTTTTTGTCTTCACTCAGGTTCTCTATGTGTCACATTTAAATCCATTTGATCATTTGAAACATTTAAGTTTCACAAAAAGCTAAAGAAAGAACAAATCTGCGAGAGGTGCAGTCCTCAAAAAACATATTGTTAAAAAAAAAATCACCTGATACTGTAATGAGTGCATTCTTGCGTATGTCAATGTAATATCTTCCGTATTTAATATCAGTAGTTGCTCGTTTGCAAATACTTGATGGGGTCTGGGATTTACGGGACTGTAAATTTAAATAAGGCATTCCAGCTGTAGCTTTAACATTTACAAACTGAGTGAGTTCCTTAAATAAGCTTCTGGACTGACGATGTGGTGCTCGGTTTACACAGAGGGAGGTATGTCCAACATGCCGTCATCTCGGAGCATCTTCACATTTCTACCAGTTTTCTCATGCTCTGCAGTCATGGCTGGAGATCAGGAGTCGAAGGAGGAAGAATAAACTCCATTCATCCCAGTCGATCCGCTCTCCCCACCCACAGCAGCCCGGGTCAGGGTCCGGCCTCCTGCACAGAGCTTCCAGAAAACAACAAAAAGCTGCACTCTCTCGACCACACAGGAAACCGATTCTGCAGAGTTTTCACGGGGTTAAATAGTGCTGCTCGAGCTGAGGTTGTCCCTGTTCTGTTTCCTGCAGAAAGAGTGGCTGCAGGGCCAATCTAACATGGCGGTTAGATCTTTTTTAAAATTAATTACTTGAGCTTCAAGGCAAGTTGTGAAGCATTTGGTTTCAAATAAAGCTGTCTGGTTTTTTATGAAAATCTTCTTGTTCGCAAAATGGTCTAAAAACGTTAAAAGTGACACAAATTTGAACATAATTGTCTGCATTAAATAGTAGTATTTAAATCAAGGTTACATGGGTTAAAAAGACAAAGGCGTTAGGAGAGATGCTGTGGAAAAGTGAGAGCATCTAAAGACTGTATTAATACTCAATAATTATCTTTAAAACGCTGCAGTTTCCTTTGAATGTCAAATCATTTCTATGGGAAAATGACTTGAAGATTATAGAACCAAGAAACAACAATGTTTTGCTTTGACAGATGAAAGTTGGGGCTTAGAGAATCTCCTTTTAATTGCTCACTTAATCAGATTTTGGTTTATAGAGAACTTTTTCAAACACTCAAATCAAACATAAATTTCTTTACAGCGACTAAAGCAAAGGAACAAACAGGTATTAACAATTATTAACATTTAGTTAGGTAAAAAAAAATATTCTCACCAGACAACTAAAATATAAAAAAATTTAAAACTGTAGTAATCTTAAAGAAACAATTTTAAAAAAAAAAAACAATACAGAAAATTGTACTTTACAGAACAAAAGGGAGATCAAACATACAACTGCATCTTGTTCAAGATGAAAAGGTAAAAATTAAATTAACAATGAAAAAAATATGAATTGCAACTAGATTTAATTGATACAAAGGAACCAAACTAAAATGAACATATCTGCCTTTTAAGGTACATATTAAATTAGATGAAAATAAGACATAACTACTGAAATTCAAGTAAAAGCCCGGCTATAATATTTTTTATTTGGTTTTATAAAGTGCCCTCAGGCCTCTGGAAGGCAGCACCACAGGTAATAAGGACGTTTTAACTTTAGGCGCAGTGAATCTTTTGTCAGCAGACATCATGGGCCTGTGGGGCCAGGTGGCCTGTTAGACTGAGAGCTTTATGGGTTTCAAATGTTTTCTGTATGAAATCTGTTCAGCGCTTTAGTAAGTTGTGTTTTTATAAAGTCAATATTAATAAAGTTAACTTTGTTTGGCTTTAAATACCAATAAAAGTACTTTAAAATATGTTTGAATACATTGTAGGCTCAGATTGAATCCTGTGAGAAGCGGTGGACTCCCAGCAGCTCTGCTGACCACCCACCAGCAGGGGGCGCCATTATGCACATTCTCAGTCTGTTGTGCAGAGTTTGCGGATGATCCAGCAGCTTGTTTGTGCACTAAAAAAGCATCGCGGTCGTGCTGGGATGTAAAGTTTGTGCATTACACTGATAGTGGTGACTGTGGACTTGAACTATTCTCACCTGCGGTGTAGAAAGTATTACTGGCATCACCTTCCTTTTCCTCAGCACTTGGCTCTAAATTTAAGCTGCCACTCTATTAAATGCAATTTCCATGCATGATTGAATTTGCTTGTCAATTTTAAAATACTTTTTAAGAGAAAGAAAACTGTATAACTGAACTGTGGAGCCACAACTCCTGCCTCCTCTTTAGGTGAAATGAACCTGTGCGCCTCACTGGTGCAGTATTCCTTACCAAGGTGGAGTTGTTGACAGCTTTCTGGGCTTCCCTGACTACAGTGGAAATAATGAGTTTAGGGGGCAAAGCACTCAAACTATTTCCATATCCCTCTGTTACCACATTTGCAAGTAATCCCACAAAAACTATATTTTAAATGTGCAATTTCCATCTTTGGGACGCACCGTGTTAAACTGAAGCAACCAAAACCAGGATGGTTAACAGCGTCAATGTAAATGTTGCAATGGCTTGTAAAAGCACACTAAGTTTATTTATAAAGTGCATTTCAATGCATTAGAATGTAATTGAAAAGCTAATTTATTTTAGTAAAAAAATGTATTTCATTACAGATTTATTATGCACAAAGTGAAATATTTCAAGCATTAAAGTTATAGCTGACAGTCGTTGATACCCGTAAAAAAGTTCGCAAAGCCACAAAATATCATTGCTAAAGAAGTTGGCTGTTCACATAGGGCTGTTTGTTTCCAAGCTAAATGGAAAGTTGAGAGGAAGGAAAAAATATTGGGATAACCCCAGCCTTGAGAGGGTTGTGTTTGGGAGTCTACAAGGTGTGGACTGCAGCTGGAGCCAGAGTTTAAAGAGCCACACGACTGTTGAATTTCTATTGTTAAGCCACTCCTGAACCAGAGACATCAGAAGACTCTTATCTGGGCTCAGGGGAAAAACAGAATCCACGCAGCTTGGTTCCACAGACAAGTATTCTTTGGGGAGTGCTGTTATATTCTGGTGTTGCCAGGAAAGATCAAATTAAGCACAGCAGTTTCCCAGGAAATCTTAGAGGACTTCATCCTTCCCTCTTCTGACAAGTATTAAGGAGATCAAATTGTCAGGAGGAAGGTGAGAAACACTAGAGCTCAGAATGGAGACCAGCTGAAGGCAGCAACCTTGGCCTCCTGAACACCTCAGCAGGCTGATCACCTGCGCGCCACGCCGCATTGATGCATGCAAAAGGAGCCCCAACCAGATGCTGAGTGCACATAACACACGGTCCATGGACACACTTCTTTACACCTCCATTAAAAATCACCTTTTTTATGTGTCTCATGTAATGCTTTCATTTTCTGAGAAACTGAATGTTGACTTTGTATTTGCTGTAAGCCAGAATCATCACAAAGTTAACAGAAACTCTGGAATATATTAGATAATTAAGCTAATATATTTTTAAACAAGAGTACTGCAACAGAGTAACTTTTGAATGACATTTTAATTGGCTGAGATATTCAATTAAATTTTATTTATATAGCATCAATTCACAACACATCATCTAAAGTTACTTTATAAAGTCAAATTCCATCAAATCCTCCAGATTGGTCAGAAAGTTTCCTCTCTAAGGAAACCCAGCAGGTTGCATCAAGTCTCTCCAAGCAGCATTCACTCCTCCTGAAAGAGCGTAGAGCCACAGTGGACAGTCGTCTGCATTGTTGATGGCTTTGCAGCAATCCCCTCATACTGAGCATGCATGAAGCGACAGTGGAGAGGAAAACTCCCCTTTAACAGGGAGGAAAACCTCCAGCAGAACCAGAACCAGGCTCAGTGTGAACGCTAATCTGCCTCGACCCACTGGGGCTTAGAGAAGACAGAGCAGAGACACAGAAGGCACAGAAACATTCTGTGCTTTCTATGTAAAGCTAAAACATGTAAGTGCTTATAGCTTTTAAACCTACCATCTTGTTTTTGCATATTTTATGTTCCTCAATGTAGGATTTGTTTCACCTATCTAGTTTGGCCAACATTTCTTCCTTCTATCCATCCTTTATGCCCACTTGTAGTTGCAAGTTCAATTCAATTTTGTTTATATAGCGCCAATTCATGAAACATGTCATCTCAAGGCACTTTACAAAGTTAAGTTCAATCATATTATACAGATTGGGTCAGATTATACAAATTGGTCAAAAATGTTCCTATATAAGGAAACCAGTTGATTGCATCAAAGTCCCGACAAGCAGCATTCACTCCTGGAGAAGCGTAGAGCCACAGGGAGAGTCGTCTGCATTGTCCATGGCTTTGCTGCAATCCCTCATACTGAGCAAGCATGAAGCGACAGTGGGAAGAAAAACTCCCCATTAACGGGAAGGAAAAACCTCCGGCAGAACCGGGCTCAGTATGAACGGTCATCTGCCTCGACCGACTGGGGGTTACAGAAGACAGAGCAGAGACACAACAAGACAGACAAAAAAGCACAGAAGCACACATTGATCCAGTAATCTGTTCTACATTAGATGGTAATAGTGGGTGAGCCGTCTTCTTTGGATGATGTCACAGTTAACAGAACGTCAGACCAGGTGTACCTGCTATGAAGATAAAAGCGAGAGAACAGAAAGTTAAAGCAGAAATGACAACACGTAAAACAAGTTGCAACCTTCTGGCTGCAAAACAACAGAGCCGCATTACTTCCTTCTTATCATTAACAAATAATAAAGTTTCTACTCATTCACTATTGAAGTCGAGGAGAAAATATTAACAGGAAAAAGAAACACACAACTCCGTTTCTTATCAGCAAAAACACTTTTATTTAAACCACATCCGTATTTTTCTTTTTTTGGTCAAATATTAGACAGGTTGTTGAAAGTGCGCTCAGTGGAGGAGGTGGTTGCACAGGGCAGCAGGCAGGGGGCAGCAGAGAGACGCATTTACTACCGAGGAAGACTGAAATGATTTATGGAAATGAGCCCAAGAACCAAAACTGTTTTCAGCTCTTTGTCGGATGTTTTTAGAAAGACATTTTCTTTAATTATCCTCTGATACCTTTAACTCTTCAATTTCATAACCATATCTACACCTGTGAATACCAAAGTTTTCAACAAATATTTCTACAATTTTATTTTATTTCATTGTTCAGAAATTGTGCGTTCCAGTGTATAGAGCCATTAAAGTGCCACAATTTAATCAATAAATAAGTGGTGAAATACGGATTTTTATATGATAGTTTAATTAAAATTGTAAAGCAACAAATATAAAAAAATTCAATCATTTAAATGTGTCTGTTTATTAATTTCAGCAATTACATATGCGGAAACCTCAATTTATTGTATTTGAAAATTATATAGAAATATTAATGGTGAAATTGCTTGAAGTGCCTCGTGAAACACAAGCCGAGTTCTGATTGGTTAACCTGCAAAATTACATTTTGGGCCAATCACTTTGATTTATGTGACTTTTACCAGTTAAATAAAAAAATTGGTCAATAAAGCTACTTTTAATAACATGATTATTACAGATAATGAATAATCTTTGGTTGCCTTAATGTTTAGGTCAACTAGTCAGCTGTTAGGGTCTAACTTATGGGTCACAGCGATTGTTTGAATCATTTTATGATTGACTGAAGCACAAAAACACAATGAAATATTGAATAAATACAGAAAAAATATGATTTAAATATGATAATTTCAAACTGTCACAATTTCAATCCAATTGTAAATTCATTATTTTTAATTGGTTTATTTTGGGTTTCACGTTCTCACATATTCATTTATTGGATTGTGGGACTTCAGGCCTGCCATACAGAGGATCCAGTCATTCTTTTAAGTGGTCTTGATCAGTAACTCGTCTGAGGTGCTGCTTTGGACTTTGGCTCCCACAGTTGACCACTCTTTCATAGAAAACACAAACAGGCATTCAGTTTTTAATGGCAAAAGCGACAAAATATCCAGAAAAGGCAACATGTAAACACACCCACACTCCTCACCGTCTCATTATAGTCTCATTGAGACAAACAAAAGGCTAAACAGACGTTTGATCGATAAAGTGCACATGTGGGGGTGTAGCTCAGAAGGATGGAGAAAATATATATGGATATATTTAGCTGACAATAAAAAAGAAGCATGCTCATGGACTAGAGCAGAAACAGAGGTGTAAGGCAAACATGGATGGAGGAGGGATTTTAAGGTCGTGGGGAAATATGCAAGCAATAAAAAAAAAAAACAATGGATAATTAAAAACCTCAAACCCACTCTGGATGTAGAAAAAGTTCACAGCAACTTCCTTCGCCTTCCTTCCTCAGGCTAAAAGGCAATCCAGGTGAATGACAATATTTTCATCTCTCGATATCCCACCCAAAAAAATATTCAAACTAGAAAAAAAAACAACAACAGTGAAATAGAGGCAGGATTGAGCACAAACGGGTCAAAAACAACTGAATCAGACGAGGCAGACGATGAAAAGAAGGGAAAAACAAAAGCAGCTGTGGAAACAAGAGAGGCACAAAAATAAAGGTGTGAAGGTGAGAAAAAAAAAAAAGCAGTCAGCTAGAACGGCCCCGACATAAAGGCCCTTCCCCGTCCTTCCAGAGCAATCAGCTGGCAGCTGGCCTCTTCATACAGGGAGCCTCTGCGTGTCCATCGGCCGTTTCATTGGCAGAGACAATGACCCACGTTGCACAGCGCATGCAGGCCAGACAACCGATCTGCTGCCATCTATTGACGGCTGCTGAAAACCGCTGCTGCTGCAGATTTGAACCTGGGCTCGCTGGGAGTCACTTTCTGAGGTCAAGGGATTCATTTCACGAGTGCAATTCAGGCACAGCTGGAACTCAACCGCACTTTTTCTTTTCAAGCACTTTCCCCCCCCGCTAAACTTGTCTCAAAATGTGTCGCAGCGATGATGGTAAATGGAGCACGTGTGGCAGCGCAAGGCAAAGTAAAACTAATATCAACCATTACAATTTTAAAGAAAGCGAGGTAAATAAAAAAAAAATGTAAACAAAGTCTACTTTGATGATAGTCAGAGGAGTGAGGCGTGTCATCTGGGAGGCGTCGCCGCTTCCGTGTTCAGGTCTCTGGCTGCCTGGACTGGAGACGTGGACGAGTGGAGATGTGATCCAGAGGCGTTCTGCTCCTCCTACTCCACCTTAACCCCCAACTTCTCTGTGTTTAGTAAGTAGAGGCTGTCATCTATCAGGAAACTGGAAGCAGAAAGAGGTCAAAATCAGTCCAGATCAGGTACTTATCGCCGTTTGGTTTTGTTTTTCATCCACTTCTCTAAAGGATTTGGCGACCAGAACTTGAGACGTGAAGAGGCAGCAATGGATTCATCGTTCAAGTATCTCTGTTTTGTTCTTTTAAACTTTCTGTGTGCCACGTTCCATACATGATGGTTTGGGAAACATTGGATTTGTGGTAAAAATTATGTATCTGATGCACTTAAAATAGGTCCTACAATGTCAGCCGCATAGTAATTTAGTAATTCATTTTATTGCAACTGCCTTCATACATGCATTGTGTGAAGTTTATTTTGCTCCCAAAATAAAAATAAAAATATTCGCAGCTCAAAGCAGGAAGGCTAGCAAATAAATTTGATAACAAGGATTGGGTCAAATAGGATTCATTCGACATAAATGTTCTTATATCCTCACATATTTTAACTCTTAAACCCACAGGGGTTTAGGAGCAATTTCCACCTGAAATTACATACCTGATATAAATCACGTACAGCTCCACAGCTATAGATTGTCAATGCAAACTTTTGGTATTGGTGTGAAGGTAAGGCATTAAAGACATTTTTTCAAGTGGAACCACTACTGCAAATGTCACTAATCTGATTTATATCTGATTTAACAAAGAACAAAATAATTTGTTTTAGCCTCACCTAAATTTCTTTAAAAATAAACATTGCAAAACACCATGAAAACCCTTTTTGTAAATATAGAAGCCTCAGACGTTGTATATCGACATCCTGACTACAACTGCAGTAAATCTGGACTGAATAAGCTGAAGCATATTTATTCCACAAATGTTTTAGCAGGCAGTGGGCCAGGCGGTCCTGTGACTTTGGCACAATTTACTCAAATGTGTTTTTCACCTCATAAATAAAGGTGCTGATTTCCATTGTAGGACTCCTTCTGCTTATGCCAAAGCATTTGGTCATAACATTTATCCTTCTACGTTAAGAGAGAAAAACCAACCTTAAACAGAGGAGGAGGCCTTAGGTTCCAACTCTCAAAAATTTACAATACAGCAATAGGATTAATTCCGGCCAATCATCACCTTAACTCTCACCCTCATTCGGGTGATCAAAACATTGTTCCTTTAAGCCAGGCCAATAACAACCCTAATGACTCCTCGTTACAGAGAAGTGGACCAGTTTCGGTCCAATCTGCTGGCTTAATGACTTTAACGACCGCCCATTACTAAGGGGTGGACCTGTTTCTGTTGAATTTGCATGTTATCTAAGCCATTACAAGGCTTTGTTTGGCAGGAGTATAAAGCTTGGCACTCCACATTACTCCAGACTTTTTGGGAGGAAGCTTCCTGGAGAGGAAGCGAAACGTCTTCTACTACGGATAACAAGTCCAGTTGCCTTGTTTTTTACTTTTTTTGGAATGACCATGACCTGGATGACTGAGAATCTTCACCAGCAATGTTTAACAGAATAATATAATATGTAGGGCTGTGCATAAAAATTAATACAAAGATTAATATCAATGTTTTTAAAAACAATTTAATATTGATATTCTGGTTTTCAATATCGATATACCTCCCAACCCCTAGGGGGCGTTATTACAGCGCGCTATTACTGCTCACAGCGAGGAAGAGCAGTGAGATGAATTTGTGGAACGGCCGACAGGATTTTAGAAATGCCTTCATCCCTAAAATCAGACGTTTGGCACATTTTTGGTTTCTGTGATACGTTAAATGCATTGAACCAAATGCACTTTATTTTCCTGTTAATATATCAGTGTTCAATAAATTGAACATAAATAAAATATTTGGCTGGTTTTGTTGATTGAATGATTTTGAGCATTAATTTGAAAGTAATAAATATCGATATTGGAGTCAAATCAAATCAAGCTGAGCTGTATCGAGAATCGTATCGAATCCCTAAGAATATATAAATATATATTTATATATTTATTTTGATACAGTATGTCAGCATGTCTGTGCAGCGAAGCATTTTTCTCAGCGAGTCAGCACTGTTTAATAGACAGCTAAATTTGTGTTTTAAGAGCTGTAAAACCCTAAGTATTTGTAAAATAAGATTGGCGACATTAAAGCCTTCTCCTTCAAGGGAATTAGAAAAAAGTGTCAGTTTCTGATCTACCTTTAAAGATGGTTAACAACACGCACCTGTCTGTTCAGCTCGAAAACAGGCTTGAGGGTCCAGCGGGTCTACTGAGACCAGAAATGGCTCACAAAATTTTGGTCTGTGCATCTAGAGCCAAAATCCTTTATTCACACCCGCCTACCAAGCTATAAAAACACAGGCGGTACAAACCTGTAGAAAAGGAAGTGCACTGGGATGGTGCTGAGGTGCCACACAGCATGGGCGTCTAAGACCCAGAGCAGCGGCGGGAAGTCCAGCAGCTCCAGCAGGGCCAGGCCGTGAAGCAGCAGCACCACCAGGCCGCACTTCCACCAGTACGGGAGAGTCCGTCGGTTCTGCCAGCACCAACACAGCCACCACAGCAGGTTCACCATTCCTTCAGCGGCGAGAAAACATAAAGCATACGTGCTACAATGCTGCAACCTCCAAGTCATTGTTAAAGGTGAGCTGTCAGGGGATCGAGGGAAGCAGAAAAGTGGGCAAAATACTTCATTTAGAGTTCTGGTAGATAACTGTGTGGTGTTTTTTTTTTAAAAAAGTTACAGTTTACACCCAGAACATGATTGCAAAGTGGAAATAAAAACGATGCATGGTTTTAATTTTCTTCCACACACCAAAAACTGGAATGCACCGAGGTTCATTTTCTATTGGGGCAAGAGAGGCTGAACGCACAGCCAGAGCTGGAGCTGAATGGTTTATCTCAAAGTTTATTAAATCTGGGAATCTGTTGCAAGACTTAAACTGATGTTTGCAGACACTCTACAGCCAATCTGACTGAGCATGAAGGGATCTGACAAATAAGAGCCTCCAGATGTGCAAAGCAGGTCGAGACATTCAGCAAAACAAAAGTGCTGACTATTATCACTGCAAAAACAGAACTAAAAATAAGTAACATTTTCTTAAAAGGAGTGTATTTGTCCTTGATTTGAGCAGGTAAATAAGACTATTTGCCAATGGAATAAGAGTTTTCCACTTAAAATAGAAACAATTCATCTCCATCATGTTATTTCAAGTGCAGGATATCTAATTTTCTTATTTTAGGGGTAAAGATAGTAATTCCATTGACAGATAATCTTATTTACTGGCTCAAATCAAGGAAAAAAGACTAACTTTAAGAAGATTTTACTTGTTGTTAGCTCCGTTTTTGCAGTGTAATTTTTAAAGCAAGCATCGTTGTCCTCTACTCTGTCAGTCTATCACATAAAATCCCAATGAAATGCTGCTGTCGTCTGTCGCTGGAAAGAGATCCAATGTGGGAAAGTAGGAACCCGGACCCTCAGGTTACCAGCTGACCACCGCATGAAACTCCACAGAAAGCTGATTTATTGGAGCGTTTGTCGTACCGATGGTGACATTGGCTGCCATGTTGTAGCCGTAGTCAAAACTGACGAACGTCAGGTAGGAAACGTGGGACGTGAAGGTCAGGATGAGCAGGACCCCCACCATGCTGGACACACCCGGCCGCCTCAGACCCAGAGTCCTGCAGATGGGTAAAGAATTTGCAGCGTGAGCATAAAATGGCAGTAAATTGGTTTGATCTGGACTGTCAATGAATACTTATTTAATAAGTACAGCTTAGGCTTGATTTTTCCAGGCTAATTTATGCTGGGTTAATGATGTCTACTGATTTAGAGCTCCAACATCTTCCTTCCAACATTAGTCGGCACATAAAAGCAAAACATCTGCAGGAAGTCCACATTATTCAACCTTACCTGACACAACATAGGTAGATGGAGTACAGAATCACTGCTGTTGCACAGAAATAGTCCATTTTCTGAAAGAGGAAAAACAATCTAAAAATGTATTTGCAACATCAACAAATATCAAGATCCACTGCCGCACTTTACAGAAAGCAAACTGGGCAGACGGCAACAGTTTGTTAAAGATTTGCTAAACTCATTAGCCCCCAAAACAGAAGAGTTAATCCCAACGTGGGCGGGGCAGGGTACTGTTTGGAGATTTTTAGTCAGGAATCAGAGAAACTAAAATCTGCAGGAGTTGGCCACGCTCAGACCTAGGGCTGGACGATAATTCAATAACAATATATATCGACCAAAAAAAAAAGGGTCAATAAAAAGTACAACAGAATAACAGTTTTCCTTCCTTTTACATTCTAACCATGTAGATTAATACTGCAGTCATTACATCCTCCCAACCAATCACAAACGCAGACCCAGGAACGCTCCGTCATCAAGCTCCGCCCCCTTCAAAGAGATCAGAGATCACGTGTTCTTTTCTCTTTTTTAAGAACTTGCAGTTTTGGTAAAAAGTTGGTTGAATAAAGCGTTGAGTTTGAATGCAGTTTGTGTGTCTGTATCTAAAAATAGGTCGCTAACAGCATAAAATGGCCAGGGCTGCACATAAAACACATCTTTTGAATTTGTTGATAATTATCGATATCGATTAATATGATTTCTGTTTTATCAATATGCTTTTTTTTTTTTTATATCGTCCAGCCCTACTTAGACCGCTGGATCTCACAACGGATCGGCTTTTACCGGCCCCAGATATACGCTTTAGCCGTCAGGCTCCAAGTTGCTTTGTGACACCTGGAATTGCAGCCATTACCTCCGTGAGATACGTGTCTCGGGTGTGAAACACTGTAGACCAGAACCAAGCATTCAGGGACACCTGGACAAACACACAGAGAGAGAAGATGTGGTGAATCGTTCTGTGGGGTGAACAGGGGGTGGGGTTCTTCTTTCCCCCCTGTCCTCACCAGAGAGAAGGCGTTGATGGTGTGGTACATGGGGCTCTGGCGGGGCACCGTGCTCCGGTAGCGCAGCAGCATGAGCAGGCAGGCCAGGCCGTTGAGCAGAGACGCCAGCGCCGACGCGGGCTCCTCGAAGCACAAGACGCGCACAAACGGCCACTGCAAGAAGCAAGAGGCCGAATCTCAGGACCAGATTATTATTATTATTTTATAGTGTCCGGTCTGGCAATGTGGCAATAAGAATTGTTGTCTTAATGCCAAAAAGAGCCCAACAGATTTTACTTTTAAAAGTGGAGCCGTACCGCTTTCACCGTAGTGCTACGCTTGATTTATACATGAAAGAAGCTTTATTATAATTTATGCAGGGAATAATATATAATAGTTAATATATAATAGTTATATGGAAACTAAAACAAGAAGGTAGAAGAGAAAAAAAGGAGAAAAGGTAAAAGAAGGACAAAAAAGGGAGAGAACGATACAACATCCTCAGTCTGCTTCTTCACCTGCAAAGAGAGATGTAAAAAGAACAGCACAACCAGCCGATAAAGTATTACAGACCAGATTATTGAGACAAACCTTGCCGTGGAACTGCGGGATTCTGTAACCCTCCGCCTGGTAAAGGCCAACGGTGGTCCACATGCACTGGTACTTACAGTCGTCCCGGCACGTCCAACCTGGGACGCACAGAGAAGACAGTCGAGCTCAACGGGTCACGAAGAAGAAATGTTTTAAATGTTTCTCTACTCCAGCAGACCTCATTTCAACGTCTGGGTTATAAATGGAATCCTGCAGAACTAAGACCAACTAAGGAGATGATCAACTAGGGTCAAATGTATTTAACGGAAGATGAATGTCTCTATAAAACAGGAACTTATGTATATAAACTGGAGCCGTTTGTCCTGTAAAGAATTTTACGTTAGCTATGTTTACATGCACAAAATATCCCGATCAGATTAGATAATTGGATTATACCGTTTATATGATCATAAACTCAATTAATCCGATCATAATGTGCGTTTATATCACTGATGGTCTGCATTTCAGTAAAAGTGGCTAAATACAGTCTAAAATACAGTCTAAAATCTTTATTTAAAATAATCAAATTTAATGAGCAGGTAAAAAAATCACAACATTTTTGGCTTTGATATTCACATTTTTATTCTTTTTTTTTTTGCCCTCGAAAGCTTTTGATTTGACAATTTCGGCCCAATAGCCGAAAAGCTTGAACATTGCTGCTCTGGAGCAGGGGAGTCCAAAGTGTGGCCAAGGGGCCATTTGTGGCCCTCTGAATGATTTTGGGCGGCCCTCGACCACATTTGAACAACAGCCTGTTAATATAATTGTTATTAATGCAAAGCCTTTCAAAAAAAGACGGTTAAATTAAAGTCTTCTTCAAAAGGAAAACGTAAGGTGCAACACAAAGCATTTTTTTTTTGGTTTTAATTTAGATTAAAAGCAATAGGGTCACAAAAATCCAGCAACTTTTACTAAAAAGAAGAGTTGGGCGCATTTCATATGGTTAAATAAGGTAAATGAGGTTAAAAATCTTGCTCAAAAGTTAATCAGCCCAAAAAGATTAGGATATCGTTTGCTGTTTTTTTATTATTTTTTTTTACCAGGTGAACCTGCAAGACCTTATATGTTTTAAATCTAGAATGATTTAAGGATCCCATTTCTATAGGAATCAGACTAATTGCTTGTTTCATCAAAATATTGTGTTTATTACTGTGCAGGTAAAAAAAATAAAAATTACAATTGTTTTTACGTTTTTGATATATACTTAACTGTGGCCCCTGATTAATTTCAACCGGACATTTTTGGCCCCCATGACAAAAAAATAATATGGACACCGTTGCTTTAAAGCAGGGGTGTCAAACTCATTTCTATATTTGGCCACTTTGGCATTATGAAGTCATTAAAAGGTCTGGTTGCACGTGTATAGATGACACCTTTGATTTCATAATTTCATTAGAATTAACAGAAATATTAAAAAAAAGCACAGTAACATAAAAGTAGCACCCTAAGGCCCAGTTTATACAGTTTATCTGCAAAATAAAGTTGTTATTGGGGTGAGTTACACTTTAAACTCTCATCATTCTGCATCACTTTTACTCTTTTTGAACATTTCAACTTTATCGTCATTACACAGGTACAGGTACAAGGCAACGAAATGTAGTTTAGGTCTAACCAGTGCAATAACAGCAGGATATACAATAGTTATTACTATAACAGAGTTTATACAATAATTTGAATAAACTTTACTATAAACTTTACTATAAAATTAATAAATAAAGTAAATAAAATTTGGACAGAAGCTATCTGTCCAAACATAATATACAGATGGCTATTACTATAAAATTAATAAAAAAAATTGTGGTAAAACTGACATCTAGTGGCGGGATGCTGTTACTACAGTTAACAGAAAATCAACATTCACTACAGGAGGTACAGTTTTAGCCACTATATGCACTTTAAAAAGGATATATGCCTCTACTTTATGACACAATATGCCTTTTTTTGGCTCTTGAGGGCCGGATAAATTGCATTGATGGGCCGGATTCGGCCCACGGGCCTTGAGTTTGGCACATGTGCTTTAGAGAATGAATACTGGGGAAACCTGTCTAAGAATACACTATGTTGACACCTTTTTTTGACCAGAAAAACAAGTTTAGATATGTTTTTAAAGAGACTGTTTGCATTTTATGATCCTTATATGCAATTAAAATGAATAAAAGGCACACAAAAAAAGTCTTGGTTGAAACAGAAAGCCGCCTGAGCCAGTTTATAAAATGTTAAAACTAATGTAGCTGTAGGTGCGGAAGCTAAAAAGCTAAGTTAGCTTCCGCCTCACCTGTCAGCGCCATGTACTGCGGCTGGCTGGACTCGAACCCCTGCAGCCGGGCGCCGGTGCAGTTCGTCCGGACGCACAGCTTGACGCAGTCCCGGTACACCGGCTCCTTGTCTCCCTGGGAGGACTGCACAGCGGTCACCGACAACAGCAGCAGGATGACGGCGACCGACGCGGGGTGCCTGACAGATGTGCAGCGGGGGGACGCCGAGGCCATGGCGGGGGGTTCGGGCCTGCCAGGACTCACCAAGGCACGGCGAGGCGACAGGGGCCGAGCGGAGCCAGCGGTGGACATTAAGGCTGGCTCATTCCGAGTCGGAGGGGGACAAACCGGATAAACAGCAGCGCGGTTCCTCCTGTCCGCTGACCGCACCGGGAGCAGGTTATGCAGACACACCACTTCCGGTCACAGCTTCGAAATAAAAGCAGCCGTTTATAAAGGCAGCTCGAATCATCCGCGACAAAACGCCGAGTTTATTGTCAGCAATGGGTTAATCTGTTCTAAACCTAATATGTGAAAAAAATAAAAATGAAATGTGGTCAACTTGCTTTTTTAAATAAAAAGATTTTAAATAAATTTAGGTTTACTTTTGCTTTATTTTGAATGCAGACTTTTTTTGGTGTGTCACAGAATAAATTTACATCCGGTTACTGAACACGTTATTGTTTTTTTTTTAATTAATTAATAACACGTTATTGTTATTATTAGTGTTATTATTATTTCTGTGACTGATAAAGTAAAAACAGCCATTGTAGCGCCAGCCTTGGTGTCAATTTCTACTTTTTCACACAGACAGTCATTGTTTTAACTTATAATAATAATAATAATAATAATAATAATAATAATAATAATAATAATAATAATAATAATAATAATAATAATATACTTGAATGTAAGTATATACTGTGAGTATGACCATCTATGAATCCATGCAAGGGTCCGTCCGTCCGTCTTCTTCCGCTTATCCGGGGTCGGGTCGCGGGGGCAGCAGCTTCAGTAGGGAGGCCCAGACGTCCCTCTCTCCAGCCACTTGGGCCAGCTCCTCCGGGGGAATCCCAAGGCGTTCCCAGGCCAGCCGGGAGACATAGTCCCTCCAGCGTGTCCTGGGTCTTCCCTCTGGGTCTCCTCCCGGTGGGACGTGCCTGGAACACCTCACCAGGGAGGCGTCCAGGAGGCATCCTGACCAGATGCCCGAGCCACCTCAACTGGCTCCTCTGGACGTGGAGGAGCAGCGGCTCTACTCTGAGTCCTCCTCGGATGACTGAGCTCCTCACCCTATCTCTAAGGGAGAGCCCAGACACACTACGAAGAAAACTCATTTCAGCCGCTTGTATCCGGGATCTCGTTCTTTCGGTCACGACCCAAAGCTCGTAACCATAGATGAGGGTAGGAACGTAGATCGACCGGTAAATCGAGAGCTCTGCCTTTTGGCTCAGCTCTCTCTTCATCACAACGGATCGGTACAGCGCCCGCTTCACAGCAGACGCTGCACCAATCCGCCTGTCGATCTCCCGCTCCATCTTCCCCCCATTCGTGAACAAGACCCCAAGATACTTGAACTCCTCCACTAGGGGCAGCACATTCTCCCCAACCCGGAGAAGGCACTCTACCCTTTTCCGGTTCAAGACCATGGTCTCGGATTTGGAGGCACTGATTTTCATCCTGGCCGCTTCGCACTCGGCTGCGAACCGCTCCAGTGAGAGCTGTAGATCACGCCCTGATGAAGCCAATAGGACCACGTCATCCGCGAATAGCAGAGACGCAATCCTAAGGCCACCAAAGCGGATCCCCTCAACACCTTGGCTGCGCCTAGAAATTCTGTCCATAAAAGTTATGAACAGAATCGTGACAAAGGGCAACCTTGGCGGAGTCCAACTCTCACTGGAAATGAGTCCGACTTACTGCCGGCAATGCGGACCAGACTCTGACACCAGTCGTACAGAGACCTGACAGCCCTTATTAAAGCGTCCGGTACTCCATACTCCCGGAGTACCCTCACAGGATCCCTCGGGGGACACGGTCGAAGGCCTTCTCCAGATCCACAAAGCACATGTAGACTGGTTGGGCAAACTCCCATGCCCCCTCCAGAATCCTGCTGAGGGTGTAGAGCTGGTCCAGTGTTCCACGGCCAGGACGAAAACCACACTGCTCTTCCTGAATCTGAGATTCGACTATCCGACGGACCCTCTTTTCCAGAACCCGTGAATAGACCTTACCAGGGAGGCTTAAGAGTGTGATTCCTCTGTAGTTGGAACACACCCTCCGGTCCCCCTTTTTAAATAGGGGGACCACCACCCCAGTCTGCCAATCCAGGGGAACTGCCCCCGGTGTCCATGCAATGCTGCAGAGCCGCGTTAACCAACACAGCCCCACAACATCCAGAGCCTTAAGGTACTCAGGGTGAATCTCATCCACCCCCGGGGCCTTGCCACCGAGGAGCTTTTGAACAACCTCGGCAACCTCAGCACCAGAGATGGGAGAACCCGACCCAGAGTCCTCCAGGCTCTGCTTCCGCAATGGAATACGTGTTGGTGAGATTAAGGAGGTATTCGAAGTATTCCGCCCACCAAAACAAGACGTCCTGAGTCGAGGTCAGCAGCACACCACCCCCACTATAAACAGTGTTGGTACTGCACTGCTTCCCCCTCCTGAGACGCCGGATAGTGGACCAGAATCGCTTCGAAGCCGTACGGAAGTCTTTCTCCATGGCCTCTCCGAACTCTTCCCACGCCCGAGTTTTTGCCTTGGCGACCAGCCGAGCCGCCTGCCGCTTCGACTGCCGGTACACATCAGCTGCTTCCGGAGTCCCACAGGCCAAAAAAGCCTGATAGGACTCCTTCTTCGGCTTGACGGCTTCCCTCACCGCTGGTGTCCACCAGCGGGTTCGAGGGTTGCCGCCGCGACATGCACCGACAACCTTGCGGCCACAGCTCCGACTAGCCGCCTCAACAATAGAGGCGTGGAACATGGTCCATTCAGACTCAATGTCCATGCAAGGGTATTCTATAAATAAACAACTATGGTTTATCAGTTTGTGGTCCGTCTCAATAAGGCCATTTGGGGGTTTTAGTCTGTGGACAATACTTTATAGTTAAATAAATCCATTTTTTACTCACATTTTTTACTTTCAGAGGTGACAAAGCATTTGCTGCTGCTGCTCTGAAGTTATGGAATAGCTTACCATTGAGTATCCTGTTTTGAAATCTGTTTTAAAAACTCACTTTTATTTCCTGGCTTTTATTACACTGTGATCTTCTTGTGTGTGGCATTTTTAAATACTCTTGCTGTGAACCTGGTTTTTAGCGCAACCCCCACGACCCCATAAGGGATTAAGCGGGTCAGAAAATGGATGGATGGATGGATGTAATGAGTGTTTTGTATGTTTTAACTTGTTTTTTTAACCTTTTCTTGTTTTAATGCACAACACTTTGGCCACCGCTGTGGTTTTTAACATCTGCTATAGAAATAAAGCTGATTGATTGACAGATTTCATGGTTTTAGGTTTACAGAGGAAAAGGGTGACTGACAACCTGAGGCCAGGCATCATGCACCAGGAGGAGCCCAGGACCCGTTGCACCAGCAAAGGGCCTAACAACGAGTCACCACGGGCACAACATCCAACCGCTTCCCTCTGGAAGGCGCTACAGATCTGAATCCAACAGAGTCAGATTCAGCTGTTCACTCTAACGAACAGCTGAATCTGACTCACAGTGTCAACAAATAAAATCAATTAAAATAAAAACTTGTGTAATGTCCCAGTAACTCTGCCTCTATTCACCTGTCTACGGCTACCACTTATTTATCCATATGCTCTATTTCAGTGCTGTTCATATTTTTCTCATATCTCATATTGTAAATACTACCAGATCCACCTACCTGGTGCACACAACATTGCATATAATACTCATTTATTTTTTTATTTATCGTTTATTTCCATTCTCTGCACTCATCACACTGTGGACGTGCATGTTTGTGTGTCTACGGGGACCTGTACACCACTTCCACCTCCGACATGAACATAATAATAACAATAGAAATGATATTTACTCTTGCATGCTTTGCACTCTGCCCATTGGACGTCATTTTGTGGGACTCAGGCAGAACCCATCCTGTTCCTCCTTGCATAAAGGAGCAGATATCGGTCCTGCTGATGGGTTATGGACCTCCGACAGCCCTTTCCAGCTCTCCTAGAGTAACTGCCTGTCTCCTGGACTCGTCTCCATTCTCTCGAGACTGTGCCTGGAGACACAGGAAACTATCTCGGAATGACATGGCGCGTAATGTTTCCAACTCCTTGTCCAGCTGGACTGCCTGTGCAACCTTTGTAGGGTCCAGGTACCGCCTCATGTTACCAGTAGTGACTCTGAGTCTGGTCAAATGCAGCACTACTGAAAAGCTGTCAAAACAATGAGGAAATAAAAAAATGTCAGAGGCCTTCACCTGCAGAACCATTCCTGTTGTTGGAGTTGTTGCCCCTTCAGTTTTACTGGTTGTTGATTTAATTAATGCCAACACTGATTAACAACCTGCTGTACTGCTGAACTGACTTGATATTATACTCTGATTAAAAAGGGTTCCTTAGATTTTTTTTTTAAGCAGCATAACATGTAAACTTCAACAACCTTCAGGGGCTGTTTCCAAAATTCATCAGGAGAGTTTAAATCAGGGGTGTCCAAAGTGTGGCCCCGGGGCCATTTGTGGCTCCTGTGCTGATTTTTTTTGCAGCCCTCCAACTGAATTTCAAGAGATTTGGCCGATCGGCACCGGTGGCTTTTTGCAGATGGAAGCGTTTTATTTGTAATTAGGGTAAATTTATTATAGACAAGTTAAAACCTTACAACTGAATGTTTAATTGAATGTTCGGTACAACATAAAACATTTTTCTTTTAATAAGCACGCTTTTTATATTTGCTTTAATTTCATAGTAAATAGGGAGACTTTTACTCAAATGCAGACATTAAAATCTGATTGGAATTAATTTAATAAAATAGGATAAATACAGTTCAATATATTTTCTTAGAATGATCATATTTTGTTGGGCTGGGTTAGTATTTTTTATTTTTTTATTCATTTTTTGGCCCTCGAGCGCTTTCGATTTAACAATTTTTGGCCCAATAGCCGAAAAGTTTGGCCACCGCTGGTTTAGATTAAAATTTAAGGTAATGGTTTTGCATTGGAAACCTCAGTTATTGCCACATTTGTCTAAATGTTTATACATCATCATCAATTTAGAACTTACTCTTATTAATACCATGGACTAAGGTCCAGTAGGGCTGTAGGATTTCCAACAGTCAGACGGTTCTTCACATTTGAATCGACCCTTCTGTTAACTGTGAGTGACTTTAGGATTGAGGAAACAGCTACCCGACAATGTTCTGCTATCTCATGGTCTTCTTCTGCTCTATTTTTAGTCATCGGAGCGGCCGCTGGGTGTTGAGTGAAGGCCTGTTTGTTGATTTGCAGAATTGAAATGCGCAGAAAGCTCGAGGAGTGTGCATAAAGTATTTAAGTATTTAAAGTATTTCTGATTCTGATCCAGCATCCCGTTGTCATCAAACTCCTGAGGATCTAAGACCTTGGCAGCTTCTGCACCAGGCTCCTTCTCCCTTTTCCACTCCGTGATGTGCATTTATAGGTTATGTTGTGTACAAAAGTTTGCAAAATACTCAACATGCAAGACGGCCTTGGATAATGAGCGTCAAAACCTCGAGTGTCTTGTGTCGTGAACAGCATGTAATGAATGCTGGTCCTGCCAACGGTGGGGCATTGAACCTTTGATTGGATTCATTTGTATGCTGTCACGTTTATTTATGGCTCAGTTGTGCTCACTTGAAGACTTATAAGGAGAAAACTCCAGCAATCAAGTTGATCTGAAGGAAGTGCAGCGTCTTCTGTGTCCTGCATTGACAAATTGTCTCTGTTTGGCAAAGAAAGCACACCATTTTGTCGCCCAGCGTGGGTTTTCACCCACTCGAACCAGAAGACTCAGAGTTGTACGAAAGAGTGGATTTTATTTGTACTTCTTTCTTTGTTACAGTGGAGACGGAGACACAGTCACAACAACAGGAGCGAAACAGCAGTGAGAGGGAGGACAAAGAGTCAAAGATTTCTTTCTTTTGCACTTTTGCTTGTCACTTTTCTCCCCCCTCCCTCCCCAACTCGCCATCTTTCACCATCTCTTCCTCCAGTTACAAGATTAAAAGCGCTCCTCGTTTTCTACCTTTCTGTAAAAGAGAGGGGTAGGCGAGCTATTTTAGTGCGGTACCTCCACTCTTTTACACTCCCACGGCGATAAAGGGGGAGGAAGCCATTAAGCGCTCTGTGCGAGGATGAGGCCGACAGACCCCACCGGGTCGGACCGCTCGCTTGTTTCAAGCAAGTGGCCGTGCAGGCACCAAAGCACCCAAGAGACGTTTTGACCAGTCGCTGCACACCGCTGGGCGGCTTGTGCATGCGAGTCTGGTGCATGCACCGCAGGCCTCAACCCAGAACAACAGAATGAATGATGGAGGGAGGAGAAAGGCTGGAGGAAAAAGAGATGGGGAGAGAGTTTCAGTGTCATAAGATTACTTTTTATTGAGAATAATCCTATGTTCTCCTGTTGTTCACAAACCACCCCCGCCCACAGCCCGTCCCCTTCCTCTCGCCGAGCGTCTCGTTAACAGAGCGAAGTCTTTTGGCGAGCGGGCAGGTGTTGGACCTGGACGCGAGGGTTTGCATGGCGGAGTGGCGTTGGAGTAGACGGAGCGAGCGGATGGATGGCGGCATACGGATACGGGCGATGATGGAGGTAGAGGATCTCAGGGAGGGAAGGGGATCTACTCCTCCTTGTCCTCTCCGTGTGTGATGACGTAGCAGATGTTCTTGTAGTCCACGTTGCCGGCCACATCAGGGGGGAAGGCGGCCCACAGGTTGGTCATCTGGGGGGGGATCACAGAGAGGGGTTACAGGGGTCATAAGGGATCAGTTTTTACCAGATAAATCATTTCAAACACACACAAAGTGTACTGAGGATTGGTCTGACTGCTTGGTACATTTCTATTTCACCAGGTAAATATGGCAGAAAACACCAAGCGGAATAAACAGAATAAAACGACAAAGAATTGAAAAATAAAAGCATGGCGGTGGGTTCAGTCAGTGCATTCAGTTTTTCCTCTCTGTCCGTCCAACCTTTGTCCCTGATCATGGTAATCTGACGCCTGGACCGAATGTCGCTCTCTTATTATAATAAAATCATTTGTGCAACAGGAGGAATTTTTTTACACTGACACCACAAGGCAGCCAGACCCACCTCAGTGTTTCCCTGAGCTGCCGGGACAGCGCAGCAAAAAGGGAACTAAAAGTAAGTAAAACTTTCTTGAAAGGAGTGTATTTGTCTTTGTAAATAAGATTATCTGCCAATGGATCAAGATTTTTGGACTTAAAATAGGAACAATTCGTCTACATCATCTTATTTCAAGTGATATGTAACTAATTATCTTATTTTAGGGGTCAAAATACTAATTCCATTGGGAAATAATCTTATTTACCTGTCATATCAAGGACAAATCCTCTCATTTCAAGAAAGTTTTACTTAGTTTTAGTTCCCTTTTTTTTAGTGAGGTGACTTGTTGCTCAAGGTGAGTTTGTTGCAAATTAATGTAATTATATCATCAGTATGAGGATAGTAAAAACTCCAGATTTAGCTATTTTTTTCTGTTTTAATTAGAATTTCCACACCATAATGGCACTAATCGTACAAGAAATTTGTTAATTTAATCCTTTCTTTTCATCATCAGGCAGCAAACTGCATACCTTTTGTCAGTTTCCGTTAATTTTAAAAAATTTACTCAAAAATTTTCTTTTGATTCAACATTTTTCTTCGTTCTAAAAGATAAATTTAGACCTAAAGTTGCAGTTCTTTAATTTGATTTAATAAACAAACCCATTTAATGTGGCAGGCGTTCATAAAACCCGCATTTCCTGGATTCTACAATGTAGGTTTTGCAGCTTTAGACACGTTTTTATTTATCAGGAAAGATGGTAACAATGGAGTTGCTGGTAGAAAAAAAAAAAAGAGGGCTGAGCGGAGAAGCTGATCAGCTCACCTCCTCAGCGCTGAACCTGTCGCACTGGGTGGTCAGGAGCTCCTGAAGGCTGCAAAGGGAAACAAACAAATAAATAAATCTGAGACACTGAAAGAAGAAAAAAAAAAGATGCGATAAAAGTTGGAGAAAAGGATCTTACAATTCCTTCTTGATGGAGCCAGTGCCCTCGGGGTCCAGGACCTTGAAGGAGCTCAGGATGACGTCCTCTGGATCAGCACCTAAAAGCAAAAAAAAAAAAAAAAACCCGGTCAGTCTCAATGGGAAGTAATTTCTAGCTCAAGGAGAGGCCTGAATAGTCTGCGTGTCGGCGCACCCTTCAGCTTCTCGCCGAACATGGTCAGGAAGACGGTGAAGTTGATGGGGCCGCTGGCCTCCTTCACCATGGCATCCAGCTCGTCACTCTTCACATTCAGCTGGCCCATGGTGGCCAGCACGTCCCTCAGGTCGTCCTTGCTGATGATGCCATCTCTGTTCTGGTCGATGATTGTGAAAGCCTGCCGGAAAACAGGGCCGTAACCAGTCAGAGGGCTCAAAAGCTAAAGTAACAGCTGAATAAATGAACGCGTGAACATGTAGCTGTGGGGCGTGAGCGCGTGCCGCTGTCATCGGCCCTTTCGCTCGCAAAGCTCTAACCAAGACGCAAGAAAACTAAAAGACGCTCACGTTTCTCACAAGTCCTTGTCGTAAGACTTGTTAATAGTGATTGTAAGTGGGAGCTAGTCTGCCAAGGCAAACGTGTAAATGTGGAGCCGTTAGCCGCTTCCCTTGTCACATAGCTGGGCGTTTCACCCCGCGTGAAACCAAAGATGGCATTGGGAACCTTTTGGGACTTGGCAGCTGGTCGTCCACTTGTCTCTCCAAGGTGTTAAAAAGGTTCTGGAATGTGAGACAAGCCCCCTTGCGACATCTGAGGAGAAGGTATCGATTACAGCTGTCATCTTTTTTGCCCCGTGACCGAATCTTCTGACCATGTCACCAATGTTCCTTCACCTTCGGTTGTGCCAGCTAAGCCGCTGCCGGCTTTACATTCCCCAATCCCAGAGATGTTTAACGAGACATTTCTGATGAAGATCAAAGCCCCGACCTTCAGATGCTAAAAAAAACAACAACAAAAAAAAAAAACGGGGCTCAAGGGGCGAAACAACCTTGGTAATCCCTGAATGTTGACTCAACTTGTGTGTTTTTGTACTCCTTCTACTTAGAGCCCCTCTTTCCTGCTTTGATTAAACGGACTTTCCACCAGCTGTTGGGCCGCATTCCAGTGGAGTCATGGAGCAAAAGTGTCTCCGAGGAGAATTACTGAGCTGACAGAGGAGAGGAGGTGTCACCTGTCTCCAGAAAAGCTCAGATTTACCGGCCTGTCGTGCCCAGAGGGGGATTTTTGCCCCCTGTGCAACCACGTCTGCGTTACACAGCAGCCCTCTCACGTCACTAAACAAGATTAAATCATACGTAAACATACACAGATTCCTAAAAATCTATGTGTGATGGAATAAAAAAACGATAATAAAAACAGCTACCTCCTTGTACTCCTGGATCTGGCTCTGCTCGAACATGGAGAACACGTTGGAGGATCCACCCTCACCCTGCTGCTGCCTCCTCTTGGCCTTCTTGGGTGCCTGAAAAAAATTAACAAAGAAAATATTGTTGTTTTCCCCCCACATATCCTTACAAACATTAATACAAAAAAACAACAACAAATAAGACAAGAAAAGTCTAAAACTCTAAAAACTTAAACGTGTCTTAAATTGCTGCTCGCTGATGGTGTCCTGCATGAATCACATCTACAGCAAAGAGAAAATTAAAACACTTAAACACTCTTTTTTCTCTGTTGCTCTGGTGTCAATGTAATTCCTAACCCATCATCCAGTTGAAGATAAATGGTTGTCTTATAATTTTGGGGTGAATTAACTAAGAAAATCCCAAAACGAGATTGCCTTTCCAGAACCTAATTAAGCCCCTTATGGGTTCAAATCCAAAGTGTGGAGGCTGGATTTGGGAAGACTCCCAACAATCTCCCTTCATTGGATGCTGGTAATCCAGATTGCAACGTGTCAGCGATGCGCTCATCTCATCAGCTCCTGGAGAAGACCCGCAGCTCTGAGGACCGTGGCCACACTCACCATATCTAACGCTTCTGAGGTTGCTGTTGGTCAAGAAGAGAAGCCTACGCCAAGCCGATGTGACTGACATGTATGCATCGGCCCCTTGGGGTCTTATATATTAGCCCGAGGTTGGGCTAACTTTAGCCACACCATCAGGTTTGGCAGGAAAGCAGAGCAGAGGAGAAAGAGTAAGAGAAACAGGGGAGGAGTGAAGACGCGGCCGGGGACGGATCGGCTTACAGGGCCTCCAAAATAGGCCAGAGAAGACTTGGAATGAGGTGAATTCAATGCCAACAGAGAGAGCTGACTTTGGTGTCATCAGTGGACAAATAAGGCCAAACGGATGCAGGGAGACATGCCGGGGAACAACCGATTCATCTTTGATTTTGTTGAGGCAGTGAGATAATTAAGAAGCCCCCAACGCCGGGGCTAGAATACCAGGGTACTCTAATAACCCCCAAAAGAGATGAGGGGTCAACTGCAGCTCTGCTTTCTATTAATTAATCCTCCCGTGCCGCTCGGAGCAGTTGGCGGCAACACGTTCCCAAGTCATCGCCGGGATGAGTGATAGGTCTGCGGCTCGGCGACACATCAGCGATCGCTGTTGGGACGTATAAACAGTAATGAAACCTGAAAACAGGCGGCTCGTTGGTCCGGCTCCAACGATGACACATGACAAGAAGGGCCCCAGATGAGAAACACAAGCAGGCCTTTACTACGAACGCAGCTGCCGGGGGCAGCTTTGTAAATAGCCGTAATGAGCGTGTAGCTTTTTTATTTGGGATGCCAGAAAGGGGGAGAAGTTCATGCTCAAACCCTCCAGAGTCTAATAAATGGGATTGTTTGGAAGTCGTTCTGTTTATCCTTTTTTTTTTTTAGCAACTGGTGCAATGGGAACCCCCCCAAATAAAATAAAAATGATTATAAACACGAGCAGCTTTCTCATGGTGGATGCACTAATTTTGGTTGAGGTGGAGGTTTTAGAAAAGGAGGACCTCAAGCCGCCCTCCTAACGCCATTTATGAGCTCCATAGGCTGCCATCAATCAGGCCGCTTCACCGCCGAGGCATTCATGGCGAGCTGAGACGGCGCCTTCACCCTCCTGCAGGTTAAACGTTTTACACGCCTTACATGTGACCCTGACCCTTCTCCTAGAGAGGACTTTATTTAAAACCACTTTTAAAATGCAGTTTTATTTAAAATCTACCGCAGATATTGTCTTGAAGGTGACAGGAGAGGCACAAGAGGGAGAAGTCAAACACCATAAAAACAAGACAGCTGTACAGACGGAAATAGCTGCGCTGCCCCCCCCCCCCATCACCACCACCTCCATTCTCTTCCATCAGCCATTTTAACCCTGTTCTAACATTTTAACTCTCTTCGCTCTGCTTAGCGGGCTTTTTAAAACCTCCATCAATGGGATTTATTCAAGTTTACTCACTTCCAGACAAAACCAGACATGAATGAGAACTAATTTGGAATTGGTGGTAATTTGAAACGTTTATTTAAATGCTTGAAGATTTTCAGGATCTAATTTCAATTTTAAATCTGGCTATTTTCTATTTGATTAAAAATGTGTCTGATCTGTGGTTTATTTTTGTTTTAATCAATTCTCTCTGACTGACATGCAGACAAAAGACTATTTTCTTGCATTTAAAACCAACAAGTTCAATTTATGATAAAAACAAAAAACAAAAAACAAAAACCAAAAAACGAGAATCGGGTGCAATTGGGGAATTTTTTGAAGATTTTCTCTGATCAACACAGTCAGAGGTATACATCCAGGCTCAAATATCTGCATCTGAAACATCATTAGCTCACTTTGTAGTCCAACTGTTTTTACTTGTTTGCTTTTAATTTCTATTCTCCCATGTTCTATTTTGTTTCTGCATTTTATTCCTGCTTGCCTTTATTCTGTTTTATTTTTCCTATATTTTAATCATGTAAAGCACTTTGCATTGTCTCTGTACTGAAATGTGCTATATAAATAAATTTGCCTTGCCTTGCAAACGCCTGAACTGCTCGGTTAATTGAACCTTTAAAAGTTTAAACTTGACTTGTAGTCATCAACAGGTTTCATGCTAAATTCATGTGAATCTGATCAGAACAGGTAGTTTATTTTAAACTGTAGCCCCCCCCCCCCACCTTTCTTAATGGGGTTAAAGTCATTGCTACTAAAAACTAAAAACCTTGAAATTAGTGTATTTGTCCTTGATTTGAGCAGGTACATAAGATACTTGGACACATCATCAGTGATTAACCCGGGGTCACGGAGTGTTTCAGGTCTTTAATAATCAGACACCCTCACCCAGCGACCCAGCCGGGGGCGATCACTCCCCGGCTTGTGTCCAAGTAGCGCACCACGGATCCCCCCTACGGATCCACAGCTACTGCGAGGCCTTTTCTGCGGCCTCAAGAATGTTCTTGGTGGCTTTCCTCAACTGCAGTCCTCTAACACCAAGGAGTTTGAACACTCTCTGTAGTGAATGACCTGCAAAACCTCTGCACCCGATTTCGACAGGTTGGCAGCGGGCCTTCCAGCCATTGCTCCGGCACTCTGTGGGGAGCTCAGAGTTTTTGGCCCTCTTGTGCTCGTTAGCCTCCTCACTCCGGTCCTCCCATGGTACAGTCAGTTCCAGTAGGACCACTTGCTTGGTGCTCTCTGATGTTAACGCCATATCTGGGCGGAGTGAAGGGGTAGCTATGTTAACTGGGAACTTGAGTTGCCGTCCTAGATCAACTTGGAGCTGCCAGTCATGGGCAGTAGCGAGGAGCCCCTCCTGAGGAATTGGGCTGGTGGTTTGCCTTCTGCCCCGCTCTAACAAAGGTGATTGAGCTTCGGAGCAACCTGGGTCTTGCTGTTCTGTATCGCTGTGCTGATTGAATCCGCCAAGGATTTATAGAACTTGGTCGTGGCGCTAGCGATACCGCCCCTCTCCTAAGGCTTTGGGCAGCAGCTCACATGGTGCCTCTTCTCTGGCACGGTTTACACTCGGGACTATCCGCCAGGCCCCAGGTGTGAAGGTTGGCTGGACTTGGGAGGACGTGGTAGACAGATTGTATGAGGAACTTCATGTGAAGAGGTTCAGCTTTCCAGAGCTCTGCCTACGTGCTCCCACCTAGTCCATACCCCTTGCTTGGACATGCCAACCATCTTGATGTAATGAGTAATTTTACCCCTAAAATAAGATAATTAGATATATTCACTTGAAATAAGATGAGTTTTTCCTATTTTAAGTGCAAAAATCTTATTCCACTGGCAGATAATCTTATTTAGCTGCTCAGATCAAGGGCAAATTCACTCAGTTCAAGAAAGATTTACTTACTTTTAGTTCCCTTTTTGCAGTGGGGATCAGAATATTTCAGCAGAAATAAATTTCACAAAACACAGGAGCTCAGATTCAGATATAGATTCAAACTCCAACCATGTCCTTACTACTACCGTAATCTACAGGTTGCAGGATTGAAACCAGTGAGGTTTCCTGTTACTTAAAACCCCGCCCCTCAGTTTTAGCTGATCTAATGGTTTTGGAGGGAAGTTATTAAGTTGTGTTTAAGTGAAGTGACCAAATCATCTTGAATTAACATCACAGGGTGCTGCGAAAGCAAAAGGTTGGTGTGCAACCAACGTCCTGTTGAATTAACTAGATCCAAAGCCTTTTTTTCAGTGCAGTAACTGCCAAGGCTCCAACTAATTATAGTGAGATAATGAAACGCTAGAAAAGATGTACTACAAAACTAATTTCTTCAAACGGGACAATAATTTGGATCTGTCCGTCCGTTGTCTATATCTGCTTATCTGTGCCTGGTGCCCATCTCCAGCGGTCATTGGGAGAGAGGCGGGGCACACCCTGGATAGGTCGCCAGTCCTTCACAAGGGGATATAGACACAAAGTGAAGTAAAAAAAAATAAAATAAAAAACACATTCACTCCCAAGAGTAATTCAGAGAGACCATTTGACCCAGACAGTTATGTTTTTGCACTGTGGGAGGAAGCCGGTGTACCTGGAGAGAACCCAGGGATGTACAGGGAGAACATGCCAGCTCCGTGCAGAGAGACTCCAGGCTGGGATTTCAACCTACGCTGCAAAAAGGGAACTAATAGAATTTTCTTAAAAGTTGTCCATTTGCACTTGATTTGAGCAGGTAAATAATATTATCAGCCAATGGAATAAGATCTTTTTCACTTAAAATAGGAACAACTCATCTCCATCATGTTATGATGTGCAGTATATCTAGTTATCTTATTTTAAGGGTATAAATACACATTCCATTGGCAGATAATCATATTTACCTGCACAAATCTTACTTTTAGTTCCCTTTTTGCAGTGTATGATCCTCTTGCTGCAAAGGAACAATGCAACTAACTTTCTCCGCAACTTGCCAAGTAAAGTTCATGCAGTTTTAACTGTGAGTGCAGGTACGTTTTGCGCATTTATGCAGAATTATGAGCCTGTGTAGATTACAGTGAAAACTTCACACTCCTTATTTTCGTATAATCCATGAAGATGTTTGCTGTATCATCAGTACAGCTGGAATAAAACGTGGTTCAAATACATTTTTATTTTTTTTTTAAAAACTCCTGTTCATGGTGTGGTATGAAAACTTTTGACCAGACCTGTAGCATTTAGAGGTAATATATGTAGTTGTTCAGTGTTGCAAGAACCACACAAAATGTGACCAAGAAATAACTTTACTCCTCAACAAAATAAAAAGATCATAGATTTATTGTTTAATCTATGGAAGGAAAACATAAAATAAAAAAAGACAATGCATTAAAAATGAGCTTTTCCAGTTTCTCATTACATCAAATCTTTGAAATGTCACAAACATGTTTTCACATTAGAATTAAAAACTGGGAACGTACATTTTCTCTTTCTCCCTTTATCCAAAATCTATCAGGCTTTCTTCCGGCACGTCTTCGCCGCCGCCTCTTTTCCTGGACCAATCAGCAATCAGTTTCTTTATCTCCCTTCCAAAGTCTTCATGCAGCTTACTGAACTGCTCCTCGGGGGCGAAACACAGAGCTGAGAACTCGAGCACGGGCAGAGCAGGCGTGCCGACGGGCACCATGTTTGAGTTTCTCTTGGGCCACAGCTTGGGCGATTTCTTAGAAACTGCTCGGGCCACTGAACTGTTTGGAGCTTGAAGCTGCTGGCTGGAGCCCTGAGAAGCTGGCCGTCCCACAGACTGAGCCGCAAATGCAGGCAGGGTGGAAGCGTGCGTGCTCGGAAAGGTCGGCATCGTGAAAGGCCTGCGGGATTCGCTGGGGTGTGCGCGCAATGCATCTAAGGAAAAGGCAAAGAAAGAGAGAGTGACCAAAAAAAATTAAATAAAATCACGTCAAGAAAGTTTACTAAATTATGTGTGGAGCTGATTAATTTGCTGGCCTATTAAAAGACTCCCGGTTAAAACCACCATTCAAAAATCTGTTTCTGATCTCTAACACTGGCTAAGGAGGGGTGTTAATTAAATTACTGCTATTTAAAAAAAAGAATAAAGGTTTATTACCAATTTTCTAAGGTCAACTGCAACAAACCTCTAAGTTTTATTCACTTTATTAACATAATAAGTATTAGAGGTGAGGTTCTCGCCTTAGGGCCCCGCTGCCCTACATGTTTTAGGTGCTTCCCTGCTCCCACACACCTGACATGAAGCCATTGGGAGATTTACAGGCTTCTGCAGCCCTGGATGTTAGGCCGAGGTACCACAACTAAGCATTTTTATTATAGACAAACCTTAAATATATAAGCGCACTCTCACAAACACCCACACTGCAAAAAGGGAACTAAAAGTAGTTAAAATCCTCTTGAAATTAGTGTATTTTTCTTTGATTCGAGCTGGTAAATCATTCTATCTGCCAATGGAATATGATTTTTGTACTTAAAATAAGAACAATTCATCTCTATCATCTTATTTCAAGTGCAGGATATCTAATTATCCTATTTTAGGGGTGGAAATTCTCATTCCATTGGCAAATAGTCTTATTTAGCTGCTCAAATCAAGGAAAAATATACTAATTTTAAGAAAATTTTACTTACTTTTAGTTCCCTTTTTGCAGTGCATAGGCGCTTGGATCCAGGTCCTGATTTTTTTGCGGCCCTCCAACTGAATTTCAAGAGAGATTTGGCCGATCAGCGCTGCTGGCTTTTTGTAGATGGAAGCTTTTTATTTGTAATTAGGGTAAATGTATTATAGACAAGTTAAAACCTTACAATTGAATGTTTAATTGAATATTCAGTACAACATTAAACATTTGTCTTTTAATAAGCACACTTTTTATATTTGCTTTAATTTCATAGTATAGGGAGACTTTTACTCAAATGCAGACATTAAAATCTGATTGGAATTCATTTAATAAAATATGCTAAATATAGTTTAACACTTTCTTAGAATGATCATATTTTGTTGGGCTGGGTTAGTATTTTTGGTAATGTTATTTATTTTTTTGGCCCTCAAGGACTTTCAATGTAACAATTTTGGCCCAATAGGCAAAAACTTTGGACACCGCTGCTTTGGACTTTTTCTTTTTTAGTGCCGGTTATTTTTTTGCTTTTGGTTTAACGAAAGGAGAAAATGCCCCTGCAAAAAAAAAAAAAAAGATTCCATGAAAAAAAAAAAAAAAAGATTTTTCAAAGGCTACAGTGAAATACACATATTAAAGCGTGAAAGCAGAACTGATCTAATATACTCTGAGACATTAGGGCTGTATATTCTGTACCACGGAGTACGTGGTGTCGGACGTAGAGGCTGTAAACGGTGACTCACTGCCTTTCAGCACAAAGGTCGCTCTCTCCTCCAGACTCCGGCGTCCCTCACCTTTGTACTGCTTCTCCATGTCCATCACCAGCAGCGCCAGGTAGCTGTGGCTGGCCGACAGCAGAGCCTTGATCCAGCTCTCTTGGCTCGCCTGGTCCTCCGCCGCAAACTTGTACGTCCTGAGGCCCGGCTCGCTCCACACCAGGGAGAAGGCGAACTGCTCCTCGGACTCGCAGAGCTGGACGGTGCAGCCCTCCAGAACAATGACTCCAATCACGTCTTTGTCTCCCGGCCGGTCCTTGTAGAAGAGGAGGTTGCCCTTCAGCATGAACCAGCGCTTCTGATACGAAGTCTTTATCTCACCCTGCGATACGATTTGTGGTTTAGTGAACAGCTTACACATTTCTCATGTACCTAACGTCTTACACAACTGTTTTGAGGAAATCTGAAGCTTGCAATCAGGTTAAATTGCACACTTTCTTCATTTATATTGCAAAATATTGCAATATTCGTAATTACCAGATGGGTGGAACCAGGTTAAACCCAAGACACAAAATTAACAACTTTAGCCTTCATGAAATGCCAAATAACTTTGAACATGACTGTACGCGAACAGTGACGTCCTCCTGCGAGTTCACTTTGATTTTAACTTTTTGACTTGAAGATCCTCGATATCTTACATAAAACAAAACGTACAATAAAAAACAATAATTTGATAGGCTCTCCACCTTTATCTGTTAAAAGGACTTTCCGGCCACAATGGAGAGATTTGGGCGTGACAGTGGCAAAAACACAGAGTTACACACAAAGTTAAATAAATACTTTTAGTTCCAATAAAACAAGAAATGCAAATTCACGACCTTGCACGTCTTGAATTTGGACTGGACTTGCATCGGGGCATGACTTCTTACTTGAACGTTTTGACCTTTGACTTGGGTCTTGACTTACAGGTTTTGACTTCGGACTAGAATCTAGGTTTGCATAAATTTGTGACTTTCACTTCTTAATGAATTCAACTTGGGACTTGCATGTCTTGACTCTGGACTCTATACCTATAGATCCCTATGTGGGCTCGACTTGGGACTTGACTCAAGACTTGAAACGTACTTTATACTCCACTTGGGACTTGTATGTTTTAGTCTGACTCAAGACTGGACAAATGATGAACGATTTAAGTCCTGTCAAGAGCTAAATTAAAACCCTCCTACAAACCTCTACAGGCCATTGTTTACTTAATTCCATGTCAACATAAAATTTGCTATCTTCCATTTTGATTGAAGAAAAAAGCTTCGTCTCCGCTGCGCTCCAGGTTGACGCGATGGGACTTGACATAAAAGTTCAGCTTTTCAAACTCCTGCGAAAGTCACCTAAAGTTCTACTTCCTTCTTATTCTGTGCGAGTCGGACCGATTGCATTGCGGCTACGTCGCTCCTGACTGCGCCTTTTGCACCCATTCTCGCACGTCTCCCCCCGGCTCGGATTACTTTCGCCCGCTTTAGTGATTCGACCGGCCTAGAAAGGCGTTGAAGAGGGAGACACCTCCTGGGTGTTGCTTTAGCCCCCGTCAGCTTTGTTTTTGCTCAATTTCTTAGTAAATAAAGCCTTTAGTGTTTATTTATAACAACAACAACAACAACGGAAGTATGTCACTGCTCATGCGCAACAGGAGTTAAAACAAGGAAGCGGCTATTAGCATCTCCCAGCGAAACAATGAAGTATGGTCCAAAATCCAGTGGAAAAAAAAGACACAAAAGAATATGATTCCAAGAGGGAAAAGACGGTAATGTCGCTGGGAATACAGTGTACCGTGATGCTCCGGATATCCACTGAGCGGAGCAGCTTTGTTGCTAACGAAAGTCTTATGTACACATTTTAACAGATTTTTGAGCACATTGTACCACATAAAATCAGTCAGTAAGCACAACGGTAATCATATATAAGATGCCCCATCAATTTTTGATAAAATTTAAGGATTTTAAGAGCGCCTTGTAGTCCGAAAATATGGACTAAGCAAACCGGCATTATGATAGTTCTGCGATACTACCGCTAGATGGCGCCACGTCCTGTTTATATCTGTTCATGGCGCCTGTAGTGGGGCTATATTTAGGTTCAGAAAGGACCATCAAAACACTATCAGGATGGACGCTTGGAGCGCTTTTGACCTTACTGCTCAGCAGAGCCGCAAAAACCCGGGCTGGCCCTGAACGCACCATAACAAATCAAGGACGACTCACTCCCACCTCTGGTAATTACTTTGACTACACCCTTCTGATTTCAAAAAAGGCACAGATGTGTTGCAAGTGTCAGCATAACTAAGACGTATTTTATGTTGAAAAACTTTGTAGGTCGTGCGTTTACCTTTTTGGACAGGTATCCCTCTTTGTCCACAGGTGAGTTGCAAGATTCAAAGTAGCAGACAACTTTTTCATCAATCTTCATTTCAACATTGCAGGGTGTTCAGAACATAAACCTGCCACGCACACGGACATAAACGATAGAGAAAACAAACCAGTTTAAAACACTTCCGCATTTAACTGATGTTTGTTATCTGATGACTGATAATGCTGCAGATTACCCACTGTAGCTCGGTTCATGGGGACCAAACATGTTTTTTTTTTCTCCTGTATTTAACACCAGAGACCATGTGACATTTTGTCTTTTTTGTTATTTAAAAAATAAAAGAATAGACTTTGTTTTCCACAACAATATATAACTCAATTTGTGTGGTTGTACAGCTGCCCGTCCTCCCGGCCGCCATTAATACCTGTCCAGCTGTTTTATTAAAGCGGCAGAGTCGATTTACAGACAAAGTGACGCGTAATCAGTTTCACTTCGGAAGAGACGAAACATTTTGAGAAATTGGGAAGCGAGAAAAGGTCTCCCATCAGCATGGCCGTGGGTTACTCACCTTTCCGCGGAGCGTGTTGCAGTTTCCTCCCCTGGGTGGGTGGGTGGGGGTGAGGCAGCTGCTTCCTGGTGCGGAAGGTGAGGCCAGCTCCACGTCAACGCATTCAAACGCCTTCAATTTATTATCAATATGTGCGCAATTGATTAATACAAGCTTACAGGTTTAAAAATGTATCTCAACTTTAAAATAAATAAAAATAAAAAAGATACAGGTTTAATTAAATGCAAACGTCCCTGTTGTTAGAAATCAAATTGTGTTTCGCTTCGTTTAACGGTGTGACGCAATCGTGCGGTTTGTCTTGCAGAGCAATGCGTCCTGTTTCAAAATCTGCTGGCAGCTTCAGGTTCAAACTGTGTTGAAACTTTCAAAATAAGAGTTCTGCAAACTGAAATACATTTTTCCCCCCACATAAAGTTCAACCAAGCCTAGGTCAGGGGTGCCCAAATTCGACCACTTTTTAATGGCATATTTATTTTTTTCTTCTTCCAGGCTTTTCAGCTCAGAAAGCTGATGGAGATACATATTCAAAAAACATCTTTCATCTATATAGCTCTTAAAATTGTTTTGAATTGTGCTGTCATGCACTTTTTAGTTTTTATCTTTTTTAATTTTCCTATTCATTTTATATTTTATCTATTTTGTTTCAGCATCTTGTTTGTATTTCAGCTTGTAAACCACTTTGTGCACCATATGGACTGTTGAAAAGTGCTATAATAAATAAATAAACTTTGATTGATTGATCCACCATTTTACTTGCTTCCAATTTAATTTCACAGTAAATAGGACCTAAACACATCCCTGAAAAGCAGACCTTGGTACACTGCTTTATTAAACTTAGTTAAATAAGGCATCAGTGAGCCACATCCTGTTATTAATGCTGAAAATACTCTCTCACACACACACACAGACACATTTAGATGAAGACAACTTTGTTGGTTTTGTGTTTTAACCAGATGTGGTAGTAACTAGTTACATTTACTTAGTTACATTTACTTAAGTAACATTTTGAACAAAATGTACTTCTAGGAGTAGTTTTACTGCACCATACCTCTTTTTACTTGAGTAAATATTATGAAATATCGCTACTCTTACTTAAGTAAAATATCTGGTGAGTAACTTCACTGAATAAAGAACAAACTTGTTTCAATCAAAAATGCACCAGAGACACATCTACAGTTTATATTATGGCGAGACTTCTTGTTTGTACACAAGTTTTGTTGTTTTAATGGCATTTTCTATTTTCTATCTGCTGAGCTCATTGAGCCATTTACAGGCAGGTAACCACAGGAAACAGTAGATATTGTCATTGGAAGTACTTTACTCTGTCCTAACTTACTGTGTGTGTGTATATATATATATATATATTAGGTGAAAAAAAGGTAGGTGAAGCATTTTGAGCTTCACCTACCTTTTTTTTGTTATTTTGAATTGTATATTATCTACCAGCTTCTGACATTGGTTTCCACATTTATATCATAATTAAATGTAATTAAATACCAGACGTGAACGCACTTTCAACACTGTTCTTCCGACCGCTTTTAGTCCACTTTGTTCAACCAGGCTGAACCTCAAGCAGCAGAGGTAATACCTGGACGTCTCCTGGTGTAAAAAAAACAAAACAAAAAAACAATCTAAGTCTGCAGCTGTCCAACATATAGCGATTAACCAGAGAATATAGGATTTCTTTTGGTTTAATTTTTATTATTTTAGTTCTCTTGCCACTCTGGATAGTGAGCCATGTTGCCTCTATCCAAAAATTGACACATATTTATGATAGAAAATAAAAAATAAGTTACACAGTAATTATTTATAGCCATCTTTATTGGTCGATTTAAATAAATTCAAGACGCAGAGTTATGTAATATTAAGTGATGTCATAAAACGCCACATTGCTCCCAGATTACTAACCATGAGGTAAACATTAGACAAACTGACTAGGGGGTTTATGCTTTGATAGCTGGAAAACCTACATCTGCAGCGCTTTTATTGGAACGGTATTCTAGAAAACACTTTTCTTTGTGTAAACAATGATCACGACCAGCGCAGACACGGGTGCCGCTGTGAAGCAGATATGCTGGACATCGTAGACAGCGTAGAAAAATGACAACAGGAGTCCGCCTTTCCTTTCATCACCATGCACTAATCTGAAGCTCTGGCCTAATTGTGTTCTCTAAAATAATCTCACACATGCAGCAATCCCTGCACAGTGTGCCGTGTGTCTCCATGTGTAAAAATGGAAAAGTCTTCTTAAGGGCACGAGCAGCGAAATAGCGGGACTCTCCCTACTGCAGCTCCCTCCATGCTCGCTGTAGCTGCAGAGTCTCTCCGATGTGGATCCTTTGGTGTCTCTTCAGGTTCTCCCCTCGGCTAAAGCTCTTTCCGCACTGGCTACAGTAGTACGGTTTCTCCCCGGTGTGGACCCTCCTGTGCTTCTTCAGGTCCCCCCCCTGACTGAAGCGCCTCCCGCACTGCACGCAGCCGTATGGCTTTTCCCCCGTGTGACAGCGCTGGTGGATCCTCAAGTTGGCGAGCCGGCTGAACGTCTTCCCGCACACGACGCACAGGTGGAGGTGGCTGCTCCCGTGGTGCTCCAGGCGGATTTCCCTCCGGCTGACTGCAGCCCTGTCGGGGTTTGTGCTCCCCTGCCTCCTGTGTGGGCTGGGGCTTGAGCTGGCAAAGACGACCTGTGAGCCGGGGTTCTTCGTAGAAGAGCCGCAGCTCAAGTCGACACATCCGGGTTGCTGTTGTTGCTCTTGTGATGTGTTCTGGGTTTCTGTTTTCACGGCATGCAGGCTGATCCCGCTGGTGTAAGAGTGGCACACGTTGTTTGGCGGCGCGGCGTCTGAGTCCCAGGTTGCACGGTGCGACGCTCCAACTTCCTCACTCGTTGCACTCGTCTCCCGTGGTCGTGCTGTGCAGCACTCGGCTCCTGATTCGACACAGACGGCGCGTCGCTCCGGCTCTTTGGGTTCCTGCTTCACACCGAGATCGCGTCCGGCGCCGTTCGGCTCTGTGGTGCTTATATCCACATCATGCTTTTGAAATGGGCTCAAATCCTGTCGCTGATCCTCCTCGTCATCTGCTTTGTCGCATAACAGCTTGGCTGCAGATTTAGTAAAAAAAAAAAAAAAGAGACGTGTTTATTGTTATCCATCATGAATTAGACCGCTGACTGTAAATAGGTGAAGACAACGCTCCACTCACCTGTGTTTTCTTTGGTTAATCTGAGCTGAAGCTCGTGCACTGTTCTTTTCAGACTTTCGTTTTCCCTCTGCGTTCTGGATGTTCTTTGTTGGTACTCGGACACCGTCTCTTTCACCGCCTCCAGAACCTCCTGCACGGCTGCAGTGAGCAGTTTGGCCACGCGGGCGTTCAGACGTTCCAGTTTAGACATCCTAAAACAACGAGGCCAGATTAGGGTAACACAAATGGGATTGATCAAATTTACCGATTCTGAAGAACAAAAACTTCTTGCAAACACTTCCGGTTACAGCTAAGACAACCTGAGAGACGTTTTGATTCGACTGGCTGTAGGTAAATGAATAAAAGCGATCAGTTTCATGTGGAGAATTGCTAAGACTTGAGATCCGTTAGCATTTGAAGAGAAAGTGCACCGACTAGGCTTTTACAGGCCCATCTTTGAGGTCTGATTTTCTTTGTGAGAACTAAAACACCAACAAACGTGTTTGTTTTTTTTCCCGGTTTCTTTTAAAAGATAGTGCTGGATGTTTGTGCAGTTATCACTAACAGTTACTTTACCTGTGGGAGAAAGGCAAGCAGCTAGTCAAACAGGAGACTGCTATATTAAATATTTAATGACTACGCTGTCACTTTCAGGATGTGGTGTAACGAGAAATTGAAAACACTGATGTGCAGCCGATGAATCTTCAGCTACTGCGTTATGCTGTCATGTTAATATGGGCTAAAATGTTTGATAATATCCCCACATGTTGTTGAATCTATGCCACAAAGAACCAAGACGGGGGCAGAAGGCTAAAGGGGTGCCTCATAAAGTGGCTGAGGATGTTTTATATTCACAGACCTAAAAATAAGGTGCGTTTTAATTAAAAGGATACTAAAGAAGTTCTGTTTTTCATCATTTGATCTGCAGATTAAAAGAAATTGGCTGATTTTGATCAGAAGCTGACTCATCAATAGCATCTTTTCCAAGGAGAAATGTTTATGATTGCCAATCTTATAAACATTCCAATTAAATGTGGATCTTACTGCTCAAACAAACAATAACAACTTAAAATTCAAATTATGTAAAACCAATTATGCCCAAGCCAGGTTGTTTCAATCAGTCACTATAGCTTTATCTCCCCATTGAGGGACAATAGAAGAATTTCCAATTAAGTAACAATGATTTTTCTATAGCTATAAAATCTATAGCTATTATTTGCATACCCGCCTAATATCAAAAGGGTATCTGTTACAATTAAAATTCCCATTATTATTAATGTAAATTGAAATAATAAAAACTCTTGATTAAATGTCATTTTGCACTCTACAGCTGGTGGCCAGCTAGCATTAGCTACATTAGCTCCGCTCCGTTAGCATTCTCTTAAACGTCTCGGCGGTGGAGAGACGCAGAAACTTGGCGACATTTTTTATCCGGAATCATCTTGACCCAGTTCGGCTCGGAGCGGACAGGTCTACTTCATACTATAATGATACAAGAGACAACAACACTGACCTATGAACGCCACCGAGACCTCGGGAAGCACAGCGGAAGTGACGTCAGCGACCGGGTCGTTTTCAAAATAAAAGCCAACATGAATCCAAAAAAAGGTAAAAAACAAAGCAACTGGACTTATTTTGCGTAGTTTGAAGACGTTTCGCTTCCTCTCCAGGAAGCTTTCTCAATTCAAAAAGTCTGGAGTAATGTGGAGTGCCAAGCTTTATACTCCTGCCAAACAAAGCCTTGTAATGGCTTAGATAACATGCAAATTCAACAGAAACAGTTCCACCCCTTAGTAATGGGCGGTCGTTAAAGTCATTAAGCCAGCAGATTGAACCGAAACTGGTCCACTCCTCTGTAACAAGGAGTCATTAGGGTTGTTATTGGCCTGGCTTAAAGGAACGATGTTTTGATCCCCCATATGAGGGTGAGAGTTAAGGTGATGATTGGCCGGAATTAATCCTATAAGCATTAAGTACCGGTCAAACTTTTTAATACATAGACTTGTTTGTTGGCTGCACTTTATGTTCAAGAAGGATTGATGTCCAACTCAAGTTATTTTCTTGAATAATACTATTCTGATTAATAAAAAAAAACTGTTATATTTCTTATTTTAAACAGTCCTTCTTTACAAACATCTTTATCTACAGGCCATTTTTGTTGCTTGTGGTCAATGCAGAGAAAAGTCTAAAATACATCGCAGTTCGGGTTAAAATGTGTCGCAATTTTGATTTTTGGTAAAATTAGACTTAATTTTATCAGTGATAAAATAAGAGATATTTCATTGTTTTAAGGAGCCAGGATTACAAGTTATCTCTTGATAAAAATCTAAAATCCTTTGGACTGATCAAACTGAACAAATTCTTCAAAAATAAAAAAAATGATATTTATATGAGGCATTTGTTCTATTCTTGAATGCTTTTGTATATTTTTGCCGTCAGGATAACCTAGACCGTGATAAAACCAAATGTGTAATTTATATCATTCCCAGACTTTTTAAATCGACCACATGTATCTATTTTACGGTGCATGGCCGCCATCTGGTGGTAATGATGCAAAACAAACTGGTTTCATTATGCTGATTTTACTGGATCTCAATACAACCTAGAGATCTGCCATAAAAGGGTCTGAGGACGTTTTGGCGGATGCCTTGTTGCGTGAGGTTTGCCCTCGTTTTGACTTTGGGTGTTCCAAACGTTTTGGTTTGGATTTAAAAGAGTGGGGGTGTTACATGTCTGCAGGACATGTTTGTGGTGTTTTTTTCTTCCTTCCTCCTCTTGTTTCATGTTTGCACACAGGTTCAGTGTGCAGGCTGGTGCTAATTGCCCTAATTGGCTCATGGATTGAGAGGAGCTAATCAAGACAGGCCCATATAAGGTGTTCATCTGGAGAGGGGATGTGGGCTGATAAACTGACACGTGTGCTGCTTGGCTTTCCTTATGTAGAAGGTTGTTAGGGGAGTAACTTGAAATGTTCTCTTTTGATTGCTCTGTTCAAGTCTCTTGGGTCCAACCAAGTTCTCAGGACACCTGTCTTATTTTGCGCAACAACCAGCGAGCTGACCCATTCAGCTGGCTCATCTATTTTCTTGATGACCCCCAGCTTTTTCCACGCGCACCAGTTCATCTTTCCGTTTATTCCGCAGTGCGAACGGGATCTTCCTGCAAGGATGCACGTTTTTTTAATCCACACATATTTTGTGTTCTCCAAGGAGACATCCAAGTCCTTTGAAACAGTCTTTATACTCCTGATAGTGAATCGTGATCATTTGCAGTGTCTGGCGACGTCACTACAAACACTCTTTTGACAAGACTGAGCTTTGTACATGCCTTTAGTCCCAGGATTGGTTGTGCCCTTGTATCTACAGTCAGTAGCCGTGCTTGCATCTGCTGACCTTTGTGTTTGAAGGCTGCGATGCACCCACATTAATTTTTTTTGTAGTCCTCCCAAGATAACAGGTTTACATGTGCACCCGTATCTTGAATGGTATTACTGTCTCATTTACTTCGATTGGCATTATCCATTCCTCCTTTTCAGTTGCACAAGCTTGTACCGCATCCGCGATGAACTCACCATCATCCTCATCAACTGGGTGAACTTTGTTTTGAAGCTGCTTTGCAAAATCTTCCATAGTGATTGCTTTTCCCACAGTTGTTGGAGGATTTTCCAAATGCAGGACATGATTTCGGCTTGTGGCTGCCTGCACATTTAAACTCTGCAGATTTCCCTCTCTGTTGTTTTTGTTTGGTAAATGTCTTCTTTTTCATCTGCTCTTTGTGTACCACATGCACCGTTTCACCTCTCCGTAGCTCTTTTGCTTGCGCTGGAGTGGTTTCTGCTGCCCTGTACATAGCAACACACTTATCTAGTTTAAGTCCAGTCTTTCTGAGTAGCCTCTCTGAGTGCATTATCCACTGAGGTATTCATTAGTGAGAGACAGGATCCTTTGTGGCACAGAGTATCAAATTCATGTGTTTTACGTAGCGTGTGGAGCTCTGCTAAGCACTGCTCAAAAGGTACTCTTTGCCTTTGGTCATGGATAAAAAACAAACTTGTACCTCTCAAAGGTCACGTTCTGACTTGACACAATGTACTCGCAAACTTTGTCGTTAGCCCTGCAAAGGTCAGATTAGCTTCATCCAGCTGGAAGCTATAGTAAACGTACAAACCGTCTTCTCCCATCACATCCCAAGGATACGAGCTTTCAGGTTTTCAACATCACCTCCTGCACCACTTGCTGCTAGGTATATATTAAGTCTTTGCTTGAAACGCTTCCAGTTATGAGCAAGATTACAAGTCAGTTGCATACAAGTGGTTGGACTTAGCTTATCCATCACGGTACGTCGGCGTACCGGGACTTCCACCACCCTCTCCTGCTGTTGGTCGTCTTCCGATTCAGGCACCAGATCCTCTTCTACTTGTTCGATCTGTCCCCTGCTTCACTTCTACCACCGCTTGCAGCCATGACACGCCATAGCAAACTCTAGTAGCCTGTTGCGTCGCTAGCACGTTTTTACTCACGCGACCAGACTTTGGGTTGTTTTTTTGTTGTTTTTTCCGTGTCAAATCTTCCATCTGTAACTGCTCAGCCACTTCTGACACCGTGTGTTGTTCTTTCTATAAGAAATAGACGAGGCGTGTAAACTTTTTGTATGTTTACTTAATAGCACCAGCATAACTCCAAAGTACAGTGCTACAGTCCACCACAGACGTTATATTATGATATAATATTAATATTATGATAAAATCATATGACATATTATGTCTATGCATTCCACAACGGCCTTCTTTTGGAGCTACATGCACCTGAACACCGTTGCATGCTGGATATTGGAGTTCTAGATCTTCCACGCTCATAACATCACAAAAACAGTAACTGGAATGAAGAAAACAACCCCTGACTAGTCAGACTTTGCCTTTTCCTAAGCTTCATAGCCACAGCGGACACTGCAAGGTGCCTGCAAACTTCTCTTTTGTAGCTGCTTAGGGAAAATTACTCTGAGCTTCATCACACAATTGGTAATCACGCCACGGCAGTTTTACAAAACTGTCTGCATTTACACAAATCTTAAAAAAAAAAAAAGTGCTTTAAAGGTCTGATTACATATTCAAACACTTTCCCTGAATCATTGTTTTTCAAAAACACTTTTTTAAAAACCTGCAAAAACTTACAAAATGCAAAACTTGGTGTTGCTTTGCATTGTGTGAAAACGCAAAGAGACACTAAATAATCTCCTTAGTTCATATGTCCAAGAGGGATGCACAACGTTCCTCTAGAGTTGTTTCATCAAACAGGCTGAGCAGGTTCTTTGGTTCAAAGTTGGGTCGCGGCGCCGCCTTGTCTGTAGCGACCCAGTTACGCCTGTGCCGCTTAGAGGACGCGGAGGACGAAGAGCTTGGATGATGCTCTGCGTGTATGGGGCTGGCGTCGGGTGTTGGTGAGGGACAGGAGCTGTTCGACTGGATGCTGGATGGAGTCAGAGTCAAGTTACAGGAGGACCAGTCTCCCAGAACCGACTGTGTAGATATCAGGGACGTGTGGTCGGGGCTCTGGCGGTTGTGCATCGGTGAACCTGGGAGAGGAGTGGATGTGCTTTCCACCGGCAGTCGGAGTTTAACCCTTTGGAGGAAAATAAATAAATAAATAAAAACAAGCAAATTCAACGTAAATGAAATAAAAAATACTTTATTTTTTATAAAGGCTAACGAGTTCATATTAGTCAAAATCTTCAAAAAGCAATCCTGAGCATACATGTGGTCAGATTTAATGAATTATGCACGGGAAACCCTTTCACAGGTAAAATTATTATACAAGAGAAAGCTGCAGTGATTTCTGAAAACAAGAATCCGCAAGTTTGAATTTATTGTGGATCTTCTCTAATTCACACAACGTCATAATGTCAAAATCAGGCTCAAACACTTATTTTTTTTACATATGTTCTTCAGGAAGTCGCGATATAACCCCATCCAGGCACAACTCTGGCCTGATATTTGAAAACCCTTCTCATGGGAGATTGCAACGCTTGTTTAAATTGTTTTGGATTCATGGCACAGAAGCGATTTTTTTAAGCATAGTTTGTAAATGAGTGACTAAAGTCAGTAGTTTCAGGACTTTCCTTATGTAGAAGGTTGTGGTGGGAGTTAGGGGACAAGGTAAGTCTGGGGTACCCTATACTATTATGAGCCTTTTGTTAGACTAGGATAGTAGGATTTCCTTTATTGTTACTTAGATTAGATGACAGGTAGGCCCCGTTTTGTTTTATTTATTTCCTTGATTTGACACAGCCTAACGGTCCATTTTCTCCCCCACAGTTTGTACAGCCGTTCTGGGATTTTTGCAAAGATCAATAAATCTCCTTATTTTTTAAACACACAAGGATCCTGTCTCATAATTGTGGCTGTCGTGTTACCCTCCCTCCTTCAGTTGGTGGGTCGTAACAGTAGGCTTCACTGCTGCCGGTACACTAGCTTTGACCAGCGCAGGAATGAAGATGGAGGAACTACCTTCAAACTCTTCAGCTTTTCACCTGAAATCGACTGCAAGGCGGTTGAAACGTGGACACAGCACCTTACATTTCACTTGGTGTAGATTAGAGAAAACCCACAAATCAAAAGCATCATCAAAAGCCCCCGAATTAATCCCACATCCATGCCAAAGATGAGGTTGCTGACCAGCACCGCACGCCATAATGATTCTGTACCTGTGTGCCAAGGTGGGGGAAAGTTCTGGGTCCGTGTGATGCAGAAAAACACCCTCATCATCCTCGGGACTTCCTGGGTCAGTATGCATGGAGCTGAGGGTCAGCGTCGCATCGCGGTCGCAGCTCTCCTTCGGGGGCGTACGGGGCTCCGGCTTCGACCAACAAGGCGGAAACGGGAAGGGAACCGAAGAGAGGAGCTTGCAACCGAAGCACGCCACAAGCTGGCGAAGAGGAAAGGAAGAATTCAGTCATTAGAAATCTTGGTGCTGATCAGATTCGCTCAGTGCTAAACTTATAAACCAGAATCAGCACCTGGCAGAAGGAGACCAGTGCCAACATGGTCTCAGCAACCGTGAGATAAAAGCGCCTTTTCCATCGGCGTTTCCTGACAGAAGGCAGAGCCAGGAGCTCTGAGACTGTAGGTCTCTCAGACGGTTCTGGGATCAGCATCATCCTCAGGACTGACTGCAGTTCAACAGACAGGCCTGGAAATACACGCAGAAATAGTAAAAAACTTTCAGTATTTCATCCCCATAGCTTCGCTACTGAACGACAGGGAGGAGGCGTTACCGTTGGTAAACTCTGAGGGAAGGTGACCCTGTCTGAGCTGCTGCCATCCCGGGCCGCCGTTAGGAACTTCTAGGTTACAGGCGAGCTCCAGAATAGAAACACCCAAACTAAGCACAAAAAAAAAAGGAGTTTTTATGAAGCTCAGGACCAAGCATGTTTAAGGACGTTCTCTTTGTCTGCAGGTGTACCTAAAAACATCTGCGGCAGGTCCGTATTCCCCGCGGAGCAGCTCCGGAGCCATGTATCTCGGATCTCCCTCCTGGATGTCCTCCTTTGCCTTGCCGTTTCTGCACTCATCTCCCGCCTGACTCATGTCCAACATCAGCCCAAAGTCCCCCAGCTTGAGTCGGCCAGAGTCCGTGATCAGGACGTTGGCGGGTTTGAGGTCCAAATGTATAAAACCACGAGAGTGGAGGTGGTGCAGAGCAGAGAGGAGGTCGCACAGGTAGCCCCACGCCGCTGGCTCGTCTGGATCAACCAGTGTTGAGGGGAAAGAACGGAACTGCAGTCAATAAGTCAGGAAACAAGAGTTTCCTTTAAAAAGGTAATTTATAAAGATTTTTTTTTTTTTTTTAAACCCGGACCTGGACCAGGAGGCTTGTCCTCAGCGTACAGCAGCAGGCTGGTGCTGCACAGCTCCGTTTGGATGAACAGTCGGCCGCTCTCCTCCCACGCTGCCACAAAATCCAGAATGTGAGGATGAGGACAAACGCGCTCGTGGTTCCTGGCTTCTCTAACGCTTCGCTTCCTCTCGCCGACACCCCTGAAGCGCTGGGCAGACAGCTTCACGGCGTACAGACGCCCGTCCTTTTTGTTTTGCACCTGCAGAAATACAGAAGACGCTTAAAAGTCTGAGTTTGTTGGGGTACCGTGTCTCGTTTAAACCACAAACTTTAACACATGTTGTTGGGATTTAATCCGATAGACCTCAACACAGTAGTTCATATATTCTGAAGTGGATAAATTATACAAGGTTTTCAAATTAGTCCCCTTTGCGTTGACATATCCTGAAGGCGCCATCTCCACGGTAAAACACGGTGGTGGCAGCAGCATGCTACGGGGGAGCTTTTCTTATGTAGGGGACAAAACACCGCAAGAGATTGGAGAGTAGTTTTATCTTCAAAACCTGGTCTGCAAACCCTTTTTTTTTTAACTGTAAACAGTGAAACAAGTGACTTTAAATATCCTTTGGCAAGGACCACACTCAGACAAATGTGTGTTTCTGTGGCTGGAGAGAAACAATGGAACTCCCTGGAAAATGATTTTAAATGTTGTTAAAATATTATCCAGTTTAAATACAAGTACAAATTAAAAATCTTCAAATTATATGAAAAGGAAGGTGATATCATCTGAAATGTACACGGTTTTCTTTTTTGTTCTCAAACATAAATCAGACAGCACCACTTATACACTTTTCTTTTTGAAATATAAAATAGGTAGGAGTTAATAATTGTTCTTCCAACTCCTATTCTGTTTTGCATGGAGTGTGTCGTTCTCATTGTATTTATGGATTGTGACAGCCACACTTAGTATGATTACATTACTATGGAAAAAAGAATGAAAAACCAAAAAAAATTAAAATAAAACATGTTTGCGTGCTAGAATGGCCTAGTCAAAGTCCACACTCCAATTCCACTGAGGATTTGCAGTAAAACTTGAGAACTGATGTTCACAGATATTATTTCATGTGGCTGAACTTGAGCACTTTTTACAAAGACAAATGTCAGGTTCTGTGTATTCTGTCCCGACCTAAAACCTTCATTACTAGACCTAACTGCTGTAAAAAAAAAAAAAAAGTGGCTCTACAATGTATTAACTCGGGGGCTAAAGATTTTTTATAAATAAATAAATAAAATAAAAAATGTCCACATTATGCACTACCTTATTTTGCTTATTCTATATGCTTAAAATGTCTTCACTGCAAAGAGGAACTTCGGTAAAAAAAAAAATCTTTGTTTTCGTGCATAAACTCTGATTAAAGCTGATTTTGATTCTTTGTCTTGTTCTGTCACGTTAAATTCCAATAAATGACATTTAATGTTTTGGTTGTCATATAGCAAAAATAAAAAATAAAAAGTTGAAGATGAATAGCAAAGGCAGCGCATTGGGTGTAAGGTTCAAGGTCACAGTCAGCAGGCAAAAACATTCTGGGATGTCTACACTAGCTCGGCTAATCTTTATTTTTTAGGGTAAAGATGAATTTAACACGTACATCTTTTTATTACTGACATTTAAAAAAACAACAATGCCATATTATTTTAGGATTTACTGTCTAGAATTATGCTTCTACAAATGCAGATGACAGTTTCTTAAAATATAGGGTATGTTTACCAATCCTACAATACCGTATTTTTCAGATTATAAGGCGCACTAAATATTCTTCTCAAGTGTGTAATATTACTCCTCCACGTCCACAGCTCTCTATCCGTCTCTATCAGGAGGACAGAGTAGCTGGACTACACTGCCCTGTTTCTAACATAAGGCCCAAATAAACGTAACTTTTAAACTGAATTAACTTACTAGGTTTATTGTTGCTAGCGCGTACTCCAGGCTGCCTTACATGAATCACTGATCTCTATTATACACTGGAGTGCTGATTTTGCCGAAAAACTGAAGTCACTCGCCGCCATCTTGCTACTCCCTACTCTCACAGAACCCCATAGGATTTGGTTGCAACAACAAAGCAGTCTTCTGGCTGTGTGAAAACGTTTCACAGGTAATTCTACAGTCAGTGGATGTACTAACACTATCAACTACTAGGAAATTATGTGCTGAAATATTTTACATGTTATTCATATTAAATATATATTTTTGTATATTGTTATACATTTAGAAATGTTATTTATATACATATAAATAAATAACATGCAAAATATTTCAGAACATGACTTTCTCAGTACTTGATAGTTTTAGTACATAACATAGAAGTATATGGCATTTGACATTTTAAAAGTTTTAAGCCCCCCCCCCCGAACATGAGAAAATCATCGTTATTTGATGCTGTAGCGCACGTATTCCCTAGTTACTGGGGGAAAATAGGGAGTACCAATATAGCGGCTGGTGACTTCAAAGCGACTCGTTCTAACAGCGGGCGATTAGCAATCCAGTGTATAATAGAAATCAGTGACATGAATGCACTTCCTAGTTTAGACATTAGAGTCAGGCAGTCTTGTAGACAGCTCAGGGGTCCTCAGGTAGTGACAAAGTGTACCGTAATGCTCCGAATATCCATTGAGTGGAGCAGCTTTGTTGCTAACCAAAGTTGTACTTACAAATTTTAACAGATTTCAGTAAGCACAACGGTGATCATATATAAAAAGGAGCACGGTCAATTTTTTGAGAAAATTAAGGATTTTAAGTGCACCTTATAGTCTGAAAAATACGGTACATCCAAGTATTTTTTTTTTATGCTCACCTTATAAACCACTCCAAAGGATCCTCTCCCAAGAAGGCCCAAATTAGTGAAGTAGTGTCCAAAATAGGATTTATGCTTACTGGGATCATACTCAGAGCTGGGAGGGGGGGATTTACACAGAGAATCGGACAGCGGCGTCCACGGGGACTGATGCTGAGGGAACATCCTGCTCACCGAGGACCATCCCTTGGATGGTGGCAGTGGAGGGAGGTAGGAGCCTCGAACAGGGGAGGCGCTGGAGGAATTAGAGGCAGACGATGAGGATAAAGGGAATCGGCGCTTTTTGAGGGAGAAGGACTGCTCTGGGTGGGAGAAGTGGACGGGGAGGGGGAGGTGCACCCTGGACGTTGTAGATTCCACTGGAACCGACATTGCGCAAGGATTTCTTCAGCTCTTTACAATTAGGGTGGCATACTGGGAAATATAAAAAACACAAAATTAAGAGACCGTAAATTGTGGACTGAGCACAGGACAACAGGTTTCTTGTGTCTAATGAACATTTTTTTAAACGTCAATGGTCAGCCAATGAACTTCATACTCAATGATCCCACCTTTAAAATTATGAATGACTTAATTATTCACAGAATAAAAACGTGGGGGTACTGGCATATTGAAAACTTTGAAACCATTTCTTTAGGATTTAGACTTATTTTTTTCTCAAAGAAAAAAAGGTTGCATGTCTCTTTAAACCTGTTGTAGCACATTGTTGACATCGCATTGACCTCTTGTTGATGATCAAGTCTCACTGGCCTGAAGATTAGCATACAGACAATTAGGCAACAGGGCCAGCAGCTTAAAGGTCTCCTGCCTCACCCCAGAAAGAGGGCAGCTATTTACTAAAGGCCACATAATAAATAAAACATGACCCCAAAACAAAAGCAAAGCAACACAGAACATACAGGATGACCGATACCAACCACCAGAACTAGGCTAAAAACACATTCAAAACCATTTCAAGCCATCAAATCATTTGACATTGGATACATCGTTAACATCATCTTCAATAAATAGGTTTTTTAACCAGGTTTTTGATTAAGTATAATTATGCTCCAAGCACAAAAACATAGAAATATGATTTCATCAACTTGTCTCACAATAAACTTAAGAACTAAAAATAAAATTAAGAGCAAAAGCATTAAAAACATAGATAAACTTAAAAAAAGGTATCCAAATATTGAGACGCGGCTCGTTTTGCAGTGTAAAACCGTGAAAAGATCTTATATGGAGAAACGCTCTCATTACTGGATCTCATCGTTTCCTTTGGAAAACAAGTTAATATATGGAGTTCTTTTAATATAGAAACCAGGACAGTAGGGCTACATGCTGGTTAAAAATGAAACATGTCCCACTGATAAAACACACGGCTTACTGTTATTTATCATCTCTATTACAACAGTAATAATGAAGAGGACAGGTAATGTAACAAGAACCACTCGTTTTCAGGATATAATAGAGATGCACCAATCAGTTGGTGTTAGTTTTTTTTTGGTCAAAGGCTGAAAAAAAAAAAAAAAAAAAAAAAATATTTATGTCAAATATTCTCGTTTCTGTTCCTTAAATGCATCAAAACCAAAAGTCCTACAAAGAACCTGAAGCTATTCTTTTTCCCCCCTAATTTGTTTGTTTAGTCTAGGAATAAAACTTAATCGCTCAAAACTTTTATCAGGTGAGACTTCAAAGAAAACCAGAAATGGGTATTAGGCCGATAAAGACTTAGCAAAGCATCTCTAAATTAGGAATCTTTACTGTGATCATCGTATTTTGTGTAGAGTTCAAAAGGACAGACTAAATCAAATAACCTGCTACACATTTTAGTTTATTCTTGGAGTTAAAATAGGTTCACATAACAAAAGAGATCAGATAATTGACAAATCAGGATCCACAGGTCAGACCTGAAAGACAACAGAAAATCAGTACATAGCAAAAACCGGATTTATCTCCAAAATATAGTATCTGGTCCCCCACTCCCCATCAAGCTGATACTGAGAAGATCTTATAAAAGTGAAATGTAGTATGTATGGTAATCCTAAGGCTGCATAGACAGGATATAATCTAAATATATGGACGCATTTTAGCCTAATAATTAGGCAACTTCTTTTAAGCCGTTTTTTCCCCCCAGAGGTACAAGATTTGCATTGTTCTGATCATCTGGTAAATGTACCAGTAAGGCAAGACCTACAAAACTCGCTAGAGTTAGTCTGGCAATTTGTGTCAAGTGTAAATATAGATCTGACAGACACCCTGTTTACTTTTAAGACTAGGCTTAAAACTTTCCTTTCTGACAAAGCTTCTAGTCAGAGTGGCTCATGTTACCCTGAGCTACCTCTGTAGTTATGCTGCTATAGGCTTAGGCTGCTGGAGGACATCAGGGTATATTTCTCTTACTCTGCTGAGTTCTCCTACTGCTCTCCAAGTTGCATTGTTTGTTGTTATTTTCAAAAAAGTAAAAAACAAAACAACTGGACTTGTTTTCCGAAGTTTGAAGACGTTTCGCTTCCTATCCAGGGAGTTTTCCGAATTCTTCACCAGCATTTTGTTGTTATTTCAACTTTATGTTCTTTCTTTTTTCTCTTCATAGAAGGTACACCTGGTCTGGCGTTCTGTTAGCTGTGACAGCATCCAGGGGAGAAAGATCATCCACTATTACCATCTAACATAGAAAGTACTCCTGGATCAATGTGAGCTTCTGAGCTTTCTGTGTCTCTGCTCTGTCTTCTCTAAGCCCCAGTGGGTCGAGGCAGATGAGCGTTCACACTGAGCCTGGTTCTGCTGGAGGTTTTCCTCCCTGTTAAAGGGGAGTTTTCCTCTCCACTGTCGCTTCATGCATGCTCAGTATGAGGGATTGCTGCAAAGCCATCAGCAATGCAGACGACTGTCCACTGTGGCTCTACGCTCTTTCAGGAGGAGTGAATGCTGCTTGGAGAGACTTGATGCAACCTGCTGGGTTTCCTTAGATAAGAAACCTTTGAACAATCTGTCTGGAGGATTTGATTAAATTTGACTTTGGAAAGTGCCTTGAGATGATGTGTTGTGAATTGGCGCTATATAAATAAAATTGAATATATTCCAATCTAGTTGTTTGCATCTAAACCATCAACCATTTCCCCAAATCTAGCCCAATATTTTGCTTGTTTTCAGACTTTATTCAATTACCTGAGCAAGGAATTCAACAAGCCGTTTCTTGGGAGTTCTTTTGTGAAATTGTTGAATTATAAAGACAGAACTGAAATAGCTGAAAATATAAATGTACTTTCTTGTCTCTTAGGAGCTGTATCTCATTTATTCATTATAAGAACTGTATTAGTACCTTAATCCAGTTCTTTCAGCAGTTTAACGTCTTCAGAAAACAAAACAAAGTAGATCTTTTTGTCTTGCTTTTTCCCCCTGATGTGGTTTTTGCTGCTCCACTGTGATCTCATCTCTAGGTTAAAGTGTCTTAGATATCTAAGCACAATCTGTTTAGAAGCTCAGATAATAAAATGCACAAATTGACCGAAAAAAGAAAGAAGCTCATTTGGTAACATGACAAACCCAAAACGATAAAAATAGATGCAAAAGAAGGCTAAAACTGAGCAGTTAAAACCGGGCACATAAAATAAATGCAAAACAAACCAAATATAAATTCTGATAACAAAACGGAGATGTAGTAAAAGTTTTTTGGCTCAAAGTTAAAAATATTTCAAGTTAACCTTTGCACAAACATGCGCAACTGTCACCTGCGTAAAAAAACGCCAAACATTTAGCTAACAATAACAACCAAGCAGCTACAAACGTAACGTCGCTAGCTAACTACCGCCCAGTCAAACCCCGCTTTTCAACCCCTGACACCCGAGGGTTTAGTCTAGAAAACGAAAGAAACCATATGACACCAACCATAACCCCGTTATCCAGTCGCTTTTCGGCACAGATACGTGTTTGTTTGTATGTTTACACCAGATCTGCGCGTTCTCCCTCTTCCTGCTCGTAAACGCCTCGCGCCAAATTCTGAACAGCTCACGCAGCGTTGCGTAGGGTCACGTATTTATGCTCTGTGAATACCGAACGTGACTACGTGCGTTGCGCAACATCCGCAAGCGTTGGTGCAGTATAGTCGGGGCTGGCGTAACTGGCTAGCTAGCTGATCCCTTGAAATGGTAACTTTGTTTAACGATTATTGTTACGAGATTAGTGCCGAACTACAGTAACTGAATTAACGCTGGCTGGTTGGCGTGGAAGTGCCACAGAATGTTATGTTAACTTTGCTTTTTGTTAGCCTGCTCAAGCTAAACTGGCTATGTTAGCTTGCGTTTCTAATCGCTAATGTGTGTAATGCTAACAAGTTAGCTATATCGTTAAGCTAATTACTGGCAGCTGAAAATAATTATTTTATTGTCAAGTTACTAACGTTTGTTTTTAAACCTGCTTGGCTTTATTGTGATTGAGTATTCAGATTGGATACGTGCTAGCTCACAGCTAACTGCGCTGAAAGGGCTAGGTATTCTTCTTCGTTAATCTTCTATGTTTTGTCCGCACTGTTGACTGTATCATTACGATGTTGTTTTTTTAAATATACCTTCTGTGTTGTGTTTTTTTTTGTACCATTAGTTCACAGCAAAAATAGAAGTTGAATTCAAAATACTTAATTCAGGTACTAAATGAAAATCGAAAATAAAAATGCTGTGTGATGCAGTAACTATTTTTGGGATGTCGTCCAAGTAAGTTAGAGCTGCCTGCTTTAGTGAAGGCTCAGATTTGCCATTTGGTTTATTTTTGTGTCTGATCTTACGTTGTCTTTGACTGAGGTTATAACCTCTTCAAGTGTATAAATTAAAATTAGCCATAATTTAAGGGTTTTCCAATGTTTCCTTGTCCTGTCCGATCTGATCAATGATCTGTAGGCCAAATACTGAAAACCCTTTTTTTTTCTCCTTCCCTTTATATTTTATGAACTGAATCCAAAATAAGAAGTGAGTATTTACAGTCAGTACATCCACTCACAACTTATACTTTAATGCTGTTTGTTTTGAGCTTAATACATATTCGATAAAGGGTAAAGGCTTTGTTATTTTTGCATAAAAGTAAAACTAATACTCTGGTAACTCTAAGGTCTGAGAACCCACACAAAATGTCTTTCACGTGTTAACAAACCGGAAGATGTTTTTGGTGCTTCTCTAAATTATATCCAGGCTTTTCCACTATACCAGCAATCTTAGAAATTACTGAAATAAGACTGTTTGAAAAACAAGCAACTTTTTACATTGATTTATATTCAATTACACACTTTTGATGTATTTAAAAAGAGAGTGGCAATTTCACTTTACGCTGACCTCCAGTCCCTCTTAAATCTCAGTTCCAACCTAAACCTGTTATTCTTTAAACTGGGTCTAAACAAAAGTTAGTTTTTGGATTTTCAGGACCAAACCTAGGAAAACGCAGACTCTTATTTTGAAGAATCAGTATTTAGTGTAGGATTCACCTTTCTAAATTATGCAAATGTAACTCTTATGGATCTATATAGAGCTGATCTAAAATGTTCCGGATTATAGGAAAGAAATAAACGACCTCCAGCGCTGAAGTTGGAGGCCAACTTATGTTGTTTTAAGATTCATGGAAAATACAAATAATAAAACCTTGACAGAAACATTTTTGTGATCAAATATCCACAGTGTTGTAAGAGTTTTTGGAAAACAGACATTTGACTGTGGAGAAGTGTGGACTTTACGAATGGGAAAACTTTTAGGGACTCCCAAGAAATTAAATATATTAAATCTGCAAGGCCTGAATGAATGCCCCATATTTGGCTTACGATATAAAACACTGGTCAAGCTCAACAGTTTGAACTTAAAAAAATAGCTAGAGGACAACAATTATGGCTTCTTGTGTTTTACACGGACGGGGTGCCTCAAAGATCAGCAACAACACGTAACGAGCAGTAACGAATGATTGTGTGCTGATTATCTTCAAGGACGTGTTCCTAATGATCCGGCGTCACAAGACGACAATCTTCACAGACGCCAAGGAATCCACCACCGTCTACGAGCTGAAGCGGATTGTTGAAGGAATACTTAAAAGATCCCCTGAGGACCAGCGTCTCTACAAAGTGAGTTTAAACCTCCGGAGCGCCATCTTTGAAATGATGGCTCTGTGTAATGGAGCAGTTTCCTGCACTTTAAAGCCTATTGCTTGTAACATCACCATTCTTGTTGTGCAGGATGATCAGTTACTGGAGGACAGCAAAACTCTGGGTGATTGTGGATTCACCAACCAGACTGCCAGACCTCAAGCACCGGCTACAATTGGTCTGGCCTTCCGTGTAAATGGTAAATATTGTTGGATCAATTTGTTTGCCTCTAAACCATAGAGAGTTTATCTTGGGCTCTCTTGTTTCACTAAATCACAAAATCTTTGGACAGAATAAAAACAGCTCAAATTCAAATGTACTTTTTTGTTAATTAATGTGTATCTGTCGTATTGAAACCATCTAATTTCAATATTTGTGTTTTTAAATGTCCTTTTATTGAATTTTGACAGATAAATGAATAAAATATTAGCTCTGTGGAGAGCATAAGACGCATTCATCCATCCAGGGCAAAGTGTGAGAGCAATGAGAGGTTTGTAAGAAAATAAACATAAAAGCATAACAGAAAATGCAAAAAGTAAGTAAAAATGTACCTTAGATAACTTAAGTGTTAGCCTTTAAATCAGATTTTTCAAATTTAGTTTTACACTTAAGTATCAGAGTGTGGCGCAGGGGTATGTCTCCACCCCCTTCAAACCTCCTTTCCTTCTGGACATGGAATATGGCTGAGTTAGCGTGACCAAAAAAAGCTTTCCTTTAACAGATCCATTTTCTGACCTTTAGAATAACTTCAATCTAATAAAACACCAACTAAACAAAGTCTGTCTTTGCTGCCTTTGGATAAAAACGAACGTGACCAGGATGGTGTTTCCACTGTCTGGCGGTGTGAAACAAAAAAAGTCTCTTAGCTTCATGGCTAATTGTCTTATTTTGCATCAAAACATTGTGAAATTCAAGCAACACTTTATTAAAATGTGGCCTAACCAACCAAACTAACTGTTGAAGATTGACGCGAATCGTTGTAAGACGATTTTATTATTAATTACTCAGATTATAATCCTAAACAGGGTGGCTTTAAATACAACAATTCAATAATTTCTGCTCCCACTGACCAAAAAAATACACGAAGAGATACTAATGCCAATTTAGCTTGAATGTATTCCTTTGCATTTCATAGCCACACAGAACTTTTTATCACTCCCACCTTCTTCTATGTTGTACGCGTTTAGAAACCATTGTGATCAGTTGTATTACCTGACTCTTATGCATTAGTTTTTCTCTTGGTACTTTAGTATTTTATTGTGTAACCGAAGAAAAATAATCTTTTAAAAACTCAAATCTTGCATATAATTAAATTTTTTTTTGCACATTTTCTGTGCAGCCTCGCATTGGTTGAGCATTGCATGTTTTAACGGCAACATGCATGGTAAAACATGTTGCAAAGGTAATACATTATTGGTATACAGAGCATAAATACACGCAAAAAAATCTGTTATATGCGATGTTCATATTTCCCTCAGTGATATGACGAAGCTAATGAATTTAGATGTGTTAGTCAGATTATCACATTTCCCTTCAGCAGATCTTCAAAAGCTAACCCATATATCATCAGTGGTCAGAGTAGATGAAAAACATCCCAGGGCAGATCCAGATTGGCACCATGTCGGTATGAGACGTCCCTGGAAAAGAAATCTGAGAACTAAAACTGCAGATATGAGCCAAAAACTTCAATTTTTGTCTCATATCTGTCTGGATTTAGTCAGAACCGAAAAGGTTTTGGTCCCTCAGGGTGAAAGAGATTTGACTTGAGGGCCGGGCGCTGGTCGTTGCATACCTTCGAAGTTTTAAGTGCAAAATTAAAGCGTCTGCAAAAGGACCAACCATGTGTCATTTTTTTATTCGCCAGGGGAACCTTTTTCAAACGCTTTAGCAGTTAAAGATTTAAAGTCAGCTATTTTTTCCTGGACCAGTCAGTCTACTGTAAGGGAATGCAGTGTTTATGTCTCTGATGAATAATTTCTACACGCTGCAGGGCTCCTTGTCCTCATTTGGTCGTATTTCAGAGGAGTCAACTGGCCCAAATGTTGATCAGAACCATCTTTTTATGCAGGGTGTAATGCAAAGTATTCAAATAATATAATAATAATTAAATTACATGTGAGATTTGAGCATTTTTATGAATGTTTATCTAAATGGATTTTTTTTTTTTTTTTTTTTTTTTAAAGCATCAAAACAAAAGCTGGAAACTGCTACGAAATGGTTTGCTGTTCACGCCGTTCATACACGAGGCAACAGCTCTGCATAAAAGGAAAAAATGTTAAAGTAGAAAGGGATTAAAAACATAGAAGAAACAAATGTTTCGAACAGTTCACTGGTCAGATTCTTTGATCAAAAGCAGCTGTAAATTAAAATGCTTTCAGTCCTGATTCCAAGGACTGAAGGGTTTAAAGATTAGGGGGCGGTGAATCGTCCCAGGCCTCTAAAAGGCAGTTTTACTGTAAATGCTTTTATTTTGTTACGCAACTATCTCCCTCCTAGAGTTTAAACGTGTTGACATCCTGTCAGTCACCTTGTCATTAAGCAACCCAGCTAATTTGACTTTCCTGCTTGGCTCAGCCAACAGTTCGATGCGTAAACTCCTGCAGATCTCCTTTCATGCGTAACGCGCTCGCTGCGGCGGCGGCGGCGGCTCGCTGACGTGATTTACTCTGCTGTCACGGCCAAGCTCATGTTTCTCCATCTCCTCTGTCCCCCCAGATGAGATGTTTGAGCAGCTGCACATCGAGGCCTTCTCCAGCCCCCCAGAACTCCCTGACGTGATGAAGCCTCAGGACTCTGGTAGCACTGCCAACGAGCAAGCGGTGCAGTGATGGCGATGGATGAAGGGAGGGGGGCTAACGACGGAGGGAAGGATGGGAGTGGGTGTGTGTGGATTTACTGGAGTGAGGAAGTAATATAATTTAATGAATGCGGACATTATAGGTAACCAAGCCTGCCCACGTTACCTTCATGCCATCACATCAGCATCCCACCTCCGCCCCCTCGCCAAATTACTTCATGTCTTTCTTTTTATCTCTGGTTTCCACACCATGTGCAGCCCCGCTCCTTGAATTTACTCTTAAGCACCGACCGTCACAAAATTTGGAGCGAGAACGTTGGTTTTGGAACGTATGAGTGTATGTAAGCGTGTGTCTTTTGAGTTGTTAAACTTATCATGATCAGCGTCCCGGACCCCGCCGGAGGCACGGTTGCGTGCCTCAGCGCCCCCACCGGATGTAAAATGCTCGGGTAAGAATTCAGTATTTGAATCAGAAACAAAAACTGCATGAACAACATCAAGGGCCTTGGAACGGCCTCTGAGACTTTTACTCGGTCTGGTCCCTGCAGCCTTTTACTCCGCATTATCAATTGGACACGTGTAGGAAGAGCCGTTTTGTTTCTTTTAGGATGTATGAGTTGTCAGTCAGTTGTGTTTCATGCACTGAGACCAAAGGCAGGCCAGCAGACGGATGCATTTGGTCAAAGCACATTTGGTCCTGTCACATACAGTAAACACCGGGTGAGAACGTTCTTGTGTTCTACTTTAATTATTTTTGTTATATACTTACACCATGTCACCGATATTATTATGGCACCTCTTAACCCCAGGCACACAAACAAAGCTTGTAACTGTGAGCTCGCTTAATTAAAAAAAGTTTTTCCTGTTTTGTTCATTTTCATTCCTCTGCCCAGCAGTTCTTTGAAACACAGACTTTAAAAAAAAAATAAAAAATTATTTGTATCAAATAACTGTTATATAATTCACAGGAAGGCAGGACTGAAGCTGCAACATTTCCTGTTAAAAAGAAAAAAGAAAAACTGGTGTAAAAATGTCTGGCATCGGAAAGCTCTTTTGTTTTTGAAGTCAATGAAGCAAAATAATGCCGACTATTATTTATCCCCCAAACTCTTTGGATTATTAAAGTTTCAGGATATCTGTGCTGCTCAAAGGTCATTAACATATTTAAAAATAAGAAATGGTGAGAATCCACTTGGCTGCCCCTGTAAGCCAAGAAACCTACGTGCCACGCAACATAGTCAGGCAATAGTGTTTAATACAGGTTAAAATATTAAGTCATTTAATTGGTAAAAGTCAAACTTTTACAGCTTCATGACACCGTGATATATTTCAACCATTTCAGTAAATTCTAAAGGGCCTACTTCATGCAATATCTACTTTTTTTAGCTTTTTAATTGTTATGAATGCTATTCCTTCATCAAAGTCATCTCCAAAGTGGTGTTTTTGCTTGATTCATGCATGTCTGAGTGATCCTTGGGTATTCTGCTGGCCAGGACTGGTCTACATAGCGCTGTCATTACCTGCCCCCCTCCAGGTCCTACCTGGACTGCACCGCTCTGGCCAGTAACGAACACGCCCAGCAAGCGGTGATGTGAGGCAGAGTGCGATCATTTCTTCTCAGAGTTGAGACGACGTGGCTCTTTTAGCACCTAGTCTGCGCGGCAGCTGCTCTTCTTTGACCCCGCGCCGCAGCGGCTCTAGGGCGACCCCACACGGGGAGAAGCTGCGTCGCAGTGAATCCAAACGTCTTTCTTCTGGGCTGGACGAATACCAGAAAACAACTATTTGATAAATGAATACTCTGTAGTGCCAAAGGCAATATTTCACTGCATATATGCCTATAGTTGACTTTAGAAGGCTTAAAAAGCAGGATATAGACGTTTAATGACTGTGGTCTACAGCTAATGAAAACCAAATCTTGGAAATCTTGAATATTATTGCAGAAATCCAAGCTGGGAGAATAGTGGGCTGTCCATGTACTGTATAGGATCTGCACTTTGTACTTGGTCTGGGCTTATAAAATAGTTTCAATGCACCATAGCATGGAGGCGGTCGGCCAGGGTGTTTGGGAACCCCAGGTTGCTTCAATAGCGGCCATCACCTCGTCTGCCTTATTGGGCCAAGTGTCTCTCGTCTTTCTCTAAAATGTCCTGCAGGCCGCTGTACTGTCTTTGGACTTACTGAAACACAGTGGAGCATCACAAGCAGAGGACAAATATCACGACTGGTTGCTAAAGCTGTACGTTACACTCATGAAGCTTGTGCACCTTTTCTACCACATGTTTTCCTTCCACTCAACCTTCCATTAATAGGCTTGGGTACAGCACTCTGTGAACAGCCAGCTTAGCAATCATGTTTTGTTTCTCAGCGCCTTTGTTGAGGGTTGTTAGTTTTTGCCGGCCCATTGTTAAGTCAGTCTTCCATATGATTGTATAGACCAGGGTCGAATGATCACGAATGGGTGATTAACCAGTTTCTGAAGCATCTGACATGCTGAGGAGGAAGAAAATCATTTGAATCAGTTTTGCCGGAGCAGAGTCGCGTCTAAAAACATAGAGGACAGGGGGTCCTGAGGAGCAGGGTGATTAAAATCCATCATTTATTGGTCCTATGTAATATTCTAGAGATGAATTTGCACTTTTGTTTGATTGGTCTTGAGAGCAAACGGTTCTATTGGTTCACACTTTGTCTTTTAAACTGGCATCCATAAGAGCTCCCTGCAACACGTGCAGCTGAAAGCAGATCAATAAACATAGAGAAGGCCCGCAGAAAGTTGCACGTAGACTTTATGGAGCGCTGTGGTGGCCGTTGTACGTATTTTTGAAGTTCCTTTTAAATATGAGAACAAGCGTGAAGCTGTTACTGGAGGAAAACGGACACGGATGTGGCCAAACGTTGACCCGGGGCGCCCATGACCACCTTGGACCTGAGCCTCAAATTTCACTACGACATCTTTATTCAACCACAGGTAAGGTATTTGAAGGTTAACCGTGTTTGTAGAAACATTCCAATAAAAGGAAATTACTGTACCACTGCAACAACTGGAAAAAACATTTAATGTTGAAGTCTTGTTTATGTCACTTTTGTTTTTTTATCTTGAGACTTAATACTGCAACAATACCTTTTTTTTTTTTAAATTGGATAAAAAGGTTAAATATGAAGGTCTAGTTTTATGGCAGAGCAAATCTATTTTGGCATGGATTAACTAATTAAAGGCCGATTTACAACACAACAGTTAAAAAACTGAATCTTATTCTTAAAGCTGTGTGGGTGAGCTTTACAAAGCTGATTTACAAACGGCTTATTGCAATCAGCTTAATAAACTAGTGGCCAAAGCTGCTCCAGAAGCTGTCCGTTGCAGTTTGAAGAAGATACAAAGCTATTGAGGACAGATAAGGTGGGAAAATGTCTGTGGGTATGGTTTAATTTGATAAATCTATGGGAAAAATGGCAGAAACATGTATTTGATGTGAAGTATTTAAGAGATACTCAGAAGGTCGTCAGTTACTTTCAAGGTAAATTTGAACAAAAAACATTATGTAGACCAAAAATAAAACAAACAGATAAGCTGTTTAGGCCGTCTGCTCTCTTATCAGGAGCCTGTCTATAAGCAGCAGCTCAGTGGAGCAAATCTCTGTTAACTACCTGGAGTGAGAAGGACAACAGCTGAGCCAGAAAGCATTAAATGTCTCCTGTTGCTGCCTTCTGTTTCCCTCTGTAATCAGAACTTGGTTCTTGGGATGACATCCGACCAAACTGGACTAACTTCCACTTCTAAGCTGGAAAATTATTTGCTAATTCGATATATTCAACGACCAGGATAACTATTAGCATTTCAAGCTAATATCAGTGTGTTGCTCTGCGTTTTTGTTCACGTAAGAAAGTTGTGCTGCACTTTTCTTAGGGTGAATTCAACAATGTCAAAATTGTTGTCATTATCAGTTGTTTATACAAGGCAGCCATGTTGGATTTTGAAGTTGAAGAGAAATGTTCCATTTGCAATGCTGATTTAAAGGACTATTGTCTTTTTTGTTGTTTGTTTTTTGGTCATTTTGAATCTTGGGAATGTCTGCATACAAAAACATTCAAATCATTCAACCAATCAATCACTATCTAAATGGCCATTGGACATTTTTTTTTCCTGTCTTTATTTTCCCTTTCTAGGTTTGTACGAGATAACGCCACAAATAAACTGAACAACAGTTCAAGTCATGTTGTGCTGTTTCATAATGTCTGTCAATGTAGTGGTGCGTAATAAACTTTTTCTGCTCTGATACCTGCTATAAAAGGTTTAGGAATCACTGATGTGGATTAAAAAAACGAAATTTTTGGCACTTATATTTGGTGAGAAGTTGTTGTATTGTTTACCTTTATTATGCATTTATTTTATTTTATTTTTTTATCAAACCCTCAAAATTTACTTTAATTGCAGAAATATGGGGGTCCAAAAATGCCGTGATAAGAAAATTTTCAATGATTACCTAAATGTGTCATTGCTAGTTTAAAGTCTAACTTAAATATTAAAATTGTGAAAGCAATAATAAACATGCCATTAATTCAGTAGTAGTATTTTAATGATTTCAATGTTTCATTTGTCATATTGTTTGTGTATGGCAACACATCATAAACTTACCCCCAGACTGAGTGGGCATGGCTATTGCTTTACCAATCAAATGTTGGGGGTTGTTGCCAGCGCTACAGGGACTGAAACACGAAAATTATTTAATAAATGCTGAAATAAATAGTTTAACATGTAAAACATTCAAATTCTATTAAAAGAAATTTAGTTGTATGCATAGATACTTTTTATTTACAGAAGGCATTTCTTTATCTGTTTCAATTTTAGCAAATATAAATATTTCTGATTTATTTCCCCCCTTTGGATGCAACAAATATAACATTTTCACTGAAACTTTTTTTTTTATTTCAATGCGAGAGCAATTAGAAATGTAATAATTTTTGTCTTGAACGAACTAAGCAGCCTGATTTTCCCCTAGCCTGGTTAAAAGAAGAAAAGATAAAAACTGAAATAGTCAGACTTATTGTCTTTGTCTAAGTGTGTGAATATGTGTGTTTGGCATTATATATGGCTGTTGCTTTATTTAACCAAGCAGCCAGGTCTGCTTTTCAGTTAAAGTCACGGGATGTGGTCCTATTTACTATCAGATTAAAGCCAACTAAAAAGTTGTTAATGAAAGATTGAGTAAAAAAAAAAAAAGGTTTTCCAACAGTGAAAATTGCATTCTAACATTTCTTAAAGTATCTATCTTTATTACCAGGCATCTGAGCTGGAAAAGCAAATCAATGGCAAAACTGTGGCCAAGCGGGATGGCCGTAAAAAAAACAACCCGGGGGCCTGAAACGGCCCTCGGGCCGCAGTGTGGACACCCGCTGCAGTAAATGGCTGAGTGATAATTCAGCTCCAGAAACACTTGGTCGCAGCACTGGTCCACCAGCAGCTGCCCCTCTGAATCCTTCAGTTTCTATCCCAAATATGGACCGGGAATGTCCAGGATGACGTCTTGCGTCGGGTGGGGGGGGGCCAATGCGGGTTCGTAACCGCATTTATTCAACTACGCCTCCTCTGGTCTGAAGTCATGCTGGTAGGCATTGGACAGGAAGAGAGTTGGAAGAAGAAACGGGACGCTCTCCTCTCCCCTCCCTGTCCCCTCCTCCTGGTCCTCCTCCTCCTCCTCCTCCTCCTGCTCTCCTAGCGGATAACGGTGTCCAAGAAGTTATTCCGGACCTGAGGGAGACAAAAGCGCGCAGTCCGCCAGTCCAGCGTCGACGCACGGCCATCCCTCCTAAATGCGCTGCCTGTAGAGCGGAAAGCAGCCGGCTGTGATCAGATCATGGAGGATTTGGGTGAGTACCACAGCTCATCTTCCTCTCCTGCTCTGTAACTACATGCTGGGATATCTTGAAGGGAATCTGTGGGACGGGGCGGTCGCCTCAAACACAGGAAATGTGGTCTCTGTTGATCCTGGCAGTCCGGGCACAGCTCGTTTTTTTTTTTTTTTACACAAAGACACACAGGAGGCTTTAAAATAACCCATAAGATGTTTTCTCCCCTTGTGTTTAATTGTAACGCTGAAGGAATATGATGTAGTTTATATATATATATATATATATATAAATGTATGTTGTACATTTTTGTTTAGCCGCCCCCCATTTTAAAAGTTTATAAACCCACCTTCTAAGTGTTGTTCGTCTCCGCCCCAGCCTGGAGTGTCCTGCAGCCTCTAACAGCTTTTCTTCCAGGATTGTTCTGCACTTTTCTACATCCATCTTCCCATCAACTATAAGCAGCAACCCGCAGCATGATGCTGCCACCACCGAGTTTTACCCTGGGGATAACGCGTTCAACGTGTATCATCGTGGCTGTGTACAAATACATGTCACATTTCTCAGATTTTCTTTTTTCAATTAGAAAATTATGGATATTTTTTTGCCTTCTTTGTACAAATATTGACTTATATGAGATCCATTTTAACACCACATAACATAACGAAGCCAAGTTTTATTATGGTGTCATCTGACCAGAGCATGTTTGCCTCAACTTGTGTGAAAACCACAAACGGGAATTCTCATCTCATGGCTTTCTCCTTGCCCTTCCTCCATAAACGCCAGATTTGTGGAGCGCAGGACTAAAACATGTCCTGGTGACTGAAACTGCTACCCAAGCTGAGGATCTCTGCAGCTCCTCCAGAGTTACCACTGGCCTCTTGGCTGCTTCTTTAGACGTTAAGCAACAAAATCAATATCATTCTCCTTCCTCTTCTCAGTTTTCTTGTACTTTGTGTTGCCTGGTCTGACAAAGTCCCAATAAAACCCGTTTAAGGTTGAGGTCGTAACGTGGCAACACGAGGAAAAGCGGCATGAATACTTTGGCAAAAACCTTGTAAGTGCTGAACATTTTATTGCAGTTTACAAGTATGAAAGCCACACATGCGTTCACAACACGTGGACCAATAAATTACTCCACATCTGCCCGACCACCACTGAGTTTTTTCTTCATGCCCGGCCTGCTAATTCAATAAAGTCTTTGTAAATTAGATTTGAAATGATCCTCAACTGTCCTCTCCACCCATTATCCCTGACGAGTTCACGATGGAGGGGAGAGAAAAAGACATGCTCCTTTTAACAGAGTTGCTGTGTTTAAAAACACAAAGGGATCTCTTTTTTTTCTGTCTATTAGTGCTGTTTTTTCCGCTTAAAAACCTACGTTTTCAGAGTGTTTTAGAGTAGCTGTGTTAGAAAGGCCCTGAAATAGCCCAGAGCTACTCTTCCATCTCAGCAAGCCACATAGTTCGAGGAAGAAGAAAAAAAGAGAGAGAAAGAGAGAGAGAGGAGGTTTTTCTCTCTGCCGCCCATTCGCCATTTGCTTTTTCCTTTTTTTTTTATGCGAAGTCTTCGGGTACTTTGGCTTCTCAAGCAACAGAAAGGAGAATGGCAAGATGTAGCACATCTGGGCACATCTGGATCGTATTTCATGCGCTGAGGCGCCATTGCCGGGTTAGTGTTGGTCTCAGTTTACACAGTTTTTTGTGCGGATCGGACGAAGGATTCATAGAGTGGGACCACTTGTTAGAGGGGCTCTTTGGCCAAGACAAACAAGTCAGCAGGCAGAGCTAAATATGGTCATAATTCCCATTAAGAGGACTTCAGCTCCTTATATGTGCAGTCTGTATATGTGTGTGTGTGTGTTTGAGATATGACGAGACACAGCAAGCAGTATGGTCTGTGCACGAGCTTCCCAACACATGGCCGTGCCACAAGTGTGAATCATCTGGGGGAGAAGGTGACCGGGGCCGATCCAGAGGTGTCCTTCGTGTCTCATATCTGAATCATGTCAGAATCTCACAAGAGTTCATGTGTGGTTCAAACATCCGAGAGCTGAAAGGGAAGCGGGTATCAGAGGCGTTAGTTGGACTCAATAGAAACACAAAAAAAACGCTTTGGAAAAAAGTCAAAGGGACAACTGGACGGACTCAGACATCATAAAGAGACACAAAAACATTTTACACCCTATCTTATCAAAGGTAGAAGGATTTTCAATTATACATGCAGCCCCCTCTATAAATATTGCCACCCCTGGTAAAGGTCTGTTAGTAGCCTTATAATACATATATTACCTTTTTATTGCAGTAGCATGACATCATAGTGAAAAAAGTAAAAAAAAACAAACAAAAACCTTTATTAAGGGAAACACATAAGTCATAGTTTGTGCAAAATTAGCTGTGCCAAAAGTATTAGCTCCCCCTGCTGTTAATACATTGGATAACTATGGAAGAAATACAGTCTCATTAGAATCAGCCTTTTTTGTTTACATTGAATTTAGAACACTGAATTTTTTTAGACATTGATTAGTTTTTATCCTGTGAAATATAAAAACATATGTGATGTTAACACATTTGCAGGCAAATTTCAGCTGTTGAATCTTTGCAGGCAAATTTTTTGTAAAAAAAAGGCAGATTCTAATGAGAATCTGTCATATATAACAGCCTTTTGCCAACTGGATGGTGCTCATTTAAAGAAAAATGAACTTCTTTGAGTACCTTTTACTGCTACCTTGAGTAATGTTATTTTGAAGGAACTGTCAACAGGGGGCGCTCAGATGCTATTCCTATCAAAATGGCAGGAAAAATGTCCACACACAGTAAATATAAATTAGGAAATAAAAAATAATGATCACATCTGTTCACTCATAAAACGTCTCAGTCCATTTAGGGTTTGTGTGAAGTTATGCACATATGTTTCTATGGCGAGGGACGCATCACAGATAAGCATGTATGCAGGTTTGTAACCTTTTGGCTTCCACGGGACTTCATGTTGGTCTTTAATTGCCTATTTAAAGAAAGGAAGGGATTTTACACTGAACCAAACTGAAACCTGCAGCACAGAAAAAAATTCAGAGGTATGAAACCGTGCGTAGACGTATCACCGCATGCGTTGCCTTGATGAATCGCCAATTTGTGTGGAATTAGACGCTCCTGCACGTGTACCTAGGGCCGCCCTGTCCTCACTCCTAATTACATAATGCAAATTAGTAAAAGATACCCAGAAAGCACCCACAACGTGTCCAAATAACCACGCTACCTGTCAGGTTAAATGCAATTCTATTTTTCTTGTACCGGTTTAAACCATAAAAGCTCAAACTCATAAACAAATGTGGGTTTGATGCTACTTGGATTTAATAACACTAAATGGAATTATAGTTCAGTAGATTTGTGTGAATTTCTGTACTTTTAGTTTTTTTTTATTGTCAATTGAAGAAGTTTGCGTTGCCGGCACACATTTTCACAGCAGGTCATAAATTTATGTGAATTACCGCACATTTCATGCAACGTTAATTTTTGTAGATGCCAAGCTGGGTGCTTAACATTACACCGCAGGTGTTTTTTGTGTGCGTACGCACGCTACGTACATAAGGCCCCAGCTCTTTGAGGTTGGACAGGTTCCACGGACCGAAGGCAAACGTTGCGGTGACCGAGCTTTTTCTGTGGTCGACTCTGGATTCAGCGTCCAGCAGATCCTCCGTCTGTCACTGAACTCGTTTTAGATCTGCCTGTAAAAATCAGTCATCCGAGTCGTTTACGCATCAAGGCAAGCAACCATACTTGTGTTTTTTCTGAAAATATTTGAGTTCATTGAACGCAGTGTGGTAAAAGAACACAAATTTATATATAAAAAACTAAAAAAAAAAAGAACATTAGTAAAGTAGTAAAGTTTAAACCCATCTCTTTTCCAGCAGCAACATTATCCAATCAATTCCGAACACTGTTGGTTATTAACCTTCTTTCCTAACAACTAGTTTCTAGAGTATATCTAAAAATTATATTCTTTCCTATTTGTATGCCATTATAAACAAGCATCTATACGATTCAGTTATTTGTGTGTTAATGTACAGTAACACAAAATAATCAAAACTTCGCAGTATAACAATAATATTACCAGTAAGAACCGAATAATTATTTCTCACATTTGTATGCAGTGATAGCGATCTTCGGAAATAACATTCATTCCATGTCACATTATCTACTTATGTAGCTCCAAAGGTTGGTGAATTTATACTGAACACTTCGCATCTGTGCTTCTGGAAGCAGTTTCCTTGTTTTGTTTTCATCGACATGATCGGTGACAAACTTGCTGACTTGAAATCAGTGCTGCCATCTGTTTCCATCCTGCGATTCAGGCTTGGCGCCTCACCATGCGCTAATGCAGGGAAAAAAAAATCGCATGCTTCACGTCTGCCAAAAATGCTGGTTGGTGAAATTAAACCCAACTGTAAGGGATGCTTTGTTGTCTGTTTACAGATACAAGTACAAGTTTAATGCTTTTTGTCTCTCATTTCGGAAAGTAGAATTCATATAATTTATAGATTTGCTACACAGAGTAAAACATTTTTCATGCCCTTATTTCTTGTAATTTAAATGAAACACAAAAATCAATGTCTCACGAAATTTTAATATTACATAAGATCAATAAACAACAAAAAGGAGATTTAACAGAAATTCAGGCTTCTGAAAAGTATTCCTTTCTATGCGCTCTTGGTCTGGGCTCCTTTTGCATGAATTCCTGCATCAATGCGGCGTGGCATGGAGGTGATCCGCCCGTGGTTCTGCAGAGGGGTCCAGGAATCTTCATTGTTGGTTCTGGTGTTTCTCATCTTCCTCTTGACGATACCAGTTTGCTGGCCAATCAAGCACAGATCCATCATGGTCATTGGACCGACTTTTGGTCCCTTTGGCAGCGTGGGCCGGCACCAAGACCGGCTGGAAAATGAAATCAGCATCTCCAACCTGCAGCTTGTCATCATAAAGACGCAGGAAGTGCTCTAAAAGTTCCTGGTAGACGGCTGAGATGACTGTGGACTTCAGAAAACCCAGTAGACCAGAACCAGCGCCCAAAAGAAATCACTGACTGTGGAAACGTCACCCTGGACTTCAAGCACCGTGGATTCTGGGCCTATACACTATTCCTCCGGACTCTGGGACGAATGAAATGCAAACCTTGCTTTCATCTCAAAAGTAGGCTTTGGACCATTGAGCGTCAGTCCGGTTCTGTTCCTCCTCAGCCCGGGTAAAACGCTCGTAGCCGTTGTCCAGGATTTATCTGAGCGTAGCTGCTCTTCAGGCAGGATTCTGCTTGACTTTCCTACCACACTCTGTCCTTCCACTAAACCTTCTATGAATATAATATTTAACTTTTTTTCGACAATATTCACATTTTCCAACCCACTGAATAGCAGGTTTTCATGATCTCTAAGCCACACTTATCAAAATCACAAGAAAAAAAGGCCTGAAGCATTTGCCTCTATGTGTAATGAAGCTGTATAATATTCAGGTTCTACTTTCTGAAATAAGGGACAAGAAATTTTCAAGACGTTGTGATTTCCGAAGCTGCCTTTAAATTTAACACCCACATGAGCAGACCTGTAAGTGAGCAGTCCTTTTGAAACAAAGACAAGTAAGCCTGGACCGCCTCAAGGCTTTTATAAATTACAATCGCTACAAAACAACTAATCCATGCACCATTATATAATAAAAAGGACGTGAGGGCTGGTATGCAAGTAAGAAAATAGACTGAATAGCTTCTTATCTGCGCTGCACGAGTTTTTTTTTTTGAGTTTTTAACATATGGTCTGAATTAAAAATTGAAAACCTGAATTATTTATAAATTGGACTCTATTAGATCCTAAAATCTCATTATAATATAGCCTGAATTTGACATTTCTTCTTTCTTTGTTTCATTTCCTTCACAGAGTTGTTTTGAATCTATTTGTCTAATTTTTAAATGCTTTAAACCTAGTATAGAATGTGATCTAAATTACTACAGAGTTCAATTAATGAAAGATACAAAAAAACACACATTTAATTACCTGTTTGGACTATGAAACGGTTATATTTTAGCTGTGATTCCCAGAAGTTAGTGAACATTTACTTTTCCCGCCCCTTCTACATCATCTTGGATCTCATTCCTCAAGAACAGCTTGGCCTTGCTACAATTAACATTTCATTAGACTTGGGTCAGCACTTTCATTTATTTCATTATTTTTCCCAAAAGCTTTGTTTCTTCAGGCAGTTTTTTTTTTTTACAGATTGTTTGCAGACCAATGCTGTGTACAGCAGCAGCCCCCATGCATAAAAGGCCTTAATTTAAATTGTTTTATTGCATTACTATCTTATCAAGCTGTTTCTTTAATCACACATTTAATTTATTAATTAAATCTGGTAAAAAGATAAGTTAAAAAAAAATCACTTGTGCAGAAATTATTGCCACTTCAATTGCTGATAAAAAAAGAAGTAAAGCCGGAAACATTTTTGATGTAATGCTTAAATTTTCAGTGTCTTGAAACTTTTCAGTTGAAATCTATGACTTCTGTTTTTCCCCCACGGTGTAAAAACGATGCAACAAAATGCTAATTTCTCTTAGCCACTCTTCAAAGTAGGAAAGACAAGAGGACTTGTCAGTGATTTGGCTACACAACGATGGCTGCTTGGCCTAAACGTATTTATGTCTGCAGCAAAAAGTGGAATTAAAGTCTAACCATCATCTATTTTCAGGCTTATCTTCAAAACCTCAGTAATCACACAAAGGTGGAGGGCTCTTTATGTATTTAAATACTGATTTCACAGTTTGTTGGTATTATTCAGGAATCTTTTTTCTGTTTATAAAGTGCGGCACCTTGATTTAGGGGCAAAAAAAAACGTCCCGTAGCATAATAGAGCCTCTACTGTGTTTCAGTGTTGGGATTCAGCTCACATACGGGAACACAGCAGCGTTTTGTTTCTCCAGTTTTTTTAGTTTTGAACAACATCCCTTTGTTTTTGTTTTTTTCATGCGTTTAAGCCTCGCCAAACTACGGAAGAGGATTAGGGCCATTAAAAAAAAAATAAACTGAAACTGAACATCTTAAAGTCAGAATTCTGAGAATAAAGTCAGAATTCTGACTTTAAGATGTTCAGTGTTCAACCAAAAGATGTTAACATTAGCCTCGTAAAAAAGAGACTTCCGGGCCTTTGAAGGCTGAACCCAGATAAAGTTGTTTTTAGAGTAAAAATACAGTAAAATAAACAGATAATTAATGCTGTTGTTGCTACTCTTGTCTTAGAGCTGCCTCGAGCTGAATTTATTGTGGTAAATAACTAAAATTGAAACACTGTAATGCATTGTTAGGTAATAACAGCATTCCCCAGGTTAAAACAAAAGAATCTATCTTAAACAGTAGGATTTCTGATGTTTGTGATTACTTATGCACGCTCTCCTCTGGAGCTGCACACACCGGGACCTGTCAGCTGCAGAGACTAACACCCCAGCTAGCGTAGTTTCTGGACGGCTTCCACTCCTGTCAGCGTGTGAGTGAGAGCGCGGGGGGCTGCTGGCCGGCCGGTGGAGTCGGTTTGGATATCAGCCGCCAAGCACTCTTCCTCCTCTGCTTCCTCTGCACACTGGCATGTCTCAGATATGAATGTCTGTCCCAATAACCTCAGCGTGAAGACGGATTCCCCTCCTGAGTGCTGGCAGCTCCGGCTGTCCCGTCCTTCGGCTGATTTATCTATGAAGATGCTTGTTGTGCTCTGTGTTGTGTGCGCTCTGACTTCCTGCTGCTGTGTTGGTCACGCTGGCTGTCTGTCTCTCCTCAGGACTGTCTGAGCCGCCTAGCTACCCTCTCAGTCCTCGTATTGTTGTGTTTGGTACGTAACTGTCTGTGCATGTTTGTGTTGGATCTTTGCTCACAGCCATGCATTTGCATACATCCTTTATTTAGATGTGTTGTGCTGCACGTCTTTTCTTCACTTTTCACTCTGAGCACGATCAGAGATTATCGTAAATGTAGAATTCTGACATTAGACTGTACGCTGTTTAACTTATAGTCAATTCAGCGAAACCTCTAACACTTTGACGCCCTCTTTTTTTTCCAGATGCCCTTCTTGCAGACTTGGAGAACACCGGCTCTCCTCTTCCTCGGTGCCCCGTCTTGCTCACCTCCGACCCTCCACAGAATCCCGATGCCAACTCCCACGACACGGCCCAGGCCCGGCCGCCGCCGCCAGCCTACACGCCGCAGCAGGTGGGCGCTCAGGGATGCACTTTTGTGTCATGTTGCTGTTTCCTCACCTTTACGGCACGCCTGTTCTGTCTCTCAGACTGTTTCTGCGGCGATGAAGTCTTCAACCAACTCCAATCCGGATAAATTATACAGGTCAGTCCTGTGTGCTTTATCCCATTTTTTCAATTCAATTCAACTAAATGTTATTTATATAGCGCCAATTCATGATACATGTCATCTCAAGACACTTTCCAAAATCATATTCAATCAGATCCTCCAGGTTGGTCAGAAAGTTTCCTCTCTAAGGAAACCCAGCAGGTTGCATCAAGTCTCTCCAAGCAGCATTCACTCCTCCTGAAAGAGCGTAGAGCCACAGTGGACAGTCGTCTGCATTGTTGCATTGTTGATGGCTTTGCAGCAATCCCTCATACTGAGCATGCATGAAGCGACAGTGGAGAGGAAAACTCCCCTTTAACAGGGAGGAGAACCTCCAGCAGAACCAGAACCAGGCTCAGTGTGAACGCTCATCTGCCTCGACCCACTGGGGCTTAGAGAAGACAGAGCAGAGACACAGAAAGCACAGAAGCTCACATTGATCCAGGAGTACTTTCTATGTTAGATGGTAATAGTGGATGATCTGCCTCCCCTGATGATGTCACAGCTAACAGAACGCCAGACCAGGTGTACCTTCTACGAAGAGAACAATGACAGAGAACAAAAAGTTAAAAGCTGAAATAACAACAAACAATGCAAGTAGGAGAACAGTAGGAGAACTCATCAGAGTGAGAGTGACTTTGACCAATTTGGACTGAAGAAAAAAGCTTCTAAAACCTAAATGCTCTTGAAAATAAGCTAAATGGTTTCAACTGGAACAAGTAAGCATGTAGAAATACTCCGAATAAAACAAAATGATCCCTGACTTTTCCTTTCTGTTGTTTATCAAATAATATTTGTAAGTATTCAGATGGTTAATGTGATGCGTCCATCGCTCCAGGATGGAAAAGTAAAGGGACTCACGTCTCTTCATACTGAATTAAAGCAGATCTCTTACTTAATGCTCTGAGCTAATCCAACACTAGAATAGCACAGAGTTACCGCCGCAGGTGGCTTTTAATCAACAAAGCATGCCAAATCTAATTCTATGAACAACTTGGAGGTGTGGGCGCGTATTGCTAGTTGGGAAACCCTGAACCAGCGGGAATGTGGTGCATTCTTGCAAACAGAAACAAACGAAAACCTAAATCACGACAGTTTCCTCCCGGTCCTCTTCTTGCTCTCTGGGTTTTGTTTTTTTTCTCCAGTGCTCATTGGCTGAGAGGCGGGGCACACCCTAGACAGGTCGCCGGTCTAAAACAAAGACGGGGGGGAAATAAATGGCAGAACAAAACTAATAAACAGTCCAACCAGCCACACAATATAACACAACATGAAAAGACTCAACACCAACAGCAGACTGGGAAGCTCAGAAACAAGGAGCACAAGGAAACAGGAAGTAACACGGAACAAAAAGGGCCACGATAACAAAAATTAAATTAAATTAATCAAAACAGGAAACTACTGATAAGAAACTCTGAAACTGAATATAAACGCAAGAGACGTAACGACACAACAGAATAAGACAAAGTTTATCAGGCCAGCAGCTCCGGATGCTTTGCGTAATTTCAGCATGGTCAGAAGATCAGTCAGAAGGATAGAACATTCCTCCAAACTCAGTTAAGGTAAACGTTTCTCTCGTTGCCCTTTGTCAGTTTTTTCCTGGTGACATCAGCTGCGTCTTGGTCCAGATGACCTCGTGACTCATTTCTGAACAGGCAGAGCTCAGCAGCGACCGAGATCAAGCCAGGTCCTTTTTTTTTTTGTGGGAGGAAGTTTCACAATTATCTCAACGCCGCTTGTCTCCTCTGGCCCGCAGCACCGTGTGCAAACCGCGCTCCCCTCGCTCAGCAGATCCTCCGCCTGCCTTCTCCTCCTCCTCCCTGCTGGGCGGAGGTCTGAATGAGCTGGATCATCTGCTACAGGAGCTCAACGCCACCCAGTTTAACATCACAGGTCTGTGAGTTGCCTTTGTGTCGCTCCGCCTCAGGTTTCAGCCGTTCAGATGGACTTCAGGTTGCTTGTGTTATTTCGTCTGCAGATGAGATCCTGGCACAGTTTCCCTCCTCGAAGAAAGATGAGCGGGACAAGATCAAGGATAAGGCAACAACGTCCTCCTTGGGGTATTAAATGTCTAATCCAAGCAGTTTACGCTCATTTAATTAATTACTTTAATTGCTTTGCATTGGTTTTTAAATTTGTGACTTGCAAACTGCCTGAGCATCACTCACAGCTTCATCCACAGTTAAAAGCACCTGTTGTTAAGATGTGTAAAAAATATAATTAGTGTTTCATTACACAGAGGTAATCTCATACAAACACACACAGAAAGATTCCACATTTAATTTTATTATGTTTATCTGTGTCAAATTAAGAAACAAATGTCTTTAAATAAAACAGAGGTCATAAGGTGTATGTTGAGACAATCCATAAGAAGTGTAGATCAGCTCTAGAAAATCCAATTTCTAAAAAGTGTTCTGTTTTTTTTTTTAGATCCGATTCATCTCTGATTGTTTGGCTTTTGTTTTCCAGCTCTTCTAAGCCTTCAGCAACCTCGGCCACCATGGAGTTGGACAAACTGATGGCTTCCCTGTCTGACTTCAGAGTCCAGACTACAGTAAGCTATGTTAGACATCATTATGAACGATGAAAGTTAGAAAATTAAACTGTGGACTCAGTGTTTCTTATCCTGCCACTTGCCGGTGTATGAAGTATATGGGTCGCTTACGATGCGTCCTTGTTTGTTGTAGTACTGTGTTTTTCGGAATATAATTCACACTTTTTTTTATAGTTTGGCTGATCCTGTGACTTATAGTCAGGTGTGACATGTATATCAAATATATACCATGTTTTTAAATGGTAATTCATGCTGACAAACATGAACCAAGGAGTAAATATTACCGTCTGTAGCCACAAGAGGGCACTCTAGGTTTGTAAAAACGAAATGCTGCTCCTGTACTACTTAAAAATTAATTGAAAAATGAACTTACAGACAACAGTCTGTTTCAGCAAGCATTCACGCAGCGGAGCGTTGCATGGTGCAGCTCGAAGGGAGAGTCCAGACCGCGTCAGAACCACATCATTGGGCGGTCCGTGAAGCTAATAACAGCTAGCGCTAGCTTATGTTGTCCAGGTGGTTTACAACTTAGCTGATGCACGTTCAACAGCTTTACTGACCTTTCTATGTTACTCAAAAACATCCACCTCGTACTGTTAGCTTAGCAATTAGCACCGTTGTGCTGACAGTCTAAATTTCCCCCTAATATTGACAACTTTCAGTGTAACTAGCAGTTGCGCTGAAATGCGCTAGCAAGAACCTTGCCGGTAATTTCTTGCCTGGAGTTAGTGGCCTGTCATGCTAATTTACCCCATTCAACCTCCCTGGTATGCTTCATGTTATTCAGGCTGTTGCAATTGTGTAATTGAATAAGTTTAGTCAGTTTTTACTCAATGATTTGTGATATACATTTCTAAATAAATATGACTTACATTCCAGAGCGACTTATAGTCTGAAAAATGTGGTGTGTGGGGACTGAAGGGTGTAGAATTTATTAAGAGTTACAGTTGCCTTATGTCCCCATCTTGTTTTTCTCTCCATCGTGCTTGACTACCTGGGGATAAAAGTTTATTTTATTTTACACAATCAGCCATATCAGATGTGAAAACAATTATGAGTGTCCCCTACAGGTCAAATAGTCCTGTGCTGAATTACTCAGAGAATAGGACCAAGATGTGCGTGTCTCTACTCAGGGGCCGCATTTGTAGGCTGATCCCGTCAAAGCTCTGCGATGGAAGCTTTCCTAATTTACGACTCCTTCAAACGCTCAATCAAATGCGTCCATCTTTTCCTCGACTTGAAGGATGTAATCTTTGTGGCCCACCCTATCCCATGACTCATTGCGGGTTGAAGAGAATTGTTCAAACAGAAACAACAATGGTGGAGAGGAAAGACATTCTGTGAATAAAGTTGGATATATTACGCTTAAAACAACATTTATGTGAGCCATCATGAATATGTAAAGGGGTAAATAAAAACCATGCACAGTTTCTTACAGCGGCATTAACTTTCAGGCTCCATTTGCTTTGGTTTCACCGTGTCTCCTTTGCTAGGCAACAGGAGTAACGGTGAGGTAAGGGCGGGGACAGCGAAGGCCGTCCAAATTCACAGTCGATCTCTTCAGCTTTCCCATTTTCACAGCCAATGAAGGATCCGGCCGACGTAGATCGGGTCCCTCAAAGGATGCAGCCCCTGAACTGAGACACAGCCCATGTCTCCTGCCTTTGGCCACTCCTCTGGCATATGGAGGACAGAAAATCCTGATTGGTGCAGACAGAGCGTCTGCATAGCGTCGCACATGGTTAATTTCTGCAGCTTTTAAGTAGGTCTAGGTTTTGACGGATTGCCGCTTACAATATCGCATTATATTTATGTCTTGCATTTTTTTATGCTAGAAATTTCTGACGGGTCCAAATAAAGGCAACCAAGCTTAGCTGGGGATCAAAATGTACATTTAGGCTGGTATAAGTTGCAGCGGAAGGTGATACTGGAGCGTTTTTTTATTTATTTAAAGAACCGTATCTTCAGACACATTGAAACACAAGGCTGATGCGCAATGGTGTAATGGAAATATAAAGATGTTATTGCTTTTTTTCTACAGTAGGCTCATTTTGAAGGAAGTGGCTTAAAGAGTGTTTAATTTTCTCCCTTCATCTCAAGCACATTGCTTAGTTGTGTCTCTCTTACAGCAGCATTTTAAATGTGAATTTCTTACTATTTATTTGTCATTTTTATCTGTTAAACCCACATTTCCCTAGTTGCACATAAAGATTCATGTGGGGAATCTTTGTCATTTTATTAACAAATACAGGGAGGAAGTTTTTCAGATCCATCAGGGAAATGTGGCAATGGTTGAAGTCATCCTGGTATACCTCAGTCCATATAAAGTGCCTCCCTTGTGGGTTTTGCCATTTTTTCCCATACTTGAATATTTTAGATCAATCAAATTTTGATATTAGACAAATATATTTTGAGTAAATACAAAAGCTATTGACCCTGACCTGATGTGAGATGTTATTGACTGCCTGATAATGGCCATGTTTGAAGAATCACAAAATGATTTATGCTAATGTAGGCTAAAAGATCCTAAAATGCAGAACCGGATCTAAAGAAATTCATTAAAAACATGAGAAACAAAGTCCTTGTAATTACCCAACAGAATCTGGATACCCGATAATTCAGCCGACACAGAGGATGTACGTTTCAAAAGGTTTATTAGTAATGAACTGGTGTTGCTGGAACGGGAACTGACTGGACCACAGACTGGAATCACTGCGGGGAGAAGAGCAGGGTTAGTGGCCGAGAACAACTCAGTGCACTGAATAAAAGCTTAAAACCTTCTCAGACGCCGGGAGGTAGTGCTGGCTTTGATGATTGATCCCAGCGGCTCCGTCTGAGTGAGCCGGATCACTGATTGACTGATCCAAGTCACAACGTTGGTTTGCAGAGTAAAGGCTGACGGGGAAGACGTACTCAGTTTGGGGGGTAATACACTGTGAGTCAGTCCAAGGGGTAAAAGTTTCCAGAAGGACTAGGTAAGGGGCGAGTCCGGGATCCAGCCGAGAATCGGTAACAGGAGGCACATTCCGAGCAGAGGTGTCCAAACAGAGGTCCGCGGTCCAGGCTTTGGAGGGTTCATGAGAGGCAGGAGAATCCAGGAAAGATCAGAGGCTGGCAGGCCTGGTCGAGAGGCGAGGCAGGAGGTCAATGTCCAGAGATAAGAAGCCAACAGGAGAATCTAACAGGGCCAAGGCAGAAAACAAGAACGAGACAGGTGAAGATCAGGAAGGCAGTTAAGGAACGCTGGATGGTCTACTCACACGAAGGCTTTCACAAATCTGGCAGTTACACACTGGGAGAGTCTGGAATATAAAGTCCTCCTCGCAGGTGCAGCGACTTCACTTAATTGGAGCCGCCGCAGGTGTAACTGCTCATACCTTGATTACCTGTGCAGCACAGGGAGCAGGGCGTAACGTCACGAGACTGCAGACAGGGGATTTTCAGGCAGGATCAGACATAATCATTACAGTCCTTGACATCTATCAGTCTGGGAAGGGTTACAGAGCCATTCCCAAGGCTTTGAGGCTCCAGTGAACCACATGGAGAATCATTCGTTCATAACATGGAAAAGTAATGACCCATCAGTGAACCAACGACGGATCCAGGAAGTCACGAAAGATCTCAGAACAACATCTGAGCCGTTGCAGGCCTTACTTGCATCGGTTAAGGTCAAAGCTACAGTTCAACAATTAGAAAGCCACCAGGTAGAAATGGCATCTATTAGCGAGAGTTCCTCATAGTTCCCCAAGAAACATCTCGATGGACTCCAAGATTTAAAAAAAAAAATAATTGCCTGGACTCAGGAAACAGAAGTGGAACATTTGGAAAATGTTCATATTGTTACATCTGCCGTAAAAGTAATCTTGCGTTTTTAAAAAAAGAAGATAACATCAAAAGTCAAACATTGTATGGGGCTGCTTTGCTGCTTAAGGACCTGTGGGACTTTCAGAATTATGGCCCATCCTGAGTGGGTCTGTCCCCTACCTCAGGGTGGGCCATAATTCAGCTTTTTAGCAGAAAATCCTAAAGAAGACTATAAACCCCATCAGTTTGTGACTTTAAGCTCAAGTGCACCTAAGATATGCGGCAGAACAGTGACTAAATGCACACCAGCAAGAAAACCTCTGAAAAAATTAAGGTTTTGGGGTGGCCTAGTCAAAGTCTGGGAGTTGTGGTATGGCCATTCAGGTTGTTCCTGCTCAAAATCCTCAAATTAAATTGTAAATATGAAGCTGTTAGGGGAAGTAGGGACTTCTTTCTGAGGAGGTGAAGCAGTTTTGTCTTCATGAAGTTGTTTTTGTTAAACTGTTGTTATGCCAGAAGATGGTTGAATATGCTTATTATTATTATTAATTATAATTTGGCATTATAATTTAAATAATAAATCATTCAACTCAAAATTCCGCTACAACAAAATATAGTTCAAATGGTGGTGATGTTAGCTATAAGCTTGTAAGTATTTATACCATTAATGCATTAGTTAATTTGCTGTTATGAACTCATTTATGCTGGGATAAATGATCTGGTCGGACTTGTGACCGACGAGGTTTATCCGGCAGGCTATGAGAACCCCAATGTAACTGCAATTAGAGTTTAAATCCTTATTCGTCTATCACCATCCAATGATATTGTCTCTGTATTAATGTCAGATGTTAACTCCAAAGGAGGTTAGCTCTGATTTCTGAATAACCAGGCAACTGTGAATTAGACTGGACACAAAACCAACTCTATTCCGCAGTGGTGTTTTATTGAACCAAAAGCAATTCCCTGTTACAGTAATTCTCTGATTCAACGACTTTGGAAATCTTACTCACTACTAACTAACACGCAAAATATATATGGAGATAAACAAAACAAACAAAACGAAAGGAAAGAAAAACAAATGGATTAAAATGAGCGGTTGCAACTCTTAGTTCAGCTCACGGTTGTTTAAACCACATTCAGAACATCGGCATTTGACATAGCATTGACAGACAGAGCAGCTGTGGGAGTCCTACCGGACGCTTTGATGCCTTACAAAGCTATCAGCTAAGCTACAGCCCAGTCATCCGACACCCTCCCAAGATGGCTGCTACGATGACGTATGGTCTATCAATTTACGTGAAGCGTGAGGGGAGGTTCTGATGACGTAACCACGCTTACGCTGATGGGGTAATGCCTCGCTTCGCGAGGGAGTGGTTTACGCTCTGGTTCAAAGAGAAACCGCGAACTAAGATTCAAACAAAGCGATCAAATTCTCTGATAAGGAGAAGCGAAAGAGAGAGAGGGGGGAAGGCAGGGAAGAAGATGGAACAGAACTGAAACAATGACCCACGGCGGGGTTATTGATGAATCACAAATCAACACAGCAGAATCAAATGTAAAATGCATGCACATACAAAGAAAATATTCAGCAAAAATAATTCCAACTTCGTCGTGGAATAAAAGCATTAACCTAAGCCTACAAATTTCTACGTCTGCCCAGGCACTTCTAAACACCCTGTTGGTGAGACAGAAATAAAAGGGGAGAACCCGTTACTTTGAGGTGCCTCGGGGCTGGTCCGGAGTGAAAGTCCCGGCTTCGGTCCGGAGCGCTCTGGATCACGCGACGTCCTGAACGCGTCTTGACGACCGCAGGGTCCGCAGGCTGCAGCGGGGACCAGACTGAGAGAGTTCCTTCGTCTTTCTCTCTCTCTCTGGGCTCCTAGACGCTTGTTGGGCCAAACAACGCGTCGTCCTCTCTCGATCACTGGGAGATAAGGCGGCTTCCAGTATTTGATCAGAGGGAATTAAAGGTACCTTTTTGAGTCGACCTCCTGTCTGCACAGGGAATGGTTTTGCTTCGAAAAAATCTCGGTCCAGCGAGAAACTCGAGCACGTGGCGTGGGATTACCCCAACGGAAACAGCTGTGTGTGTGTCTTCTCGGTTGGCAGGGCGCCAGGGAAGAAGGCCGATTGCGAGATGCAACCGAGTTTTATCAACTTTACCCTAGCAACGTTATCGGTTGCTAGGGCGCCGGCCATTTTGGGCCGCGTTGCATGATGGGAGTTGGTGGTCATTTTGACCACCATGCATCATGGGAAATGCAGTCTGTCACGTCCTGACATGGCACAACATACCCCCCTTTAGCTTTGAAGAGTGGGATGCTGGTCACAGTCTTTAAAGCTACAACCAAGTCCATTCCGGCGTGACGAAGATCCGTTGTGCATGAGTGGAACAACCTAATAGTCTTTCTAGTAGTCCTTCGGGATTCATGCAGTTCAGTTCATCATCCAAGAGGAAGGGAAAAAAACAAAGCATTTATTGTGCCTGGGTCAGTGACCTAGCCTGGGCAGACTAAGCTATAGCTAGTAATTTCAATTGACTAATAAGGCAAACAATAAGGTAATAAAAAGAGAATGCAAACTTCACAATCACCATTGTCGATACATTCATTGGTCATAAGGTTTGAACTTTGAACCAAGGAAAGGAGAGAGGGAAAAGGGAAAGGAGAGAGACAGCGGTTCGTAGTCTAATCAGCTTGTGGCCTTTGAGGAGCTGATGTTACGAACCTGGGGCGACGAAGGTGAGGGTGTCAATCCTGGTTTGCAACTGTTTGATCTGCTTGTATGCTGCATATGCCATCGCCGTAGTGATGGCCCATCTAAATACAAGGAGAACCACAATAATGGTCATAATGTGAGTGTCGGTCGACTCTGTAGCTCTGGGGAAGCGAAGCAGAGGGACCGAGCTCAACTCTGATGGAGTGAGACTGAATTTAATCAGCTGGGTGCCTGCAAGTAAAAGCTGTCTTTCAATGCCGACATCAATGCTGAAATTGTATCCCTTAAAGACATCTATTATTTCAATCTCTGAGTCATATTTGTCAACGTCAAGGTGATGCAGAACCATGTTTCCAATGTGGACTACAGCACCTTGAGGTGAGGAACAGAAAATGGTTTGGTTGGGCAGTTTTAGTCTAGTAACTGTGTCGTGCTGCTCGTAAGATAACAGGGCTTCTGCCTCTGGAGTGCTAACGAGCCAGCGCTTACCTGCCCGCTCGATTTTGGTTTCCACACCTGCATCTTTAAGGGTCATTCTAGCCTGACAGTTTTGTTCAGGGGATTCATTCCTTAGACCACACAGGTGATTGGTAACGTCTCTGATAAATGGATTGCTCGGACATACCCAGTGGATGTCCTTGGTTTTGGTACACAAATCCAAATTAGGGACTAAATAAAGTTTGGGGTCAACATCATGATAGGCTAGCATCGAGGGGGTTTGTAGGTGTACGTGGGTCTCACCTTGCCAAAAACCGACATTCAATACTGATTTAAGCCTATACACGTTAGCTCTTTCAATGATGGGAAGGTTTAGCATAAATCCTATCTCCAAGTTGTCAGGATTTACAAATATTGGAATTGCACTACCTAGGCTGTAAGCCAGGTGTGTTTGTGGTGGTTGCAGTGTTTCACTAGAGGCAGATTTGAGAACCTTTTCAACCAAATCTACTGGTACCAAGTACGGAGGAATCCGTCCTTCAGCAAGGCTATTTACGGATGAGCTAACCTCTCGAGTGAGGTCCTGCATTAAATCTCTAACAACCTGAGTATACATCATGTCATTCTTTACCACTTCTGTGAGCGTTTCCAAAGAAATGCATGGTGTTATTGCTGAGTGTGAATTTATAGACGTGAAGTTATGTATGGACATTTGTTTTATTAGTGCACGTTTAAAATGTCCTGATTGAACATGCACTTGTCCTGTTTAATGCTATGCATTGTTCTCTTCGGCGGGGGCGGAGTTAGGCTCCGTTCCCTGTGAGGAGAGTTTGGTGGACGGTTTAATTTGATTCGCATGAACCCATTTGTACTCTGGGCTTTGCCGGGGTTTCGGAATTCTTATCCGGTAAGCTACCGGTGAGAGTTTTCCGACGATTTCGAAAGGGCCTGCCCAGCTCGGGAGAAACTTCCTGGACCGACCGGACGGCTGGGTAAAACGGAAATAAAGAACCTTGTCTCCTATTTCATATTCCCTATGGGACGTTTTCCGATCGTAGTAAGCTTTGGCACCTTGCACGCTGTTGTCGAGGTTCTGTTGAGCCCAAGCAAAAGTCGTTCGAAGATGGTCTTTTAAATCGGTGACGCATTGGTGTGCCGTGTAGACGGTTGTCACACTGACGTCTTCGGGCTGGTAGATGAGATTCAGGGGAAGTGTCATTTGTCTCCCTGTCATCATCTGGAAAAGTGTCACCCCTGTGGAGCATGGTGAGGTAGAGCGGATTAGCATTAGGACCAAGGGAAGCTTTATGTCCCAGTCCCTGCCATGGCTGCTGGCATGTTCCTTTAACATACTGACCACGGTGCGGTTCATTCGCTCCACCTGTCCCAATGACTGTGGGTGTGAGGGGTTGTGGAATTTAACTTCCACGCCCATCATGTCGAAAAGCGCGGTCATGATGTTTGACGTAAAATGCGTTCCTCTGTCCGAGTCGATGGGCAGGGGAAGGCCCCACCGGCTGGAAACGTGATTTAGCAGCAGGGCTGCTGTGGTGACAGCGGTGTCATTCGGTGCCGGCAAACATTCGACCCATTTTGTGAAGCCGCATGTTAGTGTCAAAAGATATTTGTTATCTCTTGACGATTTGGGGACTGGACCGATCCAGTCAGTCTGCAGATGTGACCACAGAAATGTAACCCCCCTTCGCTGAAGCAGGGCTCGGTCTAGCGGTTGTGTGAGTTGTAACTGGCAGCAGGTTAAGCAGCCTTGTACATACTCTTGGGTGTCCTGGGCCGTTGAAGACCGGGACGCCACCTGTAGGAGAGTTTTCAGATTAGCTTTGCAGCTTCTGTGTCCTCCTACTGGTGAGTCATGGACGTGTGTCAATGTGATCCCAAGTTCGTTTGAATCTTTGGGCTTAATGGGCTGAAACTCATGGAGCAGCTCTTTAAGTGCTGTTCTCTCTGTTTCAGTGGTCAGTGCATCAGCTTGTTCCAGCTGCTGCATAATTTCTGTTTTGAAACCAGGGCAGGGCTCAGTGGGTGAGTCCCGGTTCTCTGGTTGATTTGGTGCCGGTTCTGTTGGGTTGGTTTCTATCGCATACCCCAACAGGTTTCCTTCAGCGTCAAGCATAGCACCACAAATGGATTCAGCAGGCCGAGCTTCATGTCGCCTGGTTTGGATCATGTTGGAAGGAAAAATAAACACTGTGTCTGGAGAGTCCTGTCTGCCGGTCAAGGATGAGGGCAGGTCTCTAATGACGGGAATGCTCAGCTCAAAGTCGTGGAAAGAGCTTTCGATGAGCACCCCAAGGGGTTTCTTCGCCACCACTTGGATCGGCATGTGGGTTGGATTCTCCACTAGAAGGTAAGCTGAGCGGTTGTTCAGCTCAAGCAGGGGTGTGCCCCGGATGACCAGGTTGGATTCCTGGAAATAAGAAAGGGGTTGGAAGAAAACCTGTGTGCTCTGTATTTGTTGTCCTTTCAGGATGGCTAATCTGATAGGTACACCTGCAGTCTGTGGTGGTATTAGCATGTTTGTTTCGCTAGCCACCTGGCAAGCCTGTGGGATTGTTTGCCCTGATCGCATGACTTCAGGGGTGCCCAGGAAGGAACTTGGGGTCACGTGAGCCTGAGCCCACAGGACCTGGTTGCAAGTGTCCAGCTGTGCACCTAGCCGTACCAGAGAATCAGCACCAACAAACACTGGAGGATGTAAATTCTCCACAAGGCTGAAAGGATGAGAGAGCTGCCTTGTGCCAATCTGTGCATAAAGTATGCACACTCCCGTTGCTTTCAGAAGCCGGCGAGGCCAGTCTGCTGAGAGCAAATAGTGGCTGTGTTTCGTTTCAGCCAGATGGGGCTTTTCACGGCATAGAGAGCTGTACAGATCTCTGCTGATCGCAGATTTCTCTGACCAAAGAGCCAGCAGCACGTCTGGCATGAATGTGCTTTCCCGGTGCACACCTTCGGCCACTCTGGGGTTATAGGGTTCAACTCCAGAGTGTTTAAGTGAGCAAAGGAAAGATGTGTGGCTGCAGAGAGAAGTTCTCTGATCGCTGCGAAGCGGTGGTGTGTCAGAGGATTCTGAAATCGGCTCTGTTGAAGGCAGAAATGGTGCTAAGAGTTCTTTGGGCTCTTCGGAGCAGGTCACCTGGTGGATAGGGACGGATGGTCCACTTCCAGAAGTAAGAGGCTTGGGGGTCCCCACTTGGGCCCAAAGATGACCATGATGGCAGTCAATGAGTGGAGCTAACCTGTTCAACAGATCCTGACCCACAAGAAAAGGTTCTGTGTCCAAAGTACAGATGTAGATGGGATGCAGCAGGGTCATGTCACGGAAAGTGATGTCTAACCACGCCCGTTTGGTGATGCATGACTGATCCTGAGTGTAGCTGGTGATGCCCACGTTACAGGTCTCCACCTGGAACGGTTTCCCAAGAGACACCATAGCTCTGGTCACCTCATCGAACAAATCTGAGCACATTAGACTGATCTCGGAACCTGTGTCTAACAGAGCATTTGCTGTGACACATCCTCCTATAACTGTCGAGCAGTACAAGCGATGCGTGTTTTCACGATGGTTTAGTTCACCTAAAAACCTTAGAAAAGGGGTTTTCTGATCACCTGCTGATGGGATCTTAGAAGGTTGTTGGTGAATTTTTGGTTGGTTCCCCCACTTAATCAGATAAACTCTGTTAGAAGGGGGAGCCTGGTCCACGCCTAGTCATGCTGACGTGGGTCTTGGGCCTGGTTTCCCAGGAGGGTCGGCAGGATTGGATGGTGGCGAGGACGGCTGCGGCGCGATCTGACGCACTGTGTCGGCTAGCAACCTGCGAAAAGTCTCCTCCATCTCCTTTCTCATTGACTCTTCCATGCGCAGGTTCCAGCCTTTGTTGTCATGTGTGCCTTTCTGCTTTTCCAACCTGTCAGTTTGCTTACCGTGTCGGGCTGGATCCGGCCTGTGCCATTTTTGAAACCTCTCACCTTCCATGCTGTCATGCTGACCTCTCCTATCATGAGAAGCTTTCTTCTGCTGCGGTTCAAAACCGTGTTGCTTCTTGAACCCAAATCTAGTTTTAGGTTTAGAGGGAGGCATCTCATGTCCCTCCAGACCTAACCTCTTTTCTGGTTCGATCTGAATCTGTAGAACCTTTTTATCACTGTCGGCTCCTTTGTTGGGCCGGACACGTGTTTCCCATGCAACCTGCGCGTATTTCCTGATTTCCTGCATGGTAAGTCTCTTGGTTCTACAATGCATGGTAACCTCATAACGCACGCTTTCATGAAGATTATGGAGGAACAAAGATTTGAAAGTGTGGTCTTCCTCCAAGCCGGGAGCATTTCGTCCCTGAAAGTAAGCAGCCCGTAAACGGCGGTAATACTCCTTGGGCGCTTCAGTTCTCTTTTGCTGAATTGCAAAAGCTCCAAGAGTCGCAGAAGCTGGGTCTGTGAACACAGAATATTCTTCTCTTAAAGCCTGACAAAGAGCTGAGTAACGGTCACGTGTAGCTGGAGGGAGGCTTTCTATGAAAACATGGACACTTCTGGACGTGGTTTTCCAGATAAGCTTCAATTTTTCTCGAGCCGAGGGGCTATATAAGTCTAGCAGACAGCGCTCTACCTCTCTGAGATAGTCATCAATGGTGGATTCTGTATTGCTAGGATCAAAACGCTCTATGTCTCGGGCCAGAGACTCAAGCTGACGCATCCGCAGTCCCTGTTCAGGGATCGGGGCTGGTCCATCTGAGTCCTCTCCTGACGACTCCTGCCTGCGGTAACCACGATAGCAGGGGGGCTCTGGTTCTGACCACCCACCTGGCATCGGCGGCCGTTCGTGGGACGCCGGGGGACCCTCCCTGTCATGAACTCTTGTCCGTGGACGCAGTTCAGAAGAGTGGGGTTTACCTGTGTCCCAGGAACGGTGCTCCCGTCGCCCTGGTGGGGGGAAAGGATCATAGCAGACAGTGTCAGGGGTCAGGTGGGAAGCAGGTGTTTTCCCATGAATTGCATCATGTGGATCAGTCCTGATTGCCACCGTAAGTTGTTTAGGCATTTCTTTCCGTATCACACTGCTATATCTGTCCTGACCTTCGCTTACCCCTCGCTCAGAAGGTGTCTGAGGGCCCAGTTCATCCAATGTCCTCCAGGTGTGATCCCCATGTTTCCCCTCAGATCCTTCTGGCTGCAAGCTAATGAGATCCTCCTCTCGCTCCTCTGTGAGATGACAGCTGCCCTGAACACTTCTCTGTTCTAGCTCCCTAACTCTTTCCTCAGCTGCGATCCGCATCTCAACCTCTCTGTTACGCAGATCGGTCTCTAGCGTTAACCTTCGGTGGTATAACGCAGATAATTCACCCAAAACATCTGCTACCAATCTATCCACCAATTCCTGAATTTTTCTCTCACAGTCCTCTATGTTAAACTGATTCAAGCGGTCTTGGTCCTCCGGTGTCATTTTAAGCAGTGAGCTAATGACACCCTGAGCCTCCATTCCAATGGAGGATTGTGGACCTTCAGCTCCTTTGACTGAAGAACCTTTACTATCCATTCTTTGTCAGCTATGGATAGCAGCACAACAATTGTAGCTCAGCACTACACAACAACAACAATCAAATAACACTGTAGTTTAGCTTAGCGCTAAACAACAGACAACAAACAACAACGCTGTATTCTAGCTTAGCACTAAGCAACAACGCATACACTTTAGTTTAGCTCAGCGCTAAACAACAACTGCTAACAACAACTGTTAAGTGGCTGCACTAACTGTCAACAGCGACTCGCACTACGACTGACACTTTACTGCAGGAAGTGTGGTCAAATACGTGCGTTTAATTAGGCTGCGCAGGGGAAAATCAACCCTGCGACTTACAACTCCTATGTTTAGGAACGGTTAATATGCTTGTTTAACTTTGAGAATATTAACTGTGAGTGACATGGACCACTAACCTTTCGGCCAGTAATTAAGTGATAAAGCTGTGGTTTTGTTTGTGATGCAAGTTATTTAAGAACAGGTGCTCTACACATGTGTGGAAAATAGCTAAGTGTTTGGAACTTCAGAGGTGGCAAAGAATGACAGTTAAAAACCGCTAAATTGCAACCTTAGTTTCAAAATCACAGATCAACTTTGACCACTTATGATGAGCAGAAGGGGGAAAAGAAAGAAAAATAATTTAACAAAAATTAAAAGTTTAAAAAAAAAAATTCAAAGGAATAAAAAAAATTATAATAAGTTGACAAAAATTATTAAAAGGAGTAACCATAAAGAAAGTTTTAAGAAACTGACATTCAAATATCCATTCAGGGAAGCCGAGTGCTTTCACCTGAATTTTTAACCGTGACTGCAACTACCTATCCTGGCCACCAGATGGAGGCAGGGTGCCCTTCACTTTTGGGAAGACTGAGCTGTAATTACACACAATGTCCAGCAGATGGGGAATCGTTTCCCTCATCAAAACAATTATGATGCAATTACACACACGTCCACCAGATGGAGGCAAGGTCTCTCTTTTCAAAGCAGAACACGACACAGGAGATGACTGAATCAGTAGCAGACGCTGGGGGCGCTGTACGTTCTAGTCAGTTCAGTCTAACTAACTCCAGGTTTAGAAATCAATATTCAAACCTCAGGTTAACAACCTCAAACCACCACAAACACGTACATATTTAGTAGGAGTACTTCCTTAATCAATTATGACTGAATAGCCCTTTTGGCAAGGTGAGCAGTCAAAATGCTGGAATGTAGATTGTGTTCATTAAATTCATAAGTTGCTGGTTATTCAGTTTAGTCTAAAGGAACGCCAAATAAGTAGACTAGCCCACCCGGGCACGCCAGTAAATGTTATGCCAGAAGATGGTTGAATATGCTTATTATTATTATTAATTATAATTTGGCATTATAATTTAAATAATAAATCATTCAACTCAAAATTCCGCTACAACAAAATATAGTTCAAATGGTGGTGATGTTAGCTATAAGCTTGTAAGTATTTATACCATTAATGCATTAGTTAATTTGCTGTTATGAACTCATTTATGCTGGGATAAATGATCTGGTCGGACTTGTGACCGACGAGGTTTATCCGGCAGGCTATGAGAACCCCAATGTAACTGCAATTAGAGTTTAAATCCTTATTCGTCTATCACCATCCAATGATATTGTCTCTGTATTAATGTCAGATGTTAACTCCAAAGGAGGTTAGCTCTGATTTCTGAATAACCAGGCAACTGTGAATTAGACTGGACACAAAACCAACTCTATTCCGCAGTGGTGTTTTATTGAACCAAAAGCAATTCCCTGTTACAGTAATTCTCTGATTCAACGACTTTGGAAATCTTACTCACTACTAACTAACACGCAAAATATATATGGAGATAAACAAAACAAACAAAACGAAAGGAAAGAAAAACAAATGGATTAAAATGAGCGGTTGCAACTCTTAGTTCAGCTCACGGTTGTTTAAACCACATTCAGAACATCGGCATTTGACATAGCATTGACAGACAGAGCAGCTGTGGGAGTCCTACCGGACGCTTTGATGCCTTACAAAGCTATCAGCTAAGCTACAGCCCAGTCATCCGACACCCTCCCAAGATGGCTGCTACGATGACGTATGGTCTATCAATTTACGTGAAGCGTGAGGGGAGGTTCTGATGACGTAACCACGCTTACGCTGATGGGGTAATGCCTCGCTTCGCGAGGGAGTGGTTTACGCTCTGGTTCAAAGAGAAACCGCGAACTAAGATTCAAACAAAGCGATCAAATTCTCTGATAAGGAGAAGCGAAAGAGAGAGAGGGGGGAAGGCAGGGAAGAAGATGGAACAGAACTGAAACAATGACCCACGGCGGGGTTATTGATGAATCACAAATCAACACAGCAGAATCAAATGTAAAATGCATGCACATACAAAGAAAATATTCAGCAAAATAATTCCAACTTCGTCGTGGAATAAAAGCATTAACCTAAGCCTACAAATTTCTACGTCTGCCCAGGCACTTCTAAACACCCTGTTGGTGAGACAGAAATAAAAGGGGAGAACCCGTTACTTTGAGGTGCCTCGGGGCTGGTCCGGAGTGAAAGTCCCGGCTTCGGTCCGGAGCGCTCTGGATCACGCGACGTCCTGAACGCGTCTTGACGACCGCAGGGTCCGCAGGCTGCAGCGGGGACCAGACTGAGAGAGTTCCTTCGTCTTTCTCTCTCTCTCTGGGCTCCTAGACGCTTGTTGGGCCAAACAACGCGTCGTCCTCTCTCGATCACTGGGAGATAAGGCGGCTTCCAGTATTTGATCAGAGGGAATTAAAGGTACCTTTTTGAGTCGACCTCCTGTCTGCACAGGGAATGGTTTTGCTTCGAAAAAATCTCGGTCCAGCGAGAAACTCGAGCACGTGGCGTGGGATTACCCCAACGGAAACAGCTGTGTGTGTGTCTTCTCGGTTGGCAGGGCGCCAGGGAAGAAGGCCGATTGCGAGATGCAACCGAGTTTTATCAACTTTACCCTAGCAACGTTATCGGTTGCTAGGGCGCCGGCCATTTTGGGCCGCGTTGCATGATGGGAGTTGGTGGCCATTTTGACCACCATGCATCATGGGAAATGCAGTCTGTCACGTCCTGACATGGCACAACACTGTTGAGTTCAGCTCTGGGTTATAAACAAATCCCTGATGTTCTTGTGGGGGGATTTTAACCCACTCGTACTTTTTTCTAAACATCCGTGGTTCTCAGAGGATCAAGGTTAATGACTTCTGGCATCTATTTTACAGGATCTTCTGCAATCTGAGGTCAGATTTCAGCTGTGCAGACCAAGCTTTTGCATTGGCTAAGCTCTTTGTCTCCCACCAGCCAGTTCCAGCCGTCAGCCCAGTGGTCACCACCGCGCCGCAGCGGCCCGCCACCCCGCCGCAGCAGCCCGCGGCTCCACCGCAGCCCTCATCTGGAGGCTCACTGGACAGCATGCTGGGGCTCCTCCAGTCGGATCTGAGCCGACAAGGAGTCCAGACCTCCTCCAAAGGAAACTGCTCGGCCTGCCAAAAACCGGTTGTAGGACAGGTGAGCGCCTGCATCATTGTTTCTGCCGTCTCCTACCTGCACCACGTTGTCACGTGAACCGGCACATGCGCGGCCGTGAATCCAACTTGCCTGTGTGCGACAGGTGGTGACGGCTCTGGGGAAGGTGTGGCACCCGGAGCACTTTGTGTGCACGGAGTGTGAGACGGAGCTGGGCAGTCGCAACTTCTTCGAGAAGGACGGCCGGCCATACTGCGAGTCGGACTACTTCACGCTCTTCTCGCCCCACTGCGCTCACTGCAGCAAACCCATACTGAACGTGAGCCACCCTGACACACTTCACCATGAAAACCTAGACCTGTAAAGGCTGATCTTCACTGCTACCTTCCCTTCTGTTCTTATGTGTCTTTAGAAAATGGTCACTGCTCTTGACAAGAACTGGCACCCAGAGTGTTTCTGCTGCGTCAAATGCAGCCGCTCATTTGGAGACGAAGGTAACGTGAGAATCAGGCAACAAGAAACAGAAAAAGACTATCTTCAAAAATTTAAAATGACTCTATGCTTTACTTCTCTACGGGTTTGCAATATACAACCCTATAGAGAAGCCGTAGAACCACCTAAATTAGATGCTTTTTCTACAGTTTCCATTAAATATATAAATGCATAACTTCTGCTAAAAATTTCCCTGAAAGTTTTTGGTAATTTCAAATCCAAATGACAAAGTCTGAGGAGTCAAAAATAGACGAAATTCTACAATTACTGGCAATTACTGGTAAAGATGACTTAACTACACGTCATCCCCCCGTTTCCTCTTGCCCATCACTGTCAATAAAGGCCACTAACTCCACAAAAAACTCTTAACATTAATAAATAGCCATCATAAAGACTTGGTGATCCAAGATGCTCCTCCCTTGGTCTCAGTGGGTCCCCGTCCAACCTCGTCCAGGTACCGGTCCGCCCGTTGGAAATGGAGCGACCCATTTCCAGTTTCCTGCCAGAGATTTTCTATTCACAATAAATTGGTATTTCAAAGAGTCCTTGATGCCCGGGGGCTTCAGAGGAGAAACAGGCCCACAGCACCACAGAACCTCCTCCATGCTAAGCAGTGGGCATGTTCCACGAAGCTTGATGCTGAACAGCTTAACTTTACTGCCATCCAGTCTGGATAAAGTCCTGTCACCGTTTAGGAAACTCAAGTTTCAAAAGGTCACGTCAGCACCAGCCAACGCTAAGAAACACAACCATATGTGAGTCTCTGTGTGTCTCTCATACTTAGAGCTAGAGGCCATTAAGAGTGACCAATTAACTCAACATGCATGTTTTTAAATGGAGAACCTGCAAACACCGTGCAGAAAAGACGGGGTTTGGTTGTAACTGGCTGACTTGGTGACCTCTTTGTTGCAATTCCTGCTTCTTTGCCATCCTTCTCACTGGGCATAAGATACTCAGGTCATCACCCAGCCTCGTTTTGCCAGTGGATCATCCACTCAGCCCAGACGGTGATCGGCTGCAGCCGACCCCTCTCACCCTGGACTTGTTCAAATCCTTCCCCTGTGTAAGAAGACTCTGGTCTGAGTGGAGGAAGACTTAGAGAAATGCTGAGTCGTGGATTACTCGCTACAAGCTTCAGATATGGGTATTTGGATTAAAAACAGTTATTTCTTAATGAATAAACCTTCTAAAGGTGCAGAACACTTTTAGTTTCATTAACGATTAAATCAGCAGATTCGACTGGATATTTCTCACTGTGTGAGGTGATGTAAGTCGGGCCGTTCTTCTGAGCCCGGCTGCCTCTGTTCCCGAGCCGTTGTAAAGCTGCGGTTTCCTCCGGCAGGTTTCCACGACCGTGACGGCCAGCAGTACTGTCAGCAGTGCTTCCTGGCCCTGTTTGCCTCCCGCTGTCAGGGCTGCAGCCAGCCCATTCTGGAAAACTACATCTCAGCGCTGAACTCTCTCTGGCACCCACAGTGCTTCGTATGTCGGGTGAGTTTTTGCCATTTGATCCGCAACGGCCCGGCGTGCTTGGACCTGGGCTTGTGAGGAAAAACGCTGCAACAAGGGAACTAAAAGTAACATTTTCTTGAAATTAGTGTATTTGTCGTTGATTTGAGCTGCAATAAGATTTTTGCACTTAAAATGGGAACAATTAATCTCCATCATCTTATTCCAAGTGCAGGATATCTAATAATTTTATTTTAGGGGTCAAAATATTCATTCTACTGGCAGATAATCTTATTCACCTGCTCAAATCAAGGACAAATGCACTCATTTCAAGAACATTTTACTTACTTTTAGTTCCTTTTTGCAGTGATAGGGTTGATAAGAAAGTGATGATACTTTATACGCTGCAAAAGGGGAACTAAAAAGATGTAAAATGTTCTTTAAATTAGTGTATTTGTCCTTGATTTGAACAGGTAAATAAGATGATATGCCAGTAGAATAAGGTTTTTGCACTTGACACAGGAACAATTCATCTCCATCATCTTATTTCAAGTGCAGTTTATCTAATTTTCTTATTTTAGGGTCAAAATACTCATTCCATTGGCCGATAATCTTATTTACCAGCTCAAATCAAGGACAAATACACTAATTTCAAGAACATTTTACTTACTTTTAGTTCCATTTTTGCAGAGTATAAAGTATCATGACTTTCTTATCAGCCCTAAATGTGCAGAGATGGTAAAATGAAAACCTGAGCCACTCACAAGCTTGTGGATCAGACCAGTCCAGTTTATTTGCTTATTTAAACACTACTTACATCGATTCATGATTATTTATGATTATATAACTTTCCCTTGTTTTGTTTTTTTCAGCCAATAAGTTGATTGATTTTAAAGAAATTGGGCTGAAGTTTGTGGTTAAAAACGCACAATCATAGAAAAGTTCCCTTTTTTGGATCAGAATCAGAACCGGTGTTTGGAGCCGTTTTAACAGCAAATCTCCATTAACACTAAATCTAGCTGAAATAAGGAGGAATAACCTTTTTATAGTTGAAGAGCATTAGATTTGATTTTTAATTGAGGCTTGAGTTTTTTTTTTAATAAACTATTTTATGGGATTAATATTTTTACAATCCTTGAACACCAGTGCAGTCTGGTAAACACCGAGCAGCCGTCGAGGAATAAAAAGAAAAATGAACAAATTTTAGCTTTTTAATTTAAATCCAAAGTCCTAAAACTCAAACTTTAAAATAAAATATTTATGGTCAGAGTTATGCCCACAAATTTAGGAGTTAATCTTTTAATTCTACCAACGTGTTTCTTCTGTAAACTGCACGGTGGAGCGGTTGGTAGCACTTTCGTCTTGCAGCCAAAAAGTGGCGGGTTTGAATCCCTGCCTGGAGTTTACATGTTCTTCCCAGGCATTAATAGTTTCTCTCAGCGTAGCTCCACTGGTTACTCTAGATTGCCCGTGGTTGCTTCTCTTATGGCGGACTGGTGACCTATGGTACTGGCAAGGAGGCCTTTCAACCTCCAGGACTTGCAGCTCATCACCACTCATAAAATCTCAAAGTACCAGTGGAAACATGCAAAAACACATGGCCAGTGTAGAATAGATGTGAAGATTAGCGTGCAGGCAGGGCGGAGTGGATGGAGATCAGTGCTAGGAGTGATGTTTGGCAGAAGGAAAGCTCCGGGACGTAAAGAGAGAGCCTATTAGACGGTAGGGAGACCTGCTTTGATGTTTGGGTTGGAGGTGCCGGTGCGGTCCGAAAGCCAGGAGGCTGGACTGGAGGAGGCGGCGTGGAAGATGCGGAGATTTTCTTTGGGAACGACCAAGATGGACAGGATTAGAGATGAGCAGATCCAAGGAAATGGGTCGGGAGGTTCGGAGATGAAGATGGAGGGACGAGGGTTAGATCAGGGGTCACCAACCTTTTAGAAGCTGAGAGCTACTTCACTGCTACCGTTTAATATGAAGGGCTACCTATCCTGACCTTTGAACTAGAAGAGTCGGGGCTCACCTTAACTTTATGTAATATAAACATGCTTTTAATGCATTTATCATCTTAAATCTATGCAAGTACAAGTATGATTAAAAAGGAAGAGCAACTAAATAAAATAACATTTTAGATGCAGCTCACTGGAGGGATTTACTATTTTTGATCAGGCTTGAGGGCACCACATGGGGTCCTCGGGGCCCCCTGGTCCCCATGTTGGGTTAGATTGTTTGGACATGTTTCTGAGAAGAGATGGTGGATACTTCGGAAAGAGGATGTTGGAGATGAAGCTGCTGGGCAGGAGGAAAGGAGAAGATAGAGGAGGAGGTGATGCAAGTCATAGGGTGAGATGGAAGCAGGTGATCCGTTGTGGCGCGAAAGTAGAAAGTTCTCCTTTTACATTGTTTTAGTGTCTTTTTTCCTAACTTAAAACTCAGTTCTGGTTTTAAAGAACATAATTTAACACCTAAATCTGTTATGAATCACTTTGTCTTATGACTTGTAGGATTTTTTTTAGGCCAGAACTAAAAGCTGGTTTAACGTTCTCTGCTTGTTGTGCTGCGTCTGAATCCTCGTCTCCGTCCTCCCCGCTTGCAGGAGTGCTACACGCCCTTCGTCAACGGCAGCTTCTTCGAGCACGAGGGCAAGCCGCTGTGCGAGGCCCACTACCACCAGTCCCGCGGCACCATGTGTCAGGCCTGCCAGCAGCCCATCCTGGGGCGCTGCGTCACCGCCATGGGGGCCAAGTTCCACCCCCACCACCTGGTGTGCCACTTCTGCCTGAAGCCGCTGAGCAAAGGCTGCTTCAAGGAGCAGGAGAGCAAACCCTACTGCCACCCCTGCTTCATCAAGCTCTTTGGTTAGGGACGCGGCTCCACGGCTCGGCTCTCGTCCTCCGGATCCCTGAATACAAAAAGCCACGTGACGTTTCTTTTTCTTTTCAGTTTGTCTTAGTTATTTAGTGTGGGAGTAAGGATGGAGCAGGGCTCACCCACCGCGACGCATATTTCTTTTTTTAAAAACGAAGTGGAGACAAATCATGAGTTAAATCGGTGCCAAATGTTTCTCACCTGCACTTAAATTGAGCTTTTTGTTTTGCCAAAGGAAGTAAAGAAACAGATTAAATGTGTTGTTTCAGTTGAAGAGATTTAATGTTATGAAAGAAAATTCCTTATAATATATTTGCTTTTTATTGCAACAAGTACACATTTCACTGCATTTGCCTTTTATATATTGTTTGCTGATTGCTAAATGTGTTTATGTAAACTACCTTATGTTTAAAGTCAGGTATCATTCACTTACTATTGCTCTATGCAAAATTCCAGATGCGTTTCTAGAAATAAAAATGTTTTTATCAGGTTTCGTGTTCTCTATTTTTTATCATAGAGTTGAAAACTAGAATGAAGAACATGGTGGACAATATTTACAATTAAAAAATCATTTTGCACTTTCTGCAATTAAATAAAATATATCCTGAGGTAAAAAAAGATGTGAGTAATGGAAAAAGCTACCTTTAGTGGTAAATTAAAGAAAACACACTTTTATATCTAATCTTAGGCTTTAGACAAAAAATAAAATATATTTATAGAGGATGGAGAAAACCTTGCAGTTGCCATATGTGGACACTGGACCGATTTTATGTGGACGCTGATTCAGTAATGATGCAAATTTGTCCCAGGAGTACAGGTGGTAGAAGCAGAGGGATACTTTTTTTTATTATGCTTTTCAATTAGGGCAAAATCGTTACAAATCAAAAAATATTACAGTAAAAAATGGTGGCTATAATACAAAATATCCATCTTTAAATGACTACACTTCCTGTGTTCCCTTTAATTTCACAGTAAACAGGACAAAATGTATCCAGCGCACTGCTGATGTTGGGCCTCCAGCTGTTTGGAGTTGACTGCAGTGCTGAGCTCTTGGGGAAAAACAGAGCAGATGGAAACAAATGCTGGTGCTACAGAAGACATGTAGTCCTCACCTGGAGTCATTTTTCATAAACCGCAAACCATATTATTCACCGATTCAGGCTGGTGTTCATATCCCACCACAAGCCTGTAATTCAGAAGATGAAAAACAGCTCGCTGACCTATATTAATTGATCGTAGGCCACTTTAGGACTTTCTCATCAATGAAAACCTCTAAGCCTGTGGTTAGAAAAGCTAGGGAGTGTTTTTGAAGCGTCATCCGCCGACTTGTACGCACTTGCTGACACTGGCTTCATACATTAGGTATTGGAGAGAGATACTTGTGTGCAGATCAAGACCTTTCGTAAATACAACAATAAATCATAGTTTTCTTCACATTTTAGGAGCCGTGGGCACTAGAACCTGTATAAACCGGCATTTTAACTTTTCAGCGAGAAGTTAAAATGCAGCTTCTCACCTAAGAACCCTGACGACTGGAGGATCTTGAACAACGACACAAGCTACAGGAGAACTGTCCCGCCATGATGAACCTCCACCTGTTCTGTATAATTGCTAAAAATTCATTGTTAGACTTCATTTATTTATTTATGATTCTAAAATGTCCCCTACTTGATATGAATAAAAGATGTGCCCTTAATTGCATCACTGCCAACAATGCTTAAAAATCCAAATGTTCAAATGTCAAATAACATGACAATGTTTTGCTGCAAAATCGTCATTTTTTTCACTTCAGTTTTTTCAAACCAGTCTTTTTAAATTGTGTCAATTAGATATTTATAGTAAAGAAGTTTAATTCAGGAGAGTAAGTAAATAACCTCTTGCATGTACAGACATTGTCGGTCTTGGCCAGCAGAGGTCACTGTTTGCTCACTTTTTGCAGCGCCGGGGGGAATAGCTTGTAACAAGTATTTTGGATTTATAAAGGTTTAAAAAGAAAGGCGTAAAATACCCAAAACACTTCTATAAAATCCCGAGCGACACGAAACGCACACTGCCGACTGTACAGGTGAGGCGACAGCTGCGTGACGACGTATCCACGCCTCTGCGCCGCACAGGTGTGCTCACTTAGTTAATGAGCGTCTCCTGCCGTCCCAGCAGGGGGAAAAAGCAGGTGATGTTGGATGGACACGCGTCGTGAGCCGTCGGATTAACGTATGAATATTTTTTCCACAAACACGATGAGTGATTCAGAACAACAACAAGTAAGTCGACATGGTTTGTCTGTGTTTTAGGATGCGGTAGAGCTGGGTGGCTCAAACCTACCGTAGTATATGTACAACAATGGCCTTTATTAGTAAAAAATCAAGGCTGCGCTGTTTACTTTGACGGTTTTTCTTTCTTCTATTTATGCATCTTGAGATTACTTCTTTGTATCCCTTCAGGAGCCAGACAAAGTGAGTGAAGCTCCGTGGCCTGAGAATGGAGATGCGTGGAGTGACGTGGAGAATGAGGCCGGGATGGACTGTGAGCTGCTGCAGGCCATGGCTGAGGAGGACGAGGAGATAAACGTCTACAATGAGGAGACTTTTGGGATGGGTGAGGCTGCTCTGCTTTGGTCTTCTGATAGGTTTGATTTTACAGCTTTTAAAATGATGAATTAAATTAAACTAATATATATATATATATATATATATATATATATATAAATAAATTAATTAGTAATTGTGTCCTTAAACCACTTTTTCATGTCGGCACCAATAAAAGTTTTCAAATTTCCAGCCGTAAATGAATTGGTTACAGGCTTTTTGCTGCTGAGGATTCATTTACCATTACGATCACATTAAAATCTCTAAAATTAAGTTTTATAGTTGAACAAATCAGATCTTATCAAGTTCCTGAAATGCACGTTTTGGCTACAAGTCTAAAAGGGGGGAGAATGAAATAAAAGCACATTTTCTTATATGGGAATTGATTGCTTTACAGGAGTAAAGCAATGAAACTTTAAATTTTAGAAGGGATTTTAACACGAGTGGGGGGGAAAAAAGAACAGCAATAAACTTTCATTGCAGGAAAATGCCAGACACACAGAAATTTCTCTATTTAGTTTAAAACAGACTTGAATGCAAACAAATAATAAAGAATAACACAATGTGGACAGATTAAACAAAAGCTGCTAAAACACTATTAAAGTAGTGCAAGAAGGATTAAAAACAACAAAAAATTAAAACTGTGAATGTGATAAAACCTCCTTTTTTAGTGTTTAATCTTAGCAGGCCCTCTGAAGAAAGGGTGCCTTGATCACCTAAATTACATACATTTATTATCCTTTGCTAAAGTCACCACTTTAGACTGAGCAACAGCAGCCGGTACAGGAAATGGAGAAATTATTTATTTGCTGAGGAATACAAGAAAACTAACTTGTTTTGCCCCAAATTTTTTCCTAATCAAAATCACCGCAGTACTCTTCTGTGGGTTGGTTTCCACCTTGTGGGGTAGAAATGCTGTGACTTTGCCTGTGGTCATGCATGAATAATAGTAGTAAACTTTTATTTGTAATACATTTTACATGAAATCTCAAAGTGCTACAATGGCAAAAGAATTAAAAACGGCATAAAAATTAAACATAAACTAGGCAGAGTACGCTATTTTAAATAGGCTTTAAATCACAGGTTCTAAATTATGCCACAGTTAAAATATGAGTGCCAAGAAAAAAGGATTTTAAATGTGGTTAAACAACATTTTTGTTTGTTGCTAAAAGGAAATTTAAGCTCTGAAATGTAAATCGTGTGTATAATCTAGATCTTGACCCACATGAGACGGTGAACTCCTTGGACAACGCTGGTGTTTCATTCGGAGAGCCGCTGCCTTCGACACCATCGCCGCCGCCGCTGGCCCCGGGCCCCAAACCGTTGTCCCCCAGCAGCCCCCCCTTTTCTCCTTCCAGGCAGAGGCTCCAGCATCCGACCCGGGTCCCCGCGTGGCAGCGGGGCAGGGGACCGAGGTGGAGGAGAGGACAGGGCAGGGGCCAGATGTTTGAAGACCCGGCCGTGATGAGGATAGTGGAGGGACGGCCGAGCCTCATGGTGACGAAGATGGCCGTTCTGAATTCACTTTAGATGTTCGTTTTTGTGACAACTTGGACTGATTACTGGCCTGTTTTCACCTTTCAGAGCCTTGACAGCGCCATAGTGGACTGCGGGCCCGCCACGTACAGGAACTCCTCCGTGAATAACGTAAGGGACAGCTTGGATGTGCATTAACGTCAGCTGCAGTTGGTGCTGCCTAAACGTCTGTTTTTCTGTCTAGAGGGTGGCGCCCCCCTACTGGAAAAACAGGAGAGACTCTGGATCGATCCTCCAGGTGAGGAGGAAAAAGGGCCATAAACGGGTGTCAATGCCGGCTGTTTAAATCTTTTTGTTGGGTTCAAATCTGCAGGACAGCGCCATAGTGTGTGTAATCAGTCACAGAGGACTGGGTGAGCACGTGACCTCCGACCTCCTGGAAATGCCATATCCCATCTCTTCCTATGGAGTTAGAAGAGGAGAACCCAGAGGATCCTACTCCAGGAGGCTGTTTGGCCAAAGAGAGCCCTCACAGGTAGATTCCTGTTTTTAACTGGAATATTTTCTTAACTGAGAGTTGGATTAAACATTTGTGAAATAGGAATCCAGTTGTTAGACTTCAACATGGCAAGTTACACAATCTCCCCATTCAGACCGCGCTCTTTAAAACCGCGAGTTGTGATTGAGGCATCGGTTCCCTTCTGATTCTTTCAAACAAAGCCCGCTCAGATGAAAATACAAGTTAATGGGGTAAACGAGTGCGATTCTGTGAAAGCAAAAGTCACTTATCAGATGTGGTTTTGCTGTATTGAACATGGTTACCTATGTAGAGATGAAGCAGGGGTCAGGTTATTAGACAAGTGACGTCTACGTGTGGTTGATGGTGGACGGCAATATTCTGCTGGAATTAAAATTAACGACCAATTTCCTCCAATGTTCAAGTAATCAGGAGATAAGAAACTTTAAAAATGAAAGTTAAAATAAGACATGAGTAGGAATAAAATTTACAAAAGATGCCAATTGCCACTATTTTAGCCCGTGTGTTGTGGCAGCAAAAGTTGCACCGCATGTCAGCCTAAATGCTGCGTCCCAACAGACAAGTGGGATGGCGCTTCTCCACCGTAGGGGATGGTTGGTTATTGGGAAGGCAAAAAAAGGTTTTCCTGGAAGGAAAACTTGGGAAGATGTTCACCTTTAGGGCAACAATCCTAAATATGCATCCGGACCTGCTGAGGAATAGTTGAGATCAAAGGAAGACCGTGTTGGCGAGGCCCAACTGTAAATCCAATTAAGAATCTGTGACGAGGCCTAAAGAACAACTCGGACCTAAACCGACTTTATTTTGTTGATAAACTGCATGGATGTCTGACCGCGCTGACTACATGTCCTGGTGATTATTTTTACAATTTACTGCACATTTGTTGAAATCCCACTTGTCGGTGTGGCGCCCTCCTCGGGTTTAACGAGTGTACTACATTTGAATGTTGAATCAAAAGCTATTGTGACGTCACCCAATAAACTGCCGACAGTAGTTCTGCCGCTGCGGAGTATTAAAGTGGCTCCGTCTCGTACATATCTCCATAGTAAGCTTTGTGATCTTTCTATTTAATTTTTTTTTATTCTTCAGGTTCGTGATTTTATTAGCTTAGTATTCTATTTATTTAAGCCAGACCACACCCAACCCTCACCCCCAGCAGCAGTAATTGCAGCAGAAGGTGCTTTTGCAAAGAGTTGACTTAACAATGACACCTCACTTTCAGATTTCCATTTGTTTAAAAAAAAAATCTTTAAAGCAGCACCGTTTACGTTTTGATCCAAGTAGTGGTTTAATTTCCATTATCCTTTTTCACTTAATTTGAGATATTAAAAGATTAATATACAGCACTTTGTACGTAACAATGCTCCGGGTTCTTCAAAAACCTCCTCAAACATATTTTTGGTTCTGATGCAGGATTTGATCTAGAGGGTGTCTTTGCAAGTAACTCTATGATTTCAATCTGTTGGTCCAAACTGATCTGCTATCGGATTCCAAAACACGGAAAAATGTTTGCCTGGGGTCCGTTCTTCGTACGTTGCTTAAAACATCCAAGATCAAATGACACATCCAAGATGATTTCATCCGGCTAATCATGATCATCTTCGAACTCACCTGTTGTTTATGATTAGTATGGCTGGATTGAGTTATCTGAGACAACTGCGCGTTCATGCGTTTGTTTAAAAGGGGAAATGTATTGATAGTAGAAACAATGATCAGCAACGCTGCTATTGGCTGTTCAGCATGGCCAAAGAACGCCCACAGTTTTTCTCCCAAGCAGAACACGAGCTTTTAATGGAAGGTTATGCTGAATTTGAGTCATTAATTAAAACACCTCAAAATCTGTTAAAGCCAGGAGAGAGGGCTGGCAAAAAGCAGCAAACAAATTAATGCGTAAATACTGTCCATGGTAGATGTTTCTATCACTTTCTACAGTATGAATTTTTGCATTTTAATAATCTCATATTTACTTTGTTCTTTTATGTCAGAGCCTCCACGGGACCCACTAGAACATGGGGACAAGTAAAAGTGAAATACAAGAATATTCTACAAAATGGTAGCCTTTAGTTATTATACTTTATTTTAAAAAGGCACTTGTTATGTCAAGAGATCCAAATTTCAGTGTCATTCCTTAGACACGGGAAATAAAGGACATGTGCAAACTGGGATTTTTAACAAAAAATTATTTATCTATAAAAAAATGAAGTTCTTCCTTTTCCAAGTCATCCACAGTTTACATGGTAAAACTGTATTGCTCCGTGGCTAGATAATCCATCCATAGTTTTTTTTCTAATACAATATACGGCTCGACAGGAAGCAAGCCTTTCAAAGTAAACTAAACTTCACAATAAAATGGCCCGAACAAATCTTCTTACTGAAAATGATAAAAATAAAAAGCAAACCATCATGCAAATAACTTAAATATTTTAGATTTATGGCTCCAACACCACTTTTTCCTCTTTAAAAGCCACTGTTAAATGATGTGTTTGTCTGTTTATAAAAGCCACCAAGAAAATCTCTCTACAATTAAACTGTCGCGCTGCGCTCAAGGATCCTGTCTATTGCGCAATACGCGATTAATTCGAAAAACTCTGCAAATTATTCTTGCACCTTCCGCAACAGGTTGCAGTCGTAAAAATGGACATGGCTACGGCAGACTTCCCTATCTCCTCCGCTTATACAGCCGTGATCTAATCTTTTTTACATGAAATAAGCCTGCTCTCGAGCAGGCTTAAGCTGGCGCACATGTTGCTATGACAACAAGTGCAGGATGTCTTTCGAAGAACCAAACGATCCAACATCATGCCAAATCGTCAACAATGAAATCCTGCTAACTGAGTTAGCGACGTACGAAGAACGGACCCCTGGTGTTTATGTCTGTGTTGTAAATCCCAAATCAGTGACTGTCAGAGGCGCAGCTGGTGTTGAGCTGCTTCCTGAATACAAATTGATCTTCTCCTCAGAGCATGAAGCTGGTTTCTCATCCTGAAGGTTTACCAAATCACTGGATAACTGAAAATAAACTGGCAAAAGGTTGTTGCATGTGGGAAATTAGTTGCAAGCAAGGAAAATGATACAAGGTATTAAGCTTGATGGAAAGAAGCTGTTTTAGGGACTGGAATTACTTCGACTGCAGGCATGTCTTGATGACATCGAAAGCTGGATGACTTTAAAGTTCCTGCACTTAAATTCTGACAAGACAGAAGTTGTAATCTTTGGAGTCCTCAAAAAAGAAACTTTTGAATCAATCACTTAATCTGGATGGAATTTCATTGACCTCTGGTAATGAAGTAAAAAATCTTGATCCCATATTAAACAGGTTTCCTTTTTTCACCTCCGGAATATCGCCAAAATTAGAAACATTCTGTCCAGGGGTGATGCTGAAAAACTAGTCCATGCATTTGTTACTTCAAGGCTGGACTATTGTAATTCTTTACTATCAGGAAGTCCACAAAATGCAGTTCAAAGTCTTCAGCTGATCCAAAATGCTGCAGCAAGAGTTCTGATGAAAATCAACAAGAGGGATCATATTTCTCCAATTTTAGCTTCCCTTCATTGGCTTCCTGTTAAATCAAGAATAGAATTTAAAATTCTTCTTCTAACGTATAAAGCCCTTAATAATCAAGCTCCATCATATATCAGAGCTCTGATTACCCCGTATGTTCCTAACAGAGCACTTCGCTCTCAGACTGCAGGTCTGCTGGTGGTTCCTAGAGTCTCTAAAAGTAGAATGGAGGCAGATCCTGCCTCCATTCTACTTGGGGAAAGCTGTACGGGTCCATTTGATCTAATTGGATCAAATGAATTGGATTTAATTTTACTTGGATTTAGTTTTCCAGGTGTGTGTGTGTGTGTTGTTGTTTTTTTTTCCTCTAGTCACCTCATCTTAACTTTATCCTGCAGATGCATAGACCGATGCTGCCACGATCACCCATCTTCTCGCGGCAGCCACTGACGCCACAGCACCATTTCAATCAGGTTTGATTAAACCCTTCTTTAGTCGTCTGCATTTTCTTATTTATGTGTGTGTGTGTGTATATATGTGTATGGCTGGACCCAAAATTATTTGTACCCCTGACAGATTTATATTTTGTTTTTTAATTTCTTCTGTTTCTGATAGAAAGGAAATCGGGCATCTCAGATAAGGTGACGAAACAAAGTATTGATTTTGCGGTAATGCTTACCTTGTGTGGGAGTTGTGTAAATATTGCGTTAGAGCAATCAAACCCTCCTAACCAGTGCTTCCCCTGATATTTTGGTGACTAGCTCCATGTCTTTGAGATTTTGCCACTACTCTGATCTTTAAAGTCTGACCAGGCCGCTCGAAAACATTGCTTCCAGTTATGAGACATGTTGCTAACATGAAAAGCATACTTTAAGCCCAAATCCTCCAGGGGTATGAATAATTTCAGGCTTAAGCGCACGTATTTAACCTTGCACACCTTTTGTGCATTGCCAATTCAGACGGGGAGCTTCCCGTTCCCTCCAAGCCGCCCTTGCCCCTCCACTCCTCGGCCTCTCACTCCCAAGATAATTCAGCTTCGCTTTGGTGTCAACTCTCCCAGACCGTCCCCCATTTACAGCCCCTCCGTTAACCCGGTGCAACCTTTAAGGTAATATAACGATCCTGCACGTCCCAAATGGCTATCAGGTTTGTTTAAGTATTTGGCAGTCTTGTCTATCAAATGTGTGATTTTTTTTTTTTTTTTTTTTTTTTTTTTTTTTTTTTTTTTTTTTTAAACGCATACTGAAAACCGTGCAGGTCTAGTTTGACACAGGGTTGTCAAATTCCAGTCCTCAAGGGCCGGTGACCAGTGACCTTAAGATGTGTCCCTGGTCCAACACGCCTGAATCAGATGGTTGAATTGGCTCCTCAGTATGTAGTTCTGCTAATGACCTGTTTATCTAACTTAATATGTTGGACCTGGGACACAAAAGTTGCAGGACACCGGGTCTGGAGGACTGGAGTTTGACACCCGTGGTTTGATGTATACTAGAATTGTACAAGTCGCAATTTATCTAAGAAAGTGGTTATACATACTGGTAAGCCTATTAGTTTTTCTAACTCACCAGTTTCTCATTTATTGGATAAAACTATAATTTATGCCCTATTTTTAGCTTGGATTTGGTGTAAAATTGCACGAAATTACAGGACGCTTTGAAGTAATTCAGCAGTTGTCCATTAAATGCCACCTGCTGGTCTGACATGGTACAGCAGCTGGAGTCCACAAACCACCAGATGGCACCACAGTGTCCAGATGTGCTTAATGTCAATGTGTCAGGAGAGAAATCTCATCTCACTGGCAACTCGAGCTCATTTCATGTTCCTGACCCAACAGTTACGCTGGTCCAGTCACACAGCTCCATCCTCAACACAAACGACTTCTCAGTCAAAAACAGCGTCTGTTTCAAAGGTTGGTGCCACGTTGGCTGAAGGGATTATTTTAAACAATGTCTCCCCCAAAAACCAACTGATTTAATGAGCCGAGCGTCTTTCTCAAAGAAAATCTCAAGGCTGGGACCCTTACTGTAACCTCATGACGGCCAAAGAAAAGGAGTGGATCATTCGCTTGCAGATGATTCAGCTGCAGAGCGAGAATCCGTACCTCGAGGACTATTACTACCAGGTAGTAAGGGTTTCCAAGTCGTCTCATGGCTCGCTTGGTAAGAGTGGGTTTTCAGCTCTCGTGCTCTTTGACAGGAGTATTACCGGAGATTGGAAGCCAAGATGGCGGAGGAAGAGCTGGGCATCAGGAGCAAGAAGGAGCCACCCAAGCTCACCACACCGTACATCACCAAAACGGACGCCTACGCACCAGGTTTCCTTTGGTCCTGATCCGCGCGTTCGCTCAGGCTCTGCTGCAGAATGTCCTGTCTCTGTAAAACTCTTCTGCTCCCTCAGTTTTCCACATTGAAGGCTCTCTGGGTCAAGTGGCTGTGTCGACGTGTTACTCGCCTCGTCGCGCCATCGGTGCAGTTCATGCGGTCCACACTCTCTGTCCTCTCGAGGTCTGTCGCTCAACACTCGACTGTGAAGATGGTGGCTCCTTCCTTAACGTTTTACGTTGACGTGTTTCTTTTATTTATTTTTAAGGAACAAAAAGACATCAGACAACAGCGACTGGAGATCCTCAGCAAAATAGAAAAGGTAACCACGTGAGTTTGACTCTTTTGCCATTTTATTCCCATCTGCTTGAGTTTCAGGCCTGTAACAAAACTGTAAAGTATAATTTTTCTTGTTGTACTTAACTTCTTGTAAAGATTTTGTGCTCCTGATCTACCACCCCCCCCCCCCCCCCCCCCCACACGGGGAACATGAGCACAGTTTTCAAACCTTTTTTATTAAATAGAAAAAGTACATCTGAAACCAAAATAATTTCAAGTTAAATGTATTGGCAAAATTTACAAACTACTGGCAGTTTGTAGTAGATTTAAATCTTAAATGCTAAACATGGTTTCTTCAAGTTGGAAAAATGCCAAATGTGACTATTACAGCCTCAAGTTATTAATCCCCTTCATGACCAGCATCTTCACTGCTTGGTAGGTTAACCCTTACCGCAACGAACTGCTCCAAACCTTCTTGCGATCTCCTGCCGAATTTCCTGTGAAATCTTTATCCATTCCTTATCAGTAAAGCCCTGCAGATAATATTCTTGCTTTCGTTAGTCACCCTTCAGAGACCAAGCCTTGGTGGACTTTTAGATGTCCTTGGGATCATTGTCCTGTTTGAAGGGCCAATGACATCCAATCTTAAGCTTCCTTCCTGCCGTTTGCAAGTTTCCAGTCGGCATAGAGAAATCCTGGGAGCCGAGAACTGAGGGTTAAGATGGAAGTAAAACGGCCCCACAGCATCACTGCGCCACCACCATGCTTCACTGAAGGCATGGTGTTCTTCTCAGAATGTGCTGCATTCTTGCTCTAAAACAGCTGCCTGGAAATGTCAAATGTGCAACTGCTGCTACAAAAGGTTCTGTTTTTTTATCAACTGTCTGCAGAATAGAAATCTTAAACCCTGTTTGGCTTTTGAGTAGATTGGATTTGACCTTTGGGTCTCTAATGGTGTTCATGTTGAAGTCGCCACATGTCTAGTTTTTGGTTTGTACCTCACAGAGGAAACTGGAACCTCAGCAGCTGCTGTCAACAGCACCTACCTCCCCAGGAATCTGTTGGCAACCTTGAAAGCTTCCCCTTTTAAGACATTCAGTGGTTGCAACCACTTGGATGTGGCATAAAGTAAACTATGCTTCCAATTGTATCACTGATTTTGCAAGGATGCAATTAACTATTGAATCTTCTTTGACATTTCTTTAATTTTACCCAAGGCTGCAAGAATAGTTCTTCCAGTGCAATTCATGCTTCACAACGGCTAGAGGGTAGAAACCCCTGGAAAAATCTGCATGAGTCTCATTGCAGTACACAGCGTTCATATTTCTTGGATAAAACACAAAGGTTTTGCTCAGAAAATGAGTTGAGGATCTGCAGGAGCGCCTTCGGGTTGCTGAGGTTGCAAGGACAATGTTTTTTGTTTTTGCAGACATGGAGAATATAGTTTTCAGTTCCTGTGAAGTGTATATATTACCCTTTAGCCATATTTACAACATGCAATGAAGTGTCAACAGTTTAAGTATTTTAAGGTTGTTCTACATCAAGCACACCTGGGCCCCGTTTCTGAAGGGCTGATCTACCCTGAGAAGAAAAAAGCTGAGTAGTTCTACCTCTCGTTGTCATACTCAGCGTTTTTGGGTTGGGGTTTGAGCCCGAGCATGAAAGAAGCCCTCATCAATGGATCGCAGATAACGTGATTCACCATGGCAGGAAATAAGCTTTGAAGTGCGCATTTCCTGCAAGTGGAATTGGAAATCTTTAATGAAGGCATATGGAGAATATTAAAGCATAATTAACAAAAAACAATGCTGTTGCTGCAGAAAAGGCAAGTTGGTGGCCGAGAATTGCTGAGCAAGTTAACGCATCAGTGATATGAGAGTAATTTGACGGAGAATTAAAGCTGTATTCTCACACTTCACTCATTCAACACCCAAAAAACAAAGGGGGGAACCTGACGGGCATTAAAGGGATGTGGCAGCAAATCAAGATGAAGCATGAAAATATAGTTTAATCTGGTAAGAGCCATTTCTTAGTTATGTCCAACCTTAATCGTCTAATGCATTGATTGGCTATAACCAATATATGGAATTAATGATGGGATGGTGTGAGTTAGTGAAATAACTCATATGTTAATCTTTTTGCCAGAATTGGGCTCACATATCCATTTAAGAATGGGTTGACACTTAATTTCTTGGTGTATGATTTGTGCCAATCTCACTTCATATTAATCATATAGGCTTTATTTTAAATTGAAATAAAGGTGACATTAAGTGAAGAAATGTGCCGTAGCCCTAACAGTGTTATGTGGGGGGGATATAGGAATGGGAACTAAAATATCTGAATGGAAAATTGGAGCTGGAAGTCTAACAATTTGATAAAGAATAAATTATTGCTTTCATTGTATGAAGTTCTTTTATTAATCTTGTGGGTCTCTGACTGTGGAACACCTTTAAACTATAACTGAGTGCAACAGTAACATTCCTGACAGCGTGACATACAGCTGCCTCTGAAAGACTTTCTGCGTCTCCTACATTATTAAAAAGCTGCCGTTGGCATAAAAACAAAGAGCAGCTCAAAGAAATTGTTCAGATCTGGGAGTGTTCCCTCGTTGTTAGAAAAGCGATGTACGGCTGAGAATATTAAGATAAATTAATGAAAGCGGCAAAAAACGGCAACGCTCTAAAATATATTTATCAAGAAATAAGACATTTAATCAAGGTCTGATCAGCCTCTCCTGACAGATTTCTCTGGAGTATTTGCTCTCCAGATCTCAGCATTTGCCCCAACAACTCTGCTCGGTAGCAGGGTTGTTTCAGAGTAATTTATTTGGCTCAGGGAAACGGCTTCTGAACTTTCTGAAATGGAAAAACCAGGGTGTGCAGGAATTTAGTCCTAAACTTACTCTAGATATCCACTAACCCAGCTTTCTGAAACGGGGCCCTGATTTGCAAGCAACTGCTCCAATTAAGAAATGTAAACTGGGGTTGAAAAACTTTGAAACTCCAGTCATCCAAAGTGGTTTTAATTTGGATGAAATCCCTGCAATATTGTGTAATTATAAAACCTTAAATGAGGTTAAGGAAATTTAAGGTGTGACTGTATTTTATGGATTCGTAAAACCTTTGAAAAGCAATTTTAAGTTTTGATTTACTCAGTGTTGGGTGCAAAGCGTCTGCAGGCTGCCATAAATATGTAACTTCTGTGGCAGAAAGGTTTCTGAATTAACAGCACTTGTTATATTTTGGGCTGTTTTTATGCAGCTGTTCATGGTTCTGCTGGAGGTGGAGGACAGTGAGAGGACGAAAACCTCCATTTTGTCTGAGGCAGAAGAGAGAAGGTTGCTGGAGAAAACCCAGAGGAACGTGGAGCACATCTACTCACAGCTGCAACACCACAACTCTGCGTGAGTCTCTACCTGCAAGAAGCTGTTTCAGAAAAGGCACGAAAATGTGATGTAGAATAAACGGATAAATTCCCGGTTTAGAGATTCGGGGGCAGAGTTTCTTCCTTTCTTGAGCGTCGTGAAAGGAAAAAAGCTTCTTGCCCGTCTGTTGCCCTTCCTGAAGAGCGATTCGGCGCTGAAGATTTTGCACATCGTGGCCTCCAACCTTCCTACCCTGATGAGCAGAGATGCTGAGGAGGTGGGTCAGCTGTGGTCCACTCCACGTCTAATCTTAGACATCGACGATCTGAAACGCTTCGCCCTTTAAGAGCTGACCTCGGTTCTCGTGACTTCAGGCCCTTCCGGTGCTCTACCCGTCTCTGCGAAATGTGATCGGCGGTCTGACGTTCAGCCAGCTCATCGACGTCCTCAAAGACCTGACGTCGTCAGAGTCTCTGTCAACGTACGAGTGCCTCTCGCTGGCATGTCAGAACAAGGTTGGTGTTTCTCTCCAGCAGGAATGCATTTGTCTTCACTTCTTTTGCATTTTGTCTAATTCTGCTTCTCCTTCCAGTTTGGACTGACCTTGCTGTATGCTCTGCTTTCCCACGGAGAGAAACTGCTTTCTTCAGGCGTTCCTCTTGAGCCCAGCATTGGTGACTTTGAGACATGGTGGGAGGGGGGAAAAAAATCTATTTTCTCTAAATCAAGGTTGTTTTTTAATATTGTGACATTTTCACATCCCTGTCATTTGCTTTTTAGGACTGACATAATTTTCCAGGTAGCGGGACAGTTGTCCCAGTGTTCGCTGGTGGAGCCGCTCCTCCTTCCTTCAAACCTGCTAACGCTGTTTTGCCGGTATCTTGACAAGCGTACTGTGCATCAGCTAAAAAGCAACTTGGAGTAAGTCCTTTTTTTAATATCCTGACAGATTCTCATTCAGATTACATGCATTTTTGTTTCATTACCAATCTTCTTTTATTCAGGTCTTCAGCCGGGTGCCTGGCTCTACCATCTTAAGGACAACGGTAGCCAGGTTGACGTCCAGGTTATGGCGAGCCGTACTGTAGAAGCAGAGTCTGTGGTGCCAAGTGAAATAGAAATTGTGTAATATACTTTATTTATTTATTTTTTGGTTAAAAATCCTCACCCTCACGTGTCCCTTCACATTTTTGCACCTTAAACAGTTTAATTGTTTTACTTTACCTCCCTTTAGCCTCCTCAAAACAGCTCGTTACTTGGAACCCATTTCTTTTAACGTTTCTAACAATATCGGCCCATATAACTTCAACGTTTGAATTAATTTAATGGCTCTTGAAATTCCAGTTCAATCAGTTCAGGATGAGTTTCAGTAGATATGGTGACCCGCTGGAGGATTATTTATAATTGTAAAGCTGGAACTACGTTAATTGAAGGAAGTTGTCAACCCAACATTAGAAAATGCAGTTTTGGGTTATTTTGTAAAAAAAAAAAAAGGTATTGTGTATCTGTGTGTAATGATGCTAAATGGGGTCTGTGTGATGCAATTTTCACTCTTAAGTTTCAGTTGTAAATAATTTTATTTATTTTGTATTAGTTTGGAAATCAGGGGGAAAAAAATTAAATTGCACTCCTGTAGAGCACCTGCAATATAAATAAAAAAATTCTCATATTTGATCAGAGAACATGAAATGAATGCGTTTGTGGTCTTTGCAAAAGGTTCCATATAAAGTTTGAACTGAGCATATTTTAAAAAATCCTTTTAAAAACTGTAGAATATGATAAATTGTAGTAATTTTACACACTACCCTAAACATCATCACTGCAGTCCTGGAGCCTCCCTGAGCAGACGGGCATGAAAGAGTCGGAAAGCTCATCCTAGTCAGTTTTATTGCAGATATGACTTAAATTCAACCCAAGCCATCCTTTGTGATCGCAGTACTCCATGCACGGATGTTTCATCAACTTTGAAGCTCTAGTTCCTTTTATAAAACCTTAAATCATTTTAAAGCAGTATGGAGTTGGAATTTACTTAACAGGCATCTACTCAACCAGAAATCCTCAAGATGCCAGACTCTGGTCAGTCTATATATATTGAGAGAGACTTCATGCTTGTCCCTGAAAGAATTGGGGTTTTCATTTCAATGCAAGGATTCAACACTGCTATAAAAACTGAAGGAATACTTTTAAAAACACATTACATCCTGCTGTATATCATCCTGGTGTGGAATAGGTAATGTGGTGTGAACAGAAGGATAAAGTGAAACAACTTGAGTGTCATTGAGTTTGTTTGAGAGAAAAGTGAAAGAAAATGGCAGTACTGGCTTTATTTCAAACATTAACTTTCACATTCATGCACCATGAAATGAAGCTTCATCCAGTAGAGAAAACCAGCTAAGCAGATCCGCTCTGAGCCAGTTTTCAAGTGTAGACGATGAAACTGAGCATATAGTCACAGTAAAATCTCAGCCAGTAGCTACGTCTACAAGAGAAAAAGGGCCAACCTAAAGCTGACCATAGCTCAGCTGAAGCCCCCCCCCCCCCCCCTTTTAGGATGACACAGCTGAACACTATAACAGACCAGATGCAGCTACAATGAAACTAAAAATAGAAAAAAAACAGAACATAAAAGGCTGAAACTATGTAAAATTGGAGAGTAGGAGGAGAACGTATCGGTGACGTTTTGGAACTTTACAACCAATTTTATTTCAACTGAGTGAGCCAGTTTGGGTCCAGGGTTGGAACTTGGACATATTGATCTAAATTACAGGTCAGAGTGGGTTGTGGAGTGGATAGAGCAGAAAATATGCGTCTGGTACTGCCCCCAAAACCTTGACGTGTATGTGCTAAACATGGACATTTAAAAAAAAAAAAAAGCCTTTACCGTCCCGTAATGGGGAAATTTGGGTGTGACGGTGGGAAACGGTTAAAATTATTAGCAATGAAAAGAAAAAAAGAACAAACCTGTCCAATCTAAAGTTGGCTCTGAAGATGGAAGTAAATATTGCACAGTGGGGGAAAAAAACTCCAGCCTGTTTATATAACACAATAAGAATATGCATGATAGAGCAGCAGCATCCCTAGCTAGGGCAAGTTATTTACATCTATCTTAAGTTGACTCTCAGCGCTCCAAAATACTCATTTCATAACGTCATCACAGGATGCATGAGTTGTGACACGTGCTGAAACCAGTCCTGAAGGGAGTCGCTATCATGAGATTATTGCTCATAGAACCTTGTATCTGTTTTGAGTCGTCCCAAAATTCTTCCTGAAGCAGAAATGGCGATCCTGTCAGTTTATGGTTCTGTTTTCAGGCCAGTTGCGCATGGCGGCATTAGAACGGGAGAGAAGACACCAGGACTATAACAAAAATATCACTTATTGGTCAGGCGTGCTCTGCGCTACCTTCCTCTATAGCAGGGCTCAGCAACCTTTACAACCTGCAGAGCCATTTTTCAGCCACAAAAGTTACACATCTCTTTGAAAACAAGAGCTTGTTTTTATAGTATACTATAGGAAATTTGTTTAATTTTTTTAATTAAAGATCAAGTTTTATTGTTTAAACCAACAGTATTGTTATATTTAGGTGTAATGCATTTTCTTCAATTGGACATTTGATTTTTATAGCAAATGGCATCAAAATGATGAAAAAGCAAGTCCTTTGCAACCTATTGACAAAAAGATACTTCATTTATCTATAGTAAAATAGATTTCTTACCGGAAATGTAATGCATATATTGCAGAACTAAATGCATCCTAAAGCTAGCAATTTTGACCAATTTTTTTTTTTTTTTTTTCCCTCGCATTTTTGGTCTAAGTTTTTAAAAGCCAAAGCTGAAGGTGTAAAGAGCCACAAGTTGAAGACGCCTGATCTATACTCAACTGAGAAATTTTGTCTTCACAAACTCTTGACTGCCATGAAGGGTAGAAGATGGTAGTTGGTGACAGAAGGAAGGGCTCATCCAGGCTTGAGTTGGCAGATTTAACCAAATGTCAGCTGAACGCTGACACAGATGTCCAAACATGGACACGGCTGCTCGGGGAATCCTTTTTGGGAAAAGTTCCCACGTTCCAGCAGTCCGACCATCGCCTCAAAGCAAAGTCGACGGTTTCACGAGTCAGTTCCCACACACTGGGTTTGATGTCAACGTTCGACATTTGTGGGGATTTTAAATGATTGAAAAAGCATCTCATTGTCTTTGGTATCTGCCTGGTTGCTGTGAAGGTTTGAAAAGCTCTCGTCTTCCGGCATTTATCCCCGTCAACCAGAGCTCAATGCCAAGGACGAATCTTTAACAAGAATCTTGAAAACAATGACATAAAATGGTTCTTCACTTCTAACAATGATTATGATCTACTGTTAGATTGACAAATAAAATGTGTCTTTTCCATGCTTTTCTTATTCTGCGAAGATGAAACTGAACAAATGCAATGAGGGTTTTTCCTTCCTGCTCGTACTAAAATCTCTCATCCTGCCTACTGTTAGCTGGAAATGAACGTTTTCTGATCTCTTTCATAAACTGAACAGGCAGAGAGATCAAAAGATCAATCGGCGAGGATTTGAGATGCGCGTTTGTTGCCAGGTGGTCCAGAGCTGGACAGACGATTGTTGAGTCTGTTTAGATGCCAAGTATGTGAGAGGTCTCGTTGGACAGGGGAGTGAGACATTAACCCCTGCTTGACCTCATAAGAACAGGATTTGGGCTCCATGTGAGGAATCTGTGTGAAAGGTGAGACATCTTTCTCGTTTTACTTACTTTTAGCTTTAAACGCACAAAAGGACAACTCAAAACTGTCAGTGTACAGACCAGCAGGAAAATCATCCCAAGCACATCTAACTGGTTCTGGAAACGATGAAGGACACTAATACCGAGCTTCTAGAATTACGTTTCCGAAGCCTTGGACTTAACCTGATTGAACATTTGTGCAATGCGCCTAAACAAAAATAAGCTCTAACAATGAAGAAACGTCTTCAATTATCAGTCATGACAATAAAAACTTGGCATTAAATGTGAGTGAGGCAGTAGGTTTATATCAGAACCTGTATGTAGGAATAGGACCTTGTGTGAATTGGAGAAAATCAGAGATACGTTTGCATGGATAATATCTTCAATCAGGATGTTTAATTCAAAAGGGTAGCATAAATAAATGGAGGTCTGAAGTGTTAAAGATAAGCCAAGTCGTCCTTCATTCATCCAACAATGACCTTTTGTCCTCAGTTCATCGGCCTGACTGCCGTCTGTGAACTGGTGATGGATTTTAAGGGGCCAGTTGTCCAATGTGTGTGTTTGTTGTCCTTGAATGCATCTCACACCAAGCAGGGGAGGATCTGGAGAGGACGGACTCCCCCCGGACCAGACATATTATATGAGACCCTCGCAAACTGGGTACAGCTCCCACTTTTCCACCTCCTTAATCTCCTGCTGGGGCCTAAACTCGTCTCGTTCTGTCCAGGTCCACCATGGCGGGTCGGCTTGTCCTTCAAGGAGTACTGGTGCTTTGGTTGGTGCAGGCAGCACACACAGGGGGTGAGTTTCTGACACGCAGACATGAAAGTAACTTTTTGTTTTTTTTTATGACAGAAAATATATGTTAAAACTGTGACAATGTCAAGGTTATGTAAAAGGTTTGGGCACCCTGGGTGATGGTGGATTACCCAGGGAGCCCAGGTACGTAATGGAGGATATTTTCAGAAGGAGACGCTTCTTTTGGTTTTAATTACCACCATTTCATAGACTTTGCACGGGGAATGCAAAATAAAGCAGCACCCAGATGAATTTCTTCAGCAGTTTGCAGCTTTGTCTTCGTTTTCCTTGCAACAAACTTCCAGATCAGTCAGATTTTTGGACCATGTTGAGCACAAAACCCTCAGCTTCTACCTCTTGAGACGGTCCATTTCAGACTCAAGGATCTTTACACGGTGTAATAATTATACATGCATTATTTTTATCACAGATGTGGAGATGTTCCGCTTTCTCCACACGTTTGCTTACGCTGTGCATAAATTACAACTGAAATTGTGTCACGACACTTTTCTCTAACACGATTCGTCTTCTGAAGACGTTTATCTCCAAACGTGTTCATGCAAATTATTTTCTGATTTTTGAAAAAGAGTCAAAAGGCCATGAGAAGACATTTGATCCTGTCGTCATATTTTACAAGCAGTTTTCTGATAATGTGTTTTTGCTCATTCGGTCTCCAAACCTCATGCTCTCTTCTATTTTTACAGGTCTACTTAAAGCTACTTTTTGATCTGTTTTCTTTTTTCCTTCTTAACTCTGACGTGGGAAGATTCTGATTTAACACGTAGAATCAGAAACACAGATTTAATGTTTTCAGATGTTTTTAACCCTCATATTCACTCTTCCTGTAATTCACAATCAAATTGTTCACCAAACTAAACAAAAACATAGTCCAAGTTGCTCAAACTGCAGAAAAAGTGGCATTGAATGTGTAACTTTGCACCTTTATGCTCCCCTTGTATTCACATCTACGGCACTTTTTTTATTTGGACATGTTTGTTTTATCAGTTCATTTACAATCGTCTTCGTTTTTCTGAACAAATGCCAAAGTGAGAAATGAAAACCATGAAACATGAAGCCTTTTGCTCACTTACGCAGCAGAGGAACTGGGTCAGATTTATTTCTACCACCTTGTCAAAGTAACTGTGAACTTCCCGGCTGAACGGATTATAGTCTCGGGGTGAAATGTGTTTGCACTTGTTGTAGCGAGAAGGTGAAATCCTCGGTGTGAGTTATGAGCTGACTTTCAGGATGGAAATGATGCAGTTAGCTGCTCTGTTAGCCTTTGCCAGCATCTCTATTTAATTTACTGGGATTCCGTTTGATAAGCCAACACAAAGTAAGCCGTAATTCTTAACGAAGGGGGAAATATTACACCTTTTTTAATGCTTGTCTTGGAGAGTTGGCCTCGTTTATATGGATGCCCCTCGATGAAATCAAGAGCAACACACAGATCTGGCCTTGCAGACTCTTTGATGGCTCTTAACCTCAGACCTATTTTTACTTACTATATTATTATTTTGTCCAGAAACCAACGCAACAGTGTGCAATGACAGATAAACTTCTTATCATATTTTATGGAAGCTTACCAAAAAGAAATCCGATCATTAAAGAAAACCACAAAAACTGCAAACATGTTGAGATTGGGCAGAAAAACAGCTCCTAAACATACAGGCAGAGCTACAGTGGAGGGATTTAGATCAAAGCTTATTCAGGCGGTAGAATGTCCTAGTCAAAGTTCAGACCTAAATCCGACTCGGAATCAGAGGCGAGTTGATGTCCAAAGAGGCTCTAACTCCAGTCTGACTGCTCTCGAGCTATTTTGCAAAGACGAATTGGTGGAAATGTCCGTTTCCAGACTTGCAAAGCTGGTGGAGACACTTTTAAAGACCGGCAGCTACAACTGCAGGGCAACGTGGTTCGACAACGCATATATGCACGCCACACTTTTTCTAAAGTTTATTTGTTGGAAAAAGAATCTGAAAACATAATTTCCAACAAGGCATTATTTATCTTTCCGCTACAGAAATAAAGTATGTGATATTTTGCACCGGTCTATCCCATAAAATCCCAATAAAATACACAAACCAAAAAAAATGTAAAAGATGTGAGCGCTCATAACATCATAAATATTTATATCTTGCTGCTGAAACCCCATCACAGTGACCTCAGACAGAGCATCTCCCTAATGACCCCGAGGTCTGAGTTATGGATGCAGTTTAATGATTTCAACCAAAATAAAAACAGGAAACAAGCACTCCTGGTGCATTTTTGCTTTTTTTCTTAATCCATAAACCGAGAAGCCAGCGGTGAGACAGCAGGGAGGAATGCGACAAATGTCTTCCAGGGGGTCGGGGTTTGTCTGCCAAATTTCAAACGGTCATGTCAGAAAACCGAAATCTGAGCGAGACGATCCGTGAAGCTCAGTGTGACCAGCACCTCTACAAGGTTTTAGTTTCACTTGTGATGATGTGTCTCTACTCCAGGGCTGCAGTTTGTGCAATCAATGGCAGTTTGGCTTCAGTGGCAACGGAAGTCTAAATCTAACATCCATGTGTGAGAGGAGGACGGTTCCACTGATCTTAGGCAGCCGCTCCACTAACTACTCTCAAGGGTTCGCTAAAATGTTTGTCCAAGAAACAACTCCTCTGCAAAGACTTTAATTAATACTGTAATTATACCTCATCTATTGTTTTTAACTAAACATCTAATTCCCCAAAGGTGCAACTGCAAGCTCCCTTTTTTAAATGACGGACTGCGCTGATGTTGTTAATGAAGACGCAGATGTTTGTACAGCAGGATTGTATCTGTAACCTGTAGATCAGGGGTGTCCAAAGTGTGGCCCGGGGGCCATTTGTGGCCCCTGTGCTGATTTTTTTGCGGCCCTCCAACTGAATTTTAAGAGATTTGGCCGATTGGCGCTGGTGGCTTTTAGCAGATGGAAGCTTTTTATTTGTAATTAGGGTAAATTTATTATAGACAACTTAAAACCTTACAATTGAATGTCTAACTGAATATTCAGTACAACATAAAACATTTATATTTTAATAAGCACACTTTTTGTATTTGCTTTAATTTCATAGTAAATAGGATGACTTTTACTCAAATGCAGACATTAAAATCTGACTGGAATTCATTTAATAAAATAAACAGTTTCTTATAATGATCACATTTTGTTGGGCTGGGTTATTTTTTTTGGTTATGTTATTTATTTTTATTCACTTTTTGGCCCTTGAGCGCTTTCGATGTAACAATTTTGGCCCAACAGCCAAAAGGTTTGGACACCGCTGCTGTAGATCCTTGCATTTCAAAAAATACAAAGACGGAGCGAATTAAAGGCGGCGGCCAGAGCAAATGCTGTGATTTCACCATCATTAACGCCCTTAACCTGGGTCTGCGCAGATCTTCCATTTCAATAGTCTACAATTTAAAGCCTTTTCTATCTTTTCAGTCAGTGTTGAACTTTGGAGCATAAAACAATTAAGAAGTTTCATGCTTGCACCCTATTTGTTCCAAAAATGATGAAAAAGAACCTAAAACGGTGCAAAGGTTGTGAAAGTGCAAAGAGTTCCCATTTGTTCTGTTTTTCTGAGCGCTCATGCTGCCGCCAGGAGCATTATTGGCTCTGAACAAGTAGCTAAAGCATCTTTGTTGGCCCATTTGTAAGGTAATTGTCAAAGTGCAGCACTAAATCTAACCACAAGCAAGCAGAAAGTAGATCACAGAAATTAAAAGGATGCAAAAGCCACATTTTGATGTAATCATGTTGTGATGTTTAAGGTTATGGCGCCTTATATGGAGCCTCCACCGGACAAGGACCTCAACCTAACGGTGACCTCCTCAGTTTCTTTGCTTTTTAATGTAGATGTTCTCATCTTTTATTGATCTACTCAACAGAACACAGATTTTGTTCAATCAGTCATGATTTCTGACGCTTTCAGGAAACGTACCTCAGCGCGGGGGCAGAGCGGGATCGTTCCTGATCCCATCTAAAGGTAAAGAAGAGCTGCTAGATTCAGCTTTAAGCTCAAACATGTCACTACTTTAGGATCTGTTCTTTTTTTATATATATAAGGTGTTGGCCGAACGTCGGGACAGCAAAACGGATATGTTGGGTATCCTACTAAAGGAACGGGTCAGTGAACATGCAATGTGAACATTTTATTGCTTTGTTTTATCGTCAAATGCCTCAAAGATTAACTTTTTTTGTTGTTTAAGGTTCTGGAGCAGTTGCTGGGATGAACAAAGGAGCTGGAATGAATGGTAAATTCCCTGTGTTCAATCTGTAAAGTCAGAATAAAACACAATCTGCTTTGAAGAGATGATGATCCAGGAGGAGGATTAAAGCGATTCAAAGGCTACATACGTCTGAAATGTATCATCCCTCATGAAAAAGCCTGAAAGTGATCATTTGTTGTGTGTCTCTTTCTTTAATAATAATAACTATAATATATTTTATTTTAAGGCACATTTCAAGTCACTCAAGATCACCAAAAACCAAAAAGAATAGATAAACAATAAAACAATATAAGACCAATTATACCATCTTTATTTATCAAGCGCTTAATAACAATTAAAAAAAATAGATAAATAAAATAAAAAGATAATGCATGAAAACGCTTAAAAGAAACAATAAAACCAATTTAAAATGAAAACTAAGTCTCGCTAGTGGTAAAGGCCAAAGAATAATAGTGTTTTATTTTTAATATAACCATAAAGAAATGTTGGTTTGATAAATAATGAGATCAGACAGAATCAGCAGGTTTGCAGAAGTGAGCTTTGAGATGAGATCTAAATGAGGAAAGAATCTTTAAACCTCTTCAGCAGTGATCTCCAAACTTATCGTCACAAATTCTTTTTAAACTAAAATCACAAACATTTTATATTGTGATTATTGTTTTATCTACTCAAAAATAACTTAAGCATGCAACATTCAGCTAAACAAAGGACGCTGTCAGATTTATTTTAGGAAAGCAACGTGTAAATCATAGTAGAACCCATATAAAAGGGTTTTGCATATTTGCCTCATTAAAAGAAACGCATCCAGTTTGCAAACTTTATCGAACTGATAAAAACGAATTAAGCCTGAATTTTGTGTATTCTCAGCAATAAGAGCAGGCTGTTTTTCAACTGCAAGGACCTTTTCCCAGGACACCGCTAGTTTCCTGGGAAAAGGTTCCTATTTTAGTCATCATCCAAATTAAGCTGCTTTTGAGCCCACATTTTCTGTTGACTTAAATTTGTTCCACTTTTAAATTTAAATTCACATAAATAGTACCACTTTGGAATGTATACAGCAAACGGAAAGTGTAATGCTATAAAGGTTTGGAGGAAATTATGTCCCAGGATGCTATAACTCATAGAAATCTTGATAAACTTGATGTCATTGTCTCGTTTTTCTTCTCTCCCAATGAACCCCGGGTCACCTGACCCACGAAGTTCAATTCTCTATACACAGCCAGTGATTCTCCCCAACTAATAAAATAAATATTAGCTCAATAAAACAAAGAAGGCCAGCTGCTCCAAGCATTCACCAGGCTGAAGTGAGTGAATCTTCATCAGCGCAGACCAAGTGTCTGCATAGCATAGCATGGGATTAGATAGGATTATGATTCAATTAATCCGATCACATTTGTGTAAAATTAAGTATAATTTGATAGATGCACTATGTATGATAAAGCTAAATTGTGATGCTCTTGCCAAGGAATTTTCTAGCATTTTCAGAAGAAATCTGTGGCGGTCTAATTTCGCTGGAGATCACATCGCATGCTGGGGTATTGTGCTGTGTGTCTGGAAAACAGTTGCAACAAAGGAACTCAAGGCAGATACTGGGACTATCAGCTTTGATTCAAATAAAACCGTCCATTGCCTCCGTATTGGTGAACTATCGGCTCTCTGATTATACCAGCCTTTACTCCAATACTTTCCAAATAAGACTTACTGTTTACCAGTTATTTTAATATAATTCTGTTTGCATTATTTTAGGTGGAAATCAAGCTGCTTTATCTACCAGACCTGGAGCCATGACTAATGGTCCATATGGTGAATGGGATACTTTCCTTCAGTTTTAGATCCTTCAGATTGAGCCGAACAAAGCAAAACATTCACTTAAAAGTCAACATAGAGAATGGAATAATTGACTTTATTCACTGCAGGATATGGACCCCAAGCCGGCCCAGCAATTGGACAACAGCTGAAAGGTGGGGTGACTATGGCACCTTACATATTAATAACTGTCCAAACTCACAACTGTGTATTCTAATCCCAGTTTTGTTGTTGTTTTAGGTTACACAAATCAGGCTGCTTCTTATGGAGGACAAGGAACTAAAGGTATTTAATTTAAAGGTTTGACATGTGTCATAGGATATCTTCTAAGCAACTCTACGCTCCAACTCATTCAATACAAACTGATTTGTCATCAATCCTGCTGTCATGTTTTTTTTAATCCAAACATTTATAACTCTTAAATTACCTTTGAGTTCCTTTAAATATAAGTTAGAATTTTGAAATTGCTGATACCAGTCCTGGTGAGTGAAAAAAAGCACTTTGCTTTCATCTATTGCCCTCACATCCCTGAAAAAGGCCCTCTGTCACATCACTTAATATACATACCTGGTTAATGGTTTAGTTGTGTTTTTATGTGCCCGCAGGGGTAGGTGCTTTGCTCCTAGCTTTCTTTTAATTCTATTCAATTACATTTTATTTATATAGCACCAATTCACAACACATCATCTCAAGGATCTTTCCAAAGTCAGATACCATCAAATCCTCCGGGTTGCTCAGAAAGTTTCCTCTCTAAGGAAACCCAGCAGGTTGCATCAAGTCTCTCCAAGCAGCATTCACTCCTCCTGAAAGAGCGTAGAGCCACAGTGGACTGTCGTCTGCATTGTTGATGGCTTTGCAGCAATCCCTCCTACTGAGTATGCATGAAGCGACAGTGGAGAGGAAAACTCCCCTTTAACAGGGAGGAAAACCTCCAGCAGAACCAGAACCAGGCTCAGTGTGAACGCTCATCTGCCTCGACCCACTGGGGCTTAGAGAAGACAGAGCAGAGACACAGAAAGCACAGAAGCTCACATTGATCTAGGAATCCTTTCTATGTTAGATGGTAAAAGCGGGAGATCTGCCTCTACTGGATGATGTCACAGCTAACAGAACGCCAGACCAGGTGTACCTTCTATGAAGAGAAAAAATGACAGAGAACAAATAATTAAAAGCTGAAACGACAACAAGCAATGCAAATTGGAGAGCAGTAGGAGAACTCAGCAGAGTGAGAGAAATAGGCCCTGATGTCCTCCAGCAGCCTAAGCCTATAGCAGCATAACTAGAGATAGCTCAGGGTAACATGAGTCACTCTAACTAGAAGCTTTTACATACTGTTCTTGGCCAGCAGACACAGAATCACACACAGCTATGAAACCTACAATTTCAAACAGTCTATTTGACCTCACAGTTACTTTTTCCTGCAAGAAATCTTGGATGGTCCGGGATTTTCGTAATGTCAATGATGATTTATTTACCTTAATGATACTGGGATCTAATTTCCTTTTAAGTTGACTGCATTACACTAATTAGTAATATCAGCCCCATTAACCAAAAGATGACAGAAACTATTTGTGATGTAAAAACTTCAGCGGGATATATTTATGTCAACCGTTGTGTGTTTACAGACCTGTTTCCAAACACTTCCAAACACGCTGATTGAAAATAATAGTATTTCATTCCTCTTGAACTTTTATAACTGATTACCACAACCATAATATTTGCCCGAGCAGAGGGTTGCAGTTGTTTCATGTTTGTTCTTTAATAAAGCTCTAATGGTCCTCAGAAAGTAATTGAGCTTATACTGAGAATTAAATCATCAAATAAAGGATGCTCTAGATTTTATTTAGGATGTCTAGAATAAAGGAGGCTGCAAACGCATACTATTAAGATTTATATTTAATAAAACATTGTGGAAACACTGGATCTTTTATTAAACAATTGTTTTGCGTTGGTGAAAATCCCAATAAAATGCATTGAAGTTTGTAACAAAGCAAAATGTGAAAAGATTTTCTTTTTAAACTTGGATTTGAGGGAGAAACTTAAAAACAGCTGAAAGCCAAACAAGATAAAGGTCTCCCAAAAGATTAGATGCATGCAAATGGGTTTTATTTGAGCGTATAAAACTCAGATGTGTAAAAAAAAATGTATACATTATACAACTGAGTGTGAAAGCGGTCAAAGTGCAAAAACTTAAGATATTGTATCCTGAATTTATAATAAAGGATTCGGGTTATTTAAAATAAACATTTCCTGCAATTATCAGTAGCTGCATTCATTAATCACTTAAAGTTGTTAAAATATTTTATGGGAACCACTGGATGAGGTTAAAAGATGTTAATATTGTCTAATTCATACGACAAGTGCTGCTTTTTACTAGTCTGGGATTTGTTTCCACCCCAGGAGGAAATCTGTCTGTTTTACCTGGAAGAAATGGCACCACTAATGGTGGACATAGATTTTCTGTCTCTGTGGTGGAAATATTTAAGGTCTTTTATCAACACCTCCAATGAATTTATTTATTCATTATTATTCTCCTTTTCTTGCAGGATATGGGGTTAAAGCCGGACCAGCAAATCTACAAAATGCGAAAGGTTGTACGACCTGTAGATATGGGGTTAAGAGTGGCCCTTAGGCTTGAATATTACAGTTTATAAGAGTTTATAGTTGGGTCTGCTTTCAGGTAACGGTGCTGCAGCTGCTTCACAAAGTGGATTTGGAACCAAAGGCAATGGTATCACAAACACTTTCCTAACACTTATTTGGCTGTTTGTAATCAATGGTATATGTGGGTTTCACAAGTTTCAGGAAAAGAGGCTGAAATTACCACTGGAGGGGGGGTATTTTAAGCAAAATTTGTTACTTGCTGTTTTATGTTATTTCAGTGGAAAAAGATCAAGACTCGGGTTAAGACAACTGAAAAAAATCACATTGTAGTTTTTCTTCTGTGGTTGTGCAGATGGAAAAAAAGAACAATAAATCCAATAACTTTTCATTCTTTCATTTGTTTTGTGTCATGTCTTGTGACAAATATTACAGATTTTGTTGTCATGTTTTCTTTTTACTGTTCTGAAAAGTCTCTAGTTTTGTATTCAGGACATTTATATATATATATAAAAACTACAGTCTTACTTAAAGAAATGGAAAACTGGTAAAAGAAGAGCTGTGGGGCAACAATAACGAGGAATTCAGACCAAAGAATTGAAGTTACGTTTTATAAAAGCAACAGCTAAATGATTTAAATGTGAAAAGGAAGGCATTAAAAAGCCTGATGTGTCCCCTTTAAGACATTAAAATTATTGTTTGTTGCAGGATATGGGGTTATATCTGGACCAACCACCGGAATCAAAGGTAGTACCAGATATTAAAGCCACACACAGTTCCATTAAAGGACCTCTTTTAAGTCGTCAGGTTTATTGGTAGAACATTTCAGCAGCAAAGTGCTTTACATCATGAAAAGATAAAAACATCTGATCCAAGAGTGGTTTCAATGTTAAATAAAAGCAAAGAGTATATATAGTACCTTCTTTAGAGGCTTCATCAAGTTGAGAAACACGGCTAAACAGAAGCTCAAAGCGAGGAGTAAAATGTATGCCAGTCAGTCACAGATACAGCTTATCTAATTGCTTTGTCTTCATTACAGGTTACGGTCCTCATGCTGGGGCGCATGGTGGTCAAAGAGATAAAGGCAATGGTATAAGATATGTATTTTATATCAACTCAAATTATTAAATGTTTTTCTTATGATAAAAGCATAAAAAATTCCTCTTAAATAAATTCATGTATGACGAAGAATGCTGCTGTTGCAGGTTACGGGGCTCACGTCGGCGGATATGAAGGACAAGGCACTAAAGGCAACGGTATTTTAGTTGTTAATTATTTCTGTTTTGGTACCAGAGTTGAATGCATTTGTATTAAACCCTAACCAAATATCACTTTAATACATAGTTTAGTAGTCAGATGTAAATACTGCTAAATTATAAATGCATTCATCATTCCCCAGGTCAAGGACTTGTAGCCGGAGCATCCAGAGGCAACGGAGCATGGCCAGATGGTAAGAAATGTGAAAAGCACATCTCATCTCACCTATCCTTTCCTCCTTGTGCATCACATATTTAATTTTAAAACCCTAAACCAGGGGTGTCAAACTCATTAGGCCGCTTTGGCATCATGAAGTCATTAAAAGTGTCTGTATAGATGACACGTAACATAATCACAGTAACATAAAATTAGCAACCAGATGCCCAATTTAAACAGTTTATCTGCAAAAAAAAGTTATTAGGGTGAGTTACACTTTAAACTCATCGTTCTGCATCACTTTTACTCGTTTTGGATATTTCTGGGTTATTTTAATGTGTTGTGGGAAAGCTGACATCTAGTGGCAGGATGCTGTTACTACACAGTTAAAACATTCGCTACAGGAGGCACAGTTTTAGCCACTTCATACACTTTAAAAGGATATATGCCTGTACTTTATGACATGATATGCCTTTTTTGGCACTTGAGGGCCGCATATATTGCCTTGACGGACCGGATTTTGCCTCTGGGCCTTGAGTTTGACACGTGCCCTAACCTAACCCTTAAAAATACGTTAACGGTCCTGCTCCTCTCTGCTCAGCAGAACACCCGCTTTACGTGTCACAAAAACTAGGAGGAAAGTTTAGGATATTTTGAGTCTCATTTAAAAGTCATATGTTTTCAGTTGAAATGATCTTTTTATTGTGAATGAATGAATGAATGGTTGAAAGTTTATTTCGAACAATAACACGAGAGATAAATGTGCAGAAATAAGTTTGAAATCATAAATCAGTTGGTTTCTTTTCTATGTTATGAATGCTTTAATGTGCTTTAAAATCAGTGTTATGCCTTTTAAGGCACTTTGGGTAAACCTGCTGCTTTTTAAACGTGCTTTATTAATAAATTGGATTGGATTTCTTCATAAATCATGTTTTTTTTTTGCCTGCTCGATGTGTACCTTTAAGCATGGACGCTTATTTAACAGGTCAGCGTGGACATGGAGGGAATCTGGTGAAGGGATATGGCCGACCCCATTATATGCCAGGTATTGTTGCTTAACTTTTGACCAGGAACTCAAAATCATGACTATGACAAAACTTTTACATGTGTTCTTCTGTCACCGGATGCCCAGCCAGGGGAACAGGACATTTCCGAGGTCCCCAACCTGGCATGAACCAAGCGAAGGGTCAGTGTTGTTAATTGCGCAGCACTGAGCCAACCCATTAATCCCCTTGTAAAAATGTTTGTTTTTGTTCTTACAGCGTATGGCAGTAATGGTTATAATGGCTACAGAACCCCAGCGACTAAAGGTGAGGAGATGCCTTTTGACAACATGGTCATATATAATATCACTTGAGTTTTCATAACCCCTGAACCTTTCCATGTTTTGTCCCCTTGCAACAATAAACCTGAATGTGTTTTATCGGGATGTTACTTCACAGACGAACAAAAAGTGGTGCATATGGTGAAGTGGAAGGAAATTGATTTAGCTTTTTTTTCATTGTAAATAAAGATCCTTGGTGTGCATTTGTTTCCAGCACCCCAGAGTCAAACCTTTGTAGAACCGTCTCTCACTGCAGATTCAGTGGTAGAATATTTCACGGCGTTCCTCCCCACAGCTTTGTTCGTGTAGATTGTTCCCCTAGTCTTCCTCACAAAGTAGCTGCAGAGCATTCAGATTTAACGGGAGTTTGTGTGAACATCAGGTTTTAGTTCTTGTCTCAGATTCTCGGTTGGATTTCAGGCTGAACTTAGACTAGGCCATTCTGACCCGTGGATGTGCGTTTATCTAAACTGCTCCGTTGTGTCTCTGCCTGTGTGTCTGCGGTCACTCCATCCCAGAGGGTGAGCCTCTGCTCCAGTCTGTAGTCGTTTGCAACCTCTCAAAGGTTTTCTTCCAGGATTGCTTTTCCCTGTCCAGGTTTTCAACTCTGACCAGATTCCCCGTCCCTGCTGAGGGAAAGCATCCCATATTATGCCTCTGCCCCTTTTCATTTTTAGGGTTATGTGCAGTGTTAGGTTCTGCCTCTTCATTTTGCATGTACACCAAGACGTTTGGATTTACTTGTATCAGACCAGAGCATCTTTTTACACATGTTAGCTGTGATCCCTGCATGGCTTGTGGTAAAATGCATAATATTATTTGCTTCCTTTTAAAAATTGATCTTTTTTCTTCTTAAGTCTTCTATAAGTGCCAGATTTGTTGACTTGTCCTATTGGCAGACACTCCCACCAGAGCTGGGGATCTATTTAGCTCCTCCAGAGTTACCATGAGCCTCTTGGCTGCTTCTCTTACTAATGTTCTCCTTACCCGGCCTGTCACTTTAAATGGGTCTTGGCAGGTTTGCACTTGTGCCAATGTCTTTCTGTTTTCAGATACTTGATTGGACAGAGCTTTAAACTTATCCACAATGTGCTCCCTGAACCATATAGTAGGTTTCTTGGTCCTCTGATGCTCTTTGTTCAATTAACGATTTCTCAGAAACAACCTAGACCTTTAAAGAGCAGCTGAATTTATACAAATTACACACAGGTGGACTCTATTCACTAATTATGTGACTTATAATTGCACTGGATATTATTCAGGGTTGTTAAAGTAAAGGTGGGCGAAAAACAATTGCGAGGCTTATTTTTCTTATAGTTTTAATCATAGAAAACATTGGAAATCAGAAATCATTTTTCTTCCACTTCAAAATTATGCACCACTGTTTGTTGGTCTAAAGAGGTGTCTGATGAAATCTATCAAATGTTTGCTTTGGAACAGATCAAACAGTGACAAAAATTTAAGGGTATAAATAGCTTTTCAAAGCACTGTTTATGTCTAAAACACGGTTAAAGGCTTCAATGGCGGTTATGGAGGCGCTGCTTTGGGTCCGGGACCTCAGTATGGAAATGGAGCAAAGGGACCAATGAAAGGTATAATAATCCTTTTGAGCAAAAACTACTTCCTCAACCATGTTTCCATGTTTTTATGAGCAGCATAGTCTGATAATGTCAATATTTTAGGTTACGGCGCTTCAGCTGGTGCAGCCAATGGTAAATATCACTTATGATTAAGTATATGACAAAACTTAAATACAGTGACACATTTTCTGAAATCATTATCCTGTAACAGGCCGTGCTGGAGTCAGATCACCAAATGGTCAGTTATTTTAACTATTTACTATAATCATTAGATAAATAGGGAAATATTCATTCTAAATCTGGTTGGCTGTGTAACTTTATTCAGGTTATGGAAATCCAAGGACTGGAGCTGTTAAGGCAGCTAAAACAGGTGATTGTTCAACCACAGAGAAATATATGCAGTTTTTATTTCTATAATAAGGAAACAGTATAACATGTTTGCTCCTTAATTTGAGGATTTCTTTCATAATTTCTTTATTATTTTACTCCTCATTTTCATTCCTGATGTTTTTGCATTTCATTTTTTTTTTAAAGGATTTTCAAGTATCCTGAATGGTCATGGTGCCATGCCTAATGGTAAGGACTTTTTATATATATCTATATCTACATATAGATATAGCTATATATACATATATAACTTTTTTCTCATTGCCTGACTCTAAATCAGAGTAAATATTTGTTGTTTAAGTTCGGTTAAGATTAACAAAATTAGTTATATTTGCTAAATGCCAGAGTAATTAGAGATTTCCTTCAGTTTCTTTAAATTCAGAAGCTTATACACATTTCATACTATTTTCTAGAAATCAGTGTTCTGGGTCTCTTTCCACAAGTTTCTCAGAACAGTTTTCTGTCATTTTGACCCATGGATTCTGGCAGAACTGCTGTAAGTCTGAGACTGTGGGTCGTTGGTCGGTTAAAAACCAATTTGTGTTCATAATCCTACGCCTTGGCTGACATCTTGAGAGGTTGCTTCAGTTTAAGTTATTTCCTCGTGATGTAATTCTTTTGCTGTTTATGAAGAGCACCAGTCCCTCCTCCAGTAAAAAACAAAACCAGACAAAAAAAACAGCATGAATGCTGCCACTGCTGTGCTTTACGGTTGGGATCAAGCTTCAGCCTTTTTCCTCTAAATATATATACACATATATAACTAGAATATAACATCAGCCATAGGCATTAGGAGCTGAATTTAGTCAACGACTTGTATACTAATCATTTAAAAATACCTTCCCAACACTCACAATATAAGGAAACCCATATTATGTATGCTAACATTTTGAGGAAAGTTGATTGTGTTTTTTATGACCAATCTTTCTATGATTTGCTCCCCTTGGATGAATGAAGGGTATGGAAGTTCCAGAGGAGCTGCTGAAAGACCCCAACTAGGTTAACGCTCAAATTTCAAACATTCAACAAGTTTTAAAACTCTTTGGGACTTTGCTTCAGTTATGTTATTGCTCTTAAGGTTATTCGAATGGAGCCATTTCTAACGGGTTTGGATCCAACCCTAAAGGTACCAGATCAGGTTTTAATCTGTATGAGCTTTAAAACAGAGGCCCTGGTTTACTGTCATAGTACATTTATTAATTAAATTGAATTGAATTAATTGTGTGTTTTTAACCTGAGGTTATGGAGCCGCTACAGGAGCTGTCAAGGGATTTGGTCCCCAAATGAATGGTAACACCCTCCCAAACCCACACGCACACATTATATATATATATATATATATATATATATATATATATATATATATATATATATATATATATATATATATATATATATATATATTGTGTTTGAATACAAATATATACATTGAATACAAATGTAATGACCCACACGTTCACTAGATTACAAAAAATAGCATACATTCCAATTAAATATGAGAATAAGAGTAATTTTCATGTAAAAACAAATATATTCCATATCTCAGCCAACCTCCATTTAATAATAATTGCTTGGAATAATGTTAATTATTATTTTTTCCATGGTTTGAAATCTCGTATTCAGCACCTGTTGCTAAAATTTCACTTTTTTTCTCTTTTTATAACAGTAGTCTTGAAACACTAATAGGATCAACGCATATAGCTATTTAACTGACTGAGTTATGTTATCACATATTTCTAATCTTTTATTGGGTAAAACAAGGTTAGATGTTTTCCAAAATGTATATTTTAAATGTTGCTTAGCACTTGTTTATTTCTTTTACAAGGCCGTGGAGTTGGAAGTGCTGCTGCGCTGGGGGCCTACGGACATAAACCTGAGGGTACGTCTTCTCTGTCAAATACCAGTTGAGGTATTCGAGGTAAATCCCACAGAGAAAAAACTGAAATTGTCCTTTGCATCTGACCTAGAATGCTCCTAGGAGGATGGGCCTCCATGTCCTTTAAAAACAGCAGCGCTCCAACTGCAGGTTGCTCAGTGCGGATCCAGTGCAATAAATGACTGTCATCTGCATAAAAAGGCAACTCTCCATCAGACAGATTCCGTCCCAATTCATTTATATAAATTATGCAAGGAAGAAGACCTAATATAGATCCCTGCGGCACCCCTTTGTGGATAACTACAGCTTCAGAAAAATCATATTCAATACATCGTGTCCTATTTCTAAAATAACTTTTAAACAAAGTCTGACTAACAAAGTTTCATGGTCGACAGTATCAAATGGTTTTGACAAATCTATTAAAAGCGCTACACAGCATTGCTTCTTGTTGGGCTGCACGTTACTACATAAAAGTAATATTAAAACAGTCATCAGCCTTGTTACAGTGCACATTGAATCTGATACAGCTATTGATCAGTTACTGATGCGATTAAAAAAAATAACTTTGAATGTAACCCTTAATTCTGGTCTCCAGGCTACGGATTGTGGAATGGAAAAGGTCAAGCTGTAAGAGGAGCAGATTTATCTCATGGAAAGACCCTGAAAGGTGGAGCTGTTTCTTCTCGGCAGCAGAGTCCAACAGCAATAGACGGTGGTTTACACCAAGGAGTCAGGACTCCGGGGGAAGTTGCTGCTGCTCTTAATCCCGCCAGCAGTATTCACTACCAGGTGACGAATGAGAAGTACCAACAGCTGCCGCTGCCTGGGTCACAAGACAGACGGTACGCACAGACACAGCTCAACCTGGAGTCCAATCCAGAATCAGCTCCGTACCCAGGCCTGCAGCCTGGATCTGAACCGGCACCCCTGGGTCTGCTGGATAAGGGTCAGAAAGGAACCAAATATGGAGCGGCACCAGAACCAGGAGTGGCCCTTCATCCAGGCAAGCTCCCCCTCTCTTTTTAATTTATTCAGTCGTTTGAGTCCACGCTAGTGACCACTCTATCTCGATTTTTTATATATTATATATATTATATATTATCTATCTATGCACACTTATCCCTCATGGGGTCGCGTGGGGTGCTGGGGCCTATCTCCAGATGTCAATGGGCGAGGGCGGGGTACAACCTGGACAACCTGGACAGGTCGCCAGTCTATCGCAGGGCAATATAGAGACAGACAGGACAAACAACCATTCACGCACACACTCACACCTAAGGAGAGAGGAAGCCGGAGTACCCGGAGAGAACCCACACATGCTCAGGAAGAACATGCAAACTCCATGCAGAAAGACCCTCCCCTTCTTCCGCCCTTTTCCTGTCAGTCTACTGTCAATAAAAGTGAGCCACTGGAATCCGCAAAAAAAAATAGAAAGACCCAGGGCAAGGGTAGGACTTGAACCCAAGATCTTCGTGCTGCATGGCGCTAGCCACTGCGACACTGTGCAGTATCTATATGTATGTATGTATGTATATGTATGTAGGAAATAAAGTGGCCCTTTAACATGTTATCAATCGCCTTATCCTGGATATTTAATGTGAAAAGTTACAAATATTTAAATAAAATAAGGAAAATATTTTTAAATCCATTTTTTCACATTTTTCCAATATAATAATCCCTTAAGTTATTGAAATTAACTTTATTGATCTCACAATGGAGAAATTCACTTCTGCATCTTAACCCATCCCTTTGGGGAGCAGTGGGCTGCCACTGTGCGGCGCCTGGGGAGCAATTGGGGGTTAAGGGTCTTGCTCAGGGACCCAGAGTGGCAGCTTGTGGGAGTTGAACTCAGAACCTCTGGGACTGAAGCTCTGTGCTCTAACCACTAGGCCACCACTCCCCTACTGACATTTGTGGCTCAATGAGACTACTTATATAAATAAATCTTCAGTAAAAATAATTGATAGTATATAAAACTTAAGTAGAAAATATAAATAATTTAGATTTTAAAATGTTACATGTATTTCTTTAATGGAAGAAAAAATACTACAATAAAAATTATATTAAATTCTGACCAAAATACACAAAAATCTGAGATTTAAAATTTTAAAGTAAAATTTGGGTTTTCAAAATTCCAAAAAATACTTTTTTGATTTATTTATAAAAAAAATCTGATGAAAGTAATACATAAATTTAAAATAAAGATATATTTAGATTTTTTTAGCCTTTGAAATAAAATAACCCCTTTAAAGTAGTTTACATTAAAACAACTCTAAATCTAAGATGAAATATTTTTAAATGTTGATCCTTAGATTTAAATTTTTGTAAATATCTTTGTATTCCCCTATTACTCTAAAATTTGACATTAAAATATATGATAGCCTAATCAAAATGTAAAAAGCTCAAATTAAAAATGTAAAAAAAAAACATTTTATATATAAACTGAAATCCATCTCACTCATCAATGATTTCACTATACTGTTAAACATTTTGCTCAAATGTGACAAGATTTTTAAAACTCTGCACATTACCACTCTGCAACATTTGAAAACTATCCCATACTAGTTTTATTTTCTATATATTTTGTATTAACCACTAAACTGACTTCTACTTTTCAACATAATTAAAGGATGCGCTGATGACAACATGGGGTGCTGCCAGTGGGAGCCTGCATCAAAAAACACAGATTTTTCAGATTTTGTTACTTCTATGTTTTTTGGGCGGGGAGCACTAAGAATAAAGAAAGTCTCTTTAAATAAAATGAATTTTGAAAATCTAGTTCGACAGCCCCTGAATTACCGCCGCTATAAACTCAAATCTACCAAAGCACAGTTGAATCGCCAACTGTGAGACTTTTACAATCGAGGTTTTAAGGTTTCTGTAGAATTTGAGTCACTCTAGAAAAGTTTTTTAAAAGTCTAAATGGTAATGACATGTGTGGCCTCTAGGTTATATGGCTGGAAACGCGGTTCCTGAGCAGAACTCTGCAGAATCAGATGTTGTTTTCGGTGTAGACGGGACAGCTGACCCTGCAGGTACCAGATCCATAAAACCCAAAGCTGCTGCTGGGTCAGAGGCTGCTGAGAGCACAGAAAACATCCCTCCTGAGGAAACTCTGAGTAGGCCTGCAGCGAAGGAAGCGGGCATCAAGAGTCAGCCTGAAACAGCACAGGGGAGTCTCCCTGGTAAATGAAGCCTAGACGTGGATGTGTTGACTGAGTCGGACTGCATGTGTAGGAGTCTGAAGCTTTTCTAGGACTTGGATTGGACAGAAAAATGAATAATTAGCTGAGTTGCATGATGTCAGTCTAACTTCCCCGGTATAGTTTAGAGGATCCTGCTCTCCTCTGTAATGTTTATCGTCTTCCCCCACCAAGGATGCTGCTCATGCAACCTTTTTAAAGGAGCCGACTCTAATATGTTGCATCAGACCAAAGGGTTTCTCTTCTTTTATGACAGTGTCGCTGATAATCCTAACATGTTTTCATTCTTTTGCATTTGGTGCATGAGCTGGATTGCAAGATTAACTCACCGAATGAATATAATCCCTGTGAAGAATCGATGCTGTGAACAGGGTGTTTGGGAGAAGACGCTGACGTTTCTGTTTGTTTGTTTTTCAGCGAACGGGAGAGTTTCTGTCTCCAGCGGTCAAGGAGCTAAACCAAACAAACCAGGTGAACATCCGTCCCTTTTTACTCCTTAATCTCACTCTAATAAAATCCAGTTATGCTGCATGAGTAGATTAGTAAATATGAGTATCATATTTAAAGATTTTTGTTTATTTGGGACGGTTAATAACTAGAATTGCTCTCTTCTATTTAAAAATAAACTGTTTTTGGTTATTTTTTGTTTCATTTGCTTGTGTTTTAGTCCTAATTCTTAAAAAGTGACATCATAATGTTTGTCTGATGCAGATTGTGGACCAACCGGACAATGGATGAAGAGATTCAAATCTGGTAAATTGTTAAGAAATGACCTCATCCCATTGCGGTTCACCCAGGTTCTTTTCCTGAAAGATGTGGTGTTTCTATTGTAGACTTCTGTAGTGATAAAAAGACTCTTGAAACTAGATTTTAACATATTTAATCTAAAAGGCAGAGGGATGTTTACAGCTTCAGTACTGGACTCTCATATAAAAACAATGTGAGACAGGCAGATTTCCAAGCGCTCGAGAGTGTCCAAATCTCAGCCGCATCAGTTTATATGGATGAGCAAAGCCAGCCCGCGATTGGTCGATTACCCCATGTTGTCTTCCGGGATCCACGTCACCTTTAGACTGAGAGCTTGACTTCAGGGAAGATTATGCATGCCACATGTCCTTGGGTTCATTTCCCTGGTAACTGTCTTTCTCAGCCTCTGTTATCTCATAATCCATAACAGTCCCCCTGTTGATGTGCCTAAAAGGGACATCATAACAAAACAGCTCAAATGCCCCCCCCCCCCTCCCTTGATGGCACAAATACAACAAGTGGTTGTATAATGGTTAAGCAGTCTCTTGTTTTGGGAGATTTCTTCTTCCTTTTTGCAAATTAGTTGTCAAATATGCTGAAAACTAAAAGTCCTGTCCACATGTATCCTTTTATAATTATTGGCACCCCTGATAAATCTGTGTAAAAGTACTTTTTTACTGTACCAACAGAATCCATCAGTTCTCTAAATGCCAGGTTTGTGGATTTTTACCCCATATTATCCTTATCGCTGTGTGCAGCGCCAAAATAAACTTCCGGTCATTTTAATTTATTTCTTTTTTGAATATTGCCTTTGGGAAATGACTACAAGTTTTTTTCATGTAGCCTTTTCCTGACTTATGAAGAGAAACACACATCTGAGGTTCTTAAATGCCATGTGGACTTGTCTTTCTTTTGTTTTGAAGAATGGCTAAGAGAACGTTTGTGCACCTTGATTAACTTAAAGATCTACTGTTACGTATTTCATATAAATTGTTGGGGCACTGATGGTTATATTAAAAATTTTATTTCTTAAAGTGGGATTTAAAAAAAATAAAATTAAAAGCTTGTATTTCACTAAACTTTGTGGGACTTTGATGCTGCAAAAAGGAGCTCATACAGTTGGATTGAGATAAATATGAATTCAAAGACCTGTTTGTAGTTTTGTTCTGTCTCTCTTCAGGAAATGGAGGCGGCGCAGGGCTGTATTTGAACGGCGGTGGTGTTAAAGTGAACAAACCTGGTATGGAGCCCTGCAAATTGTTGTTTTTCTCCCCTTTTTTCTTTATTTTAACCCTTTCTCTTGTTTCTCTTCCCTTTTTTCTTAACAAATATTTTGTTCGAAGCACTTTAAGGGTTGTTCTTTCAAATATAGCATCTAATTTTATTTATTCACTATATTTTGTTACATCAAATCATCAAGTTTTGACCAGTAATTGGGATTTGGGCTTCACTAGAATAAAACCTGACATGGAACTTTTTGTTCTTCTTCATGTTTTTATCCGTTTACCAGCTTTCCAACAAGCTTCGGTCTAAATCTGAATAAAATTATGTTCATCTGTAGGTTATAATGCAGGACGACTTTGCTTTGTTGCATTTTTTTCATCTCATTATTAAATATATTTGTGTGCTATAAGTGGGTGTCTGCCAGCAGATCTTGAATATCTTTATGGTGTAAAAATGGCATAGACCTATAAATGATTGTCCTTTTTAAAAGGATTTGGGGGAAATTATGATTAAAGAAAATGTGGCATGCATTTTGGTAACTGGTCTGTATGCGGGTAGGTTACGGACAAGAAGTCTACCCCGCAGCTGGATATGGAAATTTATATGGAGGTTTGGCGCCAAAAGTTCTTACATGTTTCTGATTTTTAATTAAAGTTATCAGTTTGATCAGATGACGCCGAGTGATGAATTATCTGTTTTCGTTGTAGGAAATCTGGGCCCAGGTAAACCAGCCAAGTCGAATTTTGGTAAGCTCTCTATAAGGAGTCCTCTATTGATCTCCTGTCTGAGCTGTGGTTGCAAACAATTTATCAGATTGTCTAAGATCCGCTTATCAACTTGTTTTCCGCTTTTCTTCAGAGCCTGTGAATAACTACGGTGTGGTTGGACAGCCTGATTATGCAAGTAAGAGAATATTCCGAGATTTTGTGCTGAAAATAAGTTTTGGTTGGTGTTAATTATCAGAACGCTCAGTGTTTTTCTTTCTTCAGCTCTTGGCCAAGTTATGCCTGCTGCTAAACAGTCGGGTATGAGCAAAGTGATAAATAAGATAATGTAGAGACGGCGCTTAATGTATGAAAGTAATCTACTGATGGTTATTCTCCAGGTGGCACCTCGCAGATCCCCGTGGTCCCTGCAGGAATCGATGGTAAGAGCAGAATTTTAAAGCTTCTTCTGTGTGTCGTGAAGCAAAAAGCTCACATTTGCTTTGCCTTTACTCATGAAGGTATAAGCCAGATGGAGACTCAGCCTGCAGGCCTTCTTCCAAATGGAGCGCCTCCTAGTGGCCAGACACTTGGAATGACTGCGGAGAAATCAAACTCCAAATACGGTGAGTTTCACGGAGAACCAGAGGATCTCCAAACTAAGCGGATATCTGTGAATGTCAAGTCAGACCCGTCAATTTGTTCCTGCTGCTCAAGGTGTCGGTGGGCAACAGTTTGGTCAGCCTGTTAATCTGGGCTTTAACGGAGCAGGAAACTATGGTATGTCTGCTACAGCTGAATGTTTTCACCCAAAGCTTCTGGGCTTTATATATGGGCTGGATGATGTTTATGTTGTGTGTTATCTCTCCTCAGGTTATGGAGGTAGCCCATATGTACCTGCAGGTGCTGCTGAAGCAGCTGGACAACATGGTGAGAACATCTCAGATGTAATTAAAAAAAAATCCCTCAGTGGAACCAACAGAAACTGTGATTGTTCATTTTATCAGTTCTCAGGAATTTATCTGTCCAAACTTTGCATTTTCAGCATTTGCAGTTTATTCTTCTATAATGTGTGAATTTTTCCATAACCCTTTTAATATGTCGTGTTGTGAAAAAGTATTTCCCCCTTCCAGATATCTGGGTTTTCTTTTTTCTATTTCTGTCAAAATGAAAGATTTCCAGTCAAAAAAAGTTTTATGGTCAGCCAAAAATAGCCTGAGTTTGTCTCTAAATAATAAACAGTAGTTTTCAAATGAAATATATTATTTATTGAGGGAAGAAAGCTACCCAGACAACTTGGCTCTATGTGCAAACTCAACCATAGCTGTGATAAATCATGAATTAACTGTGATTAATAAAATTTTTGTAAAAGTGAGTCCATTTTGACTCGACACGCCCATGCCTGATTACTACCAGGCCTACAATAGAACCTGTCTGACAACATGAAGTAGGCTTATAGACCTCAAAGAGCCATTTCCAAGATGAAAAGCACTGCTGCTAAAAAAAGAAAGAAAAACACAAAGCCCATCTCCAAAGTTGGTTTGGATGGATTGTTCCCTTTAAAAAAATCAATAATTAAGGATTTATCAGGATAATTCAAGTTATCTTTCTCTTATATTGACGTGTGTTTGATGATCTGAAACATTTAGATCAGAAAAACAAAAAAATTTAAAAGCTTTTTCTATGAATAGAACGGCTAAAAAACCTGATTGCTGAAATATCTGACAAAATGTGAATAAAATCTTCAGTTTCTGGTACCTTTTCAACTTGCTTGCAGCTGCTCTTGGTGTCAGCATGGGAGGTGACCCTGTGTCTGCAAAATACGGTCAGTGTTAAAATGAAACTCTGTGCTGCTGTTTCTATTTGAATCTCAAACAAAACCAGAAAGCAGCTTTCTTTTGACAGAATATAAACTTTTCCACCTCTTTTTTGCAGGATATGACGGGTTCCTTAAGGCTGGGCAACTTTTAGGCCTTGGTAGTAATGGAAATATACCAGGACAACATGGTGCATAGTTAAGTTTTTTTAATTTAAACAATTAAAACTCAACTGTTAACCAGTAACTTTGATTTTTCTTCTTCCTTCTCAGGTTATGGGACTCTTCATTACGAAGATCAACCAGCTGGCCTGACTCCTGATGCAAAGTCTACAGGCCAATATGGTAATCGTTAAAAAGAGAAATTCACACAATAAAAGCTAACCAATTGGAAAAATTAGGACAAATATTTGGGTAATTTGGATCGCACTATGAGAAAGCTCATAAACAATTAAGGCTAAAGGAAACCTAGAACACAGATCCATGACAAAAAAAAAAACATCTTTACACCATTGTGTTTTCTATAAACTTGTGAGAACTCGTCACTGTCCAGTACATTTTTTCTCAGATATTAACAGCTGAGAACTTTGACCATCATCCTTTACTCTTCTGTGCATCATTTTAAAATGCAGGCAGTTATTAGCCATGTGCATGCAAAACAGTGTCGATGACATGCATAGTATGAAGCTTGTAAAATATAATCATGTGCGCACATGGACAATATTTGATTCTAGTTAATTATTTATACTGTTTGCTGTCATCCAGGTCTCATTGGGTCACCATATCAACCTGCACCTTCTGACTTCGGATATAACGGGAAATCAACAGCAAAATATGGTAATCCCGACACAACAAGATGCATAAAGGACCTTAAAGTTTGTCTCTTTTTAAAGTTCCAAAAAAGTAAAATAGCATCGTCTTTTTACTTCCTTGCCATCCTTCTCACTGTTGTCAAGATAAAGCTACTCTGATGTCTCAAAAACACCTAAACCAAAAACGGCAATAGCTTCGTTATTTCAGTAAACTCTCCTCTTCCTGTGGCTGATGATGTTTTCACACTGCAAAAACTTATTAAAAATAAGTAAAACTTTCTTGAAATTTGTGTATTTGTCCTTAATTTGAGAAGGTAAATAAGATGATCTGCCAATGGAATGAGTATTTTTACACCTAAAATAAGATAATTAGATAAACTACACTTGAAATAAGATGATGGACATGAGTTGCTCCTATTTTAAGTGCAAAAATCTTATTCCATTGGCAGATCATTTAAATTTGCTCAAATCAAGGACAAATACACTAATTTCAAGAAAAGTTTTTTTCTCAAGTTAGCATTTTAATAACAATTGGTTAGCTCAGCGTTTTAACCCACATCGGTCATCCCACTGAGCTATATAATACACTGGAGTGCTAATCACCGTCTGTTAGAACGAGTCGCTGTGAAGCCATCAGCCGCCATATTGGTACTCCCTATTTCCCCCCAGTAACTAAGGAATATGTGCGCTACAGCATCGAATAACGAGGATTTTCTCATGTTCAGGGGGAGCTTAAAACTTTTAAAATGTCAAATGCCATATAGTTTTATGTTATGTTCTAAAACTATCAAGTACTGAGAAAGTCATGTGCTGAAATATTTTGCATTTTATTTATTTAAATATATATGTTTAACATTTATAAATATATAAATAACAATATACAAAAACATATATTTACATATGTGTATACATATATATATACATATATACATATACACATACTTATATATACATATATATATATCTCATATGAATAACATGTAAAATATTTCAGCACCTAATTTTGTAGTAGTTGATAGTGTTAGTACATCCACTGACTGTAGAATTACCTGTGAAACGTTTTCACTGAGCCAGAAAACTGCTTGTTGTTGCAACCAAATCCTATGGGATTCTGTGAGAGTAGGGAGGAGCAAGATGGCGGCCAGTGACTTCAGTTTTTCGGCAAAATCAGCACTCCAGTGTATAATATAGCTCAGTGGGTCATCCCCACTCTTAGCCCCGCCCCTCAGGATCTCTTGGCACCGCCCACTTTGGTGGCATTTTTCTAAATTTGTCCGGAGAGAGGTTATGCTTTAACATCAGCGTGAAATTTCGCATTAAAGGTTATAAGAAAGGCTTTCAAGTAAAATGTACAAAGAATATCAACAGAAGGACATCAATGCAATGGAAGTTTTTTGGTTCCAACTTTTTTTGTTTGTCACTAGGCTGAAACCAATGTGCTTTTTATTTTTGATTATTTCACCATTTCCAAGAAAATGTCATTTAAAATACTTTCTAAACCTAAATAAATTAGAAATGAATATTTTTTCTAATTTTATATTGCAAGTATGGCCATAATGAATTGAATGAATATTAGCTAATAAAAACATTATTGAAATGGAAATAATAAATAGATTTTCCCCCCAATAACTTAATCATCTGAGTTTTTTTGTTTGCGTGTACCCAAAGCAGATAGACACTGTTTACTTAGGTATTTGTTTACTTTTGCAAGTTATGTCATTATCGGCACTGAAATAACTCATATTGCATGCTTTCAGAACATTCTGTAGCCTCAATATTGAATACTTTTAAAATCTCAAAAGCTATCTTAATTCAAAGACTGGTGTAGATTTTGTGAAGCTTCATTTAAAAGTTTTCTAGCAGGAGTGAGAAAAGAAATTGCTCCTTGGATTGTAGCTACAGGTCCCTGGGCTAGGCTAACATTAGCATGTTTACTCTGTTTTGATGTGACTTGTTGATAATTCAGCTCCTCACACATTTTGACAAAGTTCCACTGAATCTCGTGTAAAGAAATATAAAACGAAGTTGTTCTCCAGCTTTGCTTTGATCGTAGTAAAATTTAATGCTGACGCACAGCAAGCTGCAGCAGCCAATCAAGTTTCTCTTCCACTGTCTCTTTGCAAAATAAATACTTTGATCATTGTGGAGATGCCAGATTGATTAGAGCAATAAATTAATAAGCACAGACTAAAATTTTTTGGAAGCACAAGAAAACAGGCCATGCAAATAACAGCTGACACAGGTCACAAAATCCAACAGCAGACAAACCCGGACCTCAAGATACTACCAGATCCAAACATTTCCAGGGTAAAGTGCAGATGTGTATCTAAGGTTGACTTTCTCTAACATTATGTGTGATTATGGACAGGGAATTTTCTTTTGAGCCGCCATTTGTTTATGATCTACGATTTCTGTTTTTATTGTGCAACCCCATACAGATGGCCAAGAGCTTCCCTATTCACCACAGACTCTTGGTTTTGGAGGAGAAGCAAAATCTGGAAAATATGGTAGTTTTTTTTTTTTTTATTATTGGTTGTTTTTTCTGCACGTTGGTATTTTTTTTAATATTTTTTACATCTCCTAAATGGCTTCATTCCTAATCTTTTAGCAGATAAACAGCAAGCTCACCAGTCACAGCCTCTTGAGTCTGCAGCTGGAGGTAGAAACATGAACAGCGCGTTGCTTCATGGTTTAACCAATCTGTTTAATGTATTAGAAAATCTGATGTATTATTGGCTTTTGCAGATACGACTGGTCGGATGTATGACCACCGAACCGCTGAGACAGAACCCGCCCAGAAACCTTATGGTATGTTTTTTTTCTTTTAATCAAAGAAATGTACTTTAAAATAAACCCAAATTCTGTCTGACTTTATGTTTTTCCTGTAATCTCCTAGTAAAGGGAGAGGCGCCGCCATCAGCGTTTGCAGTTCAAGGTGAGGCCGTGTCTGTTGATAGAATATATGACGAACTCATTAATTAATGGTTTATATAACTGACTTTTGTATTATTATTTGTGACTATTAGAAAACGTGGGGTACACAAAAGGACACGTGAAGCCAGATGGTAAAGCAAGCGTCTATGAAGCAAAGAACATTTAAATTTGCATCCTAACCTTGACCTGTGTAGCGGTTGCATTTCCTGCAGCTCTCAGCCCAACCCTGGAGTACCCGGCTGACCTCGTAGGTTCCTTCAGTCCAGATGAGGCCGTGCAGGATTTATCCGACGCTGGCGGCACGGCCGGCTTCCTCGACCCTGCGGCGGCCACAGAGACGCGGGGCGAGGCTCACGCGTCCGAGCATCCAGACGACCTGCAGCCGCCGCGTCAGATTCAGATCCAGCAGCATCTCAAACTGCATTTCCACCCACAAGGCAAGTCCCGGAGCGCTTAAAATAACCGCGGCGGTACTTTACAAAGTATTTACACTCATTTAGTAGCTCCGTATTACAACTACAATGAATTTAAAAAAAAATTCTGATAGGCAAGGGGTCAGCAACCTTTACTATCACTCATGCTGAAGCGAGACTTTTCTACTTGAGCCCCTAGAAAAAAAGTTAACCTTTTACTTTAGTGTGATTATTATTGGAAAAAATAACTTGAGTAAACCAAGTCATGTTATGTAATTTGACATGTTAATAGAAAAAGAAGTAAATTAGATAGCCCACTTAAAGAAATTAAGCGTTTTAACCACCTAACCTTAAAATACTGGAAACTTATACTGTATAAATTGAGCTTTTTTAATTTTGATGTGGATGTTTTGTGCACAGATAGCATAAAAATAGAAAAGGGAATTGCTCAGACTAGCCTTCCCAGTCACACATTTAAAAACATGACTAACTTTTACTATATCACCGTTGTGTGTACTTAAGCTAAAAAATCAAAAACGGCTGCTAGACCGACATAAAGCAGTGGAGTAGTATTCTCCATAAGTGGAAGGAAATTGGTGCACGATTCTCATACTTTTAACATAAATCTGAAAAGTGCGGCATGCATCTGTATCAAGTAGTATTGAGTACTTTGCTGAACCACTGGCCTTGGACATTCTGCTGCAGTCCCAGCTGAAAGACTTTTGTGTTTGTTTCTCTGCCAGCTTTTTTCCCCCTCCATGGAAATATCTCAAGCTCAGTCAGACTGGATCCAGAGAACCTGTGAACATCATTTTATTAATTGTCGCCTCAGATTCTTATTTGGATTTAGGTCTGCACTTTGACTAGGCCACTCTAACACACAAATATGCCTTTATCCAAAGCATTCCACTTTTGGCTCTTTGTCTGGGGTCACCGTTCGGCTGGAAGGTGACCCTCCACCCCAGTCTCAAGTCTTTTACAGCCTCTGACAGGTGATCCCCCATCAACTGTGGCCAGCTTCCCTGTCCTTGTCAAAGAAAAGCATCCCCAAAGCATGATGCTGCCACCAACAATGTTTCGCTGCAGGGATGACGGGGTCAATGCGCATCGAAAGCTTACCAAATATTTTTAGGTTGGACCCATTTGACCCGAGCACAGTCTTGTAAACGTTTGCAAGCCAGAGCGAGAAAACATTTTCAATGGGATGCTAACATGCTAAATGGTGAAAGGGTGTGCGCATGCAATGACCTGACAGATTTGTTTTTCAGTCAAGTTAAACAGGATGATTATCCAATTAAAGAGCTGGCATTTTAACAGCCGTTTGTAGATTTTTGTGTCTTCTTTTACACCCACAACCTTTTTCTGACGTTGTACGTTTTTACATCTTTAGGCGGAAAGAAATACGATCTAAATGGCTTCTTTGGGAACAGTGACGATCAAGGTAAGCATCTACACAAAATAGAAAAAGCATTTTGGGTTCATTTTACTTTCTTTGCTTACTAACGAATTTCTTTTCCCACAGATTGACTCGGCTGAAAAAAACAAACATGTTCCCTAGTTCTGTGGGTTTTTTTGTTTTGTTTTATTCACTATTGTATATTATTTGCATGGATGTCGGCCATTTTATCCCTTCACCAATTCGTACCCCAAGAAATCGGATACAAACCCAACAAGTCGCTGTCCACCATGGGATGATTTATTGCCACTTTAACAACCAGTGTAATGTACTTTTCTACATTCTTCTAGTATTTTGCTGTAGTGGTCAAATGAGTTCAGTAAAATCTACCAACAGATGGTTTTGATCAGGGGTTATAAATTGTCTGATTAACATAAATGATAATACAGGGCGGCTCTGGGCTTTCTGGTGATGATATACGGTGTTGTTACTGTTCATCTTTAACAAGAACTGGTTCTAAACTCAGTTCAGTGGCGTTAAAATGAATCGATTCGTGTTCATGGTTCACCATCTAAATGTTTTGAACTGACCTCACAGCTACAAATTTAACCAGTTCTCGTTCATTTGTCATATATTTGTCTCAAATACATTTTTGACTGATAGTGTACATTTACAAATTAGCATTATTGATTATCTTGTTTCCGAGCATCTGTTTTATTTTAATCTTCTGTTGCCTTTGCTCACAAAAGCAGTGGTTTAATATGCCTGAATTCCCAAGAATGTTTCCTCTTATTCACATATTTTATTAGTTTCATCAACAGAAAAGAATGTTTTTACTGTGAACAGGTATATTTACAACATGGTTGTAATGCCATTTGCTTTTGACCCTCTTATTAACATCAATTAAACGGGATTTCACCTTTTAAGCTGTTATTGTACAGTCAAAAACCTCCAGTATTAGTGCCAAAAACTGCCAAAAACTGAAAGTTCAAATTGAAACTTTCACTCATCGCAGATGTTGTTTTTTTTTTATAACTCTTCGTCCATAAAATTCAGGTCATCTATATACACTCCTCTGTTTGACCACATTAGCTGACAAAAACGTCATTCATGCAAATCAGTGGTGTCAAAATATTGTCAATTCTTTTCTTTTTACCTGCTAAGTCATAGATTAAACATGCAATATCTTAATAAAACAAAGTAGAAAATAATAAGTTATTATAGGTCCAATAAGAGGCCCGGATGTTTGCATTATTAAAGGAAAAGTACACTTTTTTTTTTACCCTTTTGGGCTGAACATTTCCTATTTTGTTGGTCTAGTAAATGCTTTTAGTGTTTTTTAGCCAGGTTTAATAAATGGGTGGGCCCAAGTCTCTGGATGGTTGTTGTCATACCTTCTATAATATTAACCTAAAAAGGAAAAAAAAGCTAATTTAACAAAAATACTTTTGATTTTATATAAGATTTTCAATTTAATAAGCTATAAATCTGATTCAAAGCTGCAGTCTTTGCTCCTTCTCCTCAGGGCAAAGAAGGGTTGGAGCTTCCTCCTTTACTTATTATTTTTACATATAAAGTGAAGTGAACAGTCGAGTTTAAATGCTGGGGACCAAAATGAGGGTCACAGGCCCTCATGAACCTGAACCCCCCAAAAAACTAGTTTAAATCGTTTTTGTTCACCCCAAACTGTGAAAAAAAAAAACAGCACAGTTTAGGTCAAAGTAATCAAAACTGTGAGCTCCACTTATGCATGAACTGCAGAAAACTGATGACAAGCAATTAAATTATTGGATATATTTAAACGTTTTTATCATGGTGTCACTTTTCATGGATATGCTCAACTGCAGTGAAAAATAAAAACCCTACGCTATGTTTGAAATGTAAAACCGAAGCAGGAAGAGTACGAGCTGGCTGACCCAGTACCAATTATTTTATTGTATTTTATTTTCCTTTGTTTGTATGCAGATGAATCTTTCACTGTGATAAGATTCAGTTCTGTTTTACTGTGTATATTTCCAAAAGTTCATCTTCTTTGCTTTATTTCACATGTACTTACTGTTCACCGTGTGCAAAGAAATCCTTCCTCTAAATACTGCAATATCGATTTGTTCTAATTTATGACGGAGAAAATTTGACGTTGTGTTCTGTTAATTGTACAGTATTTGATTAAAACAATAAAGTCCAACCTCTGTTATTTGTTTGCATCTTTAACATCGCACCTTTATTATTTTTTTACCCTCTTATCCGCAGTGCAGCAGTTTCGTGTTGTCTCCGTGTAATAAATGCTCTACCGCGATGTTAAAACGCGAGTTGGTTATTAACAATGACAAGGAGAAGCTGCAACGGTGCACATGTTCTTTGGCAGGGATTACCCCAGATTAAGAATAAGAACCGCCCGCTGATTGGCTCAGCTCAAACCATGCCACTTGGAACGGCTCAACAGGTTGGGAATTACACCTGTCCGACGATGGGCCTCAGAGTGCTGAGGGTGTCCTGCCGCTCCTGTCAGAACCGGGGCTGAGCGTGCTGAGCTCGGCCTCCGTTAGGATGTAAATGTAGAGGAATTTGTAGAGTAGGCCGCTGGCTGCACAGATTGGCGATGGTGCTTTACCAGGGACCCCGGCTCCTGGACTTCACAAAGACCCCGCCGCACCTGCAGTTCAACAAGTATGTCCTGACGGGATACCGGCCCGTGTCCACGGCTCCAGAGTGCCTCAGGAGCCTCTTCTACGTGCACAATGAGCTGGGCAACATCTACACTCACGGTAGGTCCTCGTACGAAAGCTCTGCATCAGAAGCCGCTCTGCACAAGATGGAAAAGGGTCCGTCAAAGTGGTCAAACTGCTTTAAATGTACCAGGTCAGCACTTTCACTCACGCCGGTTGCACGCATCCTTGAGGGAAGTGTAATGAGGATATGGGGTATTAGCTCTAATCCTCCCTGGGAATCCCAGAGTTGGAAATATCTAACGGTTAACTGGGTCTTTAAAGGTGACTGACGCTGCTGAGGGTTTAGGAACCTGCAGAACACGGCCCGTTTGGGTCCAGCCAATTACAAACCGCAAACCCAGCGGAGGCAGAAATGATGGCGCGTCCTTGAACAGGACGGCAGAAATTAAAGCTTTCTTTAAAAAGGCGCGTTCTCCTTGTGCCGTTTCCAACATGGCCATGGCGTAAGTTCATTAACACTAACAGTCTTACTGAGAGGAAGGGAGGAGTATTGGCATTAAAGTTGCCCGTGTGTTGGAGCAGCTGCCATTCATATTGTTTTTTTTTCTTTCATATATAGATCAAGAGGAAGAAGTTTCTGTTTATTTCCTGAGTTTAGCTGAATCAGAGGATGTTTCTATGCAGCTCTTGGGATTAAGAAATAACAGGAAATCATTTATTTTCATATAATACAGGACATTTAGGATTAAAAACAGCTTTACTAATCATTTTGCCTTCATTCTCCCCTCTAGGCATTCCCTTCCTCCTCTTCATGATACTGCTGCCTTACAGTATCCCCTGGATGGAGGTGGACAGCACCTGGATATGTGTCGCCCATTACCTGGCCTGCCTGTGCCCCACCATCGGCTCGGTGCTCTACCACTTGTTTATGAACCACGTCGGAGGTCAGCATGTGTACAACACTCTGCTCTCCCTGGACATGCTGGGGGTCTGCCTCGTTAACACGCTCGGTAAGCCTCCTGATAGAAAGCGGATGCAAGCTCAGACCGTCGGATATGAATCTGTGCTTTACGTGCACCAGCAATACGGTTATTAAACTCATCTAATGCATTGTTGTAAAAGTAGCTCACTACGATACGATCAACTCGTTCAGCAAAGGCTGTCATTTCATGTTAATAAAAAAAAAAGTCTGCAATTCTGGATACTAAAAGTTCTTCTTCTGAGGTGAATGTGGATTTAAATTGCTTTTTATTAACAAATGTCAATCCACAATCAGCAGGTGTCACGCACAATAACAATCATTGAGGATTTATGTCACTTCTTATGCAATGTGTGGACCAGAAATATCCAGAGCAGATGCTTACGGAGAACGTAGCGGCTCTCAGCAGGCTGCTGCACGCAGTGGCTCACTGGCACGGTTCAACCTGAAACTAAATCTAAATAACCAAAGGTAGTAGAAGGAAAAATGGCATGTTTATTTAAAAAAAAAAAAAAAAAAAAAGGCTTTACAAATTAAAATCTGAAACTGCAATGGGGCATTTGTGCTCCGCCTCTCCACCTTTGGCTGCAAATTATAGCTCCAGGTATTTTGATGTAAGTCTCCCTCCATTTTGCCCACATAGACGCTGAAATCTTTGCCTGTTCTTCTTTGGACTTTTAACTATTGCCACAAATTCTCAATGGGCAATTTGAATGTTTCTTTAATCTTATTCCATGCCATGGATCTACACAATATAGTCTAAGTTGTTCAAGTGAGAAAAGATATATATATATAAATAAACCAGAATTGACCTAGCACGTCCATATGCATCCATCCCCTTTTCTATGAAGCCTCTAAAAAAGGTTCTGGTGCAACCAATTACCTTCAAAAGTTTACATAATTAGTGAAATGAAGTCCACCTATGTGCAGTCTAAGAGTCACATGACCTGCCCAGTATAGACACACCTTTTCTGAAAGGCCCCAGAGGTGCAGCAGCGCTGAGGCATCACACTAAGGAGCTCTCCCAACAAGTCAGGGACAAAGTTGTTGAGAAGAACAAGTCAGGGTGGGGTTGGAACAAAATATCCAGACATCTGATGTTCCATCTTCCAATGGAAAAACCCTCAGTATCACCAACATCCTGGGTTCAGGAGAGGCCCGCCCACCAGAACCACAGACCGGGCCAGGAGGGCATTAATCAGAGAGACAGCAAAGAAACCAAACGTACTGGAGAGAGGCTGGAGGATGTGTCCACAGGACCACGATAAGCCGTACGCTCCGTAGAGCTGGGCTTTATGCCAGAGGGGACAGACAAAAAGTCATTACCTAGTGTTAGAAATAAGAAGGCGCGTGTTAAATTTGCCAAAAGGCACGTAGGGCAACTCTCCAAATGTATGTAGGAAGGCGCTCTGGTCAGATGAGACAGAGGAAAACGCTGTCTGGCCCAAACCCATCAGCATCATGCTGTGGGGACGTTTTTCAGCAGCAAGTTGAGGGAAAGGTTGAAGATGCTAAATACAGGGATGTTCTGAACCGGTGTCAGTCTGAGTCTGCTTAACCAGGAAAGTCCCGTTGAGATTATTAATCTAAAGAATGGGACCGAGGTTCACCCTCCAGCAGGACAATGACCAGAAGCACGCTGCTAAAGCAACACTCGGCTGGTTTAAATGTGTTGGAATGGCCTAGTCAAAGTCCAGACCTCAGTGCAATTGAGAATCTATGGTCAGATCTGAAGATCGCTGCTCACAAGCGAACACCAGCCAACAAGAAGGAACCGGAGCAGTTTAGCCTGGAGGAAGGGGCAGAAATCCCAGAGGCCAGATAAATCGAGCTCAGAGAGACTGATCCAGAGACACTAGCAGCAGGAGTTGCTGCTAAAGACACGACAGAGCGCTGGATGTATGTTTTCTGTTATCGTGTCCTATTTGATGTTTGCTTCACAATATTTACTTAAACCATTTTAACTGCAGGCTGTGAGGCAGCAAAACGTGAAAAATGCCAATGGGGGCCGATGTGTGAATAATTGTGCAAGGCACAGTAGTTCTGGACTTTGACTAGGCCATTCAAACACATGAATATGTGTTATTATGAAGCATTCAACTGTAGCTCTGGCCGTATGTTTTTTTTGGTCACTGTCCTGCTGGAAGGTGAACCTCCACCCCCGTCTCAGGTCCTTCGCAGCCTTTCCACCAGAGTCGTCCCACATTTAGCTCCATCAAGCTTCCCTGTTCAGAAAAGGGATCTCCGCAGCACCATGCTCCCACCATCACGCTTTATTGCGGCGATGGTGTGACAGTTTGCACGTAGGTCAAAAGGTTCAGTTTCGGTTTCATCTGACCAGAGCACGCTCTTCCACATGTTAGCTTGCCCGTCCCCTACGTAGCTCCTGCAGACTTTAACAGGAGCTCCTGTGGTGTCGCCTGCTGTTGTTTCACCCGAGCTGTGGATCTCTGCAGCTCCTCCAGAGTCCCGATGGACCTCAGCTGCTTTTATCCAACAACCTACCTGCCCAACTGGTCAGTTTAGACGGACACTCTCGCTCCACGTTCAGATGACCGACGAGATGCTCAAAGCTTGGGACGTTGCTGTAGAACCAGAACCAGCTTTAAACTGGACCAGAACTTCCTCCCTGAGCCGTCTGCTGGCTTCCTGGGTCTTCATGATGCTGGCTCTCCTATAATGTTCTCCACCAAACCTCCAGAAGAGCTGGATTTATCTTTAAGGTTAAATTGGACCAAACGTGGACGCTCCTCTTCAGCTGAGGCTGAATACAGCAGTTTTAGATTTATTTGTAAAATAAGAGTTGCAAACCCCGTTTAATTTCCTTCCACTGTGCTCCACCCTATAAAAAAAGTGAAGTTTGGGGTTGTAACACTACTTAGAGGAATCTAGGCGTATATTTAATTTTAGTTTAAATATCTCAAGCAGGTTTACGAATGTTCCCCACGAGGTTTTAGTCTCACACACGGCTAATTTTAAAACGGCTGCTAACCTGCAACAACTTGTTCCCCGCCTCTCCTCCTCCAGGAGCTCTGCCCATCATTTACATCACCCTCCTCTGCTACCCCGCCCTCCAACGGACCGCCTTGCTGGCCTACATCCTCCTGTCAGCCTACGGGATCTACTGTGCCACCACGGCCCACACAAACTTCCTGCGTCTGCGGGCCTTCGTCTGGCAGGCCTTGTTCCGCTTCAGCCTCTTCCTGTTCCGGGTTTACGGCAACGGGGCGGGCAGCCCCGACTCCCTGCGCCTCTTCGTCATCATGGACACCCTGGCCGTACTTGGGGGGCTGGTCAACGTCGTCCAGATCCCCGAGCGCTTCAGCCCCGGCCTGTTCGACAACTGGGGCAACAGCCACCAGATCATGCACGTCATGGTGGTCTGCTCCATCATCTACCTGCACTGGGGCACCATGGAGGATTTAGCCTGGATTAACAGCTTCCAGTGTCCGGCTGAGTGACGCAGGCGGCTTCAAAATGCACTTTAGTCCTAGCTGCTTCCAACTCTCTTCAGCAGAGGTTCATCAGGCCGGAGAAGAATGAGAATCAGATTAAAATCCTGAGCATACTTGATGCATAGTTCTGCTGATTTGCAGTAGTTTGACCCAGAATGAATAAAGATGAGTCTGCAAACTTGCAATGCACAATAAAGTATATATTTTTATATCTTGGGCTGAGGTGTTTATTTCAGGCAAGAAGTGAAATGAGTCTCAACAACATGGTTCTCCTGTTTAATCTGAGAAAAATCAGTCACCTTAAAAAAAGGGAAAAATCCTCTCAAATGTTTTACTTTGAATCTGGATTTGGCAACAAAGTGGACGATTATTTTCTAGTTATAATTAATCCTGCAGCTCTTCATGACGGCTTAAATAAAAAAAATAAAGCATCGACCCACTCCAGACTGCATTCAGTTAAGTAAAAATGAGGGAAGGCGCGTCTCAGTTCGATCTGAGAGAGGAGGGAACGTCTGCTGCGGCCCGGCGGATTATTCGTTTTAACGCAGAATCACACAGAATCAGCGGAGGAGCCGGACTCTGGTCCGATCGAGCCGGATCAGTCTTCGGCGGAGCTGCTGTCGTCCTCGCCGTCCGACACGTCGGCGATGGGAAACCGCAGGAGGGCGGCCACTCCGCTCAGCTGCGTCAGCTCTGAGGAGACAGTTCAGGGTAAATCACTGCAGGAGGCTCAATAACGCCGAGAGATTCATTTTATTTAATGAATAAAAGGCATCAGAATGTGCCAACCTGCACATTTATGACACATTTACCTTTAAGATCAAATGGTGCTTTGCATTAAATTGTATCAAAAATATAAAATCAAACTGGAATGACTGTCTTTATATTAAAGACGAGTAAAGATCCTAAAACTAAAAATTCTCTTTTCCAGCCTCAAAACTTCATTTTGCTAATTTTAGGACAAAAACTAGCTTCGGATTTTGAATTTCACTGCGATTTTTTTAAACACCTGGATCAACTTCGACCAGCTTTAGTTACAAAACAAATCTCTAAATTATTTTACTTTTATTATTCTTTAATATTAGGGTGAGGACTAATAGAGCCGCTGCTCCTCCAGGTCCAGAGGAGCCAGTTGAGGTGGCTCGGGCATCTGGTCAGGATGCCTCCTGGACGCCTCCCTGGTGAGGTGTTCTGGGCACGTCCCACTGGGAGGAGACCCAGGGGAAGACCCAGGACACGCTGGAGGGACTATGTCTCTCTGCTGGCCTGGGAACGCCTTGGGATTCCCCCGGAGGAGCTGACCCAAGTGGCTGGAGAGAGGGACGTCTGGGCCTTCCTACTGAAGCTGCTGCCCCCACGACCCGACCCCGGATAAGTGGAAGAAGACGGACGGATGGATATTCTTTAATAAAGGCAAATTCTTTAAACTACATCCTTTGCTTTGAGAAAACTGCTGCCTTTATTTTATTTGTAAAAAATTGAGATCCGTCCATCTGAGATCGGGTCACAGGGGCAACACAGGAGGGAAAGCCAGACGTCCCTCTCCCCAGCGACATTGTTCAGCTCAGTCTGGGGGACCTGAAGGCGTTCCTGGGCCAGACTGGATATATAGTCCCTCCAGAAAGTTCTGGATCTTCCCCGGGTTCTGTTTCCGATGGGACACGCCCAGAAAACCCTCAATGAGGTGTCCACGTGGTCTGAAGCATCTCTGACTCCTGTCGATGTGCAGAAGCAGAGGCTCTTCTTTAGGTTCCTCTGCCCTTTCTCTAAGGCTGAGCCTCCAGAGGAAAACCATTTCAGCCGCTTCTATCCAGGATCTGGTTCTTCCGGTCCTGAGCCAGACTCATGAGGATGGGAACATAGGCGGACAGGTAAATCGAGAGCTTTGCTTTTTGACTCACCACAACAGACGGCACCAGTAAAAAGTGCTAAAATAAAGAAATAGCGCCATTTTAAAAAGAAAACCTTTTAATTTAAACAAATCTATTCAGCAGGAAAACAAAACCATTTCGTTTAGATTTAGAATAGATTCTTTTCAATCTGATCCGATCTCAAAATGGATCGCTGACATCAAAAACATTTTGTAGCTTTTTACCTGAATAACACGACTGTAGTTATGCAACATACTGATACTAGTATGATATTAACATTCAACAGCAAATTAATAAAGTAATGGTAGTTAATGGCGGCTGTAAGGACCAAACCCTGAACTTTGGGGCAGTTGTTTTCGCAAACGTGCTGAGGATCAGAAAACCCAAACAGGTCCAGGGTAGAAAACAGAGAAACCTGGAGCGTTATTAAAGATTCTCCTCCCAGAGTGGAGCGTGAGTCGGAGATTCAGTGGAAAATGCTTTTATTTATTTTTATCGATCTTCAAGAATCAATATAAGAATCGATTCAGAATTGGAAAATAATGTTTTCTAACACAGTATTTGTCTTGGATTATTATCCTCTGAAAAGGATCTGACATCCGGGACATAAACGTTTACACAGACCTTCACCTCCAGGTGGCGCTACAGAGCTCCGTCTCTCTGAGGAACAGACGTACCAGACTGATACAACGAATATTTGCACTAGTCTAACCACGTCTTCCTGTTTTATAAAACCACCATATATGTACATATTTACAAAAAAAAAAAAATCCTGATTTCCTTTTTTATCTATTTATACTTAAAATGTCTTCATTGAGAGTAAAGTCTGACTATATTTACCTAAATTAATTGTTCTACGTTTTTCATTATAAGATCAAGCTGTTGTAATTCAGGATTCATTTAAGGCTTTAAACCCGTTGGTTTTACCAGCGGCATCAATGAGTGTGGAGGGTTTAATTCAAAAAATATGTACAAAAACATTTAAATCCGTATTTAATATATCTTAAATTTTCCAGGAGTGCTACTCTATGTCCAACACAGACAATAAAGAAGTTTCTAAAAAGAAACGATGGTTCTTTTGATGGAAAAGTATAATTCACAGTGATAAAACGGGTAAACTAAACATATACATAAGTTTAAATAACCATGCAAACAGCCTCTATTTAATAATTACTTAAAGTCTAATTTCACCTCTAACTACCAGATTCTCTGCACAGAGGTCAATGACAAGTTTAATCCATTAAATAGCAAAATGGTGGACATCAAAATACTCCTTTCACTTAGAATATAATTCCTAGCGATTTATTCAGTGAGGAAATGCTGGTTAAACGAGTAAAAGAAGTAAAACAAATCTACCTGCTGCGTTTATCATTTAAAGTCTTTGTAACTTACGTTCACCAGAGACGTGAAGACTTGAGAATATTCTGCATGGAAGAAAAACAAATAAATTTCATCTATCCAGATAAAGGGTTGAATGCATTACTTTTATATGAACTATTTAAATATTGACGTTAACTGCCGGTTACCTGACATTTCCACCGTTGTCTCTCACGTTGTCAACCAGCCGGACGTAGCGACTCCGGGTCTGAATGTCCTGGTGTCTGAAGGCAGAACCAGGACAAATCCTCATTAGTCAATTAGTTTAGCCGGGTGGTTTCTACTCCAGTTCCCAGAGTTCTCTGTCCTTTTCAGATCTTTTTTTTTTTTTTTTTTTACATAAAAATAAAACTTTGCAGATTTTATGTTCGATATTTAAAGTCTGATCTGATCGAGGTCCGTCTGTCTGGACGGATGAAGATGGATGGATGGACTACTGTTTTCAAACCTAAAATATCTCGACAATCATTTTTTTATATACTGTGGCAAACATTTTTAAAGGAACAGTAATAAATTATGATTAATTACAATAAGACCGCATTTTAACTTTCTTAATTAGGGCAAAACCAACAAGTAGGGGGAATTCAGCCTTTGTCTGGAGAAATAAATAATTTAAGTGTCACATCAGTGTTTGGTAAAAGAAAACTGCAGAATAGATAACAGCTTTATGGAGAGTTTACCTTTGATTCAGTCATCTATTACTTTTTTTTATAGTCATCTATTACTTTACTATAGTTGCTTCTATTTGCCTGGAACTTTCTATTTGATGCAATTAAATATTTCTTACGGGGGGGACAAATAAAGAGTCACTTTATACTAAAATAAATTGTGTTTCATAACCAACATAGATCTGGTGTATAAAAAATATTTTTACAGCGTAAACAAGGAACTTGTCCATGCCAGTGTTGCCACATCCGCTTATTATCAGCGATTTTGGGCTCTTTCACTTACATTGTTTACAAGGCAGAGGTAATAGAGCTGTTTGCTTGTTTCTCTTCCAAGAACTGGCAACGCTGGTCAATGCATACATTCAGCAGTAGCTCTGCCTTCATAGTAATTTAGCATTACTTTTTCCTCATTGGGCTGCACTGATGCCTTTGCATGTTCGCCCCGTGCATCCGTGGGTTCTCGCCGGGTACTCCCGCTTCCTCCCACAGTACGAGAACATGACTGTTAGGTTAACCGGTCTCGCTAAGTTGCCCTCAGGTATGTGTGCGTGGCTGTTTGTCCTGTTCCTCTGTGACGGACTGGCAACCTGCCACAAGCAACTTCGGCATCAGGGTAGGTTTTATCTGCTCTAGTTGTCAGCTTCAGTCTGGATCACCATGACCTGCTATTATTAGCCACATTAGCCTCCAATAGTTTTACTACTAATTGGAGAAGCAGTAGTTTGTTTAGTTACTTCTCTGTTTAGAAGGTGATCAACACTGATTCGTACCACGGAAAGGAGCAGAAGTGCATCTCGACGGAGGAGCTCAGGCTGACAGAGGAGTTCAGGCTGACAGAGCGCCGTCTGTGCCGTGAAGCTAACGTTTAAACCAGGGGTGTCCGAACTTTTTGGCACATGGGCCGAAATTCAGAAGTACTTGACGGCCAAAAAATGGATAGTAACGCTAAAAAAAAAAAAAAAAAGGATGTGCTTTACAAAATGTGATAATTTTAGGTAAACAAATTCAGATTTTCTGACGGAAAACGATGTTATCTGTAGATCGAAAGTTAAAAACGGGTTTTGCACATTTGCTTTATTAAAATATTGTCACCCAGTTTGCAAATTATGTTGGACTTGACTGAGGAAAAAAAAAAGCAATTATTTTTGGTCTAGCAATATGAGAACAGGATATGGGCCGGTATTTCTTTGAAAACACTTGCTGTATTTAGCTAATTTTAGTAAATGATTTGAAAAGAAAACAGCTTTTAATAAACAAAAGTTTGCATTGGAGTTAAAATCCTCAGACAGAAGTGGTCGTATTTACTATGAAATTAAATAGAATGTAAAAAGTGTGTTTATTAAAAGATTATTTACATTACTTACTTTGTGTTGTTGGAAGATCTTAACCTGTCTATTAATTTTACACTAATAAAATTTGTGCGGCTGCAGGAAGGCTGAGCATCTCTGATAACAGTTTGCATTGGTTTTATGCAAATTAGTATCTTTGAATAATCTATTTTTTTACTGTTGATTATGTCGAGAAATCAATTATTCTGACAGCCCTTAGACGTACAGATAGATACTCATTAGGATGGATGTGTGGCTGGTTAATTTGTGGGTTGAAACCAGTTAAAATGACAAATTAACCCGTTTCACCGAACGAGACGCGGCTCACCTGAACAGGTTGTCGCTTATCAGCAGGGTGTCGATGGCCAGAGCATCAGCAGCTTTTTCTACGTGAGCTATCCTGTGAAGAGGGACAGACGGGGAGAAATGAGCGAGCGGAGCCGCCGCCGGTCCCAGACGGGCTGTTCTGGGTCGTGGCTTCTCACCCGTAAAAGGCTCTGTCGGGCTCGTGCTGCAGCATCTTGTAGAAATCCTCCAGGGCTTTCACCTCTCCAGCTGCCTGAGAGTCACACAGAAACACGAGGCTCCAGGTGAAGAGGCTAAAACTTGAACTCATGAAAACTGCTTTTAGATCAAATAAAGGAAGAAATTACTAAAGGAGGCTCATGGGTTCGTTTAGCGTTTGCGCTTAACGTGTTGTGCGTTCTATCCACTTTTATTTCATATTTTCCACAGATTGCACGACTTTTCTGAGACTTTAAATTAAAGCAAACGATCTGACTAATCCCACATTAATCAGATTTTCCCCAGATGATGAGAAATGTGCCTCAAATAAAAAAGGGGAAACGGGTGAATCACCTTGGTGTCGGACAGCCTGCTGGTCACCGCCGGGTCGCAGAGGATTTCTGCAAAACAAGAATCTCGTCACGTCTTCAGCTTGTGGTAAAATCCGACCGTTTCTTTCGAAAGGCGTGCGGCACCTTTGAGCGAGTACTTGTGGCCCGACGATGAGTGGACCAGCATGAATTTGGGTCGGTTTTCCAGGAGGACCTTGTTGTCCTGGCGCACCGCCTCTTTGAAGACGTAGGTGAAAAACTGGTCCTTCACGAAGCCGGGGCTGGCCACCAGGATGCACTTCACCACTAAGAGCAACCAGAGAGCAGCTCTTCATGTGGACCAGCAGCTACAGTTCAAATTAGAGAAGCGTGCGCCTGATCGTGCGCGCCATGGCAGCGTCCTACCTTCAAAGTTGATGTGACGAAGGATCGCCTGCATCACTGCCTCATAGAACCGCTCCAGCGCCTGGAACAAACAAGAGGAAACGCTCGTCCTGTGAGCCAGAGAAGACGCGTCGCTCCTCCGTGATGCCGACACCGAACGCCTCCCAAAGTATTCACACTTCCTGAAGGTTACGGCCACGAACGGGAATGCATTTTGAATCCACTCACGCTCCGACACGCCACAGCAGAGGACTGACCTTCTCATGCTGGCTGCAGCTTCCCTTTCTCTTTCGGGGGATGGTGACCTCCACCTTGGCGCGCAGCAGGGTCATGGCGGGGGTCACCAGCACCACGTTGGCCAGACCCTCCTGCATGACCACGGCTGCCACGTCCGCCCTCTGCACCGGATCGCATGCCTGCTCTGACAGGGGGAGCGGGGGACACATGGATATGCTGAATTTATTGATTAATAGAATTAAAATTCTTAAATAATAAATCAATGAGCTGTATTTCTGCAGGACAAACGTCAACTATAACTAAGACTGTGTGAGCAGAACCTACTCAGTTAATTGATCCCACAATCAGCGTCTTTCTGTTTTGCCCTCGTTTATAAAAGCTGCTAAACCCACAAACCCTCCTTCACGCTTCTCTACATCTTCCTGCCTGCCGGGCCTTCATGCTGCTGGTTGTTATCGAATGCAGAACTGCTGCATTTATACTGACATTAAATTACGCCAGTGGTTCTCAAATGTTTTCTGTTGCGCCCCATCCCAAAAAATGTTTTTATAACTTTTAACATTATTTGTTTTAATGCATTAGAGCTGCCGTTCTAAGGATTCCCCAGAATCCCTCTTTAAATGTATAACATAAACATGGGTTCATTTATAACGGGGTTTTTAACCCCTAGAACGTTACTCTTCCTGTTTATTCACACTTGCATTTATATAGATTTAAAAATGACAATATCAGTAACAAAGCATGAAAAATGTGTTTATTTTACATGAAGTTAAGGTGAACTCTGACTCTTCTAGTTCAAAGATCAGCACTGAGAGCTACTTCATTGTTGTGGTGTCACACACCACAACAATGAAGTAGCTCTCAGTCTCAAAAAGCTTGGTGACCCCTGATCTAGAATGTTTAAACATTATCACACTTTTTTAACTATATAAATATTAATAAAATAAATGGCTTTTAGCCCGACTTGTACCTGCAGTCAACTTTTAACTAGCTACGAACCTCATATGACAAGAATAATATCAAGTCATTAATATTAAAGATAAACTTCGGTTACATTAAGTTTTGTACCTTTTTAGGCGTTTATTAATAGTATTCATCAAAATACTGACTGCAGGGGGCGCTGTTGCCACATTTAAAATGATTTATAAGGCCCTAATTCTCTGGACAAATGAAGACAAGGCTGTTCTTGGTCTCTTCTGCAGTACCTTCACGTCCCCCTAGAGCACATGTGTCAAACTCAAGGCCCGCGGGCCGAATCCGGCCCATCAAGGTAATTTATCCGGCCCTCAAGAGCCAAAAAAGGCATTTTATGTCATAAAGTAGAGGCGTATATCCTGTTAAACTGTATTGTATTTTAAATTGTAAATTGTATTCGCGATTGGACGATAGGACCTTTCCTTGGCTTTCAACACAATCTGAGATGTTGACTTTGTTTCACTGCATTTTTACTTTCTTTAATTTTATTACTAATTTTATATACCATTTTGCTTATTGTTTTATTTGTATTTTATGATTGTGTGTAGCACTTTGGTCCTGTGGGTGTTTAAAGTGCTTTATAAATAAAATTGGTACGGTACAAAGTGTCTAAAACTGTGCCTGTTGTAGTGAATGTTGATTTTTTCTTTAACTGTGTAGTAACAGCATCCTGCCACTAGATGTCAGTTTTCCCACCACACATTAAAACAACCCAGAAATGTCCAAAAAGAGAAAAGGTGATGCAGAATGAGGAGTTTAAAGTGTAACTCACCATAATATAAACTTTATTTGCAGATAAACTGGGCCCTAGAGTGCTACTTTTATGTTACTGTGCATTTTTAAATATATATTTTTATGTAAATTGAAATGAAATTAGAAAATCAAAAGTATCATCTATGCATCTATACACGTCCAACCGGCCCTATTAATCACTTTGTGATGCCAAAGTGGCCCCGTGTAGAAATGAGTTTCACACCTCTGTCCTACGGGAAGCACTGAATTACACAGACGGGGCGTGAATACTAAAGTAGAACTTTCATGGTTTTATTTGTATAAAATGTCGAAAACCATGACTTGTTTATCCTCCACTTTCATAATTTAGCACTACTTTGGTTATAGCTCATAAACTCACTCCACTGAAGTTCATGGAGCTGTGTGGCCATGATTTTAGGTCTGACTGGTGTCCATTTGCTGAGGAGGAGGAGGAGGAGGAGGAGGAGGAGGAAGAAGAGCAGGACGTGCTTACCGATTCGATCCAGCACGACGCTGTCCCAGCACTTCTTAGCCAGCGTGAACTTCCTGTTGAGCTCGAGCTCAATAGTGTGATAGGCCCCCATCTGAAAGACACCAGAGCATCCCGTTTTATTCCCAACGGGCCCGAGAACAAAAACAAACTCAATCTGAGCGTTTGCACCACTGGGCTTTTAGCAACAGGCTTGTGAGGAGCTGCACCTTGCATTGAACCATCTGTAACCTTTCATGCACTTTGAGTCCTTTGAGAAAACGCCTTTGAGTCTATTGTGCAATTACTTTTGTTGCCTTTAAAAAGAGGCAGATGTTAAGGAGCTGCAGCCCAACCCGGTTTAAATAATAGACATGTGCGTGTCTGTTATTTAACTATAATGGGAATGGGTTTCTGTGGCCCTAACTGAATTCTGTACAGCACGCTGTTCATGTGCGGTACTGTAAAGTGATCTATGAGGAAACGCTGGGTTGGATTGACACTGAAAGGAGGGAAAAGTCCTTAAAAATGACAAGAATGGCGTCGGCTCTTCAGAACATGACCCACTGACTGAGGGCAGGTCCACTAAAAAGAAAATATTTATGTGCAGAAGAAACGCTGAATGGGAAAAAGGCAAAAGTCTGACCTTGACATACTGGTTCTCCTCGATGTTGGTGCCCTTCACTCTCAGCTTACAGGCCTGCGAGTCGAAGTCGATCGTCTCCACCGATAACGTCAGGGTGGTCCGAACTCTGGAGCTGCCCACACTTCCAGTAGTGGACTCGGTCTGCACCTTCCTGTGAGAAACGAGGCAGCGACGCAAGGCGCCGTTAAGATTTTCAGTTCTGCACATGGACTGTCCATCAGGAACCTACTGCCTGAAAAAATAATGCAGTTTCTACGTATTTGTTCATGTAAAAACCCAAAAGATCTTTACCAGATCTTTATGTACAGTTTAAAATATAAAATCCAAACATTCACGATGAATTTATGTGTGAATTTACACACGGTACCAGGAAACAACAGAAGGTGGGAGGAAGCTAGGACTGACACAAGGGAGGTAGGAAACATGAAAGGGAGGAAGAAAGGATGGATATGAGGGAGGGAGTAGACAAGGAAGGAAGAAAGGAGAGATACAAGGAAGCTAGGAAACAGGAAGGGGAGGAAGAAAGGATGGATATAAGGGAGGGAGTAGACAAGTGAGGGGCAAATAAATGGCTCTTTAGGTAGTAACGGTAGCCGATCCCTGGTATAAACAGACAATATATCGCTTTTATCCATGTGCAATTACTGCTTATTGTCTCCTTACATTCTGTTTAAGTTTATTTTAAGTAGACCATCTCAAGAACCCAAACTTATCGATTAACGTCAGGAGCCACTGAGGTTCCCTTTCTGTAAAGAAAAGTCGGCCATAACCCCTTCAGAGCGCAAATTTAAAGAAAACGCGTACAAATCAAAACGTTACCTTTTATTTCTTACTTTCAGATGCTCCATCTCCCGTCTATATATTAATAAAAGATTCTGTTTTTTTCCTGTGTAACTAAAACATATCATGTCCCTGCCGTTCTCTTCGTACAACAGATTGAACTCTACAAATGAGGCCACTTATGTAATCATTGTGGCGGTGACGCATACAAACGCATGAAATGACAGGAGGGGATATGCTAATCTAGTAATTACCTCGTAAAGTAATCACCACCGACATGAAGCCGTCCAATCGTGAGTGGCGTTATCAATCAGCAGAGCTGAACCGTCAAAGCCCGGCAATCTCTATCAGATGAAGCGCCGTTAAAAAGTATCCGCCCAATTACGGATCAGGCATGATGCTCCATTTCTGAAACGCTGAGCGAGTTTTTATACCGCATGTAAAAAAAAAGTGACACTTTGGCCTCGTTAATCCACAATATACTGTGTTTTCCACAAAAAATTGAAGTTTTATCGTAGAAAGAAAAAAAAAAAAGGCAGGTCTTGTTTTTGGTCAGGATAGGTTTTCATATAGGAACCCTCTTACGGGTGTCAGTCTTGCCCAGCCTCTCTAATCATGTACGCTAATGACAAAATCATGGAAAAAGTCGATTTTTTTTCAGTAATTCCACTCAAATTCTATATATTTTCCTAAATGTTTATTCAGAAATGCACGCTATTCTCTTCATGGAAGCCCAATGAGTGCATTGGGAAAATAAAATCCCAATTTTTAAAAAATTAAAACTTAAAAAGTTGTAAATTCAAAATAATTGATTAAATCCCTGTATCGCCCAGCCCTACTGTGTCTCCTGCAGAAGAAATGGAGACCATTTAAAGGCCTTTGCAGGCGTTAATTAGTTAATTAGCTGATCAGAGTGAGGCACCAGGTGTCTGCAGCATTGGACCTTTTCACAATATTCTAATTTTCTGAGATCCTGAATTTGAGGTTTTCACTAGTTGTCATTTATAATCATCATTATTAAAAGAAATAAACGCTTGAAATATATCAGTCTGTGTGTAATGAATGAAGATAATATACCAGTTTCACTTTTTGAATGGAATTACTGAAAAAAAAAAATCCACTTTTTCATGCTATTCTAATTAAAAGCCAGCAGATGCAGACGTCGTTACGTCCTGGATAGCTCGCCGTGCTCTCTTGTGGTCACTACGGTAGACTCCTGGGATGGTTCTCCACGTTTTCCTCCACCTGTGCACCACGGTTCTGTGGCGTCTCAAAAACGGGTTCATCAACCTTTTCAGAACGAAACACGTCAGCAACTTTGCTTCTCGTCAGTTCTTGAATGTCTTTAGATTTGGTCACGATGCGTTGCTTTTTAAGATGTTCTGGCCCAGGGATTTTTTCTCCAACCCCGGTCCTCGAGGCACACTGCCCTGCATGTTTTAGGTGCTCTCCTGCTTAAGAGCACCTGATTTTAACTGAAGGTTGATAAACAGCCTTTTACTAAGCTGCAACAATCTGAATCTTGTGTGCTGAAGCAGGGAATCGTCGTAATTAGTGATCACAAACTCAAATCCCCGAGGGAGGTTGTCCTGCAACTTTTAGGCTTAGATTTTCTTGCGTTGTCGTTCACATTTCCAAATACATGCGACTTGTATGTGATCTCCTGTGTGAACTGAATTCATACAGAGTGCAGTTGAGGACGCGATGACGTCACACGTAGCAAGGGTGCTCAGTGTTTGCAGAAGTAAACATGGATTGTAATGCTGGCGTGCATTTTGCGATCTTTAATTTCTTTTCTAACCGGAGCTTTCTCTCCATTGACTGCTCTGCCCATTGTTGTCCGCCATGGGTGTCGTTTTTCATCCCGCTTCTGCATAGCAGGACGCAGATTAGTGACGTTTGTCGACTATCGGTAACGTACAGGTTGGATGAATGCGACCTGGCCGTACAGACACAGGTCGCATTTGAAAAGATCAGATCTGTGTTGTTCAGACTGTCATGAAAAGATCAGACCCAGGTCACATATGGGCAAAAAAAAAAAAAGAAAGAAAAATCGGAACTGGGTCACTTCAGGCTGCAGTGTGAACGTAGCTTTAGTTGCCCAAGACGCCTGGATCGAATGTGTGAACTACCTCACCAGCCTGCAGTCGAGCTCAACAGAGCTCTGCTGCTGAGCCAATATTACTGAGGTTTGTTGAACCAGAGACGCATCTAGAAGTTGCAGGTCACGGGCCCTCGAGGACCTGAGTATGAGACCACAGATCTAAAACGTGCAAAAGGTTAAAAATACAGTTCTAGCCGACATTACATCAGACAGGCTCTACTTAGCTGATTAGACAGAAACCGGGCCTTGTTGTGCCCAGTGGAACTGAATCCCAAGCAATTCTGGTTAATCACAGCTAATTCATGATCTGAATAAGGTTAAAAAAATAATAAACAAAAAAAAAAACTGTACTTCCATTGTTGTAATAGAGAACCTTTCGCTCTTCACACGAAGGGCTTTCAAAGCAGATGAGGGAGAGCTTCCCGGCTTTTAAACTGTAGGAGGGTGGCGCTCTGTAGCTCTAAATCCACCTGCAGCGTAGGCTCCCCTAACAACGGTTAGGTTTGGGAATGTCATCCTCAGGACGAACCTAACCTCTGTCAGAGTTCGGTTCGGTCTGAAATGAACCAGGGTGCTGTGTTTGGAGAAAATCCTTCAGAGTTTCCCAGGTGTGAAAAACCAGAGCCCAGAAGAAGGACAAGAACAAAAGGCCCTAATATAACAAGGAAAGTAAGGCTGGACGATAATTCAATAGCAATATTTATCGATCGATAATCGTATAGCGATGATTGAATAAAAGGGTCAATAAAAAGTTCAATAGAATAACAGTTTTCATTCCTTTTTGCATTCTAACCATGTAGGTCAATATTAGTCATTATATCCTCCCAACCAATCACTCCGCAGACCCAGTAACCAAGCTCCGCCCCCTTCAAAGACTTCAAAGAGCACACGTTCTTTTTCATTTTTTAAATACTTGCAGTTTTGGGTTCAAAGTTGGTTGAATAAAGGGTTGAGTTTGAATTCAGTGTTTGTGTCTGTATCTAAAAATAAGTCGCTAAGTAATAGCAATATAATGGCCAGGGCTGCACTTAAAAATATACGTTTTGAATTTGTTGATAATTACATCGATCAGTATCATTTCTATTTTATCGTTATGCTTTTTTTCCTACATCGTCTAAAAGGAAATTATATCGTTTATTTGAAACCTGCATTTTCCTTTGTATGCATTTGTTTTATATAAAAATATGTTTGATGATCCGAAACATTTCAATGCAACAAAAAAACCCGATAAAACACATTATAGGGGACGGTGGGGTCACTAACTAAACGATAAACTAAAACATCCCAGCCCACCAATCTTTATCGGATATTTAAACTCGCTACAAGCCACAAAGCTTGACCTCTCATCCTGATGTTACCTGATGGTTGAGGCCCTCAAGCTGTCCCCCATCTGGAGCAGGTTATAGGTGTGCCACATGTCCTCCGCCTCCTCCGGCATCAGGGTCACCTGACTGACACACGGGGCGTAAGACAGTTTTATTAACAGGTGATCAAATTTTAAAATATGCTCATGACAGGATGAGAATCCTACAAGACGAGAGCAGATCGCGCTCATGCAAAATCACCTCCATAAATAATAACGCGAATGTTGCTGTTATGATTAAGTCATTAAAAAACAAAAACAAGTTTAATCTACAAGGGGAATAATCTTACAACACCTTAGCAATGTTTTCATTTACACTTTACAAAGCCCTGGCCTCGTTAATGCTGCTGTTACAGCAGGTGACACATTGTTTTTTTTAGCTAGCTAACGTTAGCACTCACCCGGCATTATCTTTCTCGATGTCTTTATTGAGCAACTTCATGGCTGGAAGGTTGTAAAACAGACGCGGGAGTATCAGCCTGAACTACAGCGGTTCGCGTCTGACCGAGTTGGAGGCATTTTCTACACCAGCAGGAGCGCAAACTAAGAGAAAGCCATGTCTGAACTTTACAATGAATCACTCAGTTCACCGTGTTGCCAGGCGCCGAGGCATTGCGTCACGAGAAAATACGTCGTTCCATTTGGGTCACTTCCGTGGGCGTAGACTATGGCAAGATGAGTTATCATATAACAATTACCAACTACGTTCCAGCCAGTAACCAGGAATCAGTATTTTGGAAACTGACCCCAGTATTTTGCGTATATAATGACAGTTATTATTATTTATTTATTTTTAAGCATTAATAATTTCACGTTTTTCTACAAGGCGGTAAAATTCCAAAAATTAGCTGACAATTAACTGATCTAAATTGCTCCCTGGAGTTTGTTTTTTATTTATTTTCATTAGATCACTATTTATTTGTTTTTGTGTATAATTTTTTTTTTTTAACTTCAGCCTTTTTTTACTTGTTGGCAACATGGTTTGTCTGGGACGATTATCTATCAGAGTTGGGACCTATGTTGCGCTCCAATCAGTGGCAATTCTAGACCAAATTTACCAGGGGTAGATTTTTCAAAATCATAATTTCTCACTATTTCACTGCTAGTGTGTCTCTAGTAGCCACATTCAGGCTTGGCGCTTGGAGCTGAACATAAACATTGTTTTCTTGGTGAGATTGGCTGATGCAAACATGTTGACAGTTAAGATTACTGGATCAATGTTTGCTTCTGTGCTTGTTTGTCTCTCTTGTTGTGTCTCTGCTCTGTCTTCTGTAACCCCCAGTCGGTCGAGGCAGATGACCGTTCATACTGAGCCTGGTTCTGCTAGAGGTTTTTCCTTCCCACTAATGGGTGGTTTTTCTTTCCACTGTCGCTTTATGCTTGCTCAGTATGAGGGATTGCTGCAAAGCCATGGACAATGCAGACGACTCTCCCTGTAGCTCTACGCTTCTCCAGGAGTGAATGCTGCTTGTCGGGACTTTGAAGCAATCAACTGGTTCCCTTATATAGGAAATTTTTGACCAATCTGTATAATATGATTGATTTTGACTTTGTAAAGTGCCTCAAGATGACATGTTTCATCATAGAAAAAATAATATTTGATACCCTCTGAATAATAATATTATTGTTTGAATTTACACATGTTTTGTTTCTCTTTTTATCCAATATAAACTGGCCCAACATCTTTAGGAGATGATTTAATATTTTTCCATAGAATGTTGAGGACAAAAAACAGGGTTGAAGTCAGTCAGACACAAGAGCCAGTGTATCTGCTCAGCTAGAATCAGACCCATTTCTATGGAGGTAGTTATAAACAAAAACCTGGTAGTCTTTTACTTGGGGCTATAAGTAACGCACCCTGTTTACCAAGAGACAGGCATTAACAGGATCAATACATTTTTCATCTCCAGCTTAAAACTCTTCTGGCCAGCCTATGACGCCAAGCCCACACTTAGTTTCTTGATCTGTTGACAATCAACTTGTTGTGCAGCAGTAATCACAGCCCCCCCCCCCCCCCCCCCCCCCCGCCTCTCTCTCTCTCTCTCAATACACAGTCTGCCATGCTTAAATCCATTAAAAGCATTCAAGTTTATTCTGCTTGGAATTGAAACCTACGCCTAAAAATGATGGTATGACAAAAAAAATACTCACTTGCCAAATAATTGTGCACACAATGTAGATATCTGTGCTAACTACATTTTATAATGCACAGTTTAAGTTTTTTAATGATTGTCAGACATTTTTTAAACTGAGCTTCATTGATACAATTTTTCAGTTGGAGGAACCTTGAACTTTAGTTTTGAAAATCATCATAGTTTTGCCTGTTTTATTTCAATCACAACTATTAAAATACCCGTTTTAGATTTGAATAAATCCTATTGTTAAAACTTTTTTAATGTAATTTGTCGTGAACGCTGTCATGATTAAGTGATACAATAGCCTGCCGTACTTACCTAAAACGGCTTCTCTTTTTTTTAAATCGTACGTTTAAGATAACCAAATGCTGACATACTTTAAATGCAGCCAATCAAAGAGAAGATCGGGCGCGCTAGATCCCGCCTTCGCGGGTAAAACCAACCAATCGCAGCGCAAAAACATTCTTACCACTTCCGTTCGCCGTCGCTTTCAGCTAACACTCTTCTACCCTTTTTTTGTCGATGGCATGGTGCTAGTTAGTGATGGCGAGATGAAGCCTCATGAGGCATTGAACCACTCAGCCAACTGGTTCGAGAAAAGGTTAATTTCTTGATGGTTCATGTGCACACAGCACCACCTACTGGCAAGTTGTATAATCACAGCCAGCTGTATCTTAACACGTGTGATGCATTAATTTTTGTCTATTATGGCTCTTGGGAATGACTTCACAGAAGGTGTAGGACGAAATCATTTGTCTACATAAATTTTGTAAACACATGTGTACAATAAAATATTGTTTGAATGTATTCTCTGTGTGTAATTATTCCCAAAATAGGAGTGTCATGTGATATGGCATGTTGTGTAATAATGTTTTTCTGTGACTCTACAAAAATGGCATAGCCTTAATCAGGCAGAGGACAGTGAAAGTGCTTATGGAACTAGGGAGGGGTAATGAATAGGCTGATGCTTGTGTAACTTGGATGATTTCATGCATTTTTATTAAGAAACAACAATTTCTCCACAGTTTTTGGTTTCAAACGATTTCTCTTTTTTGATACTACTTCTCCAGCCTTTGAAAAGACACGCTCACATGGCACAGATGATGCCGGGGTGCATAAATAAATAAGTGCAAGTTTGTACAGATTGGGGTACAGTGACCGATGATTAGCCCAGTACTCCAGGGGGTTCTCCAGCCTGCTTATGTTCGCCTCTGAGAGGTAGCGCTGGACCTCTACGGTGGCATCTGCTGAGACATTTGGAGTCCTCTTTGCCTCCATGACACTAGTGTCCAATCTTTGCCAAAGTCTGCTACCTAAATGGAAACCACAGGTCAGGTTAGTAAGTGTTTTAATAGGAATAAGTAATCTCAAAATGTAATACAAAAGATTACCTCCACTGAATTCTTGAGAGGTGGAAGCCTGGGGAATCTCGTGAGTGTTCTCTTCTAGGTTCCGTCGGATTACGGTGGCACACTCTGAAGTCAAGCGCTTCACTGCTTCAGCAGCTTTTGTGTTGCTGAAAAATGCTATAACTTTAAATCGTGGATCCAGGAGTGTAGCCAGCGACAAGATGCTCATTGACTGGAGCATGTGCAGCTTCTCCCTGAGATGTCTGATGAGCTGCTCTCCTATTTGCACTGCTTCTGCAGGTGCCGACTTGGTGTCCTCCTCCTGAAGGGCATTCTCTATCATCTTCAGGAGGGGGATAACTTTTGATGCCGACACGTGTTGTTCTGCCGAGAGCTCCATGGTGGCGTCATAGACAGGAGAGAGTAACGAAAGGCACGCTACAACAATATCAAACTCACTGGCAGTTAAATAGGGAATGTCAGTGTGCAATCCAGCCAATGCCGCTCCTACTGGCTCCCTCAACTCCAACAGACGGTGCAGCATCAAGTAGGTGCTGTTCCATCTTGTTTCCACCTCCTGCATCAGCTTGGTTGCTTGCATGACCAGCTGAAGCTGCACTTGTGTAAGCTTCTCCTTTAAAGATACAGAAGAGTAGGCCATTAAGTCACTGCAGTAGGAGTACAGACAAACTATTAACATTATATATTGGAATAAAATAAAAGAGGATACCTTAGCAGTGGTGCTGCTTCTAAAGTAGCCAACCAGCTTCCTTGCTTTGGCCCGGAGACCAGAGAGCGCAGGTTGGTGGTCAAGCGCCCTCTTCACAATAAGATTGAGGGTGTGAGCAACACAAATGTGGTGGCGAAGCTTCAGGTCTCTCACGCATGCCACCATATTAGGAGCACCATCGGTGACCATGCATGTCACCTTGCCTGAGATTCCCCATTCCTCCATCAGGGAGGCTTTCACACAAGCAATATTTTCAGCAGTGTGAGACTGGGGGAATGCCTGCACTCCCAACAACACCGAGCTCAGCTTTTCATTCTCCTCCACAAAGTGGCATGTCACTGCCAGGTAGGCATCCATGTTGATGGATGTCCACATATCTGATGTAAGGCTAACAGCAGCCACCTTCTCTACTTTAGCCTTAGCAGACTCATATTTGGCCTCCACCATGGCCTTCAGAGCCTAAAGGAAGAGATTATATATATATATATATATATATATATATATATATATATATATATATATTGCTGAATTGTGACACATACAATAATGTAGTCATTCGTTTCATGTATGGACCCACACATACCTGCCTTGTAGGGAGAACATAATTGGGATCCAGCTTAGACACAAATGTCCTGAATCCTACGTCATCCACAATAGTGAAAGGCTGGGTATCCTTCACTATCATGGAGACTAGAGCTTCATCCAGCTCTGCTTTTCTGGTGGCTGGTTAAAAGGGAATAAATACAGTGTCTGTTACCTATCTTTATTTGCACAACAAGCACACATCAGCATGCAAAAATTGTGAAAGTGTGTTTTTAATATAGTAATGAAATACCTTGGCTGGGTGAAGCTCCAGTTTCATCCCTATTCTCATGCAAGGCACGGTAGTGCCTTAGCATGGATGAGGTGTTATTATTGTACCCCAACTCCTTGGAGCACAATAAACACCTCACCTTTACACAAAATAAGAAACAGTGAAAAATACAGTTCCTCATAAGCAAACCTAATGCATCTGCAAATGTTCAGTTCACCTTACCTTGTTAGGGCTTATCAAATCAAAATGTTCCCACATAGGGGACATCCTCCTCTTTCTCGCCTGCTCCATCCTACTCCTATCCTGTCCTCGCACTCCTAAATCTCCTATCTATCTCTTTCCTAAACTCTCCAAACACCAAACTAACTTTCTCAAACTAAATAACCACTATCCAAACTCTACTATCCAAACTCTATCCACTCTCTCAACTGACCGCAACTCTCCTACAACAACCCACATTTTGAATGGAGCTTGTGGACTTTTTAAAGCCGTCAAACCCCGCGCAACAATCTGAGCCACTTCCCGAAGCAGTCACGTGGTACAGCCGGCCAGCGAGGCTTCGGACGTCATCGTTTTCGGCTCCTCCCCCAAATGAAGCAAGCCTCGATACGCGCATTGCGGAAACGCCCCCTCCATTACTCGACACACGCCTCGAAGCCTCGGCACATAACGTAACATCACTAGTGCTAGTAGCTGCGGTATGAACGGGGTTGTTACGGGAAAAATCGCAACATTTAAAGGCTAATTAGGACATTTACTGAAAAATTGTTGACGATTTATATTTTCAGCAGCACATGTCAGCCACCACATTCACAATATTTCAACTCCCGGCCTCAGACTTTGAGGTTGACAATTATTCCCCAAGGTTAGGGAGCTAGCGCGCTAACGATAGCCGATTAAAGTAGTTAAGCTAACCGCAACTCGGCAGCCGCTTCAAGCCACCGCGTCTTTATTTTCTCGATCGCTAAGGAAACCCACCACACACAAAAAAATAGGGGAATAAAATGGCGGAAGCCGACAAGTTGAACATCGACTCCATTATACAGCGCCTGCTCGAAGGTAAGACCCACAATATACATTTATCCGGACGTAGGTGCCATTTTAGCGAACAGGGAAGCCGCCAAAGCTAAGCTAAGCTAGCAACTTAGTCATCTTTGGCGTCTTGCAAACGAAGCTGAGGACTCAAAACTGTGCAGGAGCCTGAAAATCTAGCATATAAAATCTGTTTTTCCCCCTTCTTTTTCATATGATCGCTTAAAGTTTCGATGAAATAATCGACAAAACATGCTCGGGTGTTGGGTTTTCTTAACCTCATATCGACAGTTTAAGGAAGTAATGGACGCATTGTCTCAGATTTGACCAAAACATACACTTTTAACAGTTATTTTGTTTTTATTAATGGCTCCAGTGTTCCCAGTTTTGTATTCCCTGAACTGCAATGTGAAAATTTGCTTTCTGAACCTGCATTGATCCATTCTCCGTGTTATAAAAGATGAGAGTTGTGACGAGTTAAAACAGCAATGATCATTCACAGTAATCCTAAACAAATAAAAAAAATAAAATAAAAATCTGCGGGCACAGAGGTAGGTGTGTGTTAACAAAACATTGAAAGAAATTGTGTGTCAAAGCAAAGTGTTTCACCTGGAATCCTATTAAAAGACTTTGCAAAGGATGCTGTTAGTAAGGTTAGAAAATTATCTAGAGTGATGCTTAGCAGACATTTCCTGGGCGATCGCTCTGAAAATGAAGAAATTAGAACATTATCCTTATATATTTAGCAGACTTTTATGTTTTTAATCAAACTAAACAAGTTTGCTTCAGATTATCTACTGCTGGGTGAAGCTTTACTAAGGCCAGAAATGGTGGGAGTTGCATTAAATGGACAAAAGGAAATCTTGTTTTTGACCTGCAGATCAAATCTCCATCCAGTCGATCGCTGCAACTCTTTTTCCCAAATCAAGACAGCCGTATTGCTTTAAAGTATGAAATTCTGTCATGATTTTTATCCCTCGCTTTACTCTGAGGTAGGGCTGTACGACTTTGCCAAAAATCAATATTACGATTTAATTTTTGACTTTTCTCTGCCTTAAACCACAAGCAACGAAAATGGCCTGTAGATAAAGATGTTTGTAAACAACAAATTTAACTGTTTTTACTAATCAGATATTATTACTCAAGAGAGCAGCTTTTAATTGAGTTGGAAATCAATCCTTGTTGAACATAAAGTGCAACCAACAAACAAGTCTATGTATTAAACCTTTGCTATGCTGAGATTCCTGAAAGTTTCATGTAAAAAATTATGATTATATAAACTCTAAAACAATTAATACAATTAGATTATCTCTCTGCTGCAGCTCTCTTCCCTTCCATGTGGAGCAAACCCACTTTAAACATAATTACCGACGCGTCTTATAGATTAATTTGTGACATAGACAAAAATTGCAGACCTCTGCGATTTGGAAATTGTGTTTTTTAAATTGCGACTATATTGTAAATGCGATTAATTGTTCAGCCCTACTTTGAAAAATAAAAACTTTTATCCCAGAATCACCAATAATTCCACATTGGAAACAAATGTCATATATCAGCAGGAATCTTTCTGCAAATGTTATGATGAATGTTCCTTGTTTTTCAGCGATTGGACTAAATTGTCAGGTTTTTTTTTTTAGGAAATATAGCCTCAGTATCATAATTATCCGTTAAACATTCACCATCATAATTGGATCCAGAGATATTGACTGGAATCTGCGTCTTCTGCAGTTTATTTTCACGTGATTTCATAAATCAAATGTGCAGATTTAAAAACAGTATATGTATATAGGTACATGGAAAATATAAATTAACTGTTTGGTTGATTTAAAAGAATCCTTCATATATATAAAAAATAATAATAAAAATCAAACTCGGTTTTGAACAAATAAAAACTTATAAAACTGCTTTTGTTGTTTGCCAAACTCTGATCACATTCTCCGGTATTTTAAATTGGTAAAAGATACAATTATACTTTAAGAAATGGGCATAAATCTGCCCCACGGTTTAACATTTAGATCACCAGAATATTGTTTATTGTTCTTTATTTAATCTAATTTTTCAGTGTCGCTGCCATTGGGTATGTTAGCAAGATTATGTTCAAACATCCAATTAATTTAGAAGATCTTAATCTAAATTTTACAATCATGTTAAGAAGTCAGAGCAATTGTGAGTATGACATTTAAAAAATTATAATCTTTGCAGATTAATTTTGATTATTTGCCATAGCAACACCTAATTTTATACATATTCAGGGATTTTCTGCTATTTATAGCAATTTTGCACCAGATAATTTCTACTTGCAGATATAAAATATGATGAATATTCATCAAGAAACCAGAAAATTGAAATCCAAGAGAGACATTTAACTCCATGGTGTAGAAATTGTTAAAATAAATAAAACCCCTTTAGGTCCAGTAACAGTGATATTTATGAGCATCATAAAGAACTAAAGATGCAACAATCAAACTTTTCCAGAGCGATGCAGATTTCTGCACCGCAAAAAGGGAACTAGAAGTAAAATGTTCTTGAAATCAGTATATTTGTCCTTAATTTGAGCAGGTAAGACTATTTGCTAATGCAATGAGTATTTTTACCCCTAAAATAAGTAGATATCCTGCATCTTGAAATATGATGGAGATGAGTTGTTAGTGTTTTAAGTGCAAAAATCTTATTCCATTGGTGAATAATCTTATTTAGCTGCTCAAATCAAGGACAAATACACTAATTTCAAGAACATTTTACTTACTTTTACTTCCCTTTTTGCAGTGCGGGTTTCTTTAACTCTGAATTTCTTAACCCTAACGTGCGTAAAAGACCAAATATTCTGCGGGTTCTTTGACTTTGGTCTCTGTTTGGGATCCAAAATGCACTAAAGCGTGCGTCCCTAAGCCAGCGGAGTCCAAAGTCGGTCCTCAGGGGCCGACGTCCTGCATGTTTTCATATGTTGCCCCGCTTCAACACTCCTGGATCACACAAACGGTTCCATAGCGGGCCGCTGCAGAGCCGGGCGAGCCGGTAAGGAAGCAGTTCAGCCTTTTGGATCGGCTGTTCTGGAGCCAAGACACATCTAAGACCTGCAGGACGCCGCGGCCCTGAGCTCCGTCTGGTTTTTAATAAACGTAAAAAAAAATATTGGTCTGTTTGCAGACCAGGAAACTTTTCTCAGATCTGCTTTATCAGTGTTTGACCAACCGGCAGCAGATTGATTGCTGCTAAAATACAAATTATTCAGATCCTTTGGTTTGGTTATATTCCAATATATATATATATATATATATATATATATATAGAGGTGCGTTTTTAAAAACATGACATAAAAAAGCCATTCAGTCCCCAAATAGTGAATATTTAAAACTCCCACTGTTAGAGGTTGGTTAAGTGTTTTATCTCCGCTCTTGTTTGACTGAACCGTGTTTTGTCTGAACTCCACAGTGAAAGGATCGCGCCCCGGTAAAAACGTCCAGCTGACAGAGAACGAGATCCGCGGCCTCTGCCTGAAGTCCCGGGAGATCTTCCTCAGCCAGCCCATCCTGCTGGAGCTGGAGGCGCCCCTCAAGATCTGCGGTGAGCCTCGGTTGTTTTCACAGGAGGGGGGGATGGGGGGGGGGGGTCATTGTCACACAAATGTTTGAGACGATGGTTGTTTTAGCTCCCTGGAACCGTAGGGAGGGACTTCATGTGTCCGATCTCATTTTATCAGTATGGGAAACTCTGGAAAGAGGGAAAACCGATGCAGTGCGTAATAAAGCCGATGGCTTTGACCTTGCTTTATTAAAAGCATGCAGAGGTTTTTTTTTTTTTTTTTTTTTGGCTCACCGCCGCTGTGTTGTTGTGCAGCGAGGCTCTCCTTGGACTTGTTCTCCTGAGCCTTTGTGCTGACGACGCCGTTCAGCGCCGCTTCATAGGAACTAAGGCGCGGAGTTCAGAAAGTGAGGAGCTCAGAGAAAAGACAGAGAAATCAGCGCAGCGCTAAATAAGAGCACACGATCGTTTTCCCAGCTAAAGCTGCCGTCACATGTTGTTTTGAATTATAACCGTTGGTGCAAAATATGAAAGCTGCACTTCCCCCAAAGGAAGCGTTGGAGCTCCAGCCGAGTTCTTCGCCTTTTGTTTCACCCAGTGTCCGACATTAACGGCCAAGCATAATCTATTTTTACCAGCCAAAATATTTATTCTGACTGATTCCTGCTAAACGTCTCCACATAATCCCGCTACGTAATTAGCCTGAGCTAAACGCTAGCCGTTAGCAAACGGAGTGTTTGTGTACGTGAGCGTTTGTTGTCGTACGAGCTGAAAGCAGAGGAACGTAAAGCAGCCTCCGCCAAAATCACTGAAAAACACGACTTACTTGGTGCAAGCATTCGCTCGCCATGTGGCGGCTAGCTAGCCCTCTGAGATTTACTCAGCAAACGGAAAATTTACTCTCATTTGGCGTCTGGCGAGTGTTAAACTCGGACCCTGCTTTCACCACTTCGCTGTTTGCTGCCCTATTTAAAGTTCTACAGTTTGCTTTAAAAGCTTGTTTGACCAATAGATGCAGCTGCAGATTTGGCCTAAAACAAAGCTGAGTTTGAATGTTTCTGGGTATCCTTAGCGTGTTCACGGCCAACATGGGTCAGCGGGCCGTTTTTAGTTTTACAGCAGCTCCAAGTCGGACCAAAAACATGGCGGCAGATTACGTCGTCTCCGCCTTTTTGTGTCCCAGCTTCCCTCCGTCGGACAGTAGGAAAAAAAACACAATTTTACGTGGTCTTTTGTGCAAATAAACAGAAACGTCCCGTCTGATGAACACCGAAAGGCAGCATCTGTACGATCGGCTAAATGTTAAATAATAGAAAGCTGCTGCAAACAGTCAAAGAATGACGTTTTAGTCAATGTTGCTGCAAACAGCCGCCATCATGAATGCTGAAGTCGGGTCCATCCTGTTCCACCGACTTCCAACTCGTAATACCGACTTCAGGGGCCATTCCTGTTAAATTTCCGACCCGGAGGTCGTTAATCCCGACTACCGAGGAGAAAATGGAACGCACTAACAGCCTCTATGTCACGGTTCCTACATGTAAACTAACTAATGTAAGCTAACGTGTGGTCAGATGAGACCAAAATGTTCTGGACTACAGGAACAAGACGGCGGCGTCCACTACGACCATAAAGAGAGTTGCTCCTGGAGGATCGCTGCGAAGTCTGGGCTTCCTCGGATAGTAAACTCCGACTTCTGTTAGAACTAGGGTTGATTAGCAGTGTGTTTAATTGAATTGTTTAATTGAATTTTAGGCTGTCTGTCTTATTAATCGGCTCTGTTTCTGCTAATCTTCTTGTGGGTTGACTCTGTTTGAATCGAGTTAACGTCAAGCTGCTTTCTCCTCCCTCCAGGCGACGTCCACGGGCAGTACTATGATCTGCTGAGGCTGTTTGAATATGGCGGCTTCCCGCCAGAGAGCAACTACCTGTTCCTGGGCGATTATGTGGACAGAGGCAAGCAGTCGCTGGAGACCATCTGCCTCCTCTTGGCCTACAAGATCAAATACCCAGAAAACTTTTTTCTGCTGAGGGGAAACCACGAGTGCGCCTCTATTAACAGAATATATGGCTTCTATGATGAGTGTAAGTTATACCACTTAAACCTTCCATAACAAGACGTTTGCTCTTAACACCATTATTCACGGCCCATAAACTACTTTACGTGGCAAAAAAAATCACTTTTTTATTTGGCCTGCTGTGTGAGAGACCAACACAAAGATTAGTCCTGATTAGTGAATTGTCTCGGCGTTTGTGATTCATTTCAGTCTAAATCTGAGACAAGCGAACCGAGACGACCGTGAAGGACCCATTAGACGGGTCACAGGGGAAGTTTAAAGCAGATTTGGTCGGTTCAGAACAAGGAGACCGGCTGTTGGACACGATGGTGGCAGCATCATGCTGTGGGAATGGAAGAAAACCCGTATGAAGCCGCAGAAGTTCAGCGTGTAGAGACGGCCTAGTCAAAGGCCAGGTGCATAAAACCAATGGAGAATCTGTGGCGACGCCTGAAAATTGATTTTGCTTTGACCCAATGGGTTTAGGAACCAACAACAGACGTGGAAATGATTGATCAGTCTGTCAGAAGAACAGCAAAAAAAAAAAAAAAAATCAGCCTGCAGGCCGAATCCCAGTTTTACAAACTATTCACTGCAAAAGGGGAACTAAAAAAAGTGTAATTTTCTTGAAATGTGTGTATTTGTCCTTGATTTGAGCAGAGAAATAAGATGATCTGCCAATGGAATAAGCACTTTGACCCCTAAAATAAGATAATTAGATAAACTGCACTTGAAATAAGATGATGGAGACGAATTGTTCCTGTTTTAGGTGCAAAGATCTTATTCCATGGGCAGATACTCTTATTTACCTGCCCAAATTAAGGACAAATACACTCATTTTAAGAAAAACCTGCTTGTTTTTAGTTCAGCTTTTGCAGAGTAGCAGAGCACAGATGCATGCCACACTTTTCAGATTACACCTGAAAGATTTTGAAAGCGGTTTAGAAGTCAGATTGTTGTCCTGCAGCTTCACAAGTGAGCCGGCCGCGGCGTCAAGCCGCTGCCTGGAATCCCAGTCCAGCAGCGAAAAGAAATAAAAGTTCACGCTGTGTTTAACGACTCCTCTCAGGGCCAGGATTATGTGGAAAGACGAAAAGGAAAACCTCTAATCTCCCAAGACGACCGACCCGCTGTGGTTTTCTCCTGCAGGTAAAAGGCGCTACAACATAAAGCTGTGGAAGACCTTCACCGACTGCTTCAACTGCTTGCCCGTGGCGGCCATCGTTGACGAGAAGATCTTCTGTTGCCATGGAGGTAGCCTGCGCCCGCCGTTCATGTCTGCTCTGCTGTTTCTGTCAACATCGCGGTGGCAGGAGCGCATAATTGACTCTATTTATGTGCCGTTTTCTCCGTACCAGCCGACAGACGTACAGACACAACTTAAACCGAGTCACAGCCTGCGGGGCGGCGTCACATGGGTAGATTTTCATCCTGTTCTTACCAGGATTGTGTTGATGGGCTGCAAAGAGGGAACTAAAATTAAGTAAAATGTTCTTGATATGAGTGTATTTGTCCTTGATTTGAGGAGGTAAATAAGATTATCTGCCAGTGGAATGAGTATTTTTACCCCCAAAATAAGATAATTGGATAAATCGCACTTGAAATAAGATGATTGAGATGAGTTTTTCCTGTTCTAGGTGCAAAAATCTTATTCAGTTGGCAGATAATCTTATTCACCTGCTCAAATCAAGGACAAATACACTCATATTAAGAACATTTGACTTACTTTTAGTTCCCTTTTTGCAGCGTAATCTCAAGAATGTCGTCGGTGATCGCTCAGCATTTCTGAGTGAATTTACGTGCATTAGTGGCTTTATTTTTGCCGTTTTAGAGAAATTAGCAGCGATCTGAAAACGGTCCAGACAAAACGGCAGCGGCGGTGAATAACCTCCAGTCAAAATATGTAAACACAGACGGCTAATCCTTAGGCTCAGCTCTACCTCCGGCTTCATGCGAGCAGTTGCATAAGATCGAACCCATGAAGGAGCTTTATCCTGCCGAGGTCGTACAGCGGAGACTAAACGAAAAGTGTTTTTAATCACTGCAAAAAGGGGAACTAAAAGTAAGTCAAATTCTCTTGAAATTCGTGTATTTGCCCTTGATTTGAGCAGCTAAATAAGATTATTTGCCAATGGAATGAGAATTTTGAACCCTAAAATAAGATGATTAGATTTACTGCACTTGAAATAAGATGGAGATGAATTGCTCCTATTTTAAGTGCAAAAATCTTATTCCATTGGCAGATACTCTTATTTACGTGCTCAAAATACACGTATTTTAAGAAAATGTAACTTTTAGTTCCCTTTTTGCAGTGATCACGTTTTTAGTTCTGCTGAGGGAAATTTAAAAAAAAGAGTTTTCAGCAATAGGACATGACCTTAAAGGGCCGTTTGGTCCTGGGCGCCTGCAAGAGTTTATTCACATATTAAATTATTTGTTTTGTAGAAAAGCCGTTTCGTGAGTAAATGCCTAAATGTGTCGATCCCCTATGATAGAACAGTGTTTTTGGCTTTAGAACCGCCCTGATTTATTTGAAAAGCTATAAATCACAAATATTTTGACATTTTCAGCACTTGTTGTGCGAGAAAACGACTCAAAATAAAGCATATTGTCAAACTGGGCTGCTGCTTTTTAACCCCGGGGCCTTCGGTCTCCTCCAGGCCTTTCCCCGGACCTCCAGTCCATGGAGCAGGTGAGACGGGTCATGCGTCCCACCGACGTGCCCGACCAGGGCCTCCTCTGCGACCTGCTGTGGGCCGACCCGGACAAAGACGTGCTGGGCTGGGGCGAGAACGACCGCGGCGTCTCCTTCACCTTCGGCGCAGACGTGGTCACCAAGTTCCTCCACAGACACGACATGGACCTGATCTGTCGAGCCCATCAGGTCGGTGGGATGGTTTCATTAAAGCCCGCTGAGCAGAGCAGCTGTTGGCGGTTTGTTCTGGAGTAATCTGAATAATTGCTTTCTTTAAAAGAGTAGTTTTAGGGTGATGATAATAAAAAAAAGAATCATATTTTAGGTATTTCTTCTAAGGCGTGTCCGGCTTGTTCCAGCCTGCAGTTCTGTGACGTCCTCTTAACAGGTTGGGTTATCGTTGTGCGCTTGGTAAGCTTCGGCTGGGAAGGTTTGTGAGGAACCTTCCTCTTTCTGTTCGCTGCAGACTCGTTGCTTAGTTTAAAATGTTTGCCGGCGGTGCAGCAGGTGGAAGTCGTTCAACAATAACAGCAGCAGGGCGGAAAGCTGCAGCCCGTCCCAGTTGTTGCTGTTGGCTCACGACGGCATTTATGCACCTGGGTTCCAGGTTTACGGCCCTTTTCCCCTCAGTTTATCTATCAGAACAGGTTTGCAACGCTTTGGGGTGAATTCCTCATTAATCCCCCACCCACACACACACACACACACACACACACTCACGTTCCCCCTTTTCACCCCATGTTCTGAGCCGCGTCTGAGAGCAACCCGTTTCGGGGTCGTCTCTTTAAATCTAAAGGAGGCGCTTCACACCGCGCCCCCCTCCACTGCAGTCGGCCATTTTTGTAGTACGCTGGGGGACGGTATGTTCAGCATCCTTCAGCTTGGACTACAGATTCGCTCCGAGAAGTTAAAAAATGGCGGATTCGCAAGACTGGTGAGATGGAAGTCCATGACCTTCTTTAGCAGCTCCACAGCCAAAACTGTGACGTAATTGTTAAAAGAAAATGTAATAAATAACTAAACTTTAGATAAAACTAAACGGGTTGAAAAATATGACCCAAGAAAAGGATATAAGGATATCTAAGCAGCTCCAGGAGACACTACACCCAACTTTTCTGCCCTCCTAGGGACTCCAGGTACCCAACAAAATGTATTTAGGGCTAAACAAGTGGATTTTGGATGATATGTCCCCTTTTAATTCAATTCAATTAATTTTTATTTATATAGCGCCAATTCATGAAACATGTCATCTCAAGGCACTTTACAAAGTCAAAATCAATCAGATTATACAGATTGGGTCAGATTATATTCCGTTTTATTCCTTTTAAAGGAATAAAACGCAACAGAAGGTCACCGGAGGTCATTCAGAGACTCCGCTCCCTTACCTGGGTCAGTCCACGGCTGCCTAGGGATGCACAGGTCGCAGATTTGTCATTATTTAATATCGGTGTAGGCAGTATGCATATCACAAACAACTGCCAGGACTGCAGAAAGGGTTTCTAATTATATTTAATGCAGCATAAAAATGTTTTAGACGGTAAACAGACGGTAAGGTGGACAGATCTGTAAAAAAACCAAAGCAGCAGACGTTAGGACAATAAGGTTATTGTCCAGAACCGACGTTTGCTATAAACCAAGGTTGACATGATAGTACAACTTCAAACTCGATACCACGGGAACATTTTAGTTTAAGGGCAAGAGCAAAAATGTGATTCATTTGCAAGATGAGAAACTTGCTTTAACTTCCTTAATTGGGGCAAAAGCCAATAAGTAGAGGACAATTCAGCCCTCAATTAAAGAAATGCATTATTTAAGGGTCACTGTTGGCAAAACAGTAGACCAGATAACATTAATAAGTGCTAATATCCTTTATGGAACGTTGTGTACCTTTGATTCAGCTCTGTAATTATTTAATCCTACTATAACTGCTTAGCTTTAGTGGGCCTCTGAATGCTTCCATTTGCCTGTTGCTGTTGATGGAAATAAATGTTACGAACAAATCATTCTTTATTTCTTCCTGTTTCAAACAAACTCGGCTTCGTCTCGTATACAAAACCACGTTTTGAGTCGTAAACAAGGATCTGGTCCATCTAAATGCCTTCAGCAGCAGCTCTGCTAATTCTGCTGAATATTTCCTTCAGTGATGAACCGCAGCAGCAGGGAAGTTGCCGTTTGTTCTGACTTTTTCTGCTCTAATTGTCAGCGTCAGTCTGTAATCTCTGCCATCAGCCACGTTAGCCTCCAGCAGCTTCACAGCCAAACGGAGAAGTAACGCAGCGGTTTGTTTCTTGGCTTCACTATCAGCTGATCAACACGTTCCTGCACAGATTCGTACGGCAGCAGGACGGAGCGTGGCGTTGGGCAGACCGACAGAACCCCGTCGCTGGGCTCTCCGTGTCTGTGGCGCTAACATTTATACGGACGGCGTTGCATTACGTCGTCCGGGAGGTTTACTATTATTACACTGCTTCAGATCTAATGAGATTCTTACGTTGCTCTAAACCAGGGGTGTCCAAACTTTTTGGTACGTGGGCCAAAATAGTCAAGTCAAAGGCCAAAAAATTAACACAATTTTTTCTAAACCAAAAAAAAATATTTTTTTACCTGCTCTACAAAATATGATAATTTTAAATAGATGTCAGATTATTTGTAGGAAATGAATGTGTAAATTATTGTAGGTCCAAAATTTAAAAAATGGTTCGGCTCGTTTGTTGTATTCATCCAGTTTGCAAATTATTTGGAATAATTTAATTTGACTCTTTAACAATAATAAACTAGTTTGAGAATGATCTCCATGGGAAGCAGAACGGAGAGGTACAGAAGATCTTTTGTCCCGGCCGCCGTTAGACAGTTTAATGCCTCTTGAAGGACGTGGTTTTTATTTTATTTTATTTATTTATATATTTATTTATTTTTATTTTTTAAATCCAAATTTATGTTTTTATCCTATTTTACATGTTTTTATCTATTCTATCGGGCAGATGAATTTCCCCTATCGGGGATCAATATAGTAATTATCTATCTACTCTTTTTGGTCTAGCAGTATAAGAACGGTAATTGGGTCAGTTGTTCTTTGTAATTAGCCAGTTTTAATAATTGAATTCAAAGCAGATTTTAATTTACCAAAGTCTGCATTTGAGTAATTAAATATCACCGGATAGATGTTACTATGAAATTAAAGAGAACGTCAAAAGTGTGCTTATTAAAAGATGAATACTTTGTGTTGTACTTAAAATTTTTAATTATAGGATTTTATTTCAATTCAATTCAATTTTATTTATATAGCGCCAATTCATGAAACGTCATTTCAAGGCACTTTCCAAAGTCAAATTCAATCAGATTATATAGGTTGGTCAGAAAGTTTCCTGTCTAAAGAAACCCAGCAGGTTGCATCAAGTCTCTCCAAGCAGCATTCACTCCTCCTGAAAGAGCGTAGAGCCACAGTGGACAGTCGTCTGCATTGTTGATGGCTTCTGCAAAAACAGAGCTAAAAATAAATCAAATTTTCTTGAAATGAGTGTATTTGTCCTTGATTTGAGCAGGAAAATAAGATTATCTGCCAATGGAATGAGTATTTTGACCCCTAAAACAAGATATTAAAATATACTGCACTTGAAATAAGATGATGGAGATGAGTTGTTCCTATTTTAAGTGCAAAAATCTCATTCCATTGGCAAATCATCTTATTTACGTGCTCAAATCAAGGACAAATACACTAATTGTAAGAAAATTTGACTTATTCTTTGTTTCGTTTTTGCATTGAGCCTCCAGCAGAACCAGAACCAGGCTCAGTGTGAACGCTCATCTGCCTCGACCCACTGGGGCTTAGAGAAGACAGAGCAGAGACACAGAAAGCTCAGAAGCTCTGATATAGGAATCCTTTCTATGTTAGATGGTAATAGAGGATGATCTGCCTCCCCTGGATGATGTCACAGCTAACAGAACGCCAAATCAGGTGTACCTTCTATGAATAGAAAGAAGACAAAGAACAAAAAGTTAAAAGTTGAAAAAACAACAAACAATGCAGATTGGAGAGCAGTAGGAGAACTCAGCAGAGTGAGAGAAATAGACCCCGATGTCTTCCAGCAGCCTAATCCTATAGCAGCATAACTACAGAGATAGCTCAGGGTAACCTAAGCCACTCTAACTAGAAGCTTTGTCAAAAAGCTTATTGTTAGAGTACAGGGGCCAGAAATGGCCCCCGGGCCGCATTTTTGACATGCTTGCGCTAAAACATCTGTGTCGTAGCGTTAGCGTAGCATGTAGCATTGTTCAGCATTTAGTTTTGCCTTGCAGGGATGGTTCCTCCTAACTACGCTCCATAAAGAGGCTGCATATGTTTTCTTCTGGCTGAACTTGACATGTTAGCAGAGTTTAAGCTTCCGGCAGCAGATCTTTGCTGTCTCTGTTACTGCTGCGGTCGGAAGAAACGCCACAATTTGTGGGAAATGCGAACCTGTCAGTTTATGTCCATTTTAATGCAAATGAGTATCTCTGAATAAGATCTGTAATTTTGACCCTACTAAGAACCCAAAACAGAAAGACATCAAATCTTTTTAATTATTTGCTAATTTATCCGGAGTCCTATCGTTATCGCTACGTCCACCAGTATAGCGTGTCGCGCGTTTTGCTAATAACCTGTGGCTCTAGTACCAGATGCCCTCCTTCTTTGTATTTATTTTTTATTTTTTTATTGTTTATCGGACAGAAACTCATGAAATTAATGGACCGCCTTGAGTTATTATTAATGGTCATCAGGTAATGCTTTTTTAAAAAGAACAGTTGGGACTTAAATTAGCCTTTCAAGCAGCAGCTAACCGACGCTAACGGCTAATTAGCCCGCTAATATCAGCTTTTTAGACTCTGTTGCGCTATAGAGAGCAAACCAATAGTATTCTGTGCAATCAGCAGGTTTACTTAAAAATAAATGCTAAATATATTTTTTAACTGGCACAGACTTTAATTTTAGCTCACCTTTTGATTCTGAAATGGATTTTGATCCTTTAACATTTTTTTTGTGTGAATATTGTTTGCTAAACATTTACTTCTGAGTACGTAAAACTGAGTTGCTGCCAGCACCCTCACCTGTTCTCTTTTTGTTTCAAAAAAATCAACATTGGTGTAAAATTTAATGTTACTATATTAGCAGCAAAAATCTGAAACTTGTTTCAGTTTTAAAAGCAATTAGCTTGTTGGTTGCTAATACTGTGGCACAAAACCACATTGTGACTTGGCAGTATTCATCCACATCCATTTTTAGTCGGCACATAATTCTTAGGATGGCATCTTTTATTATATTAAACGTTTTGACATCATTTTCAGACGACCGACCCGCTGTTGTAGGTTTCCTCATGAACCTCGGCGGCCCGATGCGTGAGAAGCTGAAGAGAGCGCCTTGGGGGGGTTGCTGATGAGCCTGGGAAAAAATAAAACATCTCCATAAATTTGTTTTTCCTTCAAAGCTTCTAAGGGCTCCTTAACGAGTCGTCTCTGTTATTTCTCCCACACGTTTGGCTCATTAGCCAAACTATGGATGATGTGAATAAATAAATGGTTGAAATTAAAACTAGAGAAATTTCTGATCAACACATTCAAGATTCACAATTTCCTTTTGGGAGAGATTTTTTCACACAGGATGGGAAGCTGCTGTCGCAACAAACGGTCCACAAAATAAAACCAATAAAATAGTGTAGAAGAAAAACAAGTCGACGCATAAAAAGTCGTAAAGTGCTGATTACAACATCGGCATCCAATCATCTTCACGATCCTCCCTGCAAACGGGCCCCCAGGGGCCCCGGCTGTCCTCCAGTTCATCCTTAATGAGGTTGATGGACAGAAGGATGAATACATTTTTATATTGGTTGTTTTTACAGAGTCGAGCTGCCTTCATGATTTTAATGAAAGGGACTCAAGGTGCCAATAATAAATGGTAGTTATTTTAAATTAAAGTCTTATTAAATTTGATCTGGAAGGTGTAGCAAAAACAGTTTGAACTGGGACCTATTTTTATTTTATTTCGTTCTCATATTTAACAGTCTGCATATTCAGACTAATAATAAAGGCTTTAATCTGATTTAGTTTTTGTGCTGCTTAAAGATGGTGCTTTGTTCTTTTTAATCCATCAATGGGACAATCTTTGCTTAACTTTGTTTAATTGTGGGACGCAGAAAAAGCCTCACGCCCTCTGGTGTGCAGTTTCAATTGAATTCAGTTAAATTTGTTATATTGCACCAATTCATGAAACATGTCATCTCAAGGCTCTTTCCAGAGTCAGACTCCATCAGATCCTCCAGGTTGGTCAGAAAGTTTCCTCTCTAAGGAAACCCAGCAGGTTGCATCAAGTCTCTCCAAGCAGCATTCACTCCTCCTGAAAGAGCGTAGAGCCACAGTGGACAGTCGTCTGCATTGTTGATGGCTTTGCAGCAATCCCTCATACTGAGCATGCATGAAGCGACAGTGGAGAGGAAAACTCCCCTTTAACAGGGAGGAGAACCTCCAGCAGAACCAGAACCAGGCTCAGTGTGAACGCTCATCTGCCTCGACCCACTGGGGCTTAGAGAAGACAGAGCAGAGACACAGAAAGCACAGAAGCTCACATTGATCCAGGAGTACTTTCTATGTTAGATGTTTCTATTCGTCACTGATGTATGGACAGGCCGACGTACGGGTCCGTCGTGCGACTGAACCAGAGGTCAGATGTGTCCTAAATGTACGTTCCTCTTCCTCCTCAGAGACATTTGAAATTTCCACCGTTTTCTCAGCCGCAGTGTCTCTCTCCCTTCTTGTTTCAGACTGTGAGCTGCAGCATCTTAAAGGGACAGGAGCATAGCCCACCTATACGCAGCCAGAAAAAAAAAAAAGACAAAACGATTTATTTTAACACCAAAATAAAACCGACATGGGCAAAATGACTTCGGTCATTGTCGTAATTTTCGGTTTATCGCCCAAACCTGGTCATGCTGGCTTGTTGTGCTAATTTACCCCATTCAACCTCCCAGGAATATGTCATATTATTCAGCCGGCTGTGGATGCAGCTGTGTATTTGAATAAATTGTCTTACCAGATTAAATGTCAGTTTTTAGTCTTGGATGTGTGAAATAAATTTCTAAATAATTGTGACTTATAGTCCAGTGCTATTTATGTTTTTTCCTCTTTATGATGCATTTTTTGACTGATGCGACTTATATTCTGGAGTGATTTATAGTCCGGAAAATACGGTAATTGATTTGTTTTTTGTAAAATCAGGATTTTATTTTGCCAATGCATTCATTGGGCTTCCACAAACAGAACAGCAGCAATGCTGAATATATGTTGAGGAAACTTTTATTTTTTTTAACCATACTAAGAGGCACTTAAATTAATCATTTACTTTTTTTCAGTTTGTTTCAAGTTATACAAGTTTAGCCTGTTCTCAGCTGGTGTAAAACCACAAGCAGCCAACATTTAGTTGTTTTCATTGTTTACAGAGGTAGGGCGGCCATCTTGTTTTATCTGCATGTTCCACAGCTTGGATTTAGCTGCACGTTGAATTCAGGTCAACTCCCAGACGCAACGCTTAACATAAAAGCATTTTTTCTTTTTAACTATTTCTCTAATTCCTTTTTGTGAAACAAAAAAAGGAAAAATAAATAAATAAATAAAATTAAACGGATTTGGTATGATAAAATGAGAGATTTTATTTTTAAGCCCTATCGCCCAGCCCTGCATTATATACATACTATACTGTGTATAAACGATGAACCTGTCCTCCTTGAACAAGTTATGTCGCTAATATTTCCATTCATCCATCCATCGTCTTACACTTATCCATTGCTACTCTTAACGATGCTCCTTAGCAATCCTGTATTTTATCAGTACCATTATTGTTACTTTTTTAATCAAACAAGAGTGTAAAAAAAAAATTGTGACCACTGACTGGTTTATCTTTAAAACGTTAATAACAAAAGGAAACAAAATAAAAATACAAAATAAACATTATTTACACATATATATGTATGTGTGTGTGTGTGTGTGTGTGTGTGTGTATATATATATATAGTGAAATCATCGATCTTAAAGCCGTATAGATTCGAGACGTTTAATGTTTTTAAGGCAGATTCTGCAGGTCATGAAAACAGGGTTGTGACCGCTCTCCCGTCTGTTTCCAGGTGGTTGAGGACGGCTATGAGTTCTTTGCTAAAAGGCAGCTGGTGACGCTGTTCTCTGCCCCAAACTACTGCGGGGAGTTTGACAACGCAGGGGCCATGATGAGCGTAGACGAGACCCTCATGTGTTCATTCCAGGTGAGCGTTTAACCCGAACCTCTTTTTTAAAATCACCTCATTGTTTGTTTGTTTTGTGTTGTTTTTTTTAGTTTTATTTTTTTTTGCTGATGTTTTCCCGTTTTCCTGCAACAGATCCTGAAACCCGCAGACAAGAAGCTGTTCTACGGCGGCGGAGGCGGCATGGGCTCCGGCCGCCCCGTCACTCCTCCCAGGAAAGCTAAGAAATGACAGCAGTAGTTTGCTTTTCGACCTCCGGCCCATCCCTCCTGCCCTCTCTACCTCTCTTCTCCTTTCGTTCACCAAACAGCCAGAAATCAAACCTATACCCAGGGCTTTCTTTTTTTTTTTTTTTTCTTTTTTTTTTTTCTTCTTCCTTTTTTAATCTGTACTTCTTAAAACATTTAATGTAATGACTTGTCTGAGTGGATGCGTGCGTGCGCGGACTATAAACTTGTCTCGTCTGCAGGTGAGCATTAAAGTGGCATGTACATTTTTGCGAAATTATTGAAAGGTTTATACTTTCCCCTCGCTCTGACCACGGCGAACCCACAGGGTCGGTCTCTGCGGTAGTCAGACTGAAACAGCAGGATTGCGGGAGACGGTGGCAGGTTGCTGTCACGGCGGTTCTGGCAGCCAAAGTCTGCCTGCGGGTGCTGCGCATACTTGTAGAGAGCAAGAGGGGGAGGTGTGTTTTGTTTTCCCTGTTTCTGTACTGTAAAAATCTCAAACACGGGTGTGTGCGTGGGTCTGCCGTGTCTTGCCCAGTTTGCTGTAATGTCTCATTATCTCGAAAACGAGGAGGAGTTGCATCATTTCCAAGCAAGCACACGCTTACACACGCAAACACGAAGCGACTCGTCAGATTCGAATGAGCCAGAGCTGTAAAAACCCTCCCCCCCCATACAGTTTAGGTTTGTACAGATTTGATTACTTGAAAGAGATTTTTTGTGAATTCGTTTTGTAGTCTTTCATCAAGTTGACCAATAAACCGAGAATCTGAGCTGCCATGTGTCCCTCTTCTTCTTCTTTCATTCTTTGTGTAATAATCTGATATATTATGTCTCATTGTCACATTTCATAAAGGACCAACCAGATTCATCTGCAAGTCACAGGAGGAGCCGAGGTGCTTCAAATCCAATTTATCCGTCAAGCGCATCTAAAATTGATTGATTTTGTAAAGTGCCTTGAGATGACATGTTTCATGATTTGGCGCTATATAAATAAAATTGAATTGAATTGAATTGAAAAAAAAAAAAAAAAAAAAACAGCAAGTTGAGCCAAAGTGCTGCACAGAAATAAGAAAAATAAACGATGGGGTAAAACCAAGATGTAAAACGGATAATAAAACACTCAGAAAAATAAGAAACAATAAAAAGATCCTGTCAACTCACTCTGGGTCAGCGCTGTTGAAAGAGAGAAACGTTATCCGTCTGATATTTGTCAGCAAATGCTCCAAAGCCTTAACCTGACAACAGCCAGCTGTATGTCGCTCCGCCTAGCTCCACTCACATACATCTGGGACACCGCCATAGAGATTGCCTTTACAGAAGGCTGGGCCTTATCAAAAATTCTTGCATATGATTGGATAAGCCACTTGTCTGTCATCTTTATTGACGTGCTATTTCAACCACTCACACCGAAGCTAACCCGTGACGCTGATGATAGCGACGCAGGAAAAAAAATAAATAATAATAATAATAATAATGTGTTTGCGGCTCTAGTGGCATGCGTTTTATTGACAGTGAGCTGACAGGAAGAGGGGGGAAGACAGGCGGCAAAGCGCCGCGGGTCGGAGTCGATTCCGGGCCGACCGCGTTGAGGACTAAAGGCCTCCTAACATAGTTAGCGCTAACCGCTCCGGGGCGCGTCGGCACGTCCGCTGGTCCCGGAAAACAAAACTTGCCAAATCCGGTCGAGAGAAGGGCAAAAACATCGTTTCCACCAACAAAAGCCTTCAGAGGCGTTCTCTGATGTTCTTTTAATGAAACAATATTAGGTAGATTGGACAACACGGAAGAAATAGCAGCCTCGACTAGCCGCCATTGCTATCAAAACAGTCTCACGTCATGGTCGCGTCTCCACTACGTCACATCTATGAAACTCCAGCCCTGCGTCCTGATTGGCCAGACCATACATTTGGTTGGAGAAATCACTGTCTACCGGCGGTGTCCCAGATGTATGTGAGTGGAGCTAGGCGGAACGACATACAGCTGGCTGTTGTCAGGTTACCAAAGCCTGGCAGCCACAACAGAAAAAGCTCAAGTTTTAGAGACGACTACAAATATCCAAAATAAAACAAATTTCTCCTGAATTAATTACTTTAAATTATTACATTGCTGACTCTTGATAGGCAGCTGACCGAGCAGCCTTCAATAAACTAGAATACAGATGAGGGACTGTTGTAGGTTCAATTCCAGCGTTGGTGTATGAATGCAGCTCGGCGTGATCGGAGACCAGCCGTTATTAGTCAAATAAACTGATCTACAGCAACTCTAAGAGCCTCATATCAGAACATTTACTCACGTCAGTCAACTCTGCGTCACATCTGAGCCTCGGCAGGTTTAGCGTCCGCTTCAGTGAACAACGTTCAGACTGTATTCCCAGTGATATTCCAGGCTTTTCCTTCTGGGAATCATTTTTTTCCCTTTAATTCTCTATATTTTGGACCTTTCTTCATTGTTTCGCCTGGAGATGCTAATAGCCGTTAGCCGCTTCCTTGTTTTAACCCCTGCTGCACATGCGCAGTACGTACTTCCGTTAAAATCGTAAATAAACACAAAATAAATCAATCAGCTTTATTTCTAAAGCAAAATTTTAAAAACCACATGGGTGACCAAAGTGCTGTACATTAAAACAAGAAAAGGTTATAAAAAAAAAAAGTTAAAAACATACACACACAAAAGCTAAAAATCAGATTCACAGCAAGAGTATTTTAAAATGTCATACACGACAATATGACGCTGAATTAGAAGCCAGGAAATAAAAGTGTGTTTCTTAAAAGAGATTTAAAAACAGGAAAAGAAAGGCTTTATTTACTAACTGAGCAAAAACAAAGCATAAAACACCAAAATAACTAATATGCCAGCGGGACATGATAATCTTTCATAAAAACTTTGTATGCAACCACAGTGAGCTACCGACTTATAAATAAAAAGTCAAATAACGTGGCTATGCATCTTTTAACACATGAAACGATTAAATATTGCCCCGTTTTATGGCTTAATTCTTTTGTTCTGTGCGCTGATGGCAAAAACACTGACTCCACCGGTGAATTTGGTCTAGAACCACCACTGTGGACACGTCTGGGTTTGGCAAGTGTAAAGTTTGGATTTTTGAACAACTCCGTGCTTCCAACTTCGTGGGAACATATTCCAACATGACGGAGCTCCAGAGCACAAAGCAACGCCCATAAGGAGAGTTTGGTGTGGGTGATCCTGACTGGCCTGCACGACAAACACCTTCGGGATGAATTAGCGCTGATACCGAGAGCCCGGCCCTCTTGTCCCACATCAGTGTCTGACCTCACTAATGCAGTTCTAGAAATAAAAAAATTTAAAAAAGTCCCATAAACACTCCAGAACCTTGTGGACCGTCTTCACAGAGGAGCTGAAGCTGTTATGGCTGCAAAGGGAGGAACAACCCTTGTTGAACGCTGTGGATTAAGGTGGGATGTCACTGAAGTTCATATGCGGGTCAAGGCATGGTATGAATAGAATATGACTGAAAAGCTGAGCATTTTTGGATGAATGAATTCTGTATGAAAAATATTAACAAAACTCGTTAATCAGTTTATAGTCAATTGCATCAAGTGGACACACCCACGATAAAGTCCCAGGTTTTACGATGTCCCTGTAAATTGAAATTTGTCCTGAGTAATTCAGCCGGAAAAACAAACATTGGGCACGTTAAATGAGCACGCCTTTAATCTAATACTTTAAATTCAGCGTTTACTGTTGAGTTTCACACCTGCTGTTGAGCGTGTTCAGCCTGGTTAGTCTAAAAATAAAACTCAGCTGTTGGGGTTTGTTGTCGTTTGCTTCGTTTAGCTAAAGCCCGACTTTGCAGAGAGGTGTGGGAGCAGTCTGGATGAAAACAGAAATGAAGGAGTTGATGTAATAAGTTATAATTGCTGCATTTCGAATTTTGCTTTGCAGCAAGAAGGTCGTGGGTTCGAGTCCCGGCCTGCGGCCTTTCTGCGTGGAGTTAGCATGTGTGCACGCGTGGATTCTCGCCTTAAAAACTGGCGTGAAACAGTGAAACATGGCGGTGGCAGAATCATGGTAGGGGATTACTTTTCTCTAAATACCAATCAGGTTTGACCCAAAACCTTCAAGTGTCAACCAGAAAGCTGGAGATAAAGAGGGGTTTAATTTTTCAAGATGACCGTGAATCCAAGCATGCGTCTAAATCAACTAAATGGTCACTTCAGGACGGGGAAACGTACGCTCTGGATGAGCCAAACCAGAGTCCAGAACTAAATTTAATTTAAATAAATATGTGAGATCGCCCACAAGAGGGCTGTGGACAAGAGAGGTCATGACCTCTCAGATTTTGAGAACTTTTATAACACATAGTGGGCTAATATTGACAAATATGTCTTTAAAACACTTATTATATTACTCCAGCCAGGTTAGTGCACCTTTTACAAATTTTACATTTTATTTCAACTATTTTTTGGATGAACCAAAGACAAGTATCCAGAGGTGGTAGTAACTAGTTACATTTACTCAGTTATATTTACTTGAGCAACTGTTTGAACAAAATGTACTTCTAGGAGTAGTTTTACTGCATTGTACGTCTTACTTGAGTAAATATTATCAAGAAGTATCGCTACTCTTACTTGAGTAAAATGTCTGGCTACTCTGTCCACTGTGAGTAATTTTACTGAATAAAGAACAAACTTTTTTCAACCTAAAATGCACCAGAGAGACATCTACAGTGTATATTAAGGTGAGATTTCTTGTTTGTACACAAGTTTTGTTGTTTTAATGGTATCTGCTGAGCTCATTGAGCCATTTACAGGCCAGGTAACCACAGTAAACAGTAGATATCGTCATTGGAATTACTTTACACTGTCCTAACTTACTGTATATACGTTAACTGCTTGTTTTCATAAGTTTTATGTTGAAAAACATTGTTTAGAAAAGTGTTTCTTCTGCCTGACTTTGTTACTTTGTAATTATTTGTAAAAAAAAAAAAAGTATCAGTCGTTAAAATACCAGCATTTGTATATAAATTTATATTTATACCGTCTACATCATTTTTAAATATTAAATCATTTGTTATAAATATTTACTCAGTACTTGTAGAAAATACTTTTACTCATACTTGAGTAATTCCTTGGTTGGGTACTTTTTACTTTGACTTGACTAAAAATATGTTAAAGTAGTGCTACTCTTGAGGAAAATTTCTGGCTGCCACCTCTGCAAGTATCTCCCATTAAAGGGGCAAAGGCTTTCAACATAATTTATCATGATATCAATTTTTTTTTACATCACAAAGCCAAGAATTTACCTTTTCGGGATTAGAGATTGTTTGGATGTGAATATTGATAAAAAATTAAGAAAAGATGTTATTTGCCTCCACCTTGTTTGTTTATTTCAAGCAAATTAAAGGCATGGTTCTGTTTCTTGATATGTATTCATAACAGGATCCTCGTTTTGTGTGTATGTGTGTGTATATATATATATATATATATATATATATATATATATATATATATATATATATACTTTTGTGCATATTTTGGAAAATGCTGTGAAGTATTTAAAGCTCTCCATCAGGTGTTTAGTGTGTGTAGGTTTGCTTTTGTCCACAAGGTGGCAGTGTTTGTGAATAAATTTTATTCTGCTCCAGCCAGTTCTTTAAGAAACTAAAACGTTTATCACATGTGGCTAAAAAAAAAAAAAAACATCAAATTTTTCTCTCTATGTCAAAAATTAATAAGAACTCCATACTTTCATTCATTGCAAAAATGGAAAGATTTACTTTGCACGCAGCAGCATTTATTATAAAATAACTACAGTGTCAAAGCCTTTTTTTTATTATTTTAAAGACAAAACTCTGTGTTTGGTGCTGCAGTTCTATGAAAAACCTTTCTATATTTAATAGGATTTAAATAAGGTGCTGTTTCCTTCTTTGGCATTTCTCCGGCTCTTTTTGCGTTCATTCGTCTTCCTGTCATCAACGCCCCCGGTCAAGACGCCCTGTCCATCACTCTGCCTTCCTTATACAGGAACAGAGAGGTGAGGGGCAAAGTGTATTACTGTAGAGTGGGCAGGGTGCTTAAAAAAAAAGGTCATGAACTCTTTATCTTTCCTAGGACCGCCATAAGAGTATTTTACAAGTCTACCAACATTAATCCTGACCTTTTATCAACCCAATTATTCTTTTGGTGTCGATTAATATCAAATATCCACCATGTTTACATGTGTATTTTCATTTTAGCTTCACTACACTTAACAGTGGTATAAATATGAAGCTAAAAGTTGGTTTTGTTTGCAGAAGACTCGTTTTATCACAAATACTCCAGTTTTTTCCCCATTTTTACTCTCTAGTCAACCCTGTGTACTTTAGTGGCGGGACACCCTGCGTTCATCCCTGCTGGGGGCTCTACCATTAGCTGCACAGTGAGTTTTGAGTTGTAACCTTGACCTTAACGTGATTCAGAGTAACTAAAACAAAACAAGATATTCTGTTTTTTGTGGCTCCGCCGCTCCCTTGGGTTACAGCTGTGCCTCCCGGAGTGGGAGCCCTGGTTAGGTAAGGTCAGTGCACTCAAAATAGATGAGACATTAAATATGTTTATTTTACACAGTTCGTCTTTCAGATGATACCAGATACTGTACATACCCATTCATACCGCCTCGCCCGCCTGACACACTGAGCCGCTTTGTAATTTATGACAGCTATTATAAAACTGCACAAGGATTTGGTTTATGACACTTTGGTAACAGAATAGCATTTATGAAATATAAACCTGCTGACCCGCGGATGTGTGCCGGTTGGTATGGTGAGGCAGACGCAGGTAATTTAACGCTGAGCAAACATGTTTATTGGGGCAAAACCCATCAGGATCATTATTTAATTGAGCATAAAACATCCAGCGGAAACAAAATTCCCCTTATTTTCTGATCTGAAAAGAAAAATAGCTGTTTTTCTGTTAAGCTTTACTAATCATTTAGGGATATTAAAGACTAGTACAGTATCATGTGATGAACCATTGCTATGTTGATGTGGCCTCTTGTTTCAGACCAGTTTCCTGCTGACCGATCCGGGGATGAGCCGATTTCAGTCTTCTGGCGCATCTTGAAATGTTCTGGTATTTCAAACAGCTCATGATGCAATGCCCTCCAACAGGCCCGCACCATCGCAGGCCCTCCACCGTACTCATACTTTTTCTGTGTGTCGTACCTACCAGGGTTCTTAACTCTTATCTGACCAAGGCTATGGTTTAAGTTAGCATTTAGCAAACTGGAGAAAGTTTAGGTTTTTGATAGCTGGCCAGAAAAGGCGTTCTCCTGCCATGTAGATCACATCTAATTGTTGTTACGGGAGACTTGGTTGCAAATCTTTAAAAATAAGAATTATTTATTTATTTATTTTACTTTCCTCCTCAATTTATGATAAACTCAGTTTCAGTTGCTTTCACGTTTTTGTTTAAACAGTTTTTCCCGTGATTTTTCTCACTTGAGGACTGACTCCATGTCAGTGAACCGGAGCTGCTTGTGCCTTGTTGAGAAGCACTCGCTCTGTTCAGAATATTTTTAGCTCAGCTAAACAACCGTGTTACACTCAGTTTGTTTTCATGACAGCCACTAGAGGGCGTCCATCATACTCTGCCCACTCAGAAGAGGAGAAGAAGAAAAAGTATGCATAAAATGAATTATTTATCACAATATCAGAGCAGGTTTTAGGTCCTTATTGTTGCTTAGAAGTAAATTGTCCACTTAATGAAAACAGCATCGCTCTTTTTCTTCTTCTGTGGATGATCAGCTGACCCTTTAATTTCTTATCTGCTGTATGTTTGGCGCCACCTTCTGACTGGGGTAATTTTCCTGTTCTATTCTCACTGCCCACACGGCCACACTGGGCTGAAGTCAGTATCAAATTGCTGCATTTTAACTTCAGTTTTAGTTCTAATTTATACATTTTTTTTGTCAAGATTGAAGTTTTTTTTAACTTCCTGAGGTTGCCTAACTTCCTGTCGTGTCAATTGTCTGTGCAATTGCTCCTGTGATAGTTGTTGTTACTTCTTGTTGCAGACGAATTGCCTTTCAGATCTTAGTGAACAGGCTCTGCAGACAAAGACAGATGAATTAGGGGGCCATTCACGGCCCCTGGACTAATTTTGTGTGGCCCCCCCAACTGCAATTCAAGAACGATTGGGCCCACCAACGCAGGTGGTTGATGCAGATGGAGAGTTTTTGTTTTTGATCAGGGCAAAATTATCACAGACAAGTTAAAATCTTATTACATTTGAAACATGTTAAGTACAGCACAAAATATTTGCTGCATTCCCTTTAATTTCATAGTAAATAAAATCCAGCGACTTTTACTCTGGTGCATCAAAATCTGCTTTTAATTTATTTCTTTGTTTTATTTATTTCTGTATAATATGATTGAACTTGATTTTGTAAAGTGCCTTGAGATGACATGTTTCATGATTTGGCGCTATATAAATAAAATTGAATTGAATTGAATTGAATTCTTCAAATATGCTGAATACAGCAAATGTTTCAAATTAATTCTGTTCTTATTGTTGAGAATAGACAATGTTTTTACCGATTGAGTCCCCAAAAATGTAAAAACTAGATCTTTTAATACGGCAAATATGCAAAACCCATTTTGAGTTTTGGATCAACACGTACTCAAAGAAAATCTGACTGTTTTGTATATTTAAAACATTACTCACATTTTGTGTTTTTTTTGTTGTTGTTGTTGTAATTTTAGCTTTTTTATTATATTTTTTGGTCCCCAAGTACCTTTGTCTTCACTTTTTTACCAAACGTATCAAATAGTTCCTTTGAAAAATATAACTGTGGATGACCTATAAGTTATTCAAGGCTTCGGTACATTTATTCCATTTTCATTGTAACAACAATTTCTGTAAAATTTGGGAACTTTGTACAAAATTAGAAACATTTATTAGTTAACCAGAGATATTTTTCACCAATGAATAATGTGCTCCCATTAGTTCAGTTAACAAACTTTTATTGTCCCCGTTTGGGGAAACCAATGAAGCTGCACTAAATGTAGATGCAGTAAAAATGGTGCAATTCAACAATCAAATATCAACAATAAACGACAGTTTGCCATGAAACATAAAAGACATTCAAGCGGTTTAAAACAAATAAAAAATATATAGATTGTAAAAACCAATTTCAGATTTAAGACATTAAAAATAAAAGGGCAACCTGCATACTAAATCTTGTTTAGGATTTAAAACTTTGGATTTTTTTCCAAATTATCTGTAAGATCATCCTGTTCTGGAAATTACACTAATTTGTGACAATAAAACCGACTGCAGTGCATTAAGCTCATCTCCGGTTTCCCAATAAAACACCCCCGTTTGTGAAATAAATGCCCGCTGCCTCGAAAATTGCAGAGCAAGCCAAGACAGCGACACTCTATTAAAACGAAGGCCACGTTTGATCAACGGGCTCACATTCCCTCATCAGCATCACTCCTGGCTTATACAGTATATCCCTGAGTGCTTGGAAAGGTGCGAACAACCAGAAACGCTTCAGGCCTCGTGAACATGGATGATGGGGTTTAAACGTGTCCCAACATCCGATTTATCCCGATACATTGGAGTTTGACTCGTGAGGCTGAGCCGGCGCGGCGAGCAGACATCTTCATATAAAAACGCAGCAAAGCTGTTGCGGTGCTGCGGGCCGGCCACACACTGGCACCTGCTCTATTTATATCTGCAGAGGAATCCTGGATTCAGAGGCTCAGCTGCCACTTCTATTATTACTATTAGCTAATGCTGTAAGAAATACCCCGCTAAAACCAACTTTATGGCCGCTTTATCCGCAGCCCTGTATCCCGGCACTGATTATGTCCCCTCGCTCTTTCCCGTTCTGCACAAATCCAGTCACACTGAAAAAGAAAACCAGTTTCCAGATGCAATCCGGTCCAGCTCTCCCATGATTTGGCATCACAGCGCCTGCAGCGTAATTGAATTCCCTCTAAATTTGAATTATTTTCATTTCAGGTGTCATCAAACGCCTGCTGAGTGGAGTGTGTGCACCAGCTGGGTGGAAACCACTCCGCAGAGCACGGCATACTTCAGAAAATATACCAGGGCTATACGTCTCGGAGTGACACCCGTTTTTGCCTCTCAATTTGCCTTAGTGCAAGTCAGCAGAGACGGCCTTGGTTGCATAAGAGGAGTACAGCTGCACGACCGCAGAGCTCGACACTTGTAAAGAGCTGGGAACATGCACATATAGTTCAAAAGTGGAGGGAGGGAGTAGGGCTGGACGGGCCGGGGTGGCACACGGTGATCCCTCAGCATCGGCACAAGGGCGTGGCGTGTTACCAGCACAGCGGGAGCCGGTGGAGATGGGTGTCCCAGTTCGCAGGGTCTGCAGGAGTCCCTGCGTGCACGGGCTACTCACACTTCAGCGGTAGACAGAGGCGGAAGATGGAGCGGAGCGCAGGAGAAACCTTATCCTTCTGGGATATTGAGTTAAATGTCACTGCTGTGCCCTGAGGGAGACACTGACAGGCCGACCCCCCCTTCCACGGCCCCCGAAATCTCAGAGGTCACGGTGGCTGTACGACAGCTGGGGCCCCGGAGAACGAGCGGCTGAAACAGAGACGGTGCGCTGGCGGGGCGTAAAAATGTTTCTGCTCGTCTGGGAACACAAAGTTTGTATGAAGTGGACCCTGCAAGCCAAATGTGTCACTGGCCTACATGCAAATTTCAGTGCATTTTTCCAACATATTTAGACGTTTCCAACGAAATCTTCTCAAACGCTGCACAGAATTCAACTTGTGCAATTTCTCACCATAAAGCAAAATTAAAGCGATAAATGCATCCAGTCTAAACTGCATAAAAATCAGACCTATTACCTTTAGGTCAGCTTAGATAATTAAAAAAAAATAAAATAAAACAGACGTTTTTAACGCTTTATTCAAATCAAATAGTTGACTTATAGTTTACTAACACGGCCCACCGGCATTGTGGGCTTCTGACAGGTTTATTTGAGTTTAAAGGAGCAACACGTGGGGATTTATTTTTAAGACACCTCACATACGCCGCTTCCGTGTGTGACATCATGGGGAAATAAAAACTAAAAAAATAGGAAGAGAACCGTTAATCTGCGCGAGGTTCCACGTTGTTCTGTCATGACAACTGTTTGCGAGTAGAAACATATACCTGTGAACACCATGTGTCAGCAAGGAGGTACGGGAGTGGCAGCATCATATTGTGGGGCGTGTTTTGCTGCAGGGGTGCTGGTGCACTTCACAAACTAGGCGACATGATAAGGAAAGAATGTGTGGAACTATTAAAATACAGTACATTCTCAAGATATGAGCCAGGAAGTTAAAGCTTGGGCACAAATGGGTCTTCAAAAAGGACAATGACCCCAAGAATACCGCCAATTTAGTTACAAAGTGACTTAAGAACAACTAAGTCAATGCTTCTGGGGGGTAGCAATGCAAAGCCCTGATCTCAGTGCCATGTAAAATATGTTGGCAGAGCTGAAAACATGTGCGTGAGCATGAAGGCTTATAAACCGGACCCAGTTACACCGGTTCTGTTAGGAGGAAGGTGCAGCAGACTGGCTGGTGAGGAAAGCCGAAACTTGGATTAAAGTTAGTCCATTAAGCTTTAAGAAAATAAATGCGTAATTGTCCTCGTTCTGGTATTCAGTAAACAGAAATGCATGTCGACATTCCTAACTACTCAAAAAATGAGCTAAAAAAGTTGTTTAAATCAATGTTAGACTGTGCGAAAAAATCTGATTTCTACTTTGCAACAAATTTCTTTTTACACAATGATTTGACGTTTCACAACATAAATCCTCCTTTAAACATACATTAAATCATGTCTGGCAGCCAGTACTGCCATTAACCCTTTACTTTTCATTTATATAGAAAGTACACCTGGATCAGAGCCACTGTGATCCTTTTTGTGTCTCTACTGTCTTCTCTAACCCCCAGTCGGTCCTGGCTGATGGCCGCTCACACTCTGGTTCTGCAGGAGGTTTCTTCCTGCTAAGGGGGAGTTTTCCTCTCCACTGTCGCTATATGCATGCTCGGTATGAGAGATTGCTGCAAAGTCAACGACCCAATGCAACCAGCTGGGTTCCCTTTGAAAGCTTTTAGGCAATCTGTCTGTATGGTTTGATTGAACTGACTCTTAGATGATGTGTGTTGTGAATTGGTGAAATATAATAAATTGAATTTCATTGAACGCATCTGTGATTTTTCTCCTGGTCTGTATATTTTGAGAATGGACTTGGCTGCAAGCAGACATTTTCTGAGGATGACCACCAGAAGCTCTTTTTGTGTTACAAATAGATAAATAGGCCTTCTGTATGTAGTGTAACTTAGACCCTATGATTATGTCACATATATAGCTCCATAAAAATGTCCTCAAACTTATAAATATGTCTTTGTATGGCATAGAAGACTCACATATTAGATAAAAAAATTATCTCTTGCCCCCCCAAAAAAAGGTCCTCACTTTACTAGTAAAATTAGCAAAAAATGTTCACTCAGCTGCAAATACAAGTACACACACACACACAGTTTTAAGTACTTACTGAGGACCTTGCCTTCCATTCATTTCTATGCAATTTCAATTCAGTTCAATTCAGTTTTATTTATATAGCGCCAATTCACAACACATCATCTCAAGGCTCTTTCCAAAGTCAGATTCCATCAAATCCTCCAGGTTGGTCAGAAAGTTTCCTCTCTAAGGAAACCCAGCAGGTTGCATCAAGTCTCTCCAAGCAGCATTCACTCCTCCTGAAAGAGCGTAGAGCCACAGTGGACAGTCGTCTGCATTGTTGATGGCTTTGCAGCAATCCCTCATACTGAGCATGCATGAAGCGACAGTGGAGAGGAAAACTCCCCTTTAACAGGGAGGAAAACCTCCAGCAGAACCAGAACCAGGCTCAGTGTGAACGCTCATCTGCCTCGACCCACTGGGGCTTAGAGAAGACAGAGCAGAGACACAGAAAGCTCAGAAGCTCACATTGATCCAGGAGTACTTTCTATGTTAGATGGTAATAGTGGATGATCTGCCTCCCCTGATGATGTCACAGCTAACAGAACGCCAGACCAGGTGTACCTTCTATGAAGAGAAAAATGACAGAGAACAACAAGTTAAAAGCTGAAAAAAACGACAAATAATGCAGATTGGAGAACAGCAGGAGAACTCAGCAGAGTGAGAGAAATAGGCCCTGATGTCCTCCAGTAGCCTAAGCCTACAGCAGCAAAACTATAAAGGTAGCTCAGGGTAACATGAGCCACTCTAACTATAAGCTTTGTCAAAAAGGAAGGTTTTAAGACTAGTCTTAAAAGTAGACAGGGCGTCTGCCTCACGGACCAAAACTGGGAGTTGGTTCCACAGGAGAGGAGCCTGATAGCTAAAGGATCTGCCTCCCATTCTACTTTTAGAGACTCTAGGAACCACCAGCAGACCTGCAGTCTGAGAGCGAAGTGCTCTGTTAGGAACATACGGGGTAATCAGAGCTCTGATATATGATGGAGCTTGATTATTAAGGGCTTTATACGTGAGAAGAAGAATTTTAAATTATATTCTTGATTTAACAGGAAGCCATTGAAGGGAAGCTAAAATTGGAGAAATATGATCCCTCTTGTTGATTTTCATCAGAACTCTTGCTGCAGCATTTTGGATCAGCTGAAGACTTTGAATTGCATTTTGTGGACTTCCTGATAGTAAAGAATTACAATAGTCCAGACTTGAAGTAACAAATGCATGGACTAGTTTTTTTAGCATCCCCCCTGGACAGAATGTTTCTAATTTTGGCGATATTCCGCTGGTGGAAAAAAGGAAACCCTGGAAACCTGTTTAATATGGGATTTAAATGACATCAAGATTAAGTGGTTGATTAAGAAGCTTATTTTTTAAGGACTCTGATCCAAAGATTACAACTTCTGTCTTGACAGAATTTATTTCCAACCCCTTCTATGGTCTAGCCTTAAACCTAACCCTAAACGTAACCTTTACCAGTACATGTGTCACCCTAACTTAGTTAACACATCACCTCCCCCCCCCCACACACACACACACACACACTCACACATACACAAAAGTGAGGACCGACAAAAAAAAGATTTTCACTGACTATGGTTGCCCCCACTTTGGTGGTAAAATACTAAAATATGTTCTCACTCAGCTGCAAGTACAAGTACACACACACATTTCTAAGGGGAACTGAGAGAGACCAATTGACCTTACAGTTTTGTTTCTGGTCTTTGGGAGAAAGCTGGAGAGAACGCACAAATCCATGTAGAAAATGTGCAAATTTATGCAAGGCAATAGCACTAGGCAGGTTTTTTATAAGGCACACCAAGGAGGATGATTGTTGGAATGGAAACAGGTAGGCGATAACAGAGATAAATGATGGATAGGATGGTACAGGAATAAAACAGGACCAAAGTCCTTATTATGATGATAAATCTTGGTTTAGGCCTTTATTACTGATGTTATTCTTGGCTTTTGTTAGGGGATCCATTAGCTGACTTGTGGAGTCACCCAACTGGTTGCAGTGTTTTACTTTTGGGGCGTATCAGCGTAAATGGGGCTGTGAACAATTCAGATCGTATTACTAAAATTTTCCAAAACAAAGTATAACTTTTCTTTCACTTAAAAATAATAATAATGTGCCACTTAGGCTCGATCTATCACATGCAACCCCAACAGGATGAATAAAGTTTGAAGCTGTGAGCTGTAGCTGTAGACTACGCCTACAGGGAACTGTCCTTGAAAACCATGAGCCAGCGGGGCATTTACTGCTCTGGAATCAAACAGCAAATCTGCAAGCTCCCCCGGTACTTCTCACTTTCACACTCAGCTCTTATGCTGTGAAGAGTCACTCGTAGCGTTACCGTCAATACACCGGTTCCACCACCAGAGGCCATTGCCTCACACTGGATGGCGGTTCATTTGGGGATCATCTACCCAGGTTGTGCCACACCACTCCGTCCTCATAAAAAAAACCAAATAAATAAATAAAACTTGATCCTGGTGTATCTGCAGGCAGGGGCTGCTCCTCTCCTCTATGCTGTGATATCTTGACACTCTGGCTGTCCTTTTGGCATTCCCGTCCCCTGGCAATAGCTCCTCTGCTCCACTTTCTTCTTTATCTACTCTAGGTCTCACTTAACTGGCATCTCTGTAAAATTTAAGATGCTTGTAAACATGTTGGGAGAATGCGGATCGGGACAGAGCTCTTGGACTTGTTTTTTTCAGCGATGATCTTCACCTGTGCCAACCTTGCCAGATTTTCATTGTTTTTCTGTGTGTTAGCGTCTTCCTGCTGATGTGCTGCTTGCACCACTTTGCCCCTCGGCCTCAGCAGAAACCAGTTGATCCGTCACTCAATGCCCCCTCCTCTCCCTCCAGTCCACCCACCCTTTCATGATCTCCCATCTTTGCTCTCTCACCTTCTCCCTTCTTCTTATTCCACTGACCATGCATGTTCCAAAAACAGGTCTCATTTTCATTTGTAACACCCCCTCCCCTTCCAGCCCTGCTCCACCAACACTCTCCTGCATCACCTCCTACTTTCCAAATCCAAGTCTTGTACCCCCCCCCCAGTTCCTTTCCAACTCCATCGTCTTACCTCCTCATTGCTCCACCTCAAACCCCACCCTTCAACCCCCACCGCCACCACCAGCATGTCGGCCTATGCAGGAATTTGGAGGCATGCGTCCGCGGGGTGTTCCTCCCATCCCGAGCCCTTTTTTGGGGTATAAAACCCTCGACGTGTACCTACCCATTCGCTCTTTCTGTCAGTCCAGCACTCCTGAATCGGAGGGTGCCACACTTCTAGGTGAGGGTGGTGGATCAAGGGTTGAACACTGCAGAAACAAAAAAAAGTACAACAACAGGAGAAAAAGAGCGTGGATAGGCACGTCTAGTCTATCCAGAGAGGATGGAGAACTCACACGCAAAGACGGCGGCAGAGTGCCTGGCCTACTTCGGGGTGAACGAGAACGTCGGCCTCAGTCCCGACCAGGTCAAGAAGAGCCTGGAGAAATACGGCTACAATGGTGAGAGTCCAGGCTTTGGGGATCAAGGGGATCGGCATTTAGGCCACGCAGAAAACCCTCTCAGTTTGACCCTCGGTGCTTACAGTCAGATTGTTCTACCAGGCGACTTCTAGACCAATTTTCAGTTGGGGTTACCACCAGCACAGCTTTCTGAAAACTCCCGTTGAGCCGATGTTGCTCCAGACGTTTTTTTTTTTTTGTTTTTTTTTGCAACAGCTGGTAAAAATGCAGAGATATTGAGAAGCAGAGACTTTGACAACTGTGAGGAGCTATTTAAAGAGAGCCAGAGAAGATGGCTGGAGAGCGAGTGAGACAGGTGACGGCTCAAGAAGCTTCCTGGGTAATATATGGACAGGCTCAGACAGAACAGGCGGATAATTTTAGGCTCGTTAACGTAGACAGGGCCTAGATTGGCTGTTATAGCTGATCGATGAGCACTGGAACGAAAGGAAGGATGGGATAGGGTTTTTTTCCATGAATACTGTTGATTTTCACTGCATTGCTGTCTGTAACTGTTTTGACGAATGACCATTTTAAGGAAGAAGGCTGAATCAATGTCAGTAAAGTGCCTTGACTGTTTAACTGAAGTTGCTCTACAAATGTGCTCCAAAGAAAAGCTATGCTTGAAAAATCTTTGCCTTTTGGTCAATTTATGCTGAGAATACCCCCCCCCCCCCAATGGTTTGTGAGAACATGCATCTCCAATCAGCTAACCAATGATTGTCCTTGTCTCTCTCCACCACGCTTCACTTTGGATCTCCAGAGCTGCCCGCTGAGGAGGGTAAGTGTCCACTTCAGGCACCCTCTCCACATAAGACCTCAGCCGACATTTGCATTGCGTAATCCCCTGAAGTAATGACATCACAGCCACAGCTGGACGATGACAGTTAATCACTGATTTCCTACATTCGCTCAACAACAATTATGCCGAACGCTGCACACACACAGTTGTCTGTCACTGGCCGGGTGGACTGTTCATCTCGTTGATTTGTGTTTGTGTCCCTCAGGCAAGACAATCTGGGAGCTGATCATTGAGCAGTTTGAGGACTTGCTTGTCAGGATCTTGCTGCTGGCTGCATGCATCTCCTTTGTAAGTTCACGAGAGTCGCCATCGTCCTTCCATGGCTTGTATCTGCCACATCCGTTCGAAGTAGACACATTTAAAGCTTCAGAAACACCATGACATTTTACTTTTTTAATTAAAAGGAAGGCACGCAAGCCCTTGTGGCCGTTTCTCTAAAGTACATCTCTATATCCCCCCCTTCTTAAAGGCCCTCGACCCCCTCCATGTATTTTTAAAGACGACAACTTGAGAAGCCGCTGCACAAAGGCTCGTAGGAGGTGTATTAAGTGCCTTGCCTTGCTTTCGCCCCTTCAGGGCCAGCTGTCAGGATGGCCTTAGAAGGCGAATATTAAGAAGCCAACGAGAGACGGGGGGCCTGTGAAAGTGTAGAGGGGCCGAGGGTTGAGGGGGTTATTTTAAGTAAGCCCCCAAGCCGAGGGGAGAAACCGAATCCTTCGGGAAAGGTCAGGCGTGAAGGAAGAGATGGAAGGCCTCCTCAGGAAGAAATCAGGAGAGGAAAGAAGCCGGTGGGGTTAAAATTAATGACGAGAATGTCATCAAAGAAATTATGCTCCAGAGAGCTGTTGAAAACAAAAGGTGAGGTAAATGTTTCCTCCCCCACGATCACCTCACCAGCCCCCAGTATCAATCAGATATTAGTTATTAATGAAGCTTTGACCCAAATATAGTTTTATTTCTCTGATTCCAGCTCAATGAAGATATGGAAACGGGGCGATTTGTTGAGCTCTGGTTCCTCTTTTCTGCTCTGACCTCAGGTGCTAGCCTGGTTCGAGGAGGGCGAGGAGACCGTCACCGCCTTCGTGGAGCCCTTCGTCATCCTTCTTATCCTCATCGCTAACGCCATCGTCGGAGTGTGGCAGGTCGGTGACACCGGCCCGGGACATTGAGCAATATGTCCATACCCGTATCTGTTTCAGCGATGACAGAGAGTACTCGGGTTTTTGGTTACCGTCCTGTTCCATACCCAGATGCTGTTGCTCAACGAGATTCACACCGCAGCTCAAAATAGCTCAGAGATTAAGCAAATCGAATCTAAGTTTAATTTTTAAACTCTTTATTAGAAACTAATGATTGCAAGCAGCTGAAAGGTGCACAGACGCTGCCTGCTAATGTGTTATGTAGAGCAGTTTAAAGACACGAGGCCTTCTTTTTGGAGGATGCAATGAACAGGACAAACTGGCCTTTAGACACAGATTCATTTGCAATTCTCTTTTTTTTAAGTCCTCATGTCTTGATTCATTGACATCTTCCCATGTGTCCGTCCTCAGGAGCGTAACGCTGAAAGCGCCATCGAGGCCCTCAAGGAGTACGAGCCTGAGATGGGCAAAGTTTACCGTTCTGACAGAAAGAGTGTGCAGATGATCAAGGCCAGGGAAATCGTCCCTGGAGACATTGTGGAGGTGTCCGGTAAGGGTTGCCGTGACTCGTCCCTGTGACGCCGTCGCTAATTATCACAAGATTAGACTTCTGTGACAAAACAACAGGTCCTGAGAGGTTAATAGTTCACCACAAAAAGCATCCCTGGAGGATTCGGAGTAATCTTTCCATTTTACCATAGGTTTCCTATATCTGGAAGTGAAATCAATGTTTTGGAGCAGTCCAGACTTGAATCTGATAGAAAATCTGTAGTGGGAGCTAAAGATTAGGGTGATGGTAGGGAGGCCTTCAAATCTCAAAGACTTAAATACTGACATAAAATGTCAAAAATACCAGCGGAAACATGCAAAAAGCTAAGTTAAGATTTTTTAAATGAATTATTATGAGCTTTGACGTGACAAATTTTAATAAAATGTAAATAAAAGCATATTTTATTAATGCTCCCTTTACCTCATTTTATTTTGTTTTGAGGGATCTGTCTCACTTCCTATAGGGAGTAAACTGAAGTGGAAATACTCATGTCTAACGGAACACTGCAAAAAATAAACTAAAAGTAAGTATTAGTGTATTTATCCTTGATTTGAGCAAGTAAATAAGGCTATTTGCCAATGGAATAAAATTTTTGTACATAAAATAAGAACAACTCATCTCCATTATATTATTTCAAGTGCAGAATATCTAATTATCTTATTTTAGGAGTAAAAATACTCATTCCATTGGCAAATAGTCTTATTTAATTGCTCGAATCAAAGAAAAATAGACTAATTTCAAGAAAATTTTACTGACTTTTAGTTCCCGTTTTGCAGTGAATCATTTCAATCTTAAACGTATTTAAGGACAAAACGACACACACAGAACCAGAACGTACAGCATGTTTGTGTCAAAAGCTCCTGTCAAAGCCCGGTGCCTTTTTAAGGCGACGTGTGCAGAGCTGCAGAGCAAACATGCTGACTGTAGAGAAGCGTGAGTATTAATACCCTCACCAGCGGCTGCTTCGCTTCTCCTCCCCTGTCGGCCATCGCTCACTTTCATTCATCCGTCAGCGTGCACCTGTCGGCCGTCCAGCTGGTTCTCCCCGCTAACTCTTGGTGCCTGAAATCCACAGGTTGATTTGTAACGTTTTCTAGCCAATAGTCATCATTTTGCAAAGTAATTTATTTATTCCCCCTCCTTTTGACACATATTTCTGTTCTCTAATCAGAGAAAAATATATGGTCCCAAAGAAAACATAGAAAACCCCAACTAGATTGGACAGAACAAACATAAAGTGAGGAAGACATATTAAAAAAACAAATAAATTATAAAAGCCACAGTGAAAGACTGGGAAGTAACAAAGAAAGCATGTCTTATAAGAAAAAAATGTTCCTGAAAACCCAAATTCACCTAAAGTAAGACAAAAATAAAACTAAAGGGCAACATGAAATAAAATAATTGTAAAATGATTCAGTTTTACAAAATGAGGTAAAAGCTGAACCCCATCTTAATATTTAATGAGTGGGGGAAAAAAAACACTTCCTTTAATTGCTGAACAGCAATTTTATTTATTTTTTGTTAGTTTCCGTTGTTATTTGAGATTTTTTATGTGCAGTGAGCTTCAAGTCTTTGAGGTTGGAAGGCCTCCCTTCCATCACCCTAATCTTCAACTCAGGACTCGATCCGAGTGGCTCCAAAACGTTAACGCTGCTTCCAGTTTGATTTAATATTTTTGTAAAATTATTTTCTTTTTATTGTATTTTAATTTTAATGTATCTACAACATTAAACCTGTTGTAGAAACACCAATCCACATAAATCCCTGGGGTTAGGTTTAACTCTAAGAAATTGTTTGATTTTTATGTAAGGGTTCATTAAATATTGAGTGTTCTCTATAATCCCGGCAGTTGGTGACAAAGTCCCCGCTGACATCAGGATTGTTTGCATCAAGTCCACCACCCTGCGTGTTGACCAGTCCATCCTCACCGGTAAGCGCTCTTCAAAGTCACGTTATAGTTGTGTTTTTCCTCGTCCAGCCTCGTGGCTTTTGCTGAATCTTTATTTTATTTTTTTTTGCTCCTCAGGTGAGTCCGTCAGTGTGATCAAGCACACTGACGCTGTCCCCGACCTCAGAGCCGTCAACCAGGACAAGAAGAACATGCTTTTCTCTGTGAGTGTCCCGCTGCTCTTTAATTCGCCGCCAGTTTGTCTCTGCCTGTCCCTCATTCGCCTTCCTCTAACGGCTCCTGCAGGGCACCAACATCGCTGCTGGCAAGGCCATCGGCGTGGTTGCGGCCACCGGAGTCTCCACCGAGATCGGCAAGATCCGTGACCAGATGGCTGCCACCGAGCAGGAGAAGACTCCCCTGCAGGCCAAGCTGGACGAGTTTGGCGAGCAGCTGTCCAAGGTTATCTCACTGATCTGTGTTGCTGTCTGGGCCATCAATATCGGCCATTTCAACGACCCAGTCCACGGAGGCTCATGGATCCGCGGCGCCGTCTACTACTTCAAGATTGCCGTTGCTCTGGCTGTGGCTGCCATCCCTGAGGGTGAGGAGGGCAAACACATATTTTCTTTTATCTTTCACCCTCATTTGGCAGACGCCCCGTCTACTTTTAAGACTAATCTTAAAACTTTCCTTTGTGACAAAGCTTCAAGTTAGAGTGGCTCATGTTACCCTGAGCTATCTCTGCAGTTATGCTGCTATAGGTTTAGGCTGCTGGAGGACATCAGGGTCTATTTCTCTCACTCTGCTGAGTTCTCCTACTGCTCTCCAATCTGCATTGTTTGTTATTATTTCATCTTTTAACTTTATGTTCTCTGTCATTTTTCTCTTCATAGTAGGTACCCCTGGTGTGGTGTTCTGTTAGCTGTGACATCATCAGGGGAGGCAGATCATCCTCTATTACCATCTAACATAGAAAGTACTCCTGGATCAATGTGAGCTTCTGAGCTTTCTGTGTCTCTGCTCTGTCTTCTCTAAGCCCCAGTGGGTCGAGGCAGATGAGGGTTCACACTGAGCCTGGTTCTGGTTCTGCTGGAGGTTTTCCTCCCTGTTAAAGGGGAGTTTTCCTCTCCACTGTCGCTTCATGCTTGCTCAGTATGAGGGATTGCTGCAAAGCCATCAACAATGCAGACGACTGTCCACTGTGGCTCTACGCTCTTTCAGGAGGAGTGAATGCTGCTTGGAGAGACTTGATGCAACCTGCTGGGTTTCCTTAGAGAGGAAACTTTCTGACCAACCTGGAGGATTTGATTGAATTTGACTTTAGGAAAGACCCTTGAGATGACGTGTGTTGTGAACCGGCGCTATATAATAAAACAGAATTGAACTGAATTCTGCGGTTTGTTAAAATGTTCTCTATGAACTCCCAGGTCTGCCCGCTGTCATCACCACCTGCCTGGCTCTTGGTACCCGCCGTATGGCCAAGAAGAACGCCATCGTCAGAAGCCTGCCCTCTGTGGAGACCCTGGGGTGCACCTCCGTCATCTGCTCCGACAAAACTGGCACCCTCACAACCAACCAGATGTGTGTGACCAAGGTGGGTGTTTTACCAACGAAGAAGAGTGTTCTGTTGGTGGTTTTCTGTCGAAGACTGCGTTAATCAAAGGAAAGCCAATCATTGTTTCCTCTCGTCCAGATGTTTATTATCAAGAACGTTGATGGGGACCATGTTGACCTTGATGCCTTTGATATCTCTGGCTCCAAGTACACCCCCGAGGGCGAGGTGTAAGTTTTTTACTATATTCCGTCATTGTTCAGCAGCCGTTGATGCTCTTGAAACACTTCTCATTTTTGGGGGGGGGGTTTCCCCTTTGTCCATCAGTTCCCAGGGAGGTAACAAGGTGAACTGTAGCCAACACGATGGCCTTGTTGAACTGGCAACCATCTGCGCTCTGTGCAACGACTCCTCTCTGGACTACAATGAGGTAAAGCTAGAAGCTATCTGTGTGTCAGAGAGCGCCTCAGCAGCAGACAGCGGTGAAACCAACTCACCAAGTCAACGTCTTTGTTTTCCAGACCAAGAAGATCTTTGAGAAGGTCGGCGAGGCCACTGAGACTGCCCTGTGCTGCCTGGTTGAGAAGATGAACGTGTTTAACAGCAATGTGAAGAACCTGTCCAGGATTGAGAGAGCCAACGCCTGCTGCTCTGTAATTCTGCTCTTCACCTTCTTAAAGCCACGAGGATAATTGATCTTGGTTTCAACATCTAGAGATGGCCACGTACCCGATAGCAAAATCTCCCCTCTCTCCATCCTCTCACAGGTGATCAAGCAGCTCATGAAGAAGAGCTTCACTCTGGAGTTCTCCCGTGACAGGAAGTCCATGTCTGTGTACTGCACTCCAGCCAAGGGTGACGGTGGCGCCAAGATGTTTGTTAAGGTCGGTTCTCACTCTGTTTCGCAGCGACCTGAGCTTTGGTAAAACACAGCCCAACCCTCCTGCTGTCTCTTCAGGGTGCCCCCGAGGGTGTGATTGAGAGGTGTGCCTATGTGCGCGTCGGAACCACACGCGTCCCCTTGACCAACCCCATCAAGGACAAGATCATGGCCGTCATCAAGGAATGGGGCACTGGCCGTGACACCCTGCGTTGTCTGGCTCTGGCCACCCGCGACAGCCCACTGAAGCCGGAGGAGATGAACCTCGAGGACTCAACCAAGTTTGGCGATTATGAGGTGAAGACAGCCTGAAGGGCAAGAAAGAGATACAGGCTGTTATGAGACAATGACGAAGTGAAATACCACAATTTCACTATGTGACAATATTAAAAGAAAAAAATTAAGAATACATGACATGATTTAGTTTAAAAAAAAGCAGAAATAAAACTACATTTACTGCTAAAAACACACAACAACACATAATGTGGTTCTGGAATTGATGCAAATATGTTCATATATGATATATCATGCATGTATCTATCTATCTATCTATCTATCTATCTATCTATAGATAGATAGATAGATAGATAGATAGATAGATAGATAGATAGATAGATAGATAGATAGATAGATAGATAGATAGATAGGTAGATAGATATTCTTCCACTTCAAGCCCATTTTTTTATGAACTATGGAGGTAGATAATGTTAGAAAATGCTTAAGTCGCAGATATAATTTATCGTGTCTGACATTTTCCTACTATTGCCCAGTCACCTGTTGAAATGATGTGCAGTATTGACAGTCACAAAACCATATTTTCTTTATTATCATAGAAAATGACTTCCTTAATAGTCCAATAGTCATGTTTTTGTTGAGTGAGGACCCAAATGGAGACTGTATGGAGGGGAAGTTAATGTTTACTTAAAGAAAAATGGAACTTACAGCATAGATCACTGGCACGGAAACACACTGGTGCACAAACTTGCAGCAGACAAACCAGAGGTGGCAGATATGGAGGAATCAGCGATAAAAACATGAAACCGGATAGTTTATATAATTGGGAGGAGAGGGAGAGTGAAGGCATGAGGACCAGGTGGAGTAACACCCAAGAGTTAAGGCACAAATAGGCACTAAGCAACCCTGGTAAGACGGGTGTGAATTGAAGCACTGATTGGTGCAGAAAATCCCGTCTGAAATGACCTGAACACAGAACTTTAGGCTGTAAACATGTTTCCTGAACAGTCAACTATGTGTTTTCTACTGCTTGGCTTTAGCAGGTTTCTTATTTCACCGACAGACATTTTTTCATAGCTGGTTGCTAACATTTTGTTTATGAACAGCATTAGCTGACAAGGACTGATAGGTAGTGCTCCTCTAGTCTTTGAAGCGTAACTTTTTTTTTAAATGATGAAATATCTTTGTCACTTCATTAAAAGGAGCTTAAACACATGATGGAAAAGTGTACCTGTGTCAAAGCCTTGACCAGAATCCACCCAATGACTTGCCAGATGTTGAGACTCTGACAATACGTTTCTCTCCTCAGACTGATCTGACCTTCGTTGGTGTTGTTGGTATGCTGGATCCCCCTCGTAAGGAGGTCACTGGCTCCATCGTGCTGTGCAGGGAAGCTGGTATCCGTGTCATTATGATCACTGGTTAGTATTGTGTGTTTTTTTTAAGAATTATTGAATAAAAGATCATTCTTCACCTTTTAAAGGTAGGGTCGGTGATTTTTTCTGGAAGAAAGTTCCCAAGTCTCTTTTTGAATAACTGCATGCACAAGACCGTCATACCTTCCGCTCCTCAGGGGGATCATGTGAAAAAAATCTCAGAAATCCACTCTAGTCTTATTTCTTTCAACTGACTACTTCCTCGTCTTCTCATAAACATGAACGCGGTTCGCTTCTCACAACTCTTAGCCATGTTCAAAGTCTACAGTGAGACCAGCAAAGCTACAATGAGCGGCTAACACTGAAGCTAACCGCTAAGCTAACCGCTAAGCTAACTGGATACATTAACACCAGAAGTGAGCATACACAGCCAGCAAGCAGAAACTAGGAAGGAACGAGTACGCACACTGGTGTTACTGGAGCGCGTCAGAATGATTGACATGTGGGACAGCCAATAGATAAGGAGACCCCCCCCCCCCCCCCCCCGGATCTAGAGGGACAGAGGGAGGTGAGAGCAGGAACAAAACTCTGACAACTTTCTGCTCTTCAGTGCGAAGGGCAGTGATTGGTCAGAGTTGTTACAGGCCTGCAGCTCTAACAGATATTGAATTTTTTATCTCTTTTTTCTGAATACATAGTGTATTAACTACTTTAAGGATGGAAGGACCATTTTATCCAGTATAACAAAAGCTGCTTCTGAACAGGGTTACCATCTATAGCTTTAATTGGAGAGTTTGTGCATTAACAAATTAGGTTTGTAACATTTCCACGTTTCTAGGCAATAACTGCTAAACTTACACCACTCCGATTGCAGGTGGTGTTAGAAACGATGCTCCTAAAATCTAATAAAATGCTCTGTACGTGGTGTAAAAACTATCCCTCAAATGTGACGATAAATATATATACATGTTCACAAATCCTCCATTTTATGTACTTTAGACCAAATGTTTCCCTTGGATGCTAGGTGACAACAAGGGAACTGCTATCGCCATCTGCCGTCGTATTGGCATCTTCACTGAGGAAGAGGACGTTACTGGCAAAGCCTACACCGGACGTGAGTTTGATGATCTGCCCCTGACCGAGCAGGCCGAGGCCGTGCGCAGAGCTTGCTGCTTTGCCCGTGTGGAGCCATCTCACAAGTCCAAGATCGTTGAGTTCCTTCAGGGTTTCGATGACATTACAGCTATGGTAAGAGCTCTGTAGCCTGTCACACAGCTTTAACGTGACATGTTTGATGTTGTTCAACGAGACATGTTTTAAAAATATCTCAGCTGCTGCGGTGCTTTAACAAATAAAAGTTGCTTCTTGCCGCCCCAGACTGGTGACGGAGTGAACGATGCCCCGGCCCTGAAGAAGGCCGAGATCGGCATCGCCATGGGCTCTGGCACTGCCGTTGCCAAGTCTGCCTCTGAGATGGTCCTGGCTGACGACAACTTCTCCTCCATTGTGGCTGCCGTTGAGGAGGGCAGAGCTATCTACAACAACATGAAGCAGTTCATCCGCTACCTCATCTCCTCCAACGTGGGTGAGGTCGTCTGGTGAGTCTTCTGGTGTGGCCCAAACCACGTCTTTCCTTCGTTCCCACACCCAACCTCATTTCTCCGTCTGCTCTTCTTTCTTTTGTTTGTGTTTTGCAGTATCTTCCTGACTGCTGCTCTGGGCCTGCCCGAGGCTCTGATCCCCGTCCAGCTGCTCTGGGTCAACCTGGTCACTGATGGTCTGCCCGCCACCGCTCTGGGCTTCAACCCCCCTGATCTGGACATCATGGGCAAACCCCCACGTTCCCCCAAGGAGCCTTTGATCTCTGGCTGGCTGTTCTTCAGATACATGGCTATTGGAGGTAAGTGCGGCTGCGGAGATTTAGTTTGGGTTTTATTTAAATGTAGGACAAAGACTAATGCAGCTGTGCAATCCCAACAGGATACGTCGGTGCCGCCACTGTTGGTGGTGCTGCCTGGTGGTTCATCTATGACACCACTGGTCCCGGTGTCACCTACTACCAGCTGGTAAGCTATGAGGTCTTTTTTCTGTCTGCTTCTACCAACCCACCTTAACTGCCTCACTAAGCCTCCAAATCTCGGTGTAGTCCCACTTCATGCAGTGCCACGATGAGAACGAGGACTTTGCTGGCCTTGAATGCAATATCTTTGAGGCATCTCCACCCATGACCATGGCCCTTTCTGTGCTGGTCACCATTGAGATGTGCAACGCTCTCAACAGGTATCGAAATCCTTAAACACACACGAAAAACGACTAATTTCTGCTGTGCTAACCTCAACTGCCCTTGCTCTGTCTCCAGCTTGTCTGAGAACCAGTCTCTGGTGCGCATGCCCCCATGGAGCAACTTCTGGCTGCTCGCTGCCATGACCCTGTCCATGTCCCTGCACTTCATGATCATCTACGTTGACCCTCTGCCCGTAAGTCGAATGTGCCAATTGTTTTGACTCAGTCAGAGAAACATTTTAATGAGCGAGGCCAAGCGGCATCCTCTGTGGGGTTTCCACGCGGCTCTGATCTCCACCGTTGACCTGCTGCCCCACAGATGATCTTCAAGCTGACCCATCTGTCGGTTGAGCAGTGGATGATGGTCCTGAAACTTTCCTTCCCTGTCATCCTCATTGATGAGGTGTTGAAGTTTGCTGCCCGCAACTACGTTGAGAGTGAGTGACTTTACAATTTTTCCTACGAGGGCAGTTTCAAATCAGTAAATTGTTTCTTAGGAAAATAATTTTACCTGTGGTTGATGATTCATTAACACGTTTGTGTTTTTTTGAAGGATTTCTTGATGTTTTTTTAATATTCCTCACTCCTTTTTCATCAAACCCTTTTGTTAACTTTCATTGTTTGATTCCAACTACCTGATCTGTGTCATGTCTCCCACCTTTCTCCCTCCATCATTAACTCGCTGACCCTTTCTGCTCATTTCCAGAGTAAATTTGAACAACCCATCACCGTTAACCTGTAACTAAAACAAGGTATTCCACTGTTTGTTGACTAGTGGTCACAAGGTCTGCATCGGTCGTAGATGTGTGTGCTTGTTTAGTCTTTATTTGTCTTTTTCATGTGCGGTACTTGCTTTTAGTCCATGTTTCTCCACAATATTGAACAACAACATAGGAGAATACATTTTAATCTGACTTTTGAGGGGAGATTTGGGAGCTGTCTGCACAGTAGTTCTGCTTTTTGCTTGTTTTATTCAGGTAAGTCGATTGATTGATTGATTGATTGGTTGGTTGGTTGGTTGGTTGGTTGGTTGGTTGGTTGGTTGGTTGGTTGATTGTTTGAAAATGTTTATTTGATCATAAGAAAATTGACAAAAAGATAAAATTATATCTATATCTATATATCTATATCTATAGAAATAGATATAGATATAGATAGATATAGATATAAAAAACAAAAGATGAAAAGAATATACTGAAATTTTTTAAAAAAAAGTTTGTCCAAAGGGAGTAGAAAGAAGCAAATTCTTATTCAGTCCCATCTCTTGTTACACAAGATATACATGTGTCCTTATACTTGTATCTAACAAAAACTATGGACTATTACAATAAAAATAATAGCAATTATAACTACATCATCGGTAATATCATCAGAATACCCTTCCTTTCAGTAACCGTCATAATAATAAATGTAGAATTGACAATAATAATTGCAACAACAATAATAATGAGTTGTTCTTGTGTCGGTCTGGTTTTTCATGCCCGACAAGTAGCCCTGTTATTAGAGTCATGTTTTAATGCAGTAGCATGAACTCACACTGAAGAAATATTGGAAAAACTTTGAGCACATTCATTCTGAGAGGTAAGGAAAAAAAGGCATGTAACGGAATGATTTATTTAAAAAAATTTAAATATTTTATTGGTGCCACAATTATCGATATCTATGCTGGAAATATTTTGTAAAACGCAGTTTTCTAAAGCAACAATGCTCCTTTTTCATGGGATTATTGAGTATTTCAAAACAGCCAAATCTGTGTCTTTCTTGCAAACAAGGGGAAGTTGTATGAGCGTTCTTGCAGCCTGCTGCCCGGCAGTGTGCAGCACTAGGTGAAATTACTGGGTAATTTTGTAGTATTGAAACTATAACTTTTAAAAACCTCATCATACCTCGATACTGATTACCAGTCCATCCATACTAAGTAAAATTAATAAATCAATGCATCTCGGACAGTTAGCATTAATTTAACCGACTCTTCCTTTTTCTGTGAGTTTATTTGTACAGTGCTCTAAAAAGAAAATCTATCTATTCCCTAAGGTCCATACCACTCATTGGTAAAGCCTTTACTTCTGCCACTCTTTGTAATTATTCCACATGCAAGTCTATAACATTTACATTTAATCTTTCTGTAACTGTAATCCTGAGATTAAATGTGATTTTTCAGTAACTCAGTTCAAGGTATGTCTAATCCAGTGGTTCCCAAACCTTTTGTGATTTAAAAGAAAGTTCTCACGCCCCCCTCCAACCAATCTTTTCGACAGTTGAACAAAGAAAAGCCAACTGCAGTAAAACATATAACAATGAAATACACTGCAATCTTCTTTAAATCACAAAACTACCACTTTTATAGTGTAATTGTTTTAAGTTTAACTATCTATTTTACTGCGTAATTGAATTCAACATTGCCATCAATATACATTTTTAAATAACCTCTCAAAATTGGTAATTTTTTTACACTACAGCCCCCCTAGGAGGCAACGTTTACATTTGGGCCTTTGGATAAAATCAGAATTACTTTCGCTTGGTGTTGACACTGCATATCGGCAAATAAATTACTTAATATTTTATTTTATTTTTAAATAATTTCCTGCATATTTCAACCAGCTTGCTGCTTCAGATGAAAAGAAAATGTCCAAATGCCGCCGTCATTCTGTTTGTTCAAGAGAGTTTTTCATGTGATTCTTTATTCGTCGTACTGTTGTTTGTTTCTCTTATTTCTACCTTATTTTGCATTTGAAAATTGTACCCCCCCCCCTAATTGATCTTTTTCCTTTTCACCAGGCACAGAAGTTAGAAAGTAGAAATGTAGAAGAAGAAAATCTTCTTGAAGACAGAGAGGCAAAGAAGAGAGAGAGTGAGAGATCATAACCAAAAGGGGGAGCCATGGTGATCCAAACAATAGAAGAGAGAGGAGAAAACACTGGAAAATGAACATAAAAATCAATAAAAAACGTTTCGAAATCCGCTGAAAAACAGCCTCCACCTAGAGAAGATTGAATTAAATTAAAGGAGAGAACGCCTGCTGACAAACTATTAAAATATTTAAGATTTTATTCTAAGACTTAATGTATTAAAGGTGATTTTTTTTTTTTGTTAACCTTGGATATTCTCAGCTGTTGTGTTTTTGTGTCCTCTGTCCGATTTTCATACGATTGACTTTCCAGCTCAGTACTTTTATTCTAGTCTTTGTCGCTCTTTGTGTCGTGCAGCCTCCCTGCTTTAGCCGGGCTCTGTACAGCGTGTTGTAGAGTTGCAAAAGTGACTTCGTAAGGGCAGGAAAAGTGATATTATAAAGCACTCGCCTCCAGCTGCCAGCGTTCTCTGTAGGTACCATGCAGTCAGCGGACTCTGATGACGGAGGTCTCATAAAATGGGCACGTCCACTCAGCCACAACACTTCTGGTCTTATTTGTTGTTTACGTGATAAGCTCTAATAAAGTGACGAATTAAAACTCATCCTCTGGTTTTTGTGGGGCAAATATTTATTCGCTCTTTCAAACGTGTCATTTTAAGTGATTAGTTGATTACAGTGTACAGCTTGAAAACATACAAAGTGTTTAGTGTTCTTTAATTACATTTTTTTTTTTTGATCGTTTGTTTTGGTTTTAAGCTTGTGCCAGATATGCTGACGGTGCCGCTGCTGTTAAAGTGCTGAACAGGGGTCAGTTCATCGGCCGCTGGTTGGCAGAGCACGTTTCAGAACCACCGCGAGATCCTCTAGATGAGGCTCCTGAATGGGATGTCGACGTCTTTCATTTGCCTCTCGTAATCTTCATCAAACACCTTTGAATGCTCGGGTGTAAAATGGTTTCTCCAATCCCCAACTTCACCTGTGTTCAAGAAACAAATTTTAAAAAAAGGGGGTAAACATGAGAAACACACAGTTGATCTGATGAGAAACAAAAAAAAACCCCAACAACTCAGAAATTGCGGATGGACTTGGATCGATCGCTAATCTTATCTAAAGGCTTTGCATGTAGTTGTACACAGCACAGGGACATTTCTCTCATTCAGTATCTTGGTCAGGTTCAGTAACTGAGTAGCAGTACCAGAGTTAAGACAACATTACCTCCATACTCCACTAATAAACAGACAAAGGAACATCATTAGATGCTAAAGCAGCATTCAGTGGCATAGTTTGAAAAACATCCTGTCCTGTGCAAATGTTAAATCTGCAACTTTAAGACAGAAACTAAATCTTATCAATCAAGAAGCAACAAGTTACGTATTAATTGTCCACCAAGTAATGGGTAAATGATACTGTTGATCTATGGTTCTCAGACTGTGGTACAAGAACTGCTCGTAGTGCTTTGACTGCCTCATCCCCATCACTCCAGTGTGTTTTTTGGGACAGTCAGACACAATGAAGCAGGAATATTAACGCTCCTGCAACCCGCATTTGGCTCTTTGTCGTACCTAATTTGATCTCCAGATAAGCCTGGAGGCCATGATGTTTTCTAGAAACATGAAGGAATTCAGTCACATGGGCACCAGCTATGGCAGCTTGCTACTTTGTGAGCAATTCAACAGAATAGAGATCAGTAATTGAATAGTAAGTAGGGTTCCAGTCTTATCAGAATTTATGTGCAAGTAGATGTCACAGAGCCTGTGTTTTATACGACTAAAGCATTTTATCAACTAGGACAACTTTAAATATGCAGTTAGCTTAAAAGAACGATAGAGCTGAATATCATCAGCATAGAGGTGACAAGACACACTGCCTGATTATCTGGTCAAGGGGGAAAATATACAAAAGAAAGAGAATAGGTCCCAATAATGAGCCCTGTGGTACCCCACACAACAGGCTCTTGGTGTCTGACATGCTCTGGTTTGTAAAAATAATTAATGTTCTGCCAGAAAGATAGGAGTTAAACCACTTCAGAGACATGGTTGACCCACTACATCTTTGATCCTGTTAATCAAAACACTGTGATCTGCAGTGTCGAAGGCTTTCTAGCTTTCCAGTAATAATTATTCAAATAACTGAGGGTGCTCATAGAGGATTACAACTCTATTTCATTTGGACAGCTTAAAGACCAAGGGTAAAGGGGTCGCCACAGCAAGTCATCCGTCTCCATCTAACCCCATCTTCTGCATCTTCTTCTCTCACACCAGCAACCTTCATGTCCTCTTTAACTACATCCATAAACGTCCTCTTTAGTCTTCCTCTTGGCCTCCTGTCTGGCAGATCCAGCCTCGAAACCCTTCTACTGATGTTCTCACCATCTCTCCTCTCTGCATATCCAAACCATCACAGTATTGCCTCTCTGGCTTTATCTCCTAAACATCTGACATGAGCTGTCCCACTGATGGACTCATTCCTGATTACATCCATCCTCGTCACTCCCAAAGAGAACCTCAACATCTTCATCTCCAGCTCTGCCTCCTGTCTCTTCCTCTGTCTCTAAACATGACAACATCGCTGGTCTCACTACCGTCTTGTTCAGCTTTCCTTATATATGACCCTTTTATCACACAACACTCCTGAAGCTTTGCTCCACTTGCTCCAAACTGCGTGGACATTTTTCTTCACCTCTGTATTGTTGACCTCAAGTACTTAAAATCCTCCACCTTCTTTATCTCAGCTGATATCTTTTACTATCCCTCGGTGGGGAAATCCAGGTGTACCAGCTGCAAAGCGAAAGGCAAAATGGAAGCATTCAGATAAACACAAAGCCGAAACATAACAAGGAATAAATTTAGGGCAACTTTACAACATAAAAACGTACTGTCCGGTTATTACATGTACATGGTTATTATGGTGACACTTTAAGAATCAAAACCTAATAAGGTGGCACATGTATGAAGTTTGACAACCACTACTGCAGACTAATAGCTTGATGTTTGCGTTGTAATTTTGAGTGTAACCTCTAGAGGGCACTATGGGACTGTCTTAATGTAAAGGACAAGAGAAAGAGTCATCATGGGACGAGAGGCAGTCATGTCAGCCCTTCTACTTCTCTATCTTATATTCCCACCTGATTGTGGAGACATTATGTATTCTTAAACATTTTATAGCTTCCTCCATAAATATTGGCACTGTTAAAACATGGATCTAACTACAGCATGTTTTTTTTATTGTATGCTTTAATTTTTTTTAATTAATCAAAATGCTATGGAGGTTTTATCTACATCCCTTGCTTCCTGTGTCCCTGGGATAAAAATATGGCATGAGACAAATGTCCATTTCTCTTTTCCACTTTTCAGAATGAAAAAGACAAGAGAACACGCCGCTCTGTCAAGCCAGATGTGTGTTGATCCTCCTAAATAAGGAAATTATTAAAGATAAATAACCATGTTTATAATCTACAGTCAGAGCAACCACTCTTTCTGTGGAAAAACAAGAATAGGTAAAGACCTGGTTCTGCTGGTATGAACAATCACCTAGGTTATGCTTCTGCAATGAAATGTGAATTTATTTTTATAAACTTTTAACCAGGGGTGCCAATAAGTCTGCATGGATCTTAGATTGTCGCCAAGCGAGCTGAGTGGCCCACCTTTCCTCATGAATGGAGAGATGGAATGATCAAACACGGGGGATGGGACGCAGGAGTAGTTGGCCATCGGGTTCTCCTTCATGCTCTTGAAGGACGTGAGCTCCACGATTCGGCTGATGACCTCGTCAGAGACCGACAGGTCCAGATACCTCATGATGCGCTCCACTTCACGCCGGGGATTCTGCGGGGATTAACATGACGTTCACACAATCAACCATCAAACTGAAGCAACAGTTAATGATGAGGGTTGTAATCTCCTCAGACCAAATAAAATATATCTAAGCAAGTCAAAAGATTAATAAATAAGTGCTCATGAGTATATAAGCATATAAAACACAGAAGATAAAAAACAACTCAAGAGCCAAAAAAAAAAAGCAAATCATGTCATAAAGTAGAGGCATATATCCTTTTAAAGTGTATAAAGTGGCTAAAACCGTGCCTCCTGCAGCGAATGTTGTTTTTTTTAAACTGTAGTAACAGCATCCTGCCACTAGAGTGTTTTTCCACAACACATCAAAACAACCCAGAAATGTCCAAAAAGAGTAAAAGTGATGCAGAATGATGAGAGTTTAAAGTGTAACTCACCCCAATATCAACTTTTTTTGAAGGTAAATTGTATAAACTGGGCCTAAGGTTGCTACTTTTATGTTACTGTGCATTTTTTAAATATTTCTATGTGAACGGAAATTAAATTATGAAATCAAAAGTATCATCTATACACGTGTAACTGGCCCTTTTAATGACTCCGTGATGCCAAAGTGGCCCCATATAGTAATGAGTTTGACACCCCTGGTCTAACACATAAAAAGGCTGTTACAATAGTCAAGATGTGATAAAAAACAAAAGCATGAATAATCATGACTAATTCAGCTTTTGACACCAACGTTCGGAGCTCAGAAATACGTCTTATCTGAAGAACGGCACTCAGATGATACGGCAGAATCAAAACTAATACCAAAGTTTTTAAAGTTTCATTTGACAAAAGAGGCCATTACGCCAGGAAATTACTTGATTTCAGTTATACAGTAATAGATGATCTTATCAGAATTAACCTGCATGTAGTTATCAGAGATCCCGGTTTTATATGACTGAAACATTTTATCTATTAGGACAACTTTAAAGCAGTTTGCTTAAAAGGACAGTAAAGATGAATATCATCAGCGTAGAGGTGACAGTACACATCAGAAAAGGGGAAATATCATGCTTTTAATTTAAATTATTCAGTTGTGGTCTATATAAAGTGAATGCTTTGGTGTGAATTCCTCTGTATTGTTGCCCCAAAGCCCCTCTTTTGGCCCTGTTGTGAGGTTAGCCTGAGGGCAGTTTGTTTTGGTGCGGTCTCTTTAAATCCAAACTGGACAACCCGCCCTCCTCCAGATCACAGAGCGTTCCACTCTGCTCCGTTCGGCTGCTACATCTTGGAGCCTGGTAATCAAAACACTCGAAACCAGATGTAAGATCCAGGAGAACCCTCACAGTGGATGCTGGAGTCAGCTGTTGTCAAAATGTCACTCAAAACTTTGAGAAAAGCAGCTTCCTTGTTGTGGAAATTATGAATAATCTCACGTTTTCACATAAAATAAATTAAGTGTTCTGCGACATCTTTTTCAAGATGGCCTGTAAATCTTAATTGTACTTTTTTTTAACAATGGCTCAACATGACATAAAAAAAAATAAAATGTTCCTGCTGGTTCTCTCACCTCCTTCAGGTCCTCGTAGAAGAGATAAAGGATATTCTTCTTTTCCCGCTCCACCCAGTAACCTTTCACATGATCATACCAGGAGCCCCAAGACACTGTGGAAACAGATCTGACTTTAGTCTTTCAAGTCCCTTTTTAGAGGTACATATTTGAACAGTTGATCATTCAGATTTTGGCCTGCCAAGAAGTGAAAAGCAATGATCTTGCAGATCTTTCTTTCTTTAAACCATTTTCACGCCTTTTCCAACCTTCCAATGCAAGATGGGTCGATGTGTTGAAAAGCTAATGTCACATTGGTGTAAATGTGAGGAAATGAAAGAGATTTTGTTTATTTGTTTTGTATTCTTTTAAAATTTAATTTACACTATTTACAATATCATTGTCGTAGATGTATATGAATATACTATATTAAAAAAAAACATTCATTCTGTAGGTGGGTGTTGGATTCATTAATCCTTTACAATTTTATATACTTATAGTCTTGTTGCTCTCTGCTTGTGGACATGTTTGTGTAGAGATAAAATGTGCTCATTTGACACTTGGCGGGAGGAAGTAACTCATGTCTGCTGCATCCACAAAGGGGACCACGTGCTAGCTAGAACTGATCATGATTAAAGACGGTGGAAAGGAATTCCAGATATGGAGTTGTTTGTCTTTTGTCTCAAATGCATTGTCTTGTAACAATGAAATGTCTTGTGACAATGTAACTGCTTGCATGAAATAAAAAGGCCTGCAAGGGGACGAACCGTTGGAGTCGGGCTTGTGAAACTTACACTGTCTGTCTGGTCTTTCTCTTTAAGGTTAGGAGATTAAAACAAACCTATCAGTGGGAGTGAATGATATTTAACTGATGTGTACTTCACATCAGTTTCCCTGGCAGTTTCAATTAAACACATTTTGTATTCAAGTATATTTAACTAGGAAGGTTACAATAAAAGATTATCACTAATTAACCATAAAGTTGTTTTATAATTACAAAATTGGCAGCAGCTTTAAGATCTGGAACGCATCAAAGTTATTTTGGATTGTGTGTCTCTGACAGACCTGATTTCCACGACCTGCTGCCTTCATATGGTTCCAACAACTTTAAAATGTATATAATTCCTGCTATGTTGCATATAAAAAGTACTGCAGATACTAAATACTTCTCTTCATTCAAGTCAGTTTTCCTCAAGACCTGAAAACTGAAGAGATTAAACGTCATTCAAAGAAACCTAAACGCTCCCATTAATAAGTAATCACAGGCCTCATCCTGCCTAAAAACATTTATGAAGGGGCAATTTGTATGCATATATTCCCTTTTGCTGGTGAAGATTCTCAGTCATCCAGGTCATGGTCATTCCAAAAAAAAGTAAAAAACAAAGCAACTGGACTTGTTTTCCGTAGTTGAAGACGTTTCGCTTCCTCTCCAGGAAGCTTTCTCAATTCAAAAAGTCTGGAGTAATGTGGAGTAACAAGCTTTATACTACTGCCCAAACAAAGGCCTTGTAATGGCTTAGATAACATGCAAATTCAACAGAAACAGGTCCACCCCTTAGTAATGGGCGGTCGTTAAAGTCATTAAGCCAGCAGATTGAACCGAAACTGGTCCACTCCTCTGTAACGAGGAGTCGTTAGGGTTGTTATTGGCCTGGTTTAAAGGAACAATGTTTTGATCCTCCGTATGATGGTGAGAATTGAGGTGATGATTGGATTAATTCCGGCCAATCATCACTGGACTTGGTCATGTTCACGCAGCGTTTTTAGATTTTTTGGATGTTTGTTTAGAATAGAATTTAAAATTCTTCTTCTAACGTATAAAGCCCTTAATAATCAAGCTCCATCATATATCAGAGCTCTGATTACTCCGTATGTTCCTAACAGAGCACTTCGCTCTCAGACTGCAGGTCTGCTGGTGGTTCCTAGAGTCTCTAAAAGTAGAATGGGAGGCAGATCCTTTAGCTATCAGGCTCCTCTCCTGTGGAACCAACTCCCAGTTTTGGTCCGTGAGGCAGACACCCCGTCTACTTTTAAGACTAATCTTAAAACCTTCCTTTTTGACAAAGTTTATAACTAGAGTGGCTCATGTTGCTCTGGGCTGCCTTTATAGTTTTGCTGCTGTGGGCTTAGGCTACTGGAGGACATCAGGGCCTATTTTTCTCACTCTACTGATTTCTACTGTTCTCCAGATTTGCATTGTATTACATTGAAATGACTGTTGTCATTTCAGCTTTTAACTTTTTGTTCTCTCTCTTTTATCTTCATAGTAGGTACACCTGGTCTGACGTTCTGTTGACTGTGAAATCATCCAGGGAGGACAGATCACCTGCTATTACCATCTAATGTAGAACAGATTACTAGATCAATGTGTGCTTCTGTGCTTTTTGTCTGTCTTGTTGTGTCTCTGCTCTGTCTTCTGTAACCCCAGTCGGTCGAGGCAGATGAGCGTTCATACTGAGCCCGGTTCTGCCGGAGGTTTTTTTTTCCCGTTAATGGGTGGTTTTTCTTCCCACTGTCTCTTCATGCTTGCTCAGTATGAGGGATTGCTGCAAAGCCATGTACAATGCAGACGACTCTCCCTGTGGCTCTACGCTTCTCCAGGAGTGAATGCTGCTTGTCGGGACTTTGATGCAATCAACTGGTTTCCTTATATAGGACATTTTGACCAATCTGTATAATCTGACCCAATCTGTATAATATGATTGAACTTGATTTTGTAAAGTGCCTTGAGATGACATGTTTCATGATTTGGCGCTATATAAATAAAATTGAATTGAATTGAATTGAATGTGCTCCACAGCTGTTGAACAAACTGTGAAAAATTGTGACGTGAAGAAACTGTTGACTCATTTGACCCTCCGTGAAAACATCACTGTTTGTTGTTACTGTTTATACAAGGTTCCTCATAAAAGTTAAATATTGCTCAATTAACTCCTCACGACTTGATGTCTCAAGGGTTTTTCCTGTGATACACTACTGTTGCTGTTATTCTTTTAATGCAGTTCTTGCTCTTAATTTCCTATAACACTGTCCCTCTATGTTCTTGCATAGCACTTTGAATGAGCTTGTGCACGAATGGTGCTTTACAAATAAACTTGCGTGGCCTAAAATAGCCAAATGTTTGTTAAGCTTATGATTCACTAAAGCGGCAACTGCTTCAGTAATGATAGCTAAACATGAGGGAATAAATAGTAAATCTGTGCAAAAGATTCAGCTCAAATTCTTGTGCAGATCTGCAGGGGTTGCTTTTCTTTGACTGGTACTTATATCTCATTATGGCTGCACAAGCTGGCACTAATCCCATCATAATTAGTGAAGCATAAGAAGTTTCTTAAGGGGAAAACGCTGTGACAGATGGAAAAATAAGGAGGCGAAGGCTGCAGAAGTTACCGATCATATATTTATATATTTTAAAATGGAAACTCAGAGATGCAGGTTAATTAGTAAATTGAAGATATGCCGGTTCGGTTTAAAGTGTCACACAAATCCGGTTAAAGAATGTCACTGAGTTTAGGGAGCAACAACCCACTTACACTCTCCTCGCATGAACTTGTGGATGTAACCGTCAAAGGGTCCTGGTTCTGGTTGGGTCTTATTCATTAGATCGAAGTAGTAGTAGCTCACGAGGTTGTCTTTGGCATTGCGTGCAACGTAGATAGCCTTCCCACGATAAAGAGAAACACAATCAGAGGTTTACAGCAGGAAACCCGAGAGCAGGTCATTTGCTGTGGAATATAAGGTCTGGGCCTGCATTGTTAACCTCCGATCCCAGTAACCTGAGCCGTATCTTTAAGCTTTAACCACATCAATGTACAATTTACTGGCTAGTTCGAAGCAGTAAAAGAGATCGCAGGATTTTTAAGTCTGTCTGAGATCCAGTTTTACCTTGCATTTGTTTTCCCAAAATCCTGGAGGCACCAACTGAAAAGGAAGATGCGTCTTGATGAGTCTCGGGGGGTCCATTTTGCTCAGTAGATCAAGACCTAAGACAAGAAATTTAGGGACATGTAAAAGACTTAAACCATATTCATTCTGAATACAACACTGTCTGAGTTGATGCCACTGGACATGTTTTCTATTCACCAGCGAAGCACTTTGGTGGCTCAAGGGTATATTGAATAATGAGTTAAGAAGCTTTAATTGATTAATTAATTGGTTTAACATTTAGGATACAAATGGTTTGTTTGCCTCTGCAATGAATGTATATTCTCAGGATTTTACAAGATAGAACAAAACAAAAGTAATTTGTAGTTTTGTTTTGTTTATTTTAAAAATTAGAACTTAAAAAAAGTGATGTTACAGATGTATTCACCCCCCTTTGTTCTGAGACCCAGTTTAGCCAACCTCTCCAGATGTGACCGACTTAGAAACTAGCTAAACTAAACCTGTGTTTAATAGGGGTGTAAATCACCAGCTTTATCCCGATACGATGTCATATCAATTTGTTTGGATGACGATACGATATTTGCCGATATCTGTTACGATAAGATTTCGATTAAATTCAATTTAATGCGATCAATATGACGCGATATTATCTGCCCATCTAACACAAATATTTACACTGTTTAACCATTTTATTTCTAATCTCACACGGGTATCAGGCATTTAAATCAAAAACAGCATTCATCTAAATTTTAAATAAAGATAATAGATCATCTTTTTCATGATAGTCTCATGCGTTAAAGGCATATCTTAAACAGGAATATGGATCAATATTTTCATTTTGCATCAGCTGGATCATTAATCCTTTGATCGATATATCGATGTATTGTTCCGCCCCTAATGTTTAAGTTATTTTCTGTATCAAAAACCTTTTTGGAATATGTTTTGTTGAAAGAAACCCATTTTGAATCCTGTGTACAGTTTGCCAGAAGCCGTGTAAAAACACAGAAGACGAAGAACCTCTTCTGGTCAGACTAGACCAAAGGGTAACTTCCTGGCTGTTTATGAGTAAACACTGACATTATACATCGCCCTAATGTGCACACTATCAGTAAACCCTCCCTACAGTCACACGGTGGTGGCAGCATCATGCTGTGGGGATGCTTCTGTTCAGGACAGACAAGGAAGCTGGTCAGACAGGATGTGAAGATGGATGGAGCTGCTGGCGCGTTCCTTTTGCCTCGGAGGTCGGGACTACCGAGTCGCAGATTACCTCATCTCCGCCTTTTTGCGTTCCAGTTTCCCTCTTGTCGGACAGCAGGGAAAAAAAAAAACATGGACGCTCGCACTGTTGTTCAAACAATAACGTTGTTCTACCCTTAGCAAATGAGTAGTACACTTGCAGTAAAATTTTTAAGTATAAGTATAAACTTAAGTCCTAGTATTAATGTACTCTGTCTATACTTTTCAGTATAAGTCAAGTATTCCTCTCTATAATACTGTTAAATATAGTTTATAAAAAGTAAACTTCAAGTACACTGCTTCACTTTAAGTATGAAATATGTATACTAGTATTACACTTGAATAAACTACTTTTTGCTAAGCATAGGTGGTATTTTGTGCAAATAAACAGAGCTGAAACGTCCTGTTTGATGAACACTGAAAGGCAGCACCTGTACGACTGACTAAATGTTACGGAAATAATAGAGAGCTGCTACAAACAGCCAAAGTATGACGCTTTACTCAATGCTGCTGCAAGTAGCAGTCGTCATGAATACAGAAGTCAGATACTTTGCTGTTGCAACGAGTTTCTGACTCGTAATACCGACTTTAGGAGCCATTCCAGTTAAAGACTTTGAGTTTCTAGAAAGGGGACTGACGCATTGACTCGGGCCGCTGAACATAAATGCACCCCCCACTGCACATTTTTATTTGCACAAATAGTTCTTACCATGAACTGTATTTACAGCTTCTGACACAATGCCAGCAAAAGAACAAGCGGACAACACCTCACAATCTCTCAAACCAAAATAAATGAGGAAACAATTACAGGTGGACATGCACACCTGAGGGGATCGGGGGAGGGGAGCAGATCTCTAGGAAAGGGCTCCGGACCGGGGTGGGAGCTCGTTTGCAAGCCTCAGCGTCTCCGTTGTGAAGAAGCAGGTCAATTATCTCCTGGGTCCATGTGGTTCCTAAAGTCCAGAACAAAAACAGAATCTGATCATGAATCCGAGAAGACAAAACGTTGAATTCAGACATTTCCAGTCTAGGACACGTCATCATAAACTGTCCTCAGTGATGCTGGGAACTTTGGGGAACTTGCCATCTGACAGGATGTTACGACAGCCTGAAAGCATTATTACAAAAATTGGGTTAAAAACATAACCACATTAGCTCAAAGGGATGGCAAAGATTTATTTTTTAACAGATGATCTGTCAAGTCAGTATCAGCAATAGGTGCCATATCACAGTGAGTTTATAGAATAGGGAATAAAGCCTCATAGCAGTGAAACAGCTACTCAGATTCTGATTAAAGTTATTTAATTCAATTCAATTTTATTTATATAGCGCCAATTCATGAAACATGTCATCTCAAGGCACTTTACAAAGTCAAATTCAATCAGATTATACAGACTGGGTCAGATTATACAGACTGGGTCAGATTATACAGATTGGTCAAAAATGTTCCTATATAAGAAAACCAGTTGATTGCTTCAAAGTCCCGACAAGCAGCATTCACTCCTGGAGAAGCGTAGAGCTACAGGGAGAGTCGTCTGCATTGTCCATGGCTTTGCAGCAATCCCTCATACTGAGCAAGCATGAAGCGACAGCGGACATCTCAAATGGTTTTTAAGTTTTTTTCACATATTTCCCAAATGACCAGGTAACCTGTTGCTAGCTAAAGTTGCATTGGTAACGGGTGTAAGCTGTTTCAGTCTACCTAATCAGTCTTCGGTCCACTCTATGTCCATCAAGGGTGAAGTCAGCTTTTGTATTTTGCAGCGGGCTGTGATAACAGGGTTTAATGTGCTTTGTCCCTGTGCTTTTTTTAGTCTGGAAATTGTCCCTGAACACTGAAGGTCAGCTATCATGAGGAGACCTGATTGAGTCTGCATACTCTGCCATCGTGTTTGTTTATACGGCAGCACGAACACAGAGAGATAAATCTGAAGAGAATGCAGCTCATTCACCAGTGAAAGAAAGACTGAATATGTGTTTTTCAGGAGCAAAATGTGGATATTTTATGCAGAAAGAGCCGCAGCGTTTTCCCTCAAGGTGAGCGCAAAGTGACTGTGGAGTTCAGTTCTGCACATACAGGAAGTTTTTTCCGTCTTCGTGGGGTCAGTTTGTCCCCCCCTCACTTTAACACCTAATATTAACGGTAGGCTCAAGCCCTAGCCTTGAAAACCCAAAGTGTTTTTTTGCATCAAGATCTCATTGATTGGGAATTAGGACTTCTAATTATATTACAGATTCTGAATGTAAATCGAGATTCGGAAAGTGATTGAAGCTCATATTTAAAAATAAAGTAGCTCTACAGACAAATATTCTGGTAAAGTGTCACAAAAAAATACATTTCCCCAACAGTCAGCAGCTTAACAGATTTTCATCAAACTTTTTTTGTCTGGAGTGAATCCCAGACGCTCAGATTTAATGTTAATTTTACCACATCTGTGCCAGGAGGCTGTACCTGCTTTGGGATAGGTTGCGATGAGGAGGTCTGACGGGTCAGGACGGAAAGCCCAGATGGAGTCCCAGTTGTTGGCGATGTGGTTCATGAGAGGGATTCCTCGGATGTGGATGAGAGGGAAGCGAGTGATGGAGGAGCTGGCCTTCTCTATGGCCTCCTTGTAGGATAGCTGCTTCTCCTCTGCCATGACCGACACCGCTCGGGGCGGAAAATCCAAATCCAGAGGGAAAAGTTCAGCTGTGAAATGGCTGAAGTGAAGCCGGCGTGGCGGTTCTGACTTCAGCGGCTCTCCCGTGCGCTGGCCCTGTCAACATTCACGCCTGGTTTGCCACAGTACACAAGGAATTACAACTGTCGACCGGCAAGCCCACAGTCAGCGTGCATACTTCCTTGTCCCCTTCATCGCCTCCTCCTTGCGTTGTTACCTGCTGTCCAGGATTCTGTCCTCTGGGTTTCTTGTTGTTTTCAGAGTAAATACTCCCCCGAAATCTGAAAGCAAAAATCACCAACCTGTCAGTAGGTTCTCCTCAAATAAAACCTCTGCAGGAGTGCTTCAGTCTCTTGAAATGTGTTTGCTTTGCCCTCGCTGTATATTTCTGTAACCCGGCTGCCTGAGTGCCTGTACCAGGTTCTTATCTCCCTGTGATCACTGAACTTGCACAGCTCGGATCTACACTAAAGTACCCTTATGTAACAATCCCAGTTACGTATGAATTCCCCTTCTTTCTCACAACTTTCTTAACTGTTTCCTCGGTTATTTGAGGAAGTCACAAGGGAGGGTCTTGCGAGAGCCACTCAGACGTGAGGCGCAGTCAGAAAATGTGCCCGACAGATGGACTTAATTTTTCACAGAACATTGTGTTATTCCTCCACAGTTGTGTTTCACGGAAAGGCTTGGATGTCATTCAGTCCCCCCAGTCGTACCAAACAACACAAAGAAATCACAAGTTCTTTGTGAAAGACAAGAGGAAACATTTGGAAAGCCTCCAGCTAAAACACACCTTTGGACCCTTTTAAAGTCAACATAAAGCCGGCCTGTGCCGTAAAACAATGCTGCAAGGTTTGCTGCTGGGGTTTCCGCTGCTATAAGCGTACACAGTCAAAACATTTTTTTCTTGTCCAGGTCAATTAGCTGGATATCTCCAGATCTCTGCATGTTCTGCTCCGTCTTTTCAGCTCCAGGCAACTGTTTAGACTTTACATTCCAGGATTTCCAGTCTTTATATCCGGCTGACAGTAGAAACAATATTTTCTCTGAAAATAAGCTCTGCTCAGCAGTTGCATGGTATGCAGGCCAAAGGATCCCTGTTTGAAGCAACTGTGGAAGTGCAGATAATATAAGTTTAAAGCTAACTGTACAGAAGTAGGCACGTTAGCTAAAAAACACAAGGCATTAACATAATTCAATAAAATTTTATTTATATAGCACCAATTCACAACACATGTCATCTCAAGGCAGTTTCCAAAGTCAAATTCAACAGATTATAGAGATTGGTCAGAAAGTTTCCTCTCTAAGGAAACCCAGCAGGTTGCATCAAGTCTCTCCAAGCAGCATTCACTCCTCCTGAAAGAGCGTAGAGCCACAGTGGACAGTCGTCTGCATTGTTGATGGCTTTGCAGCAATCCCTCATACTGAGCATGCATGAAGCGACAGTGGAGAGGAAAACTCCCCTTTAACAGGGAGGAAAACCTCCAGCAGAACCAGAACCAGGCTCAGTGTGAACGCTCATCTGCCTCGACCCACTGGGGCTTAGAGAAGACAGAGCAGAGACACAGAAAGCACAGAAGCTCACATTGATCCAGGAACACTTTCTGTGTTAGATGGTAATAGAGGATGATCTGCCTCCCCTGATGATGTCACAGCTAACAGAACGCCAGACCAGGTGTACCTTCTATAAAGAGAAAATGACAGAGAACAAAAAGTTAAACTGTTGAAATGCAAATCGGAGAACAGTAGGAGAACTCAGCAGAGTGAAAGAAATAGACAGAGAGAGGTTCTGCTACCTTTCTCGGTAGCAGAACCAGCTCCCTCTGAACCTACGCTCCACCACTGATCTAAGTATTTTTAATTCATCACAAGTCGTTTATTAACGCTGGCTTTTAATAGGAAGTAGCACCCCGAGATGCCATTACTGATTTGTAATCTTTATTGCCTGTTTTCTATTGTTTTTAATTGTAAAGCACATTGGTTGCCTTCATTGGCTGTGTCAGGGTCTGATTGGTTGATTGATTGATTGATTGATTGATTGATTGATTGATTGATTGATTGATTGATTGATTGATTGATTGATTGATTGATTGATTGATTGGTTGGTTGGTTGGTTGGTTGGTTGGTTGGTCGGTTGGTTGATCGGTTGGTTGATTGATTAATATTTTGTTGTAGAGCTGGTTTCATCAACAAAATATCAACTTTTTACATCGCACAACAGAATCGGCATCATCGATGCAATGGAAAAATAGCTCCATTTTCAGTAAGAAAAGCCATCTTAATATTTGGACAAAGATAAATCGTCCAATATTCCGTAATTATGAGTAACATGTTATGCTTTTGGTTATCTCAAAATACCTGTGGTGCATCCAAACCCTGTGCCCAGGTGTAACAATAAACTTAAGTACTTGCACAGACTTTTAATGTTCTTCTGTGTCCATGTGAACTACCAGATGGATTTGACTGTCTTATTCCATCTTGTGAGCCCATCACTCCGTTCAATCAGCCACCGTGATGGCTTGTTGACAACGCTGAGAATTAATTGTCCAAATGTCAAATTATTAATTAAACTATATGTCTGTATTGTGAACTAGTGGTTTGAACACAAATCAATTCCTGTGTTTAAAGCTAATTTGACCTCATTTCAAAGTCTTCTAAACTATCCTTAGTTCTTGAAGATACACAATGATCACCTAACTGTGATATAACAGCATGATTTTATTGGATAATGATTTCAGTTTTAATATCTGTTCCTTTCTTTGTTCCTCATCTTTTTTTAACCTAGTACTTTAGCTGAAGGTTCCCAGCTTAGTTAAAGAGTTTCTGAACGATATTAATTTAACTTAAAATATTCTGCTAATAAATTATTGTGTTTTGGAGAGTAGTCTTTATTCAGTGTACATGTGAAGGGCTTGTTGTTTGAGAACGCCAGTGACTGATAATAATAATAATAATTATTATTATTATTATTATTATTTAAAAGCACTTATCTGAAGATACTTTACAAAAAAAGTACATCAAATCAACAAAACAGTATGAAATAATACACTAAACGCACTAAAACACAAAACAAATTACACTGAGCTAAAGATGTTTGGTTATTGTTTCCTGACAATCAGGTGGTGCCCCGACTTGATCATTTTGATCGTGTTACGTTGTTAATAACTGCCTTTAAACCTAATCCTATGGTTTGCACAACTACAAGCAATTTTGTATTTGGAAATTATACTTAAGTCATGTGTTTCCTGCTCTGAAATGGTTGCCATTTACCTGGCTGTATGATTTTTTTCTGCAAAGCGCTGTTTCTGTACTTTCTCTGCCCAGGCTTGTTCTCTAAGCCGGCTTCTTTCATTCAGTGATTTTTATCAGTCGTGTTTTTGTCTTCATTGTGTGCCAAACAGGATCTGTAGCGTGGGAAAGGTAAAGATTGCATGCTTGTTGTGCGAGAGCGCGCAGCAGTGATCAAAAGACAACTACAAAAGAGCACGTTGCACAACCTTAGCTGTTAATATGATCTAGATCAGAGGCTCCACGGCATCTCCTAAAACTAGAAATGGAGCTTTTTATGGAACACAACAGCCTCTACTTTTTCTTGCATGCTTTTTAGCACACGTTTTCTTTTTAGATGGAGTTTTTGTTTAATATACAACAAATATTTTCTATTCTGGGCTGGACTGTAACACAGTTGGGTGCACTGTTGCCTTGCAGCAAGGAGGTCCTGAGTTTAAATCCTGGCCTGGGCTCGTTCTGCATGAAATTTGCATTTGTTCTCCCTCCGGGTGACTCCGGCTTCCTCCCACAGACCGAAGACATGACTGTTAGGTTATTGGTTTTCTCTAAACTGCCCTTAGGATCCCAAAGCGTTCCCAGACCTGACTGGACACATAGTTGCTCCAGCGGGGTCTCCTCCCAGTGGGACGTACCTGGGCAACCTCCAAAGGAAGCCGCCCAGGGGTCACCCTGATCAGATGCCCAAGCCACCTCAACTGACCCCCTTCGATGCGGAGAAGCAGGGGCTCTACTTTGAGCTCCTCCTAGATGACAGAACTCCTATCTGTCCTGTCCAATCTCTAAGGCTGAGTCCAGCCACCCTGTGAAAGAAGCTTGTTTTGACCGTTTGTGTCTGGGTTGCTGTTCCTTCAGTCATGAGGCATTTATTAAACTCTTTATGGTTTAATATTGTCGAACCTTTAAAGTCTAAAGAGACATTTTGCCTACAGTCCACTTGAATTAAAGTCGTTCAGAGCAGCAAATGTTGCCTGGCCTTTTAAAAAAAGTTTCCAAATTTTTGATAAAGATCTACTGTAGGAAATATGTTGTCATTGTTAAAGAAACGCTCTTTTATGTCTATTTTGAGGTTTAAAAAAAAGAGGATGGATGGGATGCTGATATTTGTGGATAAAATCATAGTTTCCAATATAATGAAAAAATATTGATTTAAAATGAAATATTACTGGCACTTTTAGCATCTTTCTGTTGTGAAAATTAAGAGCAATTATTCCAAGAAAAAATTGGAATAATTGCATAATAAATGCAGGCTAAAACCTGCATTTATTATCATTATTACATTTAAATACCATAATAAAAAATAGAATTTGTAGCCAAAGTTATTAAGAGCCACTGTGGAAGGTCCAAAGAGCCACAGGTTGCAGACTCCTGGTCTAGAAGCGTCTTCAGGAGTTGTTAAAGGTGTATTTACCAATAGGTTACTACTTTATTCCTTTCAGATGTCTCTTGCAGCGGACAGTAATCTCAGGTTGTCATCATACAATGCAAAGCTAATAGATGCTGCATCTAAATAACTAGGTGGCTGTGGTAACTGCAAACCGGCATAGAAGGTAGTAAATCACTGAAAGCTCTAATTTGTATGTAACCAATGGCCACGGTCACCATGTCCTGGCCACCCCACTCACCAGTGTAAATTGTAGTAGCATCAGTTTAGCATTTCATCCCATTATGCACAGCCAGCAAGGCAGCTGCTCTTCTTGACCTTATATCGCTCTTTTATTTGTATCTGCCAGTATCTACTCTCCCCTGGTAATTGTTTTGTTTTTCAATAAAATAATAAATGTGAACCTTATTCCTAATGTAATTACACAATAAAAAGGAACTGTTGTTCAACTCAAAATGTTAACTGTACTGTTATTGGTCTACGCACATTAGATCATTAGTAACATTAAAAATCAAACAATAAACCTAAAGATATTAGTGGGTGTTTACTTAAGTCTTTATAATAGTTTTCTACAGGCGGCTTTACTACAACAGTAGAATAAAGTCCTGAATTAATGGCTTTTAGTTTCAGTGTGCCACCCCAAGAGTTTAAGTGGCCCCATCTGGCCCCCCCTATGAAATACAGGACTGTCTCAGAAAATTAGAATATCATGAAAAAGTATACTAGTAGGCTATTCAACTAATCACTTGAATCGTCTAATTAACTCGAAACACCTGCAAGGGTTTCCTGAGCCTTGAAAAACACTCAGCTTGGTTCAGTAAACTAAATCACAAGTATGGGGAAGACTGCTGATCTGACTGCTGTCCAGAAGACCATCATTGACACCCTCCATCAGGAGGGTAAGACACAAAAAGAAATTTCTCAAAGAGCAGGCTGTTCACAGAGTGCAGTTTCAAAGCACATTCACAAAAAGTGTGTTGGAAGGGGGAAATGTGGCAGGAAACGCTGCACAACCAAGATCTGGCACCTGCCCACAGTGCCAAAACCACCAGTAACTGGTGTACTGACCATGGCATTACTGTCCTTGATTGGCCTGCCAATTCCCCTGACCTGAACCCCATCGAGAATTTGTGGGGTATTGTGAAGAAGAAGCTGAAAGACACCAGACCCAACAATGCAAATGAGCTAAAGGCCGCTATTGAAGCATCCTGGGCATCCATAACACCTCAGCAATGCCACAGGCTGATTGCCTCCATGCCACGCCGCATTGATGCAGTAATCTGTGCAAAAGGATTCCCAACCAAGTACTGAGTGCATTAATAGACATTTTCAAATGTTTGATTTTGTTTTGCTGTTATAATTTTTTTTTTTTACTTGGTCTGAGGAAATATTCTAATATTTTGAGATAGGATTTTTGAGTTTTCTTCAGCTGTACGCCATAATCAGCGATATTAAAACAATAAAAGGCTTGCGATATTTCAGTTGATTTGTAATGAATCCAGAATGTATGACATTTCATGTTTTTTAATTGCATTACAGAAAATAAAGAACTTTATCACAATATTCTAATTTTCTGAGACAGTCCTGTATTTCTGGAGGCGCCACTGCATGTAACCTCACCTAAGCTGCTCTTTTCACCGTCTTCATACTATTCATTTCATATTTATCAGGTTTTTTCAGGTTTTACACCGCTCTTGGCCTCCTCAGTTCTACATTTCTTTTTCTCTTCCCCTGTCACAGTTTTGTTTCTCCTGAGGTACAAAGTGCTGAAGAGGACATTGCAGCACCCCCTAGTGGATAGCAGAGGATTTGCATCAAGCAGGGGTCACCAACCTTTTTTTAACTGAGAGCTGCATCTTGGGTACTGTGTCACACGAAGGGCCACAGACATATATACGTAGACGCGTCATAGGGCGCAGGTTCGCACGTCAACATCACCGCCATATTGTATGTGGCAGAAAAAAGTTGAGTTCTGTTATTGTGAACGTGAATCAGAGAAGATGCCTCATTCCTGCGCTGCAATAAATACACACACACATATATATATATATATATATATATATATATATATATATATATATATATATATATATATATATATATATATATATATATATATATATATGTGTGTGTGTGTGTGTGTTATGAATATAAGGATCAATTTGTTAAATCTAAACATTGTGGTCTTCATTATTTCATAAAACCATGTCACATGTGAACCTTTAGGAACAGACTTTTTGGGTGAGTATTAAAGAGGTAAAATTAATAATATGAGGAAAAAAAGTCCTAGGTCAATAAAGTAAAAATAAACAACAAACACAAAAGTGATAATGTTATGATAAAAACATCATATTAGAATTAAGGGGGAACATTTCCAGAATAATCACAGTTTGCAGAATTATTTCACTCCTGGAGTAATCGGGCCAGGTTAGATTATTTTAAATATTTTTATTCTTTAGGAGAATAAATTCAGGAGAATGAAGCTAAAGGGATACGAAAATAAACTTGTAATATTACAAAAAAAAAATACTATGAATACAAAGTATATTCAGAGATTAAAGTCCCTCTGATTCTGTTTAAGTGACTGAGTAACTGCAGATTTGCCACATTTAAGATGGCGGACGCTCTGACGCATCGCAGCATAGGCAGAACCCGCCCAATGACGCGTCTACTCTTATATTATGTCTATGCGAAGGGCTACCTGTACTGACCTTTGAACTAGAAGAGTCAGAGCTCACCTTAATGTTACGTAAAAATTTTAATTTTTCATGCTGTCGTCATTTTTAAATCTATCTAAATGCAGGCGTGATTACAAAGGAAACGCGATAGAATAAAGTACTATTTTAGATGCAGCTCACTGGTGGGTGGGGCTATTTTTTTAAACCGGCCCGGGGGCGCCACATGTGGTACCTGGGGGCTACCTGTACTGTCCCCCCCCCCCCCGGTAAAGCAATGAATAAGGTGCCTGGCAAAGGTAGACCACTTGCATTTCACACATATATTCAGATAGCATCTATAAACTTCCGTGCTTGGTTTTGGGATTTTGTTTGACAGCCTAACACTAAAATAGTGCATAGTTTAACAACTGTGGCATGCTTTGTCCTCATTCCCCTTTGTCAACACTGTAGAACCACCTTTTGCTGCAATTACTGCAACAAGCATCTTGGTGTCTATTTACTTTATGTCAAGAAACTAACATTTTTGCAGAGGAATTCCTATTTGAAGGTGGTTATAGTTCAACCAATCTTGATTAAATGCTTCTATTAACAGCAATTTTGACGTCTTGCCTCAAAATCTCAATTGTATTTAGGTCTGGACTTTGACTGGGCCATTGTAACATACCAAAGTTTGTAACCACTGATCCAAACCATTACATTGTATGTCTGGCTATGTGTTTAGGGTCTTTGTCTGACCTTAACATTGTGTACATTTTTAATTTACGGTGTTATTGTTCTGATATCGTCATCCAATTCCACCCATTCCTCTGCACCACCAAATTAAACACATTCACACGGTTCCTTTGAAAGTTGTCTTGTGGTTTTCCTGCGACATCCCATTGAGGAATAATCTCCCTGGCTTTTTCAAGGACTTTTCAAATCTCTTTGGTTCTGCTTTCGATTAAAATAACCTTATACTTTTCCAAAAAAAATTTGAAAACACACGTGCAAGCAGCAGTGTTCGTTGTGTGTGTTTATGTCCATGCGTGCATCGCTTCCATTTATGCACGAGCCCAGGAGTGCAAAACAACCAAAAATTGTATGAGAGGATTTCTTTTTCACATACGTAATATAAGTTAAATCAACTGGGTACAAATATTGTATCTTTGCAAAGTGGTTAACAGAAATATGTGTTTTTGCTTCCTTTCGATGACTCAGCTTGAAATGAAAATGGAGCGTGTCAACGTTACAACATCTGTTTATATATTTAGCGTTCCTGTGCTGCATACGACACAGCACAGCAAAAAATGGGAAACCATACACAGAGCAAGGAATAAAAGCACATCTGATGCTGAACAGGACTTTTTTTTTTTTTAGGGTCCTTGCAGTCTAATAAGACGAAATATTAAAATCGCTACCTCTTTTCATCCAGCTGTCGGCTGAATAAGTGAAGCATGCTTCTGTTAGCGTTGGCTGATTCAAAGCTGCTCAGTTCCACGGCTCCACATCGGGGATATTTCTGATACAAGGTCACAGTTGTTTCTCTTGGCTTTCCGTCAGCGCTCCAGGAGAGCAGGTCTGCATATCTGGGCAGGAAACATGCAGTCAAATGAAACCCATCAATAAATCATCAGAACGAAGGCATTAAAGTTTAAAAAGAGGGAGAAACGGTGAATAAACTGGAGACCAGGGCCATGCCTTCTTCCCCCCTGGCCCCAGTCACACATTTAAAACCTGCAGACATACAGAAAGAAACATTAATGCTGTAAACAATCAGTGTTATGGTTCAGCCTTGTGTCCTCTCCATCCTGCAGACAGAAGTGTACATCTCAGGCCATTAAAGGGCAAGAAAAAAATCTGTGTTTCTTTTGCTTAATATGAAATTAAAAAGAAGGTAATAGAGAATCTCACAACTGAATAATACGTGTGAGCTTGATAATATTTTTGTATATTATAATTTTATTAGTGGCTTTTATTTATTTTAATTAAACAAGTTAAATGTGAGACTTCTGCTGCTTGTCCTGCCTACTCGGACGCTCTTTTCTCTGCTCCCTGCTTGCTTGCATTTTCCTCCCTTTTTATCTCCTTTTTATCTCTTAACCAAAACTACAGAAAGTTGGATTTAGTTATTTTATTTTATTTATTTTCAGTGATTTATTTTTGATTTTGATTTTTTCCCCGTGTGGACTACTTTAGTTTTCAGCTAATCCACACAAGATGCCTCTTTACAACAGCCCAGAGGAGGCAGTTTTCAGGAAAAATGCTCTTATGGAAAGTTTTCGACATGAAGTGGATATGAAGGAGAACCACCCGATTCAAAGGATGCCTACCTTCACCACAATGGACTTTGACAAGCTTTTACAGAAGATAGCTGTTATGGAACTGAAAATCTGTCGACTCGAAGTGAATTATGATGTAAACGCCACGCATGGAAATGAAACAACCCTGCCTGTGATCCTGAATGGTGACCACCAGCCCAGCGACTCGGCGAACAAACAGTCCCCGGAGGAAAATGAGAATCCCTGGATCACTCTGGGTGCAAGACCAAAGAATCAACGAACCCCGCACTCAGACAAAGAAAACTGGCCGAGACTACAGAGAAATGTCCCAAGACAAGTGAAACAACAGCGGGCTGTTCTCAAAACAAATGATAGGAGTAAACCTGCTGGAAATGCTGGAATTCCATTACGAAACAGATTCACTCCGCTCCAAAATGTGACCCAGGAGGATCACGACAACAATCAGAGGTATGTCAACGATTTTCGTTCTAAGACATCAGAGAAAAGACATGCCACAGGGCCAAGGACCCTGATATTATGCAATGGATCTGTAAGGGGGATTAAACATTTCTGTAACAAGAAAAACACAGAGGTGTTGATCTATAACCCTTCGAACTTTGGCCTGGTATCTGAAATATCAGACAACCTTCTGAGGATCTTGAAAGAACGCCCGACCTTGGAAAAACTCATAATACAAGCTGAAGCCCTGGGCGACGTCACCCGGATAAGAAAATCAGAAGTATTGAAAGAGGATTACATTCGTTTGTTGAACTTTGTTCATGGCCTTAATGTCAAGGTTTTTCTTAGCGGGCCTCACGCGCCCGTTAACTGTGGAGACGAGATTGTTTCCAGAATTCTGATGCTAAACAAATGGCTGGAAAAAACATGCAAACAAACAGCTGTAACCTTCATAGACAACTTTAACATCTTTTGGGAGAGGAGACATCTGTTCAACAGAGATGGTTTCTCTCTAAATAGGTCAGGTGCAAAACGACTGATTTCCAACATCTTCTATTCTGTGAACCATGCGTCATCAGCTTTGTCCCAAAGCAAAGTTCATCCAGTGCCAAAACCAATGATAAGCCCAGTGCAGCCCGAACAAGCCAAGATAAAGATGGCCAGAAAGATGACACAGAAAGAGGCTCCGTCAGAGCTACAGGAGGATCCATCCCAGATCTCAGCAGGACAAAGAGAGGACCAAGAACCTCCACGGACACCAGTCCAGACTTCACCCGCCTCCCCTTCTTCTCCACAAAGCCCAGAGGTTCCTTTTCTGGAATTTTCTCCCAACATGAACAAAGTATTTAAGATTGGCCTACAGATGACATCCTCTCCACATACCCACAGCTCTGTGACTAAACCAGCATCTTCCAAAGGCTGCAGAGCCCCAGATCCTCCTCTACATATCACGGAACATGCCTGTCCTCAAGACCTTCAGATTACTTCGCTGTGATGCACAGCGGGCCCTCGCTGCACGTTTATCAGACATGACAGTACCCAGAATCAGCTTGGGTCTTTTGCCGGGGATTATGGAATATCTGTGATGATACGTGGCAGAAAAAAGAAAAACAAAAGGATAAACAGGAACAAATACTTGAAAGTCATAAACTGTCAGATGCAACCTGCCACAGAGACATCATCAACCACCAAATCATATAAACTAGGTTTATTAAACATTAGATCTCTGTCAGGAAAATCCCTTTTAATTAATGACTTTATTATTGACAACAATCTTGATGTAATGTTTTTAACAGAAACATGGTTACATTAATTAATGAAGCAGCTATTCTATTAGAGACAACTCCTCCAAACTACAATTTCCTTTGTGAGAGCAGACAGCAAAGGAAAGGTGGAGGAGTAGCAACATTGTTTAATGATTCACTAAAGTGTAAAAAGGTGTTTTTGGGAAAATTTGACTCTTTTGAACATTTGGCTCTCCAGGTAAAGAGCCCGGTACGAACTATGTTTCTGAATGTTTACAGGCCTCCTAAGCCCACATCAAACTTTTTTAATGATTTTAGTGACCTCCTGTCTGTGATATGTGTTGATTATGACTGTTTAATTATTGTGGGAGACTTCAACTTTCACGTTGACAACCCTGAAGACAGAAGTGCAAAAGAACTGTGTGACACACTTAGAAACTTTGGTTTAACTCAACATGTTAAACAGCCAACACACAAACAGGGACATATTTTAGACTGGATCATCACTAAAGGTCTAAAGATCTAAATGATACGTTTGAATGTATCATTACCAGTAACTCATTTAGCCAAAGGGACATCGTAAGAAAACGTACCTTTAAGGACAATGCCACAGAAACTTTTATTCAAGCTTACTCTGCTACCTCAACCTTGGGCTGCAACTCAATAGATGAGCTAGTAGATAACTTTCAGTCTAAAGTCTCAGACATCATTGACTGCATTGCTCCAGTTAAAGTGAAGGTTTTTTCCGGGAAGAAAAAATCTCCTTGGAGAAATGCTCCAGCAGTTAGAGGTGAAAAAAGGGAATGTAGGAAAGCTGAACGCAGGTGGAGAAAGAACAGACTCCAGGTTCACTACAACATCTATAAAGAGAGACTTTACAGATATAACTTACAACTGAAAAACGCAAGAGAATCTTTCTTCTCTGAGATCATCAAGAAAAACATTAATAATGCTCGTGTCTTATTTTCCACAGTCGACAGGTTAACAAACCCTCCTGTGTCAGTGGCTTCTGAACTCCACTCCACCAGGGCCTGCAACGAATTTGCTAACTTCTTTACTGAAAAAAATCCAAAAGATTAGAGGATCAGTTTGTACATCCATACTAAGTTCAGTACCAAAGTTGTCTCCTACCAGAATTGATTTTGACCAAATGTCCCAATTCAGCCAAATAAACTCCAAAAGCTTAGAGGAGATCATTCAGCAGTTAAGTTCCTCCTCAAGCTGCCTTGATGTTCTACCCACAGCTTTCTTTAAAAAAGTTTTACCTGCCATAGCGTCTGATTTGACTCAGATAATAAACGCGTCCCTTCTGTCAGGTGTTTTCCCCCAGTCCCTATAAACAGCAATTATCAAACCACTGCTGAAAAAGAACAATTTAGACAAACTACTACTCCAGAACTACAGGCCCATCTCACACCTCCCCTTTATCAGTAAGATTATTGAAAAAGCTGTATTTCAACAATTAAAACACCTTCTTAACAACGACCAGACGCTTTGACGTTTTCCAGTCAGGCTTCCGTGCTCACCACAGTACAGAGACCGTCCTTATCAAGGTGTTTAATGACATCCATATAAAAACAGACTGTGGAAGAACCATCGTGCTGGTTCTGTTGGACCTCAGTGCAGCATTTGATACTGTCGATCACTCCATCCTGTTAGAGCGCCTGGAGAACTGGGTCGGCCTCTCTGGTACAGCTCTCCACTGGTTTAAATCCTACTTAAAGAACAGGGACTTTTTTGTATCAGTAGGTAACTTTACATCCCAGACGACAAAAATCACATGTGGGGTTCCCCAAGGGTCCATTCTGGGTCCCTTCCTTTTCAATATCTACATGCTCCCTCTAGCTCAGATAATAAAAAACAACAACATCAGCTACCATAACTATGCAGACGACACACAGCTTTACATCACCATGTCACCAGGTGACTATGAACCAGTTCAAGCACTGAGTAAATGCCTAGAAGAAATCAATACGTGGATGTGCCAAAATTTTCTTCAATTGAATAAAAACAAAACAGAAGTAATAATTTTTGGACCAATAGAGGAGAGATCAAAAGTTAGCACACAGCTTCAGCTACTTCAGCTAGGAACCACTGATCAGGCCCGAAACCTGGGAGTAGTGATGGACTCAGACCTGAACCTCCAAAAGCATCTAAAGACAATTACAAGGTCGGCTTTTTATCACCTGAGGAACATTTCCAGGATTAAAGGACTAATGTCTCAGAAGGATCTGGAAAAACTAATCCATGCGTTTATTTTTAGTCGAATTGATTACTGCAACGGTGTTTTCACAGGTCTTCCTAAAAAGTGGATCAGACAGCTGCAGCTGATCCAGAACGCTGCTGCCCGCGTCCTCACTAAGACTAAGAAAGTAGAGCACATCACCCCAGTTCTAAAGTCCTTACACTGGCTCCCTGTATCTCAGAGAATAGACTTTAAAATACTTCTGTTAGTCTATAAATCCCTAAATGGCTTAGCACCTAAATACATCACAGACTTGTTATCAGTGTATCAACCCTCCAGACCACTCAGGTCTTCTGGCTCCAGCCTTCTCTGCATACCTAGAACCAGAACTAAACATGGAGAAGCAGCATTTAGTTCCTATGCTCCACTTATCTGGAACAAACTTCCAGAAAACTGTAAAAGTGCTGAAAGCCTGAGTTCCTTTAAATCAAGATTAAAAACGCATTTGTTTAAAATTGCCTTTGACTGTTCTAGTTAAACAGTTTTACTGTTTTTAATGTTCTTTTTTGTTACTACATTCTATCCCTACTTGCTTTTATTCTATTTTCTATCTGCATTTTATTATTATGCTATATCTTAATCATGTAAAGCACTTTGTATTGTCTTGTACTGAATTGTGCTATATAAATAAATTTGCCTTGCCTTGCCTTGCCTAAAATTTCAACAGAAGTTTTTACTGACATTACCAAATGTTATACTTCAATGATTATGTTTTTACACTTAAATAGTGGTGGTAAGTACTTTTTAATGTATGTATCCATCCATCTACTGTCTTCCGCTTATTTGAGATCTGGTCACGAGGGCAAAAGATTCAGGGGACAAATCCAGACGCCCCTGAGGGATCCCAAGGTGTTCCCAGACCAGACAGGATACTTAGTCCCTCCAGTCCCTTTCCCAGAGGAGGAAATTCACACTTTTATCCTCATAATGTATCAAAATAGAAATAAAACGAAAAACGCAATTGCAGAGTACATAGAAATGGATGTAGGCTGAGACAAAATGTCAAGACGTGTATACAAAACTAGGGTTGCAGCAGGGGTGAAACCCCAAGCAAAAAGTTCCCTTTTGACATAGAAACAGGAAGAGAGTGGATTAAATTTGTCAGCAAACTTTTGTGTTTTGAGAAAGAGAGAAGGTTTTGTTTCAGGAACATTATAGCAGCAACAAAAATCGGCCTGTATGGATGCAGTAAAACTGGTGACCAACACACAAAAATAAATAAATATAAAAATCTACTTTTTTAGGTTTTCTCTAATGAAATCAGACAGAAGAAAGATGCAATTTTTTTTAAGTTTCTTGACACGAGACTTCTCTTGTACGTTGCTGCAAAAAAACTAAACAGTAAACCAATAAAACAAAAAAATCTGCTATTCAAAAAATAATAATTTATTTTTAAAATTATAGGCAATTGTTTAATAACTTGCACTGTTTTTTTTAACTGTCTATGATTAAATGTTATCGTTCCACATTAAGCAGGTGTTCAGCAGTCCTTTATTTGCAAATTCAAATTGTTTATCACATTTTATTGTTCGACAAGCCTCTGCTGATAAATTATAATGCTTCTCTTTTAGTATTTTACGGTAGCGCTACGTAAACGGAAGTCGGGAGGGATTTTTCCCCCCGCCGCCATTAAAAAGAAGAAGAAGAAGAAGAAGAACTTGGTTAAATTATTATATAATCAAGATGGGTAGAGGAAGTGAGACCATTAAGATCAATTATATGTTCAGATTCAAGCTCAGCTTTAATCAGTATACAAAATCATTTTTCTGAAACTAGTTTAGACATCTTAATTGAAATACAGCAAATTTTATATCAAGTTCAAATGATGGGTATTACTGTTACATTTATTTGGGTGCCAGCACATATAGGGATTGATGGAAATGAAATTGCAGATGAGATTGCTAAGGAAGCATCAAAAAATAGAACCATTGATATGATGATTAACTTAAGTAAGACAGAAATTAAAAGCATTATTAAACAAAGGATGAAGGAAAGGTGGCAAAAACAATGAGAAGAAGAAAGGAGAGGAAGATGGCTGTATAGGATTCAATGGAAAGTCGGAGAAATTAGTTATTTCAAGACTTAGATTTGGACATACAGGATTAAATAAAACACTATTCAAAATAGGGAAACATATGTCAGGTAAATGTGAATATTGTGGACAAGACGAAACAGTAGAACATGTAGTGATGTATTGTAAGAAGTATGAAGAAGAAAGAAGGAATTTGGTTAGAGACCTTAATAAGGAGAAAGTTAAATTTGATGTGATAGATATTCTGCATAAAAATTCAAAAAATAAATGTTATCAATATTTATTTTAATATTTAATAGTAGCAGGAATAATTAAGAGGATTTAGTATTTGTAAATTAATATTATAGATATAGATATATAAATATAAGTATCTTTAGAAATAGGCCCATTCTGATCCACACTCTTTACCAGTTGGTGGCGGTAATGCACAACGAAAAGATGTTTGCCAACCGCCAATAAACGCAAGAAGAAGAAAAAGAAGAAGAAGAAGAACAAGAACTTCCTTGGTAACAAGAAGCTTGCTTGGAGATGGCTAGTTAGCATGTAGCTAAACTACTTCGGAGGGTGTTTTCCTAACTTTCCTGGTTTGTGACTTATGGGACACGGTCTGTGTGTGCCACCAATGACGTAGAGGAAACTAAACCGTGACGTTAACATTGTTTTTGCTGCGGATTTAAACATTTTAGCTCTGGGTCCGCACAATGTCTCTGCTAGCCAAATGATTTTTAGCTACCTGCGTTCACTGCACCTCCTCCTTGTCCTCTGTGGACGCTTGGCTCTCACAGCCACAGATGTGGGGGCCACTTCCTCTCCCGGCTCCGGTCCAACATATGGGGCCCCATTCAGCTCACCCACCCCGGCGGCGGGCTTCACAGGGGCCACAGCGAAGACCACTCTTGAGCCCACTTTGGACTCGGCGGTGACCACGCAGCTGTCCGTGTCTGTGACCCCTACTCCGGCCACAGACGCTCCGTCTCCAGCCACCGTTCAGACCCTGGTGTCTGCTCAGGGTAACTTACACCAAACGTCTCAGTCTCTAAAGCTTTTCTACTGTAGGCAGGGATAATATTTGTTGCGTTGACAGCTTAAGTGTGTTTAAATCTTTCTCTAAAACATAAAGATACATATTCTGGTATAAAGTGCATCACTTGCTGCGTAATTTTGATTTGTTTATACTTGTATGCAAATACTTAATCATTTCGACTGAACAAAAGTGACCACAGAGCATGATGCTACCACTGCGTGCTTCACTATTAAAGGTGAGATTATATATATATATATATATATATATATATATATATGACTTATTGCCACTCGTTTAGTGTGACTGTGACTAATTCTCTCACAAGGTTTTGGGAGAGCTTAACCATGCCTGGACATTTTTTTTTTTTTTTTGTACTTTTTTGGGGGGGAGTGGTGGTTCAGTGGAGCCAGGCTGCGCAGGTTGGGGGTTCAAAACTCAGCCTGCCACTCTGGGTCCCTGAGCAAGACCCTGCTACCTAAGGGATAGGTTAAACTCCTCTGCGTGACTATAAGGTGAAATATGTATTTATTATTACCCTGGGTATACGGTGAAAGCAGGAGGCTCTTTTCACATGTAAAACACAACGCTAAAGAAGCTGCTGTTGGCTCTTATTCAGCCTGCGTGACCAAACTTTTTTTAATATTAAAAAAAAATGTCAATAATTGTCCAGTTTTGGTAATGTCACTGTTGTCACACAAGATGCAAACGGAGGAGACTCAACAAAATCCAAGTAGAACAGCTAAACTTAAATTAGAATGACTATAAAATTCTTAAAAGTGTTGGTCTAAGGTAGTAAATATTCACGTAACCAGATTGTTGCACCGCTTTATTCATTTTTGCTAAACTATCTACAGATTTGTTTGCTTTTCATCTGAATTGGTAAGAATAAATGTTTAAAAACCTCTTTTGGAAATATTTATTTTGGTTTTAAACCTAATTGTGGTTGCTTGGCTACCTAGACCCACCATAAAAACACTGTCTAAAGATATTGTCAAAAAACAATTACGCCATAGCGATACGATCTCATAAATGATGACGTTTCAACTTTCTCCAGGGCCTAGTGTCCTCCGGAGAACTTTGTGAGCTTCCAATGCAGCCTGTGGCGTCAGTGCTCATTGGTGCTGGGCTAGTTTTCAACATTTGACTCAAAATCCAAGAAGAAAAAGTACTTATCCATGTCCAAACTCTTTAAAAGTTTTAGATACGTGTTCATTTCATGTTTTTCTATTCATTTCTATGTATTTCCTGATAAGGAAATATTCACGGGAAAAAAGCTTTAAGGGGTCCGTCAATAATCACTCCTTTCCTCATAATTCATTCAGTGTTAAATTTCTATTTATAGCGTGCACGTTCAGGTATTTAGTACAGATAACGAGTCGTGTGATTTTACCCGGACTGACGCACGCCTCATCTTCTCTTTTCTCAGCTTGTCTCTGTGATCTGACGCCAGGTTTCTGTGACGTCGGCTGCTGCTGTGACACAGCCGATTGTGATGTTGCCGACTTAGGCGCAGTTTTCACCGGCTGTCCACGGGCAGATGTGTGAGTTTTCTACGCGTCCTCTCCCCGTACGTTACGCACATGCTGTAACTTAAAAGCTTTAAACGCTATTTTCGCGACGCAGGAGAGGGGTTTGCATTGAGAAATGGCTGATGTTCAGAGCCAACGTGGATTCTTCGCTTGTCACTGTGACGGACACCTTGTTTTGCGTCCAGGCAGAAGGTAGAGAGGTTTGCACCCAGAACACAATTAATATGATTATAAAATGCATTCAGCCATGCCGTTTAAACCAAATTATGTATCATTATACTTCTTCCACTGTTTAAAACGTTCTTGTTTGAACCTCCCAGCAGCTGATGCACCCCGGTCTCTTCCTGCCCTGACTCACTTTCCAGCATTACAGGATTCCTACCGTTTCTCACCTCCAGGACATCCGACCATAAGACACAGCAGAGATTTTTACAGGGTAAACACCTAAATAAACACTCTGTAAACATGGAGTGAATGTGTTTTTTTTTTCTTCATTAAATGAAAATGCTTTTCTAGGTCGATGACGTTATCCAGACGTTTTTCTCCAACTCCTCTGTGCGAGGGCTCCTCCGTCAGCCGTCCCCAGGGGCCGCCTCTGCCTTCTGCTTCAGCCGTAACCCTGCAAGTAAGTTCCCAGTCTAGATTCAGGCGCGGTTGTTTTAGCAGTCGCCTCCTGAATGGACAGATTCTGTCTTTATTCTGGCTGTGAAAAAGGGTGACGCGCCACGGGGAAAAGCAGGACCAAAGTCAGCAGAGCACAAACGGAGAAAGAGAAAGTTTCTCCAAGAAAGGAGAAAGTTTATGAGAAAATAGTGATTTTTGTTTTATTGCAAAACATGCTAGTTGAAGTTATAAAGAAACCCCTCAATGCTTTAAGTCGGCGGTTCCCAACCCTGGTCCTCAGGTACGCCTGCCCTGCATGTTTTAGATGTGTCTCTGCTGCAGCACACCTTAGTCAAATGATTGAGTGGCCTCCTCAGCAGCCATCAGGGGCTGCAGAAGCCTCTTAATCACTTATTCAAACGAGTCAGGTGTGTGGCAGCAAGGAGACACCTAAAACATGCAAGACGGGCGTGCTTGAGGACCAGGGTTGGGCAGACGAGAAGAGAGAAAACTAGAAAGTCCTCTCCTCTTGCCCAACGGATCAAACACGAGGAAAAAGCGACTTCACGTTCAAAAACAAGCCCAAGAAACCGCGACCGCCAACTCACGGAGGTTGCAAGTGACTTTAGAGAAAAACAACCCCAAAGTCGCTTACTAAGCGGATTAAATGCAACACTGAAGCTCACATGGACGCCCCTCATGGACTGTATGATGTTTTCATCCCGCTGAGAAAAAAGCCACATAAACGTCGCCCACCTGCACAGATGCTGCAGTCGCTGTGTTCAGGTCTGGATGTTCAAGTGTTGGCTCCTTACCGAGGAAACACAGAGACCACATTTAGGTGTTTTTGCTCAGTAAAGTCCTCCACACTGACATTTCTCTGCAGTCCTTCGGGGTTTTCGAACATCGATGGAAAAAAAATCCATATGATCACGATCATCGTATCGAGAGTCACTCCAGCAGATCCCAAACGCAGCAGCGGTGTTTTGTAGTTGCCATATATAGAGGCGATTTTCTGTTCACTATCTGACTCAAACAAGTAAACTATCTAAGCTTCTCCGCTCTGCTTGTACGACCACAAGATGGCCGCGACGCATGCGCGCCGTCCTAAATCTAGTTATTTGTCGTCATTTGTGGAGTGCCCTCTTAAGACCATCATCTCACTGCTTCATCTCCTCCTCTCCTTCAGAGTTTCTGAGATCGACGTCGCTGTCTTGTACCCGCACGGTGACCTCTGGTTCATGCACCGCCGACCCGAGCCTCAGCGCCAGCTCTTACTTCTCTGACATGAGTCTCGTGAAGGTCAGCCAGTCCGGTTCAGCTAGACTTTTAAAAACGCGCTCTCGCAGCAGACTGGTGAAACCCGGTGTTTTTACTGTCGCAGGTTCCAACAGCTGTTGCAGTGATACCATCAGGTCTTTTGGTAAGTTTCTCTCTACCAACACGGGGCGGCTCACACGCCCCTTTCCTTCCCAACGCAGTTGCAGGCAGAGCCGTTTTAGGATGAATTTACGCGGCGATACTGCCGTTGCATCTGTGTTCGCAACATAAAGGAGAACGGCAGCGTGTTTTTTCAAAGGCCATGAATGTACAGCATGTCCAGTGGGAAAATGATCCCATTGCATTTGTGCGTTATTATTCTAACCATTTTGAACCGACGCTGCTTCCAGATCCCAGTGAGGCCGCTGTCTGACCGGCCCGCACCAGTCCGACTGAACGGCTTCTGTAAAAATGTTGTGGAAAAGGTGAGGAGCCACTTTTGTGTGCTTTAGTCAGTGTTGAAGCGTTAAGCTGAGCTGGGCTTTATTTCCATGCAGGTCGAGTTCGTCGTTGATTACACGGCGAGGGGGGAACTGACTGATGCCGTGGTCAGCGTAACCTTGGCGGACGTGGCTCTTGAGCAGCTCCTGCTCCAGACGCACTCTGTACAGTTTCAGGTACATTTCTTCTTTTTGAATCACGGCAAAAAGGGAACTAAAAGTAACAAAATTGTCTTGAAATTGATGTATTTGTCCTTGATTTGAGCAGGTAAAAAAGATTAGGTAGAGTAGGTATTAAAAAAAAAACTCAAGCCTCAATTAAAAATCTAATCTAATGCTCTTCAACTATAAAAAGGTTATTCCCCCTGATTTAATAGAGCTTTGCTGTTAAAACGGCTCCATTGTTTGGCTTGAGCTCCAAACACCGGTTCTGATTCTGATCCAAAAAAGGGAACTTTTCTATGATTTCTTCAGCCCAATGTTTGAAAATCAATCAACTGATTTGTTCAAAAAACCAAAACAAGGGACAGTTATATAATCATAAATAATCATGAATCGATGTAAGTAGTGTTTAAATAAGCAAAAAAACTGGACTGGTCTGATCCACAAGCTTGTGAGTGGCTCAGGTTTTCATTTTACCATCTCTGCACATTTAGGGTTGATAAGAAAGTCATGATACTTTATACTCTGCAAAAATGGAACAAAAAGTAAGTAAAATCTTCTTGAAGTGAGGGTATTTGTCCTTGATTTGAGCTGATAAATAAGATTATCTGCCAATGGAATGAGTATTTTGACCCCTAAAATAAGAAAATTAGATAAACTGCACTTGAAATAAGATGATGGAGATGAATTGTTCCTATATTAAGTGCAAAAATCTTATTCCATTGGCAGATAATCTTATTTACCTGCTCAAATCAAGGATAAATGCGCTAATTTCAAGATTTTGCTGTTAGTTCCCTCTTTGCAGTGAATCACTTCATGAATTCTGATTTATTTTTAATCTGTGACAGCTGGCCACACCCAGCCCCGCTCCAGGAGAACCAGCACCTCCTGTTGGACTTCGAAAGGGATCTGATGTCGTCGGTCGCTTTAACGGAGAGCTGCAACCCGTATCCTCAACAGCAAAGTGGCTGCTGTCCCAAGTAGCATGTTGATTCATATCACAGTGAAAACGCGCCGCTCTTCCTTGACGGTGGATCAGCTGACATCGCTCGGGGTTTCAGAAGGTGGGGCGTGTTCCTCGGGTCCCGGCACACGAGCGCCCGTCCTCTTCACGCACAACACCGTCTCTGGCTGCACGTTCAGGTCAGCGACGGCTCCTCTCTATTCCTGAACATGTCCGACAATATATTTGATACGGTTTTGAATTTGAAACAAAACAAAGTTTTACAAAAATACCTGAATCATTTACTTATTTTTTTAAAAGTTAGTTTGAAGTGAAGCCTGTTGTTAGCTCATCGTGTAAAACCACTGAGAGCAAAAGTTTTACAACGGCAGGGCGGCCATCTTCTTGTTTCACAGCTTGTATTTAGGTGCACTTTGAATTCAGGTCAACTCCCAGACAAAATGCTTGACATAAGTTTTTAAAATGCCTTTAATTTCTTTATGTGAATCAAAAGGGAGGGAAAATAAGTTTATTATAATCAAATTTGCTTAAGCCACATCGCCCAGCCCTAAAGCTGCCCTGATAATTGTTGGTGAAGATTCTCAGTCATCCAGGTCATAATCACTCCAAAAAAGTTAAAAAACAAAACAACTGGACTTTTTTTCTGAAGTTTGAAGACGTTTCGCTTCCCATCCAGAAAGTTTTCTCAATTCAAATGTCTGGAGTAGTGTGGCTTAACCAAATCCGATTATCCGATCACTCTTTTGAGGACCAAAATGTTCACATTTTGGACAAAGAAGACAGATGGTTTGAGTGGGGGTGAAGGAAGCCATTTACTTTAAGAGAGAAAAAACAACTTTAAACAGAGGAGGACGACTCAGGTTTTAACTTTCAAAAACGTACAAAACAGCAATAGGTTTGATTCCTTCCAATTTTCACCTCAATCCTCACCTCCATGCAGGTGATCAAAACATCTCCCCTGTAAGCCAGGCCAGTGATGACCCTAACGACTCCCCAAAGGCAATTTAAACCAGTTTCGGTTTAATTTGCATGTTATCTAAGCCATAACGACGCCTTTTTGGACAATAATATAAAGCTTGGAACTCCACATTACTCCAGACATTTGAATTGAGAAAGCTTTCTGGATGGGAAGTGAAACGTCTTCAAACTTCAGAAAAAAAGTCCAGTTGTTTTGTTTTTTAACTTTTTTGGAATTCCCTGATAATTATGCACAATTATGTCTAGTTGTTTTCATCATTCTTGAAAATGCTTAATTTCCCCCCCCCCATTAAAAAACTAAACAAACGGATAAAAAATTGATTCAGTACCACTAGTATGACATTGTAGTTACAAATGGAAGTAGGAAGAGGCGACGGGGCGCCGAGTCGTAACAAACAAGATGTAGGAGTTGGTTTAAAGCCTCACCGGCGTTACAATATTGCATTTTCTGTGCTGTTCTCGCCGTGTTGCCGTCTAGCTCCTCCAGTCAGAACTGCACAGAGCTGCGCTCACAGATTTATGAGGTCTTACGGGGATCCGCTGCTCCCGATGTCATCGCCATGAACTCGGGCTCCAAACCGGACTGGACAAGAGTCCTAATGCAGGAGTGTGCGACCAATCCACAGGTACGGCTGAGACGGGAGGTTAAACCGGAAGCATGTCAACGCTACCGTTCTGCACCTTTTATATCCGCACATCAGGAAAGAATCTGATCATTGTTGCTCCTTTAGTCCAACTGTTAAGTTCATTAATAGCAGAACATCTGACATCGATTTACAACCCCCTCTCCACTGTCGCTTCATGCATGCTCAGTAGGAGGGATTGCTGCAAAGCCATCAACAATGCAGACGACTGTCCACTGTGGCTCTACGCTCTTTCAGGAGGAGTGAATGCTGCTTGGAGAGACTTGATGCAATCTGCTGGGTTTCCTTAGAGAGGAAACTTTCTGACCAACCTATATAATCTGATTGAATTTGACTTTGGAAAGTGCCTTGAAATGACGTTTCATGAATTGGCGCTATATAAATAAAATTGAATTGAATTGAAATAAAATCCTATAATTAAAAATGTTAAGTACAACACAAAGTATTCATCTTTTAATAAGCACACTTTTGACGTTCTCTTTAATTTCATAGTAACATCTATCCGGTGATATTTAATTACTCAAATGCAGACTTTGGTAAATTAAAATCTGCTTTGAATTCAATTATTAAAACTGGCTAATTACAAAGAACAACCGACCCAATTACCGTTCTTATACTGCTAGACCAAAAAGAGTAGATAGATAATTACTTTATTGATCCCCGATAGGGGAAATTCATCTGCCCGATAGAATAGATAAAAACATGTAAAATAGGATAAAAACATAAATTTGGATTTAAAAAATAAAATAAATAAATATATAAATAAATAAAATAAAATAAAAACCACGTCCTTCAAGAGGCATTAAACTGTCTAACGGCGGCCGGGACAAAAGATCTTCTGTACCTCTCCGTTCTGCTTCCCATGGAGATCATTCTCAAACTAGTTTATTATTGTTAAAGAGTCAAATTAAATTATTCCAAATAATTTGCAAACTGGATGAATACAACAAACGAGCCAAACCATTTTTTAAATTTTGGACCTACAATAATTTACACATTCATTTCCTACAAATAATCTGACATCTATTTAAAATTATCATATTTTGTAGAGCAGGTAAAAAAATATTTTTTTTTGGTTTAGAAAAAATTGTGTTAATTTTTTGGCCTTTGACTTGACTATTTTGGCCCACGTACCAAAAAGTTTGGACACCCCTGGTTTAGAGCAACGTAAGAATCTCATTAGATCTGAAGCAGTGTAATAATAGTAAACCTCCCGGACGACGTAATGCAACGCCGTCCGTATAAATGTTAGCGCCACAGACACGGAGAGCCCAGCGACGGGGTTCTGTCGGTCTGCCCAACGCCACGCTCCGTCCTGCTGCCGTACGAATCTGTGCAGGAACGTGTTGATCAGCTGATAGTGAAGCCAAGAAACAAACCGCTGCGTTACTTCTCCGTTTGGCTGTGAAGCTGCTGGAGGCTAACGTTTTGACTTTATAAAGTAACTTTAGATGATGTGTTGTGAATTGGTGCTATATGAATAAAATTGACTACTGAACTGACCAGATCACAACTCCACAGGTTTAACTGACTTGATATTATCCTGATTAAAAAGCATTTCCTTCATTTTTTGAGTAGTGTACATTCAAAAAAAAAAAAAAAAGTTTACGTCAAAGCAAACCGTCTTAAAATGGCCTAGTCAAGGCCCAGACCTTAATTTCATGGGAATCTATGACAGGATGTAGAATATGCCGTTCACAGGCGCTCTTCATCCAGTCTTCTTTGCTATTTTGCATGAAAACCAATTTCAGTCCTAGACGTGGAACGCTGAAAGAGAAATGGCCCAAAAAACTTGTAGCTGTAACTATTAATTTGGGTGCAGAATAAAGAAGCATGCCACACTTTTTAGATTGTTTGTGGGGAAAAAATAAAGAACCGTGTATCATTTAATCCTGCATTACTTTGTGGGTTTGTGAAGCAGCAACAGGGCCGATCTGTCCGTCGTCTCCGCCTGATTTGTTCCTTTCCCCCAGGAGTCGTGTGAATCGGGCTGCACCCTCCCAGATTCTCTCTTCATCCAGGTTCTGTGGGCTCGGCAGGGCTTCATCGAGCTTCCTCAGAACTTCATCCTGGGAGCCAAATTTCTCTTCCGCTGTCGGACCGTTCAGGTACAAAAACACTTATTCTGAAAAAATACACACTGTAAAACATTTACTTCTTGGATGTTTTATTTATCGTAAGTATTCATCTGTTTTCTTTCCCCCAGTGTCCTTTATCGTCTCCTCTCGCCCTGACGGCCAAAGCTGCGTTCGTCGAAACCACCGTTTACCCAGAACCCCCCAGAGGGTCTCCTCGGCCTCGCTGGAGGTTTCCGTTCGGCTTCTTGACGCGGGGCGCCGCGGAGCTGGACGGCCGCGTCGCTACGAGTAGCAGCGGCGCTCAGAGGCTCTCCTGGAGCTCGATGGCGTTCCCACTACTGTTGCTAGCAGGATTAGCAGCCTTCAGTATACAGTTTAATAGGTAACAGGAATGTAGACACAACAAAAAGTGGAATCAATGTTTAAATGCAGCTATTTTACACAATAAAAAGTACATTTTTACACAATGAAAGGGTCACCGTCTTTTTTGGCTTAATCCAGACTTTTGTTTTTACATTCTGAGTGACTCTCATTGAGGTAAAGATGCATTTCTCGCGCACAGATCCTCTCCCCTTCCCTCCTGGTGTCCCGCGTGGCTTCTGTTCATCATTCTCTCCTTTCTCTCTGCAACCTGGACGTAGTTCAACAGATTGACGACCGCCGCGGGGGTCATGCCTTCCAGACGGGTAGCAGCACCCAGCTGTAGGGGGGGGGGCAGACAAAGCTCTCTGGGTCACAAATACAGAAAATACGAGTTTAACGTCACTGCAGGTGTGCGGACTCACGGTGCTCGGTCTGAACCTGTCCAGGATCTCCCGGACTTCCTTAGACAGAGACACGGGCAGGGAGAAGTAGTCGAGGTCCTGCGGCAGAGACATGTTCTCCTCCTTTTGAATCCTCTCCACCTCTCTCTTGCTTAGGTCACAGTGAGGCCTGTACACAGCTGCATGACACACAGGAGTCATTTTTCCACAGACCTCTCCAAGTGATGCTAACAGATTTGTCTGACTGGCTTTTCCTGCAGCTCCCCAACCCCCAAACTGCAAGAAGGGAACTAAAGGTAAGTAGAATTTTCTTGAAATTAGTATTTTTCCTTGATTTGAGCAGCTAAATGAGACCATTTGCCAATGGAATGAGTATTTTTACCCCTAAAATAAGATGATTAGATATCCTGCACTTGATAAGATGATGGAGTTGTTCTTATTTTAAGTGCAAAAATCTTATTCCATTGGCAAATAGTCTTATTTAGCTGCTCAAATCAAGGAAAAATACACAAATTTCAAGAAAATTCTACTTACTTTGAGTTCCCCTTTTGATGTGCAGCTCTGTCTGTTTAAAGCAAGTCGCCTGAAGTCAGGTTTACCTTCAATCTTCAGTCTTTCTGAGAACTCCATGTGCGGCGAAAGTTGCTCGGGAAAGAGAGACGCCAGCATTTCGAAGGACACGTCCTTGTACTGCAGCATGTCCGTCCCACTGGGAAAAACAAGGAAGAAGCCAGGACTGACGTCACGTCCGCGCCCCGAAACCCTCGCAGCGGCGGCTCGACTCACCTCAGCGTGCCGTTCTTGCTCTCGCTCACGCTGATTCCCGGCATCCTTTTCCTCCATCCGGCCGGGGACAGAGTGAGCGCCCGCAGAGCGGCTTCGGCGTCCTGGAGGCGGCGCTTCACCCTCAGGGCCTCGTCGCGGCGCGCAGAGGACACGCATCCCAGGTGAGAGCCTGGCAGAGACGAAGCAGAGCGGGCTGTACACAGCTGGTGGCGTAGAACGCACAACGAGGCGGGACGTCGGCGCTACCTTTCGGCGTGAGCCGGAGGTCGGCGTTGTCCGGCCGCAGAGAGGTTCGAAACTCGGCCCGGCTGGTGAACATGCGGTACGGCTCGTTGACTCCTCGGCTCACCAGGTCGTCGATGAGGACCCCGATGTAGCTCTCCGTTCGAGACAGCCCGGCCGGAGGCAGGGAGCGAGCCCAGCGGGCAGCGTTCACCCCGGCCCACAACCCCTATGAAGGCAGAATGATTTACTGCCAGCAGCTCCAGACCCGCTTCTGTGAAGCTGACGAGAAGATCTGGCAGCACTAAAGCGGTTTGTTGCACTGAGGGATAAATCCCTGACATTTCATTCATTCCCCTTTTTACCTGCCGCCCGTGAGACGGTTATGGATCAACCCGAAATCATCGCTTCTGCTGGCAGATATAGGTTTAAATGGATCCTTTAGTGTGACCAGAACCTTTCTTCTGACTGATGGACCGGCGACACGTCCTGGGTGGACCCAGACTCAAAGGCGGATGGAAGGATGGATGTTTCTTCTCATATGAAGCAATATTAACATTTTGAAGAAGTTAAACCAGAGTCTTAACTTGTTGGACAGGGTTATAGTTGGGGTTTAATTACTGTAATGCCATTAAGGGTTCAGCCATTGATCATTGAGAAGGGTACACATCATTTTTAACAAATAAAAAAACAGATCTATTTGTTGTTTCTCTTGCAATATGGATTCGCCTCTTTGTTTTATAATCTTTCGAGAGATGCAGGTCGCTTTCTGTCAGAAATCAGCTTCTTGATTGGATGAAAAATAATTTTAAACCCAAATCTGTCAGGGGTATGAATAATTTTATCAGATGAGAACAGGACATTTTTCCATATAGGGTCTAGATGGGGAAAAAAAATCTTACATTTATTTTGGAGCTTAATTTAGTTGAAAGGCAATTTGCTGAAACTTTCATTCATGAATTTAATCAAAAGATTTTTTTTATTCTAAATCAGTAGAAGACGGTTCTTCTTTGTATTCGTTGTGTTTGTGTTTCTTGTAAACAAATACCTGTATATGTATAGATTACACTGCAAAAGGGGAACTAAAGGTAAGTAAAATGTTCTTTAAATTAGTGAATTTGGGAAGTTTAAGTGATCTGCCAATGGAATAAGATTTTTGCACTTGAAATAAGATGAAGGAGACGAGTTGTTCCTATGTTAAGTGCAGTATATCTAATTTATATTTATTTTACTTACTCTCGATTTCCTTTTTGCAGTGTAGATTGCTAAATATTAAATCTTAATAATCAAGCTCCATCATATATCAGAGCTCTGATTACTCCGTATGTTCCTAACAGAGCACTTCGCTCTCAGACTGCAGGTCTGCTGGTGGTTCCTAGAGTCTCTAAAAGTAGAATGGGAGGCAGATCCTTTAGCTATCAGGCTCCTCTCCTGTGGAACCAACTCCCAGTTTTGGTCCGTCAGGCAGACACCCCGTCTACTTTTTTTTTTTTTTTTTGCGGCTTCGCTTTTATTGACTTTATAGACTGACGGGAAAGGGGCGGAAGAAGGGGAGAGACATGTGGCAATGTGGCAAAGGACCGCGGGTCGGATTCGAACCCGGGTCGTCCGCATCAAGGACTAAAGGCCTCCAATCATGGGTCGCGCTACACGCTACGCCACAAGTGCACCCTCCCCATCTACTTTTAAGACTAGGCTTAAAACTTTCCTTTTTGATAAAGCTTCCATGTTGAGATTGAGAAAGGTGAGCTTTTCATGTTAATCATTTTTTTTTATGCTTTTAATGATTTGTCTTTTTTTTTTATCCCTGTGGTATTATATTGAGTATCGAATATTTTCCTGGGTATCGATTATGGAGTTTGAAATTTTGACAACCCTAGCAGCAGCTCAGAAAAATACGAAGGAGCAAGAGGAGACTAAAATAAAAGAACTTTAAAATTAACCCTAAAATGTACAGAGATAGGGATAACGTTCTCATATTGGCGAGTGCCAGACAAAAGACTTGCCGCAGCATTTTGGGCAACGCAGGAGCCGCTAACACCCATATAAAGTGTGGGTGTTAGAGGCTAATCCAGCCGAGTAGTGATAAAAGCATGGATTACTGTCTGTTCTTTGGAAAGAATGTGCTTTATTTTGGCCTTAAATGAAAAAAGCTTGTCTTTACAACTGCTCTAATCTGGCTGTTAAATTTAAGGTCAGCATCCGCTTTAACACCAAGGTCTGTACTGGGTAACCTAGCTCAGTGAGGGGAGTCTCAGCTCATGACCTCAGTCTTACTCTCATTGAACATTAAGAAATCGAGGGCTATCCAAGCCTTTAGGTCTTCAGGACATTTTAGCAACAAGTGAAAAGATTTCCCATGCAAACTCCATGCAGAGAGAACTCAGGCCCGGGATTCAAACCCAGGACCCTCTTGCTGCAGTGCAACAGTGCTAGCAGTTGAGCCACTGTGAGCTGAAACTGATAAGATCCCAGGAAAGATTTTCTCCAACTTTCTCAGAGGATTTGGTATATTTCTGCAGCTCTAAACATATCCAACAGCTACTTTTTTATCATCAGGAATCACCTGTGCAGCCGCCTCTTCATAACCTGTCGTCCCGTTGATCTGGCCGGCCAGAAAAAGTCCCTGAGTGTTTTTCACCTGCAGCGCGGGACTGAGCTGGGTGGGACACACATAGTCGTACTGGACGCCGTACCCTGCAGAGCCAGAAAACGGGAAGAATCACCGGTTAAAAAAAAAAAACAACCAGCAGAGACCGATGGACTCCATTCGCCGCTCTCGAGCGGGGTACTGACTGGCCGGCCGCACCTGGGGTGTGGATCTCAGCTCTGTGCATGGCGGGGATTTCTCTGATGAGGCGGAGCTGCACGTCAGGAGGCATGGTCATGGAGAGACCCTGTGGGTACAAAAGATCGGAGGTCATCCCCTCGGGCTCCAACCACACCTGGTGTCTTCTCCCTGGAAAGCGCAGCACTCTCGACTCAATGGAGGGGCAGTATCTGGAGGAGGAAAGCGCCGGCTTACACTTCAAAATGCAAGTTTGACCCCATATACGCCGCCTTGAGAAAGTACTCATGCCCTTTTAACTTTTCCACATTTTGGCTCATGTATATAAAAACCCAAAATCAGATCTACACCCCATAATTTTGGAAAAAAAATGGCGTCCGAAGTCCACTTGAAGCAGGGGTATGTCATCAGCAGGACTCTGGAGAAGTTGGCTGAACGTTGAGGACGCAAATCAGCCATTTAATTTAGGTCTGTTGGAGCAAGGACGCATCCAAAGTGTGTTTTAGCCCTACATGCATTAAAAAAAAAGAAAAACCTAAAGTTGCACATCATCCTGAACACACAGTCCGCACTGTAAAACACGGTGGTGGCAGCACCATGCTGTGGGAAAGCAGGTAAGGGTTGATGAGAAGATGGATGGAGCTACGTTGAACTGAAGTTCAAGGGGTGTGTAAACTTTTGCAAGGCACTGTAAATGTGTACCTGGGACCTTTGGCGTCTTGCTGTATGTGACAGTTGAGATGAAGACTCTCCCTCACCACTCTCTCCACACCTGGAGTTGTGTAGGTCAGGTAGCAAGGCAGCTGCTCCTCAGGCTACAAAAGGTTTCAAAATAAAAGCATCAGCGACGATGAGATTTATTAGCGGGGATAAAAATACCGACAGAACTTCTCCTAGACCCGACCTTGCAGCGTGTGCGAGTGTTCATGAAGCTGAAGGGTGTCGGGTGGCTGTCAGGCGGGTGAAGCTTGGCCAGAGAAAGGTCCACTGAGTCCTTTAAGACTCTGGGTGGGGTCCCGGTCCTCAGCCTGCCCACCCTCAGACCCAGCCTCTCCCTCAGCGTTTGGGACAGACCAGTACTTGACGGAGCATCTCCGATCCGGCCCCCCGGGGAAACGGTGTGGCCCACGAAGAGAGAGCCGGACAGAAAAGTGCCCGTCGTGAGAACCACAGAGGAGGCTGAGATGGGGCGGCTGCCATTAGCTGGTGCAGAATTAAGAAAGCATAGTGAGCTAATATGGTTTAAAATGATGCTGCTGGCCCATAATTCACATGTTAGAGTCACGTTCCTAAATAAGTCCAGGTTTTTTTTTAAAACAAACCTAAACTATGTTTAAAGCCTCCAACACATTTTCATGACGTAACAGAGACGTAATCTAGATTTCAGAGTTCTCGGTTCAGGTTTAGGCCATTTAGAAATGATAACCCTGGCAGTTCAATTAAAGCCCCAGTGTGTAAGACGTAGATCTTTTCTTGGTTACTTTCTCTTCCCTCTCGCTTGGCAAATAGTATGTATGGTCCTCCATTTAAACAGAAAACGGCAAATAGAGTAATCTACGGTCGTCTTTGCTTGTTTATGCTCCTCCTCCACCGACAGCACGTCTTCATATAGAAGACAAATAAGGAAAACGCGTAAGGCTGACAAGTTTGTCTCCTTTCGGCTACTGTAATCAAAAATGGCGACGCAACATGCCGTCTTCCAGTGGATGCACCAACACCTATGTATTTATAAACTGCTCATTCTAAGCTATGAGGACGCTTTCATTTTTGATGCGGTTAGACTTTATGCAGAATATGTATTTCTAAAAGCAATGCTTGATTTTTGCTAATAAAAAGCCAAATTAGTTGCACACTGTCCCTTTAAGGAAGGAAGGACAGACAATAGACAACTCACAGATAGATGTACAGAACTGTTTCATCATTACAGTAAACTTATTTTTCTCAATGCAGAAAAACATCTAAAAACGTTTCAGACGCCCCTGAATAAAATGCTGAAAGTGATCAAACAAGAAAATAATAATTTCTCAGAATATGAAAAGGGTTTTATGAGGCTGCATATATATTCCACTGATCCACAGCGTTTGTGGAATTTATGCCTAACATGTTTACTTGTGATTTATCTGAGGCGTTTGTTAGTAGGATCCAGCAAACCGACCTTAACAACAGATCAGTGATCATTTAAAGCTGTAAGTCACCGTGTGTTAACTTATTAGCTCAATGTGATGTATACCCAAACGTATCCCTGTAACTCTGTGGCGCCCAGGCTCTTCAGGATTTGGATCGGTCACCAGCAGCTCCTCCACTGAGCCCTCCAGCACCTCCAGCCTGGGAGTGGACAGCAGCTCTGCCTGCTCACAGAGCAGCGGGAAGACCCACGGTCACTGAAAAGCTTTCATACCTCTAAAAACAGAACATAAACGCGTGCAGCGTACCTGGATGAACTCCCGGTAGCGCTGGCGGTCCAGCTGGGCTCTCGGCCCCCACACTGCGGGGCCTTTCCTGCGATTCAGGATGGAGAAATGAATCCCAGCCCAGTCTCCAGCTCGACCGCAGAGCCCATCCAGAGCATCTATCTCCCTCACTAGATGGCCCTTACCGACTCCTCCCAGAGACGGGTTACAGGACAGGGCGCCTGTGAGGAAGGGGACAGAATGAGATATGCAACGTCTCGTTTTCACAACGTTCACCCAGCTTCCCACAAGCCCATTCCTCTCACCGATTGTGTGCGTTTTCTGTGTGACCAGGAGCGTCTGCGCCCCCACTCGGGCTGCTGCAGCCGCCGCCTCGGTTCCTGCGTGACCTCCACCCACCACGATGACATCGTACCGCTGTCCGTGGACGTGACTGGCCCTCTTTGTAACCGGAGACAAGATGTTCCGCACTGGGAGCAGCTTCCTTGTCAACATGCGAGACATACGCCTGTCAGAGAGTCGCAGGTGTGAATGCAATGAGAATAAATATTTCTTCAAACGCTAACTTTGCACTTTCAATGGCATCAGATCTGACTGTAGACAGTTTTTATTCTTACTTTTTTTATACAGTATTCTGCTCATTATGTGGCCTCCTATAGCAAAACAGTATGGTGTTAGACTGTAATTGATTAGAAGGGGGAAAACGTTCAGAAAAGTCACGCATGTTTGTGTTTTATGGCAAGAACTGAGCTTTATAATGACTAAAAAATAAAGTAGTACATATTTCAAATGTTTTGTGTCTGAGGGATTAAATTAAGGGGGCCTCAAGGGTTAAACACTTATATAAAAAGGTGGAAAAAACAATAGCTAATTTTCTTTTACAATGTATAAAACTGGTTCTGTTTACACCAAGGTTGATCCAAACCATTTGTTCTCCCTCAGTGGGGGAATTCGGGTGAACCAGCAGCAAAGAGCATCTTTATAACATTAGAAATAATGCTTGCAAATCTTGAAAACAGAAGCAACTGATAGTATATTACAGCCACAGATGAATAATCAAAACAAAAAGCAAAGTCGACAAGAATATATGTAGTTTACCTACATATTTTGTAATTTAACGTAATTAAAAATAATTACGGGTACTTACAGTTGGTCAGACAAAAAAGAAATTCGTTATTTAGCTTAGTTTCGTAGTCGATTCCAACGGAAACTGAGAATAAGTTGTTGGAAATTTGTGAAACTACTGCTATGTTACACAAACGCTCTACATGGAGGCTGCCATGTTGTTTGGAGCGCAGAGCCGTAATGCCTGTCATACAGCCGCAAGCACTTTTTTTGTGTGCGCGCGCGTGTCAATGATCTTTTTCTATAATTTGAAATATATTTAAACTTCATTCCTGGAGTTGTAGAAACAGGGTAAAAACGCTTTGACCGACATGTAAAAGTGGAGGGAAAATGTAAAACCGATCGTCATCAAACGATAACGCTGTACGCGAATAATGACAGTTAGCGTGTGTGCCACGTGTAAAATTAGGATACACCAACTGTTGTTTTAGATCACCTGTTTTTATACACCTGTGTGGCTCAAAGCGTGGATTAATGAAGTCGTTGTCCTCTCGCCGGTACGTGAAAAAAGCACGTCAACGCCCCCTCCCCCTTCCAGCCGGTTTCCAGTCAGCCGCGCGCGGATTGAGTCAAGTGAGCCTACCGAAAGGTGGTGTTGACCGACCGCAGCAGGTTTTCTCCGAGAAACCTGAACACTTCCGACCTTCCGAGGCGACTGACAGTCACGTCGAGCCCTTAGTTTGTAACGGAGGAGCCAGCGGTGCCGAAGTCGAGGCGACAGGACAGAGGGAAGAAAAGTAAATCCCGGAGCGAAAGCGTCCGAAGTGAGCCTGGGGGATCAAAGCTAATGCTAATTTAGCCAGCTAAAAAAAAAAAAAGAAAATTACATGGAAGCTGTTGTTCTTTAAGCAGTTGTGGTCTTTTTTTACGTAACTCCAGGGGGGTTACAAAAATAGTAAGTAACGGATAACTTTAAGTTAAATGTTATAATTAATTTTATTTTCAGCGAGGATTGCCTCAACACTGTAGGCCACAAGCGACTGGTGTTGAGTAGCTTCAGTGGCCGGGGTGTTGTTTTTTTTTTTTTCCCTCTCTGCGGTTACCCCGGCTCTTCACGCTTTAGGGCAGCTGCTATTTGCTAAAGATAGTTGGCTTTACACCAGCTTCTTTCGGGAGATTTCAGTTTTTATTAAGTTAGCTCCAAGCTTGGTACTGTCTAAGCCTTGTGCTTCGCAATGCTGAAACCCCAGCAGCAATCCGGCTCGGGCGGGAGAAAGACGACTAACGGAACATCGGGGCCCGGCGGCATGTCTTCCCCAGTCAGCGGCATCAACAGCGGCGGCCGGACACCGGCTGGAAGGTGAGCGGGCGGGGTTTCGCGGGGTAGGACAGTCCGTGGATTGTCCCGTGCGTGCAAGGCCTACCGGTTAAAGCACCCTGCTCGCAGGGGGCGGGACTTAGACATGGAACGTCTGTCTTAGCCAATAGGAATGGTTTAATGTTGACAGGCAGAGTCTGTGGACCAATGGCAATGCAGCGTGTTCTACCTAGCCGAATCAGTGAGGTGGGTCCAAGTTCGGGAAAACAATAAAAGCAGCAAAGAAGCATTAAGGCTATGCAAAGTTTAGCTGGCCTGTAATTGTCGTAAAGGGGGTCTTGTCCTTTCGAAATGTCAATTTCGAAATGTTTTGTTTTCTTATTTTGCTGTTAAAATCATTTAAGATAACGCTGGAGAGACTACGGCCTGCGGAAACCATGTTTTTAGATGTTTGTTAGTCGCTTCGTCTTTGTTTTGGAAGCTTGTGTGTAAACTGCAGCAGCGATTCTATTACAATTTACTGTAGCTTGTATTTGTTTTAACTACTTTTTACCATAATGATCGGTCTGGATCAGCTGTCTAAAGAGAAATAATTACGCTAGTTATTCCGTATAAAAAATGTAAATAAATATCAGTCGTTCATTTTCTTCATTACAAGTGGAGAACGATCAGAAACATCCTCAGTGTTGTGCAGTAAGCAATATTTTTCAATATTGAAATCGTTTTTTAAAAACATTCGGATTATCTGAAAATCATGCTTGTGATATATTTTTTGCATTTATTTATACCATTTAATTGTATGATCCCTGATCAAAGTCACTGATCGGGATTGGTGGATCTCTTAGAAATTAAGACAGCTAAAGGATTTTACTAAACAGAACTCGAGGGTAACTCACATCGGTTTACTTCAAAACTAATTGTGACCCTGAGTTACGCAAAAAAAATCACCTAATTTTAAAAACAGCAATCTTTGGTGGTTGATCTAGCCTTTTTCAGTGGTTAGAGTAAAAGTCAGTTTATTCACTTGTAACAGGCCTGTATCATAGCTGTTGTAGAATATGATTTCACTATTATAAACATGAACAAAGATTAATGTAACTAATAAAATAGTGAAATGATGGGATAATATAAAATACAAACCCTTTTTATACTAAAATCTGCTCAAGTATCAAATCCGTTTATTTTGGGAATACAGGGACTGGAAAACATTAAAACTATTTGGTTGATTTAATAATATTTTCAGTTCAAATGAACATGGTTTTGTTGAAAGTAAAACTAAGCATTAAGCCATAGCTATGTCATTAAGTGGATTTAAAAAAAAAGGATAATTGATGATATTTGGGATATGTTGGCTGTACATTATCAATATTAATAATAGCGAATAACCAGAAGCCATTCAATCCTAATAGTAACATAAATAGTAGCAGCAATATAAGAACAGTTTTATTGTAGGGTATTTTTCACTAAATTGGAATAAATGTCATTTATTTAACTTAAAAATAGTCCTATTATTCAGCTGAAAGTTCGGACTTAGTATGTAGAATGTATATTTACAATTAAAAATGGTTACTGAGAACAAGTTCTTGACTTTTAGTCCTTTTCAGATTCAGTGTCATAGTTCAATTCTGGATTAAAGTTTTTTGATAGATCCCCGACTGGCAGAAAAAGCATGTGATCATGTAACAAAAATGGTTGATTTTATGTAAATGTAAAAATTAACAGCTACTTGCGATCCCAAGCAGAGCTGCTTCTAAGGGAATGGAGCAGGAAGTTGCATAATCACAGATTCGGCGTCGGGAGCAAAAACTGCAGCTGTAGCCTTGCTGTTTATAACAGATCTAGATGCCCTTAAACTGTCTGACCAGCATAAATATTTTATCACATTTGACCTTCAATTAAAGTAGTTTCATTTTTACAAATTGCTACAGTTATGTACAGTGTGAACTAACGGCAACCTGGGAAAAAAAATTGTGCTTCTTCTAAACAGTCTTTTTTTTCCTTCTTTTTATTCTGTTTCTTGCAGGAATCGTTCCTCTGCAAAGCCGTCGTTTCACTCCTCTCCTGTAAGTATACCGAGCCTGAAAAGTTGCTGTAGCTGAACGATTAATTTAAAAAACATTGTTTTTTTTGTAAGTCATCAACGTTTAAAGTAGGAGGATTCTGTTTCTAACATCAATGGACCATTGAAAAGTTTTCCTATAAAGTAGAAATGTCTTGTGTATATATAAAAGCACCAATTTATAATTGTTTTCTCAAGGTGCTTTACAAGACAGATTGATCCTATTTAAGTATAAAAATATGACTATGGCTTTAATCCAGTCATATAAGGAGATTCAAAGTTAATTGGATTAATTCCCATTTGACCCCAGGTATAAAACATTCCAGTCAAGTTCAGTTTATTATGCCAGTTCATAAAGTTTTCATATTTGAAGAAACCAGACCAACTGCATCATGTTTCTGACTTTGAACATTTACTGAAATGAATAACTTGCCTGTTTTGAAATGGATTAGCATTAAGGGCTAAACCTCTGATTACACAGTTTATTTATACAGTTTACATTTAATCTCAACCCTAGTCATTTTGTATAATTAAACATTTTTAAAAAGCTACTTAAACCTTGACTTTTTATCATTGGTTTTTATTATCTATGTCGATGTACCAAGGGTTAATCTTTATAGATTTCTTCTGTGCAGCACTCTTTTTATCTTTGTCTGTACCACACCTGGTTCATACATCAGGTGTCTGTGAAACTCTATCATGATGCATACCTGTGTGTTCTCCTCTACAGGTGTTTGAGGGCGTGTACAACAATGCCAGAATGCTTCACTTCCTCACAGCTGTAGTGGTGAGTGACGCATTTGGATCTTTGTCCGTATTTTTCTTTGGATGCTGATTGTTACTCTGGAAGAATGACTTCCTTCAGCTCGTGTGACTAACACTGAAACGTTTGCTGTATAACACAACCTACCTGTTTTTATGCAGCATTTTTCCATGGTTGGGTTGGTCGACGACTTGCTATACAAGTATATCTACAATTAACAACTTATATAAATATAAATGTTAAAGCCTCCGTACTGTTTCCTATTCTAATTCCTACCAAAAATGAAGACCAGGAAGCTGCACAAACAATAACAAAAGTTTTCCGTAAGGTGTCATCACAGCTGACTAGTATAACTGGAAATGGTGGGTCACACCAAGGAAGAAAAGAGCAGACTTTGGATCAGAACTCACTCATAATGAAGACGTTTTCACCATGTCCATATTTGGCAAGGCCTGTATGGCACAGAATACTGTATTTTTCCGACTATAAGTCTCACTTTTTTTCAGTTTGGCCGATCCTGCGACTTGTATATCAATTTTAAATGGTCCAAGATGAACCAAGTAGTAAACATTACCGTCTGTAGCCGCAAGAGGGCGCTCTAGGTTTGTGAAAACTTTTTGCTGCTCCTGTACCACTTAAAAATAAACTGAAACATTTAGTTACAGACAACAACGACTGAACACATGTTTGTATGTTGTTTCGCTGTTTCAGTCTGCGTACGCGGAGCGTGGTGCAACCAGGAGAGCCCAGACCGAGACAGAACCCTGTTATTGGGCTGTCCGTGAAGCTAATAACCGCTAGCGCTAGCTTATAGCTCTGTGGTCTGGGCTATTAACAAGTTCGCTGATTAACGTGAGCTTTATGTTGTTGTGAAACATCCGTGTCGTGCTGTTAGCTTAGCACGTATCACTGCTACGCTCACTGTCTGATTTCAGCGTAATTAGACGGAAATGCTCTGATGAGAATTTTCCAGGTTGGAGTTGGTGGCTTTTTATGCTAATTTACCCCATTCAACATCCCAGGTATGTTACAGGTATTCAGCCAATTGTGGATGCAGCTGTGTAATTAAATAAATCTGCTTACCAGGTTAAATGTCCGTTTTTAATCTTGCATTGTGTGAAATAAATTTCTAAATAAATGTGACTTATAGTCTGGTGCGACTTATAGTCCGAAAAATACGGTAAATAAAAATAAGCTTGAAAAGAAGGTATAAACAGAAGTAGTGAATTGTGTGTTAAAACATCACAGTTAAGAGTAAAATCATAAAAATCAGTTCAACCCAAATTTTACCCTGTAACAATTATAGGGAACTTTATTTTTTTTGCTGTGTTTGCTGACACATTAAACACTTTTAGTTCTTCTTTGTAGATATTTGCCACGCTCTCTCTGTAACGTCGTGAATTTCTGAATTATACGATGCAGCCGAAGCAAATTTACCGTCACCGAATCAGAAACCAGGCAGCAATAATAAGGCATGACGGCTGAGTCTAGGCTTTATACTGGGAACGAGCAAAAAAATCAGTTTCATGGTATTATGTTTAAAGCTCTAAATTGTGTTGTTTTGAAATGTCGGTATTTAAAAAGAAAACATTTCCTCCAAACCGTTGCTGTTCGCCTTGCGTTAACCAAACTTTTACCATACAGCTGAATTTATTCTTTTAGACGGGGGGGGGGGGGGGGGAGAATCAGGGCGCTACTTTTCATACCGTGAAACCGCTAACCGGCCCATGCCTACTTGTAACCTGATTGCCAGCAAGCAGCTTAATAGAATATTTCTTAATTTGGTTGTTTATTAAGCACTAGGCTATGGTTCTGTGTCACTGTTGCTCCTGTTGTGATATCTACAGCGGTAGAAAATGTACCGGTCTTGTCAGTTAATAAAAAATTAACTTTTGGTATAAAATGTTTGTCTCTCAGGGGTCCACCTGTGAACTAAGAGTGAAGAACGGCAGTCTGTTCGAAGGCATATTTAAGACCCTCAGTTCTCGGGTAAGAAGCTCCTCCTCACCTCACGGATGCTCCTAAAACTACAAACCGACCAGAGGGAAACCGGGAGCTCTGGTTTGGTTGTTAACCTCTTGTGCATGTCCGCTCGGTCCTAACATCTCTGCTCCTTATCTCTTAGTGTGAGCTGGCCGTGGATGCTGTACACAAACGCGGCGAGGAAGAGGGCTCGACGTCTGCGCCGCCTCGCAGGGAGGACATCACAGACACCATGATCTTCAGCCCGTCGGACCTGGTCACAATGATCTGCAGAGACGTTGACCTCAACTATGCTACCAGAGGTACAAACAGATCCATGTTGAGCCCCTAAACCAGCTACCATGGTACCACGATACAGGTACCTACCCGGGGGAATGACGTCAACGTCTAATTTGCATATTTGTTCATACGTTTGTGACCCGGGCTGTAGGATTAGAAGCCTTGGCCGGCATAAATAAGCGATTAAAAGCAGTAATTAAATGTGTTTGGAACTACAAAAGACCTTTTTATGAAAAAAATAATAAATTTTTATTGCCTGAATCCAGACTGCATTAAACAAACTGTACCAAAACAGATATCAGGGGCACACAGAGTGAACGAGTGACTGAAGCTGTGTGTGAATCACATTCAGGGAATTATATAGACTGCTTTATAAACTATATTTATTTCACATTTATTACCCGTTTGGTAATCCAGGGCGGGATCATCAGCACCTCTTTGTGCGTTCACGATTCGTTTGGAAATGGAGTGGCGTGGGTTTCCTCTCTGCTCTCTGTTCCTCTAACTCCGTCTAATGTGGAGATTTCAGGACGAGGCAGCCGTGGTGTGCCTGTGAGACGGCGCTGAGGGAAAGGGAACGGCCTCTCGCTGCTGCCTCAAGACGACTGGTGCTTTCACGTAGCGTCGCCATTAACACAGAAAAAGCCGCCAGTCTTGTATAAATGTATAAATTCATTTCAAACTCCGATTATGGTTAGCATAAGTGTGCATATAGAGGCTATTTATAATACAGCAGGGTTTATTAGCTTATTTGGGCATTTTAATATGCAATTTTGCCATAAATGACACTAGTAAAAAAATGCTTGTACAAAAAATATTTTCATATTTTATTTTCAAGCACTTTTCAGAATTGGAATGAAAACATCCTGGAGCCATAAACTCTGGCCAATAATGGCTAAATCACTAATCATGACGCCTTGATGTTTACACAATGTGGAAACAAATGTGTAAATAAATAAACATTTCATGCCGAAATATTTGTTTTGCCTCTTAAACAAAGATAGACATGGTATTAAGCATTTACTTATAAAGTAACACTAATTTTACATTTTAGAGACAAAAAAAGACAACAAATGAATAAGCATTAAAGTATGGTTTATGGGTTGGGTTTCTGTAATGGTATCAGCGTCTAAAAACTCATCTTCAGAACCAAACTCTGCTCAAAATGGTGATCTGCACCACATAATCTACTTTAAGCAGTTATCAGTTATTGCAACAGTAAACTGCAGAAAATACGGTCAGAGTAGCTCCCTCTGCCTTTACTCCCTCGGCTCCTATGTCAGGATGCGCTGCAGCATGTGATGAGGCGGAGGGATATTTCAGCTGGTTATACTCACTGTCTGTAGTGCGGCAGCGCCACTTATTTTAGAGCCCAAATAAGCGACTTCACTCTCAGAAACGAGCTAAAAAAAAACTGCAACCCGGAACTCATGAAATTTAGGAGCGACCTTAATTGATTTATTTATTTGTGCAAGAAACCCTGAATTGTGGTTAAAAGGAGGCTTCACTCCGGCCCAAATGCAGGCTAATGTGAAGGTGGTGTGTAGTTTGTTTCCCAGCTACGTGAAAGTCATGCATTTCTTTGTGTTTGGCCCGTCAGACACCTTCACAGACACCGCCATCAGCTCCAGCCGCATAAACGGAGAACATAAGGAGAAGGTTTTACAGAAATGGGAGGGAGGAGACAGCAACGGGGAAAGTTATGACCTCGAGAATGACGCCGTAAGTTGGTCTGTCTTTTTAGCAAACACAAGCCCCGGCTGCACACGGCGTGTTACTTTACTGGGGCTTTTACTTGTTTCCCTATTGAGTCGATTGCTCTGACGTTTTTCTGCAGTCTAATGGCTGGGACGCCAACGAGATGTTCCGCTACAATGAAGTAAAATACGGAGTCACGTCTACGTATGATTCCAGTCTCTCCATGTATACGTAAGTTGGCGCCATTCGCATCGCAAGGGCCCGCCTCCTAAACGGATAAATTGATGCGTTGCTCTAATTATTCTCCTGTCCTCACAGCGTTCCCTTAGAGAGGGGCAACTCCGAGGTGTATCGGCAGAGGGAGGCCCGCGCCGCCCGCCTGGCCAGTGAGATCGAATCCAGCCCCCAGTATCGCCATCGCGTCGGCCTGGAGAACGACGAGGGCAAAACCGAGGAGGAGAAGTTCAGCTCCGTGCTGCGGGACGGCGCCGACCGCGAGAAGGGTCGCGAGAGCCCCCGTGACAGGGGGAGTGAAAAGGGCAGAGACAGCCCTGGAGCAGGCAGCAGGTGAGACGGGGTTGGTGACGTGTGAAGCCTCTGCACGCTGGACACCACAGCACCAAAGTGTGGGGAGAATCGCTTTGTTGCTGCAAAGAAAGTTTGGGCTTTGAGATGAGTTTTAGCCGAACGAAAATCTGAACGTCGCTATAACGATCGAATGCGGAACAGCGTTAACGACTTCCTGTTTTGGGTTAATTGCAGACATGCATCTCATTTTTTTTTTAAATAATTTTACCATAATTTTACCTTCAAAAACATATTTTGTTCAGCCCTACAGTGAATCAGCCTGACGACTTTTCAAACATCAAAGGTTGTAAACGGCCTCTGTGGTTGTTTTTATACGTCTGCTCTCAGCGTTTCAACAATACGACAAGCAGACTCTGTGCCTTTAAACGGTGAAGTTCACTTTCAAAGACTTTCAGAGCTGGACGTCTCACAGCAACAACACAAGGCAGCAATGAAGGTCAAACCCACAGATAACGAAGGTTTAATTAGTCAGATTTCACTAATTAAGAAACATTACTTGATTATATAGAAATGATTAATGAAAATATCAATCATATCATTTTAATATGCTCTTTTATTTTGAAATTCACCACACAACACTAAAGTCAACATGTGATCTATTATTATCATTATTTTAATTAGAAGAATGCTGTTATTGATTTAAATGCCTGATGCATGTAAGAGCTTAAAAATAAAATAGTCAAATCATATTTGGGGTTATCTGTGAGTTAATAACATCTTAAATAAATGGTGTTAGACAGGCAGATGATTGCAAACGGGAGGCAGTGCCCCAGATTTTAGCCTCTATTCTCTACTGTAGCGTAACAGTGAGACATCGAAATTCGCCATTTCTGATTCTTGAGACTGATTTACCAGCAGGGATTAACATTTATTATTTCATCGATAATAAATATTGGAGTAGATGCATGAATAAAGGAAAAGCTCAACATCTCGTTTATGAGGGGGAAAAAAGAGAATCCTACCTAGTTTCACACAATCGCCTTGGATCAGGTTTGAACTGGTGAGGAGTTTAAAGTCCAGTAGTAATGCTTGAAACGCTGCGCCGCCTTGTTTTAGCTGCTTTACCACGTGTCAAACCGTTGTGATGGACTTTTTGCTCCTCAGAGAGGGAAAGTACATCCCACTACCTCAACGACAGAGAGAGATGAACCGAGACCGAGCCGAGAGAGGTCCTGGTGGGCCTCCAACCCACAGTCGGCTCAGCGGAGGCTTCCGGCCCAATCCTTCGTCCTCCTCGTCTTCGCCGAGAGCCCCGCTCCCCTCTGCCGGCGGACCCCAGCCTGGAGTCTCTCCCTCGGAGAGAAGCAGTCCTCTGTCGAGTCGAGGCGGCGCCTACGCCCCCCACCACCCACAGGGCAGCCCGAGCCCAGGCTCCGGTCCCGCCAGCCCGTACGCGCCGGCCTCCCCTGGTGGAGCGGCAGCCGCCCCGGCCTCCGCTTCAACTGCCACGTCTCCATCCAGCCCCCCTGCCCCTCACGGACACGCCGTTCCTCATTCCCACTCGCTGCCGCTCTCCCTGGCCGACGCCGGCCGACCCGTTAACGGAGGTAAGAGTTGAACGATCGGTCGTTGCGGCTGCCGTGTCCCTGCTACGGGAAGCTAAAACCTGTCGCTGTGTCTCAGTTTCCGCCAGAACGTCTCCCAAAGCCCAAAGACCTCCACAGTCAAGCCGGACAAACCGTGCTCCAAACACACACCCTCAGTCCACCGGTACCAGTTGGCAGTCCAATTCAATAAAACGTAGTTGTCTCTTTTGTATTTATTGTTTTTTTTTATAGCAGCTATGTTATTTTAGCCAAACTTAACCTTGTTGTTTCTGATGTTCTGTCCTTGCAGCCACTCGCTCTCCTAAATCAGGCTCTTCCCAGGACACGCCTTACTTGGACACTTCGTCCGTCTCTCTGCCTGCCCAGAAGACGTCAGGCCCCGCCCCCCTCTTCCCCGTAGATGGTAATGTCTCCCATCCAGCTGTCTGTGTTTCTGCTGCGTTTGGTTTTGTCTCACAAATTTGCGTCGATAACCTGGGAGGTGGCGAATGGTTAAGCCCAATTTTTTTTTTTTTTTTTTTTTTTTTGCAATAAAAAAATGTAAGTCTGAGATCATGGAGATTGGATTTCTTATTGTTTTGCCTCTGCAGTGAATGAGATCCTCGGTGCAGCTGCTAAGGAGCGCTCTGCAGAAAGCCCTGGCAGCACGGAGGACAGCAAGAGCAGTAAAGGTCTGTGAGCTTCATACGTTTAAGGACAAATACATCAGGTTATATTCAGCTGCACACAGTTTTAAAACCGTTGTTTTCCGTCTCCTCCATCAGCTCCTTCGGTTCAGCAAAGGTCACAAATTGAAGAGCTGCGGAAATTTGGCAAAGAATTCAGGGTAAGATGGCAGCTGGTGGTTTTTATTGATGTGTAAATATTTATAAATCTCCACCAGGAGGCATTATTCATAACAATCACATCTATTTAGACCTACGTTCAAAACATCAGCTCTGTCTTCATGTCTGTCGTGTGAAACTGGAAGGTCCGCTGCTGAAAAATCAGATTTTATTTATTTTTAACATCAAGTAAAACGTAAAATTTGGTGAGTAAATCAGCAACAGCAGGTTCTTTTCGATGAGGGTAATTTAGTAATCTGCCATTTCTTTCTTGGATTCAGTCAAGGAACCCTTGTTTATTTTTGTACAATGCTTGTTACATTTATTAAATTACGTTATTTACAGAAATTATTTGTGCATTTTACAGCCATTACACAGAAAACTGTAAGCAGTCGAAATCATAAAACGGAAATCCATATCAGCCAAAAAAAAAAGCCTGATCGGTGCATTTTAATACTTATTACTCAGTATTATCTCTTAGTTAATAGCTTGGGGCAGGTGAGGTCTGGTTATTTTTGATCTTTGTTTTCATTCACTTTACTAAAAATCATGTAACATTTAGCCAAGTGTCAAAATAAAAGTTATCTGGGTCAGTACTTATTAGAAAGGAGCTGTGATGCTTTCTTCTTATCTTATTCTTCTTTCTATGACGTGGTCTTAATATTGTCGGCTCCCCTTGCGCAACAGCTTTCTAATAATAATAAGGAGAGGTGCCGGCGGGTATCCGCGTTTAATTTTTCTTTCTTATTTAACAAAACAGTATAGAATTTATTGAGACGATTACATTCACCATTACTTCTGCTAACAGCGCGCTGCTCTGTGACGTCTCCTGTTATCTGTGCATGCGGGTCGCTTTGCTGCCTTGAACTGTTCGAACAGCAGGATGATGGCGGTCGCATTTAATTTTAGTTTGAACGGCCACCTAAAAAAAAAAAATCTGATTTCAGAAAAATAAATCAGAATAGAGCATCAAGACCTGCAGTGTGAACCTGAAAGTTGCAGGGTGCCAGCTCTCCAGTACTGGACTAGGACACCAATGCTTTTAAAGTTTACAAAGTAAATTTGCTGGGTTTTTTTGTTTGTTTTTTTTTGTGCGCACAAAAAATTCAATTCAATTCAATTTTATTTATATAGCGCCAATTCATGAAACATGTCATCTCAAGGCACTTTACAAAGTCAAATTCAATCATATTATACAGATTGGGTCAGATTATACAGATTGGTCAAAAATTTCCTATATAAGGGAACCAGTTGATTGCATCAAAGTCCCGACAAGCAGCATTCACTCCTGGAGAAGCGTAGAGCCACAGGGAGAGTGGAAGAGAGAAAGAAAATACATTGTTAAATCTGCTGTCATGCAGTCTATTAATTCAGGTTGTAGAAGAACAATTATAGGGAGTTGATTTTCACCATGGACTCTGATACTAGTCATTTAAGATCGCCTGGATCAGGACCTGACCCGATAACTGGGTTATTATAAAGCACTGGCTCCATTTTGCTGTATGTTGCATATTTTCTACTTATTCTCTGGTACAACCTGCTACCGTCAACAAAATACTAGTATCCACATACATTTACGTACTTTTAAGTTACTCCTAAAAAAGTGATCAAACCATTTATTACGTGTGTGTGTGTGTGTGTGTGTGTGTGTGTGTGTGTGTGTGTGTGTGTGTGTGTGTGTGTGTGTGTGTGTGTGTGTGTGTGTGTGTGTGTGTGTGTGTGTGTGTGTGTGTGCGCGCATTAAATTGTTTTTGCATTTGGTCGTAAAATCTGTTACGGTGTGTTTCTGTTGTTTAGTGGATCATGATTAAAAACTGGTTTCCAATTGCCGTTTTGACAGTTTATAATATTTTGTCCTTATTTATATATCCTCAACATGTGTTTTTTTGTTTTTTTTTGGTGTAACAGGAAAAAAACATTGATTAAATATTGGGTTTTGAGTTGTAAACTGGATGAAATAAGCTTTTGGAAATGTTCTGCTGAACATTTGCAGATAAAAGAACCACAAAAATTAAAGTTATTCTTCATTAGGGCTCCTATAAACCTTCTTAATCCATAGATGACTTTTACATTCTTGCTTTATCATTAACTTCTTGCCGTTTTCCAGCTCCAGCCAAGTGGAGCCGGTTCCAGCTCCCCCAGCTCTCCAGCGGCAGCAACGCCGCCTTCAGTCACCGAGGTCACCCAGTCAGGCGCGGTCAAGCCTCCATCAGACGCCCACCCTCCCTCAGAGCCCAAACCTCAGCCTCAAGCTCCCAGTCCTTCCCAGACCCAACCTCAGCATTCAAGCTCTCTCAGAGGAGCCAGCCAAGGACGCCGCAACCCCACTAAGTGCTGCAGCCGCCGCCCCCACAGCGCCCATTCCAGACCGGCAATCACCAGCGACCCCTCAGCCAGCCAGGACCCCGGGAACAGAGGATGGCAGGTCTGAGACGGCAGAGCGCACCGACGGCGTGGCAGAGTGAGTTTCGGGGATTGCGAATGCTTTGATCTAATTTGTGTTTTTCCGTACGTGTTGACATCCTGATTGATAAGTGCAGCAATTCTGCGTCTTTCAGCCAAGTGAAGAAATCGACCTTAAATCCAAACGCTAAGGAGTTCAACCCAAACAAGGCTCAGATACCCATGGTAAGCAAATTTATCGACATCTGCTCTGCTCATCGTTCGCGAAGAGAAAATCGAAATCGAACCTGGTTAAAAACGCCAAATCGTGATGTTTAGACGACTGGATCCAGGTTCCAGGTCTGCGTTGGTCAGTATCGATCGGATCTGGTCCAAGTAAGAAACGAGGGGTGGTCAGAGCTTATTGCTGCAGGAACGAAAGCGAGCCCACATGAGCTAACCTGGGCTTCAGGATGGACTACCGAGAAAAATGGCGACCCGACAGAGGCAGAGTGTGACGGTTCTGTGGGGGAGACATCGGGTCCTGCTACCATTTACCTGAGCACCGTTGCAGACCGTGAACGACCTCATGTGCTCTGTGGCGAAGCAAAAAATGCTTCAGGAGGGGTTTTGGGTAGAACAATAAAGAGTCTGAGCTGTTTGCACAACAAATCGACTGGATCTCAGTCCAGTTGGGGATCAGATCCAACCTACAGGGCTTAAAAGGATCTGCTGCTAACATATTGGTGCCAGACGCCGCGGCACACGTTCACAGGTCTAGTGGAGGTTGGGGCTGAAGGACCAAAACACTAGTAGACCGGTGGCTTTAACTATGCCGGGTCGGTTTGTTTCATTATTTATCTTTTTTTTTATTGAGGTATTTAGAAACTTTATATGTCAGAGAGGCTACACTGGATGTAAAGTTTCCCTTTATGCTGATGATATCTTACTTACCTGTTTTCAATGCTTACCTGCTTTAAGGAAACTGAATATGCTTAAAAGTGAAAATAGTTGCATAATGTTAGCATCACTTTAAATATGCAGGAAACTACAAAGCTTAGAAACATTTTTTATTATTATTATTATCTCAATATTTGCTCACATACAGACAAAGCCCAACTCTGCACCGACCCCTCCTCGTCCAACTCCTCCCAGCCCGGTGGTCCTGCAGCACCCAGGTGGGCAGGGGCCGCTCTACAATGCTCCCTACCTCTCCTACGTTTCACAGATCCACCCCGTGCAGGTATGCAGGCAAAGCTTTTAACTTTCTACCTGGACAAGTACTCAAACATAATTGTAATTTCTCAAGCAAAAAAAAAAAATCTTTATGTATTTTGGTGAAAGAATGCAAATTTTGTTTTCATCTGATAACAGTTAACCCCACTTTTACACACACACACACACACACACACACGGTACTATTTACAGATTAATTCATGTTATAACCGGTGGTTTATTTTTCCTTCAGGCTCCACAAATGTACCAGTACACCATGTCCACAGTGAACCAAGGAAAATACCCCAGGGGCAAAGGTAAATTAGTAGTTTTCCTCTAGTCCCAAACACTTTTTTTTTTTTACTCTCTCACCTGAATAGAGTTCCCTTCTTTTGGCCCCAACCTTTAACTTTCCATCCAGCGCATCATGAGATGTTTTAACATTTTCTCCCCATCTCCAGTGCCCACACGGCCTGAGGCGTCACAGATGCTGCAGGCTGCTGCATCAGCAGCTGGAGCCCCCCTGGTGGCGTCGCCCTACGCTCAGTCCTACCTGCAGTACAACCCGCAGCAGTACAGCCAGCAGCAGGTCATCCAGGCCATGACGCCCTACCCTGGACAGGTACGGCAGCTAAAGGCTGTTAAAATAGGGCTGGACGATAATTCAATAACGATGTAAATCGATGATAGACGAATGTCGATGATAGAGGGAAAAAAGGGTCAATAAAAAGTTCAATAGAATAACAGTTTTCCCTCTTTATGCATTGTAGCCCAGGCATGTCCAAAGTGCGGCCCGGGGGCCATTTGTGACCCCCCCCTGTATTTCAACAAAAGATTTGGTCACCAGCACAGGTGGCTGATGCAGATGGAAGATTTTAGTTTTTAATCAGGGCAAAAATTATTGCAAAAAAAGTTTAAATCCTACAATTGAAAATGTTAAATATAACACAAAATATTCATCTTTTGACATTCTCTTTAATTTCACCGTAACATTTATCTAATGATGTTTAATTACTCAAATTTACACTTTGGTGCATTAAAATATTGCTTTGAATTCAATTATTAAAACTGCCTAATTACAGCAAGTGTTTTCAAAGAAGTGTCCCAAAAAGAGTTCCGTTTATTATTGTTAAAGAGTCAAATTAAATTATTCAAAACAATTTCCAAACTAGATGAATACAACAGGTGAATTTAATTTTGGATCTACAATCATTTACACATTAATTTCCTACAAATGAATTACTGTTTATTTAAAATGAGCATATTTCGTAGAGCAGGCAGAATGATTGCTTTGGTTTAAAAACAATCGTCTTCATTTTTTTTTTTTTGGCCCTCGAGTTCCTTTGACTTGAGGATTTTGGCCCGTGTTCTGAAAAGTTTGGACACCCCTGCTCTAGCCTATCGTATAGATTAATATTGAAATCATCGCATCCTCCCAGCCAATCACAATCAGACCCAGGACCGCTCTGTCACCAAGCCCCGCCCCCTTCAAAGAGTTCAGAGCATGCTTCTTTTTCTTTTCTTTTTTTTAAGAACGTTGAATTCAGTGTTTGTGTGTTCTGTATTTAAAAAAACGACCAGGGCATCACTTAATAATTATCGATATCGATCAATATGGTTTCTATTTTATCGATGAGCTTTGTTTCTTGCTTTTGTCCCCCCCCCACACACACACACACACACAGCCCATGTACTCCATGCTGCAGGGTGGAGCGAGGATGATAGGTCAAGGTAGCGGCCCCCATCCCCAGGCCCTCGGCCCCCCCGGTGGACCTCAGTTCTCGGCGCAGGGAGACGGTCCTCAGGGGCCGCAGCAGGGCCTCTACGGTGAGTGATGCTTTTTTTAAAGTCGGAACATCTTAACTTGGCGGTCGGTGACTCCTGACGGCGACTTCCTGTTTGCCGTGCAGCTCCACAGTCGTTCTCCCATCACTCGGGTGCGGTTCATCAGCCGCAGCCTTCCAGCACCCCGACGGGCAACCAGCCTCCCCCCCAGCACGCTGCGCCGAGCCCCGGACAGGTAAGAAAAACCCGGAGCCTGGCCGAAAAAACGCGTTGTTTTTTACGTCAAATTAACAGCTGGTGAATTTGAGGCGATTATTTTCCAGGTCAGAATAATCTTACATCGTTGAGACGCATTTCTAGGCTCTCCCAGCCTGTAGCCGTGGTGCTCAGTCGGTGTGCTGCGTGTTTTTAGACGCTACTCACCTGGTTTAGCTTACCTCAGTCGATGATTGGTTCGTTTAAAGAACCGTTTTAATCAGCTCCCTGGCCTACAGGTGGCCTCTTACCTCACCTGTGCTTCCTTTCCTTACCCTCCCTCTCCTTTTCTTCTTTTTACCTCATTTAGTTTCTTCTTTTCATTTTCCTTGTTGACTTTTAGTTTTTTTTGTGCCTTTTTTCTGTATCGTTTATTTAATTTTTTTTCTCCTCATTCTCTCCTTTTCAGCTTTTGCTTCCTTCCTTCCTCCTTTTCTTCTTTTTTCCTTTTATTTCCTTCTCAGTCTTTCCTTCCTATCCTTGAACCTTGCTGCCTTTGTCTCCTTGAACCTTGCTGCCTTTGTCTCCTTGAACCTTGCTTCCTTTGTCTCCTTCAACCTTGCTTCCTTTGTCTCCTTCAACCTTGCTTCCTTTGTCTCCTTCAACCTTGCTTCCTTTGTCTCCTTCAACCTTGCTTCCTTTGTCTCCTTAAACCTTGCTTCCTTTGTCTCCACCTTCCCTTCCTTCCTTTCCTCATTTAATTTTCCCTGCTTCTTTTCTGTCGTTCACTTTGCTCTTTCTGTCCTAATTTCCTGCTTCCTTTCCTTTATTCCTTCCCTTGCTTACTTTCTCTCTGTCTTTTTCTGGCTGCTGCATTTAAAGTCTGACTTGTGAAAAATTGTCTGTAAATTCAACGTGAAAATTAGTTTTTATAATACATTTTTCAGAAATGGACCGAAAGGTAATTTGAGTCTGAAAATGTTTAGGAACTTTTTAACAGGATTCTGGTGTTCCCATCATGCATCAGCGATCCACATGTTTGTTAATGGGAGCAACGTATTCATCGGAGTCGACATTTTTAAGCGTTCTCTTCATGATGTCGCCACGAGAGGCGATCTCCTGTTGAGAGGGAAGAACCGGCTCGGTCCGCCGCTCTGGTTCTGCTCACGCTGCAGCGTTTGCTTATCAGACCTTCGTCTCCTTGCAGAACGCCCAGTCTGGCCCGCAGCCCCAGTCGTTGTACCACTCAGGTCCGCTGTCGGCGCCCACACCACCCAACATGGCTCCAGGTCACACGTCCCCACAGGGATCTTACCCCATTCAGGGCTACAGCATCCACAGCCACCAGGGCCTCCCGCCAGCCTACCCCCTGGGCCAGTTAACGCAGGTATGGCTACATCTCTGCTTTGTTGGTGTCGCGGCGCTGAGCGCTTCAACTGGATCCTCATCCCAGCTTTGCTTTGATCCCTTCAGGCCCACGTTCAAGGAGCAATGGCGGGTCCTCACCACTCGGGCAGCCATGGCCAGCCTCAGTTAGTAATGTTGCAGACTCCTCAGCAGGGTCCCGGCGGCGTGCCCCAGCACCCCCAACACGGGCCGCAGCAGGGACCCCACCAGCACTTTTACATAGGACACCCACAAGGTGAGAACCAAGGAGATGGATGGCACAATTTTAAACATTTGCTTTTTAAATTCAATTTAAAGGGACAGTTGTAGCCTGACAAATGTGCAAATGTGTTTTTTTATATATATTTATAGATATAAAAGCCTTGAATGCTCAGAATATTAGATATTTATGATTTCTTCATCAGCGGACTGAACTCTGTAAACTGGTTGGGTTTTTATTGCTGGTGGCGTCAAAGTTCACGTTCTGAAATTTTATTTTATTCTTTTCACATTTTTGGATGAAATTGGTCTTTTTTTTTGTATCTTAAAGAGGTTAAAGTTGCCATTTATGTTTTTTGATTGACCATATTGGGCGATAATACAAGTAGATTTTGTCCAGTTTTGATTTTATTACCAACCTCAGTCGTCTTCTCCATGCTTCTGACAACCTGCTTCAAGCCACCTTAAAACCGCGAGATTGGCGTTCCAGAGGGTTTGTTTCCATTAAATTAATTTCTTAAAACGAAAGGACGCAGACTTACTTGCAGCGACTTGATTAATCTGTCAAGTTCAGTTTATGGCGTCTTTTTATTTTTAAAAGATTAACTTCCACCTGCGTTTCCGCCTCTCTGAGGGCGCTGGCCATTCGGCCGTCTTTATTGCAGTTACCCCAACAGACCACTAGGGGGAGCAGAGCCACAAACCACCTTTGTGTAAAGCAGGGGTGTCCAAACTTTTCGGTACAGGCGCCATAATTGTCAGGTCAAAGGAACGCGAGGGCCAAAAAAATTAACGCAAATTTTTTTGTCTCTACAAAATATGATCATTTAAAATAAATAAATTAGTCAGATTTTTTTGTAGGAAATTAATGTGTAAATTATTGTAGATCCAAAATAGAATAAAGAGTTTTTCTCATTTGTTGTATTAACAGATGGCCATCCAGTTTGCAAATTATTTTGAATTATTTAATTTCACTCTTTAACAATAATAAACTTTACTCTTTTTGGTCTAGCCATATAATAGTTTTTGGGTCGGTTGTTGTTTGAAAACACTTGCTGTAATGAACCATAATTTTCATAATTGAATTCAAAGCAGATTTTAATGCGCAAAAGTCTGCAGGGGGAACGTTAACATGACTCTGTTGGCTCGTTAAGAAAGGATGAATCTAACGGTTCCTGTTCTCTTCCACAGCGATGCAGGTACAAACACACCCTGCCACCTTCCATCCCCCTGGAAACTAACGCCCTCCTCCCATCCTCCATGACATCCTTAGCTCCCCCTCCTCCTCCTCCTCCTCCTCCTGCTGGACACGCGGTCCAGGGCGGAGCGACTCAGAACTGACAGACGACGATTCTTGCAGCACCTTAATCTCCTGCTGTGCCGTCGGTCATCAGCGGGAACCTCAGCCCCAGTCGAGGACAGTTTTATTCTTTGTGATGAGAGAACAGCAGCAGCGTCGTCCTCCAGCTGCTGCTGAGCTCTTCCCTCCACCTTCTTCCCTTTTTTTTTTGTTTTTGTTTTGTTTTTGTTTTTTGGACACGATGCACCTTGCTGGGCAGACCAGTGAGAGAATCAGAAACAGATGGGGGAGGGGGCTCCGCCGCCGCTGCAGCAGCAGACCTTTTTCTCTTCCAGAAATGTTTTTAGAGCCTTGTGAGGTTTTGTATCCACCACAACACAAACAGACCAACGTGTAAGATTAACCACACTGAGGAGGGAGGCGAAGACGTGAGGGGACTTTTAGCAAAACATTTTTAAAACTGGGATCTAGTAGTTGAAAATCTGCCCCTTTGCCCTTCTTCTTCTCTCCTGTAGAAAAATATAATTAATAAAAAAAAAATGGACAAGACAAAAAAAAGTTTAAAAACAATGACTAAAAAATAAAGTTCTCTACTCAACTACAATCGTTTGCCTCTCTTTATTGCATAATTAACGGCGCGTGTTCCTCCTCATGTTTAAAAAAAAACGACTTTAATGAGACACACAGATGTATTTTTCATCAGTTTGTACCAGGAGTGCGTTTAATTTGGAGAGGCTGCTGTTATCTCAGGTGGACAAAATGAGGTAATTGCCTCCTGAGGGGATTTCTCTATTCACTTCACATTATTACCAACATTAGTTCAGCTCTGCAGGCGAAAAGCGACCAACAGGGGGACCTCTGAACACCGGCAGGACTGTAGTCACCATGATGCCCCTCTGCCTGGCTCTATGGGTTAGTGGGCCAGTCCTTCCCCTTCAGGCAGGTTTAACGACACGCTCGGTGCCGTTTCAGTGGGACAGGGCGTAGAGCTGCTCCGCGCAGCGCTCCAGCCGGTCCCGGTACTCCAGGTTGCGGTAGTTGCCTTCAGGGACGCCCTTGGTGCCGTAAAGAAGACCCCAACAACAGGCGGCGATCACTGCTGTGCTGTCACTGTCGCCTAAGATACAACAGGATAAGTAATATTAGAGATAAACCACCTGGTAGGAAGTCTGTTTTACGGTGACTCTGCAGTTTGAAGGAGTTTCTATATTCATTGGTGAAGATGGTCATTATTAGAGCCTGATGCAAGTAATTGAGGAAATGTCACATTTTTATAAAAGAAAAACTTTTTCGGCTGCTTTAAAAAACAAAAAACGTCAGGCTTTCAGATTTTCTTTGTATTATAACTGATTCATTAGACCACGTGTCAAACTTGAGGCCCGTGGGCCGAATCCGGCCCATCAATGTAATTTATCCGGCCCTCAAGAGCCAACAAAGTCAAATCATGTCATAAAGTAGAGGCATATATCCTTTTTAAAGTGTATAAAGTGGCTGAAACTGCCTCTTGTAACAAATGTTGATTTTAAAAAGAAAAACTGTAGTAACAGCTTCATGCCACTAGATGTCAGTTTTTTCACAACCCATTAAAACAACTCAGTAATGTCCAAAAGGAGAAAAAGTGATGCAGAATGATGAGTTTAAAGTGTAACTCACCACAAATCAACTTTCTTTTTGCAAATAAACTTTAAATGGGCCTAAGGGTGCTACTAATGTTACTGTGAATTTATTTTTTTTGTTTTACATTTTTATGTGAACTGGAATGAAATTAAATCAAAAGTATCATCTATACAGGTATAACCGGTCCTTTTAATGACTTCATGATTGCAAAGTGGCCCCAAAATGGAAGCGAGTTTGACACGCCTGCATTAAACCAAAAAATACATTTCCCTCATGTTTTCTGCATTTTTATAAAGGGTATGTAAAAAATATTCACGTGTATGTTGACACTGACTTAGCTGAAGAGGTCTCAGAAATATTTGTATCAAAAATGGTACATTTGGAGTTATTGGGTAAAAATAACTAAATATTTAATTGCCAGGAACTAATCTGTATATTAGCCGGGGCAAAAATACTGTGCGTCCAGTTCTCTTAGCCACTCTTCAAAATGGGAAAGACTAGAAGGAAGGCAGGACATTTTTACGCGTGACAAAAACCCGGTTTCACATTTCCAGAGTTCTCCGTTTTAAAATGTTAAATGCAAAAGTCACTGAATTTACAGCACATTACTGGAGGTGATTGGCTTTAGGATATAGGAAACGGTAAAAACCCGAGAATCGTGATGAAAGGAGGGACTGAAGGGCAGGAAAAGGACAAGGAATGATATGAGACCGAAGGGAAAGAGAGAAAAAAGGTGGCAGCAGGGAAACCTGGACAGAAAGCACTAAGAAGACAAGGAAGGTCACCGTTTAGTAACCTGACAAAAGCCAGCTGTATGTCGCTCCGCCTAGCTCCACTCACATACATCTGGGACACCGCCATAGAAATTGCATTTACAGAAGGCTGGGCCTTATCAAAAATTCTTGCATATGATTGGATAAGCCACTTGTCTGTCATCTTTATTGACGTGCTATTTCAACCACTCACACCGAAGCTAACCCGTGACGCTGATGATAGCGACGCAGAAAAAAAAAATAATAATAATAATGTGTTTGCGGCTCTAGTGGCACGCGTTTTATTGACAGTGAGCTGACAGGAAGAGGGGGGAAGACAGGCGGCAAAGCGCCGCGGGTCAGAGTCGATTCCGGGGCGACCGCGTTGAGGACTAAAGGCCTCCTAACATGGTTCGCGCTAACCGCTAACCGCTCCGGGGCGCTTCCGCGTCTGCCGCGGACGCGCCCCGGAAAACAAAACTTGCCAAATCCGGTCGGGAGAAGGGCGAAAACATCGTTTCCGCCAACAAAAGCCTTCAGAGCCGTTCTCTGATGTTCTTTTAATGAAACAATATTAGGTAGATTGGACAACACGGAAGAAATAGCAGCATCAATGCTAATGCTTGCTTCCTCGACGAGCCGCCATTGCTATCAAAACAGTCTCACGTCATGGTCGCGTCTCCACTACGTCACATCTATGAAACTCCAGCCCTGCGTCCTGATTGGCCAGACCATAAATTTGGTTGGAGAAATCACTGTCTACCGGCGGTGTCCCAGATGTATGTGAGTGGAGCTAGGCGGAGCAACATACAGCTGGCTGTTGTCAGGTTAACCGTTTAGTGGAGCAGGGTGGAAAGTCAGGAGATACAGAACACCTTTCCATACTCGGGTGAGATCTAATCTAACTCCAAACTTTCTAACTGACCTCCGTGGAAAGCGGCTCTGTTCATCAGCTCCTCCCAGTCCGAGCCGGCGGCCAGCAGGGCGTCCAGCGCTATCATCGGAGCGTCGTGGCCGCTGCGTCCCGCCCAGCCAGACAGACTGAAGCTCTTGTAGGCCTCGTCCCGCTCAGCTGGGCCGTAGGCGGGGGGCCAGAACAAAGGTCCCACTCCATTAGAGAGGCGCCTCTGATCCAGGTACCTGAGGGACGGAGCGCAGAGGTTACTGACGTAAGACCCTGCACAGCGTTGACACGATTAACTCAGGTGCTGCAACAGTGCAGATGAGTATCTAATCAATTTGCGTTATCTGTTAATCAATCGTCTGTCAGAGGCTGGAGTTTAGTATTCAACCAGGATCTCTGCAGCTGGACTGAATCTATCAAGGACATTTTAGTGCGGCGGGCTGGAAGAATCTGCTGATGTTGCAAAACTGAGCATGTCATCAAGAGGCTTGCACAAAAATAAAAAATTTAAAACAGATTTCAGCAGCTCGCACCACTGCCACTTGTCGGCGAAGTAGCCCCAGTCGCGCTCCGTCTCCTCCACGGCAAAGCCCCGACCGTTAACGATGGTCCTCGCTATGGGGCAGGCCTCGTTGATCAGGCCCAGGCCCCAGGTGGTCATCGGCCTGCGCTGCACGGCGTACGAGGCGAACAGGGCCGACGCCACGGCGCCCAGGAAGCCGGTGGGGTGAGGGTGGGTCATCCTGCCTGTCTCCACGGCTACAGCCACGAGCGACAACAGCTGGTCGGGCTTCGGGTACCTGAGGGGAAAACGTGTCGATGCGCTCAGTCGCCTCGTGTCGCTTTACAAACACAAACCTGGATGAAAGATTTTCAGGCGTCTGCTTCACTCTGATAAAATCCAGCCAATCACCGGCCTTCAGAAGTGGCCTAGTTAGTAAAACCTGATCCACAGCTTGGTGGCTAATCTAGCAGTTAACTGATAGTTAACCTGTAAGGATATTAACCTAATAGCTAATCTAACAATTAACAAATAGTTAACCTATTAGGATATTAACCTAATAGCTAAGCTAACAGTTAACTAATAGTTAACCTGTAAGGTTATTAACCTAATAGATAATCTAACAATTAACAAATAGTTAACCTATTAGGATTTTTACCTAATAGCTAAGCTAAGAGTTAACTAATAGTTAGCCTATTAGGATATTAACCTAATAGCTAAGCTAACAGTTAACTAATAGTTAACCCGTAAGGTTATTAACCTAATAGATAAATATTAGTTAACTAACCTTTTATGTTATTAACCCAATAGTAACCAACAATTAACTATTAGGTTACTAGCCTAATAGTTATCAGATTATTAACCTAATAGTTGACTATTTGGTTATTAACCTAATAGCTTAACCTAATAGTTAACTATTAATAGTTATCTATTATGTTATTAACCCAACAGTTAACTACGTGGTTATTAGCATAATAGTTATCAGGTTATTAACCTAATAGTTAACTAATAGTTACCTATTAACTAATAGTACCATATTTACTAATAGTTACCTATTAGTTAACTAATAGGTAACCATCACCACCATCACATCATAATAGTTAACTATCTAGTTATTAACCTAATAGTTATCAGGCTATTAACCTAATAGTTAACTATAACTATAATATAGTTAACTATATTAACTAATAAGTAGTAAGTAATAAGTAACTATTAGTTAACTATTAGATCAATAACCAGATAGTTAACTAATATTTAGCATTTCCACCCTAAGTTGAAATGCACTTTACAGATTCAGTCTATGTACCATATTTACCATTAATAAGAAAAATACCCATAATCTTATTCCAGTAATTCAACACAAAATTAAAACTTCTACAGAGTTAATACACATAGAGTGAAATGTGGTTCCCATTGAAATGTGTGTCCCTGAACTGTACGGTACATGAAAGTGATCAGCCTGTGGTTCTGCTGAGGTCAACACGCACTGGAGAATCTCTGGCAAATTCTTGAACTGGCTTTGCCTAAAACTCTTCTCAAGGCTTTGGTTATCTCTGTTGCTTGAGTATCTTTTTCAACCAAATGTCTTCCCTCCACTTAATTTTCCAGTAATTATGCACTCTGAGCAGGCAGCTTCTTTAGCAAGGCCTTTTTGTCTTTTTTTCAGTTAGAATAGTTAAAGGAGCTATAAGTAATACTGACACCTTGTGGCTCAAATCGGTACAACAGCTTGCCGATCACTACAATCTAATATGCCGTTTTAAACGGTTTGTTGCTGTTGTGAATTTGTACTTACACAGGACAGGTCTATGGTGTTGTATTCTCTTCTATTTCTGGTCTGCTTCTCTTACTGGCTTCCATGTTTGCAGGCTGCTGCTCTTTTGCCAAAATAAAATACCAAATGCTTTGTTGTTTTGGGAACCCTGGGAACTCTCATATGATTGGCTCAGGAACCAGGAAGTAAACACGGGCTACACACTGCACTGAAGTAGTTCTGGACCGTACCTCTAGGTTTGAAAGGAGAAAAACGTGACTAAGACATTGTTGACGGAGAGGATCGATTGTTTATAGGGGATTTTACACTAAATATCTTACTTATAGCTCCTTTAAATATGACCACCTAAACTGACGGAAATAAATACTGGATCTATGACTTCTCCTGTATGAATGAATAACTTTTTTCAAGTATCAGCTCCTTTGTGTTGGTCGGTGGCATAAAGTCTCAATAAAACCCTAAAGAAAAATAAATACATACATCTCCAGAAGAAGTGTCTTACTTGAGACCGATGCACATGGACCTCATTGCGGCTCCACAGCCTGTACCATCGGGGTTATATGGCACTCTGTAGCCCTCTTCTTCCCCAGGCTTCAGCTGGGAAACACCTTAAAGAGCACGTCACAGCTGCAAACCTGCGTTTCCAAACAGCAGAGGCGATATAATTCTCCGAAGGAAACGTACCCAGAATGCTTGAAGGCCCCGGTTTCCTCCCATCCATGTCTTTCATGGCCTCCACGTAGCGAGCAGCCACCTCATGCAGAAGCTCCTCCCCTGTTTTCCCTGCGAGAACCGTGACGCTTTTGCTCAATCTGCAGACTTTGAAGGTGCAACCAATCTGTGCGCAACGATGCTGCTTCACGTACCAGCCTAAAGGTCGAGCTGAATTTCCATTTGTAATTTTGGTCTTGAGCAGAATTTTAATTGACCGGCCAATCAAGGCAAGGCTGGAAATTAGATTTAACCTTTAGAGCTCAGGCGCTGTGAAACGAAGCGCTGTGCTCTGACGAGGTCCGATCGATCCAATCAAATGAGGAGAAACCCGCAAGCTCTGTGGGTTTGCCGAGATGTTGACCTCACCTGTTGCCAGTCCTTCAGCCGTCGCCAGATGCAGAACTGTGTCATCGCTCACCGGCCAATCGGGAAGCTCAACCTTGATGTTCTTCAAACCGCCGAGCTCCTGCAGCTCCTACAGAGCCAGGAGAGGAGAGAACATAATGCTTTAAATAAAAATCTATAAAAAGTTTTTTTTTTTTTACTGCTCTGAGATCAGCTCCTGCAGACACAGGCCTTAATCTTACTGTGGCGTTGCAGCACTGACCTGGTGAATAGCTGGCCCAGACTCATTGTACTCCCAGAGCTGGTTCTTGTAGCCCAGAGCATCACCGGCACCACTCAGCACCATGGCAGCCTTGTAATGCTCCACTGTGGCAAATCTGCAGGTACAAAAGGACGATATTGCAGGCGAAGCTACTGTAAATCAATATATCTTCATAGATGCGTCCTGTGTATTTACTAAAATAAATATTGAGACACTTGTTTATTAAAGACGTGCTGGTCAGGCGGCGCGCTCAGTCGCGGCGGCTCAGGCTAACCCTCCATCCCTCTATGTAATGTCTTATGGAGCTGGTACGTATAATGACAAATAAAGCACTTTAAATTACTTTATTAGATTCATTACACTCGGAGTAAACCCCCCACCCCCATATGGGTGCCCACCAAAATGGACGGATGCCTGGGTTTGATAACTGACAGAGGTTATCACACCAGATCCAATTAGAAAAACAACCAACTTCACCATCACCAGTACCCCTTTAAAACCAAGTACTACATCAGCCAAAATTATTTCTTAACCCCTCTTTCCCTTTAGGAGGGCAAAACGAAATAAAAAAGTCCCTTACCCCAGACCAGGGGTCACCAACCTTTTTGAAACTGAGAGTTAATTCATCGGTACTGTGTCATACGAACCTGTACTGACCTTTGAACTGCAAGAGTCCAAGCTCACGTTAACTTTACATAATATATATATGTTTTTAATGCTTTTGTCATTTTTAAATCTATGTAAATACAAGTATGATTAAAAAGGAAGAGCTACTGAATAAAATAGCATTTTAAATGCAGCTCACTGCAGGATTGTGCTATTTTAATTTTATTTTTTTTTAACAGGTGTGAGGACACCACATATGGTCCTTGGGGGCTACGTGGTGCCCGCGGGCCCCATGTTGGTGACTCCTGCCCTGGACCATTAAATCACATTTACAGCACAAGAAATAGGAAATCATAACTTAACATTTTAATGAATGGGTCATTACCCCCCCCCCCCCCCCCCCCCCCCCCCCAGCTCTGCCCCTGGTGGTAAAGAAGGTGGCTGTTTAAAGAGTCTTGTATGTGGAAAGTTGAGTGGAAGGAAAAAGTCTAGCAGAAAACAAAAATCCAAATTACTCTGCTGGGATTAAAGTAAATGTTGTAATTCATTTGGAAGTCCCAGAGTCTTGAGACAGAGCAGAGTGGCTGAGAATCCACAATAACTTAAGTCAAATTTCCACAGTAAGTCGTAATTCTGGGGTGCCATGTGCTGGTTCTGGTCCACTGGATTTTATCAACTCCAAAGTCAGAGCACACACCTATCAGGAAATTCTGGAGCAGATCACACTTCCTGCTGACAAGCTTTATAAAGGTGGTGATTTCTTTTTCCGGTATGACCGGCACCAGACCACACACGGCCAAGAATCCACGCAGTATTGTCCAGATTCTGGGTGCCGCGACTGAGGAGGTCCGGTCCAATGTTTATATTTAGCTCTCGGTACATTCGAGCAGATCTGGGTCGTTTGCCTCGGGGTTTCTACCGCGCAGGCACAAACAGAAACTACTGAAAATAACCAAATAATGATTATGAGTCCAAATTTATTATGACGTGCGAGGATTCCCGGTGAGAATGAATAAATATGAAGTTACGGTCCGGCGTTGTTAGGGATTGTCGCACAGAAACGCCGCCATACGGCAGCAGCCTCACCGGTCCATTGCGGAGCGTTGTTCCCCGAAATCAGACCTCAGTAGGCGGACAGTCAGTCCAGTTGACACCGAGGCTGCGGCCCTGCGGTCACACAAGCCTCCACTCCACTAACAAACGGCCAAGCCAGCCCCCACGAGGCGTTTTCTATGGCGCATGCATACTAATCATTACGGTAAACAAGGTTACGGCCCATTTTCAAAATAAAAGCATGCCAACCAAACCAAAAGAAAAATATATTTAAACCCAAATGGGAAATTTAGTATATTTTAGAATACCTAATGATCATTCCTGAATTTATTAAGATATTAATATTTTTCCAACAGTTTAAACTCAATAGATGTGAAAACATTAGATCAACATATTTGGCTTGTAAAGGAATATTATTGTCCAGGTTGAGAGCACACCGCCTAGAGATGTCACTGTAAAAATCTGTATCACATCTGGTTATCAAGAGGTAATCTGGTAATCCATAGATTTTCATATGAGTATTTTCATAATTATGTGGGTATGTCCCAAAAATGGGAACTTTATCACATAATCATTTTAAAGAAGAAATCATATAACCTTAAACGATTTTCGTCCAGATTAACAATTCACCATTTAGAGATATTGCTCAAAAAATGTAATCTAGTGATGTGTATTTTCAAAATTATTTATAAGATCGCTATACTGATCTTATAAAAACATCGTTTTAATGACTATAATTAGTCATTAAAACTATGTCATCCCAAAACGGCTGAGATAAAATTTGTTTAGCTCCCTATCCGTAGATGTCTCTGGTTTCATCCTATCTGGAATTTCAAAATCAAAGCCCCGCAAATATAAGATATGATAAGAGATAAAATAGAACTTTATTGATCTCACAATGGAGAGATTTACTTGTGATATTGGCAACAGAAGGTGCACAAAGGAGGAAAAGGTGTATGAGGTGTATACAGTACATCCAGATATATACAGTGGATGGGAAAAAATAAAATAATATCAAAATATCAAATAGTTATTGCACAGTTATTCCAGTGTACAGGATTATTGCACAGGTTATTGCACTAAATATGGGGAGGTTGCTTGAATGCACCATGTTTAAAATTATTTTAGAAGATTGTTGATATAATTTATTAGCTATATTTTCATATTTTGGTTTAATTAAGGAAATTTAATACCGGAGTGCCTTCAGAAAGTGTATTTTAGAGGGTTTTAAATACGTTTTTTGGTGATGATGGTCGACCAAGATGCATACTTTTATTTTGATATAATACCGTAATACTCAGTAGTGCTGCGGCACTAACTATCAGGTTTAACGTTTTTTATTTATTTTTTATCTGTAACTCAGATCAGAAAGACTTTGGAAACACCAAAGTCTTTCTTCCAAACACATATAGCTAACATGCTTCCTTCTGCAATACAGTCGACAGTCAAGATCATGAAAGCGCTAAAAATGTGCGTGCTAAAAATAATTGACCCATACACTTTGCAGAGCTGGGACATGGAGAATTTTTATTTTTATCTCTTATGTTAGGTTGAGGTGGCCTACTGGTTGGAAATACTGAGTCCTTCAACAAAAAAGTATGTAGGCAGACTGGTTCACATTGATGCTTAAAGGTGACAGTGGCTCACATCCAGAAACTGCCCAACTAAAAGAAAAACAGCCCAAATTCAATTCCTGTTAAAAGTGTCGATATGAAAAACACATAATAAAGAACACAGCATCAGCACACAACTGCAATAAAGCAAAGAAAAAACGTTCCACATACAGGCTCCCCACAAAATGTGTAATCAGGCAACAAAATAACCTACAAAGATCATGTTCTCAATGCTGTCGTCCTCGCAACCGGCAAAATTACAAGGTTATCAATAGCCTCCCATGATGAGTTGTAAATATCACTTAATATAACATTTATTTTTCTCTCTCTCTCTCTCTCTCTCTCACGGCCTATAGATCAATCTAACATTTCACTTTCGCACACACTCATGAAACATTTTTAAGTTTATCAGTTGAACTCTTGACCTCAATTTGGGGGTTTGCATTAAGCAATAGCATTTTATAACAGGGTGTACCCCGCCTCCCGCCCAGTGAATGCTGGAGATTGGCACCAGAAACCCCCGTGACCCCATGAGGGATTAAGCGGGTCAGAAAATGGATGGATGGATGGATGGATAAGTACAAGGAAACATAATTTTAATAAAATATACAAGTTATTTTTACTTTTCTGACTCACAATGACAACTATTTTTGATAGATTTTTCCTATGAATACTTTCTAAAAACCTGCCAAATGTTGCCCAATTTTAACAACCTGCCCAAAGCTATTTTTTTCCAGCCCAACGTGTTCAAAAGAAGCCCAATGGGGTGGAAACCGGCCCAAATCTGGCAACACAGTGGGTCGCAGCAGTAGGAGAGCACCGAGGGCCACTTCAGTGAGCTGAGAATAGAAAACTGTGGCTACAGGCTCAACAAAACTGCCCAGTAAGAGATTGTTAAAATGTTTTAATGGATCTCAATTTCTGCTGCACCTTTCAGATGGTCGGGACAGAATATGTGTAAAATTGTGTAAAAAGCATGCACCCATCCTGCGTTGTATCAATGGTTCAGGCCTCTGGTGGGGATGTAATTCTGTGGGGGATATTTTCTTTGCACATTTAGGACCTAATTTGCACAATTTAATCGCCAAGCTTTATACGCCTGCTGAGCACGTCCCCCATTTTATGACCGTAGTGTTTCTATCCAGCAGAAGCAATCACAAAGCTCAAATCACCTCTAATTGTTTTCTTAAACACGACAATTATCCTCTTTTGTACCGATCGCCTCCTCAGTCAGCCTCCACAGTCTAACTGTTCTGAAGGCTAAAGGCGGTCTAACCCAGTCCTCACAGGGTGTACCTAATAAAGTGGCCAGATAATGTATGTTGTGAACTGATGCCTAACCTTGTTGGGGAAACTGTACTCATTATTCCACATAGATGAGTTCTTTTTTCTTTATTGAGCAGAACAACCTATAATTAGGTCAGGGTACAGTGGTTGGAGCAGCATTTATGGATTTGATGGATTTTAGGATGTTAATGGAGTACGCTGGTGAAGGTTCTCAGTCATCCAGGTCAGGATCATTCCAAAAAAAAGTTGAAAAACAAAACAACTGGGCTTTTTTTGAAGTTTGAAGATCTTTCGCTTCCCATCCAGAAAGCTTTCTCAATTCAAATGTCTGGAGTAGTGTGGAGTTCCAAGCTTTATATTATTGCCCAAAAAGGCCTTGTTATGGCTTAGAAAACATGGAGATCAAAACGAAACTGGTCCACCCCGTATTTGTAGGCCAATAATGACCTTAACGACTCCCCATTGCAGAGGCAATTTAAACCAGTTTCGGTTTAATTTGCACACAGTTGTCACAACTTTTGGAGTCTTTTGCAGCACGTTTTGAAAACCTGTGTCTTATGTTGAATGTTAAGAGCAATGTGTAAGTTTCTGTCACATTTAGACTTAATCACATCAGGTTTATGCATCAGGGGTCCGTTCTTCGTACGTTGCTTAAAACATCCGAGATCAAATGAGACATCCAAGATGATTTCATCCGGCTAATCATGATCCGGCTAATTGGGTTCTTCGAACACACCTGTTGTTTATGATTAGTATGGCTGGATTGAGTTATCTGAGACAACTGCGCGTTCATGCGTTTGTTAAAAAGGGGAAATGTATCGATAGTAGAAACAATGATCAGCAACGCTGCTATTGGCTGTTCAGCATGACCAAAGAACGCCCACAGTTTTTTTCTCAAGCAGAAAACGAGCTTTTAATGGAAGGTTATGCCGAATTTGAGTCATTAATTAAAACACCTCAAAATCTGTTAAAGCCAGGAGAGAGGGCTGGTAAAAAAGTAGCAGACAAATTAAATGCATAAGTGCTGTCCATGTTAGATGTTTCTATCACTTTCTACAGTATGAATTTTTGCATTTTAATAATCTCATATTTACTTTGTTCTTTTATGTCAGAGCCTCCACGGGACCCACTAGAACATGGGGACAAGTAAAAGTGAAATACAAGAATATTCTACAAAATGGTAGCCTTTAATTATTATACTTTATTTTAAAAAAGCACTTGTTATGTCAAGAGATCCAAATTTCAGTGTCATTCCTTAGACACGGGAAGTAAAGGACATGTGCAAACTGGGAATTTTAACAAAAAAAAAATCTTTATCCATAAAAAATGAACATTTTCCTTTTACAAGTCATCCACAGTTTACACGGTAAAACTGTATTGCTCCGTTGCTAGATAATCCATCCATAGTTTTTTTCTATACGGCTCGACAGGAAGCAAGCCTTTCAAAGTAAACTAAACTTCACAATAAAATGGCCCGAACAAATCTTCTTACTGAATAGGATAAAAATAAAAAGCAAACCATCATACAAATAACTTAAATATTTTAGATTTATGGCTCCAACACCACTTTTTCCTCTTTAAAAGCCACTGTTAAATGATGTGTTTGTCTGTTTATAACAGCCATCAAGAAAGTCTTTCTACAATTACACTGTCGCGCTGCGCTAAAGGATCCTGTCTATTGCGCAATACGCGATTAATTCGAAAAACTCTGCAAATTATTCTTGCACCTTCCGCAACAGGTTGCAGTCGTAAAAATGGACATGGCTACGGCAGACTTCCCTATCTCCTCCGCTTATACAGCCGTGATCTAATCTTGTTTACATGAAATAAGCCTGCTCTCGAGCAGGCTTAAGCTGGCGCACATGTTGCTATGACAACAAGTGCAGGATGTCTTTCGAAGAACCAAACGATCCAAGATCATGCCAAATCGTCAACAATGAAATCCAACGTACGAAGAACGGACCCCAGGGGTCCGTTCTTCGTACGTTGCTTAAAACATCCGAGATCAAATGACACATCCAAGATGATTTCATCCGGCTAATCATGATTCGGCTAATTGGGTTCTTCGAACACACCTGTTGTTTATGATTAGTATCTCTGGATTGAGTTATCTGAGAAACCTGCGCGTTCATGCGTTTGTTTAAAAGGGGAAATGTATCGATAGTAGAAACAATGATCAGCAACGCTGCTATTGGCTGTTCAGCATGACCAAAGAACGCCCACAGTTTTTCTCCCAAGCAGAACAAGAGCTTTTAATGGAAGGTTATGCTGAATTTGAGTCATTAATTAAAACAACAGGGAACACCTCAAAGTCTGCTAGAGAGGGCTGGCAAAAAGCAGCAGACAAATTAAATGCATAAGTGCTGTCCATGTTAGATGTTTCTATCACTTTCTAGAGTATGTATTTTTGCATTTTAATAATTTCATATTTACTTTGTTCTTTTATGTCAGAGCCTCCACGGGAGCCACTAGAACATGGGGAAAAAAGTGAAGTACAAGAATATTCTACAAAATGGTAGCCTTTAATTATTATACTGTATTTTAAAAAGCAACTTCTTCCTCTTTTTTAAAAGCCACTGTTAAATGATGTATTTGTCTGTTTATAACAGCCTATAAGAAGGCTGAAAAAAACGGATTCTTTTTACTTTTGTTGCATGAGGCATGTTTCACCCTTTCTTTTTCTTTCACAAAATGACACAGGGTGCCATCCGTCCCCTATATAAACGGCATCTTCAAAAAAAATATATATTTTGTCCGGAAAAAAAACACAAATTAAGAGGAGAAATTGAACTCCACAACTTGAAAAAGAGAAGAATTGCACTAGAGATCGAGTTGCTTCAAAAGGACCTTCAGAATAAGTTCTAATACACCATTTGACAGTAGTATTGTTGACTTTACATAACTATCTCTTATTGCAGGCAAAAGATGACTTGCTGGCTTTTCTTTATAAAAAATTGTTTAAATAAAAAGACAGGAACTAAGCATTATTTGTTTAGTCTTTTATTAAAGATTAAAAAATGGTGTTCCACAATTCTGTCCCGTCCTCTGCCACTAGGTGGTCCAAGTGCACTGGCTGGACCGACTTCCCTATCTCCTCCATTTATAAAGCTGCGATCTAATCCTGTTTACATGAAATAAGCCTGCTCGCGAGCAGGTTTAAGGTTGCGCACATGTTGCTATGACAGCAAGTCCAGGATGAGCGTTGAAGAACCAAATGATCCAAGATCATGCCAAATCGTCAACAATGAAATCCTGCTAACTGAGTTAGCAGGATTTCATTGTTGACGATTTGGCATGATCTTGGATCGTTTGGTTCTTCGAAAGACATCCTGCACTTGTTGTCATAGCAACATGTGCGCCAGTTTAAGCCTGCTCGAGAGCAGGCTTATTTCATGTAAACAAGATTAGATCACGGCTGTATAAGCGGAGGAGATAGGGAAGTCTGCCGTAGCCATGTCCATTTTTACGACTGCAACCTGTTGCGGAAGGTGCAAGAATAATTTGCAGAGTTTTTCGAATTAATCGCGTATTGCGCAATAGACAGGATCCTTGAGCGCAGCGTGACAGTAGAGAGATTTTCTTGGTGGCTGTTATAAACAGACAAACACATCATTTAACAGTGGCTTTTAAAGAGGAAAAAGTGGTGTTGGAGCCATAAATCTAACATATTTAAGTTATTTGTATGATGGTTTGCTTTTTATTTTTATCCTATCCAGTAAGAAGATTTGTTCGGGCCATTTTATTGTGAAGTTTAGTTTACTTTGAAAGGCTTGCTTCCTGTCCAGCCGTATATTGGATTAGAAAAAAATATGGATGGATTATCTAGCCACGGAGCAATACAGTTTTACCATGTAAACTGTGGATGACTTGGAAAAGGAAAATGTTCATTTTTTTATGGATAAAGATTTTTTTTTGTTAAAATTCCCAGTTTGCACATGTCCTTTACTTCTGTGTCTAAGGAATGACACTGAAATTTGGATCTCTTGACATAACAAGTGCCTTTTTAAAATAAAGTATAATAATTAAAGGCTACCATTTTGTAGAATATTCTTGTATTTCACTTTTACTTGTCCCCATGTTCTAGTGGGTCCCGTGGAGGCTCTGACATAAAAGAACAAAGTAAATATGAGATTATTAAAATGCAAAAATTCATACTGTAGAAAGTGATAGAAACATCTACCATGGACAGTATTTACGCATTAATTTGTCTGCTGCTTTTTGCCAGCCCTCTCTCCTGGCTTTAACAGATTTTGAGGTGTTTTAATTAATGACTCAAATTCAGCATAACCTTCCATTAAAAGCTCTTGTTCTGCTTGGGAGAAAAACTGTGGGCGTTCTTTGGTCATGCTGAACAGCCAATAGCAGCGTTGCTGATCAATGTTTCTACTATCGATACATTTCCCCTTTTAAACAAACGCATGAACGCGCAGTTGTCTCAGATAACTCAATCCAGCCATACTAATCGTAAACAACAGGTGTGTTCGAAGAACCCAATTAGCCGGATCATGATTAGCCGGATGAAATCATCTTGGATGTCTCATTTGATCTTGGATGTTTTAAGCAACGTACGAAGAACGGACCCCAGAACAATAATCGACACAAACAAAAACAAAAAAACTAAAGGTTTTGGCCATTGCTGGTCGAAAACCCTCATAACTAAACACTTAAAGGCAGTTCTTGCTGGAAAGGATGGTGTAACCAGTCATTAAGTTTTAGGAGCAACAACACATTGAGCCAGATTGGTTTGGGAGTGTTTATCCCTTAATCAACCATCTGTTAACAGCTTCTTGTATTTATTTAGGCTATCTTTGGCTGATGTTGAACATTATTTGGTGAGCTGAAACTCTGCTGCATAGCTACCAGAAGTGGAAGTAGAAAGATATTTATCGAGGATGCAAGGATTTTAAGTCTGGTAGTGGCTTTGTCAAAAAAAAAAAAAAAACCATAAAGCAAGCAGACTCATCCCTGTGATGTGCAGATGAAACAGGAACAATAGATGCAGTTGGGGGGGGGGAGGCATTCTTGTTTATGAACTACAACAAAACTGCACACGAAAGAGAAAACGTTAATAAAAAGGATTTTATGTGGTTCAATTCATCTGGCAAAGAAACAAATCTGACATTACTTCTTTAATTTTTTTTATTTTAAAGGGTTCACCACAACCTTTCAGCACCATAAAGGTTCAATCAACTCTTCCTCACAGTGTTGAAAATGATAGACACTAAACCAAAGTGCGAATTATTAACAGATTAGGTTAACTCTCCATTGCATACTGAACCAATCTCCCACATGGATGCGTTTCAATTCCCACAGCTTACGTCACTTTTTAATAAAATCCATGTTATTGTCCAAAGTCTTAGTGAGATCTGTTAGTTCATGCAGGTCACCGGCACTGTGAGGTGCTGGGTAAAGGTGTTAGAACAGAAAAAAACTACAATGTGTGAACACCTGTCCCTATATGTTTTACAATGTGAATAATTACAGACCTATTTATATGCTCACACATTGGGTCTGCCGTTAATGACCAGCATTCTTCAGTCGGTAGAGTTGAGTGGGAAGTGTTTATTCAGCTTTTATAACCTTAATGTGCCACTGAAACATGGCGCTGCCCACAACGAGTTTAATTTTAACTTTAAAGGCTTGGTAGTTAACCTTTGTGTTGGTGTAAGAAGAAAACGAGGAAAAGATGACAAAAACAACGGGAAGAAGAAAAAGGGTTGATGCTTTCGTACAATTCAGAGGAAACAGTCATATCTCGGCTCAGATTTAGACACGCAGGGTTAAACGAGACATTTTTCACAACAGGGAAACACAAAACAGGTAAATGTGATCATTGTGGGGAGAATGAAAACAAAGAACGTGTTTTACTAAAATGCCAAAAATACAGCCATGAAAGAACTCCACTGATTTACAGTCTAATTTTAGAGCCCGTTAAGTTATTACATAGGAAATCTAGAATCTGAGCGACAGTTGACGGATTTCAGGAGGTTTTTGTTGTTGTTGTTGCGAGCGTCACTGCGGTTCTCCCTCCACACCAGCTGGTGGCGTAACGCGCCAGCTTGCAGCTGCCTGTAAAGACAGACGAAGAAGAAGTAGAAAAAGCAGAAGAAGCACTCCTGAGGAACGAGTTGCAGCAGCTATGGCGGGGTAAGGATGCTGCTGTGGTCCTGCACATGGTTGTTTGAGTCTGTATATGATCGAATATGACAGCGGTGTAAAGTTCCTGGGTTTATTTGTTTTTTTTATTTATTTTTTTCACTACTAGTAGGTTTAACCCCTCCGTGTTTTTGGTAAAAGATGGGGAAACATGTACAGATTTTAACTTCCGGGTAAATGCATCTGGCATAAAGAGTTGTTTTTAAAATAAATGAATAAATATCTACCTCTCTGTCACTGTTTTGAGGTCGACTAAATCCAACATGACTGACTTTAAGCACAAAACAGGCATTGGTCTGCAACAGGGATGTAGTGACTACTTGTCGATGAAAAAACTTAAAAGTGAACAAACAAAAAATAAATGTAAATCAAATAGTCACTTGATGAATCGTGGGTTTCTGGTTTTACGAAGTACAAAAAAAATCCTCAAAATACGTCAAAATGCAGTTCCGTGAGTTTCTTCCAGGTTTCTTCAGGCAAAAATAAACATGGTACAAACTTGCAAAAACTACTTGCCGCCTCTCCTGCCCTGGTTTCTGCCTTTGTGATTGCTTCACCTGATCACTCCCTGAATAACCAGGCTGAGTGACTTGTTTCCTAAAGGACTGCAGGAGGACTGGTAAAAACCATAAACCCACCCACTTTCATCCTGAGCTTCTTCTTCTTCTTTGTGATTTTTACTGGCCGGTGACATCTAACGTTTAGATGTATTATCGCCATCTACTGTGCTGGAGTGTGGACCAGAATGTCTCCCTTTAATCTAAATTCTTATATATAATCCTGTTTCCTTCAAAAATGCAATAACTGCTCTATTTATTTTATGTTTATTTAATAACTTATTAAGTTTTAATGTCTCTGTATCATATTTTCTAATTTCTTGTTTTAGCTTCTCTCTACTTGCTGTATATTTTTCACAATGAATTATTACATGTTTTACTGTTTCCATATCTATACCACACTCACAACTACCTGTTGGATGTTTACCTATCAGATGTAAAGTTTTATTTATTCCAGTATGTCCGAACCGCAATCTTGTCATTACTACTTGTTCTTTTCGATTTTCTCCTATTATTTCCATATTCCCTACTTTCTTTTGTATTTGAAATAGATGACGACCTTTAGTTCCTTCCTCCCACATTTGTTGCCATTCAGATTTAATTTTGCTCTTTATAATTGATTTTATTTCAGATTTACAATATGCTATTTCCATAATTCTATTTTGTTTTAAAGACACCTTAGCTAAATGATCTGCCATATCATTACCTTCTATATCTTTATGAGCAGGTATCCACATAAACCTAATCTTTGTTTCAGTTTGTCATTCTAAATAACACTTCATAAATTTCATAAACTAACTCCATACGACTTTCAGATGAGACATTTAAAATAGACATTAGTGATGATAATGAATCTGAACATATAAGAACTTTTTCAATTTTATTTTGCTCTACCCACTGTAAGGCCATGAGTATTGCTAACATTTCCACTGTATATACAGCTAAATTGTCCGATGTTCTTTGTTTCATATATACATCTAGTTCAGGAATAGCATAAGCAAATCCTGTTTTATTTGAAACTAAATCTTTTGAACCATCTGTATATATAATTTTAAAGGATTTATACATATTCTCAATTCTGTCCTTTACAAAATGTACCCAGTTATTATCTTTATTAATCTGCATTTCTTTATAAACCTCTAGATCAACATTTGCATAAGGAAACAACCAAAAAGGTGTAATTGGATAAGACACCGCAGCACAGTATCTCTTTCCCTGTATATTTCCCTAATGCATTTATCTGCTGCCCATGCAAAACAGTCTGTTTTAGCTTTTCCACTCTCCCAGCAAGGTGTCAGGATTCTTACTGCTGGATTATTCTCCTCCTTATGTCCCTGCAAACTCACCCAATAATTCAACATAATTTGCTTTTGTCTTAATTCTAAAGGAATCTCCCCCATTTCCACATGCACTACCAAAGACGGAGATGTTTTCAAAGCTCCACAGCATAATCTCAAAGCTTGATTCAGAATTATCTATAATGTATATATACATGTGTGACACACCCAAAACCCTAACAAAATCAATTAACTAATTAAACAAATTACTAACAAATAATTGTATTCCAAACAACTACTTTCAAACAAAAAATGCAACAAATAACAAAATAAATAAAAATGAACAAAATAATCTGAGTTCTAAAACAAAAATAGAGAAATAGCTCCTACAAGGGGTGTGTCCAAAGGTGTGGCCCGGGGGCCATTTGCGGTCCCCTTGGACTGATTTCTGCGGCCACCCATAATGATGTGGCCCCACCAGCACAGCTGGTTGATGCAGACGGAGAGTTTTTATGTTTAATTGGGGCAAAAATTTAAACAGAGATGTAAAAATCTTCTTGCATTTAAATTTGTCAGGTGTAAAACAAAGAATTCGTCTCTTAATAACTGCAGTTTTTACATCGTCTTTAATGTCATAGTAAATGGGTCAGCATCTGTCCAATTACTTTCACTCAATTGGAGACTTTGACAAGGGAAATCTCAAATTCAACCCACAGCTATTACAGTAAGTTACCCTCTAGGGCTTTGCAATAAATTCGAGATTTTATAAATATTGCGTTTTTTTGTAAAAGAGATATCAGATGTCATATATATAGAGATGTTCTTTGTTGAAGATACTTTTATGTATTCCAGTGGGTTATTTTACAGCCGTTTCACATATTTATCAACAGCTGTTAAAAATTGTTCCTGTGAGACATTTGGGATAAAGCTTTGATTCAGAGATGCTTTTTTTTATAATTACTTCAGGAAAAGGAAAAACATCGAGATAAATATCATATATCGGCATTTGGCCTAAAATGATCGATTATCCATTTGGTCCATATCATCCAGCCCTCCTACCACTAAACTGGAGTATATTGTGTTCTTAAAGTGCCCAAATATTAGTATCTCAGCCCTTTTGGTACTTTTGGCTCCCGTCAGCAAACGTTTGGACACTCCTGATCTGTGAGGTGCAACAGCTTGCATTAAAAAATATTCTGTAACTTAACTTTAACTGATTGGGCGGCCTCTAGTTACACAGAATGACATAACAATGGAGATAAACAAAAAAACAATCTAAATATTGTTGTGGTGCTGAATACATGGTGCATGAAGCCGGCTGACATATAACCTGGTGATTTTCATCTCTTTGTAGATGCGGCGGACTTGAATCTGTCACGGTGGAGCATTACAAGGCAGCCATGGTGCTGAGTGGTGCCGGCGATGCTCTGGGCTACAGAGCCGGGAGCTGGGAGTTCAATTTTTCTGGACCGAAAATTCACCAGGTCAGTGTTCTCGCACCACACAGATCAAAACCCAACTCCCCGGTGTTTACAGCTCCAACACTTCCCAGAGAGAATACATCAGCAGTCTCAGCACCAACTGCAGGTCGCTCAGAGCGAGCCGCCAGAACTGACAAAGAGGATAGGTGTCCAAACGTTTTCAGAAAGAACTGAGCGAAAGTCCAGTTGCCTCCAACTTAAGCCTGTTTTCCGTCGTCTCTACGTTGCTCCGTGACGGACTGGACGCCTGTCCAGGATGCACCCTGCTACTGGCCGCTGGAGACGGGCACCTTCATGACCAGTTTCCATCTAGCCTTTTCAGTGATTTTGGAGAAATGTCCAGTTCGTCATTTCATAGGATCATAGGATTTCAGGGTAATCGTGTTTAGTTTTTAATTGATGGCAGGTTTGAATTCCTGAGGACTGAAGCCTTAAAATGAACCAGAAGACACTTCAGGAAGTGCGCGCCTTGTTTAGTGACATGCTTTCAGCTACTTTCTCTGCTCTTCTGCCGCTTTAGGAGCTGAAGGAGCTCGGTGGCTTGAAAAAAATCACCGTTATGCTTCCTGACTGGCCGGTGAGCGACGACACCGTCCTGCATCTTGCAACAGCCGAAGCTCTGGTAACAAGTGAGTTCAGCATCCCAGCAAAGCCCAGCGCTCTCTGCTCCTACCTCGTCCTGCTGATTAATTGTGCCTCGCCTTCGTCAAAAGAGCTCCAGCTAAAGGTTAAATCTAATTTCCAGCCTTGCCTTGATTTGCTGCTCTTGTTCGGACCCCAAAAGAGAACATTGGATGCAGGAAAATTGAACTTGACCTTTTTCTCTGATAATACCGTCTTCCGTGCGCGGATGGTTGGGTTATTTCAAAGTCTGCAGATTAAGCGAAGTGTTGTGTTCCTTGCAGAAAAGACCGGGGAGGAGCTCCTGCATGAGGTGGCTTTCTGCTACGTGAAGGGAATGAAAGACATGACAGGGAGGGCGCCTGGAAATACGACCGTGTTTAGTAGGTTTTAATTATGAAATGATTTCATGTCCTCTTTCAGCAGAGATATCTGTGATGTATGACGTGTGATTGACTCTTAGGTGTTTCCCAGCTGAGGCCTGGACAAGAAGGAGGCTACAGAGTGCCGTACAACTCCAGGGGGGCAGGCTGTGGGGCAGCTATGAGGTCCATGTGCATCGGCATGAGGTAAGACTCTGCTCTTGGGACCTTTGGACTTAATCCTTGCATACTTTAGTTATCTGAAGTATTGTTCTCCCAAAGAGGATGATTAACTCAGTCAAGCTGATGTCCTGTTCTGCAGGGGGGGGGGGGGGGGGTTACGCCAAAGTGTTAAACTTCCTCCAGGATTTACTGTTTTTGTTTGTTTTTTGGTTGGTGGGTTTTTCTTTAAGCATTTTGTAATACTAGTTTATCTTTTTTTTTTTTTTTATCTGAGTTTGCCAAACATGCATTGAAACGGCCAGGCAGACAAAAAGAAAGAAAAGCATCATCCCTCGGATCCTGGCGTTAATGCTAAGCTAAGACCGGCTGAAAATCTGTGACATTAGGTGGAGGAAGCAGACTCAAATGTTCTTCTTGCTGATTTTGCTGAAGTCGTTTTTCTCAACGCAGAGGTTTGCCGCTCGTCCTCGTTGAAACGCTGTTTTTGGTAACGTGGAAAATTAGAGGCAGAGGCGTTAAATCCTTTTGTGGTGGAAAACGATCTAAAGGCGCACATTAAAGTGTAGAAACAGTTGCTGCATATTTTCTCGTGTGTTTTGTTTTCCGGTATTACATAAAAGATAAAAGCATTTTCACTTGATGCCTTTCTTATAATGACACATTTGGGTTTTGCTAATTACGATAATTACAAGGGAAACTAAAAATAAGTCAAGTTTTCTGGAAATGAGTGTATTTGTCCTTGATTTGAGCAGCGAGTTTAAATGATCTGCCAGTGGAATAAGATTTTTATCTTTTAAAATAGGAACAACTCATCTTCATAATCTTATTTAAAGTGCAGTATATATCCTGGAGAAGGAGAATAGTAAATTCTTGATTCAACAGGGAGCAAATAAAGTGAAGCTAAAATGTCAACAAAAAAAACATCCTTTAATTGATCTTAGTTTATAGATTGACAGGAATAGAATCCTTAACCAAAGGGAGCCCAGGCATGGTTCCTGAGGTACCCCATATAATATTTCCCTAATCAGCAGAAGCAGGAAGCGCTCGTATGATTTATTTTTTTTAGTCACTGATATGTCGTAATGCCTATAAAACACATGAATAAAATGCTTGAGCAGAACAAAAAAGGATTCATGTTCGGATCATTTAGGGAAGAAGTGCCAAGTGTCCTCAATAATAAATCCTGATAATTTGATGTATTCTTTCACTCCAGGTACCCAAACCCTGACCAGCTGTCGTCTCTCGTGTTTATCGCCGTGGAAACGGGCAGGATGACCCACCATCATCCCATCGGTATCCTGGGGTCGGTGGCGTCGGCCCTTTTCGCCTCCTACGCCATCCAGCGCCGGCCGCTCGCCTCCTGGGGCCTGGGCCTGATCGAGGAGGCCTGTCCCGCGGCGAAGCAGGTCATTAAGGACAGCGGCTTCTCTGTGGAGGACAACGAGAAGGAATGGGAGGCCTTCTCCAAGAAGTGGCAGGAGTACGAGCTGCTGGAATCAGTTTTCTGTTGTTGTTGTTTCTGACGTCATGTGGCGCCTGGAGTTGGGTCGATTTAACAGTTTCACAGATGATAGATTCAGTCCAGCTGTTTGAATAGATTAGAGTAACGGCAGCATCCTTCTAGCATCTAAATTGACGTTGTTGCATGTTTGTCAGTGTCTGTGAACTCTTCCCTCTGTCCTCAGGTACCTGGATCTGAGGGGCCTCTCTAACGGAGAGGGGCCAGTGGTCTGGCCCTCCCCCTACGGTGTTGCTGAGCGGGACGAGGCCTACAAGAGCTTCAGTCTGTCCGGCTGGGGGGGAAGCTGTGGCCACGACGCTCCGATGATAGCGCTGGACGCCCTGCTGGGCGCCGGCTCAGACTGGGAGGAGCTGATGAACAGAGCCGCTTTCCACGGAGGTCTGTGGTTTTGTATACCAGTCCCAGAGCAAGTGAAATGAAAGGGGGAAATGTTAAACCTGTGCGAGCCGACGTGGGATTAAGATGATTTTAAATCTCTACCGTTGCATCAAACTATTGCTTAGTTTGGTGCTCTTTGTTTGGGTTGCTGGTTGTGTAAGTCGGACGTAAAACCTTGCTTCACTGGACTTGTCCATGTGTGCGATAAGCTGGAAATGTCGGTCCAGCTTCGGCTGCTTTTTATGCGTTTGCTCCACTCATACCGATTTCTCTCTGTGATTCTGCCCAGGCGACAACGACAGCACGGCAGCCATCGCTTGCTGCTGCTGGGGGCTCCTCTACGGCTACAAAGGCGTCCCTAAAGGCAACTATTCCAAGCTGGAGTACCGCGGCCGACTGGAGCGCTGTGCTGAGCAGCTCTACGCCCTGTCCCGCTAAAAAACACGCATCCAATAATGTCCAACTCTATTTTACGTGCCTTATAACTGGGCTTTCCGGGGTTGTGGGTTGTAAATCATCAAGTCTAAATTTAAATGGAAAAATATATATGAATGAATATAGTAAAGGCATATTTATGCTATAAATGTAAGAACAAGATAAAAAGCTGTGCTTACAAATATATAAAAGACCCATTATTTGCTATTGATTGTATCTGTGCTGCAGCCTCGTTTAAAGGCCTTTAGCAGTAATGCTGCACAGCTGGACAAATAGTCGGGGTGATGGGTGTCTTTCGCTGTTATTATGTGGCACACAAGCTGAAAGTTTGGAGCGCACAGCCTTAATATTTATTAATTCACTTATAGAAAACAAGTTAATCTCATGTTTAAACCAGAACTCGTATAAAGGGCCAAAAAAAAAGCATTTAAATCCGTTTACTTTATCCAGAATGCAGCCGCTACTACAAAACACATCGTCGCCTTCATTCTCGGTATTAATAGACGGGTTCAGACCCCAGAACCATTTGATTTGTGTGCAGCTCCCTCAGAACGGCCTCAAACGTCGACGCTGTCGGTGCTTCTCCCACCACAGGGTGGCACAGTTTGCCCTCGGTGGGCAAACATTAGCTCTATAACAGAGCTGATGATGGACGCTGGCAGGTGGCCGATGACCCGCGGCGGTCAGTCCTCGCCACAAGAGGACCATCGTCAGAAGGGAAGTGCAGGCTGAGGAGGAGGCGAATCAGGTGAAGCGCGAGGAGCCATGAAGGAGAGAAGCTCTGTGAGGGTGAATTACAGAAACTTTGACTTTCAGAAACGACCCAGTTGGACTTTGGCGGTACCGGTTGAAGAGTCGCATGGTTTTCACCCCTCGCTGCACTGAGCTGTGATTGAGGAAGGAAACTTTAGATGGCAGTGTTTTCTTTTAGTAACGTTACATTCAAGTGTGTTTCTGCTTAAGTTCGTGACGGTTACTTTTAATTTAAAGACCATTAAGACATCATCATCTAAACACGCTGGTCCTTCTAGGGTCGTGGGAGGGGGGGGGGAATCAATGTCCACTCAAGACAAAAATGCTAGCTGCTTCAATTTGGCTTCATAAAGAGGTGAGGAGGTCGAGGTCAGGCGAAACGTCAGCTTGGAGTCCTAAATACCGGCGCCGTTCAAAGCCCACTATGCCTGTAAGTCACCGCGGTCAGAAAGTGACTGATTAGGATTAAAAACACGTAGGCTGCATCTGAAATGTTCATTGTTGCTTTTGGCTCCTGTTTCTTAACACTATCATTGGGAGGAAAGGTTTCGCCAGTTTCGGACAGCCTTTAACTCATACGTCATTGTTTAATTGAAATGCACATGGATGATTTTATGATAAAAGGCATGAATGGCCTATAAATGGTCTGGATTTTAGTCAAATCCGGGCCTACAGCCTTCCGAAAATGAGCTATGAAATGCACAATTGTTCCGTAATGTTGGCTGTGCCATCTCACGCAAAGGATTGTGGGATTCCTTATAGCTCCTTAGAGCCCGTAAGGGACATCACATCGTTTCTATGCTAAAGAAGCTGTGAGAGGAAGCATACAGGCTCCTTTTCCTACCTCCTTCCTAACGATCTGCACTATTCGGACAGCGCTTATCATGACGGCGTACTTCTGCTGTGGCTGAAGCTTCCTGACCAATTAGACCTTTTCGGATGTAGCCTTAGACTTTGGCGGTGTTCACTCAGACCAGGAGTCTTCGACCTGCAACCTCCCAGAGCCCCAAACAAACACACCTTTTCTAAATAAAGAGAAGATGAAGGGTTACTTATATCGCCATCATTAGTCAAAATCCACAACAAAATTAAACTGAACTTTTTACGTGCTTTTTCTTTTCCCCCTCAAGAAATATGTTATCAACTCTTATAAAAAAATGTATCAATCCTAAAATCTAAGAATATAAAAACGATTTAAGGTATTTAAGGTTGCAATAAGAACTATGTTTAGAAAAGTTTAACGTTCTTCCATGGGTGGGGGGAGGGGTAATTTTTTTATTTTGTATGAGCAGAAGCAAAGATGGTTTCTAGGATTGTAAAGGTTCCTTCCCTTCATAAAAACATTTTTTTTACTCCAGTTCTGACCGGCATTCTTACTCTAATCATGTGAACAGGCAGGCGTCAAGACTTTTTATTAGCAGGACATACGCTAACGGCTATTGCCTTATCTTAATTTGCTCGTGTTTCATTATTGAGAGTTTAATTGCGTTATAATAATGTAACTTTCAAAACATCAAAACAGGTTTTGATGTTTTGAATCCACGTTTCCAGTTGTTTTCGTTTTAAAAAAAAAATTTTGACGGGTGATTCTACTCTTACCTCCATGGAGCTCACCCACAGGGACTGCATCCATCATCTTTGCTTCAAAAGTGCTCGTTATCCGTTGTCTTCTATGACGTTCCTTTTTAATTGGCTTTTATTTAATGTCATCAGGTCAACAATCTGTTTTCTGTTTTAACGCCTTTGTGATGTTCCTGTAAAACGTCAACATCAATATAATACTATCTTCTTGTTTTTATGGGCACTTTAATTTCTTAGTAAAGGTGTATTTAAGACATTAAAGCACTTTGATCATTTTTTTTAGATTCTAAAATATATTTGCATTTTAAACTATTTTAAGCCTGTTTCCCAACCAATTAAGACCAGTGTTGTGATTTTTAAATCTGATGATTTGGGGTTTAGAAGTGTTATATTTTGCTGCTGTTACCTCTCACCATGTTCTTGCTGCTTTCTACTGTTGTAGTTTTGATGCTGCTGCACATGCAACTTCGTTGTGATAATGGCTTTTTTTCCCCCCCTGCATCACGCTGAGAAACAATCATGACTATTAGACATTTGGCCAACACTTGTGCATTCGCTCCAACACTGTACCTGGGGTAAAATGTATTTCATTAGCCTTGGTATACCTTCAGCGACAGCTGGGGAGGGGTAATAATGAGCTCCATTATGCTGAAGTACATCAAATATATAGCTATATCGACCAAATGCCTTCCAAAAACATGCCGTTAATTCACAAGATGAGGAAATTTCTGCTCATGTGACTTTAATGCATTTTCAAATCTTCCCCCCTCTGGCCCTGCAGAGCTGCAGCGAGCAGCGCCGCCTCTTTGCACGGGTTGCGTTTAGTTCTGCTTGGCGACAGGGAGAAGGTGCAGTAAGCTTGACTAAACCTGACAAAATGGCTCAGAGGGATGAGAGATGGGGGGGGGGGGGGGGGGGGGGACGTAGTAAAAGCCACACGGGTGTCGGAGTGAATCGTTGACCTGAAAACAGGATGGAAGATGCCACTTTTATTTGTGATTTTGTTGTATGCAAATAAATTTAGTTATTAAAATCCATCTCTGCGTTTTTTTTTTTTTTTTTTTCTATTGTCGCCTTTTTAAATGAAAGCAGATCCTCATTTGAATGACCGCTTTGAGACGTCTCTTTCCCGCTTTATATATTATGGATTCAAATGTGCCAAAAGCAAAGTAAACATATGCAGATTTCTCCGCTGCCATCCACACTCCTTATAAATGTGAAAACAGTCTTAAAAATAAATTAATCTTTAATTCCACTTGCGTAATATGACACGGAATCAACTGAGTACATTTATTTAATATAGGGAGTAAAATATCTGTATGCAAATTCACCTGTATCACATTTATTGCCACTTCTGATGCACACTTTAATCTTTCACAAGGCTGGAGAGAAAAAGATCTTTGACCGAATATTTTTCCCAGGGTCCCTTCTTCTCTCATCAAATCCCAACAAAGATATCCAGAATTATTCAGATCTTTGTTTCTGGTGAATATTTCCGTGCTCATTCGGTCAAATATTTAAGGTCATTAGACTTTGCAGCAATCCCTCCTACCAAGCATGCATGTGGTGACAGTGGGGAGGAAAACTCCCCTTTAACAGGAAGAAACCTCCACCAGAACCAGGCTAAGTGTGCCATCTACCTTGACCGACTGGGGGGTTTGATCCAGGAATCCTTTCTATGTGGGAGAAAAGTAAAAGGATAATGGTAGTACTTGCTTTTTTAGTGGCTTCATCTAGGAGAGAAACACGGCTAAGTAGATAAACTCAGCCAGTTTTCATGTCTAGAGGAAAGAGACCACATAAAGTTAGTTGTATAAGCTCAGCTCAGCGTCTAGGAGAGAGACGGTGTTTGACAGGCAGGGCCATGTGGACCACCTATAGGAGAACATGAAGCTGTTGGCATCAGCAGCTCAGCCTCCCCTCCAGGCCGGTGTCACAACTAAACAGAAACAATACAGATAAGAAAGAAGACAAAATTCTGCTGTTGAAATTGCTGTGAGATTCCACCAGAAAGCAGAAATGTAGCCTTTTCTTAATTACATTTTATTTATATAGTGCCAGTTCTCAACAGGCATTAGCTTTATATCTAAAAACACTGCTCAGCTCTTTATCATTTTTTGGCCTAACTCATTATGAGCCACTGTGCTGCTCTGGAGATGCAAGTTTCTGACCCCCTACACTAAACCTACTTATGGTGTTACCTGCTGAAAATATTTTGTCTGATCTGACCAAAGCACGTGGTCACTGATCACCCTTGGCATCTAACAAACTCCACCTGTTTATGTTTGTAATGTCAGGCAAGGAAAAGGCTTTTTTCCTGCTACGTAACCAACTAGTTGACACGTACATGTCGTTCTTTGGTGCTGTTCTCTAATGGTGAGCTTTAGTAAGCTGGACACTAGTCTCTGCCCAGCCCCGTTTGTCACAATCCCAGTGGTAAAATTTTGAATTCTTTTTTTCAGGTTTATATGACAAGCCATTGTTTTTTAAACCATTATTTGAGAGTGTCATGTTTTTCTCAATTTGAAGATGGGTTAAAAGAAGTTTCCCCCGTATCACTTCATATTGGTTTCCCAGTATAAAAAACGGGGGTTTGCTAATTAAACATGACACTCTGTAGTAAAGTATAATTTAGAAATGGTTACGTTTCATTTGCTTTTTATATTGTTTTCTGATCATTTTTGTAAAATCAAGTGAAAAATAATCTGTTCAAATTAAAGGTTGGATTTTTCATTAATTATACGTACATGTATATGTATATATATATATATATACATGTATATATATATAAACTTTGTAACATGTGATTCATTCTTAATCTTTTTAACATATAGTTTCTCTCCTACAGATGTAAACTAGCTGTTTTTTTTTTGCAGGACCTATCAGATTTATCTTAGACCTCGAGAACAGAACAAGGAGACTCAGACCCCCCCCCCCCCCCCCCAAAACAGAGTTGTTCATCTTGTTCTGTCGGGCATTGAGGTGCTTTTCAGGTTTGAAGGAGTTAATTTTCACCATCGCCCACTCGTACCCTTACTCTGGTCAGGATGTACTGGAAAAAGGAGTGACACAGAAGACATCTGTCTCAGCCGTCAGAGCTTACGTCCAACATCCCGGCCCGCCGTGTCTGTTTGCTGAGGCACTAATGGTGACTGCTGGGTCCCGTGTCAGTTACAGAGACGGGGTCTTCATCAGATAGACCATCTCCACTGTTTTCCTCAGAGGCTCCCCATCTACAACCCCTCACAGGCTCCCTGGCTGTCAAATCTGAACATGCCCCCCCCCCCCCCCCCCCCCCAACCCGGACAACAGGCCACAATAACCAAGCATTATAAGAGGCTCCTGTGTTGCCTAGAAACTGGCTGGTGAGGATTTACCCGTCTTGTTTATGTGTGTGCGTGTGCAGCACTTATACGTGCACACCGGAGGGGCAGTGTAGAATAAAAAGAAAAGTGTTTCCAGATGTGTCGATGTTATGGAGGAGGGCAGAAACAGAAAACTGAGGCTCAAACTGATGCGCTGGTGTCTGGTTACAAGCTAAAGCTGGTACTGCAGCACAGCTGCAAGCCGCAGGAAGTTAGAAAAAGGGATTTAAGCGTTTTGTTTTTTACCATTTAGGTAAAGATAATTGTTGTAGAGAGTGTTCTGTAGTTTTCTATATCAGTGTTCCTGAGAGCGACGTTCCTCCAGCAATGAGTCACGTGGTTTCTGTATGGACAAATAAATCCAGAATTTGGTTTTAAGAATGAAATTAAGTTTGTGAGAAGAAAAGTTAAAATTCTGGTCAAAATATTTAGAATAGAGCAAAAGTAATGTTAAAGAAAAATAAGGAATCCTGAAGAGCTGCGTTCTGTCCGAGCAGGTTTGACGTGTATGGTCTCATGAGAGGACGACGGTGGACCAGGGATGTCCTCGGCTGAGTTATACAGGACTTATTTCACAGTGGGGGCTAATTTTTCTCATCACAAATACGGTGTTTTCTAACATTAGCGTTTACTTGTTTTATGTGCAGTAGTGCTGTCCTTGAATGAATTTAACCTGTAAATGTAGCAGTTTGCTTTGCAGGACCTGGCTCACACCCAACAACCTCTTTCCTTCTCTGACACAAAGCTTTTATTGCAGAGTTCTGTTTAGCTGTGACACCGTCCTGGAGGGCGGGCATCGCCTGAGCTCCTTCTATAGACGGCAGAGCTGTCTTTCTGTGTTTAACCCTTTCTCTCTCCTAGACATAGCTAATGACTAAGCTTTTACTGAAACTACGTGCTCCCTCTCATCTAGATTTAAAAAACTAGCTCACAGTTTATCTGATCGGCTGTGTTTCTCTCTTCGAATAAACAACTAATGGAACTACTGTTTGCATTAACCTTCTACTTTTCTCCCGTATTGAAAGTACTCCTGGTCTTCTCAAACCCCCAGTCGGTTGTGGCAGACGGCCGTTCACGTTGAGCCTGGTTCTGGTTCTGCTGGAGGTTTCTTCCTGTTAAAGGGGAGTTTTCCTCTCCACTGTCGCTTCATGCTTGCTCAGTATGAGGGATTGCTGCAAAGCCATCAACAATGCAGACGACTGTCCACTGTGGCTCTACGGTTCCCCAGGAGTGAATGCTGCTTGTCGGGACTTTGATGCAATCAACTGGTTTCCTTATATAGGACATTTTGACCAATCTGTATAATCTGACCCAATCTGTATAATATGATTGAACTTGATTTTGTAAAGTGCCTTGAGATGACATGTTTCATGATTTGGCGCTATATAAATAAAATTGAATTGAATTGAACTGTCGCCACATGCATGCTCAGTATGAGGGATTGCTGCAAAGCCAGTGTGGCTCCATGCTCGTTCTGGAGGAGTGGATGTTGAGAGTCAGTGACCGGATTCAACCTGCTGGGATTCCTTAGATGCAAAACTTTTTGACCACTCTGTTTGAATGATTTCATTGAATTGACTTTGTAAAATGACTTGAGATGATTAATTAATTAGCAGGATATAGTAAACGGAATTGAATTGACTTGTAATTTGTGTGATTACTTTTGTAGTAGCAGCCTTTCCTTAGTCTCAACAGTTTAAACTTATTTTCTTGTTTTGTTCTTGTTCTTTGTTTCATGTTATCTTCCATTTTATTTGGGGACTCCATACCCATAAATAGTGTGCTTACATTTTTATAGTAATAATATTTATTAAGGTGGGAAATGTAGGTGATACTGTTGAAATTGGTATTTACAGTGAATCAACAAGGCTATATCCACGCTTCTTTTCTTGCTCTGAACACATTCAAAACCTGCAACTTTGCAACAAAGCCTGAAGCAGTGTGATATTTTTTCTATTAAACTCTGAATCCGTGTGGCATTTCCAGGGCACTGTGGGATTGAAAAGAGTCCACCTGATACGTAAAATCAATATCTCAGGAGAGCCGGAACAGTTCCACTCTCATCAATAGTGGTTTTTTAAAATGTATTGATTGCTTTTCTGGCGGCGGCGTTCACTCCTCTCATGGACCTCTTACAGATCTGTGCAGAGATGCAGCATAACAAAAAATTAATAAACCAATTCAATCACACCACAAAACCTAATAACTTAATTTTACAGATGGTTTTGCCATTCATTTCAATCTCTTTTCCTCTCTGTTTCCCCTTTTTTAAATGTGTGTAAAGAAGTGACATCTTGTGTTAAGACATCATTTTCTAAACATTTATTATTCCATCTGATATTTGTCTGATCCACTGCCTTCAGATTTCCGCTTATCTCAAAGGAAACATAGATTTATTTTTCTCCAGATAAAAGCTGAACTGACAACCCAGAGATAAGATGCGTATTGTGATTTGTTTTGTAAAATACGATGTTTTACCATGATCTGCCTGTATTGGTTGTGACAAATGTTCAGGGTCCTGCTCATTTTCTTTATCAGAGGTTTTGACTACTTGTATTTGTTAGCATGAAACCAAATGTTTTTGTTGTTACCTCACTTATGGTATTTCAAAGGGATGGATGGATGGATGGATGGATGGATGGATGGATGGATGGATGGATGGATGGATGGATGACCGGATAGTCGGAAAAATAGATGTAGAAAAAAGTAGATGGATGGATGGATGGATGGATGGATGGAGAAAGAGATGGATAGATGAACAGATGGATGAACCAATAGTTGGAAGCATAGATGGAGAAAAAAAATGGATGGATGGATGGATGGATGGAGAAACAGATGGATAAACAGATGGATGGCTGGATGGAGAAACAGATGGATGGATGGATGAACACATGGATGACCAGATAGTTGGAAGCATAGATGGAGAAAAAAAATGGATGGATGGATGGATGGATGGGTGGATGGATGGAGAAACAGATGGATAAACGGATGGATGGATGAAGAAAGAGATGGATGGATGAACAGATGGATGACCCAATAGTCAGAAGGATAGATGGAGAAAAAATGGATGGATGGATGGATGGATGGAGAAAGAGATGGATGGATGAACAGATGGATGACCCAATAGTCAGAAGGATAGATGGATGGATGGATGGATGGATGAACACATGGATGACCAGATAGTTGGAAGCATAGATGGAGAAAAAAATGGATGGATGGATGGAGAAACAGATGGATAAACGGATGGATGGATGGATGGAGAAACAGATGGATAAACGGATGGATGGATGGATGGAGAGACAGATGGATAAACGGATGGATGGATGGAGAAACAGATGGATGGATGGATGAAGAAAGAGATGGATGGATGAACAGATGGATGACCCAATAGTCGGAAGGATAGATGGAGAAAAAAATGGATGGATGGGCGGATGGGCAGATGGATGGATGGATGGATGGATGGATGGATGGATGGATGGATGGACAAATGGATGACCAGATGGTCAAAAGGATAGGTGGAGAAAAAGATGAATGGATGGATGGATGGATGAACAGATGGAGAAACAAATAGATGCACAGACGGATGGATGAGTAGTACAATTTTCAGACAACAGTCTGGACATCCCAGACTTTTCCAGACGGTGGTTGAACCATCTGGGCCACCGTAGTTTAGGATCCCTGCATGTTTTAACCATATTGGCAGCTGTGGTCTATAGACATGCTTTAATCCTGATGAAAAAACATATTCCTGTAAACCTTAACAAACACAATTTATCCAAGCAGTGATGCTTTACATTGATCCCACAGCGATACAGGACTCCAAACCAGCGTCTGACTAAAATGCCCTTTCCAGCCTGTTTGCATTTTAATGCGATTCAGTTTACATTCGACTGGCTACATTTTACCTGAGGCTGTATGTTTGCCCTCTTGAGAGAAAACAAAATACGCCCAAACAAGCAAGAAAGCGAAACGACGCTGTGCTCCTTGTTTTCAAAAGCCTTTCAGCCTTCGCTGACTCAGCAGCTTGTCATTTCAATGTTTTGTCACTGAGCGTATGCAAAGCTCTGCAAGATTCAGAAGATGCAGACAGGGGGATATAACGACTGGCGTTTCATTAGCGGCCGTGTTGGTATTAAAGCCGCTCTGCAAACACAGGGGGTAAAACACACTGAAACAACTTAGCAGAGACCAAATCCGATCTGCATTATTCAGTCGCTGCATTATTTATCCCTAATTTCCTATTTATTGTAGTTTTCTTTGTAACTTCTGGGAACGTGACTCTGTTTTTAACCTAGTAGAGAAACAAATAGCTTTAAAAATAGCTTTCCTTCATGTTTGACCTGAAGGCCATCAAAGTCAAGCCATCAGGCCACACGATGTGTCTGCATAATGAGGGGGAGTGTGGCCTAAAGAGATCGACACCCTGCATCCAGGTGTGCATAATTATTAGGTGGCTTGTATTCCTCAGGCAAAATGTGCCAGGAGAAGAGAATAAACTGCAGCACTCTGGAAATTGCCAAGATACTGAGTCGTGCTCAAGAGGATTACAAGAAAAAAGGGTTGAGGAAACAAAAAACAAGATAAGACCAAGAACCTGTTCTCCTCCTATATTGTCTTTTTTTTTATTTGTTTTTTTTTTAACTTAACAGTGTTTATTTATTGTTCAATACGCCACATGACAGTTTGCAAGTAAACAAGTTGTATCGTGGCCCATGAACAACGCAGCTGCACTTTCTGGTGATATCCGTCCAGCCTCTTCGACTTCTTCCAGCTGCACATCCAGCTGTCCTCAGATGAACAATCGGGACTTTTCCACAACTTCAGTAGATGCTTGGAACGTCCACTTCCTGGATGAATGTGTCTGTAGATCCGGAGAAGCTCAGATAGGATCACAGCTGGCGGGGATGAGGGTTTACTTTGACCTCTGCCTCATCTTTCTCCTTTTACCCTTCAGCCTGCGCCTCTTCCTCCACTTGGCTCTCATCGTGTGGAGACTTCTCTCGAAGGCAGAGAAGAGCAGTTGCTCTCCTCCTATATTGTCATATTGTCCAAACCTGCACGCTGGATTTTTCACAGATTATCTGGATTGATGAGTCAGAGTTCAGAAGGTCCAGATAAGCGGGTCCAGACCTCCACAGAGTTAGAAAGAACCCCTCTGCATGGCTAACCGGTAAAGGCCCCAAAGATGAAAGGACAATGACACGGCCGCCCTCCTCGCTGGACCAAAACCATGATAAATGATAAATAAAATTATAAATTTAACATGATGATCTCACAATGGAGAAATTCACTTCTGTATCTTAAACCATCCCCTTGGGGAGCAGTGGGCTGCCACTGTGTGGCGCCTGGGGAGCAATCTGGGGTTAAGGGTCTTGCTCAGGGACCCAGAGAGCAGGAGGTTGGCATCGAACCGGGTACTTGCATCCTTTCTTAGAGCGCAAGCGCGCTGTTCTAACCACTAGACCACCACTCCGCTCACCAGGGGAACATCTGGGTTACGTTTTTTTTTTCTTTAAATGTCAGAAATGTTTATTTGTAATTTTCTGTAGTTTATTTATTCTCTCTTTACCTTTATGTAAGTATAAATACTGGAGAGGGGAATATTTTCATTTAGTTGAGTAATAATTGTGGACACGGATATTCTAAAGGCTAAGCCTTCCTTCGACTTCCCTAAATATTCTGACTGAGAGCTCTGTAAGTGTTCAACGATAAATTTTAAATCCTCTAAAATGCAAATTGTCTAATAATTGTGCGCACAGGTAAGGCAGGCAGACTTTTAAGAAGGCCAAGAGCTTTCTGGTTGAGTGTTGCAGCATAAAATATTTCTGAGATTCCCTTGTTTTTATTCCTCCAACTTATCTCTTGTCGATCTTCTAACATTTGTTCTTTTTTTTTCTAGCTATACACCGTGTTCCTGTTACACAAGTTTAATTAATTTTCATTCAGGACATTCCAGGGGATCGGCAGAGGAGACAGCATCCGATGCAAGGGGGAAAGGTAGGGGGGAAATCATTATGAGGAGCAAATAAGCAACAGCAGAACAAAGGTTCAATAAATTCAAATGAAGCATGTCGGCACGGTTCAGTGAGATGTCCTGAAGTTGATCGCTGCCTTAAACACTGTTACCTAACATCAACAAGGACAGATCTGACCTTTCACTCAGAAGAACTGCATTTAGCCACAACAGCCTCTTGTCTCACCACCAATGGTGTGTTATAATCTTCAAAACATCAGCTTTTTTATAACTTGGAAGTGTTCTGCTCAAGCGAAAATAATTTGTCGATACACTGTGTGTTAATGTCCTTTAAATACGACAGGTCTGATCAATTCTTTTAAATCAATCCACGGTGTGAATTGTTCACATTCTTGGTTCCACTCTTGTCTGAAGAACGTGGTAAAGAACAGTAACAGAACAATATTCTCATTGCCTGTCTTCCACGACATGATTCTCACATTTCCCCCAAGTCTGATTCTGATTGGTCGATAGGGACCTCATGATGACTCTTTCCCCAGGAGCTCCAGTCACCGGTGAGCTGAGCTGGGTTCTGAGTCGCAAACACAAATAACCACAAATAGTCTAGGTCCTGGGAAAGATTTGTATGCGCTTCATTTAGCGGAGAATATCTCAACTGTTATAGACTAATATGACCCCATTGAACAACGTGGGATGTGTGCCAAAATTGCTACCCGGGACGAAAGTCCTGAAAATGACCACAATAGGTGACACTATCATCACATTATAGGTGAATGGGACTTTTTTTTCCCTTTATAGATATTCTCATAAACTTCCACCAGTTTAATCTCCATATTAAGAGAAATACTTTTTGTATTACACGTTGTCTTAAAAATAAAAAAATATATGCAAATTACCCAATATCTCATTAAATATGCGTACATATAAACTCTTCAAGCTACAGATTTTCTAAGGTGATCACAATGTTTACAATGACCATGTAGTGTAAGAATTTTGGTTTTATATTTTTAATTGTGCTTCTGTAGATGTTACCAATGTAATGTAGCTGTAGAAAGAAAACAAGCATTTGATTAATAATGAAATTGTATTTCCAACCTTGCTATCATCTTTGGAACTCTAACTTAAAGTGAAAAATACAGAACAACAGTTTTATTCCCTGTGTTGCAAGGTAAAACTTTGAACTTTTTCTCAACAGAGTCCAGGTATGGGGATTATAATGAGAACTCATTGATAGGATTTTTACAACTATTGCCTCCCTTACATTTGCAGTACTTGCAGCAATGGATACCAGCTACCCGACAGGGACAGCCATTCTTGTGTGCTTCACTGAGGTCCGGCTCTGATTGTCAACAGACCTTGCAGGGATCTCACTTTCCGCTGATGGTTTCTCTACATTGATTGGAACATTCTGGAAGATTACAAGGATGGTATCATGTGTGGAGCCTGTTCCTGCCAGGGTGCTTTCATTGTGGTCAAAGTTATCCATTGCCCCATTTAATGGGCTTGTTGCTTCTAGGACAGCAGGGAGAGGTACTCTGTTGTTACCTGCTGTAGTGATGATACGTTCAGTAAGGTCCACATCTATCCTCTTGACTGTGTTGTAGCTGACACATATTCCGTGATGGTTAAGAGCAGTCATCAGCTCTTTTGATCGTGTCAGACTGTGCACTCCTTGAGCCACCATTACATGAAAAGGTGTTGGTTCCTTGCCATCAGTTAGGATGTTATGCAGAATTTATCAGTCTTCAGCTGAGAGGCTGTTTTTCCCTTAAACATATAGGAGAAAAACTCCTGCCATCTTTGTGGTCGGTTGTTAATGAATGTGTCATTGGACAGTTGGAGGTCTTGCGGTTCACAGACGCTCTTCTGTAGTCCAAAGCTGTATTCTTTTAACTCCTGCGCCAGCTCAGTTGCCACCTGTCTGATAGGTGAAACTCTCAGGGACTCTACCAAGACCTCTGGAGAACTGTTGTTGGAAAATACCATCTGAGATGTTCGTTTGTTATGTAGGTATGTAAAGCAGACAGTGTCTCCATACAGCTCAATGATTAGCTGCTTTGCAACTCGGTTTGACACTACTTGAGTTGAACCTTCATTGAGTCTGTCTCTGATGGAAGTCAGACTGTATGCTGTTTTGCTCAAATCAAGCCCAAGAGCTAAAAATCTAACTTTCAAGGAGTTGTCTTCAGCTGTTATTGAATCCTCCTTTTCAAGGTTCTTCAGTATGTCCTCAATTTTGGTATTATACTATTCTATTAAAAGGGAAGAGGAAATGGAATACAGTCCAGTATCCTCTAGGTCTAGGACACTGGACAAAAGAAAGGGAAAGTGGGACATAGCTGGAGGACCAAATCCCCAATATAAGAGGAACGCAGGAAGTCAGGTATGATGAACAACCAATTAAATTAAAAAGCCAAATTTCAGTATACAGGCCGGTTACAATGGCAATGTTTTTATGCTGAGCAGCAAACTGGATTTTTCCGCCACATGGAGCCTGGGGTTATGCTCAACTTTGCATGCATTCGCTAATTTGCATAATTAATGTATACCTATTGTACATCCAATATTCCATTTAATCTTTCCTGCGTTTAACATCTGTTTGACAACAAAAACACAAATACTACATTTTTAATATAATTCTAAATGCATTCAGCGAGCAATGTTAACAACTGGTCAGGTCACATGATAGACTGGGAGCTGCAGCAGCCAATACAGTCTCTCTTTCACTGTAAATTTAATTTTAAAGGGTTAAAAGAATCCTTATATTGTCATGAAAATTCATAGTGGGATCAAACAAAATTCATGGCCTATAATACCACTTTGCCAGATGTGCACAAGAAATTCATTTTACAATATGGCTGCAGCCATTATCACAGACATCACACCAGCAGGAAGTTAGCATAGGAAGTTGAATTTAGTCAGGCACTTAAAGAACTCCCTTATGGCTTCCTTCACACTTCAAGAAGCTAATAGAGAATTGTTGCTCTAATCAAAGATACAAAAAAACCCATTAAAAATAGGAAGAAAACACTGAGCAAAAGTTTGGTTGCCTCCAATTTTAAGCCTGTTTGCTGTTGCCATGACAGATAATTGAGAATTTGCAGACATAAAAAATAGAAAAAAAAATATTTTCTTGTCACATACACTGCACACATTAGCAAACTATCATGACATTGCTTTTTTTTTAGCTTCAAACATATTACTTCTGATAAATATATGCCCCTGCATGCACAGGAAAAGAAAATCTGAAATTTGTAAGTTATGCTTTCCAGCTGCAGGGAACACATCATATTGTGACATTAGTATATTTGAGAAGGATACATTTCTTCCATTCTGAAGTGGAGAAATTAAATGGTTACAGACACCTGGGTATTAGCTTTCAACTGCAAAAAGTGATTCAATTTTTTAGATTTATTACATCCCTGTTTATATTAAGCCAGTGGGACTTAACTCGATGTAGAAAGGAACATGTAGAAACTGCCACAGCATGCAAATGATCAGAGGGCTGAAGGTCGGATGTGACTCGAATGATAACCTGACAGGTCGTTCCTCTGCTGTCATTGTGTTCTGTGTTTCAATGCAGCGATTTAACATCCAGGGTGGCTAAAATCCACAGTGATTCATGTTTTTTTTACAGGGCATGACAATAGAAATGTCTCTGTGAGAATCTCAGTCCTTCATGGATCACTGAGACAATCTCTACCTGATGTGGAAAGTCCTCCATATTTTAGACCGTAAGGATTTCTGTAAAATGCTCTGGAAATTTGTTCAGTTCAAGAAATCCAGCTGCCAGTTGATACCGGATTTGACAGCCTATGATTTAAAGTATTTTTCTGTTTTCTTCTCACAGTACACTTTAAAAATGTATTTAATGTGGTTCACCGGAGTCCCACAGAAACTGGTTCATAATCCATTCCTGGCTGTTCTTGAATTGTTCTATCTCGAGCAATGATGTGTTGTTTTCTAAGTTTGTTTTAGCCTACTTCATGTCGTCAGAAAGGCTCTAATTAAGTGACATCAAAAATCTGTCGGTCTGGCAGTAATGAAGTCTGGGTGTAGATAATTAAAAATTAACTCAGCTTTCCAAAGACCTGCTCAATCTCAGTTAATTCACGATTTAACACAAGGGTACATTTACATCATTACGTTGACCCAGATTTATTTGGATAGCACTTCAACCATTAGAAACTTCTGAAAACTGCTTCTGAATTGACTCGGGTTATTTTAGTCTAATAAAATCAGTTTGAGATATTTGAGTGTCACAAAGCAGGGAAAAAAAATCAGACGGAATCAGTAACGAGCCAATTCATTTCACAGCACTCTAGCCACAACAAGATGGGAAGCTTAAAGTACACACTTTCATATCCGGGGTTCACAATAATATCTTCAGCTGATGCCGCATCTAGATAGCTCGTCGTCAGACAGGCTTTCAGTTTGGCGAGAAATATTGTGCAGCTTTAATATCACGGGATCTCGTTAAACCTCTAATAGCTCTCTACTCCTCTCCTGTTATCCCGTAAAAAAAAACAGAAAAATCAAGCTCTAAGATGTTTTGTATTCAAAGCACAGGCTGAACATTGATGTTTAGTACAGATTACTGTCATATCTTATACACACAGGTATATTTCAAGAATAGAATATGCTGAAAAAGTTCTATATTTTTTTGTCCCTCATTTCAGAAAGTGAAACTCGTGTATTTTATAGATTACACTTGGAGTGAAATATTTCAAGCCTTTATTTTTTGCAACCTTAATGATTACGGCTTAAAGATGATGAAAACACAGAACTCCGCGTCTCAGAAAATATTGTGAAAAAGTTAAATATTGGAACCTCAGCTAAATAAGGTTGTCTGAGTCTCTAAAGGGTCTCTGTCTGGGTCGGCAGGCGACACCGTCATGGGGAAGACTGCTGACTGGACAGGTGTCCAGAAGACAGCCATTAAGCCCCTCCACAAGGATGGGAAGACAAAGAAGGTCACTGCTAAACAAGCTGAGAGCTGTATCCAAGTATACTCATGGAAAGTTGAGTGGAAGGAAAAGATGTGGTTGGAAAAGTTGCCTTGCAGCAAGTTTAACCGCAGCCTTGAGAGGATTGTCAAGCATAATCAATTCAAGAATTCGAGGCTGGAGTCAGTGGATCAAGTCAAGAGCCGCTACTCACATACGAATCCTACACATGCGCTACAAGCGTTTTACCAAGCTGAGGAGAAACAGAACCGGGCTTTGCTCAACGATCCAAATCCTCTTTTCCACTGAAAGTAAAGTTAACATTTCAATTGGAAATCAAAGTTCCAGAGTCTCAAGAAAGAGCAGAGAGGTTGATAATTCACAGTGCTTGATGTTCAGTCTGAAGTTACCACAGTCAGAGATGATTTTGGGTACAGTCATCTGCTGGTTCTGATCCAATAGATTTCAAGTCAACAGTCATCTACCAGGACATTTTAGAGCATAAAGTGCTCTAAAATGATACGGGTCCACACTGCCAAAGGTACCAAAATTTGGTTCAGTGACCATGGTGGTACTGTGCTTGGCCTTAACCCCAAAGAGAAAGATGAAAGATACCAGAACCAGTGATCCAGATGACCTGAAGGCTGCCATCAAAGCAACATGGGCTCCCAGAACATTTCAACAGAACACCTGACACCTGAACAATCAGGGTTCCACCGGCAACTCCCCCACCCATTTATCAGAAGCCATTGTTAAAAGGAAAGCAGTCTTCAGCACCAGCTGCTTGAGGTCTGCACCCCACCACCCCCAAGGGCTCAAAATGGAGGCATCGAAGGGCCTCCAGCACTAGAGAAAGTTCCCATACGGGTGCCACAGGATGTGCGGGTGGACGCAAGTGCCTGGCACTTCTCAGGAACAGCCCAACATCCTTGTCCTGGCCCACCGAGCAACCATTCAGTGTGAAATGGCAGCCATGTACACCTTAAAAGTGGACGAGGACCGCTTCAGGCTCAGCAAGTATGCCAGAGACTGGGCAACATAGTGGGTCTAGTCCCTCACCATGTCACCAGTTCTCAAAGACCGACCACTTGTTGTTATAAATGGCCCTAGGGGATGGGGCCAACGCACCAGCCATTGTGCATCTTTATCGGTAGAAACTGGGCCTGGAAGGGGCCAAACCCACAGCTGGAGGGACAACAGATCCCTCCTGGAGGGGAGGCACATCTGCAAGCTGGAGCAGAGCCTGTGCAGCAGGGGAAACCAAGTCCTCGCTGGCCAGAAGGGGACCACCAAAAGAAGTCTGTGTCCCTCCTGGAAAACCCTCAGGATAGTTGGAAAAATCAAAGCAAAGGATTCACTTCACTTCTCTATGTTTATGCTTGTTAGATGTTTTTCTTTCTTAATGCATTTCTTTACTTTTAGCTTTGTAGTTTATTCTTGTGCTCACTTTCACTTTTTGTGAAGTTTTGTATTTGTATTATTGCTTAGATTGTGTCCCCGCGTCTCTGTTTGGCTCCATTCATGTTTGTTTCAGTCTGTCACCCTCAGCCATAGCCCCATCCAGTTAAGCTTGTTCAGTTCACCTGTTGCCTTGTCATCACACTCATGCTTCCCACCTGTTTCCCCTGCTATTAAAACGCACATTTGCCCCTGGCTGGATTCGTTTGGTACCAAGTCTGCTAGGTCCACAATTGCTTTCTTGCTTCTTTTTTTTGCCTGTCCACATCCATGTTTATCATATTCATTTTCAAATAAGTCCTTTCATATTTGTTTTAGAATGAAAAGGACTCTATAACTTGCCTAGCCACTTCTGCCTTCCTGTCTGCATTTGGGTCCATTCCTAAGAAACACATTCATGACACTTCTGGCCTGCGGGTGATTGCAATCTGGCTCGCCATGACTTTTTAAACAAAAACATCTGAAATAATCAATGAAAACTACCTGCATGCTGTTCATTTACTACCCTCTAGTTGCCGTATATCAGGAAGGGCTTGATTTTTTCCCAAAGGCGTTTGCATCAGAGGGCTTTACGTTTTGCACAGGGTCTGTCTTCGACATTAATGAGCTTTGAAGTAAAGCACCCATTATGACCAGCTATGTGGATAAGCCTAAAGGAAGATGTGTTCTGTCTTAATTTGCACTTCAACTATCGCTCAACAGAGAGCTGTCACAATTGAATGCAGAGCAAACAGAGGTTGTCACTAGACAGAACAGACACTCATGGTACAGAAGTGTTTCTATCCAACTCCACCCTCTAGACCAGGGGTCACTAATTAAAAATCAGCGGGTTCCAAATAACAAAAATCAACAACCGGTAAAGGTCCGAACACATTTTTAATTACAATCCGTTACTTCACATAGTATTTAACACTGAAATAAAATGTTTATGCATCCACCTTATACATTGACTTTTTAAACAAAAAATAACATAAAAATAGAACGTTTTTCTACTATAAAATCCAAATCGCTTTTTGATTTTGATTTTGATTTTTTTTTCTAAAAAGTAGCCAGCAGCAGCAAACCTGACTGACACAGCTCATTGGCTAATTTGCATCACGTCCAGCCCATATTTTCCCGGAGCCGTGGACATCATGCCGCATTAGTTGCTTATTGTGCAAAGTCAACTTTAACCAAATCTGGTACTTTTAAAATATCCATTGAAAATTCCTGTATCTCTGCCACCTTTCAGCTTTAAAGCCTTTGCGTCATCCTGGACAGCCTCTCCATCACTTTCCACATAACATCATCACCTGGTTAACTTTCATCTCTGCAGCATGAAGTTCTTCCTTCACACTGTTGACAAACTGGTCCACAGTCCACTTTACAATCCCAGCTCCCTTTCCTCTCTGTCCTCCAGAAACCCTCCATAAACTGCAGCTAGTACAAAGACAGCAGCTTCATCATTACATCATCTACTTCACACCTGTACATCAACTCCACTGGCTCCCTGTCACATTCAATATAAACCAATTTTATGATCATACAAGGCCAACCACAGCCTTGGAAATGTAGGACACATCACCAACACTATCATGACATAATAACTTTTAATTTGACACAGATTGCACATGACAATAATCAGTCTCTGCTTTGCCCGTTATTGTTCACCAATTAATGATTACAGTTTATAAAAAGGCATGATTTAACTTTTTTGAAGTTTAATACAATGGTTATATTTTAGCCCAGTGACTGGAGACCTGTCCAGGATGAACCCTGTGTCCGCGCTCCACTTTAACTTCATAAAAAAACTCTCTGAGAATCGCCTTTCTCTGGCCTCACCCAGGTAGAACCCGTTCTCCAGTCCATGTTGTAGCTGCAGTTTATTTATTTTATCTTTTTGATGTAGTTTTCTTAACATTCTGTAAGCATCAAAATCCTTGTCATTTTATTTAGTGTCCTGGAGCGCAGCTGCTCATCAGGTGAACACTGCTGCATACCGACAGCAGATACAGCTCTGCCTTCTTTGTTTCAGAACAGCGCAGTTTTTTTTTTTTTACTTTTTCCCAATCGAACTCAGTCAAATGCCGACTTTTCTTCTTCAAGGGTCATGCTAAATTAGCCTGAGCTAGTGCGTTACTCTTCTTTGTGTTTTAAATGAAACATAATAGCGAATCACGGGGAGATCCCTGGTTGGTCGCGGCGTTTATCAGCGAGGGAATAAACGGTGACAGACGACTTGGCCACAGGTGGAAATAATTCATTAATTAACTGCTGGAGCAGATTGAAACGCTTACCGAGGGAAGTTGTTGTCAGCTGCTGAACTTTCTGACCTGCTTGTTCATAAATCCATAGAAACCTTTGACCACCGCTACTTTCATTCATGCCATCTGTGGCCAGTTTAAAATGCTCTCCCAAAGGTTAAAATGATTAAACACCGATAAACCTCACACTGGCAATGTCCGCTTTGCAAAGACCCGCCCTACTCTCTTTCTGATTGGCTAATGTCCCGCCTCTGCCAGGTTTGATTGGTTGAGAGCAGCTTCAGTGTAAAACCTTGAAAAAAAAGTCTAAACGGGACTTTTTGCGCTCAATTTCCAAATGACGGAAATCCGTCGCAGCGACGGAGAACTTTAACCCCAGAGTTAGACACTGTCGTTGGACAACATGCAGTAATTTATAAATGTTTTAAATCAGGTTGGGTCCGGATTAGGTAGCAGCTGGGTCCGGATCCGGACCGTGGTCCGCTAATCCGTGACCTCTGCTCTACACCAATAAAAAGATAGAAAAGGAAACAATGGGTTAACAGGAGAGGCCTTTATGTTTTTGTTTTGTAATATTGTTTTGAAGAGAAATATATGTTTAACACAGATTAACATATCAGCTATGGCGTTGTTTTTTGTTGTATTAGCTGCAACTTTGATGTCTATTAGCTTTTAATTAGTAATTGATATAGAAACAGCCTTATATGTTTCTGTTACTGTCTGTATGGACAGAAATAGGTAAAACTGCAACATGTTTTGGCTAACGTGACATGAGGTTTCTGCATTTTTCCTTGATTTGTGTGCTTCTTTCGAACGACAACATGTACGTAGGTGCACAAAAACGTATACATTTTTCTGGAAGTTTCCCCAAATCCCTTCTAGAATAACTGACCACTCCTCAGGGGGGATTGTGTGAAAAAAAATCTCCTAAATCCTCTCTGGGCTTATTTCTTTCTACTGAGGCCTTCCTCTTCTTCTCATAAACATGAACACGGTTTGTTTATTGTGACTCTCAGCCATGTTCAAAGTATACGATGAGAGCAGCGGAGCTACAATGAACGGCTAACACCAAAGCTAACTGCTAAGCTAACCGCTAAGCTAACTGGATACATAAACACTAGAAGTGCGCATCAGCAGCAGGAAACTAACAAGGAACAAGCACGGACACTGGCGTTATGTGAGCCTGTCAGAATAATTGGCTTGTGGGACAACCAATAGATAAGAAGATAGCCCCATAACTTGAGGGACAGAGGGGGGGGGGGGGGGGTGAGAGCAGGACCAAAACTCTGACCAATCCCTGCCGTTTGGACCGAACGGCAGGGATTGGTCAGGGTTTTTACTGGCCTGCAGCTTTTACAGAGATAATTTTTTTTAACATCCTTTTTCTGAATACTTAATGTGTTGACTACTTTCGGGATAGAAGAACCATTTCACCCAGTATAACAAAAATGTTTCTGAACAGTATTACCAACTTTAAATTACACATTTGGTTTGTGCTAATTACATTTATGATTCAATACAGTAAAATAAAACAATTTAAAAGGCAACAATCATAGTAATACTCATATTGGGTTTATTTGCTGGGTGTCCGGCCCCTGAGCTGCTGGCCTTCAGTAACTGTGGCTCCTTAAGCTATTAAGCCGTGGTCGAGATCCTTCACACTGAACCAGTCGGGTTAGAAAAACAGACTCACAAGCAGCCGTGATGTCACTTTTGCACCTATGATGTTTATCTTTAATTTAACACCATCTTCAATAGTGAAAAAAATGAAAAATGTGTTTATGTGGCGTGAATTGGTTAAAGCAGGATAAATAAGATGCACTGTTTATACAGTTGAAAATGGGTTAGAAGCGTTTCTTCTGTTTGGTTGTGTTCTTAGAATCACGGTATCTGCCTGTTTTCCTTCAGGTTATACTGCTTATATGCCGCTCTAATGAAATTCAGAATGTAAATGGGTGTTTTCCAGCAGAGCCCTGTTGGTTTCAGGTGTTATAACCAAGTGAATCAGGGGCTCGTCTCCATGATACAGAGGAAGCAGCTAACAAGCAGGGAGGTGAACAGCTTCTTTCTTTTGCCACACTGCAACCTTGGTCTTTTCATTCATTTTGCTTTTCAGTGAGTCACAGTATTTCAGTGTACATATGCACTTAGATGCGCTTAGCAATAACCTGCTAGAAAAGCAGCGTTTTTACTAGCATGAGACAGATTGGGTGGAAAGATTAAACTCAGATGTGCAAACGAGCACATGTAGCATGGTCTGATTGCTTTATCTCTCTGCATCTGTATTTCTAATGTTGCTATGCATGTTTAAAACAAGGTTTATGAGCTTTTCTGAGCTGGTTCACTGTGTGTTTTGCTTTTAGGCACTATAAATCTACAGGAGGATAAAAACAGGCATAGAAACAATTTAAAGGCATTTGTTCTATTGGAGACGATCTGTCTGGTAGATTTCCTGTTTGTTCCTTTATGTTTTGGTAATTTAATGATTATGTTATTATCCAAAAGCCTTTGAAATGGCCTTGTAACCCTTTCCAGACTGACAAATGTTGTTTCTCCGCTGTTCTGGAACTCCTTAAGGTCGGGCCATGATGTGTTGTTGTTTTTTTTTAGATCTTTTAGCCTACTTCATGTTGTCAGACAGGTTTTATTGAAGCATTTTCTTGATTCTGTGGGTCAAGCAGAAATCAAGCCTGGGTGTAGCTTGTAAAATAGAAAAAAAGGACATTATTCACAGTCAATTCAATGGAGGGGATATTTCTATTTTCAAACAGGCCATTTTTTTGGTCTTAATACATTAAATAATGGCTTGAAAAGACCATTTTGGATATTTACTCGGGCTATCATTGTCTGATATCAAAATTAGTTTGACCTGAAATATGCAAGTGTGAGTCTTATGTCTCTAAATCTTCTCAGGCTCCTACCTGGCAGCTTCATCTCCAACATCCTCTTTCCAATATACATCCCTGACATCATCAAGACCCAAATCTGCCCTTAAGCCTCATAATATAACATTTGCCTTGAGTCGTAAAAACTACACCCACCGTGGCTGGCCTACAGAGCCACAGTAAAAATTGTGCAAACACAACATAGAAGCTAATAAATCAATTTAGATGTATGCGCATCAAAAGGATTCAATATGACTCAGACTGCGGTGACACAACTGAGGTGTATTATTAGTCGCCTCTGACAGTGATCCAGTCAGAATGAGCCGGGCAGCGCTGAGATGAATATAGCATACTGTAACCACAGGCTGTAGCTCATGCATGTTTTAATAGTTCACGTTACTTTTCATGGTTACAACCAGAGGGGCGTCACTGCATTAACACGTTTCTGCTTCTAACTGCACTGGCAATTCCTGCACAACCTGAAGCGTGCGTTGTGTCGCTTTTGTTGCCACATCTATGGCCCGCATTTGAGATTTGCATTTTTTCGACCTGCTAACAAGTGTAGAGCCTATTTTTACAGCGCGTATAAAAAAAACAGTAAAGTGTCATCTTGACGACGCTCAGAGAAACATTTTATTTTAGGAAATGTCTAAAAAAAAATGTGAAAGTGAATTATTTGGCTCCCGTGTCGCAGACCCATTTTGTAGATAACAAGGCAGGCTGGTTTGCTGAAGTGGTTTGTGGAGCCTGTCCTGCTTAGCTGTAGGAGAAGGCACGTAAGGACCATGAATTTATAATGAGAAGGTTTTCTATCTTCATGAACAGGAGTGATTGAAGAGGAGGAGGGGAGAAGGTGGGAAGCAGAATAAAACCTAAAAAGATGTTAAACAGATTGAAGGGTCTTTTGACAACATTGGCAGAGTGGAGGCTCGAAATTGCAATGTGTGTGTGTGATGCATGCATGAAGTAGTGGGAGTCATCCTCCTCGGGAGGCTTGAGTGCATTATTTTGTCGTGTTAATGCATTCATGCATGACAGTGCCATAGCATCAATTTTATGGTGCTAAAACACGTGTGAGTGTGAGTGTGTGTGTGTGTGTGTGTGGGTTTGTGTCGAAGAAACCGTGAAATCGCAAATTTAGAGAAGCCAAGATAGAGAGAAACGAGTTAGGAAAAGTGGCAATAAATAAAGGCGTTGAGCCATTTTTCTTAATAAGAACCCATCTATAAGAAACACCAGTGGGTCTATTTGTCAGCAAGTGCGTAGCTGCAGCGTTTGGCTCCTTCTTCAGTGTTTTAAAGAAGAGTCGGAACTGAAATGAATGACGCACAAAAACAGAGACAAGTGAGAAGCAAAGAGGACGCCAATTTTGTGCTTTCGGCAGAGGGAAAGGGGAAATAGCATGTTTCCCTTTGTCTCTCACTGACTCAAGAACTATTAGCCTAATTACACAGAGGAACTGAGAATGATGAGACAAAGTGTGCTGTACGTGTGTGTCTCCGTGTTTGAGAGGCAGAGATCTGGACAGAGTTTACAATTAACACTGACAGATTCATTAGATGTTTTTTCTCCTCCAAATTTAACATCGATGAACCAACCGAGGTCATGAATGACCTCACACGGTCGCATAACATGCTTGTAAACCAGTTTTTCCCCAGCATTAAACCGTTTAATTTTCAGGATTAACTGTGGTTTCAGTCCAGTAACTTTCCAGGTTCTGTTGAGGACCATACGGCGAGGAACACTGCAAAAGGGAACTAAAAGTAAGTAAAATTTACATGAAATGTGTCTATTATTCCTTTATTTGAGCAGGTAAATAAGATTATCTGCCAATGGAATAAGTATTTTGATCCCTAAAATAAGATAATTAGATTTACTGCACTGGAAATAAGATGATGGAGATGAGTTGTTCCTATTTTAAGTGGAAAAATCTTACTCCATTGGCAGATCATTTAAAGTTGCTGCTCAAATCAACGACAAATACACTAATTAAAAAAAGGTATTATTTTAGTTCCCTTTTTGCAGTGAAAAGGGAACTAAAATAATTTGAAGACGCGGAGCCTCCAACACAAATTGTGTTGGAGGCTCCACGTCTTCAGCTTCTGGGTCTGACTCAGGGTAAAACATGTGCGGCTGTACCATGGTGCATCTGTTTGCAGCCATTTCCACGTGTATAAGGTGTGAGCGTAAACACTGAGTTGAGGTGCAGCTCATTCTGAAAGGAGCTTTAAATAGGCGAAATCTGAGGAGGTGAAATCTCATTTCCTGAGAATGGTAGACCTATCCTGACTTGTTTAAAAGGAAGCATAATAGGTCCCCTTTAATTACATTACATTTCAGAGTCAGTTTTATTTGCCATGTGTGTGTTCACATACGAGGAATTTTGAGTCTGGATTGTGCATTGCTCGTGATGTGCTTGCTTATACAATAACACAATAATAGAGTGCAAAGGATGCAGGAGTAAATAATTTGAACCATTATTTTTGTCATCATGTCGCAGGTGGAAGTGGTCTACAGGTGAACGTACACGGTGGGATGAGTGCAGAGGATGCTGGCCTACAAGCAGTGTCTTCTGCCTCCAATATTTTTGAAAATTAACTCTCCATATCATGGGTGCAATGTCCTCCTAAGTGAGAAAAAGTGTGTGCGAGTGGTGTTGGTGGAGGATTCAGTCACAACTAAATGTTATGGAATAAATCCCTGCTGTCTCTCTCGCTCTCTCTCGTGCTTTCAACTCCCTCCCTCCATCCTCTCCCTCCTCCAGCTCGCCGCTCTCCTATCTCCCCTCTGCTCCTCATTTCATCTCAACTTGGAACTATCAGCGCATTCATTTTTTAATGACACTCGTTGCACACGCTCGCCGTCTCTCCCCCCGTCTCCCTCTGCTCCCTGCTCCCCTCTTCGCCACCTGTTAGTTTCCCCCCCCCCGTCTCCTCCTCGCTCCGGAATTCCCTTCTTTCTTTTTTTGGGGTTTTTTTTATTTTTCTTATGAGGAGTTTCTCGCTTGTTCTTTCTCTGAGGTAAGGCAACATTTTTGTCTTTTTATGGGTTTATTTTTCGAAATGCATGCAGGCTGAATCTGCTGCAGAAGCATGAAACGTTAAGTGATATTTCTTTAAAATTGGAGACACTGAAGTCGCCTCCCATAGGGATGATCGCATCCCTGACTTGGCTTGTTGTTTCTTTTCTCTGTATGGATGAAGGAAAACCTGTATTGTCTTCCTTCAGCAGACAGGTGCAACATGTGTCGGATTTCAAGTCTTTCCACTTTTCCTTCACACCGTCCAACAAAGCTACACACCTTTGAAGTTTACTCATCCCCTGAAAATAACTTGCCTCCTAACTGACATGCCCTCTCTGTCACCTGCGCTTAGTTATAAATTGTGCTTCCTATTAAGGTCTAACGAGTAGCCAGAGTGTGCGGCAGTGTGCCATGCCATCTCCCTTGTCATTCCTGGAGCTTATTATTTAGAAGGTGAATGGAGCGCCCATTGTACGCGGGACACAAGTTGCCTGACAGAGGAAGATATCTTCTTGCAGCCACAGGTGAAGTAAAGAATGATGGAGAGATAATGAGAGGATAAAGACGGGGAGATGAGAGGTGAATCTTTTGACAGTGAAGATGAGTAGGTAGGGGCTGAGAGTGAGTGAGCACCCCATGCCTGTCATATGACTCTAATTTAAAGTGAAGGAGCTAAAAGAGGAGGGGGGGGGGGGTCGCATGTTGCACAGAGACATTCCTGACTGTCGGATGCAAGCTGCCTCTGCAAGCTGGAAGTCTACGTAGCGTTACAAGCGCAAGGTGGGGGCATGCATCTTCTGTGGTTGCATAAATAAAACCGTCAGAAATGCAGATGATGGCCGCAGGAGACGAGCTGAGCTACCCTTTACAATTACACACATACTTATTTGGATTTATTGTGTAAAAAAACAACAACCTTGGATTAAATCACACCAGCAGAGTAATCGCACACTGAGCAGTGTTGGAACATACTGTCTCTATCCAGCAGGTATAGAAATCTTTAACAAGGTTGGAGGGCGCAGAGAGACGGATCCTTGACCGTCCGTCTTTACGCCTCTCTGGATGTTCCAGAGTCAGGCGACCTTTCTGAAACTCTGTCTTCAGCGCACCTCACAGGTCGTCTACCGGAGTTAAATCAAAGTTCTGGCATGGCCTTTGGACAAGGTCGATTTTTTTGTATCTCCTGAGTCACTTCTCTGTTAATTTGGCCATATGTTTTGGACCTCTATTCCGATGAAAGACCCAATGACGACCAATTTGTTTTAGTTTTCTAGTGGAGGCCACCATAGTTCTGCTTAATATGTCCTGGTATTTCAAAAGGTTCTGGATGTTCAGAGGAGAAACGGGCCCATAGCGTCACAAATCTTCCACCAAGCCCAGCAGTTGGCTTGGGGTTTCTTTTCCACACATTTATATGTAAATCCTGTTAACTTTAATCTTCATCTCATGGCACAGTTCCAGTTAAAGTCAAGGTAGAGCATTTTTTACATGTATATATTTGTGATGGTTCCTTGTGGTTCTGGTTTGGTTGGACCTCTCTGCAGCCAATGACTGCTGAATCTTGTCCCAATAGAACCACTTGGTCGGTTCTCCTCTTATCTAACAGACAGTCTCTCTTTCATGTGGGGTCCCACCAGGCTCCACCCGTGGCCCTCCTCTATTTTCACTTCAAATGCTGCCACTTGGAGCCATTGGGCTCCTTTCACAGCTGCACAGATGATCTACTGGTCTCTGAAGCCAGGCTGCCGTAGTGCTGCTCATTCTCTACTGGACTGCATTACAATATCTGTACAACAGTGGTTTGAAAGCTATTTTAATGAGTTTTATTTGGCAACAACGGCTCTTCAGATGTCCGTGCTTTGACTTTTGATCTAAAGAACACTATTCAGTGGCAACATTTGAAAAGGATGTTATATTTAAAAATCAAATTGGCTCTGTGGTCAGGACATGCTCTTTTATAACTGCGTCTTTTAGCCAAAGTTAAGCCTTCTTTAAATTGTCCTAATCTGAATAAGGCTGTTCCAGACGCGACTATGTCAGTGTCTCACAGTCAAGCCTTAATCCCCTTCATCTTTTTCCAGAATTTAGCCGTCCATCTTCGTGTTTAGAATTGATTTTAAACATTTATTGTTCGTTTAAAACTCCCTTAACGGCCTCACACCTCATGAACTGTTAAGTGTTTGTGTGCGACTCGGGTCCTTGAGGTCAACCAGTCAGTTTTTATGGGATGCTCCAAGGACTGAGATTAAACCCTGGGATTACCGGGTTTTTTTGGTGGTGGCACCCACACGCTGGATCCTGCTTCTTTAAAGCAAATTACAGACACATTTGTTCAACAAAGCTTTTAATGTTCCTTAGCACATTCATTTTAAAATGAAGTACTTTGCTTTCTGTGATATATTTTAGTTTTTTTAATTATTTTATTGTTATGAGCTTTGGTCTCCTTATTTGGATTTTTTAAAGCACTTTATGAATGAATAAATGGTGGGACAGAAATACTTTTTTCTTCCTGTCTGATTAGTAGCTGATGGCTGTTATTGACATTTATTGATTTCAAAATGCCACTCTTTAAAACCACTTCTCATCTCTTACCAAAAAGTCAAGATTTAATCAAAGGGTCCTAGACAAGCGAGGTGCAAAGTAATCTAAACCGTAAGACAAACCAGAAAACATGAGCGGGCACAGGAATGTAATGGGAAGCAATAAGAGGATCTGGAACATATAGTAAATAAAAAAGAGAGCAGATATACTGTGAGGAGTGATCAGCAGAAACAGTGAATGAGCAGCAGACATGGTTTAGCAGGAAGCACTGAGTTAGAAGGGCTAGAAATGATAGAGATAGTTAAGAAAACATCTCAACAAGTGTAAGTACCTGAAAACAAACAAATGAGTAAAATAAACACTAAGCAGGACAATAATCTGCTAAATAAACCCAAAAATAATGTAGAGCCAAAAAAAAGATAAAGTAACCAAACAGATCTAAAGTCCTCCAGATGTGAGACTGAGATAGTCTGACGAATTTAAAACAATAAAGTTTGAATCTAACAAAAATGCTCCAGTTTATTCATTTATTCTTAATGGTGCATAGTGCAAGTTTTGAAGTTAAATATAATTTATTTTCTTTCTCATACATACTCTTAAAATTGCCCGATATGTAAAATGAGTTTTTCCTCTATTTGCCGGATTAGTCAGTTCATGAGAGAGTGATTCGGGCCAAATCCTCTGGGCGTGACGCGCTGCTCGCTCTCGTTCACCTGGCTACTTTGTTGAGTCTCCGCCGTAATATACGGATTAGCGAGAGAACAGCTAACTTCAATATTTATAGCTGTCTTACCACAGAAGACATCACACCTCTAAACAAAAGACCTGTGCAGTCGCAGCGGCAGATGCTTTTCCTCTTCTCCCGTTCACGTTCACAACTCTAGTGTAATTCCAACTTCTCACCAGAGGGGGCAGACATGTGCAAAAATCCTGGAACTTACGCTACCCTCTTTTAAAAGGTCGCTCCTTTAAATAACTGTGACCCTGGAGACTTCTGAATGTATTTTCCCTCATGAGAAAATGTACTCATGTTAAATATTGGATTTTCTTAAAATTGTCAGTGTGTTATCATTATTATTATTGCTACTCTAATAAAATATGTTTATTTTAGCTGTGTTCATACATTTTCGCATCTATACTCTGTAATTCTGAGTTCTTCCACCAGGCCTCCCAAAACTTGGAGCAATGTTTACTAGCCAGAAGCAGAAACGCTGCTAAGCGTCAGGGTGATGCCTCAGTATGATATTTTTGCTTGTACGCTGACACGTTTCTCGCAAACGAGGGGATGACGGGAAAAAGAGGAGGGCCTCCAGCTGGCAGCGCGAGGGTGATCAATCATCAGCTCCCGAAGAGCTTCTGGTTCCCAGAGAGCTTCGGGCCCGCGGGCTTTTAGCTGTTGCACGCGCGCCGCTGCTGGTGCTCAAGCTCCCCCAGCTCACGGCCACATCTGCCAGAACTGGGAGGCGAATGACTGCACACATCATGTCAACAGAGTCATGCTCACAAAGCAGCACAATGGGTGTGCGGCTGCATGAATTAACGATCTGACAAAAGCGTGGCGCCGTTCGCGCCTGCACACGTGTGTGTTTGATGAATTATGCATTCAGCACCAGGACTGTCATTATTACCGACTGTTAAGTTTATTGATTTTAATCCATCATACCAGGAGCCTCATTAAGTTGTTTTCAGCTTCACCTTAATGCTATGCAGTCAGACACTTCAGGTAATTTCCAATAAAGGGCATTGTGAGTTTTGCTTTGTTGTTGTGACAAACTGAAATGATTTTCTGCAACTCTGATAAGCGTATTGCTTCATTATCTCTCTGCATTATTCCATCAAAGGTTGAAAAATACATGCAGGGCTGAAGGGTATTTCTGCACTGATTAATTGGGCGGTAGCTGAAAAAGTAGCTCAACTCTGGCGTGACGAAGTTATTCATCGTGTAATTATGAGACCAAAAACGGCCGCTGATGGTCTTCAAAAGTCAGCTTGTCCGTCATCTCCCGTCCCCGAGCCAGAAGTCTGCCAAAGTCCTTTCAGTCTAATGAGTGAAGGAAGCTGGCGTGCTGGCACGCTGCAGCATGTTTCAGACGGCGGTTTCATCACCGGCCAAGTTAAAGCTGGATGTGCTGCAGTGCGTCTCGCCCGCCGCTGAGTTCACAACAGAGGGGCCTCGACCGTGCATCACGGCTGACCCCGGCTGCTTGTAATTCCGCCGAAGGTCAACAGTCAGGGGCGGCGGTTTCAGAGTCACTTTCTGCCGGGGCATAGCTGCTCCTATTAACTTCATCATGACGAATGAACAATCTGAAATGCTTAACTATCTCTTTTTCTTTTTTTTTCAACCCTGGAGAAGAAACTTTAGCGCAAACAAAAAACAACTAGACAAACAGGAAACTAGGAGGTGTGGCTCAGCTGACAGTAACGGAGTAAACTTTAGGATTAAAACATGTATCTGTTTATTTCTTGAGCAGAATGCACCATACAGTTGGTTATTCATACATCCACTATCTTTACCGGGGGTCAGTATCTTTGTAATCCAAAGAGCAATTTTCCCCTTATAGCCAGAAGACCTATGCAAACCTTTTTTTTTAGAGTTTTAAACCTGGATTTCCCTTTTTACTGATATACTGATAAAATAGGGTTTGATTGTGACCTTTATTTTAAACCATTAAGCCACCTGATGTATTTGCATTTGATTTGTCGCTGAAGTCAGATCTCATATTTGGGAACGGCGCCACATCCAAGTAAAGCACGTTCCAGTTTTGGGATTTTTGCTAATTATTGCGCTCAGTGATCAATCAGGGTAATTGCTTGCAATAAAAGCTGAAGAAAACAAATCCCTCCTCATCATGTCCATTCAAATAGGAAAGCAAGACAGAAATAGAGATTCAGAGAACAGTCCTGTGTGCCACTAATTCAGTGATCAGCAACCTTTACAAATCCACAGAGTCATTTTTGCCCTCGGTCCAGCTAAACAAATTTTGTTTAGAGCCACAAAAGTCACACATCTCTTTGAAAACAAAAGCTTGTTTTTATGGTATACTATAGGAAATGTGTTTACACTTTTTTAGATTAAAGATCAACAGTTTTTATTATTTAACCAACAGTATATTTATGTTTAGATTTAATGCATTTTCTTGAACTGGACGTTTGATTCTTATAGCAAATGGCATCAAAATGATGAAAAAGCAAGTTGTTTGCAACTTATTCATTTATCTATAGTAAAATATTCTATCCACCATTAGTTTCTTTCTTTCTGGAAATGTTATGCATATATTGCAGAACTAAATGCATCCTAAAGCGAGCAATTTTAAATAACCTTTACATTTAGAAACATTGACACATTTTGTCCCCCGCATGTTGGTCTAAGTTTTTAAGAGCCAAAGCTGAAGGTGTAAAGCAGGGGTGTCCAAAATTTTCGGTACATGGGCCAAAATTGTCACGTCGAAGGAACTGAAGGACCGAAAGAAGAATAAAAAAATTTTAAACCAAAGAAATCATGTTAATTTTTTCCCTGCTATACAAAATATAATTTTAAATTAATAAAATAGTATGATTTTTAGGAAGTGAAAGTGTAAATCACTGTAGATCCAAACTTAAAAAAAAAAGGTTTTGCTCATTTGTCGCATTAAAAGACGGTCATCCGGTTTGCAAATTATTTGGGATAATTTAATTTGACTCTAACAATAATGAACTAAACTCTTTTAGGTCTAGCAATATAAGAACAGTATTTGGGTCAGTTGTTCTTTGAAGACATTTGCTGTAATTAGCCAACGTTAATTAATTGAATTCAAAGCAGATTTTAATGCACCAAAGTCTGCATTTGAGTAACTAAACATCATTGGATAGACGTTACTATGAAAATAAATAGTATGTCGAAAAAGTGTTTATTAAAAGATGAAAACTTTGTGTTGTACTTAACATTTTCAAGACTTACGTTTTCTGTAATAAATCTCTCCTAATTAAAAACTATAATCTTCCATCAGCATCAGCCACCTGGCGGACCAAGTCCTTCTTGAAATGCAGTTGGGGGGGGGGGGGGGGGGCCTGAATGACCGCAGGTTGGACATGCCTGGTGTAAAGAGCCACAGGTTTCAGACCCCTGCTCTAGTTTAATACGAAGCTAAACATCCGACGTTCAAATCAATTATTTCTTCCAGTCTTTTTCGCAACATGTTATATCTGTGGATATGGTGTTTTGGGGCTGCTGGGTGCCCTCCATCTTTCCAAGTCTGAATTTTAAATTCAGAAGGGGATTCTTATGATGTTCCTGACTGGCATCTGGGAAAATCCAAACTAGAGCGTAGCCACATTTTCTGAGTTTCCTTATTTTTGTTTTCACAGAATCGAACTCGCAGAAGTGCAGACATTCACGGTGCAAACATGAACTTCTCAGTTTCAATCGATTAATGCGGGCAGAACAGAAGTTAGTCCAAAGGGGGGGGGGGGGGCTTTCTGCCCAGCATTGCGGACAGAACGCCCCCTCAAGCCCTGCTGTCTTTAGAAAACTAAAGCTGTGAGATGTTTGTTTTCCACCCACCTCTTTTTTTTTATTTTGGGAGAAGAGCAGACCCTTCAGCCCTGTGGTCAACTTTATATAACCACGGGGGCTTTTCTAACAATCCAAGTGGACCGAAGAGCGTTTCAGCCTGGAATAAAGACTTCCTCCTGTAATTACTTGTCTGACTATGCAGGCTTGTCGAGGATTTTAGATAACAGGGGAGCTTAAACACACACACCGCAATTTCATTGAGGATTGTAATTTAACTCAGGCACTTTTCGTCCATTATCTCTTATCCTTCCTCCGCAGGTTTATTCAGATTTATTTAATTGAAATGCAAATGTGTGCACAGCCTCTGCTGTATTCTGTATTCTTGATGTGAGGCTATATTAAAATAGCTTTAATTAGGTTGAAAGAGCTTTCATTAAGAGAGCCACTTGTGGTGATAGCCTTCTGACATGACATCAGGTAACACTATAAATGTGTTTCCTCTCAGCCCTATGACTGTGCGGAAAGGAAACCGTTTGGGCATCTCCATCCAGGAGCACATGGCCATCAATGTCTGCCCAGGCCCCATCCGCCCCATCCGCCAAATATCGGCCTACTTCCCTCGCCTCTCGCCTACGTCCTCCTTCTCGGAGCCGCTCTCGCCCAACCAGCTGACGGCGCCGGCTCCGTTGAGCCCCGGCAGCGCAGGTCAAGGTGGAGGAGCTGTCGGAGGAGGTGGAGAAGGAGGTGGCGGCGCGAGCAGATGCCTTTTGTTACCAGGAGCTGCAGGAGGAGGGGGGTCGCTGTCAGCCATGAGCAGCATGGACACCTCCATCGAGATCGACAGCTGCGACAGCGACGATAACAGTGAGTCACCCCAGAGTGATGATCAGGTTTTCCTCGCAAAAACAACTAAAGTCACATCGACACAGATCTGGGTTGATTTACAGAGCTGCTTTTATTTGAGAGGAAAATCATGTAAAGGGATGGTTCTCGGTTGCAGGAACAAATCGATATTTATTCAATATTCCCCACTGGCCTCTCCTTTGCACGTAATGAGGTCCTCGTCATAAAAGCAATCACCTGTATAACTGGCAGACATTTCTTCTGACTCGTCGTTAACTCCCTTCCAGCTTCCCTGGGGACGTTAGAGTTTGACCTTCTGTACGAGAAAGCCAACAGCTCCTTACACTGCACAGTCCTCAGAGCGAAGGTAAGGTGTCCGTGGAAAACGGCGTTACAACCTCTGACCGCTGGCTGTGTTGATTGGCAGCGAGCCAGCACAGGTAAACCAGGTGTTTGTGTATGTTTAGTTGTGTTAACTTGTTCAAATAAATCATAACGGGATAGACTTCTGAAACCAACACGACAAAACTATGTCATAAACAGTTAGTACTGTATGATCCATGTATACGGCACTCATCTAGATTTACATTTATGTCGAACTATATTACTGTTATATACTGCATACATACATACATACATACATACATACATGAATACATACATACATATATACATACATACATATATACATACATACATACATACATACATACATACATACATACATACATACATACATGAATACATACATACATATATACATACATACATATATACATACATACATACATACATACATACATACATACATACATACATACATACATACATACATACATACATACATGCTACATACATACATACATACATATATATGTATGGCTTTGTACTTATAAGACATATATTGAACTATATGCATAAATACGTATATACATATGTAGATACATATATACTGACATATATATATATATATATATATATATATATATACAGTATATTCTACATACGTACGTACGTACACGCTTACTGTATACCTATGGACTTATACATACACGTGTATGTATAAGTCTTAGACATACATACATACATACATACATACATACATGTATGATCATGTACTTATAAAACATATATGTATGTATATACATCTATACGTATGTACATACATAAATACGTATATACATATGTATACATATGTATACATATGTAGACACACACACACACATATATATATATATATATATATATATATATATATATATATATATACTACATATGTACATACATGCATACTGTATACCTACGGACTAACATACGTACATACATACATACATACATACATACATACATACATATATAGATATGCACCTACATAACTATATATAGAGCAAGGTCTCGATCAAAACTGAAAAAAGTGTACACAGTAAACCTTAAATAGAAAATAAAAAATAATCATCACCTCTGTTCACTCATAAAATGTGTCTGACTTTTGATTTTTCAGCATTTGAATTTCATTTTGGGTTTATTTTCCCTTTTTTTTTTTTTTATAAGTCATATCTTTAAAGAGCAAGGGTCGCCAGACAGATGAGTGCGTATGTACGGTGTAACCCTTTTGGCTTCCATATAACTTCATATTTGTCTCTAATTGCTTATTTAAAGATTTGCTTCGGGGGCAGCTCTCTGCGCCTGTAGCCTGTCAGCACTTTTTGTATCATTCTTCATCCTATCAGATTAATTTCATTGTACCGGTCAATGAAAGTCACGCTGCTGACAGCTTAGATGCACAAATGTCACTCAAACATACAGATGCAAACGGAAGAGTGGGAAAACAACAACAAAAAGACAGGAGAGAATGATGCAGTGAAAGAACAAATTGATAATTTATTGATAAAATAATAATTTTGTCAATAAATAAAGTCTTTTGGTGGAGGAGGAAAAGTGGATAAAGGAAGTTAGACCTGATTGACCAGACTGGCATAGACTCGACGTTGATGCATAGAACTATGGGATTCTCACTTTCATGCTTTATTCTTCACAATCTAGTTCAATCAAACTGTGAAATTAAAACTTTAATTTATCTAAAATCTCTTTTCTGAAAGTAAATTTCTCAGCCTGGTGGTTGTTACTAAGTTATTTTCCTAAGCTGGAGGTCTGCACACTCATTCATTTTGTGGTTTTTATGTCTCATATCTTATCTATAAGGGTTTGAAGCCGATGGATTTCAACGGTTTGGCCGATCCCTACGTCAAGCTGCACCTGCTGCCAGGAGCGTGCAAGGTTGGATTTTATTACCACAAGAGGTTTTTTTTGTGTGAAATTGAAAGAGACCTTCAACTTCCTGTCTGCAAGAACATTGGAGGGCACTCTTCAATCACGGTCTCATTTTAGAGTTGTATGATGAAAATGCAGATGAATAAATCAGCAGTAATAGAATGACCTTGGAGCCTGTGAGAGCTCGAGTTGTTTCTCTGTTGTTTGCACATTGCAGCAAAAGCTTGTAGTGACATTTGCTTCCTCTCTCTGTCGTGTTGACAGGCTAATAAACTGAAAACAAAGGTAGTTCGAAACACACTCAACCCTGTGTGGAACGAGACGCTCTCCTACTGCGGCATCACCGAGGAGGACATGTACCGCAAAACTCTCAGGTCAGTGTTTGCGCTTTCTGTCCGCCCTATTTCAGGCCCTTCTTGTTTCCTCAACCATTCCTCATCTGACTCATGCCTACAAAAGGTTTCTTATCCTCCGTCTCCATCACCGAGTCCTTCGCTATCAGCTTAAAAGACTTTCAGAACTTCTCGACTCCCCCTCTCTGTGTCCATTGTGGCTCTATCGTCGTCTGTCACCTCACCCCCGTGCCTCGCTATCCAAAACATCTCTCCTGTCCACTGAGATCAGGGAAAGATCTCGCCTCCCTCCTTCTGAAACATCCACCTCTCTTTGTCGCTCCTTCCATCTGCCTCTTTGTCTCCTCTTTTCCAAAGTTGCAGTGACAGATTGAGGTCAGACCACGCACCGCGGGGTGTTTTAATTTCATTAAGCCCCCCACTGGTGGTGACGAAAGCTGCGAATTGTTTCCGTCTGTGACTAAAACTTTGTTGTGGTGCACATGAGAGCGGAATTTGAAACAGGATCAGCGGGTCATCTCTTGGGGGAGATTGGACCCGTGGCACCGACCTTATTCGGTGGAGGCATGTAAATATCAGGAGAGAGAAACAGAGAGTCAGTGTGACAACACCTGCTGAAGTTCTCTACCCTGTAGTTTGATAACTTTTTTGGCTGGGCCGTCGTAGGAGTTTTCTAGCCTTGTGATTTTTTCTCAAGTCTTGCAGAAATGGTTTTCTTACGTACAATGCGACGTCCACTTTTACATTATTCGGAATTGGGGTTTGATATGTTGCTTTTTAAAGATTATTCAGGCTACTTCATGTTGTTAAGCAGGTTCTTTTTTAAGTGATTTGTAGATCCTACAGGTCAGGCCTCATTCGAGATTTTGTTGTCAAAATTAGATAAATTAATAAAATTCTATTTATTTATTACCAGTTGGGTAGCCATGTGTCGTCTCCACGGACTTTAAAAAAAAGGACATGATTCAGACAGAATCTAAAAATTTGTTTGAGCTACACACATTGATTCAGGGGAATATATTAAAAAGTGTGTGTTGGTCCCAGGCATATATTTAATGGCAACAGACCTACAGATAGGAGAGGGAGGAGACCCTAAACATTGCTATATCTAATATAATTTCAAACACAGTTAATAGGTAAGGCAAGTTTATTTGTATAGCACATTTCAGACAATTCAAAGTGCTGAACGTGATCAGAACATAGGAAAAGAAAACTTTACAGAGGAAAGCATATTGCAGTGGAATAGCAGCAGCAGGTCAAGATATGAGACAAGTTGGACTAAAAACTTCAACATTAACATTTAAAGGCAACTCTAACATGCTAATGCAACTATTAAAGCCGGCCTTCTGAGAGAAAGTAAATTACTACTAAACCTAACACCTGGTTGTGCTACCCTTGGCAGCATCAGCTAAAGTCAGGCATTTGTGGTATCAGTGAGTCTTTTATGGTTACTATGGGGGAATACTGGCCCACTCTGGTTGGCTGAATTGTGATAATTCAGTTACATTAGGTTGTTTTTTCCCCCAGCATAAACAGCCTGTTAAAGACAATGCCACCACATCTTAGTTGAATGTAAGTCCAGACTTTGGCCAGGCAACTTCAAAACCTTCATTTTGATCTTGAGACGTTCAGAGGTGAGCTTCCTGAGGTAATGATTTTCCTGTTGCACTTAAGCCGTAGATCACAAACTGATGGTCAGACATTGTCCTTCAAGAATTTATGCTGCAAAGCAGAATTTAGGTTTCCATTAATGACGGCAAGCCATCCAAGTCAAAGCAGTCCCAGATCATTACACTACCACCACCAAATTTGACTGTAGATATGATCTTTTTCTGAAACGCTATTATTTCTACACATCATCCAAAAAGCTCCAGTTTTTTTCTTTTCAGTCCACAGAATGTTTTTAAAAAGTCTTGTGGATCATCAAGATGTTTTTTTTTTTTTGGCAAATGTGAAACACGTGTCTGTGTTCTGTTAGGGCAGCAGTGACTTTTAGTTGCACTGAAAAAACAGAACACTGTCGGTCACTGATTAATTATGGGGCGATGTCACTAGTCGGAGCATATTTTAATAACTAATATCAGCAACCCTTTAATTATTTTATACTGGACGTTTTGTGTATGAGCACTAGTAAGCTAGCATTAGCTCTGGTTTACTCTCGGAACAAAGGAAGAGACTTTAAAAAAAGTTGGAAACATTGTTGCCGGATTTTGTGAGACAAACAAGCAACTAGTGCTATAAAGACAAGCCCAAAACAAGCGGCTGGGGTGTGGGTGGTAATAATTTTTAACATATCACTTTTTAAATAGAATAGATATAGAAAAAAAAAGGATCTATTTAAAAAAAAAAACTATACATTGTTTTAATATCTGTCTCATCCTCTGTAAGAAACAAAATTCTTGGTTAAAGAAAAATAATTTTACATCTAAATCTAAAGGGGTGTGAGTAGTTTTAGACAACCGTATCATGCATTCAGATCAGTGGGAAAGAGATATTCACGGGATCAATAATTCACAGCATGGTCTCAGAATATTATATTCCTCCGTTTTTTTTCTGTGTGCAGAAATGTTTCTCTGAAGCTTAGGCATAATTTGGTGCCTGCTTCTCAACATCAGCTTCATTCCAGGAAATTTCACCGCAACATGCATTATTTAGAGAAAAGTGAAAGCTCTGAGGACCACAAACTGCTCAGCACTGCGTTGTACAGAATCTTTTAACTGGATTTCCCAGTTCAGACCACTTTGAAAGAAATTATACAGAGTGACCTGTCACTGTCTGCGAGGGTTTCCCTGCTCTGATGTATATGGGTCAGTATAAGCATCTATATATGGAGACGGTGACTTCTGTGAAAATGTCAGCGAATGTTAAATGTTAAAGGAAAGATGCGTCATACAACAGAAACATTCTAAATATGCATATGATTCTACCTGGAGGGAATAAACACCCAAGATGAAATCCTACCCTTAATTCATCAAGCTGTGCAAAAGTCTAAATAAATTAAATCATTTTTTTACACTCATCTTTTCTATCCGTTGTTAAACTCAGGAGGGTTTGTTTGTTGTTACTTGTGAGGTGTTTTGTTGTCTACATTATGCCTGTTACTCATGTTCTATTTTTATTTACTCTCATAATGTGCAACCCTTTGCTCAACCCTCGTCTGTTTTTAAATGGGTTTTAGACATAATTTGATTGGACTGGATTGAGAAGAAGCATTTATTTGGTAAAAGCAATTAAACACAATTACCTTCCATTGTGTAAGGGTTCTTTTTAGGCTCCTTTGAATATTATTTATGTACTTGTTGCTTTGCTAAAGCTAACACTTGGAGGCAGGGACGTTGAAGTCTGCTGGTTATTTAACTGTAAAATGGTTCACATTATTAACGATATAAAATAATGCTAATGATTATGGATGGTATATGAGCTGTTGGTTATTATGATGTTCTGTTCAGGACCTTCCTGCTGGCCAGGCCAGTCTCCTACCGTGATAAAGGAGAAAAAACAGCTGGATTATTTTTGTCTGTGTTTTTTGTGTTGGAGTGAGGAGTGAAACAGTTTTTCTACCGCTAAATAACGTTTGTATTTGAATTCTGTTTAAAGTTAACCCTGAGAATAATTCACTCCACGGGTAAGAACCTCCTCTTCAGAAACTACCTTGTCTAAAGGACATTGCTTTTTTTTTAGCTCATTATAATGCGAGTAGTCGATTCACCACCAATGCACGTGTAGCCATGAAGTACAGGGTTACAGAAGAATCCAGCTGTGAACAAAGCAAAGTCAGGGGCTTAAATACTGAGGCAGATTTGGAGAATGGCAAAGGAACCAGAAGAGCCAATCAGAGGAAAAGTGGAGCAGCGTTGACTGAAGTAGAGCAGGGAAGCTGAGGGAGGGAGACCAATGCCGCGTTTATGTCAATTTCAGCTCCACTGGGCTCTACATTTCCATGGACCCACTGACAGCTCTCAGTGTTGAGTGCTCCGCTGCTATTAAGCGTTATGGTGTGATATTAACATTTTAAAGAAATCTGTGAGAGACAGTGAAGAATAAAAATGTAAATAAATCACTAAAAAGAAATAAAACAAAGAAATACAAATAACGTTTGCATTATTTTAATATTGAATATTTAAAGGATAAAATGATCCACCTTGATTAAATGTAGAGTCTGCAATTTTACCACATTGGCGTTACATGAGTGCGTCACAATGAATGGCATGTGGGACAACCAATAGATAAGGCAATATCCCAGAACTTGAGGGACAGAGGGGGATGTGGGCAGGATGAGACATGAAGGCATCTGATTGTTTCTTTCCAGTTGGACGAAGCGGCAGTGATTGGTCAGAGTTTTTACAGGCATGCAGCTTTCACAGAGATCTTATTTTTTTAACCTCCTTTTTTGTAATACATAATGTATGGACTATTGTCAGGATGGGAGGACCATTTCATCCAGTATAACAAAAAGTATTTCTGAACAGGATTGCCAATTATAGCTTTAATATCTGGATCAAAGATCAGCCTGAACTAATAAATAAGGCAGAGGTTCTGTCTGCCTGCACAGGTTTTAAGTTTTTTGCCTTAGCCATGGCGAGAACAATGATAAGGACTTTAAAGTGCAATACCGCTGACTTTTGACTGCAGCAAAATAATTTTTATAAGTTGAATATTGGATATTCGCGCTACTTTCTTGTTTCTCCTTATCCCATGACCAATCACTGAACAGCAGTCTCTGTTCACATCATATTTAGGCCCTACTCAGCTCTAGTCTTACCATCTCCTGAGCAGGTATAAAAAAATTCTAATCAAAATGCTCGCAAAGTGGGCAGAGCTGAGTGGAGCCAGGCCAACTGGAGCCAGTGGAAAGGGGGCATAATTAATAAGAATGGAGCTATAATAAGACTATCAAGCCAATAGGAAAATATCTAACAGAAAAGGACAGAACACAAGAATAAAGTAAGAAACAAAACAAAGAGAAAGGAACTTATAAGGCAACACCACATAAATAACAGGAAATGGAGAACACAGAGGCAGGAGGGAACCCAAAAAGCTGAAGAACATGACAACTTTAGCGTGATCAGTTAACTTAACTGCCATGTTTTTGGACTGTGGGAGTTAGTCAAAGTAGCCAGAGAGAACCCACACATGCACAGGGCGAACATGCTAACTCCATGCAGAAAGACCCCAGGGATTTAAATCTAGGACCTTCTTGCTGCAAGGCAACATTGCTACCTACTGGGCCACCATGTAGCCTGAAAACAGCAAATTTCTGAAATCAAACCTGCTTTCAACAGGAATAGAGTAGAACATTTCTGGTTTAATGTTTTTAAGACCACATAATAAAAGCTCAGACTTCCATAGATATATTTACCATTTGACTGTTTTCTTTAAGACATACATGGCCTTGTAATATGCTTAAAATGTATTTTCTTTGATTAAGCTATCAGTTCTATTTTTAATTAAAAGTTGTTGATGTTTTTCCATTGTATTTATGAGCAAATATAAATAATATGATAGATTCCACGTTTTCATGAAGCACAAGGAGACCAGGACACTTTATTATGTGACAAAATCAATTGTTTTCAAACTATAATCGGTATATGGTAAGATGAAATTAATCATGCATTTAACTGCTTTTGAGGTGTTTGTTTGTGTGAGTGGAAAACATGTCAAGCAGAACGGACTCATGTCGCTGTTCTAGCGGAACAGCATTTTAATGGACCCTTGAACTCCCCTGACGTGTTAGAAGAAGTGATATTTTACCGGTCTGACGTGGATTTGTAGGGTTGTTGACATCTTACTGACGGGATAAATCAGGTTGTAGTGAATATATTCTGTCAGAGGGACATGCAAAATATTTGTATTGCTTCACTCTAAACGAGTGAACCCTCACTTCTAGCTGACAATCACGTTTCTTTCCCCCACTCTCAACTTTTTGACCTGTTATACTCTTACTCATCACTCCATCTTCCAGCCCTCTGTCTTTATTTTCACCATCTCTCGCCTCTCAGCTCCAGGTGACTCAATCTGTCTTTGTTCTCATCTGCTACCTCCTTCCTTCACACTCTAACCATTTTCTTCCATTTCTGTTTTTCCCTGCAGTTTGATAATAAATGTATGTTTTTTCCACTTTGCTGAGTTTTCAGACTTGAAGTTTTTCTCCAGAGATTTTAGTTCATACTGTATATATTGACCTTTCTGCAATTCTTTGTTTTATAGCCAGAAACTAGAGAACAAAAGGCGTGACTGCAACTTCTCTGCTTCCGAGGCCAAAAAAGGAACTTTTCTCTGATGAAAGGTTTTATTTTTATAAATAAAGAAATGAAACTCAGTGGATTATATTAACCTTAAGCGCACAGGTTCAGTTGCATATTTAAATTCATTCTTCTGTCTTTAACCTGTTTTTCTCACCCACATCACCCCATTGCCTTTCACGCTCACATCCTCAACCTCTCTGCCTCCTTCGCCCCTCTGCACTCCCATCCACCCACCAATGAACTACAGCTAAGATTGTAGCCATCAATATGTATTTCTTTAACATCTTGTAAAGCACTTTCAAACTGCCTGAATTCCCACTGAAAGAAACGTGACAATTATTTATAAGGATATGCAAACACATAAAGCACCTCACAAGAACATTCAATCCCCTTTTTTTTTTTTACATTTTGTCAAGCCTAATCTTTAATGTGTTTTATCGGGATTTTATGGGACGTGTCAACACAAGTTATGCATAATTGTGAAATGGAAGGAAAAGGAGACGTGGCTGTCTCACAGAGATCTTATTTCTTATACCCCTATCATAGGGGTATGAGAGTGTCAAGATATTGACACTCTCATACCCCTAAATACATTTCAGGGCACCCAATTGCCTTCAGGAGTAGGTAACTCTGGAGGAGCTGCAGAGATGCACAAATTAGGTGGGAATCTACTGAGAGGAAAACTATTAGTTTTTGCCCTCAACAAATCCCAGCCGTATCATATAGTGGCGTCAAGAAAGCTATTGTTGAGGGAAAATCATGAGTAGTCCTTGCAAGAGTCAAAGCAAACATGTGGAAGACCAAAATTGTCATACATGGTGGTGGCAACAGCATCCTGTGGGAAAGATGGATTGGGGCTAAATTCAGAGCGACCCTGGAAGAAAATGGGTCAGGGGTGAAAGGCTAGAGATTGGGGGTGGAGGTTTACCTTCCAACGTGATAACGACCCAGAGCATGCAGTTAGAGCTACAATCATCATGTGCCACAGCCTACACCTAAATCCAACTGAGAATCAATATCAAAACTTGAAAACTGATGTGCACATCACTCTATATGTGCAAATCTGGCAGAGTCTTTCATATCAAAGTTATACACGGCCATGTGTTGGTTTATCACATGCAATCACAGTAGAAAAACATTAATTTTGAGACTGTAAGGTGAATAAATCTAAAAGGCTTTGCGAGGCTCTGAATAAGATTCCCGACAGCATCATTTCTAATTCAGGTCAGGCTTTTATCACTGATTTTATTTCCTTGTTATATTGCTTTTGCGGCTTTAAAGCATGTCACAGGATGTTGCATGCTAGAATACTTTACTCCCGCACACGCACACACGAAAGCACCCTTGATTGGGCTCCTTTCAAATTTATACCCTTGACTCATTACCCAGCTATGCTCTTATATTTTATTCATGTTTCGCTCACTATTTGTCATTTTTACCTCCCCCCGCCGGCTCTGTCTCTGTCTCCCAGGGTGTCTGTGTGCGACGAAGACAAGCTGACACATAATGAGTTCATCGGAGAGTCGAGGGTGGCCCTGCGCCGCGTGAAGCCTGACCAGACCAAACACTTTAACATCTGTCTGGAGCATCCACCTCCTGTAAGAAAGAGAGAGCGGATAAAACGGGAGGATGGGGAGGCAAGGGAAAACAGCAAATAGGGAAATAAACGTGCAAGACAGAGAGAAATGACTGGAGGGAAGTGTATGGGTCGGTGTGCTAATGCTTTCTGTGTGACTCACAAGCGCAGCATTTTCAGTGAAAATAGACAGACAGGGACAAGATGGGGTGACCAAATAAAGTGGAAATTGTTTCTACGCCGCTAGGGAGGCCTCAGAACATCGATATTTATCACTGCGGTGCTTACCTCACATCTGGGTCCCATTACTTGAAAGTTGTTTTCTGAACAAATGTCCTTAAAGACCACAGTTCATCCAAAATCCAACTGATGGTAATAATTATTTTTAAACAGCCTCATATTACAGGATTGTTTTTATGTTGCTTTACCAAATTAAGATATACTGCAACTCACCTGAATCAAATGAATGGCTCAGTGCCAGACCTCTGCAGAGCTGAATGATTGAAAGCTGATCAAGCCGTTTGATTGGGGTGTGTTGGAGCAGGTATGCATCTAAAAGTTGTAGAATGGTAGCTCTCAGGGACTGGACTTAGCGACCCCTCATATACTGCAATAATTCATTTTATTATGTGCCAGAGAAAAAAATATAGAGGCAAAAATAATTACATATGGGACTTTGGTCACTTTGGTCCTGAAGCTGTGAGTAAAGGAGTGCTTTTTAATTAGTTTTAAGTCCCTTTCTGTGATTTTCCAGATAAACTGACTTTTCTTATTCCACCCAGTGGCTTTACTTTTGAACTCTTCCTAATTAAACAGTAAACAATAATAATTTTAGTGATTCATGTTTTGAAACATAATATTAATCTAGGCTTTAATCAAACACTCTAAGCTGAAGTTCTGTGAACGAAAAAAAAAAATCTCAAAACTGATTTGCATGAAAAACCTTGATATATAATTTCTCATGATATGTCCTAAGAGACAGAAAATTGTCCACCATTGGCAGTGAGCATGAATTTAGCTTTAAAAAAAGGTTTGTGGGGCAGTATCCTATGAACCAAGAAAGAAACTAGCTAGCTGTACATCACGGCTAACTAAAGATGCTAACGTTTGGTTGCCATTTGTAAGATCTAAAACACTCATGCTGTGTTTGAGTTGCCTTGAAATTCAGCAGACAGATCCAGTGATTAAACCCAAGATAATTGTGATTTAGCTGCAATCTGGAAAACCTGTGAGATTGGCTAATTCTGACCAGTGACCAAGCTAACTACTGTTAGCGTTACAAGCCAGCGACACTGTTTTTCTCTCTATTGAGTTTATTCAAACACCAAAGGAACTTGCAGATTGCTCTATTACAGATTGAACAGTGTTCTATGTATCTGATTGACTAATATATTAATCATCAGAGGCTAATAAAAACAGTTTATTCATGCTACTTTTGTAGCGTTTTTGACATTTGGACCATCTGGATGGAGCCCTGTTTTAAAACTGCTGCTGATCAGCTGCAGTTCTTGGAGAAGCAAGAGATGGACTGAATTATCCTACACAGTTATGTTCTCAAAAACCTTTTCCTTAGGGGTGTCTAAAGTGATATATGCCCTTCATTTAGAGGTCAAGTAACAAGATAAAAGCAGCAGATTAAATGCAGCGTTTTAGATATGTAGTGCTTTCTTTCTATTTGATTTGCTGTTGGTTATATTGACCCACTGACACGGTTTGAGTCTTCCTCAAAATTACAAACAAAGAGGGAATAGTTTCTCCTGCTACTGCAGACAAATAGGTTTTTGTGTAGGCTAAATGTCAGCCTGTTCACGTGTGCACAACGAGCACTGAGAGATCAGAAAAATGAAAGGTGAGGAGGAAGAGCAAGAGGGGGCTCAGACTCACTAGACACCAAGAGAGATGAGAAACAAATGGATTAAAAAAATAAAAGGCGGCGCAGAGGGGGGTCGCTGTGTGTGAAACGAAGTGGGATGGTGCTGCGGTTTTGTTCTTCGGGTGATCGAAAGCTCTGCTGGTATTAGATTAGCTCTCTGAGGCCGGTGGCCACTCTGCGATCAAACAGTAAAGCCCTTCTGTCATCCTACGATCCAGACACTGTTTTAGCCTTCCAACTTTTAAAAATGGCTTCTCCTCCAGACTGATGGATCTGTCCCTGTCTCCTCATCCTTCTGTTGCTCCCCTGCCACTCATCCCCTCCTAACATTTATCTTCTTCTCTTGCTTTTGGTCTGCTCTGCCTCCAGCTGGCTTCGCCAACGGCAATGAGCACAGCCCTGAGAGGAATCTCCTGCTACCTGAGAGAGGTGAAACATTTGTAAATTCCTCTGTTTGTTTGCTTCAGCCTCCCTCTTGATGTCTCTAAACTTGCCCTATATAGGAACTACTTTGCATAGATTAGACATGGAGAGGGTTTCAGTGCTGGAACCAGGCTTTGATTGTTCACAGTTTTGAACACAGTTGCTCTCCTCTGACAGACATTTGGTTTCATATATCAGCATTTATTGTGTAAGCATCTATTCTCCAGATGTCTGTCAGCTTTACAGGCATCCTTCAAACACTGGCTGCTCCCCTTCAGAGGATAAGTCACCCAGTGTGACTGATACCAGAGAGATACAATACATAAAAAGGGACTGCTTTGTAGGGAAGCTACTGCTCTGCACACCAAACATCTCAGCCTAAACGTATGAGAATCTGTTTATAAACAGTCCAGGATTTTAAATCTGTACAGAAGTTTTAATCCATTTTTATTAATGAATTGGCATCAGAGCTGATTCGGCATCTAGGCTTTGGTCTATCTAATAGTGCAGGAGATTGTTTTGTAGGTAATATCAACCCTACTAAATTAAACAAAAAAAACTAGTAACTGATTTAAAGTACATCTTATCTGTTTTAAATTTGTTGACCAATCAAATCATGTGACGTAACAAATTATTATTGCCAAATTAAAAAAGAAATGCAACCACAAATTCTAATGTTTTAAACATATTTATCTGTAAAGTCTTCTTTTACTTCAATACCCTTGAAACAAAAGAACTGCCTTGTTTAGTCCACCAGACTGTAGAGTCCAGCTGCCTGTAGTTTAATCCCATTACAAATCCCACTGCTCTCTGTCTCGCCTCAGAGGTTTGTTGGAGAATATTGTTGAACAAACAGCATCTGACACTGGGAAGGGGGTGTAACAACTGCAAGGCTTCCACGATATGACTGCACACCTAACCTAAGCTAAAAAGGCTAAGCATGGCATGGGGGCGTCAGTTAGAAACATGGTGGTGGCAGCATCAAGCTGTGGGGACACTTTTCATCAGAGGCCACAAGGAGGATGGTTAGGATTGATGGGAATATGGATGGAAAAGTTTATATCAAAGCTTTTTAACGAGTTGCAATGGCCTAGTCCAAGTCCAGGCCCAGAGTCAATAGAGAATTTTTGGCAAGACTTCAAAATGGATTTTTTTAGACGTTCTCAATTCAAAGCCACTGTTTTACAAAATTTAAAAATGTGTTATGTTTGTGGAGGAACCAAATGCAGAAATTGACTGAGGTGAAAACAGAGTGCTTTGTTAATGAAAATAAAATGAGAACTTAGAGGAATGCATAAAGAGAACAGGAAATGGTGCATGGGCAGAGAAATGGACACTCAAATGGAAAATGAGGCAGTATAAACAGAAGAAAGCAGCAATGAACTATAACAAGTGATGGGCATATATATATATATATATATATATATATATATATATATATATATATATGTATATATATATATATATATATATATATATATATATATATATATATATGTATATTAGATAGACCAAAGCCTAGATGCAGCCAAGGCTCATGACAAAAATGTCAGTCTATAGATGTGCAGAGCTGACAGAGACATGCCTCAAAAGGTTTGCAGATATAATTGTGTAATTCAAAATAATGAACTACTTTATGTTGGTCTGCTGATAATTTTGGTTATAATAAGAGAAAATGTCTTCACTGGGTATTAGTACTTTCGTAAGGTACTGTTCCTAGTAAATGCTTTATCAAACATTCTGTACTCTATAAAATAAATTAATCTGTAATGGCTGTGAGCGAACTCAGTATGAGTTCTGTTAAAAGGGAGTTGGCTCAGTCGACCATGGTAACTGCAGAAAAAGGCCAAAGCATAGTTTATTGTTGAAGTAAATAACTAAGTAAGGGAAGTTTTTCTCAAAAGTTACATCTCCTTTGTGACAAAGTGTTTGCTAGTTGGCATTTGTTGATTTTGTTGATGTTGTGTTCGGGGTGTCTGAGAAAAATGACTTCTGATTTGGAATCAGAGCCACATTCATCTGATTTTCAGATGTCTAACAAAATTAGCAAAAATGTCACAAATGTAGTTGGTCTGTTGCTGCTTTAAAGGTTGGATCCTTTTAAAAAAGCAATGAAAATAAACACCCCCCTGGATAACCCAGCGGCAGCAAAACGATGTCAAAACAAGCCAAGCGTGAGACTTAAGGAGGAGTGAGCCAACAGTGTGTTCCAGCTGGTGACGGGACAACTGCTGAAGTTAGGAAATGTCTCTCAGCTAAAGAGTTTGTATGAACCATGTCTTAAAAAAAATCATTTTTTAGTTGACTATGCAGGTGAAACAGACACATCAATGGTATAAAAAGAAACAACAGGTTCTAAAAATAAACTAAATCAAAATTTTTCTGTTTTATGTTAAAATATCTAGATTTTATTCTGTATGCCAAAACAACGAGAGGAAGGATTTGCTTCAGATATTATAAATTTCATGAAATTCAGAAATCAACACATTTTTTTCTCTAGTATTTGGTAGAGTACCCTGTTATAAAGTGAATGACTTTGGGGAAACATTTGGGGATTCCTTCTGCAAGCTTCTCTCAGTTTGCTGATATTTTGGCTCATTTCTGCTGACACAGAATTGATGTAACTGAGTCATTATGTCAAACATTTCAATTGTAGTTTCAATAGATCACGATACATAACTCCAAATATTTGTCCCTGATTTGGTTTTGCATGTTTATTTTGGGCTGCATGGTGATACTGTAGGTAGCACTGTTACTGTTATTTCTGCATGGAGTTTGCACGTTCTCCATGGGTACTCCAGCCTCCTCCCACAGTCCAAATCATGAGTTAATTTTTTAATCTTAATTGCCCTGGGGTGTGAGTGTGTATTCTTTTTTGGTAGCCTTAGCAGACCTAAAACATGAAAAGTTTAGTCTTAGAAAAAAAAGTTTTATGCGTATTTTTATATATCTGATGCAAATATCTGGTTTCAACTGTATTTTTGATCCTTCTTTTACATATCCGTGGTTGCTGAGCTGACACAGACACGTGAATGAAAGGAAATCCTAAATCCTTTGCATTTACAACCAATTGATATTAGCACATTGACTAGAAACTAACTTCTAAAACATTCTATTTGTCCTATTTAGACAGCAAGACATTCAGGCGACATTAGCATTTCTTGATTTAAAACTCAAAATGTAGCTGGCATAAAGAAAATGAACAGGAGTGCAACCAGGCTTGTCTCAGACGGACTGAAGGATCTGCTTTTTATGTCTTTTTAAAGCACTTCATGCCTCCTGGGTTTCGTATTTTCTATGGATAACACCAAACTGTTACCGAAGCGTTTGACAACACGTGGACCGACAGGGCAGATTCAAAGTGACAGATAAAAGAAAGAGGCAGAAACAGAGAGAGAGGAGAGGGGAAGATGTTTTCTCAGGCCCATGACTCACCCTCCTATTGCCTTCAGCACACATACATGTACGTTATTTATAGAAGAAATTCATGTTTTGCTCTTTAAGGATTAGATTTTTTACCCGCTGTCTCTGTTTTTTTTCTTTGTGATATTAAAACCGTCTCCACTTTGTATCTCTGAATCTCTCATTAAGTCTTATCTTTGAGGTATGAGGTAGTCAGCCCCGGCGATCAATATGCAACACGTCCGTCCACAGCGCTGCCTCGCTTTGTCTGATGGTCCCCACAGCCCGCCGCTTTCCTCATCCTAATTCCCTCCTTCTTTCTTCCCGAGGAAGTCAACATTGCTGCCACCAGCTTGTTTGCCATCTGTCAAGTCTCAATGACTCGCAGGCTTTAAAAACTCGCAATTAGAGAGGATGACTTGCAGCAGGTAGCTGCTAGTACAACGGCGCAGACCTTCACAGATCGATAGAGAGCAACTCATTAGGCGGGTGAAAAATAAACAGCCGGCCAGCTGCAAACAGTGAGGAATGTAGAGGAAGGAGGGTGGATTTGTTGGGTGGCGTTGCAAGGCAGGAGAACAAGGTGAGACACTCAGATACAGATAAATGAAACAACCTTGAATCTGGTGAAAGATGTGAGGGTTTGACTTCAGTCCGATTAATGAGGCTGAGGGGACTTCACGGTGCTGTGGTTTGGGCTCGGTTATTAAATCTGAGGACAGCATACCCTCTTTTATTGGATCATTAGATGAGACTGCATAGGCTTCTTTCATTTGGATCAAGATTGATCCCATGATGTCTGAGGCAACGAAACAGACCCTCAGCATGATGCAGCCACCACCATGCTTGACAATTGGTGCGGTATTCCTAACCTTGACTTTGTCTAGCTTCGTTGTGGGCAGTAGCAAATTCCAGTTTAACTTGAAGATGTTGATTTTGGAACAGGGGCTTCCTCTTGGTCAGCACCCTCTCAGCGATGTGAAATCTGCATCTTGTGACACAGGATTTCCTGCGTCTTCCAGTTTATGGGAGGCTTGAGTCTTGGTGTTCTTGAACCTCCCGACTAATTTTCTTTCATCTGAAGGGACGCTTTTGGTTAGATTATCTAAATATGGACACAAACTGAGTCTTGCAACCAGACAAGGATTCAAAACTAGTTTGGTAATTAATAAAATTACCAAACAGTTTTAGTACCAAGCTGAACCTGATCTAACATGATCTATGCTTAAAGACCAGGTTTCTATTAGGGACTCAACCATATTAAATTAACTACAAAGGACTACAAGGCAAGGAAATACCTAAATAAAACTCAAACGTGTGACCCAGTGCTTGTTCATGTTATGAAATGGCTACACCCTATAATGAAAACAGTTAACCATTAAAAGAACTGTCCATGTGCAGCATACAGATCGTGTCTTTGTTGCTTCTTTCCATTTCCATCCCATCCTCTCCGTCAGTGGGAGACCGAGCAGCAGAGAAGTCTGGAGGAGAGGGGTCGTTTGCTGCTCTGCCTCCAGTACCTCCCCCCAAACGGAGACAGCGAGTTGAAGGGCGAGGCCAAGGAGAGAGCTCGGGGTGGGCTCTGCGTGGGCGTCAAACGCTGCGCCCACTTGGCAGCCATGGACGTCAACGGCTTCTCTGACCCCTACGTTAAAACGTAAGTCTCACGTTTATTATCCTGTTAAATTGATAAACCAAAACAGTATGTCTAGCACTGACGTTTATACTCTCTAGGTGCCTCATTTGTCTACACAACTGACCTAGATCCCCTAAACTGCCTTACTGATCTGTACAAAAATGTGGCAGCGCATTTAGTTCTAGTTTCTAGTTAAACTTTTCCAGTTCTTGATTTATATTCCCTCTCAGCTTGCTGTTGTGATGAGCTGTTGACTGGAAGATACCCAAAAGCCTTTTTTCTCTCTCAAAGACAGTCCAACTCAGTCATCTGGCTCACCATTTGGCACTTGTCAGGTCTTTACACTTGCCCAACTCCCCTGCGCTCAACATGTTCATGAACTGACAACTCCATGTCTCATATCCCAGGCTGTCACTGATAGACATGCCCCATGTTACAAGATAAATGGTACAATTTATTTCATCTCTGGCAGGTCATACCTTTTTTTGCCCTAGTGGTATTTGAACAATAGTTATTTTGGTTTTCAATAAAAGTACCTGGATCCATTTGAACAGGAGGAAACTTTGGCACACTTTTTGTGGTCTCTTTCTTGAATGAATCCAAATCTGGTTTAATTTGGGTCAGTCGACTACAGCAGCCTGTGAACAGTTGCAGCTAAAAACTCCTAAAGCAAATTAACAGCTGTTTGCAATTAACAAATCAAACAAGAACTATTTAAATGTCACAATAAAACTAATAGTTAAAGTAATTTCTCCAAATTAAATACAAAATCCCCGTTTTGTTAGCCACTGGAGCTTTGGTATCATCCAACCCTTCAAAAGCATCTACTATACTTAGTTGAGAACCCTTTTGCTTTCACAACCTTCTGCAAATGTGATTCATGGCTAAACATCAGCTTCAGGAAGCATTTCTGAGGAATTTCACTCTACTCATCAAGGGGAAAGGCCCACATTTCATTTGATGGTCACATAATATCTTCCAGGTCTTGTTCTAAAACCAAGCCTTGGGCAGCTCTGAGTTGTGCTTGGGATCAATATTCTTTTAAAAGGTTTCAACGACCTCAAAGATGGCACGGCGTTTTCTCCAAGGGTTTTTTCAGATATCTGCATCTTTCCCTAAACACACTGCAGATTTCCTGCGTCGGAAGAAGCAAAGCAGCCTGAGGGCATCACTGAGCTACTACCATATCTCTCTGTAAACACGGTGTTCTTTTCAGTGTCTTCTGTGTTGGGGATATGTTTTCTTCTGCTTTTGGCTCAGCAGTGGTGTACATCTTTGAGTTCAGGCATTGAACCATTGAGAGGTTTTGGTATGTGTTACTGTAGGAAGCTTAAATCTCAATAATCTGCTGCCAACATGTCTTGCTGCAGATCGTTTGCAGTCAGTTAAGAGCTTTCTGACATCCTGCCTCTTCAGGAATCTGGTAGCAGCTGTTGATAACTTATTATTTCCGCCATGTCCAGGTAGTGTAGTAACTGTTTCTTTATGCGTCTAAAACTATGCTTCAAACTGAAATTTTAGTAGCATCCAGGAACTTTTCTAGCTTTTGTTTGTGCAAAGCAATGATCTCTTTTTCTAAACTCCTTAGACAATTCTCTTGACTTAAAGTGTATGTTGAAGGCCATCAGTACAGGTATAAGAGGTGTCCTATTTCAAGATCACCTAATGCAACTAATAAAGCAGTCTGTTGGTTGCATCGCGGGTACCTAAGATCACTGCAAATGTTTGCTCTTATGTGGATGTCTGTTAAGGCAAATGATAGATCTGAGTTGGGCCTGGCCCCACCAGATGTTGCTGTGGAGCTCTATGTTCACAATAATCAATGGGACAGGATGGTTCTTTATAGAGCAATATTGTAAAAAAGACCGATTTGCTTACCAATAAAATTCTGTTATAAATCTTTGTGTCTATATATCTCAGTCAGCCAGAATACTGACAAGCTCAGTAGGCTAAATCCTCCTGAGGTGCCTTGATATTGTGGCCGGTCCCCCAACGTTTGTTTAAATAATGAACATCTGAAATTGCAGTGTTCATGCCCAACACGCTCTCAGTAGGCAGCTGTGGGGCACAAATCCTACAGCTCCAAACTCGGATCGACAATCGAAATACTTGAATTGCACACATTACGTTTACGTTCTGCCGGATAGTGTGCGATCATCTAGGCAAGGCAAATTTATTTGTATAGCACATTTCAGTTCAAGGACAATGCGAAGTGCTTTACATAATTAAAATTTTGGAAAATAAAAATAGAAAAAAGCAAGTAAAAAAACAGTTGGAATAAAATGTAGGAAAATTTTAACAAAATGAAACAGCAAAAATGGAAACTAAAAGCAAATTTTATCTAGTGTTGGCTGTCCTTGATGGCTCATTGAAGGATTGATGTGAATCTTTTCTGTTCAATAAATGAACAATATGAGTGAGCCTCTATTTATAATTTTATGTATAAAATTAAATTACATTTAGCTTATATAAAATGGCATTTCTAAGTGTTGGTTTATGCTAATTTATCTGTTTAATTTAAATTGATCAAAGTCATGTTGTATGCATCACAAAAAATGTGTTGCTTCTAATAGGTGTTGAGTTTTTGTGCCCCACTTAACTTATCATGCCAGAGACACCACTGGTTGGGAAAAGTCATTGAAAGCAGGATTTGGTGATGAATTTAGATAAAACACCTGTAATAATAGTTTTATTTAACTATTCTGTCTATTTTTGTGTAATTGTATGTTCGGGGGGATGAATACTTTTAGCTGACAGGTCTGAGATGGTGTAATCCACATGGTATGTCCAGTTTTTGTGGTTCTGAGTGCAAACTTATTTGCTTTAAGTGATGACTACCAGACTTCCAACTTAGATTGGTAAACTGACAGTTCACAACTATTTCAGAATTACCTCTCCAGCTTGCTCTACTTTATCACCTCCATACCTGTGTTGTGTCTTAAGAGGCCCTTGGAACACCTTAAATCACATTTTGGGGCCATTTTTAAATTATATATGCTTTGACTTAATTCCAAGGAGGTCAGTAGTGACAAGTTTCCATCTCATATGTGGAAGCCATTTTAAAAATGTTACCAGTTTATCAAGGAAGCCACAACATGTCAGTGTTAACATCTTAAAAAAATATATTGATATGCAGCTCACAAAATGTCATGGCTGGGGTGTATTTTACCACAGAAGGAGAAGGAAGATAAGGAGACTCAGATTATAGTGATGTTAGTGTCATAAGGTCCTCTGGAGCTTCATTAATTCAATTCAATTCAATTCAATTTTATTTATATAGCGCCAAATCATGAAACATGTCATCTCAAGGCACTTTACAAAATCAAGTTCAATCATATTATACAGATTGGGTCAGATTATACAGATTGGTCAAAATGTCCTATATAAGGAAACCAGTTGATTGCATCAAAGTCTTGACAAGCAGCATTCACTCCTGGGGAACCGTAGAGCCACAGGGAGAGTCGTCTGCATTGTACATGGCTTTGCTGCAATCCCTCATACTGAGCAAGCATGAAGCGACAGTGGGAAGAAAAACCACCCATTAACGGGGAAAAAAAACCTCCGGCAGAACCGGGCTCAGTATGAACGGTCATCTGCCTCGACCGACTGGGGTTACAGAAGACAGAGCAGAGACACAACAAGAGAGACAAAAAAGCACAGAAGCACACATTGATCTAGTAATCTGTTCTACATTAGATGGTAGTAACGGGTGAGCCGTCTTCTCTGGATGATGTCAAAGTTAACAGAACGCCAGACCAGGTGTACCTACTATGAAGAAAAAGAGAGAGAGCAAAAAGTTAAAAGCTGAAATGACGACAGTCATTTCAATGTAATACAATGCAAAACTGGAGAACCGTAGAATGAAGAACAGTAGAAATCAGTAGAGTGAGAAAATTAGACCCTGATGTCCTCCAGTAGCCTAAGCCTATAGCAGCATAACTATAGAGGTAGCTCAGGGTAACATGAGCCACTCTAACTATAAGCTTTGTCAAAAAGGAATGTTTTAAGATTAGTCTTAAAAATAGATAGGGTGTCTGCCTCACGGACCAAAACTGGGAGTTGGTTCCACAGGAGAGGAGCCTGATAGCTAAAGGATCTGCCTCCCATTCTACTTTTAGAGACTCTAGGAACCACCAGCAGACCTGCAGTCTGAGAGCGAAGTGCTCTGTTAGGAACATACGGAGTAATCAGAGCTCTGATATATGATGGAGCTTGATTATTAAGGGCTTTATACGTTAGAAGAAGAATTTTAAATTCTATTCTTGATTTAACAGGAAGCCAATGAAGGGAAGCTAAAATTGGAGAAATATGATCCCTCTTGTTGATTTTCATCAGAACTCTTGCCGCAGCATTTTGGATCAGCTGAAGACTTCGAACTGCATTTTGTGGACTTCCTGATAGTAAAGAATTACAATAATCCAGCCTTGAAGTAACAAATGCATGCACTAGTTTTTCAGCATCACCCCTGGACAGAATGTTTCTAATTTTGGCGATATTCCGGAGGTGAAAAAAGGAAACTCTGGAAACCTGTTTAATATGGGATTTAAATGACATGTCTTGGTCAAAAATAACACCAAGATTTTTTACTTTATTACCAGAGGCCAAGTTAATGCCATCCAGATTCAGTGATTGATTAAGAAGTTTATTTTTTGAGGACTCTGGCCCAAAGATTACAACTTCTGTCTTGTCAGAATTTAAATGCAGGAAATTTAAAGTCATCCAGCTTTTGATGTCATCAAGACATGACTGCAGTCGAAGTAACTGATTGGATTCATCAGGATTTATGGATAAATATAGCTGAGTGTCATCAGCATAACAGTGGAAATTAATCCCATGCTGTCTGATAATTTTGCCAACCGGAAGCATATATATAGTAAATAGAATTGGTCCAAGGACTGAACCCTGTGGTACTCCACAGGTGACCCTAGAGTTTGAAGAAGATTTATTATTAACATGAACAAACTGGAATCTGTCCGACAGATAAGATTTAAACCAGCCTAATGCTTTCCCCTTAATCCCTACAGTATGCTCAAGTCTTTGTAGGAGAATATTGTGATCAACTGTGTCAAATGCAGCACTGAGATCTAACAGGACAAGTACAGACACAAGTCCATTATCTGAGGCCATGAGAATATCATTAGTGACCTTCACCAGAGCTGTTTCAGTGCTATGATGAGCTCTAAAGCCTGACTGAAACTCCTCAAGTAGGTCATTACTTTGTAAATGTTCACAAAGTTGATTAGCAACTACTTTCTCAAGAATTTTAGATAAGAAAAGAAGATTAGATATAGGTCTGTAGTTTACTAGCTCATCTTGATCAAGAGAAGGTTTCTTAAGTAAAGGTTTAATAACAGCTACTTTAAAAGCCTTTGGTACATATCCATTTACTAAGGATAGATTAATCATGTCTAAAATAGGACCACTGATCAGAGGGAATACCTCCTTAAACAACTTGGTTGGGATTGGGTCTAACATACAGGTAGAAGGTTTAGATGAAGCTAAAATTTTAGATAGCTCAGAAAGCTCTACTGCTTTTAAACAGTTCAGACACTGCGCAGGTTCTAAGGATTCCTCCAATGCTGCCTCACTTACTGAGGACGAGGTAATCATGTTTGGGAGGATGCCAATTATTTTATTTTTAATGGAATCAATTTTATTTATGAAGAATCCCATAAAATCATTACTGCTAAGAGCTAAGGGGATTGCTGGATCAACAGAGCTGTGGCTCTGGGTAAGTTTGGCAACTGTATTGAAGAGAAATCTAGGATTATTCTTATTCTCCTCAATTAATGATGAAAAATATGCTGCTCTAACTCTGCGAATGGTCTTGTTATACAACAATAGACTGTCCCTCCAGATTAGGTAGGATTCCTCTTGGTGTGTAGAGCGCCATTTTCTCTCCAATTTCCTAACATTGTGCTTCAAGGAATGCAGCTCTGAATTAAACCAAGGAGCCAGCTTCCTGTGAATAATCACCTTCTTTTTCAAGGGAGCTACATTGTCTAATGCAGAACGCAATGACAAAGTCATACCGTTTACAAAGACATCTATTTGTGAATTGGAAGAAACAACATTGCTGCCATCTACAGGGCATTTCTGCAATACGGAGGATATTAAAAAGGGGACAGACTCTTTAAGTTTTGATACAGCATTATCGGATAAAGATCTACTATAATGGAACCCTCTTTTGGGGGTGGAGAACTCCGTTAGATTAAACTCAAATGTTATTAAAAAATGATCAGATAGGACAGGGTTGTGAGGAAATACTGTTAATTCTTCACAATCAATGCCATATGTCAGCACAAGGTCTAAAGTATGGAGCCAAGAGTGCGTCGGTTTATGCACATTTTGAGCAAAACCAATTGAATCTAGGATAGTTTTAAAGGCTACACTAAGGTTATCACATTCTGTGTCAACATGGATGTTAAAATCACCCACTATAATAACCTTATCAGTATTTAACACCAAATCAGATAAGAAGTCTGACAGCTGATCCAAAAACTGAGTGCAAGGGCCTGGTGGACGATACAAAACAATAAACAGAAGAGGTTTTATTGCTTTGCAGTTTGGATGAGGGAAACTGAGGGTTAAATGTTCAAAAGAACTGTAGTTATTAATTGGCCTGGGACTAATTAATAAATCAGACTGAAAGATGGCTGCCACTCCTCCTCCTCTTCCCACAGATCTGGGAATGTGGAAATTTGAATAATTGGAGGGAGTTGACTCATTTATACTAACGTAGTCCTCTTGTAGCCAGGTTTCTGTGAGACAAAACAAATCAATCTGTTTATCAGAAATCAATTCGTTAACTAACAAAGTCTTTGGAGGGAGAGACCTTATATTTAATAGACCACATTTAATTGTTTTATTTTTAGGTTCAAGGTGAACCGTATTGATTTTTATTAGGTTTTTATGATTTGTTCCTTTTAGATAAGTTTTTGATCTGTTAAGTTTTGGCCGTGGGAAAGACACCGTCTCAATAGGATAATGGGTGGGTAACAGTACAGAAGCTGCAGAGAGGTGTGTTAAACTACGGCTCTGCTTCCTGGTCTGGACCCTGGGTTGTCAGCATTTAGGAGAACTAATAAAACCGGCCAGATTTCTAGAAAGAAGAGCTGCACCATCCAAAGTGGGATGGATGCCGTCTCTCCGGATCAGACCAGGTTTTCCCCAGAAAGTTCGCCAGTTATCAATGTAGCCCACGTCGTTTTCAGGACACCACCTAGACAACCAGCGGTTGAATGATGACATGCGGCTAAACATGTCATCACTGGTCAGATCAGGCAGGGGACCAGAGAAAATTACGGAGTCCGACATTGTTTTAGCAAACTCACACACCGAAGCAACACCAACTTTAGTGACCTCCGATCGGCGTGACCGGGTGTCATTACCGCCAGCGTGAATAAAAATCTTACTGTATTTACGCTTATCCTTAGCCAGCAGTTTTAGGTAAGATTCTATGTCGCCCGTTCTGGCCCCTGGCAGGCATTTAACTATGGTCCCTGGTGTCTCTAGTGCCACGTTTCTGACTATTGAGCTCCCAATCACCAGAGTCGGCTTCTCAGCGGGTGTGTCGCTGAGTGGGGAAAATTTGTTAGAAACGCAGACGGGTTGGTGGTGAACTGGGGGCTGAAATCTAGAGCTATGCTTCCTACGAACTGTCACCCAGCCGGCCTGCTTACCCGGCTGCTCGGGTGCTTCTGGAGGACCACTAAGTGAAGTAACGCTAGGTCTATGTGGCTCCGCGCTAGCAAAGGGGCGGCTATCAGCTGGTCTTTCCATAGCACGGAGCCGGGTCTCTAATTCTGACACCCTCGCCTCCAAAGCTACAAAAACACTACATTTATTACAAGTACCATTATCACTAAAGGAGGCAGAGGAATAGCTAAACATCTGACACAGAGAGCAGGAGATAAGGGGAGACTTAGTAAGAGACGGAGAAGCTGAAGTAATAGTAGGAGAGGAAGCCATTGTGGAGCTAAAGCTAGGCTAGGCTAAAGCTAGGCTAGCGCCCTTCTACCACGCCAAGAGAGCAAACCGTGAAACACGAGGAGTTCCCAAGCGTGATGTGCAGCAACAGAAAATGTTTTAAAAGTGCTTATGTGTTTAGAAACAGATGTTACAGCAAAGAGATTAAAGATAAAAGCGAGAGAATCTGGAGCAACAAACCGTTGCTCACGCAGTGAAAACAGGAAGTGATGCAATACGCCTTACCGCAAACAGGAAGTGACGTCAGATAGGGGGAATTACTCACTGATGACAGAAAAACGTTTGTGTGCGTTGCTGTCTGTGTGTCAGTGGCTCCACCGGGGAGGGCAGGAGGGTCCTTGAGCTGAATTATGCAACTTGACAGAATGTGAACAAATGAGATGTAAGATCCCTCCGTGTGTTGTCACTGAGTGGTGCTTGCTGTTGTTGCGTGGATGTTGTTGGTGTCATGAGTAGAAGAATTCAATAAAAACAGCCATAGTTCACTGCAAAAATTATTTTTCACCGTGTTTTAATGTTTGAATTTTTTGTTTTATCCTATAAGGAAGAATTGAGTTTCGGGAGATATTGAAGTCAGCGCCAAGAGAAGCTTATTTAGGTCGTGAAACCCCCGAATGACATCACATCCAACTTAACAGTCTTCCAGTTGCAAGTCGGAAAACCACCGTAATTTGCTAAGTGTTGTGCTTAGTCAAAAGATTAGCAAGAATAAAATTTTACAGGAAGCTAATACAGCTAGTAAAAGAGCTAAGGTAACGTCAGAATCTCTTGTAGCTAATATAAAATTTAAGTCACTGTAGTAATAGTTCATCAGAGCGGGGATAACGTCACCTGGTGGAAATTAAGGCTGTCTTGTTCCATGCATCGCACCAGTCCATGAAAGTACACGCCTTTTGTTTTGGCCCTGTGAAAATTATAAAAAGTAGACATTGTCATTCATCCACAAATCTACTCCCACCCCCAGGTGCCCCAGACAGATTGTAAAAAGTGGACATTTCTGGGCAAACCAGGACAATTTTTAACCTTATGAGCAGCTAACATAGCTAATATAATATCTAAGCTAATGTAAGACAGTCTAATCATATTCTCTTGTATTAACTTAGCTACTATTCTAATGTATAATAGCTAAACTAATAAAAGTTTAGCTAAAAAGTTTAGCCAGTAAAAGTTTAGCTAATCATCTAAGCTAACGCAAGAGACCCTAATGCAGCCAATGCAGCAGCCAACCTAAAGCAGGAGAAGCTAATGTAGCTAATCCAAACGCTAGCTAATGGAAGAAGAGCTAATGTCCTGCATTTGCCTCTAAGAATAGGTGACCAGGTGTCACCGATTTTCGGGGACAGCCCCCGTTTTGGATAACCTGTCCCTGGCAAAAGCTGTCTCCGGAAATGTCCCCAATTTCAGTTTTTCACGAAGGACGAAATAAAGGAAAATAGCCAAGAAGTACAACCAACCCAACTGTTTTTGCATTTACAGTCGGGGTAAAATGTCCGTTCTATGTATCTAATGTGTAAATGTGTTTTACCAGGTTTTACACAAACCACACATAGTATTATTTATCAAGCAAAAATGAAGTCCACCCAAGAAACTTAAGATATAAATATATCAAAATTAACCTAGATTTCTGTATATTAACATGTATTTCAGTACTCTTCTATCCAGTTTCTAAACATTCTCTTCTGGCAAATAAATTCAAAATAGTGACGTAGATTGGAAGAAAATTGGACGCAGTGAGTGAGGTAGAAAATGATCATATCTCAAGTTAACAGTTATCTGAAATATAATTTAAAGATCTCTTTTCACGGACTCCTAGATCTATGAAATCTTAAAGTGCTCAGCACAACAACATCTGTGCTCGCCTGTTTTCTCTTTTCTCGTCAGGTTTTCTCACCATCTTCTCAAAATTCACCCAAACCCACTCATCTTTCTCTCGCCCATCTGATACGCCGTACATCACATCACTCGCAAGCTTTTTGCTTTAGATGCGGGCTCACATCTTTGCCCTTTGGCAGGAGCTTCTTCCCAGATGCTTTGTTGTGTCTGAGAGCATGTGGGAACATACGCATTCTGAGCTGTGGGTGGTGGGTGGAAAGCAAATGTGAATAGAGATTTTGCCACACTCCTTCCAGCTGGCTCAAAAATATCCTGCGAATTTAATGACAGCCTGCGAAGCGTTGCCGAGCGTTTGCAAGTCTGTGCTGCGTTGCTGATCCATCTTGACATTGGATGTTACATTACAGAGATAATGTGGGGTTTTTTTTACCATTGAAAACATGCTATATTGATACGTTTTTTTATTTTTTGATTAGTTTGGTTGTCAGTTTAGTGTTAGAGGAGGTGGCGTCTATTGCCTGCAAGTAATAAGAAGGTGGGGGCAAATATGTGCAGTACTAGCTGAATGAGATTCTCAAAGAATGATAGCTTTGAGTAAAAAATACCTGTTTCACTTTATTGTGGCATTTAAAGTAATTTCTTTCATAGTATCTCATAATATATTTCCTTCGGAAAAGCAAAATAAAATGCTCATACTACTGTTAAAATGATATATGGAAAATCTCTGTTTAAATAATGTTATCCATAACATTTATTTATTGTTTTTTGATGCACAAACAAAACTACAGATTAACTCATTAAATATAGTCAATGCTTTCAATCGATTACTACTCAGAATACTTTACCTTTTAGTGGTTGTTTTTAAGGAGCTCCACAAATCTAACAAGCAGCTATTTGCCGGTTAATTAATTGGGTTAACTGCTACGTGAACCAGACACGCTGCTCATATCGTGTCAACTATAGCGCGAAAACAGTGTTATTTTTATGTGTTTTTTGTGACTGTATGTTTAAATTTTACACAGTCTATGATCCACCGTGACACTTAAATGGTAAAATATAACATATTTACATCCCCTGCCACAGCATTGAAGAACCTAACCTAGACGTGTTGTTTTGGGTCTTGCTTATCACTGAATTATATTAAAACTGAATCATATAAGGTATAAGTGTACTTACCTGAAGAAGGAAAAATGACTTATCCACCAGTTTTTCTTATTAAACTATGATCCATATCTGGACCAGCAGCACCGCACTAATTCACACTCTTATTACTAATGACCTGCTTGCTGTTTTTTGTGACTGGAAATGTTTCCAAAGCGCAGACTTTGCCTTTCTTGTAAGCGAGGGAAAAGTGAAGGAGCCTTCTTTCAGCTGAGTGCCAGTGCAAAACATCAGATGGGGGATTGTCCTTTAAATTTTTATTGCACGGTCCACAGCAAATGTGAAAAACGTCCAAAAAACCAAAACAGATTTTGGTTTTAAACAGCTAAAAACTCAAAATAAATTTAGCTTGCCAAAGAGACTTAACTCTCAACGTTACTCTTTAATAAAATCTTGAGTCTGTTTAAGCACAGTAGCTGAAAAAAACCATCAGCTATGTAAATAATTGTGTCTCTATTGTTCTATCCCTTACTTACCTGCAGGATGTTTGAGTGAGGAGTTCAAAGCTGCAGCTTCTCTGTGCGTTTTTATCTCCATCTCCTGTCAAAAAAAATTATCTGGCAGCAAAAAATAAAATAAAATAAAACAGTACAGCCTGACAGTTGGAAGAGCTGGAGCTTGAATCTTTAGATATTCTCCCTAGGTATAAAGCCAACTCGAAGGTGGCATGGTAATGTTTAAAGCGAGGGGAGACCCAAATGCCTAAATTAACAAAGAGGATGACCTATATTGGTCATTTATGCCTTTTCTAATAATAATAAAAAAATATATATACAAAGCTGTGTCTCTGTTGCCTGAGCGCACACAGGCGATCACCAGACAATCACAGGGGAAGTGTTTGATAGTTTGCAAATTAGAAATTATTTTTCAATATGCATGCCTCTCACGGAAGAAGTAATTCAGAATCCAAGAGAAATAAAAAAAAACAATAAAAGCTGTGCTGCGTTACAGCATATGTATTCCCTCCATGTTTCCCCACACCCTGACCTTTAGTCCTGGCATTTCCTTACCTCTCTTTCTATCTGTGCACGGAAACATGAGGAATCAGACGCGGGCCACGTTTGTCTGTTTCAGGTACCTGAAGCCAGATGTTCAGAAGAAATCCAAGCACAAAACAGCGGTCATAAAAAAGACTCTCAACCCAGAGTTTAACGAGGTAACGGCCATGATTTTATTTTATTGTGTGTGTAAGACTGAGCTCGTTTAGATTTGTATATTTCACCTTGGATCCAAAGTTTTGTTGGGGTATTTTTCTAAAGCAGTTAACATTTCATTCCACCTAATTAAGAGAATATTTAGTGACCTTCTAACCTCTTTGTTTATCCCCCCCAGGAGTTCTTCTATGAAATCTCCTTCACAGAGTTAGCCTCTAAGACACTAGAGGTCACAGTGTGGGATTATGACCTGGGAAAGTCCAATGACTTCATTGGTAAGTTTATTACAAAAGACAACAGCTAATTATCCCCTAATAGGTTTTTCTTTTGTTTTTTTGTCAGGTTACAGGTACCCTGATTGTTGCTAACTGCTTCATGTACCACAGCAGATGTTGCCCAGGATATTTTTAGGGTGTTGTAAATTAGCTGCTAACATAAAGAGCAGCAGAGCACTTTGTGTAATTTGCGAGATTTAGTCACCTAAACGGTGTTGGTTTCTTTAAACATCCACCACGTGCTACTTTGACTCACAGTAGGCGTAAGTGACAACATTTATTTGGGTTGTTCTATTTAAATCAATTTTTCTGCTGCTATTTCCTCAGACATATTTTTGGTAGAATTTCTTATGCATAAATCGGAGCCAAATCCAACATTTATTTTTCCCCTTCAGCTTCTAAAAGACGTTGAAAAAAAATGAAATCTCACGTCAGTGGCAACAGAAACGGTTTCAAATCCTTTAACGCTAAATTTATCAGAAGAGTTTGAGAGTTTTACAAACCAGGTTATCACTTCTTTAAGGCGTGCAGTATTTGAAAACAGTGTTTTTTTGTGTAGTCTGTGGGGGTTGGATGAACCTCTGGTTCTAAATTTGCACGGGTATCTCACTGCAACTGAAATATATTCATGTGATGGTGTGCAGGTAACAGTGAATGCCCTTTAACATCTGCAAATGGCCTGTGGGGAACCATCCATGATGTGCAATCTGTCAGCGAAGGTGACAAGAGCAACCTCAATCGTTAATATTTAATTTGTAATTTCCGCTTTTTTTACGTTTAAACCCTGCAGTTTGAACTCTGTCATCTTTTTGAGTTTTTAAAGATTTTAAATCTAGACTGAGTCAGCCTTATTGGCTTGTGGTTTATTTACACAAAGCACATACATGTTTCATGCATGAATTATTATAACTTCACTCTGGATCAACAAAAATCTCAATGGCACTATTTAAAAAAGTAATCAATGAATTTAATTTCCTTTAAAAAATTCCTTATTTTAACACAGGGGACGACTGCGCTTTGTTGGAAGAGTTCTCCTAAAGTTACGCCCAAAAGGGGGTCGCCAGTCTGTAGCACTGTCATTTTGGGGGAGTCACAGGCTGAAAAGTTTTAGAACCCCTGAAATACAGTAAAATGTGGCGGTACTGTTGTACAGCAATCCAATGAGAATCCATTCATCCATCCTTCACCCCCGGTTATCCTTGTCGTGTCGCTGGGGCAGGGGGGTCATTGGATCGTTAGTCCATCCCAGGGCAACACATGGACACCGTACAAACAACCACACACACTCACTCATCCTTAGGGACAATTTCAGAGTAACCAATTCACCTAACGGTGACGGGAGGAACCTGGAGTACCCGGGGCGAACCCAAGCATGCACGGGCAGAACATGCAAACCCCAGGGACTCGAGATGTTCTTGCTGCTAACCACTGTTCTCCTGCGCAGCCCCCATCAGCACCCGTGCCCGTTAAAGAAAACGGTTTATGGCTGATTTCTTTTTCCCTCCAACTTCCCACAAGGAAGCAGTTTGTTTGGAAATCCGTCCTCAGCTGTGACTTTGTGTACCTCAGATGTTGAGACTTACTCTCATAAAGCCATTACATCAAATTAACGGGATAGAAATCTATTGGAGTTGGAAAAAAGTAATCAAAACATGATTATTCTGGCATTTAGCAAACAGAGATAATTTCCGGCACGTCTAACGGGCCCCAAACAGGAGGTTTAGTCTCATTTTGAGTGTCAGACGGTGAGAAAACATGATTCTGTCTTTCTATATGTGTGTGAACATCCTGTTTCAGCTGGATGTTTGTTTGCTAATAGAAATTAATTCAACATTAGAGGTCAAAACATGTAACTAGATTTTGAACAAGACGTGCAGGTCCGTGATGTTCTACCCCTCTTTGTGAAAACTCTCCTCCTTCGTCTCTGCTCTGGTCAGGCGGGGTATCCTTCGGGTGCCACTCGCAGGGAGACGCTCTGCAGCACTGGATCGACTGTCTGAAAAACAAGGGCACGAAGGTGGAGCGCTGGCACACCCTGACCAACGAGCTGCCCGGCTCCACCCTGCAGGAGTGAACCGGGCCTCCTCCTCGGTGCTGATGCTGGAGGAAAGCGCTCGAAGTCTCGGACTGGGGGGGGGGGACGTTTCATCGCATGCTCCGGAGACTTTCTGCATGACCGTGATGCATTCATATCCCTGCTTACTTTGTGTCGGAACGGAAAGCGGCGCTCCGATCAGCACCCTAATATTTGCTCCGGGTGGACCTAATTTAAGATATTCAAAGGCATTCGTGTCTCATGGGAGAGTTCAGATCTGATTCAACAAGAAACTGCGGATGTCCTGCATGCATGTGTGATCAGGGAGCGGGTTTTAATTATTCTGCAGTTTGACTTCCATGTAGGGTCCCTCATGTCAGCTTCGCTTGCTTTTATTAAATCCGTTCAGTTATTCTCATTAACTCCTGACATTAAATCTTGACGTTAACGTCCTGCAGCGCACATACCTCTCAGTTGCAGCGAAAAAATAGAGAAATTCGTCCCTGATGCTTCCAGTAATTTCCAAGTGGTCTTAATCCTGTCGGACGGCTCCCATCTATTGATCCGCCTGTCACTGGGCTGCCTGCAGATGGCCCAGTCCGATAAGATAATTGGCTCTTTTAATGTCGATGGTTCGTGTCAGTCGTTTGCATGTTTGATGTTGATGGAGCCGGGGCCGACATTGTGTTGAGCTCTTCTGTTTCAAGTGAAGGGAATTTTATTCTGACTCCCAATTCAACGTTCCTAACAGTTGTGTGACGCGTCAGCTCTGATATTACTGTTTCAATGCTATATATATATATATATATATATATATATATATAGACACACTATATTACCAAAATGTTCGCTCATCTGCCTTGACTTGCATATTGATGCCAGAGACATCCCATCCTTAATCCACAGGGTCCCAGGTGACATTGGTCCACGCTTTGCAGCTATAAAAGCTTAAATTCTTCTGAGAAGGTGGTCCACCAGGTTTTGGAGTGTTTATGGGAGTTTTTGACAATTCTTACATAAGTGCATTAGTGAGGTCAGACACCGATGTGGGACGAGAAGGCCTGGCTCTCAGTCTTCAGCTCCAATTCATCCCAAAGGTTTAGGTCAGGACTCTGCAGGTCAGGACTCTGCAGGCCAGTCAAGGTCATCCACACCAAACTCTCTCCTCCAGGTCTTTATGGACCTGGCTTTGTGCTCTGGTGCTCAGTCATGTGCGAAGAGAAAGGAACGGCCTCTAAACTGTTCCAACAAAGTTTGGAGAGTGGAATTGTCCAAAATCTCTTGGTCTGCTGAAGCATTCAGAGATCCTTTCACTGGAGCTAAGGGGTCTGAGCCCAGCTCCTGAAGAACACACTACAAAAAGGGAACTAAAAGTAAGTGAAATTGTCTTGAAATTAGTGTATTTTTCCTTGATTTGAGCAGGTAAATATTTTTTACCCCTAAAATAAGATAATTAGATATATTCACTTTAAATAAGATGATGGAGATGAGTTGTCCCTGTGTCAAGTCCAAAAATCTTATTCCTCTGGCAGATCATCTTACTTATGTCTATCTGGAGCGTGTAACGAAAATAATTCCCCCCTGGGATTATTAAAGTATTTCTGATTCTGATTCTGATGATCTGCTCAAATCAAGGGCATATTCACTAATTTCAAGAAAAATATACTTACTTTTAGTTCCCATTTTGCAGTGCGACCCACACCAGAATCGGCCCCTCCACCAAACTTTACACTTGGCACAATACAGTCAGACCAGAACCGTTCTCCTGGTAAACGCCAAACCCAGACCAGATTGCCGACACTTTGCTCTCAGTGATGTCTGGCTGGCATGCAGCTGCTCGGCCATGGAGACCCATTCCATGAAGCTCTCTCTACGTTCTGTTCCAGAGCTGAAACCGAAGGCCACATCTAGGTTGGAGGTCTGTAGCGATCGACCCGGCAGAAAGCTGGTGACCTCTGCCCACTTTGTGCCTCGGCATCTGCTGCCCCTACTCAGTCTATGTGGTCTCCCACTAGGTGGCTTAGCTTCTGTCTTTCCCATGGTTTCCACTTCGTTGTAAAACCACAGACAGCTGACTGGGGAAATATTTAGGAGCGAAGATATTTCCCGACTGGACTTGTTGGACATCTTATCACAGAACCACGCTGGAGCTCCTGAGAGCGACCCGTTCTCTCACAGACGTTTGTAGAAACAGTCTGGATGACTGTGACCATAGAGGTGACTGGAACATTTGAGTTCCATTATTTGGATGGGCGAGCGAATACTTTTGACAATATAGTGTGTGAATAAAGCAGAGGACGGGGGGTTAATTAAACACAGAGGACTCTCTCTCTCAGCAGAGAAGAGTTCATGTTTGTGGTCTGATCCAGTAAATGACATTAAGAGCCTTTGTCTGACACAAAATAAGTGATAAATTGTAAAAAAAAAAAGAACAGTGTTGTGTGGTACCTCTCTTTATCTGCTGCCGTGGTCCAATGAGGCTAATTACTACTAATACTAATATTACAGCTGGTGTTCATATGTAAATACATTTGATGTTTTAAACTGTTTTGAATATTTGTCCTTCTGGAAAGTGAGCATGATTGTTGTTTGTTCTTTATAAAACCTTTATTTATATATAACTGGTTCCAAAGTGGCCTCTGTGGCTCTCTGATGTTTATGCACAGCCCAGTGGCAACCTAATAAAGCTAGATACTGCCACCTAGTCTCCTGGATCTGCAACTGCAACCTCTTCTCTGACTGTAAGGTGAGCAGGAAAACAAAAATCCAGTTTTCATTAAATTGTTGTTAATTTGGCTTTTTTGCAGTCTTTGTATAATTTCATCATCAACAGTTGGATTGAAAGGACTGTGTCGGTATTATATGAGCAAATTCACGCCATAAACTTGCTGCCTCATTCCATTAGTTACCGTAGATTTAATGTTACCTTTATAATTAAAGTAAGAAGGGCACTTGCCTTTATTAAAAATAAATTTGCCATTTGGGGGTGGTTAATAATGCATGTGCTCGCTCGTTGTCACATTGTGTGCTTGGCTGCAGCTGGCTGCCATTAATGATCATAAAATGTGCAACTTTAAAAACAAAACTTTCCCCGACTCCACGGAGGATGAAATATAAGGATGCTCCCATACACATAAATTCACCAAACTAATTCATTCTATTAAAGTTTAATTATAATCTTTGCATTTTCAACAGGACTGAGGGCAGAGCTTTTTTTTTTCCAGATGAATGTTAGCTTAATTTATTAACTCTTAAATCAGGTCTAATTTTTGGCATCATTGTCCTGCAGGACTCCCAAATTTGGCCCAGTTTCCACAGTCTGGTCCAGCCTGAGAGGATGGCCAACCCAATAAGAAGCTGCTGCCCTCCCAAAAATCCCCCCCCCCTTCCAAAAAAATTGCTTTTGGAGAAAACTTTTATAGTTGGAGAAGACAAGAAGGCAAGATGTTGGTCAGGAGGAGTCAAAGCAACACTTTTAAACTTTTGAACCAACTATCAAGCATGGTAGTGGCAGCATCATGCTGTGGTGTTGTTTTGCTGCCAGCAGTAGTGTTGCTTTGTGTAACTCGAATGAAAAGACATTAAAAAAAATGGAAAATTGTATTAAATATTTTGAACTTACCATCTGGACGTTTTCAACTTGGACAAAGTTGGATGTTTAAACTGGACACTGATCTCAAACACACATAGAAACAGTTTTTCAGAGGCATCTGAAAAAGGCCTCAAACTCAACCCAAATGAAAATGTTTGGACCACGCATTAAAAGTAAGGTCTGGGCCACAAATCAAACAAGTCTAAACGGACCTTACCAGTTCTGACAAGAAGCGAGGAATCATGTCCACCGTGAAGAAGACCAGCAGCTTGTGGATGGTCGCTAAAAGCGTTGGAATATGTTCACTTTTTTTTATTTATTTTTCTTTGAATCAGAGAAAATTTCACACCCAATCCAAACACGTGCACCTAATTCTTGTTTTTAAAAGATCCTTTTAAGTTGTTGATCTTATATTTATTCCATCGTGGAAAAAGATACGTTAAAATAAAAATTAGCAAAAGGCAAAAATTAAAATATCTTTTCCCTCAGAGATGAGTTAATTTTAAACTTTCAAATGCAACTGGAGCTACTGGGGTGCAAAACAGCAAAGCAGAGGGTTTCTTCACCGATACAGTCGGCATGGAATCACCCTGGTTATGTAAAAGCTGTAAATTTTACATTTTAGTAACTCTTTTTTTCAGCGCCGAAGAAGAACCAGTCTGATTTCCATCTAAATAAACACATTCCTATGAATAGATTTAGCGTACTTCATCGTTACACCTGTGATTTCCCCGCTGAGGGACAATAAACCATATTTTTACCAACTAAACTCTTGCCAAATCTGTTTTAAAATCAGTTTTACGTTCAGGCCCAGCTCGTGTTTGCTCAGCCTGTGCTGTGTGACGGGGGAAGGTCAGAGATCAGTGTCAGAGCATCATAATGTTTATGTAGGAACTCGGCTGGTCACGAGCGCCTCGCCGTGAGAGTCACCATGAGCTGACGGACCGAATCAGCAGCAGAGTCAGGGATGCTGAGACGGAGGCTCGCTCTAAATTATAAAGGAGGGGAGTGCAAGCCAGGAGGACACGCCAAGCTCTTTGCTGCAACACAGTTTGTGATTATTGTGCGTTTTCCTCTGCCTCCTGAGAGGTAAAGATTGCTCCGTGCGAAATAAGAGAAGGCCGCTGATGTTTCATCCTAGTCACCGTTTATTCCTGGCTGACTACATGACAGAGGATCTGTCCTATGCAGCTGCTGTCACTCAGAAACACAGTTGCTTAAACATATGTAATTTATTATATTAAAATAAACACAATGACAGTCCGCTGGGGGGGAATAAATAGGTTTAAATTAAACGTACTTTCCGTGATGACTTCACAACCAAACCTGATGGGAACATCCAGGGAACAATCCGCCGAGGCGCCGCACCGACAACATAAATAACCCTGAAACAGTGAGTAAAGGCCAGAATGTAAACAACAATAGGGTTTTCCAGGTAAGATGTAGTATTTCAACTGTTGATGTTTGAATAATTTGTTATTCGGTGAAACATTTTTCAAATCCTGTGAGTTTTGACACTTTTTCTTCAAGTTACAGTCACAACATTTTTACCCAAGAGACCAACAAATCTTTTTTTTAAGGATAAAAATCAGAAAAGTGTTCAATGCATTTAAAATGAATGAAATAAAATCCAGTGCAACCAACTACATTCAGAACTCACATAATCAGTGAATAGACACACAATTAAGTCTTAATCGATGGGAGTCCGGCACTTTAAAGGGATTCTGAGGCTCTATATTTGTATTAATCTCGTAACAATAAATCTGGCAGCAAAAAAAAAAAGTCAAATTGATCAATTAAAATGGTAAATAATAAATAGCTTGTAAATAAAATGTACTGATGGGCCAAACAACAACCTGTTTTATTTCAATTAACCTTCCCTGAAAACTGTCAAGATATTCACCCAAAACCAACAGATTTCCTGGATTACATTTGAAAATAAACACGTTTTTTTTCCAAAGCTGAGAGCTTTGGTGAATTAAATTAAATTCAGATTACAGATATAGCCCTAATTCACAAACACATGTCATCTCGAGTTACTTTGCAAAATCAAATCAGTCAAATTATACTGACTGACTGGTTAAAAGGCTTTCTATCTGATAAAAACTCAGCAGGTTGCATCCAGTCATTGACTCGCAGCTTTCTCTTCTCCTGGATGAGCGTGGAGCCACAGTGGACAGTTGCTGGCATTGTGTCGTTGACTTTGCAGCAATCCCTCGTACCGAGCATGTATGTATCGACAGTGGAGAGGAAAACTCCCCATTTTTCATATTTCACACATTACTGGATACGCAGGTGTAGACAAATTAAATGAAATTGAAATTAAATATTTAAAATGTCAGAAAATTGCTTTAATCAGGGTCTATATTTAAGTACCTATATCAGAGCTGTTTCTTAAGCAGATTAATATGAAATTACTCTCCTCATCTTATGTGACCTCTCTGGATGCACGTGTTTTGGTCCAGTCAGTGTGAAATCTCTGTTAAGGACGTGAACAAGCTTCATGACATCAGTCTCTTTCGGTTACAGTAAATAGATGGCGCACACAGACCAAAGTAGGTCAGCTCCTTGCCAGCATATTGATGTCATCCTCAGCATCGTGCCTGTGCTGCACATATGGAGCAGCTGTGACGCTCAGCCAAACACCTGATTAACACACAGCTTGTGCTGCCCCCTGTTGCACGTCTTCAGACTGGCCCAGGGGTGTCCAAACTCTTTGTCAAGTGGGCCAAAACTGTCACGTCAAAAGTACTTGAGGGCCAAAATAAATAAATAAAAATCAGAATACAATAACCAAAAAGATTTATTGGGATATTTACTTTATACCTGCTTCATAAAATAGGGGCATACAATATATTTAATTAAGCAAATTTCTTGAGCACTAGCTTCAGATTTTCATTCATGAATTGCAGTTGAGGGCCTCACAAAATTATAAAATTAGTCCAGGAGCCGCAAATGGCACCCCTGGGTGTGAAATTAAAAATGTAGCTTTTTAAGAAATGTATTGTAAGATTATTTAGAAACATAACTAACATAACATGATTAATATATTAATCATTGTTAAAACTATTCCTAATTACATCTGCGGGTAAATTACAAATTATGCCAGTCTGTTTTAATTAGCACAGAATTAAAAGTGATATTAATGATGACTGAATTAAGCTGCTTCAACTTTGGGTTATCATGATAAAGATAGTGTCTAACTTTAACACTGCTTTCTTAAAAAATCTTCGTGATGGTCACAGCACGGAGGAAATTCTAAAAATATGAGATAAGACTCTATGAAATGTTGAAATTTGCCCTTAAGTGTTTTTATTTTTATTATTATTGTTGCAATAACCCACAAACTGTCTCTTCAGAAATGAAACCACATATTGTATTAACTAAGTTATTGTTCTCTGCATCAGTTCACACTCAAAATTCAGGTCTGACCCTACCTGCAAAGTACGTTGTAATGACACCGGTCAGTTTATTTTAGTTTATTTTAATTTCCTACACAGGCTGACAACGGAGCAATCATGATGCTTCCGTATGATGTCAAGCTGAATCAAGCTTCTGTGTTTATTTGTGACCCAGCTAGATCATCTCTGACCCACTTTCCACATCTGGATGTAACTCTGCTTGGTGCACCGATATCCCCCTGAGCCATCCTGTACTATAAACAAACTATTAAATTAGCTGAGCGCGAAGAAAAACGCCTTTAAGTGTCAAAATGTTAACTGGTTGATGGAGGAATTACTGTTGTCAGATGTTACCAGGGCCGTTTTGTTTTCTGTCAGTCTTGTAGAGGTTTTTTAGCCTAAGTCGGCAGTTTTTTTTTTTCTTACTATGTGACACAAATTCAACAACATAGTCACGCTGTATGTTTATTTATAAAGTACCATAAATGCAAAACTCCAAATCATCACTTTCTCTCTCCTGCAGTCATTGCAGGCAAGAGGCGGAGTACACCCTGGACCCAAACTAGGGTTGAATTTATACAGTTTTCATTTAGTCATTCATAAAACTTTTATTATTATTATTATTCAGCCACTTTCTCAGGATTTATATCATTATATTTCATTGTTTAATATTTTTAAAGCTTTTTTATTAACCTTGAAATCGCAAACCAGGGAATTTCTAGCAATGTGCATAACCATCGAGCTTGTTAGCTTTATTTTCTCCCTGTGTTGTGAAGTTGCTGATTGCTGTGTCTGAACTGTTTAGAAGCAGTAGAGCTTTCTGAGCTATCTAAAATCTTAGCTTCATCTAAACCTTCTATCTGTATGTTAGACCCAATCCCAACCAAGTTGTTTAAGGAGGTATTCCCTCTGATCAGTGGTCCTATTTTAGACATGATTAATCTATCCTTAGTAAATGGATATGTACCACAGGTTTTTAAAGTAGCTGTTATTAAACCTTTACTTAAGAAACCTTCTCTTGATCAAGATGAGCTAGTAAACTACAGACCTATATCTAATCTTCTTTTCTTATCTAAAATTCTTGAGAAAGTAGTTGCTAATCAACTTTGTGAACATTTACAAAGAAATGACCTACTTGAGGAGTTTCAGTCAGGCTTCAGAGCTCATCATAGCACTGAAACGGCTCTGGTGAAGGTCACTAATGATATTCTCATGGCCTCAGATAATGGACTTGTGTCTGTACTTGTCCTGCTAGATCTTAGTGCTGCATTTGATACAGTTGATCACAATATTCTCCTACAAAGACTTGAACATACTGTAGGGATTAAGGGGAAAGCATTAGGCTGGTTTAAATCTTATCTGTCGGACAGATTCCAGTTTGTTCATGTTAATAATAAATCTTCCTCAAATTCTAGGGTCACCTGTGGAGTACCACAGGGTTCAGTCCTTGGACCAATTCTCTTTACTATATATATGCTTCCGATCGGCAAAATTATCAGACAGCATGGGATTAATTTCCACTGTTATGCTGATGACACTCAGCTATATTTATCCATAAATCCTGATGAATCCAATCAATTACTTCGACTGCAGTCATGTCTTGATGACATCAAAAGCTGGATGACTTTAAATTTCCTGCATCTAAATTCTGACAAGACCGAAGTTGTAATCTTTGGGCCAGAGTCCTCAAAAAATAAACTTCTTAACCAATCACTTAATCTGGATGACATTAACTTGGCCTCTGGTAATAAAGTAAAAAACCTTGGTGTTATTTTTGACCAAGACATGTCATTTAAATCCCATATTAAACAGGTTTCCAGAGTTTCCTTTTTTCACCTCCGGAATATCGCCAAAATTAGAAACATTCTGTCCAGGAGTGATGCTGAAAAACTAGTCCATGCATTTGTTACTTCAAGGCTGGACTATTGTAATTCTTTACTATCAGGAAGTCCACAAAATGCAATTCAAAGTCTTCAGCTGATCCAAAATGCTGCAGCAAGAGTTCTGATGAAAATCAACAAGAGGGATCATATTTCTCCAATTTTAGCTTCCCTTCATTGGCTTCCTGTTAAATCAAGAATATAATTTAAAATTCTTCTTCTAACGTATAAAGCCCTTAATAATCAAGCTCCATCACATATCAGAGCTCTGATTACTCCGTATGTTCCTAACAGAGCACTTCGCTCTCAGACTGCAGGTCTGCTGGTGGTTCCTAGAGTCTCTAAAAGTAGAATGGGAGGCAGATCCTTTAGCTATCAGGCTCCTCTCCTGTGGAACCAACTCCCAGTTTTGGTCCGTGAAGCAGACACCCTGTCTACTTTTAAGACTAATCTTAAAACCTTCCTTTTTGACAAAGCTTATAACTAGAGTGGCTCATGTTACTCTGAGCTACCTTTATAGTTTTGCTGCTATAGGCTTAGGCTACTGGAGGACATCAGGGCCTATTTTTCTCACTCTACTGATTTCTACTGTTCTCCAGTCTACTGTTCTCCAGATTTGCATTGCATTACATTGAAATGACTGTTGTCATTTCAGCTTTTAACTTTTTGTTCTCTCTCTTTTTTCTTCATAGTAGGTACACCTGGTCTGACGTTCTGTTGACTGTGAAATCATCCAGGGAGGACAGATCACCTGCTATTACCATCTAATGTAGAACAGATTACTAGATCAATGTGTGCTTCTGTGCTTTTTTGTCTCTCTTGTTGTGTCTCTGCTCTGTCTTCTGTAACCCCAGTCGGTCGAGGCAGATGACCGTTCATACTGAGCCCGGTTCTGCCGGAGTTTTTTTTTTTTCCCGTTAATGGGTGGTTTTTCTTCCCACTGTCGCTTCATGCTTGCTCAGTATGAGGGATTGCAGCAAAGCCATGTACAATGCAGACGACTCTCCCTGTGGCTCTACGGTTCCCCAGGAGTGAATGCTGCTTGTCGGGACTTTGATGCAATCAACTGGTTTCCTTATATAGGACATTTTGACCAATCTGTATAATCTGACCCAATCTGTATAATATGATTGAACTTGATTTTGTAAAGTGCCTTGAGATGACATGTTTCATGATTTGGCGCTATATAAATAAAATTGAATTGAATTGAATTGAATTGAATTATATTTATTTGTGGATGTAAATAGAATGTACAAATAAATTCAATTCAATTCAATTCAATTTTATTTATATAGCGCCAATTCATGAAACATGTCATCTCAAGGCACTTTACAAGTTAGGTTCAATCATATTATACAGATTGGGTCAGATTATACAGATTGGTCAAAAAATGTTCCTATATAAGAAATAAAATACTTTTTTATTTGTACAATAACACCATCATCCCTCAACATCTGGTGGAAAAACTGGAACATCTGGGCTTCAGCACACCTCTTCGAAACTGGCTGCTAGACTTCCTCACCTCCTGACCTCAGTCGGTCCGGGTCGGACAGAACACCTCTGATATCATCACCCTCAGATCGGGCTCCCCTCAGGGCTGCGTCCTGAGCCCCCTGCTGTTCACCCTGATGACTCATGACTGCGTCCCCAGGTTCACCACCAATCACATTGTGAAGTTTGCTGACGACACAACGGTGGTGGGCCTGATCAGAGACGACAACCACCAGGACTACAGAGAGGAGGTGGAGCAGCTGGTGGGCTGGTGCAGAGAAAACAGTCTGATCCTGAACGTGGAGAAAACGAAGGAGATCATCGTCGACTTCAGGAAGAACCGGCCTCACCACGCTCCACTGCTCATCAACAGCTCAGCTGTGGAGGTGGTCAGCAGCACCAAGTTCCTGGGTATGCACATCACAGACAACCTCAGCTGGTCTGTGAACACCACGTCACTCGTCAAGAGGGCACAGAAACGACTGTACTTCTTGCAGAGGATGAGAACAGCCCACCTGCCCCCGCCCATCCTCACGACCTTCTACATAAGCACCATAGAGAGCATTCTGACCAGCTGTCTCTCTGTGTGGTGGGGAGGCTGCAGCGCCTCCGACTGGAAGAACGTGAGGAGAGTGGTGAGGACAGCAGAAGGGATCATCAGGGCTCCTCTTCCCTCCATTAAGGACATTTCATCTCAGCGCTATGTGTCCCGAGCCCGTAACATCATCAGGGACCCCTCACACCCCCACCATGGACTGTTCTCCCTGCTGCCCGCTGGGAAGAGGTTCCGCAGCATCCACTGCAGGTCCACCAGGTTCTGCAAAAGCTTTTCCCTGTTGTCATCAGACTGTTGAACTGTTGAACTATAAACTGGACTCTGCACCACATCTGTACATTTGCACATCTGCGTCACCACATCTCTATCTGGCACTACCAATGCTGCCGAACTCTTAGTTTCTCTTTACACAATGGAAATGCATTTTTGCACAAATGCCTTTTTGCACCATTATTTTGCACATTAAAAATGGTCTGTAAATCCTCCTGCATAATGTGAGGGCACACTGTTTTATTTTGATCACTGCTGTACTTTATATTGCAATGTTGCCTTATTCCACCTGGAATCTAACTATACTCCTATAAGCTGTATGCAACGAAATTTCGTTCTGTATGCACTCTGTACATACAAAATGACAAATAAAGTTGTCTAAGTCTACTTTCATGTAATAATACTTGGATCTCATTTAAGGTAAACAATAAAACGTTTAGTCATTGTTTAGTACAAATGTTAGCTTGCTAACTTTAGCTATAGCTTTTTGCTAGTTAGCTTTGTTCGTTGGCACAGCAGTGACATAAAGTTCTTAGCGAGGTTTTAAAACTTTTATTCCCCTTCCAAAAAAAGTAACAAGAGAAAAGATATTTAAATATCTTTTGTAATTTGTTTTGTCTCCTTATCCGGTCTATCCATTGTTTATACAGGGGCTACCTGCTCTATCTTGTATTACCTTTTCCCGTTTGCATTTAATTCAAAGTAACATGTGTGTCAGCATGGCTTTACCATTTTAAATGTTACTCTTGGAAATACAAATTTACTTTAATAAAAACTGTTTTAAATAGTGTCTACTTAAATTTCCAGTTTTGGCTAAAAACTGTGATTCAGTACAATATTCTTTTGTGTTAGCATCGCAATCCAAGTTTTTTCTAGCATCATTAGGATTTAGGTGATTAGTCTTATGTTTCCCCTATAATGTCAAGTTGTTAGGGTAATTTTTGGTTGGTAATGACATGTAGAAAAAATACTTTTTTGTCTCTCACCACACTCTCTCAGTAGAGTTTAATGCTAACTAGCAGTGGTTCGCTTGCTAACATTAGACTTATTTTACAATTAAAAAATATATTCCTTAATAAAAACGTGTTGTTATTTTACAAATACCTAATTTATTCAACGGTGGCGTCTTAATTTTCTGTCTGGAGTTGAAACATTGTCAGTTTAGAGAATATACATTGCTATATAAGTGATTTATTGTTACATATAGCCCCGTGTCTCGTGCTCGTCACCATTGGTCACGGGGCAACAGGGAGGGTTAGCCCTGGGCGTGTGGACAGTCCATCACAGGGATTCAGAGAACAAACAAGTGGTTGATTGGCCACTGACTCACACTTAAAGGCAATTTAGTGTCAAATTAACCTATCACGTTTTTAGACTGGGAGGAAACAGAGGAGAACCCACGCAGGCACATGGAGAACATGCTGACTCCATGAAGAAAGAGACAACAGCGCTTAGCAGCTGCACCACAACCGTTTTATCTATCTCCCAATATTTTATGCTCATCAACAGACTTGTTAGAACGGCGTGGGAAACGTTTTAGCTCTCATTTGCAGTGGCTTCGTTAAGGGTTTTAAAAACCCTCTGAGGAAAATAATGGAGAGCTTTTCCTTTGATTTTTGCTGCAGTCATGTGAGAGTCGAGTTCTGATTATATGGCACCACCGTGTTTCCCTGGCTCTGAGCCGCCCTTCAGCATTTAGTCCTTCCTGTTGTATCTGCCCCGCTGAATACCAACAGCAGGCGCTTTGCATCAAGGCAGCTTAAACACTGTCACAGTACAGACACGGACCCACTAATGCTTCCACCACTCACTTTATTTAGTCTGGTGGGCCTATTTGCAAAAGACAATCTGTTCTCAGCTCGCTCGGCTCTCTGGATCTCTCTCCCTTTAACTCTAAAACGTTTTTTTAGTTTGTTTGTTGAATTTTATTTTTGCATGGCACTGGCTGTGTTGATGTAGAAGGAATACAGTTTTCTTCACGCTTTTGAACTTGATAGAGTAGTTTGTGTCAATTTGGCTTTTTATCATTAAAAATGCATTGTTCTGAATTCTCTGCCTTTGTAATTTGATTTCTATTTTTATTGTTTGTTTTATTTCCTTGTGTTGAAATCATTTCTTTTATCTTGTTTTCCACTGTGTGATAATATATTATTATACATATATTTTAAATCTCTGGCTGCACAGCGGAGAAGTTCAGCTTTGTAGCATGAAGGTACTGGTTTGCATGTTCTCTCCGTGCAATGCTTGGCTTCCTTTCGGTTCAAAAACATTTGACTGCTGGGTTAATTGGTCTCTCTAAATAACAATCATCCCCACATGGGAAGGGAAATATAAATATTAGCTTCTGCACAAATGCACAACAAATGTATGGATAATTCCCTTGTTATGATAAATAGATGTAATTTGCATGACTAGGATGCATAGATAGATAGATAGATAGATAGATAGATAGATAGATAGATAGATAGATAGATAGATAGATAGATAGATAGATAGATAGATAGATAGATAGATAGATAGATAGATAGATAGATATTTTTTTGTTTTTTGATTTTGTGAAAAACACAAAACAAATAATGAAAAAAAACCAAATGAGAAACCTTTAATTAAAAATTGTATTTAAGAGGATAAAATTTCAACAGAAATATCTAATATAATATGTATGCAAAGGACTGAATAAAATAATGGCATTTCAAATAAAAAAAGGATAATATTCCTATGGTAAGGTCTTATTTTGTGTGTCTATGGGACACAGGTGGAGCACAAAATGAACAAACCCCCAATAGGTTTAAGCAAAATTCTCCTCCGTCTGCTCTGTTTTTGCTCTTTATCGTGTCAAAACAACATTGAAAACATGTCGCATGCATTCTCTTTATTATGAACGTGTTGCAGAAGTATAATATTCCAGGTGCCAGCTTTTCTTTGTAGGTTACCATCATCTCATACAGGAATAAAAATCCATAACATGCTAATAGCCACAAAGATTATAGAAGCCTGCTGGGAATACAATGACTGCCAGGAGGCTGGCTACATAATGCTAACCCGTTTTAGCTAGAGAAATATCACACTACTGATATTTATATCCGCAGAATACACACAGTTGATTACAATTAACCTTACAATATAAGGGTGGGGAGAAAATAGGCTGTAATAATAATAATAATAATACAGAAAATGTACCCGGTCTTAACAAAACCCAGTAGCTGGAATCACAGTGAGGAACCACAGGTAGATAAACGTTGGAGGTCGGTTAAAGACACAGGAAATATTATTATAACAAAGAAGGCTCTACTTCTTAATTTCTCTCCCACAGAAACATTTCCAGATATCTCACAAATTTAAAAGATCCTCATTTGTACAAGAAAAGAACAACAAAAAAGGACTACACACGTAAAGGTGCGGACACTACAGGGTAGAAACAAAAACCAGCCATTAGGGGCTTTTATTAAGGGACGAGAACGCTACAATGAGTCTGGTTTTAAAGCACCTGTGGATAGAAACTGAGGTCACAGCTGCGTCTCTGGCAATCAGATTTGTTAACCAAATAGCGATGCCCGAACACAAACACACAGTTCAGCTTTCATCTGCAGGCTCTGAGGGCGTCTTAAAAGGATCTTTTACAAACTTTGTAAAAAAGGTGATGCAGTTTAACTAGACTGGATTTTTTTTGCTACAGCAGCATTTTCCATTGAGATCAACCCTTTTTTTTGTTTCCAGCTCACAGTGGTCAGTGGTGTAGAGCGGGTGTTCGTGACGTAGCAGAAGAGTAAAAACACATTTCATGTCCCTGTCAAGAGTTTTGTGTTTACAAAAAGAAAAAAGCAGGAAGCTTTCCCTCTGAATTTCTTCTGTTTGGCACATTTCTCTTCCCTTGCAGTGACGACTGTGCCTTCTGTGCGAGACTTTCCATAATCCCTCCTGATTCACCGCCTGTGGCCCACCCCACCCCTCTCTCTTCCATCCTCTTCCATCCTCCTCCATCGCGTTGGAGGGCGAACTTGGCAGGCGTTTGGTGGGGATTGATGCTGTAGAGGCAGAAAGCACTTCCACCGGCTTCCCTGTTGTTCTGGTTTGCAGGTAGAGACGGGCGTAAAAAATCGTTTGGCGTGTGTTGGCCAGGAGAGAAGGGGACTCATTAGTCTCCATTTGAGATCAGAAGCACCACCCCTCCCCCAATCCGAGATGGAGAGTGGCAGCTCTTCGATTGTTCTGATTTCTTCCACAACAATTAAGGGACTGTATACAGATTACAGAAATATAAGTAAAGCGCTGTATATCAGGAGCATTTGTCACACATCCGGGTAATGACTAGGCGGTAAAGGTGGTGGTGCAGGTGCGGTGCCAGACGTTCAGTTCCCTTATCCGGTTTCATCCTGGGATGAAACTCAGGTTTTCACATTTACTAAAAAAAGAAAAGGAAGTGTATTAGTCAGAGCTATGCATTCTGTGACGTAATCTGGGTATAAAGAAATTTCACAGACCACAGAGGACAGTTACATAACGAAGGGGGAAAAACAAGGGTCTGCCGAGTCCCAGAGGTCCTGAAACTCAAGTTGCATCTACAATCGCTCCTCTCTAGCCACAGAGCTAATTAGAGCTGGGTCTAATTAGGCCCAACAGGCTGAGAGGCAACAGAGGCAAAGATAAGAATCGGTTTAAAGGGAACTAATATGGAAAGAAGAAAAAATTTAATTTACTTACCCTTTCAGGTACATAGCACCCCTCACAGTTTTGAAATCTCTGTTAAACATGTGAAAAAAGCTTTCAAATAAATGTTAAATGTTAAAATAAATTTTATTACAGAAACATAATTTCACCCTGAAGAATTTAGAAAAATCCAACCTTTAATCTGAGTACATGTATTGAGCATTAAAAAAACATTTGTTTTTCTTTTTAAATCACTCACATCCTAAATCTGTGACACCCCGAACAATTACTATAAAATAAATGCAACATAAGTAATGGTAATAATATGATGAGGCTCGTTTGTCATATTAAAAATATCTTTTGAAAATAACCTGTAAGCAGGTGTTATACACATTTCTTTATTAAGCCCACATTTCTGTATAATTGTTTTTATTATTATTATTGGTACAATTATCTAATCTTAAATGTTGTGTGTACAAAGCAGAAAGTTGAAACACAAGACTTGAGAAAACATAATTTTGTGTGTAATTGATTTCTAATAATTTGTTTTACTTAGTGAACTGAGTTACTGAAATAAAGGAACATTATTTTAAATAGACTGTATAAGTCACTTATGGTGAGCCGGGTGTGCAGAAACTTTTAATAAAAAAAAAAAAAAAAAACAATGACGTCCCCTGGTGTATAAATATATTTAGCAGAGGCCCATTCCTCTTAGCCACTCTTTAAAATTGAAAAGACAAGAGAACATATGATTTAAGTTAAAAACATATAGTTTATAGTATTTATCTTTGATTCTGGTGGCATAAACTCACAAGGAAAATCTTTTAAAAATCTAATATTTAAATTTGACTACATTTATTTAGTAGAACAAAAACATCCACAGGAGCAATAATTGTTTTCACTAAAATCACAGTTAATACAATTAATGGCACCCCAAATAGGCTCCATAAAATAAAGCTTTTGTTTCTGTACTTTGTGGATAACTTTTTGAAATAGATCAAAATGCATGAACTACTAATTGGAAATAATTACTTCCTCTTTCCATAGAGTAGAAATATTTTGCTACGCTATTCAATATAGGAAAGAAAAGAGAACATAATTTAAAAAGGACATCAGTAAATGACAACAAGAAAATAGCTTCTTGCCAAAACCATAAGTGTAACCACTACATCAGAAGGATGGCAGAGGAGGGAAACAAGGGCATCTCCCCTTTTATTTGACATGTTCGCTATTCTTTCCCATTTTGAAGAGAGAATAAGACAAATAAGTTTCTGTTAGGTCAGAGTTATGTCCCAGAGTAACAGGGAGTTCTGGTTAAGTACATAAAGGTTTATCTGTACACTAATCAATTTAGAAAATACACATTCACATTTCAGATTATATAACAGCAAAAGTTAAAGTTGGCCCAAGTCATTCATTTTAGAAAACAATTACCACCACTTTATAACAAGCATTATTTTCATAAGTAAATCAATGTTCTCCAATTAAAGGTTGGATAGTTCCACATTTTTAAGCATGAGTCCATGTTGCTGCAATAAAAGAGGGATTTATTTGAAGGCTTTTTACACACCTTTTACCAGGGGTAAGGGTGCAAACACACCTTCACTTGGCAAGAAAGCACTAAACCCCAGTCTATGCAAGTGACTGAACACTAATCTGTTCTCAGAATCTTTTTATTTGATAGGTACAATAAATGCACATTCGTTCTTGTTGTGAGCCGCTCAACAACTCACACACATAGTTTACATACAGGAACAAGACTTCACAGTTGGTACAAGCAAACAGGACAAGGCGTAAAACAGACAATGAAGTACACAGATCGATCTACAGGCAAACCGAGGCATGCAGTCGGTTACAGCTGCACATGTGGACCCATGCATCCTCTGGAAATGGAGCCGTACTGTGCAAACAGATTGTAGCAATGCTAGAGATTAGTCAGATTAAGCTCAATATGGTCGGATGACCCGATAGATCTTATATTAAAGTGGAATAAATAGGATATAGAGGAGAGTTCAGAGGGGTAGATCAGCTGTGCACAGATACACAGGGGGTAAAGAGGAGTAGTTAGGGGTTAAAGGTCAGATTTGGGACACTCACTGGCCAGGTTGACAATGCAGGCGATGATAATGACCGTCCCTCCTACTAGTGACACCATGCTCAGCATCTTGGCCACACGTCCAAGACGTACGGCGCCGTCCAGGTTTCCCTGCTCAAGGCTGTTCTTGGACTGAAGGAGAACATCAAGCCGTATGTTAGTTGCTCACGCCAACATTTGTTTAGTTTTTTTTCCCCTGCAAACTGCGCCTGCTCTTACCATGATGGAGTAGACGAAGCCAACGATGTTGATGGGCCACACGGGACAGAAGCAGGCCAGCACGGACAGTAGGAGGTAGTCTTTGACCTTGGTGCGGTCCAGTGGAGGGTTGGTGGCGATGCTGGAGTGGCGGGATAGCGACGGCCGGGGTGAAAACGCAGTGTAGCCAATGGAGCCCGCCCGGCTGCCCTTCCTGGTTTTGCTGTTATGAGGGTAGGAGATGGAGTGCTGTCTTCTGGGAGGGGAGGAAATGACTGGGGAGGTGCTCTCTGCGGGTCCCGGGTGGATCCCGTTACCTTCACATGAAATGTGACAAGGACAAGCAAAAAGTCAGTGTGTGAGTACCGGTACATACACCCGTGTGTGTGTGTGTGTGTGCTCTCCAGGGAGCTATTCCATGCAGAGGGATTTGACTTTCCCTGAGCCTGCTGAGTATGCAGCTGCGTACGCACCAACCTCCACCCACCCGCTGTCTCAGTACGAGGTCAAACTCACCGTTCTTCAGTTTCTCGTTGATGACTATCACCAGCTCTCCTTTGGATTTGCTGCGAGGAGGCGTTTTGGTCGGGCTGCTACAGCTGTGCAGGAGCTCTTCACCCACCGGTGATCCGCACGGGACAGAGAGGGCTGCATGGCTCGAAATGGGGGCATCCTCATCCATTAGCGACGGTTGTTCTTCCACTGGCCAAATGGCAGGAGCTGGGTCCATATTCACAGCCATGCTGACAACGACGTTAAGCCTCTGATTGTGGTCCAATCCTGTCTGTGCTGCCTGTGGTTAAACCTGACAAAGGAGAAAGTAGCTTTAGAGTTCAAACTGGTTCAAATACGGGAAAAACTAAAACAAAACAAAGTCATTGCAAATCCTTCAACTTTTAAACAAATGGCTGATCAGAGTTGTAGACGGCTACGCCTCTAGCTTCCTACGGAGGACAGCTGTGCTGCAGTGCAAACACAGAAAACAGCTGTTTTTACCTAGGAGTGGTCAGGTAAAACATAAAATGATCAAAACAATGCCACAACTTTTGGAGTAATGTCTGTTTTTCAAACCACGACTCTTCTAGCTTTCTGGAAAACTTTATCGTGCTGCAGTGCTAACATTAAACGGTTAAAAATGGTTGTTATATAGAAAAACTCTCAAATAATCCCATAACCACTGAAGCAAAGGCTGACTGGAGTTTGACTACACTACTTATCTAACTTCCTGTAGGAGCTAACTGTGCTGCATTGCTAACACTAAACCCAAGGATGGAAGCAGAAAGTAGCTCATATTCAAGACTTGTTGTAATACAGTGAAACTCAGTAAATGGATCACTAACACTTCCACAGCATTTGGAGTAATGGCCGACGTTATTACCACTACTTTTATAGTTGCCTGTAGAGGCTAGCTGTGCTGCGGTGATACACTGTAAAAGAAACAACAAACAGATCTGGCAGGAAGGGAACTGAATTAAAATACTTGACCATACTGACAAACTTAAGCCTATGGTTGTTCCAGTCCTATTTGTAGCTAAACCCGAGGCGGCAGGAAGTAGTTTTAGTTGTACAAGCAATAGAATTAAATTGTTTCCAATGACATTTATGCAAAAATCATAAACATATTGAAAATGTGTCATCTTCCTTTTCAGGACATCTTAATAGTGTAATATTGACCGAGTCAGGGATCTTGAACCTGCGAGCCAAGAGCCACCTGTGGGTAACAACAGCTTTGGTCAAAAAGATATAGAATAAAAAAGGTTTTTATGAATATAAAATAATTTTTAAAAAGCCTAGTTTTAGCAGTTTGATTCAATGTTTGCATAGAAATTCTGCAACAGAATGACAATAATGCTTAAAAATCCTGGTAAAGGTGAATATGGGATTAGCAGCTATAATAAAAGTCATTAATCTAGCATGGTGACCAATATTTAATCTTATATTCTCAGTGGGGAACTTCAGCTGCAAAATGGCAGAAAAAAGGAGGGTCTACACTACCAGTCAAAAGTTTGGACTCACCTTTGTTATTTAATGGCTTTTCCTTATTTTTATGGCTTACTATATTACAGATAGTGAGGACATCAAAACTATGACTCAAAAGTATATATAGTTATGTATCAAACACAAAACTGTGAAAGAACTCAAAACATCTTGTACTTTTTATATTTTTCTTAATCTGTTGTGGTAATGAATTTGTGATTTCAATCTGTTCAAGGATTTTTTACAATTGCAGACATCTGAGAAATGATGTCTTGTTTTGCTGTATGTCAATCAGGAGATTTGAATTTGCACTCGCTACAATCCACCAAAATACTTGCCACGTGGCAAAGATCTATAAACGGACCAAATACAATCATACTCCTTTTAATCTGAAGGCCAACGGAAACTGTCTCAGTTATCGGGGCTCGGAGCTGGGAATGACGTCAAACCCACGTTGATTTGCCGTTTGTTTTGATGCTTACCACCGGCGTCGGCAACACAAACAAGCTGATAACTTATTTCTCAAACACAAGAGGAACATGGTAACAAACAGGGGTTACACAGTACAATGCGACGATTGGATAAAATATAAAATGTCATAAGAGCTAACAACCAAAGGTCAACATATTGGCTGCATCCGAAATGTCCTAATCATAGCTCTTAGCTCCTGTTCCTTGACGTTTCATGAGGTCAACAGTAAGAACTCCATTGTGGGAAAGAAACAAACTTCAGGAAGCCTTTAACTCGTACGTCATTAAGCGATGGAAAAGCATGCAGATGATTCTAGGCCTACAGCCTTCTGAAAATAAACTAGAAAGTGCGTGCTGTCTTCTCTCCGAGCATTTTTGTCAATTTCCGTGAGGTGGGCAGTGCTTATACATCATGTCACGCCAAGGAGTGTGGGATTCCTTATAGCCCCTTAGTGCCAGTAGGGGACATTGCGAGCACCCTATGCTAAAGGAGCTATGATAGGAAGCATACAGGCTCCTTTTCCTACCTCCTTTCTTACTATTCAGACAGCGCTCATAATGGCGACCATTGATGCACTTCGGCTTTGGCTAAAGAGTCCTCAGCAAAAAGGCGTATTCGGATGGAGCCTACGTAAAATGAGCAGCCATATTGGATGCAAACATCAGATATTCAACTTGAGGGGACAATCTTGTTACAGTTTACAACTGGCAACACGAAACATGGGCTTACCAGTAACCAACAGGAGCCACCATTAAACGTGTTTTTCTCGCTACATGGAGCAACTAGCTATGCTCCAATGCTAATGCTAGCTTGTATGTAAAGAGGAAAAACAGTGAAAGTTGTGTTTCAGCTGAGTTATTTTGATTCCTGCCCTTATCTCCACTTTCGAGGCAAAACATTTTTTACAATGTCTGCTGCTGTTTGGTTAAATTTAATGAGGAGTTTCCTGTCGTTTAGTAATCTCAAGGGGGCCGGCCTCCATTTTCCATGATCCCACACCTGTAGCAACCAGAAGCTAAAACCTAAGATTGTAGGTTTTAGCTAAAAGTAGTTAGTAAACAAGTAATAAAAACCCAATTGGTGTCTTAACACATCCCATCAATAACTGCATATGCGACTTTATTTACTGCAGGTGGCTTCCAGCTCTGTTTGCACATAAGGATCTTTTGAAGGACTATTTATTTGGACGTGTCTTTGTGTTGCCCTCCGTATGGGGTGCCGAATGTAAAATTTCAGATAAAATTCTATAGCTGATATATTTTGATTATTTAGCTCACTTTTCTCATATTTAACTCCCTTTTCTCACATTTAAGACAGAAATTCACAATAAACAAGATCTTATATGCAATTGTCAACAATATGTTTATAAAGTAAAATAAATAGTTAAATGTTAAATCTAAATGTTAAATGTTAAATCTAAATGTTAAATCTATATCTAAATGTTAAATCTATATCTAAATGTTAAATTTAAATCTAAATGTTAAATCTATATCTAAATGTTAAATTTAAATCTAAATGCTAAATCTATATCTAAATGTTAAATTTAAATCTAAATGTTAAATCTATATCTAAATGTTAAATGTTAAATGTAAATGTTAAATCTATATCTAAATGTTAAATTTAAATCTAAATGTTAAATCTATATCTAAATGTTAAATTTAAATCTAAATGTTAAATCTATATCTAAATGTTAAATGTTAAATGTAAATGTTAAATCTATATCTAAATGCTAAATCTATATCTAAATGTTAAATCTATATCTAAATGTTAAATGTTAAATCTAAATGTTAAATCTATATCTAAATGTTAAATTTAAATCTAAATGCTAAATCTATATCTAAATGTTAAATTTAAATCTAAATGTTAAATCTATATCTAAATGTTAAATCTATATCTAAATGTTAAATGTTAAATGTAAATGTTAAATCTATTTCTAAATGTTAAATTTAAATCTAAATGTTAAATGTTAAATGTAAATGTTAAATCTATATCTAAATGCTAAATCTATATCTAAATGTTAAATCTATATCTAAATGTTAAATGTTAAATGTAAATGTTAAATCTATATCTAAATGTTAAATTTAAATCTAAATGTTAAATCTATATCTAAATGTTAAATTTAAATCTAAATGTTAAATCTATATCTAAATGTTAAATGTTAAATGTAAATGTTAAATCTATATCTAAATGTTAAATCTATATCTAAATGTTAAATTTAAATCTAAATGTTAAATCTATATCTAAATGTTAAATTTAAATCTAAATGTTAAATCTATATCTAAATGTTAAATCTATATCTAAATGTTAAATGTTAAATGTAAATGTTAAATCTATATCTAAATGTTAAATTTAAATCTAAATGTTAAATGTTAAATGTAAATGTTAAATCTATATCTAAATGCTAAATCTATATCTAAATGTTAAATGTAAATGTTAAATCTATATCTAAATGTTAAATTTAAATCTAAATGTTAAATCTATATCTAAATGTTAAATCTATATCTAAATGTTAAATTTAAATCTAAATGTTAAATCTATATCTAAATGTTAAATGTTAAATGTAAATGTTAAATCTATATCTAAATGTTAAATCTATATCTAAATGTTAAATGTTAAATCTAAATGCTAAATCTATATCTAAATGTTAAATTTAAATCTAAATGTTAAATCTATATCTAAATGTTAAATGTTAAATGTAAATGTTAAATCTATATCTAAATGTTAAATCTATATCTAAATGTTAAATCTAAATCTAAATGTTAAATGTTATATCTAAATGTTTCGAAAATATGCAAATTGCCCACGCCCCCTATCGGGTTCTCGCCCACCCCACCGACCTTGGATCAGCCATGAGATCCATCTGTGGAGGACACGGTAAACATGCCGCACAGACGGCTGACAAGGCAACTTCCTATAACTATATAACTTTCTCCCTTTAACGGCAAAGTTTCTTGTTTTAATGAGAGACTTATCTTGCTTAAACGACATAATTTTCGTCTCATAACAACGCAACATAACCCGGCATCAGCTCGCGGGATATTTGACTGTCATGGAGGAGAGGAGAGACGGAGGGGCACCTTTTATTACTTTTTAAGAAGTCGTCATTTTTCGGAGGAATGTATTTCTGCACTGAGGAGTGACAAGGTAAGTCATAAATATACAGCAAGTCCTCTACTTGAAATTTGACCAATTCGGCAGTTATTTATAGTTAACAACTCTGCTTTGGATACACTTGCATTACTGTAGTAGCTACAGTCTCTGGCTCTGTTTACACGGTGAAAACAGGTTTGCGTTGCCTTTGTACTCTCCATTTACACACTACAAGGTTTAACTGTTGCTTAGGGGGGGCTTTCAGCTATAGCTGTGGGTTTATTTACAACAGTTTGCAGCCGAAACAGTCCTCCGCCAGCCGCTGTTTTCTTCTTCTGGGCAATTTGACGCGGAGCTTCAGAAATCACAGCGCTACTAGTGGTGCGGCATGGGAATTGCACCGTTTAAGTACTCTGTAAACAGGGCCTGTGACTGCAAATGTTCTACATGGATGTTAATGAGATAGAGATAAGGATAAGCAGCTTAATTTTTTTAAAAACATGTCATGCATTTAATCATAAATTCTGCTGTAAAGATTAATAATCATGTGCTTAAAAGAGTCTTTTTAGTTTTTTACGGTTTTTATATTAACCATAATTTCATTGTGCTTGTAGACTGACATATCAGCTATAGCAAGCATGGATGAGAGCTTGGCCATCTATATTCCCACCTATGCTGACAGAATTGCCACCCAGAGATTTTGCTTCGAGTTCCAAGGAAAAGGTGAAAGAGATGTCCTTCAACAGACGTGGCTTGAAAAACTCTTTACATGCAAATCTTCATGGAAAAAGTCCAATTTGATCTAAAATGTTTTTGGTTTCAGGTAATATCACTATGTAATATATTTAAAAAGAAAGCTTACCATTTGACTCAAAATGTGTTTTCAATATGTTTTCAAGAACATATGGAAGTGAGCCACAATAGAGTCAATTAGCTTTTGTTTTTGCTGACAAAGATATAGAGCAAAAATACTGATTAAAAAGATTACTCCAACAACATTGTGAAATACAATTTTTTGAAGTGAAATTATTGCTGTTGCTATTAAGCTTCTTTAAGGTAAAAAAATTTAAAGCATGTGTTAAAACTGTACTTACTTTTCTTTCCATAGGGCATTATTTTTCTTTTATATTCTTTAAAGTTGATTGTAAAATAGATAAATGCTTTGAGCGCAATAGTGCCCAGATTTCTAACAATGACTTTTGTCATATGTAAAAGGATTTTCTCATGTTCAATTTTGAGATCCATGTATTTATCTTTTTAATACTCATAGATAATGTTCTAGTTAAGTCATTATCTGGAGGTAGAGAACTTCCTTTCAAAAGGATCTTTCAGAGAACTTGTTAAAGGTACTTTTAATGTATGTTCTTCTGTGAGTTGATGTAACATTGCAATATAATGTTATGTTTCTAAGGAAAGAATGAGTTGGTTTGATCACAAACCATTGCACTTTATTTTGTAATGGGTTTTTACCAAATATTCATTAAAAGTTTTCATGTTGCACATAAGCATAGGCACTTTATTTTTCATCTCATTTGACCATATCATCATTGTCAAACAGTACATAACTTGGGTCTCAGTGTTCAGTAACAGAGAACTATAAGAGTCTTGCTGTTATAAATATAAGAATTATGTCTTGAATATGAGGAGCAGTGGTGGGGTTTACAGAACATGTCATTTAAACATTTTTTGTCCTACATGACAGATTACAAGGCAAATGTGAAGTTAAATTTCTTGTTATTGTCCTAATATATTTAGTAGTGTATATTTGCTGTCACACACAACAAGAATCACACAAAATATAAAACCTGAAAACCTCTGTTTTCACTGACTCCCATGTACTTAAATGTTTCATCATGATGTACATAATAAAAATTATGTACATCATGATGAAACATTTAAGTACATGGGAGTCAGTGAAAACAGAGGTCTGTTTTTTTTTTCCTCCATCTGTATTTCTTTGACTGCTTGTCCTTTATTGGTTGTGGGGTCTGCAGCTGCCTAATTCTGACTGTGTCGGAAAGTGATAGGTTCATTCTGGACAGGCTCACAAGGTCATTTGCTCCACAAACTCTTTTTTACAAGAAAATGTCACACGTGTCACAGGTTTGTGTGTATACAAGCTCTTAAAAATAAGCATAACTCCATTGTTTCATCATGTGTGGACGGTGCATGAAGAAAGTTTTCCGTCATCAGAAGGTATGATACTTCGAACTGTCTCATAACATGTGAACGGTCCTCTGAAGACGTTGGACTGTGCAAGTTTCTGCCGCTTGCTTAGAAACCTGTTTGAGATGATCTTGTTCACCAAAACGCCGTGGAAGGGTTCACAGGTGTCAAAGTCCAGTCCTCAAGGGCCGGTGTCCTGCAACTTTTAGATATGTCACTGGTCCGACATGCCTGAGTCAAATAATCAGGTAATTACCAGGACTCTGAAGAACCTGACTGCATACTGAGGAGCTAATTGTGTCATTTGATTCAGGTGTGTGGGACCAAGGAAACCTCTAAAAGTTTCAGGACACCGGCCCTCGAGGACTGGAGCTTGACACCCCAGGTATACATCATGTAGGGCCGGCCACTTGGAGCCATTGCATCTCTAATATTACAAATGATGTTCCATAACTGAACCACTTTTTAGAGTTGTTCCTGAAAGACAAGAAAATAAACAAGTTCTTAAAGTACATACTCCATATTTAAAAGCATGTATCATATAGTATTTATCTTTTACATTCAAACATACCTCAGTGATATTTAAACAGGTGAGCAGAATTGGCTGCTTATCCAAGAAGTCACCAGTAAAGTAATCTGTATTCTTCAGTTTTTGAAAAAGGTTCATCCAGTACTGTGCACGACGTTTCCTTAAGAAATCCCACCAGTTGTTGATGAGCTGGCTGTGGGTGATGGATCCCACAATGAAGTAGTTTTCAGGATAGCTGTCATCAAGACGCAAAAATCTTTGAATGTCTTTCATTGTACCATTCTCTGTCTCCATGTCAATATGAATTCTGGCTGTGGTACCCCCTCTGTTACTGCTGGAAGAAAATATCCAGCAGTAACTTTTGGACAGCACCATCCATGTATTCAGCTTTAGAGATGCCAACCTGTAAACACAGCAGAGATTTTGTTATTGTTTTTTCAAGTTTTTTATTTTAAACAAAATGTAAAAATAACATAATTTATTCTTTCTAAAAATTGAGCACGTTACTTATGCTAAATGTGAGAAGCTAAATATTCCAAATTCAAAGTTTTTAAATATTTAAATTTTGAGTGTCAGATCAAATGCACAGGCATTCTAAGATGTAAAAGAGAACATTCATTTTCTGGCTGTATTTTTAATGTAGCTATCTTAATACTGGTCCTCCTACCTTAATGTTTTTGTTTATGGGAATTTTAAAAAGTACTTTTACAGAATTCCCATCAGAAGGAGAATAGCTGCTGTTTAAAATTGTGATTTAAGGTTAGACTGGATCAATGTTAAAATTGCTTAAACCTAGACTGCAATGGAACAATGTTGTTGATTAAGATTTGTTTTATTTTCTGAGTAAGTTTAAAGACATTAGAAAAAACAAATGGAACAACAAATAAACTGAGAACAATGGTGCCTTGCTGCCAGGAGCTTTCATTGATAAATTCTGATATTAACTTTTGAATTTGCAGCAATGATAATCGATTATCAGTTTTTGCTTTTCCCCTTATTAAAGCATGTCAGTAGTTGACTGGGTTTATTAATGAAGTTCATATAAATAGTTGTCCTTCACTGGCTTGTGAATTGTCCCATTAGAAAGCTCTGTATTCATATCTTTGTTTTGACACAATAAAATATGGATAAATGTAGCTTTATCTAGCCTCACTTTCATTGTGTAGAATACACATACTTTTAATTAGCCTTACAAATGTCGGATTAAAATTTATTTTAATCATATTTGATTAAAATACATAAGGGCGTAGATAGGTACATTTGCAGTCACAGGCCCTGTTTACAGAGTACTTAAACGGTGTAATTCCCATGCCGCACCACTAGTAGCGCTGTGATTTTTGAAGCTCCGGGTCAAATTGCCCAGAAGAAGAAAACAGCGGCTGGCGGAGGACTGTTTCGGCTGCAAACTGTTGTAAATAAACCCACAGCTATAGCTGAAAGCCCCCCCTAAGCAACAGTTAAACCTTGTAGTGTGTAAATGGAGAGTACAAAGGCAACGCAAACCTGTTTTCACCGTGTAAACAGAGCCAGAGACTGTAGCTACTACAGTAATGCAAGTGTATCCAAAGCAGAGTTGTTAACTATAAATAACTGCCGAATTGGTCAAATTTCAAGTAGAGGACTTGCTGTATATTTATGACTTACCTTGTCACTCCTCAGTGCAGAAATACATTCCTCCGAAAAATGACGACTTCTTAAAAAGTAATAAAAGGTGCCCCTCCGTCTCTCCTCTCCTCCATGACAGTCAAATATCCCGCGAGCTGATGCCGGGTTATGTTGCGTTGTTATGAGACGAAAATTATGTCGTTTAAGCAAGATAAGTCTCTCATTAAAACAAGAAACTTTGCCGTTAAAGGGAGAAAGTTATATAGTTATAGGAAGTTGCCTTGTCAGCCGTCTGTGCGGCATGTTTACCGTGTCCTCCACAGATGGATCTCATGGCTGATCCAAGGTCGGTGGGGTGGGCGAGAACCCGATAGGGGGCGTGGGCAATTTGCATATTTTCGAAACATTTAGATATAACATTTAACATTTAGATTTAGATTTAACATTTAGATATAGATTTAACATTTAGATATAGATTTAACATTTACATTTAACATTTAACATTTAGATATAGATTTAACATTTAGATTTAAATTTAACATTTAGATATAGATTTAGCATTTAGATTTAACATTTAACATTTAGATATAGATTTAACATTTAGATTTAAATTTAACATTTAGATTTAGATTCAACATTTAGATATAGATTTAACATTTAGATATAGATTTAACATTTACATTTAACATTTAACATTTAGATATAGATTTAACATTTAGATTTAAATTTAACATTTAGATATAGATTTAACATTTAGATATAGATTTAACATTTAGATTTAAATTTAACATTTAGATATAGATTTAACATTTACATTTAACATTTAACATTTAGATATAGATTTAGCATTTAGATATAGATTTAACATTTACATTTAACATTTAACATTTAGATTTAAATTTAACATTTAGATATAGATTTAACATTTACATTTAACATTTAACATTTAGATATAGATTTAACATTTAGATATAGATTTAACATTTAGATTTAAATTTAACATTTAGATATAGATTTAACATTTAGATTTAAATTTAACATTTAGATATAGATTTAACATTTAGATATAGATTTAACATTTACATTTAACATTTAACATTTAGATATAGATTTAACATTTAGATTTAAATTTAACATTTAGATATAGATTTAACATTTAGATTTAAATTTAACATTTAGATATAGATTTAACATTTACATTTAACATTTAACATTTAGATATAGATTTAACATTTACATTTAACATTTAACATTTAGATTTAAATTTAACATTTAGAAATAGATTTAACATTTACATTTAACATTTAACATTTAGATATAGATTTAACATTTACATTTAACATTTAACATTTAGATATAGATTTAACATTTAGGTATAGATTTAACATTTAGATTTAAATTTAACATTTAGATATAGATTTAGCATTTAGATTTAAATTTAACATTTAGATATAGATTTAACATTTAGATTTAACATTTAACATTTAGATATAGATTTAACATTTAGATATAGATTTAGCATTTAGATATAGATTTAACATTTACATTTAACATTTAACATTTAGATATAGATTTAACATTTAGATTTAAATTTAACATTTAGATATAGATTTAACATTTAGATTTAAATTTAACATTTAGATATAGATTTAACATTTACATTTAACATTTAATATTTAGATATAGATTTAACATTTAGATTTAAATTTAACATTTAGATATAGATTTAGCATTTAGATTTAAATTTAACATTTAGATATAGATTTAACATTTAGATTTAAATTTAACATTTAGATATAGATTTAACATTTAGATATAGATTTAACATTTAGATTTAACATTTAACATTTAGATTTAACATTTAACTATTTATTTTACTTTATAAACATATTGTTGACAATTGCATATAAGATCTTGTTTATTGTGAATTTCTGTCTTAAATGTGAGAAAAGGGAGTTAAATATGAGAAAAGTGAGCTAAATAATCAAAATATATCAGCTATAGAATTTTATCTGAAATTTTACATTCGGCACCCCATACCTCCGCTCCTATCAGCGTGGATGTTGTCCTGAATTCGGGGCTGTTGTCACGACGTGTTGGGACGAGGTTGACAGGAAAGGAAACCGGCTGACCGGAACAGAGCATCTGGACACCTTTGAATCCAGATGTGCCATGTGGGAAATGTGGTTTCTGGATTTGACTTGAGAACCTGCCTTGGGAGGATTTATGTCAAGTTTTTTAATGCATCATTTATTTTTTTCTGAAATGTACATCATTTTCCACTCACTTAGGGGTCTGAAAAAAGTAAAATTGTATAAAACTGTATTCAGAAATGGGTTAGAATATATGCTTTGTTTTCAGTAATTTAGGATTTAAAAAAATCTGCTTGTGTACAATAAGCATATTTTATCAGTTTAAATCTATTTACAGCTAGCGTGTAAGAGGGGGCTCTTAACACTGCTCTGCTGGTGAGGCATTTAATCAGTCAAGGGAAATCCCATTTATCTTTCCTCCCCCTTCCTCTCATCTCCTAGATAAAATTTCCCCACATTTAAATACTCCTTCAGCACATTTACAATTTAAAAAAGGCAGACTCAAGATTTATTATCCTGTTTGACATTCACCCTCCTACAATCGCTTCCTATACTGCAGATGCTTTGTAAACATTAAAAATGCACCAGCAATTTATTATAAATAAGGCGTGAAATGTGCTCTGAAGTCATTAAAGCGACCTAGGCTTGCTGAAATGAGAAAGAAAGCGGGTCACATGACATGAACTGGGGTACAAAGGCAGATGGAGGCAGGTTTCTTTGATTTCACTCCGGTCGCCATAGTCTCTGCAGGTGTGTACACACAACTAACCACCATATGGTGGACCATACAAAGGCAATAGGAGACGGTAGAAAAAAAAAAAGAAAAAAAAAAGGTTAAGGACAAAGGAGGATACTGTGATGGACGAGGCAGCTCTTTAATTAGCTCTGCTGATTTGTTTTCAGTGGACGAGGTTGGTGCAAAAATGCGTTAATAAGCAGAAAATTAAAAATGTTCATTGAATGCATGCAAAAATCAGAAAACAGACCGAGCAGGCAGTCCTGAATTCAAACTGACCTTTTATTGCAAAGCCTGTCTCATTACAGTCGGATTGCTCCTGGATTTGGCATCGTGGGGAGCACAAATAAAAAAAAATAAAAATCACATGCAGCCAAACATCTCCCACGGACCTCCTTAGTCCACGCAGAAAGGGTTGTTGTAGGAGCAGATGGTGTGAAGGGTGCTGCCTGCAAAGCTCCGGGGGTTGGTGTATCCTCACTCCGGCACTGCGATAGATGGAGTCTCCTGGCTGCAGGGTGGATCAGGGAGGAGGGGTGTTTGTGTGAAATGAAAAGTGAAATCCACCCAGGCTACGTGCAGAGGAGGGGGTGGGGCTGGATTATAGCATCATCCTCTGCTCAAACCCGAGAAAGGCAGAAAAAAAAAAAAAAAAAGTGCAATATCTAATGTTTTTCCCCACTAATGCTGCATCAGCCCCCAAATTAACTGCATTCCCAGAGATGTAGGCGGTACAGGGAGAACAATGGACCAGCATCACATTTATTGCCCTTATGAAATAAATACACACATCCTGTGTTCAGGTGAGGTTTATTTAAAAATACAAAAAAGGACTTGTGTGCCACCAGCAGGAGTAAAGATGTTACTACAAAAATATTACAATAACAAGCAAAAATAAAGTGGCTGTCACCAACTTAGCAAAAAACAACAACAAAAAAAATCATTTTCCCACAGCACTCAGGATGTTTGCCTGCAAGAGAGAAGAGGAGAATGTTAAGCCACATTAGAGGAGTTAAAAGCCAAATCTACTTTAAACTGAAGGAGACGTAGTCATCTTAAAAAGTATTGGTACAATTATTTGGGTACTGATTTATAACATTTAATTTGTGCAGTTACTTGCAAACCCTGGTGTTTTAAAGACTAAAATAAGAGTTAAAAACAAAAACTGGAGGTAGAAGAAACAAACATCCAAATCAAATTGTGATCATTGTGTAAAGTTGTTGAAACCAACGCTGTATTAATATTAGAACATCACAAACTACTGCCAGTGGCGATAGACTTTACCTCCAAATGTCTCTGCAGGTAGAAAAACAGAACCATGATGGTTGAGGGCAAACAGGAAGTCTCATTTTAAAACAGACTGCAAGTGTTTGAGTCTGGTGATTCTCTGGTTCGTCATTCAGCGATAGCTACAATAAACGTTGCAGTAAAACTACAATATCAACCATAAGTTACTAAAGAATAACTTCGGCCTGCAGGAACCCCTGAATGGGAGACTACAGTCAGAGCTGCGTCTTATCTAGTTAAAGTCACAACTAACCCTTTAACCTCTGAAGCTACTTTATGTTTCCTGCATTTGTTCCAATTTGACAGTTTTTCTTCAAATCTCTCAGCCCTTCACCCTAAATAGAGTAATCTGTGTCCCATCTGCAGTTCGTACCACTGACTCCAAATTCAAACCACATTGTTAATAAAACATTCTGAAATTTAAAAAAAATTACTTGAATGCAATAATCATTCCCCACTGGATTATTACGTTTTCACGTGCAGTAAATTGAAAGTTGGACAGCTCCACAAAAAAAAAAAAAAAGACTCACCCTTGTTGCCAATATTTGGCCCAAAGCTACAGGTAACAGCCACCATCCATAAAAAGTATTTGATTTATATTATTACTTCGGCAGACTTCAAAAAACAGCTTCTTTTTATGCGCCGAATATCCAACAAGTCTATTCCAGCAGCAGAAACATGCAATAAATTAAAATCTATATTTAACAGTGCGAGTTTCTCTATTGTAGGGTATATCTGGGGATGTTGGAAACTTTAATAAAAGCCTGAAATTGAGACAAAATATAAAGATGCAGGTTTATAAGCTCCCTAAAATGCCTCTGTGTAACCTCTACAGCATGGCCTGGTTTTATCACTGAATAAAGATGCAGAGCAGGACTCCATCAGGTTACGCCGAGCGTAAACACCCTCCAGCTGCGGTCAGAGCAACCAGTCATGTCAGACGGGTGAGAGAGCCATCCTAAGCAAACGATCAGCTCCAACGAGGCCTAAGAAGGCCGGTTAGTCAGGATGAAGCACTCCCAGATACTGGCAGGAATAGCCGAAGCAGGCGGACAACATAACTGGATCATACCAACTGCTCCTTCTGCGACGCTAAAGTTTAAACTAACGTTTGCTATACAACATTAGAGTTCAAGACTTTAATTGTCTCCAAATACTTATTGTAACCAACTTTGAAAAAAGAAAGTTGCTTCGTAACCAATTGCAGCGAAAGCTTTCATTCCTGTTGAAGTGTACATTACAACTCGTTATCACACTGTCCGTTAAGAGCTTAAATAAATTATATAAATTATTCCCTCAGTAAATTCACCACATTTAAGTGTTTGATCACTTTAGACAAAGACTGCTGCCAGGAACATCTGAAGGAAGGAGCCTTTGTGGGAACAGCTTGATCCAACGTGACTGAGCACCAGCGCACAAAGAAAGGTCAACCAAGACCCGGACGAGTGACTTTGGGGAAGAACAGCTTGGCGTCAACCTGACAGAACACCTTTAGGATAAACGAGAATCCGGACCTTCCCGTCCAGCATCAGGGTCTGACCTCACAAACGTGCTTCTGGAGGAACGGTGAAAATTCCCACAAACACCCCAGAACGTCATGTTGAACCCAGTGGATTAAGGGTTCATGTGTGATGGAGTGAATACTTTTGGTCATACGCTGCATTCTTTATTCCTTTCTGATAATGCTGCGAAGCTTTTTATTAAGAATCTTTACCACCAACTTACAGACGAGCTCTAGAGACTTTAAATGTTGGCTTCATCTTGTTCACTAATGAGACTCTGATGTCTACGGCGTTTCAAGGTGAGTCCGTCTCCGTATAAATGGTAAAAGTCACAGCTTGATTAAAATTGGAGTTTCATCTGTTCATGAAGAGCATAACACACTGAGACGTGCTGCTGGATCAGTGAGAGTCATCTGTTACCGCAGATTAAATAATGAGAGAAAGTTGTGGTGCAGCTGTCTGCAATACTAACGATGTCACAAACTTGCCTTCATGAAGGAAGAGAATCTCTTCTGAGTCATCCCCTCCACCTTTATCAGCTCTTCCAGCTGCAAAACACGAAGGGTTACTAAGACCTGGTCAACATTTTAAATAAAACTCCGTCTTTGTTGGGTTTTTTTTCTTAAACACCCTCTTCCCACAAACCTTTGTGAAATGCCCGTGGATCTCCCTCCAGCCCAGAATGAGTTTGGCCTTTTTATCGCCGATCTGCTGCAGCCCTTTCAGCTCTTTGAAGCTTCCCGTGTTCAGAATATGCAGGATTTTCTGTTTGGACTGATCCAGCACCGCTTCTTCCAGCTGGGACCCCCAGGGGTTCTCCATGTTCTCTTTTCCATCCGGGGGCTGGCATAGACGAGAAACAGATCCCAGGTCATAATGCGCACTAAGCCCAAGCGTGAACACTTACTCATCTGCGACGACTCAGAGGGGGAGAGGGCAGACAGTTGACCCAAAAACCCCAGAGGCTGCAGAGCGTGTGGGGTCAACAAAAAAAAAAAAAAAAAAAAAAACACCCTGCATCAGCTAGTATCTGGTGCAACTCTGCAGATGTGTCGAACTGAACTGGGCTCAGATGCTGACCTCAACCAGGTCTGAAAGCTTCTTCTTCTCTTTGACGCAGACCGACTGTTTGCTGACTGCAAGCAGCTGAGCAGGTTGGAGATGGCACACTGAAGGAGGGGAGACAAAAAGAAGTTATAGTTGAGTACTTTAAAGACACAAATGCTATAACCAAGTTTTAGGTGATGACAAACACTTGGAAAAACAGGAGCGTGATGCTGAGGAGGGTAAAAACGATCCCCCTTCGTCATCTGAGCCATCACCGGCCACAGAATAGTAGCCGGACCTCCTGTATCACATCGCACCTCATCGATACTTCTGGTAATTCAACGTGACCAAAATCTGAGCCAAAACAACTTAGTGGAAACACGAACAGTAGAGGTTACAGCCAATTTGTCGCATTTAAGGGACAGAAGGGTGTGACCTTGTAGAGGTTGGACCACAGCCCGCTGCTTGTTTGTAACGTTCCTCTGCAGCGGCGCCACACAGTTCTTGAACGCAGGAAGCTCCGTCGAGTTTTCCTTCGCCATCTCGCTGAGGCGCGCCGTCGTTCTTTCAAACTCTTTCTGCCTCTCCTTCAGCTCCTGCAACAAGAGCGACGAGGAAATCAGCGTCTGAATGGTTTTTAATTGCAGCGGCGCAATTTCTGACCACGATCGGCTCAGTTTCAAATCGGATCCTCCTACACTGAAAACCTTCTGTGATAAAAATGGATTTTGTGCGTTAAAAACAACTTAAAATGCTCCGAGTTGTGACAGAGGTTGTATTTTATAAGAAAGAACAACAAAGAATGTCAGTCTGGTAACAAGAGTCCTTCTGGTAGAAGTTTTCTGCACAGATTCTTATAATCTAGTTTAGCGACGCATGATTTACATCAACATTAACGTTATAAGTAAAACTGAGCTGATAAAGAACTGATGTTAATTGTCATGTAGCAATTTTTGTTTCTGCTGGGTTATGTGACCATGATGCACAAAAAAAAAAAAAAAAAAGAAAAGTTGGATAGACCGAACAGTGAATTAAACACATTTAAGACCCAACTGTAATTAATTGTGACCCGTTTGAAAAAAACTTAAATCTTGACAACCTCCTAATCCTGTAAAGCCTGAAATTTACGACTGTTATACAACCACCCAGAAACACTGAATGATCTGGTTTTTGGGCCTTAATGAAACTGTACGATTTGGACACCTTTTAAAAACAGATTTCCTAAAAAATTGTTCAATTAAACAAATTAAGGCTTTCATAAATGTACTTATCAATACAAAACCAACTTCCTGACAGCTTATACTTCTCTTTTAAACTTAAAAGTTGTTCAGAAGGGGTTTTGTCGATCCAAATTAAAGCTTCTCAGCTTTGGCGATGACTCCTGACCTTTTATAGTTAACCCAAATTAAACTTCTTCACACAGGCGGGCCTAGAGACCAGATTAACAGAAGTGTTGTCCAGAGACAAAAACAAAATGCTACGCTAGCATTAGCAACCCCTTTGACCAGCGCCCCCCCCCCCCTATTTCATAATAATCAAAAGGTAAGACTAAGACCCAAAACAGCCCTTATCCAAACATAAGAGACTCTGACAAAGTTCTACAAGATAACAGAAGTCTTTGGGGTTTTATTTTTAGTGTCTGGAGAAATGTGACAACAGGATGGGAAAAATGGTTCATTTCAGACATTCAGCCGGTTTTATGGGCCCAGAAGTCCTACGTTACATCACCTGGATCTCTTTGCGTGAGCGGGCCACATCTCTGAGAACACTCTGCTCGTCTTTGTCCCGGCAGGACATGATCATCTTCTCCAGAGCCATCAGTCGTTCCACCAAGGACTGTTCTGACAAACTGAAAGTCCAGAAAGGAGGATAAATAAAGGAGGACAGACTGATGTTGTGATTTCAAACAATAAGTCAAAAAGGTCATGTATGAATCGTGTGGCCAGGACAGATAACAGATGGTAGAGCGGCGGTGAGCCTGGTCTCCAGAATAAGACTTTAGCTCATTCTGCTGTTAAGCCACATTTGACAACCTTGAGCTACGACATGTTACCAAACCAGATTATACTTCTGGGGAATGAATAAATAAAAACCAGGCCTAGGAATATTAACCTGTGGTAATGTGCTGAGGATACAGAGCCGTCCAGTTCAGATTTCTTATCTTTCTGCTTCTTCTTGTGTGGCGCCGTGCCAGAACCTCCTCCTTCGTGCTCCTCTCTGGGCCGCTTCGCTGGAGGCAGAGGGCAAATTAACAGCTTAGTATTCAGTGCACTGGTTGGACAGGCTTTAGGATTCAGCAGGGCAAAGACGGGTGCAGTCAGGGCTTCACTGCAGAGCCTAAATCAAAGAAAATGGCCGCCGGTTTCTAAATAAAGCATTCAGAAGGCAGGGGAAAGTAAACGAGACATGCGTTAAAAGAAAACCCAGAAATTACTGAAAATGGGCTCATTCTGCGCCATAATCTTCTGGGTTGTGAACAGACTGCCCTCTAGTGGCCTTTGGATGAAAGTTTTAATCAGCTCAAAAATCCTGGAGTCTCCCTCCCATCGCCAACTCACCTGGCAGCACAGGTACGGCCACCGTTTCTCTTGTGAAGGGCTTGTTCACGACGAGCTTAGATTTGGCAGCAAAGTTCAGCGCGGTGAAGGTGTCAAAATAATATTTATACTCTGGTGCAATGTTTGTGATCATGACGGAGTGAGCCGAGCCGCCCAGAGAGTCCTGAAGCAGGCGCGTCAGTTTACTGTCTCTGTAGGGAACACGGCCAGCCGTGGCAGAGTTGAGGGCATCGACCACTTTGCTGAGCGCGAACAGGGACAGGTTGATGGCGCCGCTCTCCTTCAGACGGATACCCTGGTTACCGGTGCGCCGATTGTCCTCAGACCCAGCCAGGTCTACCAAGTACAGTTTGCCCGTCTGCTGGCGGTGGGGTATGGTCCGCTGAGTCCGAACAACCTGGATGGAGAAGATTTGGATTTAAAAAAGCAGAATTATGAAGGTTGGACCAGAAGAATGAATAAAAAAAAAAAAAAGGGGACTTTATGTCATGAGACACTGTAGGACTCCAGGGAAACACCCGAATGGAGTTAACAGAAGGTCCCGAATAAAAGCCTGAGAAGCGTTTTAATCAACAAAATTTGATTAAAAATAGTCATGTTAGAATATTTGGGAAGCATTTCCAACGATAAGCTGTAAACTAAAGGAAAATGCATAAGTAACGCTTTAGTAGGAAGTCATAGAGCCGACTTAAAGGACCTTTTATTGATAAGCAAAACTAAAAATCACCATTAAACAGTTTGATATCAAAGATAATGTTTTCATATAAATATGGCTGGGTGATAAATCAATTTAATTAATTCAGACATACAATTTTTTAAGATTTAATTTAAAAAAAAAAAAGGATTTTATTAGTGAACTCATTGGGTTTCCTTGAATGCTGAATATATGTTTAGGGAAATGTATTGTAAAGAGGAAACATTACCATATAGAGGCACTTTAATTTACATAAGTGAATTTTGTTCTTAGCTCATTGTGTAGCAGCAAACATTGTTATATTTTGTTGTCTTACCAGCATGTTTCACAGCTCTGGAAGTTGCAGGTCAACTTCCAGAGGATATTCTGGACATAAAATAGTTTTAAGAATTTCTGTATTTTTTGTGAAACGAAAGGGGGGGGGGGGGGGGTATTATTGTAATGGGTACAATAAAATCAGATTTTTAAGTCAAATCACCTAGCCCCATTATAAAGCTTAAATGGTGAAATTGCAAACAAAGAATAAATTTTATCAGTTTATTTGCAAGCTATCACTGAACCTGAAACAGAAAATCTGCTACATTAATTCATTATGCATGTGTAGGAAACGTGTTAAAAACTATTGGCATGTGGAATCCTGCACTTTAAATTCCACAAATAAAAACATGATGCAAGACTGAAAAACAAAAGCGGAGTGTTTGTATCTCTCCAGTAGAAGTCCCAATAAGGCACAGCAGTTGCCAATGGGAGTGTTGCAAGAGAGAATTGATTTTAGCACCAGCTACCAAATCCTGGTCTACTGCTCAGAGACCACGACCTGCTTAAGATGCTTTAGAGCTCTTACTTCACATTAATACCAAAAAATAAAACCTTTGTGACAAATCTTGTTCTTTAGAGCAAATGTCGGACCTTGATGAGTAGAATGGCGTGACTGCGACTGGATCGCTGGTTTAACTTTGTAGACGCTGTGGTGCGGTTGAGGGTTGCCGGGACAAAGTGTTTGTCAAAATCCGAGAAAGAAGAGATTGTCGTGTTGGTGAGACCAGGAATGAGAATGTTCTTGTCCTTGTCCTCTCTGATCGGCAAATCCTGGGAGCTTGGTGACAGAAGGTCGAGAACCTGAGAGGGCAGATAGTTGAGATTTTTAGTTTTAACAAAAGTACAAAAATAAGAAGAATTTGGGTTGAAATCAGTCATCAATGAGTAGAATTGAATGCAGTGCATGTGTTCCCCTACAAACGAACAACAATAGAGTTTAAGTTGGTTTCAGTCTTTAGTTGGACATCACAGTGCTGTCCCAGTCCAGATGATGATGCAGTAATCGTGACTATTTCCAGGCCTCATTCAGCCACAACGACACCCAGGGCGCACACACAAAATCTGCTGAAAGTGCTGCACACCGAGCTGCAAGAGTGACCCAACCCCCAAAATACCGTACGTTACCACATGAGCATCTCAAGTCCAGGAACTACTGGATAAATCCAGGGAGGGAAAAAAAAAAAAAAGGGGGAAAGACAATCTGGTCTAACCCCTAAAGCTCAGTCACTACAAGCCACGACACCAGCTTACAACATCTCACATCCCAAGCATTAAAAACTACTTGCAGAGCAGTGATATGGAAAGTTTGACTTTTACTGTACAACATGCCCACAAAAAATAAAATTACATTTAATTACCAAGTTCAAAAACGAGGAGAGACTGGCTAAGACATAAAGAGGAGTAATGGGCATGTAGCTTAATCACAATTCTGTTTGATTTATTCAAAGTTATATTTAAAAGTACCACAAAGTCACAGGTTCCCTGTGTCATGAAATCCCAGAACAAGCATCCACAGCTCAAAATATCCAATAGTGACTGGGCCTAAACCAATCCTATAACAAACTCAAAGATGTTTCCACTTCAAAGTAGCTCAAGAAGTTGTTTTTAATGTAAAAAGCTGAATGTGAAACTGTTTTCTAATTTTGTATTCATCTCCAAGCAGAAAAACTAAAATAATGCAGTCAGCAAAAGTAAAAACAGCCACATTATGCTTTGCAAGCAGTCGCCATCAGGTCTTTATATCAATACTATAATCCAATGATTACCTAAAATGACTAAAATGATGGTTATTAAATGTTTCCATTAACACGCAGCATTAGGCCTCAAATGGGAACATTTGGTTTGTTAAAATGCTCGAGTTTTTTCCTCTTCTGGAAGCTCTCATTCAAATAGATGTAAAAATGATGTATGAACACACTGAAGAAAAGATTCCTCGAATTTTGACTTTTTAGTTGGTGGGATGCACAAAGAATGTTTTTCCTATAAAAAACACCAGCATTGTGGGAGATTTGTCAACATTAAGAATGTTTTAACAGAATAAAAATTATAGAGACGTGTTAAAGAAAATTATACCTTTTCATTGTAAATTTCCAGATATGACATGCCAATCATGTAATCCCATCCTTCATCCTCGTCCTTAGCGTTGACCAGATTAAAAACCTCACGCACTGCTCGGGGGATCACGCCTGGCTGCTCCCTTGTTCCCAACATGGTGTGAGTCTTGCCTGTTTTAGAACTCAGAGTTAGGAGAAAAACCGCTGGGAAAGAACACACTAAACAGCTTGGCAAAAATAGCCTCCCCTTAAAACATTTAATACCCTCCAACTTGGCTAAAACAGACTTTTGTATAATAAAATGTAGGATTCAACATACCAGCCCCTGTTGGCCCATAAGCAAACACACTGGCGTTTTGCCCGTTTAAAATGTGTGGCAGGATAGGCTTCACCGAAGAAAGGAAAACCTCTTGCTGTGATGTCTGTTCTCCATGAAAAACATCAAAACTAAAAAGACAAACACCAAATTTAGTTCTCATTTCATTGTGATTTTAAAAAAGTAAAATGTCCCATTTAAAATTTTATTTTAAGATTCAACGTTTTGGGGTACTGTTGTAAACATTTTAAATCTTCTGAGTGATTTTTAAGAGGACGAAGACGAGCAGCAGCTGATTCTGGACCCGGTTCAGGAGTAAGTCGTACGGTTTCTTCTCATTTCGAGCATCTTTGACTTACATGTCGACTGCAGTTATTCTGCCATTTTTTGGAGAGCTGTAGGTAATATCGTATTTTTCGCAATATAAATCACAGTCAAAAAAAATGTGTCATTAAGAGGAAAAAATATAGTCTGGGGTGACTTGTATACAAGTCATTTATTTTGAATTATTTCACACAATCCAAGACTACAAACTGACATTTAACCTGGTATGGCAATTTATTTAGTTACACAGCTGCATCCACAATCGGCTCAATAACATGAAACATACCTGGGAAGTTGAATGGAGTAAATTAGCATAACAAGCCACCAACTCCAAGTCTCCAACCTGGAAAGTTCTCTTTCAGCGTAACACGGTGACAGTTGTCAAAATTACGCTGAAATTAGACCGTGAGCGTAGCCGTGTTACGTGCTAAGCTAACAGAACGACACGGATGTTTGAGCGCAACATAAGCTCAAACGCATCAGTGAAGTTGTAACCGTCCCGGACTACAGAGCTGTAAGCTAATGCTAGCTGTTATTAGCTTCACAGATGGCCCAAAACAGGGATCTGTCTCGGTCTGGACCCTTCGAGCTGAATGCAGTCTGAAACAATTAAACAACATACAAACATGTGGTCTGTCTTTGTTGTCTATAGGTTAATGTTTCAATTATTTTTAAGTGGTACAAGAGTAGCATAAAGTTTTCTCGGGCCTAGAGCGCCCTCTTGTGGCTATAGGCGGTAATGTTTACGACTTTTTTTATGTTGCTCAATATGATTTAACATTTAAAATTAATATGTCACATGAGAAAAAGCAGTGTCCTAAATCGTCCTCTTCTATTAATCTGGATCTTAATCCGACATTTGCTCATCATATGCATGAAAACTAAGACCGGGGGTGCCGTGGGGGGCTCTAGTAAAAACACTTACTGATATTTCACGGTCTCCGTCGCATTCCTCCAGTTAATTATCTCCAGGTTCTGTGAGTCCAGGCCTCGGACACACGGCCCCTCGCCTTTTTCATCTTGTCTGTTCATGTAAGGTCTCAGGCGCACCGCCACACGAACCCTGGAGTTCTTCTTGCTACCCCCGTCTGGTGCGTTCAGACGCTGCGCCATCTTGGAAACTTCCACAAACAAAAGGCCTTGATAACATCAAGAAGCAGCGGATTTTTTTAAAAGCTAAATACTAAACTCAACATATGCGTACATTCAAACTTATGTAGGCACTGTAAATGTAGCACATTTCTTAATTATAGAATAAATAATATTGCCATTAAGTTACCGAACCGAAGTTTAGCAGTAGCTTACATAGTAGCGTAAACCTAAACCACCGTTTCTCTCCTATTAAACTGAAGTTGCCAGCTAAATAAAGTACAAAATAGCGACGTTTCTAAGTTGTTGGACCACCGCTTACCGGTTTTAGAGGAGACGCTCTGGGGATAGGTGGTTTGTTACTTTCCAAACATCAGTTTTAAAAACGCAGTAGGCGCCTCCCGTTCTCTGTAACGGTCGAGCCAAACGCTTTTTAAACTATGAAACCGGAAATGTCCAACGACCAATCAAAACTCCTCTTATTTCTCTTCTTCTTCTGTTTAGAAAACAAATTTGCTAGGTGTATTACCGCCACCCTTTGGACTGGAGTATGGATCGGAAATGATTTCACATTCTTTTTTAAATTCACGTTTAAAAAAAGCTTGATTCTTTACACGAGTTTTCCATCCTTACATACTTTGTTATGTAAATGTGTAAATATTTTCTTACTTGCGTCGCTACGCTTGTTCAGCAGGCAGATTTGACTGATTTGATGTTTGCCTGTGGTTGTTTTCTCCAGATTATTTTAATGGTTTGTTTGATTTGATAAAAGAAAACTAATTATTAATTATATCCTCATTATCTTCATCCTGAAGTGTTTCGATATTTCTCTGTAATGATTTTTTTTACCGTCTTCGTTTTTATTATTTTTTATTATTTACTTTGTACCTTTACAAATGTGCTTATTATTCAGATTTACTTGTCTATTACAATATTTTTTATTATATTTCATTATTGGGGAGTATTATTCTTTTGAATTTTGTACACCAAACCCGGGCTAATGATGTTTACCCAGTGATTCCCAGTATTTTCTTATCCCTTTTAGCATTCTTTATGATTTATCTAACCTCTGCTTTTTTTCTTTTGTAGTTTATTAGATTATGGAAACATATCTTTTCAGATTTTAAAAGCCGTATTCTGTTTTTTCTTTTTTAATCACTGATGTAACTTATGTCCACCATGGTCGTTCTTTTTGCTCCCACAACCTTTAGGAACAGATTCTTTGGCTGCTTCGTTTATACTTTTACTGAGGTTTCAGTTTAGTTCATATATTGGTTTGTTTAAATCCAGATTACCTTCACTTAGCCTCTTTAACCAGTTCCAGTTTGCCTTTCTTTTTCTATCTTTTCTCTCAGTTATATCATTCGGCACTGCCCTAAAGTACATCACTTCCTACTTAACGTCTCGTTTATCGACCAATCAGAATTCACACACGAACACTTTCGCTTTTTTCCACCCTAACCCGTATTGATAACTCTGATTAAAAACATTTTCTAATTAAACAACACGTATTTATTTATATACGTATTTGATTAAAAAAATAGACTTAAAAGACCTGGCTAAACGTTTGCCTCAAAATACCCGCGCCGTTTGTGCGTACGACGCATGACGTAACTGCAGGCCCAGATCTCCAACTGAAGTTCCCACGACGTGTCGCGGCCATTTTCAAGTGTGCGGCCCATCCATATAGTGTTATATCAGCGGGATTTCTGCGTCCACCTGAACGACTTGTCGTCACGGACAGTGCCTCCAGCCAAAATGGCGCTATGTTTATGTCTCAGTCTAATCCTTTATCGCACTTGATGAGATTCATGGCGCGATGCGGTGATTTCTGTCGCTTGGAAAGCAACCCGGGGACCCGTTTAGGCACCCTCTAACCGAATCACGACCGAATCCGCGACACGTTTGAACGGTAATTTGATTAATTTGTGTTTAAACCGAGCTAGCGGCTAGGCCTGACTGGAGCTAGCATGTAGAGTGCAGCATAAAAGTGAGATTTTTATTGTGTGTTTGTATTATAAAACAGGAAAGACAGCTAAAGCGGCATAAGCCGTTGTAGGCAAAAAAGTCAACTCTACTGATTCCACAGTTTTCCCGTTTCTTTCCTTTTTTTAAACGCTGACCTTTGGCTCTGAACGCCCCTCCAGCAGCTGAGAGGATGCAGGCTGAGGCCGCAGACTCTGCCCTGAGAGAGGGCATGGAGGCCATGGGGGTGAAGGACTCCGAGAAAGCGGCTGCAGCCACAGAGGAGCAGGGCGGCGCGGAGCAGCAGGACACGGAGGTGACGGCTGGAGAGGAGGAAGACTCTGCTGTCAAGGATGAAGCAGGTAACTCCTTTAGAAACTGAAGCATGATCAGCAGCAACAACACCGAGTGACTTCCAGAATAATTCAGATTTAATCAACTTTTTCCACATTTTTTCCTGCAACTTTTAATTTTATGGGATAAATCAACAGAAAGATAAAATGAAGACCTTAGTACAGCATACTAAGTACATTGTAACGTGACAAACTCAAAGTATTTGCATGTAAGCATAAAGACAACCGGTCGCACCGGGTTTTAATTCTGGCTATCTGAGTAAACGGGGATGAATAAGATTATAGGACACACCTTTCAGATTTTTTGTAAAATCTTTTTAAAGCCATGCATAATTTTAGTTAAATTTTGCAATAAACGTGCTGAAGAACCATCCGTCACATCGTCGCATTACGTATGACGGACCATCTGTGCTCGTTCTTCATTTTCCATGAGTGTCTTTGATGTGTGTTAAATGGGAATTCTGAGCCCACGTCTCACCAAAATGTTATTATGGTTCCATAATGACAATAAAGATTCTCCATACAATCCTTAAAGAAATAAAAAGCAAGTTCAAACTGAAGTTAATGGGCTAAGAGTCTTATTCGATGTGTTAAGGAAAACGGCTGAATTAACATATTGCACAATGAATGTTGCAAAAAAAACAACGTGTTTGTAAAATCCCCAATTCCCGACTCTTAATTTCCTCAGACGAGAACACGGATGCAGCTGAAGGAGAGGCGCAGACGGGTGAGAGTCAGGGCAGCGCCGGAGGCGACGCAGACGAGGGGAAGCATGCTGCAGACGATGAGTGGGAGATCCCGTACAGCGACGAGGAAATGGAAGACCCCAAAAACTGGATGCCCGCTCCGACTGAGATCAAAAGACTCTATGAGGCCCTTGCTAAAGGCGAGATGCTGGAGCTGAACTTTGTGCCCCTCCCCAGGAGGCCCCCAACACCGGAGCGCACCCCTTCGCCTGAGAGGGATGACGAGGAAGAAGCAACGAAGGAGAGGGAGCGGCTGGAGAGGGAACGGAAGTTAGTGCCACTTGTAACCTCTTAACTGACTTCTTTTCAGCAAATCTGCAAAGGTATAAAACTACATTTCCTTAAGTCATAAGGCCTTTCAGCTAAAGGTTGAAGATTCTCAGTCATCCAGGTCATGATCAATCAAAAAAAAATTTATTTTACATTTCTCCTGTGAGCCTGGCAAACGATGAGCCTAACAACTCTCCATTGTTGGTGAATCTAAGGTCTAACGAGGCCTCGTTAGCAGTTCTATAAAGCTTGGAACTCCACACTACTCCAGAGATTTTGAATTTAGAAAGCTTCCTGGAAGGGAAGCGAAACGTCTTCAGCTTCAGAATAGAAGTCCAGTTGTTTTGTTTTTTTGAACCTTTCAGCTAAATCAGATTTCTTAAAAACTTAAGAGTCTATGACAGGAGTCTGCAACCTGTGGCTCTTTACACCTTCAGCTTTGGCTCTTAAAAACTTAGACCAAAATTACGGAGGGGGGGAAATTGGTTAATGTTTCTAAATGTAAAGGTAATTTAAAATTGCTCGCTTTATGATGCATTTAGTTCTGCAATATATGCATAACATTTCCAGAAAGAAAGGGACTAATGGTGTATAGAATATTTTACTATAGATAAATGAAGTATCTTTTTGTCAATAGGTTGCAAACGACTTGCTTTTTCATCATTTTGATGCCATTTGCTATAAAAATCAAATGTCCAATTGAAGAAAATGCATTAAACCTAAATATAAAAATACTGTTGGTTAAATAATAAAAACTGTTGATCTTTAATTGAAAAAAAAGTAAACAAATTTCCTATAGTATACTATAAAAACAAGCTCTTGTTTCAAAGATGTGTAACTTTTGCAGCTCAAAACTAAATTTGTTTAGCTGAACTGACGGCAAAAATGTCTCTGCGGGTTGTAAAGGTTGCCGACCCCTGGACTATGACAACTATGCTGAGGAGATTTAAGAATCTATATTTCCTCCCAGCTCAGCAGGCATGGATAATCACCACACAACTTTATTTATAAAGCACCTTAAAACATCAACAAGGCCAACAACAACAAAGTGCTGTACAATGAAACGGCCAAACAGAGGTCCCAGAATAAAATACACAGAACAGCAAAATGTAAAAATAAATAAGCTGAGCAGTCACAATAACTCGCAGTTAATAACTAGAAGGGTCAAAGGTCACGGAATAAAAGCGAGAGCGGCCGAGCCTGTTTGAGACGTGGAGGTTTTCGCTCCACGGGTTTGGACCCCCGTCCAGCAGGAGCACCTGATCATCTGACCACAGGGGGCGCTGTGGGACATATCCCTCAGGGTCCCCTGGGGTTTCACAGTTGGCTTCCTAGCTAGCAGCAGAACTACAGTTTGGACGTCGAGTTTGTGAAATTGGCTAAATGGGTAAAATCGATGCGTTAAACACAACTGAACACATGAAATCTTTTGACAATCAGCTTCTCAAACAGCTCTGCATCAGGCTAACAGAGGAAACAGGAAGTCACGGGACTCAACGTGACCCTTTCCACCACAGAAGTGGTGTCCAAAGTGGGATGAAGCCCTTATTTTTTTTTTTTAAATCAGATTAGTTAAAATCTTGCAACTTTTGGGTCATTTTAGCCTTTTACTTTAAATTATATATTTTGGGCCTGGCGTCCTTTTTTACTTGACAGTTTTCGTCCACGTGGTGAAAAGTTTGGACACCCCTACACTACAGGAAACAATGCTATTAGGAGGTGGACTCTGGTTTACTTCTGCTTCCTGTTATATCCGTCGTGGAGATAAACGGCCACCTGTCTTTTTTCTCTCTAGGCCTCCGACTCCAACTGAGTTCGACTTTGATGAGGAACAAATGCAAAGCACCCCGAAAAACCCCTTCCTCAACAGACGCAGAACACCAGGTGAAATAAGCACAGAGAACGTACGCTTTAGGCTAAAAACAAAGGAGTTTCTTACACTGACCAGTTGTCTCCTCTCTCCTAGGCTCCTCTGCCCGCTCCTCCGTGAAGCGAGAAGCCCGCCTGGACAAGGTGTTGTCGGACATGAAGCGGCACCGGAAAATCGAGGAGCACATTTTGCGCACGGGGCGGGATCTCTTCCGGAGCGAGAAGAAGCTGGAGGAGGCGCTTTCCCCGAACAGCCAGAAGGAGCGAGAGAAGGAGAGGGAAAGAGACAGCAACCCCAACACCATCTTCTCCCCGAGACAGAGGAGGTACTAAAGGACTCCCTGATCAGGACTCGGACCCAGAGGACAATCAGGAAACGGAATATTTTCTAATGTAAAAAATTTTGTATGTTTTTTTTTTTTTTTTGTGAATTTGTATGAAGAATAAACTTTTTCAAACTTAAACATAACATTATCTGATTTATTGTAATCAGAGTGGAGCTTTTAAACCTTATTTGCATTTTGCAGACAGAATTAGCTGAAAACGAATACTAACGAATACTGTACTCTAGTACAGGTGTCAGGAAGAGGGCAGCTGACATCTCGGCTGGACCCCCCCCCCCCCAATCCTGCTTACTTTCAGGTCAGAGGAAGTGTCTTCCTCATTAATTACAGGGAAGTATTTCCCAACCATCACATCACCACTACTGTGCTTCGCTGTAGAGCCGATGTTTCCTGAAAGTTTTACACCAGATCTTCCAGAAACGTTCCATTTTTGTCTCGTCAGTCCACAGAATATTTGAGTCTCTGGCCTCATCAATATGTTGTTAGGTAAAAGACGGGTCCTTGTATTGGTTTGGGTCAGCAGTGGTTCTGGGCTTGGCACTCTCCCATGGAGGCCATTTTTACCCAGCCTCTCTTTCTTATGACTAACTGAAGCTAATGAGGCCAGCAGAGCTTCAGATTGTTCTGGGTTCTCCTCCGACTTCCTGGATGAACCGTTGATACTTCTTGAAATAATTCTGGTAGACCGGCCCCCTCCTAGGAAGGATCTCTGCTCTTCTGTGTTTTCTCTATTGCTTTTAACGGTTCTCACTGCGGTTATCTGGACTCTAGGGAAAATGGCTTTGTAACTCTTTCCAGACTGGTAGGTAGATGTCAGTGACATTAGTTTCTCGTCTGTTCTTGAATTTCTTTAGATGGGGGCATGAGGTGTTGCTTTTTGTGGTGTTTTAGACTACTTCATGTTGTCAGACGGGTACTTTTCAAGTGATATTTAATTCTACAGGTCGGGCACCAACACAGTCTGGGTTTGTCTGGTAAAACTGAACCAAAGAAAAGGTGGTGGATCACTTTTTAATGTTTGATGGTCTGATTCATTAAATGATACAAAAAACAAGCAAAACCAGAGGAAATCTGTAGGGGCGTGAATCAGAGATGGGTAGTAACTAGTTACATTTACTTGAGTAACTTTTTGAACAAAAATTTACTTCTAGTAGTTTTACTGCACTGTACTTCTTACTTTGACTTTAGTAAATATGAAGAAGTATCGCTACTCTGTCCACTGCGAGTAACTTTACTGAATAAAAAACAAACTTTTTTTCAACCAAAAATGCACCAGAGAGACATCTACAGTTTATATTAAGGTGAGATTTCTTGTTTGTACACAAGTTTTGTTGTTTTAATGGTATTTTCTATCTGCTGAGCTCATCGAGCCATTTACAGGCCAGGTAACCACAGTAAACAGATATTGTCCTAACTTATTGCATCTACATTAACTGCTTGGTTTCATACGTTTTATGTTGAAAAACATTAAGGAAGGTTTTTCTTCTGCCTGAATTTGTTACTTAGTAATTGTTAGTAAATGTTTTATGTTAAGTCATTCATTTGTACATAATTTAATATTTTTGCCTGACTGACTACATTTTTAAATATTACATCACTTACAAATATTTACTGAGTACTTGAGTAGCCTTCTTGCCAAATACTTTTTTTTACTCTTGAGTCATTTCTTGGCTGAGTACTTTTTACTTTGACTTGACTAAAAAAAAATAAAAGTAGTGCTACTCTTGAGTAAAATCTCTGGCTACTCACCTCTGGCGTGAATAACATTTAAATCCACCAACTTTGGCGCCCTCTACTGGTTCAGATGATAATGGACTAATTGTAATCTCACAGCAGCTTTAGGGGAGATTTATGGGTCTAAAGGTCAGAACCAACAAAACAGAAGAAGAAGAAAAGACTCGAGACAGGCTCAGGACAGAGAAGTATATTTTAGCTAAGTTCGAGTAACAATACCGCCTTCACCTAAGGCTTAGAAGCATAGAGTATATGTATGCATAAATATGCATTCAAATCCACAAACCAAATAAATAAATAAATAATTACAAATAAATAACAAGCATTTGTGGAATATACAGTACAGCAGTTGAATTGTTCCAGTATTGTCAAGAAGCAGAACCTTATGGATCCACACAACGGGGGAATGGATAGTCAGTGTTCGACATGCCCACAGGTGTCCAAACGCTTTGGCACACGCTACCCTGTCGTCGGGGTCTTTGAGCTGCGTTTTCAATTTCCTTTTTTTTTTTTTTTTACTTTTCCTAAACCAATTTCCAGGAAACTGGCAACGTGAAGTGGTGACAGAAGCCAGTTTGTTCATAGGTGGTTCATGGAACCAGTGGCTCGATGATCGGGGATTTCCACAAAGTCTGAGAACTTTTACGGTTCAAAAAAACCAAAAAACGAACAAAAATAAAAGGGCAAATGTGCTGCATGTCGGTTATGAGGGCATGCTCCCCTGTAAGGTAACGCTCCACGCTTGTTCCCCTTCAAACGTAAACACCGTAAAGTCTCCTGACAAAGGTGAAAAATACTGAGATCTAATGAATCCCTTTGTGAAATCGTCCTGCTAGCAAACAGATATTTTAAAGATCAACATCAGCACCAAACCTATTTAAAAAAAAAAAGAAAAAAAAAAGAAGTTGGAAGTGTGTATTTGTCTGTGGGGGTGAAAAGGGTGACACCAGTGAACGGAATGACATAAAACTACACTGAAACAAGAAGCACGGCTAAAACCTTTCCGGGGAAGTTTGGATCCACTGAGCGTGAGTGAAGGTTATAGTTCAACTGTTTAACAACCGGATGCAGAAACGTGTCAGAACACTTTAGGCCTGTCATTGTTAAAAATGGAAGTAGGAACATTACTCAGATTCTGGGATAAAATATATATAAAAAAATAACAACACTTTTCTCAAATTAAAGCGATAAATTGACGCTGAAGATCAAAGTGGCAACAATCAGAGCCGGACACAGGCTGCATGGGGCCCAAAGCAGGATTTGATTTGATCATCTACCAGCCCCCCCCCCCCTCCCTTTGATTTATGGTTATCATTTACATAATGAACCGAAATCAAAAGCAGTGACATTTCTTAAGTTAAAAGTTGCCATTCAGAGCAAATTTAATAATTTAGTCATGATTAAAATCACCACAAATCTGAAGTTTTGAGATCTGTATTTTATATAAAGAACAAAAATCAAGCACTCTGGGGCCCCCTGCTGGCGTGGAGACAGACCACACAGCAGCTCAGTTTGCTTATGCCATCGACCGGCTCTGGGCTTCGGTTCAGCTTGACTTCACTTAATGCTGCAGATACAAACATGCATTGTTGCTTTAACAAAGTGTTGTCCAGTATCAGCCCTCGGGGAGCGACGTAATGCACGTTCTGAACGTTTCCCAGCTTCAACACATCTGGCGGAAATCAACGAGTCATTGCCAGAACCGCTGCAGAACTCAGCGACATGCCGAGGAGGTAATCAAACCAATGCGCAAGGTACTGGTCATTCGTGACTAAAAACGAATTTTCTTCCCTTTTCTTAATAAAAAAAATAAAATAAAATAAAAAAAATCACAGCTGTAAAATTCCTAACAACTTATTTTTATATACAGAAAAAAAGAGCTTTACTTTTTAATTATACACTTTCAGACCAAGGTTAGGATTTTTCAAGTTAGCTGATTTTTTTTAAGCTAAGATTTACTATTAGATATTTCAAAATACCTCATTTTTACTTAATTTTCCTTCTAAATAGAAGGGAAAACTTGCCAAACAGGGTTTATATTTTTAGTTGTTTGGTTTTTAGTTTTCTTTAAAATTAAGTTTTAATCGTGGAAAAAAAAATTTTTTCTGAAAGAACAAATTTGATTAAATCATAAAAAAAATTTCCAGGAATAAAGCACAGACTATTTTTTGGGAATAAAGCAGAAACAAAATCAATGAAAGCAAACTTATTCTAAAGTTTAAACTTAAGGTTACTGGGCGATAAAATGTGCTTGAAAATGTAGATAAAAAAAAAAAAAAAAAAAACACTTCTGTTTTTCTGATTACATTTCCAAAAGCCTGATTTGATGTCAGTTCCCTTGGGTAACACTTTATTTAGGGAATTAGGATTAACTTTAACTTTCACATTTAACTTTCACATTTTCAGCGTAGCGTCAGGGTTCATATTCTCTAGCTTATCAAAACTTTCTTGACGTAGCAGTTTTCTAATCTTTTTCTGAGCAGAATTCCCATTATTTTTTCCAGCTGCAGCAGGCGAATAGTAAATAAATAATAAAATGAAATCAGGTAAATGAATTTCCTTCTCAACATAATACTGACATGGAAAAGAAAATTTTAAATCTGCTATGTACAACCGTCACATTTTTTTTCTGTCTGACCAAAGCCTTGTCGCCGTCTAAAAGACTAAACTAAAAATGCGAGGGGACCTGGGAGTTTTGGGGGGGGTGGGGGTAAGGCAGCAGAATACAGTATAATGACAGTATCTCCCTCCTAAAGATGAGTCAGTCTGCAGGTTGGTTACATTTTGTTAGAGTGACAGTGTCTACATAGAGGATACAGATAAACACTAACAAGTCAAAATACTGCTTAGCTCAGACTTTTTTTTTTTACTTTTTTCTTTGAAGGTCTTCTTCTTTACTGAACTGAATCAGGCCTCTCATCTACAGCAAACATACTAACATACAGTATAATACATTCCTATTTTCCTGCTCTCCCCATATTACCAGGCAGAGCGGACTGTATTTGATCTACGTGAGGGAAACGGCCACCTACGCGCGCTAAATATCCAGGCAGATTCCTCTGGGGTCGGTGCGTGATGCTATCCGTCACAGTGCCTGATGACATCTGAAATACTGAGTGCCCTAAAGCTCCATTTGGTTCCTACAAACTACGGGGCTGACGGACTCGGCGCTCAGCCACAAACTCCTGTAGCTGTTTGCTGGCTCTAAACACTTCAGCGTGATTTGAAGTCACCGTCTCAACTTGTTTTAAGTCTTCCCGTTATATACTCATTGGTACATTCGCCTTCCTTCCCTCCCGTCCCCCCCACCCCCCCGTCCTCCCCCCTCGTCGTCACTCCTCTCAGTGAGTGGTCAGCTCGGGCTCTGAGGAGCGCGTGCTGTAGCCGTTGGCGGGCTGCGGCGGCGCGCTGCCGTCCGTCGGGTGCTCCTTGGCGTCGGCGGTGGGGGCGCGCGGCCTCTGGGAGCGGGACGTGCCGGTGAATAACCGCAGGGCGCCCCTGCAGATGAGGGAGAACCAGTAGAGCTGGGGCGCCATGAGCAGAGCGGCGCCGACGTTACAGTGCCAGGGTACCGTCAGGGGAACCATGTGGAAGGGGATAGATGCGTACCTGCACCCAGACAGCAGACGGAGAACAGAGCATTCACTCTAAGACACAAAGCGCCGGCAGAGGAGGAGTTAAATGCGCTCATCGTGGCCATGAATGTCAAATATTTGTGGCTTTTAATGAAATTCAAGTTTTGAAAACAAGAAGTAGATGTGACACTTTAAATTTGTTGTGGATTATTTTTCTCTCAAAGAACCTGGACCGGGATTGTTCCTGATTAAATACAGTTTACCATCAGACATTTATGAATTTCCTAAAAGCCTCAAAAATAAGAACGTCAGTGATTTGTTTGGCTTAAAAACCAAAACCCTCATAAGAACCTTGGGTCTGGTTTAAAGTAAATGGATCTAAAGGTAAAAATGCATCGCAGAATGGCTTTATTTATTAGAACGAGTGCAAAATGATTAGTAAGATGGTCAAACTCTAGTCGTGCTGAATCAAAAATTAAAAGGTAAATATAAATCAGTATAAAAATTCTCATTACTTTTCTTCAAGAAATTCAAATATTTATCTTTTATAATCTTTTTTTTCCCCCAATGCTTAATTTTCAGTTTTCCATACTGGGTAGGAACCAAGCATTCAGGCCCAAAATTATAAATACAGCTTTACACCCCAGCTAACAATAAATGTACATTAGAGAGCTGCAGCCATGAATGAGATCTTTGCATAAATCTGCCTTAGTGGACGTTTAAGCAGCATTCCTCTCAGAAGTAGTAAAGATCATTTAAATGTGTTCGCTCCCTGGCACAGACCTGGCTTTTAAGCACACACTCTGCTTTATCCAACCCAAAACCAAGGGACCATTCCCATGTTGGACTGATGGAGTCCAAGTTTCAGAACCAACACCTTTAAGCCTGATAGAAGTCTGCAGCTGCAAACACGGACCGGCCCAATTCCCTGTCCAGCCGTTTGGCCTCAATGACGGGAAAACTATTTTTGAGGGGAGTCGACATGAGATACGGTATTTTGAACCAAAGACCACTGTGTGTATAAGCATGACGATGGCAGTATCATGCTGCGGGCCCGTTGTGCAGCCAGAAGTACGGGTGTAACGGTCAAATTGGTTGTAGTGGGCTAAGCCAGGGCTCTGCAACCTGTGGCTGCTTGGATCTTCCACAGTGGCTCTTAATAACTTTGGCTACAAATTTTATTTTTATTATGGTATTTAAATGTAATAATAATAATAATAAATGCAGGTTTTAGCAGTTTTTTTTCTTGGAATAATTGCTTTTAATTTTCACAGCAGAATGATGCTAAAAGTGCCAGTAATATTTAATTTTGAATATTTTTTTATTATGCTGGATGATTTTTTTTTTTACATCATTATCCACAAATATCAACATCCCGTCCATCCTTTTTTTTAAACCTCAAAATAGACATAAAAGGGCGTTTCTTTAACGATGATAATATATTTCCTAAAGTAGATCTTTATCAAAAATTCTAACTTGTCTTTTTTCAAAAGGCCAGGCAGCATTTGCGGCTCTGAACGAGTTTAATTCAAGTGGACTGTAGGAAAAATGGCTCTTTAGACTGTAAAGGTTGCAGGCCCCTGGGCTAAGCCGTGAGAGAAAACAAGAACTCAACTACACACAAAGAACAAAAGAGAAAACTCTGAATCCCAGAATGCCTAGCAGTGTGTTTCCTTTACCCGAGCTGCTAATGCTAAGCTAAGCTCTTCTAATGCTAAAGGGGGTGGGGGCACCATTAGTTCTGCTACGCAGCTCATTCTACATGCAGAAATCAATATTTTTAATAACGGTACTAAAAGTCACCAAAATTGTTCAATGCATGATTATTCTACCCTGAACAAGACTTGTTTAAATAACTTATTAAAAGACCAAAGTTGATGACATTCATGCACACGATGAGCGTACATTTCTGACAAGGATTTTAGATCAGGTAGCTGTGCAGGTTAGTGAGCTTAGCTCAGACGGCAGAACGGAGACGGAGAGAAAAGACGTACCTTCCATAGACGTAGTAGAGGTAAGGGAAGAGGAGGACTCGAAAGATGAAAAAAGTGACCAGCATAAGAGCCCCGTTCACTTTGTGCAGCAGAGTGTGTTGCTGTTTGTACTAAAAGTGGGAATAAAAACAGAGGGAGAAAGGAAACGCAAGAGGTACAAGCCAACATTGTTAATAATCTTAATGTTATAAAGGTCATTCTAACACCGTTAGATTTTAGACTATTAGCTCCGAGTGATTAGGGGATGGCAGGAGAGCAGAGGGATATACATTTCTGGTCACAAGCTGGTTGATTTCTAAAGGATGCAGTTTTCAGAATATTCTTAATAGGGCTGAATTTTAGTGTTTTCGGACCAAACCGTTTTTAGAGCTTCTTAATGGTATAATGAGCCGCAAACTAGAATATTGAGCACTTTCTAAAAATCTAATCTCTTTTGCTTTGGTTTGCTTTTTGCACTGCGAGGGGACGGCTACGGTTGTGTGAGTGCAGGTATTACAGAACGGCTGAGGAACGGCTGAGGTTTGCATGATTGAAGCAAAATAAATAAAATGTTTTTAGAGTTCTGTAAAAATGACGTATTTTTCAGACACTTTTCTCAGTTCTTTCTCATTTTAGTTCGTTTTAAAGAATACTTTGGAAAAGGTTGACACAAAAAAAAAGAGGGGCAACCTTTTAAAGACAACATGGCAGAGAAAACAGACGATATCAAACCCAGAAATTGTGGCATTTGAACAAATCTAACTTTTGGTTAATTGCCAGTAAGTTTTAATTTTTTATCACTTTTATCAGTTTCAAGTAATTTTAGTGACCATTGCGGGATTTTCCTTCATTAACAGATGGGTACCAACACTTTTGTCCACGTGTGAATAAGGTTTCTGGGTTGAGAAGCTGAAGTCAGAGAATTTTTCATCTTGACAAAACAACATCTGAGGCACTTTGGGTTAATAGCAGCTGATCAGATTATGGATGCTACAGTATCAGACGTGTAGAAGGGCAACACAGGCATGTTGTTTACTTAAACAGGCCTATTTTTGGAGTAGTGCTACGGGGATCTCAATATCACGTTCTGGAGCCACTGGAAAGAAACCCGAAGCCGCATTGGGTTCAATAAAATTTCATCATTGTTCCCGTCTCAACCACATCGGCTGTTGTGGTGGTGTTTGTGGTATTGTATGTCTTTCTTCCTTTTATTTTGGTGACATGAGTTCATATTTCTTCAGCCACAATGGGCCGTTGCTGACAGCGCTTTGTCTCTTTGGACATTTACTCCTTCTTAAAGAATCGACTGAGAATCAGACACTTAATACATTAATACGAGCAGTTACACAAACTCAGAATGGCCAAATTCCCTGCAGTGCAAAAACAAAGAAAAGGGAGAAACAAATGTATTGATTTTGCTAAATGTTTTTAAAAGAAAAAAAAAATCAATGCGGTCCGAAAGCACCTACTGCCTTTGGTGAATGTGGATGTCTAATTCTTAGAGGCGAATCTCCTAACAGACACTAAAACAATGCAGACACTTAAACACAAACCTGAACAGGGGCAGATGTGTTGCGATTCATACAATGTTTTTCCAAGCATACTGTCAGCAATTAAAGAGTGACATTTAACAGTTTGCCCCAATAAACCACATCTGACAGGAGCCGACAGGCATGAACATGCTGCATGCTGTGAATGATGGGAAATATACCCTCTCCAACAAAATAAGAGTGAGAAAAAAAGTGTGAATTATGACATGCACATGTGATGATATGAATTTGTCTCTCAGACTCAAGCCAACGCTTACCTGGATGAGTATTTTTCCTAAGCAGACGGATGGAGTGCTGAGCTCAGCCATGAACATTATGCCCTGGAAATAGTCTCCCTTTCCTTGTCGCCAAAACTGGAGAGAAAAACAAACAGTTCCAATGTTTTTTTTGTTTTGTTTTTTTAAACAGACTCGATCACATTTTCCACCTGTGAGGATATTTTAGAGCTACTGCGGTAAAGAGAATAAAACAACAATCCTGTGCATAACCTGCAGCTCCACAGAAAGAGCAACATGTGACAGTTACCACGGACACGGGGAAGCAGACGGTGACCATCACAACGTGGTGCAGCACCATCAGGAACTCGCGCCGCAAGTAGCTCCTCACTGCCGAGCCCATGTGTTGGGGGGCCGCCGAGGCCTCCTCGTGACCTTTCACCCGCAGCTTGTACCAGTAGCACATGAACATGGCGTAGATGTCGTAGACGAAGTAGGGGACGGCGAACATGATGTAGGTGCTGGTAAGCCAGTGCCTGTGCAAAAAAGAGAAGATGAAGATTAAATGTTTTTTAAATCAGGGCAGCTGTTTTATTTCAGGTTTAGCTCATTAATGACCAGAAATTCAAATGATGGTATGCTGTTAACAAATTTAGAGCCTGAATATTAGAAATAGTTTCAGTTTACTAACCAAAGCAGCAATACCACTTACTGGTCCTCAATAATGTCCTCACAGGAAGAAGCAATGATGTAGCCAGCTGAGGAAGCCATGACTGCCTGAACCGATGACACCAACCTGCGTGATTATGATGAAAATAATGAGTCAAAGGCTTTAGATTGCATATTCAGCCACAGTATTTTCTTCATGTAACAGCCTCAGACTTCAATGCATTCGTACGTTTAATTTCAAAGTCCCAAAGGGCCGCGGGTTGCAGACCCCTGATCTAAACCTTCCATCCCAGCTCTGGTTCTATGTTTAGGGTCGTCGTTGTCCAGCTGACAGGTGAACCTCCACCATAGTACCAAGTCTTTAGCGGCTCCACAGCTTTTCTCCCAGGCTTGCCCCGTATTTAGCTTCTTCTATGCCTCCTTCAGCTGAGACCAGTTTTCCTGCCCATGTTGAACAAACAAGGACTCTCCCCCCCCCATTGAAAGTTGTCCTTTTCCCACCTGAGCTGTGGATCCCTGCAGCTCCTCTAGTTACCACGGGCCTCTCGGCTGTTTCTTGGAGTAATTTTCTCCTTCACCGGCGTTCTCCGCTCCTTGGTCCTCATTATACTAATTAACTTATGATCTTCAACAATCCTCTGAGGCCTTCAGAGAACAGCTGTACTATTACTGACATTACAATTTCACACAGATTGACTATTTTATTTATGTTTCAGTATCAGAGTTTCCTTTAATTTCTTTTTGTGAAACAAAAAGGAGGAAAAATAATCAATTAATCGGATTTGGTATAATAAAACCGGAGCTTTTAATTTTTTAAGCTATATTGCCCTTGGAAGAATACTGTTGCCGTTATGGCTCAACATACAAACACGTGAACTCTGACCTGGCTGATACGATGACCGCGTCTCCTTCGCTCCATCGCAGCGCTGGGATGGACTTCAGGCATTGCTTGGACAGAAGGAAAAGGCCTGGAAAGAACACAGAGCCAGCAGCCAAGATGGTCAGCATGGTCCCCGGCGATCTGTCTTAGGAGGCAAAAAGTTCAGCGGACAATCTGGTCCTTGAGATCTGTCGCTCTCTGTCCTCTCTGAAAAAAACCAACACACACCACCACAGACAGGACGAGTGTTAACAGCGTATACATTCGGCTGAGCTTACACAGATAAGAAAAAAGAACACACTATCACGGTCCGACAGACGTGGCTATACATTAAGCTGACGTCACTTCAGAGATGGACAATGCAGCAAGATCAGGCACAGAGCGAAATACAGGCCTATATTATAAATACACAAGCACACCATCCAGTATCACTTACTGGATGGACAACAGGAAGGTTACCCTTATCCATACACTATCGATGTTTGGAGTGAATTGCAGATTTACTGAAAAATCGGAGTATTTCCTTTATAAGACAGTTAAAGCGTCCCTAGGAGTGAATGGTTCTGCTCGCCATTCCTTTGGAAGTAACAGGGGAAAAAAGGGCTTTACAGAGTTGGATAGTCAAAATTATAAAAAGATAATTTCAGCTACGAAGTTGTGGGGGTAATGATTTGGGTTTGTGTAGCAGCTAAAGGATCTTAGCATGCTGCTGTCACTGAGCTGACCGTACTTTCATATCAAAGTATTCATGGTAAAGCAAAGCAAACACATAGCAGCAGCCTACACATAAAATATAGATATTTTTTTTAAGTTTCAACCCTTTAACCCAAACCATCTCCTCAGATTAAAAGGAAGTGTGTTAGAACAAAGAGGAACAACCCATTCTTCTCTCATCTCACTGTAGAGTAAATCTACTAATCGGTATTAATAAAGTAACCTGAACCTGAGAGCTCCAGCCTACCATGAACTACCAGAACGGCAGCATCGCTGCCTCCAGTAGAGCCAGTTTCACATTGGATTGGACCGACAGGGTGAATACAGAGAAAGAACCTTGATTCAAAGTGGAATTCTCCAAGTTTTATTGAAATTTGCAGCTGCCCACGTAGAAAAACCAAATGCCTTTCTGCGGAGGACATTGAGCCATTTGGTCAAAATGCTAAGAAGTATTTTTGGAGAAGTCAATGTGAGGCTTTTCAAAAACTGCGCCAACTGTCAAGACATGAAGGAAGTATCATGTGTTGTTGATGCTACTGCATTGCAAGTGCATGAAAGTCTCAAATCACAAACTAGATGGTTTAAACACGGACAAAACCAGGTGTTCAAACAGAACAACAACCCCAAACGCATCAAAACTTTTCAGATGGATATAACAGGCTATTTATTACTCATCTTATTGAATGGGTCGGGCCTCAACTGAAAACTTGTGGACTATGCATAACAACCAATCAATTTAAATGAATTCTGCCAATTCTGCAAAGAAAATTGCTTTAAATATCCTGGCAGAATAATGCCGGACGTTTGCTGATGGCTACGAAAGGCGAGGCAAGTTTATTTGCATCGCAGTAACAAGACAATTCAAAGTGCTGAACATGAACAGAACATAAGAAGAAAAAGGCGTGTGGTTGAGGTCCAACTTGCTGAGGCTTATAACCACATAACAGTGTCGATGTATTAAGGCTGGACGATAATTCAATAACAATATACATCGATCGATAGACGCATATTGATGATAGAACAAAATGGTTAGTAAAAAGTTTAACAGAATAACAGTTTTCCTTCCTTTTGCATTCTATCATGTAGGTTAATATAACAGTCATTACATCCTCCCAACCAATCACAACGCAGACCCAGGACCAAGCTCCGCCCCCTTCAGAGAGTTCAGAGAGCACACATTCTTTTTTTATTTTTTTAAAAACTTGTAGTTTTGGTAAAAATTTGGTTGAATAAAGGGTTGAGTTTGAATTCAGTGTGCGTTGTGTATTTAAAAATAGGTCGCTAAGCAACAGCATAAAATGGTCAGGGCTGTAATTAAAATGTATGTTTTGAATTAGTTGATAATTATCGATAAATATGATTTCTATTTTATCGATATGCTTTTTTTCTACATCATCCAGCCCTACGATGTATATACACTCCTGATCAAAATCTTAAGATCAGTCAAAAAATTGCAAGAATTTGCATTTTGCACTATTGGATCTTAAGAAGGTTCTAAGTAGAGCTTCACAATGTTAAAAGGACAAATCAGTGCAAGAGACAAGAACATTTGAGCAGGGAATTGTCTGAAAACTGCATTTACACTCAAACATGATTTTTTCAGCTGATCAAAAGTTTAAGACCATAGTCTTTAAAAGCCAAAAGCTGTGCAAACATCTGGATTCCATGTCATTTTCTGTGAAGTCTTTACACTGTCAAGACCTCCTGATGGCAAAAGCAAAAAAGCTCACTGACTTTGAACGTGGTAGGATTGTTGAGCTGCATAAGCAAGGCCTCTCACAACGTGCCATCGCTGCTGAGGTTGGACGCAGTAAGACAGTCATTTTGCATTTTTTAAATGATCCTGAGGGTTATGGAACAAAAAAGTCAAGTGGTAGACCCCAAAACATTTCACCAGCTCTGAGCCGCAGGATCCGATTGGCTGTCCGTCAAGACGCGGGACGATCCTCTACCCAAATTAAGGCCATTGCTGGTGCTGACTGCAGCCCAATAACCATCAGACGGCATCTGCGAGAGAAGGGCTTCAGAAACAAAAAACGTCTTCAAAGGCCACGTCTTCTTCAACGCCACAGAATTGCCCGTTTGGACTTTGCAAGGATGCACCAAACATGGGACATTGAAAGGTGGAAGAAAGTTGTCTTCTCTGATGAGAAAAAATTTAACCTTGATGGTCCTGATGGCTTCCAACGTTACTGGCATGACAGGGAGATCCCACCTGAGATGTTTTCTACACGGCACAGTGGTGGGGGCGCCATCATGATTTGTGGTGCGTTTTCCTTCAATGGAACAATGGAGCTTCAGGTTGTGCAGGGGCGTCAAACAGCAGCTGGCTATGTGGAGATGTTGCAGCGGGCATCCCTCATGACTGAGGGCCCTCGTCTGTGTGGTAATGATTGGGTTTTTCAACAGGACAATGCTGCAGTTCACAATGCCCGCCTGACAAAGGAGTTCTTCCAAGAGAATAACATCACTCTTTTGGACCATCCTGCATGTTCCCCGGATCTAAACCCAATTGAGAACATTTGGGGATGGATGGCAAGGGAAGTTTACAAAAATGGACATCAGTTCCAGACAATGGATGCCCTTCGTGAAGATATCTTCAACACTTGGAGCAACGTTCCCACTAGCCTCCTGGAAACACTGGCATCGAGCATGCCTAAACGATTGTTTGAAGTCATCAACAAGAATGGTGGAGCTACTCATTACTGAGTACTTTTTTTTGACATTTTGATTTCTGTTTTGGGGGGTTTTCGGTTTTTTTGAGCTATGGTCTTAAACTTTTGATCAGCTGAAAAAATCATGTTTGAGTATAAATACAGTTTTCAGACAATTCCCTGCTCAAATGTTCTTGTCTCTTGCACTGATTTGTCCTTTTAACATTGTGAAGCTCTACTTAGAACCTTCTTAAGATCCAATAGTGCAAAATGCAAATTCTTGCAATTTTTTGACTGGTTTTAAGATTTTGATCAGGAGTGTATTTCAGCAGCCAGTGTGGATTAGAAAAACACAACAGTCATAATCACGCATCCAATTGCTCTTTTTAAAAATCATTAAAGGAACTATTACATCATCTTTCCGCCCAGGAAATTGAAAAGTTTAATTACATTTAAAAAGACCTAAATAAACGTGACTGTCTTCTGCATTGATTGGTTTATGTAAAATTGACCGGAACCGTGCACACTTGATTTTAACATCACTTTCTTTTATACCTGTAATTATTTTTGTGACCAAATTCCTACAATTTAATATAAAAATAACTTTTTACCTTTTAATTAGAATCAGCTTTAATAGCCAAGTTTGTAACCCAAATAAGGAATTTGTTTGACTCTCAATGAAAGCACTTCACGTATAAATACATAAAAAGCTAAATACATGTTCGCTAATACGTATGTACAGGTCTTTTTTTTTTTTTTTTTTTTTTACAAAAGAAGAAGACACGGTTGGTTTGATACGAAGATGTGTGGTATTGATACGGGCACTCTGGCTCTGGTTCTGGCTGCACCACTGGTCCCGCTGATCCACTTCCTGTCTGTTTATAGGCTCACTGCGTACTGTTGCCTCGGAGGTCGGAACTAACGAGTCGCAGATTACGTCGTCTCCACCTTGCTGCGTTCCAGTTTCCCTCCATCGAACAGTAGGAAAAAACATGGACGCTCGCACTGTTATTAAAACAATAGCAATAACGCCATTTTACGCTGTATTTTGTGCAAATTAACAGATCAACGCTGATCAACAATGAAAGACAGCACCTGTGCGACACACTAAATGTTAAATAAATAATAGAAAGCTGCTGCAAACAGTCAAAATATGACGTTTTTACTCAATGTTGCTGCGAACAGCCGACATCATGAATGCCGAAGTCGGGTCCATCCTGTTGCACCGACTTTCCGACTCGTAATACCGACTTCAGGGGCCATTCCTGTTATAATTTTCCAACCCGGAGGTCGTGAATCCCGACTAACGAGGACAAAATGGAACGCACCATCAGACCAGTGATGGTGGAGTCATCTGCAGACCTCAGGAGTTTCAGACATGGGTCCAATGAGATGCAGTTATTTGTGGTGGTGGTGACAGTAAACATATGGGGAATATTAACTGAATTTAATCGAGATTAAAACATAAACCACGTGGAAAGGCAAACGAGTTCAATGCCATTCTTCTGTGCAGAGCATAGGCCTCAGTGAGAGAGTTACTCAAGTCTGTGCATCTGCCTGCATTATCCAGCCGATACTAGGGGGAGCATTTAGCATCTTCCCATCTATTCCCATTACAATAATGTGGTTCAGCCATGTGGCTTAGCAGTTTGCTTACACTACACCGGCTGACTCATTAAGAAGAAAAAAAGTTCAAGTGCATTAGCAAAATGCGCAATGCGCTTTCTTAAAACTGTCGAAAAATATCGACGTTGGCTGGGAAAGCTGGTGCTCATTGTTCCTGAAGAAAACCCGTTAGGCGGTGTTACCTGTCTGGAAGAAGAAAGGGGGGGGGGGGCGCTCCGGTTACACGTTAACCGGCTATGACAAAATGTTCATTTTAATGCTGGCGGGACCCGCTTAACTAAACCGAAGAATTAAAATATATATATATATATATATTTTTTTTAATGACAAAAGAGAGACAAGAACTCAAATGGAGCAACGCTAACATATCGGTGCGTTTATGTTTTTTTTTTTTTTTTTTTTAGGGGGGGGGGGGGTTCTTTTTAAAAACAAATTGACCGGTGATGCTAACCTGCGCTAGAATGGTACGAACAAGTCAGCAACGAATTAAATAAATAAAACAATAGCGTCAATTTATTGTTAGAAAAAGTAGAGGGCAACTCAGGCGACGAGAAACATTGCACTCCACCCACCCAAAAAAAAATCAAGATAATGAAGCAATTAACATTAAAATGACTGAATGTCTGCGCTGTTGAATCGCCTGTTAACAATGACCATGCTAAGAGCGTTAGCCCTTGAGCTAAGTTAGCCGTCGAGCTAAGTTAGCCGTTAGCTATGTTAGCCGTTAGCTATGTTAGCCATGATGTTGCCTGGACCCATTAATGCAAACACAATGTCACACGTCCCCAAGAGCACCCATAGACCCCATTTCACCTCTATTACTGTTAGCAGCCATATAATCCTGGCATTTAAACGTACTCTGTCGGCTTGTTTTTTGTTTGTAGCAACTAGCTGCCGCAGTTAAGCCGACAAGCGCCAACCTCGGCTAACACACCGGAGTTTGTGCATGTTCTGAATAAATATGAAACAATTACACAGCGGCTCCGCGGAGTCCAGTCAGCGTCCAGCCGAAGGTCGTGTCCTACGGGAAGCGCTTAAAGATATCCCAGGGGTCTCGGCCTCGATGCTCCGCATGTTTTACGCGGCCGCTTGAATGTTTGAAGGGTAGCGGCGGGCTAGCAGCAGCAGCAACTTCGATCAAAAATCTCCGCCAGGTTGGCTCGCTCTGCTCCCGTTGGCAACCGACCTGCGAACCAGGCAGCGCGAAAAAAAGAAAAAGAAAAAGAAAAAAAAAAAAACAGGTCGTCCGTTACCTAACGGAATGGCGTTAAACCGACTTAAAGAGGAAGATGCGCCCTGGTGCAGCTGTGTGGTTGGCGGATGGTGTCATCCCCTCTCTGTCTCGTCTCATCACAGCAGAGATGCTGCTGCTGCTGCCTCAGCCTCCCAGATGCAGCGTTGTTGACTCAACACTGCTGCGCCAGCCACTTCCTACAGGTCTCTGGCGAGGAACGTGCTCCAGTCGCACATCTGCACTCCTCACACCGTTTTTATGAAGCAAAGAACATTTTTCTGCACGTTCAGGCTAGTTTATTGTTACAAAAAATCCAATTTATCCCCTTAACAACACATCTGTTTACAGATTTATTTATATAGCTCCAATTCATGAAACATGTCATCTCAAGGCACTTTCCTAAAGTCAAATCCCATCAAATCCTCCAGGTTGGTCAGAAAGTTTCCTCTCTAAGGAAACCCAGCAGGTTGCATCAAGTCTCTCCAAGCAGCATTCACTCCTCCTGAAAGAGCATAGAGCCACAGTGGACAGTCGTCTGCATTGTTGATGGCTTTGCAGCCACCCCTCATACTGAGCATGCATGAAGCGACAGTGGAGAGGAAAACTCCCCTTTAACAGGGAGGAAAACCTCCAGCAGAACCAGGCTCAGTGTGAACGCTCATCTGCAGTACCTACCCACCCGCTCGCCTGCATGCATGAATACTAACCCTTGAGGTACTCCACATTTCATGACCATCCAGGTTGATTTTATTTACCAGTTAATTCAAATTGCTGCCTGTTTTAAAAGTAGCTCATGACCAAATTCAGTCCAACACCCCTGTAACCAAAACTTTCAAGTCGATGAAGGAAATGCAATGTTCAGTGGTGTCGGAGGTCTTTATTAAGGTCTGTTGCATATCTGTTATTGTTTTGAGATTCTCCAATTTATTCCAATCACATCGATCTGTCTCTTCTAAATCCACGTTTACCCTCTGAAAGGAGTTTTTCCCCCCTCCATGAATTTTTTTTTAGCAGTCAAGTTTTTCCAGAATGGTGGCAGAATCCAAAAATTTGTGTCTGTCACCTTCTTTGTACAAGTTTGAAAAAGACAACAGGCGTAAGGGAAGTACTTCTGTTATTTTATTACAATGTCACAACAATTATGCTCCAGTCAGATGCAGTTGTACAATTTCTACCATTTCTTTTCCTTCTCTGCACTCGGATGCAGGCAAGATCGCCGTCTTCAACATCTGCTGCGTATGTCCCAAAAGCGACGTAAGGTTGGCCAGATTTGGGTAAAAAGGCTGTTTTTAATTTGTTTGTGTGTGATTTTACGCATGTTGGACTTTGAATAACTCCTCCTGGGGATTTTGAGGTATTGGCTTCAAATTTGCTCGGTATCCCTTTAAGGCATGGGGGGTTTAAAGGTCATCAAAATGAGCATGTCTAGGGGGCATTGCCAGGCCTCAAAGTGTAGTTTCTTGCTAAATAAATAAACATCAACTTTCAGAAAGAAAGCTATAATCATATCACAGTTGGTGCCAAACGATTCTATACGCCGACATCATCTGAGCCCCAAAAACACTTTTCATTGTAGGGAGTGACGGTGCAAGCTGGACTTCTTATGGATGCCTTTCTTCTTTTCACAAAGGCCAGATGTGCAGAACCAACAGCCGCCCTCTGTCAACAGATTCTCACAACTGAGCCGTGGATCTCTGCAGCTCCTCCAGAGTCACCATGAGGCTCTTAGCAGGTCCTCGCCTCAAAGCAGCCTTTCCCTTCAGGTGGACGGCCATCATGTCTCGGTAAATCTGCCGCCGCGTCCCACTTAAGGCTTATTGTTGTTCAACCCAACTGTGCATTAAACGTCTCTACGTTATCGCCGAAATTGTGAGGAAACTTGAAAATGTTAAAAAAATCTTTTTCGGTAGCTTTGAAAATAAAAAATTGAAACAGTCAGGCTTTCAAATTTCCTTTGTATCGTAACTGATGCATTAGACCAAAACAAATACAATTTGCTCGTGTTTTCTGTATTTTTACAGTGTGAAATATATTAATTTGTATGTTATAAATTGAATGTTCAGACATATACTGTCGTGTCTATAGACAAGTTTAGCTTACTGTTATTCTCTGTTAGCCATTACCTAACGTGTGGAGATCAAAACACATTTTCCTTACTTGAACGGCCGGATCTCTTGCATTTTCTCAGACATATCTACAGACTCGGGTGCAGGCGGGTTCTTATCAATATTTCTCTGGGCAGGTACCGTGCAGATATTTTCCACAGCTGTCTCATGATACCCGTCCTCCTGTCTGGACTATTCTGTCCAGGAAAGTCTCTCATATTCTTTGTTGTACTTCTGGTCCAAAAAATATGAAAAATTAACATTTTTACTATCAAACTACACCTAATCTGCACAAAAATGTAAATTTTTAAAACTAATTTCTAGCTATACCCAAAATTAACCCCAAAAAAATATGAATCAACTACATGACTATGTCGCATGCCGTCCACATTGTTGGACGCATTGTCGCATTTCAAAGAGTGAATCATTTCGTATTGAAACCCCAGGAAATCAGGAAGGGGTGGATTACTATTTAAAAGTTCTTAGACACACATCAATAGAAAAAAAAGCATAAATTATGAATAAGAAAGCTTTAGTTCATATATTATTAACGCTGTAACAAAGTGATCTTCGGAAAGCAATAATTTAATATCCAACATTGTAAATAGTATTGACATTTAATATTTTAATGCATTGTTCCCCTATTGAATAAATGTGCTCAATTTAAAAGATTAGATTTTTCTACATTTTTACAGCCAGATCCATGTTTTAACTCGTCAGCCGTTCCTTTCGTGAGACGTTTTCTGTTAAAAGTGACGTAAACGGCGTGCGGCGATGGCGCAGGGGAACTGAGCGCGACCTTAATCCTCAACGCGGCTGACCCCGGTCTGAAGTCCTTAGCTGCATGTCTCCCCCCCCCTCAAACCCCCTTACTGTGAGAAAAACAAGCCACTAGTGCCGTAAAAACCCAGAAAGAGAGTAAAAATAATGAATAAAATGATGTTTTAAACACTTTAGGTGTCCCGATGATGGCTGGTGATTGGCTCCTGCACGTGGGTATAGATAATGGATGGATAACCATAAGGGGAAATAACAGTGCAAACAGTAGTTCTTGTTTAATATTTTTACTTTAAACTGTCCAAATTATAAAATAACATGATCTCTACTTGATCTACAAAAAAAAAAGAAAAACAAGGACTAATTAGCATCAATTTTTTTTTGCTCTAACAACTGTTTAGACATGCATACTGTTGAGAAATATAAAAATATAAATATAAATACATCCCCTTAATATTCTTAATGAATCCATGATTAAGATTTGAAATATTTTGTCATAAAAGAATTAAAATGCAGTTGAGTACGATAAGGCATTAAAGATGTATCACAAGAGCTGTACAGAAGCCTAGAGTAGAGGTATCATCATTATTATCTTCTTTTTTTTAGTGTAATGGAGAAAACCTAAAATTAATTTGCAATTAATCACTATGTTTCTCAACAGGAAAAACACTTTTCCAATGAAAGATTCAAACAAATAACTACAGATTTCAAGGTCAGAAATGAACACAAAACGGAAAACTGCACCGACTCTTATTGTCCTTTTTTCCGTTGACTTAAAGTGACTTTTCAAGCCCCAAGCGTCACAACGGACGGCTGTACGCCCGTTACACGACTGATGCAGAAAAACAAGTGCTATGCAGAGTTAAAAAGACTAAATCTAAATAAAGTTTCACCCGTTGGACTGAAACACAGAGAAAACAAGAGTAAAAGATACAATGAAAAGGTGAAAAAAAAAGGGGGGGGGGGACTATGGCAATGACAGCTGCACTCAAACGAATGGCAATCTATGTGGAAAAAAAACTAAATAAAATCAACTTTTTCATAAATATTACCAGCTACAGCTAACTAACTTAGTGGAACTGCTAAGTTTTATTCTCTAACAATAAACATGGCCGAGCTTGCTTGGTTTATTCTGTTTTCATGCAAAAAGGTAGTTCAGAAGCCGAAGTGCTGATTTTTTTTTTCTTTCTCCGTAAACGCCAGACCCAGAGAGGAAGACTCAGAGCGAAACAACCCGAGGAAACCCAAACCTCCGTCCTCACCGAGTCCGACAGTTTTAAGGTGCTTGATGCTCCTGAATGACAACTCTTGTTTTTTTTGTTTGTTTTAATTATTATTATTTCTGTACCTTGAGGAAACAAATGAGCACAAACATCCCCTACAGGTGAATCCTCCCTCCTGATTAACTCCACATCCGTCTAGCGTAAAAACACATTTAGCTAGCGTTAAAATCTAGTTTCCATCTCCGTCTTGTGAAATAAAAATAAAAATAAAAAACACAACAAACATGCGAGAGGAGCTCAAACTTACACACACACACACACACAACTTCCCTTCTAATGTTTCTCTCGTTTCCTCCCCCTGAAACGTCCCGACGCGAACCGTTTGGGCTCTCAGTATTCTCGGTATGCGAGTTGCTAAAATGGAGGTAAGATCAGAGCTGGTGTGAGATTTACAGTACTTGGTGCAGTCGTAGCGAGCAGCCGATGCCAAAATAAAGGGTTGATGGGGAAGATCAGACAGAGAGAGAGAGAGAGAAAGAGGGAGAGAGGGAGGGATAACCAGGCTTTCACCAGAGTCTTCATTGGGAAATATCAGGACAGCACATCCATGTTTGTCATTAGTGTTGGTGAACCTGCTGCAGCCTCTTTGATGCTCCAGCTCTGCAGCCAAACTCCTTTTTCAAGCCGTTTTTTTTTTTCTCCTTTTCTTTTTTTAACTCAAGTGCCAACAAAATAAGAAGAAAACAATAATAACCAGCAACCGAATCAGAATCTACAAGCGACGCGCTCCCGGATCCATCCTGCTAACTGTGGGACTGCGGCGCCGCGATGCTAGAGCAGTCCGTGACGAGCAGGTCCACCACCGTGTTCCCGGTGACGTAGACGGTGGGCGCCGCCGTCACCATGTTGCTGAGGGAGACGGAGCTGCTGGCCACCACGTTGGAGGTGACGGGGCTCGGCGCGGCCTGGCTGGTGCTGTGGGTGCCCATGTGGCCCTGGAGCTGGGTGGGCGTCTTGCACTGGACGCCGCACAGGTGGCAGACGAGGACGCCGCCCGAGGCCGTGCCGCCGAAGCCACCGGGGCTCTCCTTCCACTCCTGGCCGTGGTGCTTCTGGGCGTGGACGCGGAGGTACGTCAGCGTGGTGAAGCCTGGCGGGGAGGCAGGGGAGTCATTTAGGAGAGAGACTCGCTCACAGCTAAAGCTCAAGCAGACAATGCATTGTGGGAGATTTCCCGCCCAGTTTAACAGACCATGATGTTTTCCATAATCAACTCAGGTTTACTTGCATGGAAACTGTTGTTTTTTTTGGTCACGGGTCCAAAATAACAAAATAAAATCTTTAGAAAATCAATAATTGTAATAAATGTTTTTGAAAAAGCTCACATATAATACAAAAACCTGGGATTATGCACCTATTTGTTAATTGTGGGTAGGGCTGGACGATGTAGAAAAAAAAAAGCATATCGATAAAATGGAAATCATATTGATCGATATCGATGATCATCAAAAAATTCAAAACATGTATTTTAAGTGCAGTCCTGGCCATTTTATGCTGTTCCTTAGTGGCCTATTTTTAATTAAAGAACACTGAATTCAAACACAACTCTTTATTCAACCAACATTTTACCAAAACTAAGTCTTAAAAAAAGAAAAAAGAACTCTGAAGCTCGGTGAAGGAGCGTTCCTGGGTCTGCGTTTGTGATCGGTTGTAATGACTTAATATTAAACTACAGGACAGGCTAGAAAGCAAAAGGGAGGAAAACCCTTCTTCTATCGAATGTTTTATTGAACCTTCGTTTTTTTCTACTGAACCACACGTCTATCGATCGATATAAAATGTTAGTGAATTATTGTCCAGCCCTAATTGTGGGTATGTTCTACAGCAGGGGTCACTGAGAGCTACCAGTACTGACCTTTGAACTCGAAGAGTCAGAGTTCACCTTAAATTTATGGAAAATAAACACATTTTCATGCTTTGTTATAGATATCGTCTATATAAATGCAAATGTGAATAAACAGTAAGAGTAAAGGAATAAAAGAAAGTTTTAGAAGCAGCTCACTGGTGGTTTGGGCTGTTTTTACAACAGGCTCCTGGGCCCCACATGGGGTCCTCGGGGGCTACATGTTGCCCACGGGCCCCATGTTGGTGACCACAGCTCTATACATTATATTTTGCCAAATATATGTGCATAAATAAATAATAATAATAACCTTAATTTAACCAGGTTTGTCCTATTTTGCAAGAGAGACCTGGCCAAGAGTGCTTATTCCAACCCAAAATCACATTAAACAGAAAAAAAAAAAAACAGCTAAAACTTTTTCCACTTAAATAAAACATGGACATGACGGGATCTTTCACGGGCTTAAATTCATACTTTAGCGCAGAGTAAAAAGCCGCGGTACTCACTGCGGTTACAGAGGTGGCAGACGTGGTGCTGCGATTGGTTGTGCACCCTCATGTGATCCGTGATGTAGGCGGCGGACAGGAGCTTGCCGCAGATGTGGCACGGCACCTTCTCCTCGTGACGGATCATGTGGGCTCGCAGGCGGTCCTTGGTGGCAAAGCAGGACTCACAAGTCTGCAGACAGACGGAGACGACGGAGCGATTGTTACAAAACCTGAACTTTCAGCTGCATTTCAGGTGCAACTGAACCAAGAAAAAACTACGTACCGGACATTTGAACGGTCGCTCTGAGGAGTGCACCTGCCTGACGTGACTGTTGAGATGGTCGGGCCTACAGGGGGACGCAGGAGAGGAAAACGCACGTTTAGAGCAGGAGCGGAGGCGTGGCCGTGCCGAGCGGCCGCCGCGCAGCCTCACCTGGAGAAAGCCTTGCCGCAGTGGGGGCAGATGTAGGGCTTCTCCACGCCGCCCTGGTGGGAGCGCACGTGGTGGCTCATGCGGTCCTTCCTCTTGAAGCGCTGCTGGCAGATGGGGCAGGAGAAGGGCTTCTCGTCCGAGTGGGACAGGCGGTGCCGGTTGAGGTGGTAGACGTCCCGGAAGGCCTTCCCGCACGTCTCGCAGGCGTGGTTCTTCTTCACGGGGTTGGGGTTGGGGTTTGCGGGTCGCTGGGGCAGAAAAAAAAAAAACCAACAACAACAAAAACAAGCTGCAGAGTTTAGGTCTGAAGTTTTTTACTGAATTTGAATTTTTTTGTTGAAACCATGCAAACACAGATAGTCGGCCAATTAAATAAAATGACTGAGATGAATTACTTCTGGCTAGTCTTTAGTGTTACAGAGAACATGCAGGGGAGCGTGGGGGGTGGGGGGTGGGGGGGGGGGGGGAAGCTTCGAGCACACTGTTTCTTAAACCGGGGGACCAGTGCCAAACACTGAGGCGGTCCCTCGACCAATCAGTGCTCACGGAGCTCTCCTGAAATTCAACGCAGGAGGCAAATTTGAAGCAGGCGACACGAAGATGGTTCCCCCATCCTTGTGGCGAGGCGGCTTAAGAAACAACACTCTCGAAGGCTTGGGGGTTGACGACAACCGTCTCTCACAAGGCCCTGACCCACCTGTACTGTCGCCCCTGTGGCCATGACGACAGCAGCAGGAGGCGGAGCATGAGGGTTAACAGTAGCCATGACGTTTGGCATGGCAACCCCTTCGCCATCCTGACCGCCCAGGGGAGGCTGCTGGGCGCCCGCCAGCAAGCCGGGAGGGGCGAGAGGGGGAGACACGGAGAGGTGCAGCAGGGAGAGGGGAACAGTGGGCCTCTCCGCCCTCCCTCCGGCCCCCACCGCCATCGCCGGCGGGGCCGCCACCGCCACCACCTGGCCGGCGACTCCCTCCTTTGCTCCCTCCGCCTGCACTCTGGCCCTGTCCTTCATGCGTACCCCGGTGTGGACCGACTGGTGCCGCCGCAGGTTGTAGTTGTTCTTGAACTGCTTGTTGCAGATGGCACAGATGTGTTGCACGCGGGCCGGCCGGGGCGCTGGCTTCACCGGCTCTGCAGGAACCGGGAGACAGGAGAGACGGAGTGAAACTCGCGACCCACCACAGCCGTTTACATTTGTTAAGTTCACCACAATGACCCAGCTGCAATTCACCCAACGCTTCCCACGGCAGAAACACACCCAGGAAGGCTGGATTCTGCATTTCTGAGGACTTTAGTGTCGATTTTTGAAGCAATGCTGCTGCATTTTCCAGTGTTTGAATGCAGTTTTAACACAAAACAATCGCTAAAGAATGAGAAATGATTACAGCGCCTTAAAAAAGTATTCCAAGAGGGCCCAAAGTATTTTATGTCAAACAAAAGGTTCAGAATTTAAGTGATTTTAGATATTTCTCCAAACCTTTAGGCCTACATGCATAATAGTGGTTGTTGCAGCATCACGCTGCAGGGATGGAGACAGGGAACTGATGGCTGGAGCTGAAGAAACTGGGGCTCTCCAGCAGGAACACACCCCTGGTTCATGTTTTAGAGTGGCCTAGTCAAAGCCCAGGCCTAAAAGAGAACCGAGACTCTTCTGACTTTCAGTCTCTATAGATGTGCAAAGCTGACAGAACCACCACACCCCTTTGAATGAAGTCCTATTGGGACAGAGCCATTGATTCACCCCTTTAGAGACTAGAATTTGTAGGAAAACTGTTAATCCTTAAATAAAAAGCTGGTTTAAAGAGTAACAGCTGCTAAAGTTCATATATAATAAAACAATATCTAACCGGTTGAGGTATAAAAAAGGTAGGCAGGACCAGTGCAGGACGCTTTTAACGAGCCAAACTTCAGCAAAGTCACATTTACCTCCACCAGGGGCTGAATGGTGCCACCGTCACCAACACATCATGAGACGAGTGTGAATTTTATCTGGTTTTTGAACGGCGGAGGGGGTCATGCGGAGTACTGCTGAGCAGTCACTGCTTTTCCGGTTTGTACACTAGAGAAATTCTTGCAGCAGAGCAGCAGTTCAGCGTTTAGAAAAAAACTGGAAAGCTAAAGCCTTATTTCACGATTAGCTAATGAGATGTTCTACAAAGTTACTGGGAGTGGAAGAAAAAAAATGTTTTTTTGATGCATCGATTTGCTGAAATGGACGATTCTGACTCAATTAACGAAGCACGATTATCTTAATGTTCATTTATGACCCAATTGAGGAAAGCAGTAAAACCAAACTCTAAAGCATGCAGTTTTTTTCCCTAACCTTCCTGCCATGAGTGGTTAATTATTAATATTTATATTTTCAAATATAGACAGAGGTGAAAAGCTCTAGACCAGGGGTGTCAAACTCATTCCTATATGGGGCCACTTTGGCATCATGGAGTCATTAAAAGGGCCGATTGTACGTGTATAGATGATACTTTTGGTTTCATAATTTCATTTCAGTTCACATAGAAATATAAAAAAAATCATAGTAACATAAAAATAGCTCCTTACGCCCAGTTGATACAGTTTATCTGCCAAAACAAGTTGATATTGGGTAACTTGAATGATGAGTTACACTTTAAACTCATCATTCTACTTTCTCTTTTTGGACATTTCTGGGTTGTTTTAATGTGTTGTGGGAAAACTGACATCTAGTGGCAGGATGCTGTTACTTAACCTGACCCTAGCCAGACGGATGTCGCTCTGACTAGCTTCACTCACATCCATCTGGGACCTCTCCCATAGAGAGTGATTTCTCCAACCAATTTTATTGTCCAGCCAATCAGGACGCAGGGCTGGAGTTTCATAGATGTAACGTAGTGGAGAAGCGACCATGAGACTGTTTTTATTTAGACAGCAATGGCGGCTCGCATCGAGGAAGCAAACGTTAACATTGATGCTTCTATTTCTTCCGTGTTGTCCAATCTACCTAATATTGTTTCATTAAAAGAACATCAGAGAACGGCTCTGAAGGCTTTTGTTGGTGGAAACGATGTTTTCGCCCTTCTCCCGACCGGATTTGGCAAGTTTTGTTTTCCGGGGCGCGCCCGTGGCGGAGCGGTTAGCGTGAACCATGTTAGGAGGCCTTTAGTCCTCGACGCGGTCGGCCCGGGATCGACTCCGACCCGTGGAGCTTTGCCGCCTGTCTTCCCCCCTCTTCCTGTCAGCTCACTGTCAATAAAACGTGTGCCACTAGAGCCGCAAACACATTAAAAAAAAAAAAAGTTTTGTTATTTCCTGCGTCGCTCTCACAGCTTCACGGGTTAGCTTCAGTGTGAGTGGTTGAAATAGCACGTCGATAAACATGACAGACAAGTGGCTTATCCAATCATATGCAAGGATTTTTGATAAGGCCCAGCCTTCAAAAAAGGCCATTCCTATGGATCAGTCCCAGATGGATGTGAGTGGAGCTTAGGCGGAGCGAAATACATCTGGCTAGGGTCAGGTTAGCTGTTACTACACATTTAAAGAAAATCAACATTCACTACAGGAGGCACAGTTTTATCCACTTTAAAAGAATATATGCCTCTACTTTATGACATGATATGCCTTTTTTGGCTCTTGAGGGACGGATAAATTGCCTTGACCGACCGGATTTGGCCCGCAGACCTTGAGTTTGACACGTGTGCTCTACAGGATCAAACAGAGCAACTCTGATGTACTTGGCTCAGCCTTCCTGTTACCTGTTGAAAGTTTTGCTCTTTCTCAACACAGATAAGTTTGTTCCCTACATATCTCCGCCTTGGCTGACATTTTAAAAACTATTTTTATACCAAAATGGGCTGACTGAATTTTCTCCACTTAGTAACAGCATGAAGTGTTGTTGCTGTTCATCTATAAATAATAAATATTGAATTCAATCAAATTCAGTCATGATATCTGAAGTTTTTGGGGGTTTTCTTTATAAGCTTTTCCCCACCCAGGTGTTTTTTTCCTGCATTTTCCCCCCTGAGCTTAATGGAGACAAATCGTTAACCATTCTTAAAGACAAGTATCTCTGTGTTCGGACAGCGTTGTTAAAATGGATAAAACCCACTCACTGCATCAATCTAGGTAAATATATTGCCTGCTGATCCATATCACCCTCTGCAGTACCTTTTTACAACACTTACCCATTTGTCTAATTAAACTGGGGGTGGGGTTGAGTTTTATTTGGCCCCGCTCAGTGTTTTCCATATTTAATCTGCGAGATAGCCCAGCAACGCTGAACATAAAGCTCAGAGGAGAAATTAGAGAAGTGAGACCACTGCAAATTTGCATTAATAGGTAAACGTTTGAGTCGAGTCCATATTTTTGCTTTATTCTCTGAATTACTGACAGGATTTCTGCAAAAGTCAAAGTAAAACATATTTGCCATAAGAATAGCATTAGAAATATTTTCCCTAACCTTTCCTGCCGTGAGAAGTTAATTATTAATATTTATGTTTCCAAATACAGACAGTGGTGAAAAGCTCTAAAGCACTTCGACATCATGAAGTCATTAAAAGGGCTGGTAGCACCTGTATAGAAGATACTTTTGATTTAACAATAATTTTAGCCCAGCAACGGTGAACATGAAGCTCAGAGGAGAAATTAGAGAATTGAGACCACTGCAAAGTTTGCATTAATACGTAAACGGTAAATAGGTTAACATCAAGTCCACATTTTTGTTCTATTCTCTGAATTACTCACAGGATTTCGGCAAAAGTCAAAGTATAACATATCCGCCTTGCAGAAATTAATCACTTCTGGCAAAAAGAAGTCTTTCAGACCTTAAATAACACAGAGAAAATGAGTTAGTGTGCATTTTTAAACAAATACTGATGCTTTAATTTAGGAAGAATAACCCCCAGTTAGGGTCCCAAAGTATTGGACCAGCTGGAGTCATTAAAAACAAAAAAAAAACAAGCAAACAGCGTCTGAACCAACTAGAATGTTTATAATGTTCCATGTTTTACTTTGAAGAGTCGATACGGAGGTAAGGGGGAACGTGAAGGAATAAGAACAGCGTTAGAGAATACAGGCCTTCTAAATCATTCTAAATGTGGCAACAGCGCCCCCTGCTGTTTGGCCTGTACCTGCAGTCAGTGCTATGACGAATGCTATTAATAAAATCCTGGGGGGGGGAAAAAAATACAAAAAGAAGTTTGTGTTTAATATTAATGGCTTGGTATTATTCTTGACATATGAGGCTCATAGCTAATTAAATGTTGACTGCAGGCACGAGTCGGGCTAGAAGCCATTTATATGGTTGTTAATATTAATATTAGTTAAAAAAGTGTGATAATGTTGAAACATTTTAGTTGTTAGAAACAATTGTTATAAATGAACCCATATGTGTTATAAATTGTAAAAGGGATTCTGGGAAATCTGCAGAACAACAGCATTAATGCAGTAAAACAGAAAACTAAGTCACATTTTTGAACCCTTTTGTTGGGTAGAGGACCGTGTCAGTAACTTTGATCAGACGGTGTTTCAAAGGGATGAAAAAACTGGACTGGATTATCTTTACTAAACAGACTCTAAACATAAACATAATTTATGATCTGTGATATTTTACTACTAATTATAAATAAAATAAAAACACAAGAGTTTTAAATCTCTTTAAGATGATGCAGTAAGAACCAGAGACGCGATTTAAAACCTCGATGCAAGCAAGAATCAGGCTTTGTGTTGAGATTTTACTTATTTAAGTTTGTGTCCTATGTATCTGAAAAATAGACCAAAAAAAAATCGAGTTCTGTTGTGGTAAAAAAAAAAAAGTTAATTAAATATAAATTGATCTTTAAAGCAGCGCTGCATTAAAGCATGTTACTGAGTCCACACCAGTCTCAGTATTAGCTTATTGGCCACAATTCAATAAATTAGAATATGCATTTCTAAAAGGCTTGTTTGTCAGAATAAAAGTACCTTTTAAAAAAAATAAAACTTTTAGCCCGTTATTAAACATATTTTTCGTTAAGCCCCCATTTCTGCATGAAAAATTTTGCTTTTTATTGGTCTGATGCAATATTCTAATCTTAAATGCTGTGTTACTACGAGCAGGAGGTGGGAAGAAAAAAACAACTGGAATGAAAAAAATAAGGATTTAAATACAGAGCATAGTCACGTTATTTTACTTTTTAAAATGTATACGTCAGTAGCTCACTCTGGTTGTGTACAAAGTTTTTATGAAAGATTATCACGTCCTGCTGCTGTATTAGTTGTTATTTTTGTGTTTTATGTTGTTTTTTCCTTCAATTTGTTAGTAAATAAAGCCTTTCGTGTTTGTTTACGATTTTAACTGAAGTACGTACTGCACATGTGCAGCAGGGTTTAAAACAAGGAAGCGGCTAACGGCTATTAGCAGAGTTGACTGACGTGAGTAAATATTCTGATATAAGGCTCTTAAAGTTGCTGTAGATCGTTTTATTTAATTAATAACTGTTGGTCTTCATCACGCCGAGCTGCCGCTTTACCGCGAGGCATTGCAGAGGATCAAGCTCAGTCCGGCATTATTTCATTTTGATTTATCAATTAGGCAAATCAGGATTATGATAGTTCTGTGATACTGTCGCTAGATGGCGCCACGTCTGTTTTTTTTTCTGGTCATCGCGCCCAGCGCTGGGGATATTTATCCACAAAAAGGACCATTAAACATTATCAGGAAGGAGGCTTGGTGTATATAATATTATTTTATCATGATCTAACGGTTCTTGGTCTTTTTCTATAAGCATATAACGCGGCTATGTACCCTTAAAAAACATTGTCGATCTGTGCTGATTTATGTGCGTTTCCCTTAGTGAATTGAGTTGGTGAAATAAATTAACTTTTCAATAATAGTCTAATTTATTGAACATGACTTTACATCATGTATGTGTACTCAGAGTAATACAATATTTTTAACAGGCCAAACATATTATTGCCGTGCAGAATTAGCACGAATGGCTTTTGAAATATGTCTCATCAAATAGTGCACCCACACATCTGTGATTGTGAAACACTAAATTAAATGAGGAAAAGAAAAAAAAAGTGTGGAAACTCACTTTTGTCAAAATATAAAATCAAAGTCCTTACTTTTCAAATGCAAGTTTTGCATCGGTCTATTTTTTTGTTTTATCCAGAACTGTATGTTGAATACTGTATTTTTCGGACTATAAGTCGCACTTAAAAAACCCCGTACAAGACTGCCTGACTGTAATGTCTAAACTAGAAGTGCATTCATGTAAGGCAGCCTGGAGTACGCGCTAGCAACAATAAACCTAGTAAGTTAATTCAATATAAAAGTTACGTTTATTTTGGCCTTATGTTAGAAACAGGGCAGTGTAGTCCAGCTACTCTGTCCTCCTGATAGAGACGGATAGAGAGCTGTGGACGTGAAGGAGCGCACTGCAAAAAGCAAACTAAAAGTAAAATTTTATTGAGATTAGTACATTCTTCATTGATTCGAGCAGCTAAATAATTAGCCGATGGAATGAGCGTTTTCACCCCTAAAATACGATAATTAGATATCCTGCACTTGAAATAAGATGATGGAGATGAATTGTTCTTATTTTAAGTGCAAAAAAAAATCTTTTTCCATTGGCAAATAGTCTCATTGACCTGCTCAATTCATTTCAAGATTTTTTTTTACTGACTTGTAGCTCCCATTTTGCAGTGCGGTGTGACATTCACACGCTTTATGGAAGAATATTTAACGCGCCCTATGGTCCGAAAACTACAGGCAATGCATTAAAAAAAACGTAGCCACTGCATTTTGTTTAAACGCATCGCATCTTCATGGTTTCTACAAGAACCAAAAGGCTCCAATGGTGCATGAGCCTCCCTGCTGGCAGAGAGCCTCCCTCTCCAGCTGCCTCCTCCGGGTGTTTATCCACCTGAAGAGGCTCAGCTGGGAGCGGCTGCGGCTCCACAGGTGTGGGTGAGCTGCTGTGTCCCTCACCAGGCAGGGGTTCCTCACTCAGAGCCGTGGTGTCCACAGTGGAAGGAGGCTGTGCTATGTGCTCTGTGGGTGGGGTCTGGGGAGAACTCGTATGCACTTGCATGAGCTCTGATTGGAGGCTCCCCTCCACTTGGTTTTGGGTGGGAGTACTCTGGAGGAGCAAGGAGAAGGCCATCACCAAATGTAAACACAGAAGTCACAGCATTTATCTTTGCAGAGGCAGAAACACAAGATGTCAGCCAGGCTGGGGGGCCCTGCGTGTGAGCATTGGCCTGCAGAGAGCCTACCTGGAAGAGAAAATTGCTCCAAGCAGCGTCCATTTTGCGCCACAGACAGCGGTGGAGATTATGAAGTCAGCTCCTGGTTGGGGTCGCGGAAAGCGGCCTTTGCATGGCTCGGCTCGGCCCGTCGGTGGTGATCGGGCCGCGGACGGAGGCCCGGCCCGCGGCAGGAACGATGGGCTCCCGGGTTCTGTCGTAAAGCGCGAACAAAGCCGAGTGCCGGGCTCTGGTTTTCTCATTGAGGTAGAGCTGCCGGGGCTAGCGCAGGCTGCGGAGGCCCGGCCCAGTAACGGCCTGCTCCCTCCCGAGCTTTGGCCTTTAGCTTCAATGGTTCCCGACACCCAGGGGGGGAAGAAAGCCCCCAACAAACCTCGCTTAAACACGCAAGAGCCTCGCCACGGGAGAACCCCGAAAACATCCAATAAAAAAATAAAATAACCGAACCGTGCAGTTTTTACTCTTCAGCAATACGCAACAAAACGGTAAAATTAGTAATTCCTGTAACGCAAGAGATCAAATGTGAGTTGTAATATCTCTAAAAACAAGCAGGTCATGCTTTGCTCTTTTTAAAAATAATCGGAGTCGGCTTTTTTTGTCCGATTTCCGAACCCCGGGTAGGCCGCTCGGGTGTTCTGTCGAAGCCTCGCTGCTGGATTCAAGCCCTGACCCCGGCGAGCGGCGCTCTCGCCGGGCCGCAGCCTACCGCTCCACCTCGGCCGTTCAGCTGCGAGGATGTCATCTTTCTTTTTTTATCGCCCGCTCTCCCTCCTCCCTCCCTGTCTCTTTCTTCCTTTTCTTTTTTAATTCCTCTTTCTTCTCCCCCTCCTCTCCTTTTTCTCGCACCGCTATGTCCCACTTGCTCTTAAAGGGGTAGTTTAATTTTTCGACCCCCCCCCTCCCTCTCTCTCTCTTGCGCTACTTCCGTCCTCGTTGTCCTCTCCCCTTCCTGCCCTTGTTTTCGGCCGACAGAAAATACCCCTCCCTTTCTTTGCAAGGGAGGCCAGTATGGAGGACCGAAACTGACAGAAATAACAATAAAAACAGGAATGCATAAAATGAATCAAAAATTAAACCCAGCACGCCGAAAATAAATAAATTAAAACAAATACCCTTAAAACGTACAAATTAATAAAAGAAACAATTTCATTCCTTAAGTTTATTTACATGTCTTTGTTTAAAATATATATTTTGTTCTTTATTTTACCACGTTTTATAATTTATTTGACTTTCACACTTTTCAAATACATGCGACTTGTATGTGATCTCCTGTGTGAACTGAATTCATACAACTTAAGTGTTCCGCATGTGCAGTTGAGGACGCGATGACGTCACACGTAGCAAGCGTGCTCAGTGTTTGCAGAAGTAAACATGGATTGTAATGCTGGCGTGCATTTTGCGATCTTTAATTTCTTTTCTAACCGGAGCTTTCTCTCCATTGACTGCTCTGCCCATTGTTGTCCGCCATGGGTGTCGTTTTTCATCCCGCTTCTGCATAGCAGGACGCAGAGTAGTGACGTTTGTCGACTATCAGTGACGTACAGGTCGGATGAATGCGACCTGGCCGTACAGACACAGGTCGCATTTGAAAAGATCAGACACGTATCGGAATTAGGACCACATATCCAAGTGGCCTGGTTCGCATTTGAAAAAATCCAATCTGTGTTGTTCAGACTGTCATGAAAAGATCAGATCCAGGTCGCATATGGGCAAAAAAATTAAATTGGGTCACTTCAGGCTGCAGTGTGAACGTAGCTTATGTTACCATTTGGGGAACAATGGGGCGGTGGGCAGCACTGTTGCCATGCAGCAAGAACATCCTGGGTTCAAGTCCTGCCCTTGCCCTGGGTCTTTCTGCATGGAGTTTGCATGTTCTCCCTGTGCATGCGTGGGTTCTCTCTGGGTACTCCGGCTTCCTCCCACAGTCCAAAAACATGACTGTTAGGTTAATTGGCTTCTCTAAATTCTCCTTAGGTGTGAGTGTGTGTGAGAATGGTTGTTTATCCTCTGTATTGCCCTGCGACAGACTGGCGACCTGTTCAGGGTGTACACCGCCTCTCGCCCATTGACAGCTGGAGCACCCCTCGTGACCCCACAAGGAATAGACGTGTTAGTTAGCCAGAGGAAAATTTTCATCTGCAGTCCCTTTGGCAGGACAAAATTCATGCTACACGCCACAGTCAACAGATAAAAACAGCAAACATACAGAAGGAGTTCAATATGACACTCACCCATTACCCATAAACAATCTTACAATATCAGTCCATTCAAAAAAATCATTCATACATACACAAAGCCAGTACCATGGACAGAAAAATTAATGGTTACAGTGTTGAGAGCTTTTTAGTAGTTCTTTTAGTTTATTTTAAAAGTTCCTTAAAGAAGCACAGGGTTTGATATCATCAGGAAGCATGTTCCACCTGTTCCACCTCTATGTATTTCCAACACATTATTCAAGCCTTTCATTTTAATTTTACACTTTTTCCATGTTTTTCTTTCGCTTATAGATGCATGTCTCTTTTATTTCCCCCTTGAATTTTCTTACTTTGTTTTTTTTCTGACAAGCCTTTTTATTTCGATACATTCTTTTCACGTGTTTTGTTTTTTTCATTTTATATGCATTTCTCCCTCATTATGCAAATAAAGTGGGCTTCCCTTTGTTGGGTCAGCTCCTCTACCATTGGTCAATCAGAGTTAAGGTGCAGGATCCATGGTCGAATTGATTGTGCTGCCTGCGCTTCCTCCATAGCAGCTGAAGGCTCCTTCCAAATACCCTTAATAATAGCTTCTAGTTACTGTTCCTTGACCTTTCATGGGTTCAACTGTAAGAACTCTATCGTGGGGAGGAAAGGAGTTTGGACTGCTGTGGCAATCTCGGAAGGGTTCAACTCCACCGTCATTATGTGACGGAAACAACACGAGTCAAATTCGGGTCTACAGCCTTCCGAAAATGAACTACAAAGTGCACGCTCTCTTCTCTCCGGACATTTTCTGTGATTTCCAGGAGAGGGCTGTGCTGATACCTCATGTCACGCTAAGGATTGTGGGATTCCTTAAGGCTTCTTAGTCCTGGCAAGGGACGTTGCGGGGTTCCTATGCAAAACTAGCCGCAGGAGGGAGCACACAGGCTACTTTTCCTACCTCCTTCCTTACTGACTGCACTATTCGGACAGCACTTATCTTGCCGACCGCTGACGCACTTCGGCTTTGGCTAAAGAGACTTTACTCAATAAGGGTATTCAGATTGAGCCGAAGTATAGTATTGGAGGGAACGGAATTGCACACATGTCCTTCACCTTCCTTTTGACTTATTAATAGCAGAGGAGCTGACCTAACGAAGGAAAGCACACCTGATTTGCATAACGAGGCAGAAATGTGTAAGGAAAAATAAACAAGGAGACAGAAAAATGTAAAAAAGAATACATGGTAATAGAAAGGCTTGTTGTGGGAATAAACAAGGTAAGAAAATTCAAGTAGGAAATAAGGGTTATAAAGTCATCAAGTAGCCAAAAAAAAAAAACACCTGAGAGAAAACAAATCTGTAAAATTAAAAATTAAATAATGTTAATAGAGAAAAACAAATGTGAAAGTCAACTGAATAGTAAAACATGTGGTAAAGTAAATAACTTAGATATCTTAAGCAAAGACAAATTAATACATCTAAAACTTATAAATGTTCAAATTAAATGGTACATTTTAAGTGTATTGGTTTATTTATTGTGGCATTTATGTATTTCTGCTTTTATTTTTTATTGTGTCAGTTTCAGCCTTCCATAGACCAGGCCGCGCTGTACTGAGTGGATCTGCATCGGGGAAAACAAGCAGTGTGGCTTTCCATTAGCTGAGGGATGACAGACGCATCTTAAAGGGCAATGCGCACAGGTTCTCCCAGTCATAATAATGATGTCAGACTGTTGTTGCAGTGCAGCACAGTAATAGCTCAGGAGATGTTCACGCAATAAGAGGCCCGTTGTATCCACATCGCAAACAACAACACGGCACAGGAAATATGGGCAAATTCAGAGCTGCCACTTTATATCTATAAAACCGAAAAATATTGACATGTTTTTGCTTTCTCCCACGCATTTATGGTACCAAAAGTGTTATGTATTTCTTTAACTGGATGGCACTGTGTAGAGGGATGCCATTAGTGCTTAAAAGAAAAAAAAAGTAGGGATATGAAAATCTGCTCAAATGTTAATATTAAATTGGCAGTTATATGGCCGATAACCTCTATATTTACTGATGTCATATATAGTTCCCTAAGATTTCGCCACAAAACCACAAAAAATATGACATCACTTCTCTGCCTAAAGCCTGATTTATGCTTGACGCATCCGCGCGGCCATGTTGCATCATTTTGGCTTCCACTCCCCAAAAGTTTCCGCACCTGGAAAATTTGTAACTACGCGGACAGTACCGCGTGGAAAAAGATGGCGGACAAGGAAGCGTCCCTTCTAACGGAGGTTGCTAAATATACACGTCTTTATGATTCGACCCATAAAGATCACCGTGATCAACAAATTGTTAACAATTCCCAGACAGAAATTTCTATCACTCTTTGAAGAAAGTAAGAGGCTTAATTGTTGGAAAAAACTGTTTTGTACATCTACGTGTAATGGGGTGGAGTACGCTTGGCATAAGAGCGCAACACTGCCCTCTAGAGTCTAGGAGAATAGTGCTACTTCAGAGAAAACGCTGCATGGAGCATAAATGCAGCAATTCCAGTTGCAAGGGGGTTTAGATCAGTCTCTATTAGCTTTCCACGTCGTTCTACTGGGGTTTTTGCCAATTTCTCCAAGCTAAACTGCTCCGGCTCCTTCTTACTGGGTGGTTTTCACTTGGGGAACAGGTGTTATTTAAGTCTAACAGATTCTCAACTGGACTGAGGTCTGTACTTTGACTAGGCCATGCCAACACAGTTACATGTTTCACCTTAAACCACTCAAGGTCAGCTCATTGTCACTGACAGGTCACTGACGTGTTGTTTCTTTAAGTGCAACCAGTTTGCATGCTTTTTTTAAAAAAGTAATAATAACTAATTCGATTTTACAGGGAGGATTATTCTATCTCCATATAAAGAGACTGGAGTTCCACCATTGGGTTATTGATCATCTCTGATCAAGGGCCTTCTGCCCTGATGACTCTTGTGTGGTTTGGAAATCAGATCCTCCCATTTCTGAATAATTCAACGTGGCTGAAATAGTTTTGATATCCTTCCCCAGATCGGCGCGTTGATACAACTCAGTCTCTGGACTGTACAGATAGGTGATGACGTGATGATCTGTGTTAAGAAGACAGGCTCAGTTTTGAGCGTCGTGGTAAAGGGCATAAATACTAATGTTTGCCTTCTTTTTCTTTTCTTTTAACTAAATTAGCAAAAACTTAAGAAAAACAAAAACATTTTCCCTTTATCATTGTGTGAAGAAGTTTGAGGGGGCAATTTGATTTAATCCACTTATTATAATGTCATTTCACGAGTTGCAAAAATGTGTAAAGTCTGCTGTGCATGTGTATTCAGTCCTGATGAGCCAGGACTCTACAGAACCATGTTTCGCTGCAGTTAGACCTACAGGTCTTTTGAAGAATGTGTCTACCAGCTTTGCACGTCTAGAAACTGACATTACTGTCCATATTTTTGTGGAATACACCTCAAGAAAGGTGCTTACTTTGACTAGGCCATTTAATCACACAAACATATTCTAAACCATTCCATCACATCTCTCCATAGGTTGCCTTATTCTTAGAAATGTTGTAAATTAGGTTATTTGAGAAAAAAATAAATATGAGGGAAATAATGTTTAGGAAAAATTTTCAGACATTAAACTTTCTGTCGACGACTTTCTTAAATTATATTTTGGGTAAGAAGCACAATTGTAAAACCCTGAATCTAAATCCCAAAACGGATTAGATTTAGCTGCCTTGTGTTTGACCAAATGTTTAGTCCTCCCCTTTCATATCCACCTGCATCAATTAACTGAACTCCCTCATCATCAGTCAGTCGGTTCTGCAGAGGCTCGTTAATGAGCTTTTTGTTTGATTCAGGTGTGTTGGAGAAGGGATGCATCTAAGAGCTGGACCCCTGGTCTAAAGTAAAAATGGCTCAAGTTGAAACCATGGAAATGCATTAGACAACTAAGTTAGGAAACATTGGCAGATATGTTTAAGATATAAAGCAACATGAAAAAGTATTTACCCCCCGAGAGCAGGGGTCTCCAACTCCAGTCCTCGAGGTCCGGTGTCCAACACGTCTGAATCAAACGGCTGAATTAGTAACACACAATGCCTTGATCTAAAGGTTTTCAAGAGTCAGTATTGAAAGGGTTATGAAGCTACTTCCAAGGCTTTGGGACTCCAGAGGAACTAAAGTGAGAACCGTTATCCTCAAATGGGCAAAACATGGAACAGGGACGATACAAAAACGAGCTACAAAAACGACTCCATAAACCAGGAGGTCACAGAAGAATCCAGAACATCTGGAGCCCATAAGGCCACTACTGACTAAAAAGAAATCAAAGGCCTTTTCCCTCAATTGTAGAAGAACAAAAAATCTTGAAGTGTTTGGGGGAAAATATTCACAGCATTTCAGGAAACAAACTTCATACCATCAAACATGGTGGTGGTAGTGTGATGGTTTGGGGCCATTTATCTGGATGACTTGCAGTAACTAATAATAACTGGGTTTTGGGGCAGGGCAGTGACCGGAGCACACAAGCAGTTTCCCTTAATTCCCACCTAAAAAAAATTGAAATTGCAGAGCAGCCCAGTGAAAGTCTGAACTTTGACGAGGCATGGCGTCTCCATATGATCGATATGTTGCAGCATGACCCTAAACGGGCAATTTATGCTTGAAAACTCTCCACTGTGGTGTAATCAAATGTATTCTGCAAAGAAGAGTGGGTCACATTCCTCCAAACTGATGTGAAAGCCTGATTTCCAATCATCACCAGCCGTTGATAGATGTTACCGTCATGGGGGCCAAAAGCAGTAATTTGGGGTGGGAATACTTTTCAGGAAGGGCCAGATTGGTCTGAATAGATGTTCTCCTTGAACAAATGAAATCATGATTTAAAAACAGCTTTTTGTATTTAGTCAGGTCTGTTTAAAGTTTTTAAGCATTTACATTTGAATAAAAAGGTGAAAACAGAAGAAATTCATAAGGAGGGACTGTAAAGTTATTCATTTATTAGTTATTGAAATGTTAACACTTGTTCCCTTTCCTGCAAAAATACGACTGTTAAATAAAACACATCAAAGCAGGACAAGTTAATGTGTTAATATCAATTTATTATCTTTTTTTTTTAAATTACTTTTGAAGTCACTCGTTTTTCCATTTCCAACACACACATCAGCCCCTCTGTTCCTCTTCAAGCTTATATTCAATTCGGCGTCTCCACCCTTCCCAACCAAAAATCTCAGCACGATGAGCCCGTGTCGGCGCCCGTCATCCTTAACCGAAGCAGGGGACCAATGCCCGCCGTGGGCATCGACTGACACCGACATCTAAGGCCGCCCCAAGCCCGTCAAGTCTTAGTTTATACAAGGAGTTTTACGCATGCACCGAGATTCCAACCAAGCATAAAGTATCAATGTTATACAGGGGAGTTTGTCTTGAGCTGGTGTTTCTTAGTCAGCAGGGTGATTATCTTTCTTCTTCTTCTTCTTCTTCTTCTTCTTTTTTCCAACCTCTCCCCCCCCCCCCCCCCCCCAAAAAAAATGAAGCTCTCCTCTAAATTAACATCATGCCCACAATAGTAAAAAAAAAAAAAAAAAAAAAAACTACAAAAACTACAAAAACCTTGGAGGGAACACTGATTGTTGTGGACGGGCTACTGGGGTCACTGCTGCTGTGCCGGCACCAGCGGGGGGCCACAGCAGCTCAGTCGGGGGCCCGTCCTGTCAGGCCTCCATCTACACCCCCCCCCCACTGCCTGCATGCTGCATCCTTCGGCAGTTTGATCCTCGCTAGATACATATAAATAAAAAAAAAAAAATGAAGTAAAACAGCATTTACATTCCAGTGGCCATTTTTTTCCTCCAAGAGAGTCCAGAGGAAGGGGGTCGGAGGTCAAGCGAGCAGGAGTGCTTTTAATCTGAAATACAGTCGTTATCAAGTCTTTAGAAAATGTGGCATTATAACTGGACTTCACCGCTCGACACACGCACATAAATATTAACAATTATTAATTATCCCCTATTAATATTCACTGATATCTTTGAAGACACACCACACCTGACAATGCAACAGATTCATCAGCTATTGTTATTATAATTCATTATTTTACAGCAATAGTGGGCCCTTTGCTTCTCGCAAGAGAGAGAGAAAAACAAAAAAACGTGAACAGGATCACGACAACAGTTACACCAGGATTAGTTAGGGTAATATCGACACCTATTAGAAAATGCAGCTGGAGTTCAACGCGCTTTGGAGTTTATAAAAAAATTACTATCATTGTCTTTGCTCATCTATAAAACCAAAAGATTTTCTTTTGTTTTTAATATTCCCATAAATATGTACAGTAAAAGGTACAAAAAAAAAATGGGACAAGTGATTCTAAATGCCAGTAAAGTGGGACAGATACAGTACTTTTCAATGTGTTGCTCTTTTTTTTCTTTTCTTCCTATTTTGTGTACATCTATCTCATGCACTGGAGTGACGCTTATGTTGTCGAGATATTCAGTACGCCATTGATGTCAGAAAGCAGAAGCTTTTTTTTAAAAGTATTTATACACGTCCAGAACATCTCTCCTCGTCCACGCTGCGCTTTTGGACGAGTCCCTTTACTATACAAACATTCTGCATTTTCAGTTCAGCCATTAAATAAATTAATTTAAAAAAAAGTGGATGGCACAACATCCCTTTAAGAACCCCTTAAAGGCATTGGTGACGTTCCAAGCAAGTTGTTTTTGTGTTTTTACACAGTTAAAAAACAACAAACAAACAGCATTTTAAAAATGTCTGAATCCTATCAGACTAAAGTAGCACATCATCTTTGACTTTCATCTTTTTTGTTTGTCTCAGGACTCGCTGTGCTGCTTCTGGACACCACAGATGAGATAAAATGTATCCCTTTTTTCCTCCCATGTCCGCTTTCTTTCTCCATTCCAGCAAAGAACATCATAGAAGAACACAGCAGGGTTCCTACACAGTCTTCAAGGCTAAAGTCAACTCTTTTTCTAGACTCAGATACCAAGAGTCCCGTTTTAACCCATTCTAAAAAATATAAACACACACGTTAGCTATAAATTCATGGTAAAGAGCTGTAGCAAATGCATAAATAGATGGGAGGAAGGAGGGAAGGAAGGAAGGAGGGATGGAAGGAGGGAAGGAAGAAGAATTGAGGGAAGGGAGGAAGGAAGGAAGGAAAGAAGGGAGAGAGGGAGGAATGAAAGGGAGGAAAGTAGGAATGAAGGAATGGGAAGAAGGATGGAAAGATGAAAGGGGTAGGAAAGGGGGGAGAGAGGAAGGATGGAAGGGAGAAAGGGTGGAGGAATGAAAGGGAGGAAAGAAGGAAGGAAGGAAGAGAGAAAAATTTAGGACAGAAGAAAGTAAGAAAGGGAGGAAGGAAGGATGGAAAAAAGGAAGGGAGGAAGAATGAAGACATGGAGGAAGGAAGAAAGGAGGGGAAGAAAGTTGAAAGGAGGAATGAAGTAATGGGAAGAGGGAGCGAGGAAGAAAGGATGGAAAAAAGGAAGGAAGAAAGGTAGGATGGAAGGAGGTAAGGAAGAAAATTTGAGGGAAGGAAGGAAATAAGGGAGAGAGGGAGGAATGAAAGGAATAAGGAAGGAGGGAAGGGAAAGAAAAGGGAACAGAGGAAGAAATTAAAGTAGGAATGAAGGAATGGGAAGAAGGATGGAAAGATGAAAGAGAGGGAGGGAAGGGAGGAGAGAGGAAGGATAGAAGGGAGGAAGGGTGGAGGAATGCAAGAGAGGAAGGAAGGAAGAGAGAAGAATGAAGGACAGAAGAAAGTAAGAAAGGGAGAAAGGATGGAAGAAAGAAAGACAGGACAGAAGGGAGGAAAGAATGCTATGTAATATGGAATAAAGATAAACATTTTTCATACTCTTCTCTTTTTCCAAACACTTCCAGACCAGGAAATGTTAATTTCCATGAAGTTAAACTCCTCAGTTTTCCCGACTGCGTAGGAACCCTGAGACATGGCCGCTGCCCCCACTCTGCAGCTGCAGGAGGAAATGTCAAACGTTGCCCTGATCACACGTCCCGCCTTACTTCTTCATACAGTAACGGAGATAAAAACACTGAACAGAAACATCTAATATCACCGTGATCCAGAGGTGATGCAGGTGGTTACATTCCTCCCCTTATGTCAGCGGGAACGGGAGAAAACCTCCTCTACCCACCCTGAGTCTGAAGAGGCAGGGTGCAGCTCAATAACGCCAGCTTGCCTCCTTCCCTCTGATCGCTCTTGACTTTTTGTGCACGAGGATCTGCGTCTCAACCGTTCCACGAGATGAAGTCCATCTAAAAGGACGGAGAAGGCGGTGAGCTGAGAGAACTGAGATGCAGCCGGTGGTAGCTACCTTCCCAGATGGGTCCCACCCTTCCTGCTGCCCCACCTGGGAAGGACGCTCCGCCTCTCTCTAAGAGTAGGAGAGGTGGGAGCCGTTGGAGATGTGCGACGTGACCGAGGTGCTTCGGCTCAGGACGCCGTCGCTGCCCCCAGCGCCTCCGGGCCCCCCGCCGGATGCCGTCCTCCTCAGAGGCTGGGGGCTGTTCCTCAGGGCCATCAGGTTGGGGGTACCGCGAACAGCCAGCCCACCGCCTCCGTATATCCCGCCCTGCGAGGAGGAGGAGGACGAGGAGGAGGAGGATGGGCCGGAGATGGAAGGGGGAGCGGGTGGCGGAGGGGGAAGGATGGCGAGGGACTGGGAGGAGGAGCGAGAGGGGAGGTGATGGGAGAAGGGCAGGGGGTGTGGGTGGGCCAGGTCACCGCCGGAGCCTCGCACTCCGGCCCACTCCCGCTCCCTCTCCTTCTCCCGCTCCCTGTCCCGATCCCTCTCCCGCTCGCGGTACAGCTGCGGCGTGCTTTGATGGTGGTAGTGCTGGGGCAGGTGATGGCGCTGGTGATGGGAGGAAGACGAGGAAGAGGAGGAAGAAGAGGAGGCAGAGGAGCGTGACGAGTGGTGCACGTCCCTGCCGTCCCGGCCGTGCCCCACAGCCATGCCGAAACCGTGGGAGGAAGAGGAGGACGACGACTCGCTCCTCCGATCCCCTGCACCGCCGCCGCTGCTGTTGTGGCTGCGGCGGGACAACTGCTGTGACGACATGTTCTGTTGGTGAACGCCGTGGCTCCACTGGCCGGCGGAGCGGGAGCCAGAGGGCTGAGCGTTGGAGTAGCCCTGCTTGGCGTAGGCATCGCCGGGCATGCCCATCAGCGCCATGTTGCTAAAGCCCAGACGGAGGCTCTCGGAGTCAAAGGCCTCGATCTCACTGGCCTGCCGCTCCAAGAGGGTGCGGATGCGTTCTGAGCGCTCATTCTGCAGGGACAACATCTCCTCCTCGATCTGGGAAAACAACAACAACAAACTTAAACTATCCCTGATGCACCTCCAAGATTAGTGATGGCGACCTCTTACCCAAACCGTTATTAAGTTATTGCTGATGGCTGCTGCAACGTTATTGGCTTGATGTTAACTATCCACCGTCACCACCCGGCTGTGGGCGATTTGGGATCGCTGCAAAGTAAATGACTTGATCCCATACACTGTCGTCACATGCTAACTTGCTCAGGAGTTGCTCCAAAGCGAACTGCTCGATGCAAACAGCCGGTTACGTTTTTGCCCCGTGCTTGCTCAGGATGAGGGATTGCTGCAAAGTGAACAGTTTGTTGCAAGCCAACCGTCTACTGATGGCTCATTCTTCTTCAGGAGATGGAATTGCTGTAAACTCAATGACATGATGCAATTTTTAGCTGTATTCAGAAAAAGGAGGTTTCAAAAAACGATCTCTGTGGGAGCTGATGGCCTGTAAAAACTCTGACCAAACACTGCTCTTCGCACTGGAGGTCAGTGCGAAGAGCAGTGTTTTACTCTCACCCCCCTCTGTCCTTCAGTTTCTGGGGGAATCGCTCACCTAATGCCAGTCTGCGTGCTCGTTCCTTCATAGTTTCCACTTGCTGGCTGCTTATTTCTAGTGTTTATGTATCCGGTTAGCTTAGCGGTTAGCTTCGGTGTTAGCCGTTCATTGTAGCTGCGCTGCTCAATTCAATTCAATTCAATTCAATTCAATTTTATTTATATAGCGCCAAATCATGAAACATGTCATCTCAAGGCACTTTACAAAATCAAGTTCAATCATATTATACAGATTGGGTCAGATTATACAGATTGGTCAAAATGTCCTATATAAGGAAACCAGTTGATTGCATCAAAGTCTTGACAAGCAGCATTCACTCCTGGGGAACCGTAGAGCCACAGGGAGAGTCGTCTGCATTGTACATGGCTTTGCTGCAATCCCTCATACTGAGCAAGCATGAAGCGACAGTGGGAAGAAAAACCACCCATTAACGGGAAAAAAAAACCTCCGGCAGAACCGGGCTCAGTATGAACGGTCATCTGCCTCGACCGACTGGGGTTACAGAAGACAGAGCAGAGACACAACAAGAGAGACAAAAAAGCACAGAAGCACACATTGATCTAGTAATCTGTTCTACATTAGATGGTAGTAACGGGTGAGCCGTCTTCTCTGGATGATGTCAAAGTTAACAGAACGCCAGACCAGGTGTACCTACTATGAAGAAAAAGAGAGAGAGCAAAAAGTTAAAAGCTGAAATGACGACAGTCATTTCAATGTAATACAATGCAAAACTGGAGAACCGTAGAATGAAGAACAGTAGAAATCAGTAGAGTGAGAAAATTAGACCCTGATGTCCTCCAGTAGCCTAAGCCTATAGCAGCATAACTATAGAGGTAGCTCAGGGTAACATGAGCCACTCTAACTATAAGCTTTGTCAAAAAGGAATGTTTTAAGATTAGTCTTAAAAATAGATAGGGTGTCTGCCTCACGGACCAAAACTGGGAGTTGGTTCCACAGGAGAGGAGCCTGATAGCTAAAGGATCTGCCTCCCATTCTACTTTTAGAGACTCTAGGAACCACCAGCAGACCTGCAGTCTGAGAGCGAAGTGCTCTGTTAGGAACATACGGAGTAATCAGAGCTCTGATATATGATGGAGCTTGATTATTAAGGGCTTTATACGTTAGAAGAAGAATTTTAAATTCTATTCTTGATTTAACAGGAAGCCAATGAAGGGAAGCTAAAATTGGAGAAATATGATCCCTCTTGTTGATTTTCATCAGAACTCTTGCCGCAGCATTTTGGATCAGCTGAAGACTTCGAACTGCATTTTGTGGACTTCCTGATAGTAAAGAATTACAATAGTCCAGCCTTGAAGTAACAAATGCATGCACTAGTTTTTCAGCATCACCCCTGGACAGAATGTTTCTAATTTTGGCGATATTCCGGAGGTGAAAAAAGGAAACTCTGGAAACCTGTTTAATATGGGATTTAAATGACATGTCTTGGTCAAAAATAACACCAAGATTTTTTACTTTATTACCAGAGGCCAAGTTAATGCCATCCAGATTCAGTGATTGATTAAGAAGTTTATTTTTTGAGGACTCTGGCCCAAAGATTACAACTTCTGTCTTGTCAGAATTTAAATGCAGGAAATTTAAAGTCATCCAGCTTTTGATGTCATCAAGACATGACTGCAGTCGAAGTAACTGATTGGATTCATCAGGATTTATGGATAAATATAGCTGAGTGTCATCAGCATAACAGTGGAAATTAATCCCATGCTGTCTGATAATTTTGCCAACCGGAAGCATATATATAGTAAATAGAATTGGTCCAAGGACTGAACCCTGTGGTACTCCACAGGTGACCCTAGAGTTTGAAGAAGATTTATTATTAACATGAACAAACTGGAATCTGTCCGACAGATAAGATTTAAACCAGCCTAATGCTTTCCCCTTAATCCCTACAGTATGCTCAAGTCTTTGTAGGAGAATAATGTGATCAACTGTGTCAAATGCAGCACTGAGATCTAACAGGACAAGTACAGACACAAGTCCATTATCTGAGGCCATGAGAATATCATTGGTGACCTTCACCAGAGCTGTTTCAGTGCTATGATGAGCTCTAAAGCCTGACTGAAACTCCTCAAGTAGGTCATTACTTTGTAAATGTTCACAAAGTTGATTAGCAACTACTTTCTCAAGAATTTTAGATAAGAAAAGAAGATTAGATATAGGTCTGTAGTTTACTAGCTCATCTTGATCAAGAGAAGGTTTCTTAAGTAAAGGTTTAATAACAGCTACTTTAAAAGCCTTTGGTACATATCCATTTACTAAGGATAGATTAATCATGTCTAAAATAGGACCACTGATCAGAGGGAATACCTCCTTAAACAACTTGGTTGGGATTGGGTCTAACATACAGGTAGAAGGTTTAGATGAAGCTAAAATTTTAGATAGCTCAGAAAGCTCTACTGCTTTTAAACAGTTCAGACACTGCGCAGGTTCTAAGGATTCCTCCAATGCTGCCTCACTTACTGAGGACGAGGTAATCATGTTTGGGAGGATGCCAATTATTTTATTTTTAATGGAATCAATTTTATTTATGAAGAATCCCATAAAATCATTACTGCTAAGAGCTAAGGGGATGGCTGGATCAACAGAGCTGTGGCTCTGGGTAAGTTTGGCAACTGTATTGAAGAGAAATCTAGGATTATTCTTATTCTCCTCAATTAATGATGAAAAATATGCTGCTCTAACTCTGCGAATGGTCTTGTTATACAACAATAGACTGTCCCTCCAGATTAGGTAGGATTCCTCTTGGTGTGTAGAGCGCCATTTTCTCTCCAATTTCCTAACATTGTGCTTCAAGGAATGCAGCTCTGAATTAAACCAAGGAGCCAGCTTCCTGTGAATAATCACCTTCTTTTTCAAGGGAGCTACATTGTCTAATGCAGAACGCAATGACAAAGTCATACCGTTTACAAAGACATCTATTTGTGAATTGGAAGAAACAACATTGCTGCCATCTACAGGGCATTTCTGCAATACGGAGGATATTAAAAAGGGGACAGACTCTTTAAGTTTTGATACAGCATTATCCGATAAAGATCTACTATAATGGAACCCTCTTTTGGGGGTGGAGAACTCCGTTAGATTAAACTCAAATGTTATTAAAAAATGATCAGATAGGACAGGGTTGTGAGGAAATACTGTTAATTCTTCACAATCAATGCCATATGTCAGCACAAGGTCTAAAGTATGGAGCCAAGAGTGCGTCGGTTTATGCACATTTTGAGCAAAACCAATTGAATCTAGGATAGTTTTAAAGGCTACACTAAGGTTATCACATTCTGTGTCAACATGGATGTTAAAATCACCCACTATAATAACCTTATCAGTATTTAACACCAAATCAGATAAGAAGTCTGACAGCTGATCCAAAAACTGAGTGCAAGGGCCTGGTGGACGATACAAAACAATAAACAGAAGAGGTTTTATTGCTTTGCAGTTTGGATGAGGGAAACTGAGGGTTAAATGTTCAAAAGAACTGTAGTTATTAATTGGCCTGGGACTAATTAATAAATCAGACTGAAAGATGGCTGCCACTCCTCCTCCTCTTCCCACAGATCTGGGAATGTGGAAATTTGAATAATTGGAGGGAGTTGACTCATTTATACTAACGTAGTCCTCTTGTAGCCAGGTTTCTGTGAGACAAAACAAATCAATCTGTTTATCAGAAATCAATTCGTTAACTAACAAAGTCTTTGGAGGGAGAGACCTTATATTTAATAGACCACATTTAATTGTTTTATTTTTAGGTTCAAGGTGAACCGTATTGATTTTTATTAGGTTTTTATGATTTGTTCCTTTTAGATAAGTTTTTGATCTGTTAAGTTTTGGCCGTGGGAAAGACACCGTCTCAATAGGATAATGGGTGGGTAACAGTACAGAAGCTGCAGAGAGGTGTGTTAAACTACGGCTCTGCTTCCTGGTCTGGACCCTGGGTTGTCAGCATTTAGGAGAACTAATAAAACCGGCCAGATTTCTAGAAAGAGGAGCTGCACCATCCAAAGTGGGATGGATGCCGTCTCTCCGGATCAGACCAGGTTTTCCCCAGAAAGTTCGCCAGTTATCAATGTAGCCCACGTCGTTTTCAGGACACCACCTAGACAACCAGCGGTTGAATGATGACATGCGGCTAAACATGTCATCACTGGTCAGATCAGGCAGGGGACCAGAGAAAATTACGGAGTCCGACATTGTTTTAGCAAACTCACACACCGAAGCAACACCAACTTTAGTGACCTCCGATCGGCGTGACCGGGTGTCATTACCGCCAGCGTGAATAAAAATCTTACTGTATTTACGCTTATCCTTAGCCAGCAGTTTTAGGTAAGATTCTATGTCGCCCGTTCTGGCCCCTGGCAGGCATTTAACTATGGTCCCTGGTGTCTCTAGTGCCACGTTTCTGACTATTGAGCTCCCAATCACCAGAGTCGGCTTCTCAGCGGGTGTGTCGCTGAGTGGGGAAAATTTGTTAGAAACGCAGACGGGTTGGTGGTGAACTGGGGGCTGAAATCTAGAGCTATGCTTCCTACGAACTGTCACCCAGCCGGCCTGCTTACCCGGCTGCTCGGGTGCTTCTGGAGGACCACTAAGTGAAGTAACGCTAGGTCTATGTGGCTCCGCGCTAGCAAAGGGGCGGCTATCAGCTGGTCTTTCCATAGCACGGAGCCGGGTCTCTAATTCTGACACCCTCGCCTCCAAAGCTACAAAAACACTACATTTATTACAAGTACCATTATCACTAAAGGAGGCAGAGGAATAGCTAAACATCTGACACAGAGAGCAGGAGATAAGGGGAGACTTAGTAAGAGACGGAGAAGCTGAAGTAACAGTAGGAGAGGAAGCCATTGTGGAGCTAAAGCTAGGCTAGGCTAAAGCTAGGCTAGCGCCCTTCTACCACGCCAAGAGAGCAAACCGTGAAACACGAGGAGTTCCCAAGCGTGATGTGCAGCAACAGAAAATGTTTTAAAAGTGCTTATGTGTTAGAAACAGATGTTATAGCAAAGAGATTAAAGATAAAAGCGAGAGAATCTGGAGCAACAAACCGTTGCTCACGCAGTGAAAACAGGAAGTGATGCAATACGCCTTACCGCAAACAGGAAGTGACACACTCCAAGGGCAAGTCCCCCGACTACGAATAGCGGGGATGTGTGCTGCTCTCACCGTACACCTTGAACATGGCTGAGAGTCGCAAGAAGCAAACCGCGTACAAGTTTATGAGAAGAAGAGGAAGGCCTCAGTTGAAAGAAATAAGACCTGAGAGGATTTGGGAGATTTTTTTAATGCGATCCCCCCTGAGGAGCGGAAGAGCAGGTAAGAAGATCTCGCGCATTTATTCAAAAAGGGACTTGGGGAAACTTCGGGAAAAATCGCCGACCCTAGCTTTAATAAAAACTAAATCTGACTGCACTGGTTTATAACAAGTATTGAAATGTCCATAACTGAATTTAAATCCATGTGATTGGCTTAATTTATACATGTGCGTTCTATTGGTTTGTCTTTTACAGTGATGAGATTTGTTGTAAACTGGCGTTATATAAATAAACTGAACTGAAAGTCAGTTGAAAGTAATATGATAGGGACTAATGAGTTCTTAGAATTTTTTTTTGACCAATCTGTATAATCTGATTGAATTTTGACTTTGGAAAGTGCCTTGAGATGACATGTTTCATGAATTGGCGCTATATAAATAAAATTTAATTGAATATTTTTTTTATTCAATTGAGTTAAAGTCAGAGAAGTAAGCCTGGCCTTTTACCCAACAGAATAACTGCAGTATGGACGTTTTAAACAAAAAGAGGAGACGTGTGATTGGCTGATCAGTCCCTCCTGACGTCTCCCCCAGAAGCTCCCAGTGGGCAGCTCAGTAAGAGAAATTGAGGCCTTGTACACACGTAGCCGGATCTGCATTATTTGTCGCAGACTTTGAGGCGCCGAACCCTGAAACTCTGTTTAGTAGCGTACACATGCAGGCTCAAAAACAGAGAAAGCTCCGCTGTGGATGGACTTTTCAGAAATAATCGTCTTTAATGACATAAAACAGAGTTTTGGTGTGGATGAAAGGCCAAAACGCTTTGAGAGTTATTCATTTTCCTAGTGTGGACTAGGCCTGAGGTAAACAGAACACAAACAGCGAGAAGTTCTGCCGAACCGAGTCGGGACCAAAGCTGATCAAATTACCAGATTTTTTTGTGATTAATCTTTTGTGCTTTTTGTAACGTTTGTCCAACTTCTGTGTAAAGTTCCCCCAGAGAGGCTTGTTTGTCTTCCCTCCACATTTCCGATGCATTCATGGACTTTCTTTAAGTGGGTCACTTGTCTTGAATACAAAGTGAGAACCGGTCCGTTTTGTTGGCTTTCCGGCTGGTTTTAGAAACTTTGACCTGCCTTTTTTTCTCTCTCCCGTCTGAAAATGTTAGACAATACAACTTGAAATTATCTGCAAGCCTAAAGTTAAATTCCAGACACCAGTGAAACTTTTGCTACCAGTTCAACCATTATTTTGCGAAGTCACCCTCCTCGATCATCTAGTGCTTTCCCGCCTTTGTAAAGGGGCGGGGCATCCTTAAAGAGACAGCAGCGTAAATAAAGTGATCCAAACTGAAGGCAGAAGAAGGTTTCTGTTCACGCAGACCTAAATATCCCTGATTAACACCAGTTTACAATTAAACATGTTAATTTTTATTTCAGCGTTTTACTTATTATTTAACTCCGTAGTTTAAAAACTAAAGTCAGCCGCCAGTTTTACTTTGGAAGAAGAGACGAATGACACCCAGTGAACAAAGTTTTCTGTGACTCTAAATAATCGGCCAGACCTCACTGGTCTCCTGAAACAAGCTCTAAGGTGCTTTGCATGTGTGGTGAACGCTAAGGAGCTCTGACCCTCTGCTCCAGCAGGGCTCGGCGGATGGACACCCTCTGCTCCAGGTCCTTGACCTCCCTCTCGTGCTGTGTGTCCGTGTGGATCTTGATCTTGCTCTGGTAGGCGTTGAGCAGCTCCAGCTCCTGCTGCAGCTGCATCCGCAGCACCTTGTACTCCGCCTCCTGAGTCTCGTCCAACCGCAGCTGAGAGGCAGAAGACGGAGGGAGAGAGACTTAAAAATGGGGTCTGACGTGACAAGACAGTGGAGCTAAAATTAATCCAGAACAAACAAACAGTCAGGGGCAAAATGTTCATGCCTGACTGCATAAATGTGAACATCTTTACACTTGTTGAAGTAGCTTCTTTTTTTTTCTCTCTCTTTAATTCTTTTAAAACAAAATAAGAAAAGCATAGAAATGACACCAACATGTGCCTATTGTTTATTTTGCTCACTTTCATGCACTCCTGCATCACTAATGCACTTTTAGCGTAGAAAAAACCCATTAAAGACACAGAAAAGCAAAAAAAGTATTTTCCTTCTAACAGATTTCTTCATTTCTTTTTACACAGTTAAATGCCTCAGCTCATCAAACAAATGTTAATATCAGACATAGATAACCAGGGTAAATATAAAATGCTGTTTTTTTGTTTGTTTTATTGTCCTGTCTGGGAGTTTAGCATTAAGAATTGTTGTCTTAATGCCGCAAAGAGCCCAACAGATTTTACTTTCACAAGCGGAGCCGTACTGCTTTCGCCATAGTGCTCCGCTTGATTTATTTATTTATGTATTTATTTATGCAAGCTTTATTAGAATTTATGCTGGGACTATTTCATGTTCAGTGGACACTGAAACAGGAAAGGTAGAAGAGGGAAAAAGGAGGGAAACAGATGAGACAAAATGCCAAAAGAGAGAAAAGGTGAAAGAGGAAAAGGAGAGGAAAGGGAAAGAGAGCGATGCATATACAATATATACTTATTTAAATCTGATGTTTGATGTTTATCGTTGTATGTATAATGTGTTACTGTTATTTATTTACTTATTTTGTAGGATTCTAATTTTCCATCAAGGGTATTCGTATTGTTTTTCTGATTTTTTTTTATTTATTTGTAATTTGTTAAGCATGTAAATCGGCAAATATGTTATCTTTTAAGCCCCTTTCACACATAAGTCCCAGTGAATTTCTGAGCGCCTTACAAACCAGCAAATTACCGGAAGAGCTCTTTTCACATTTAACATGGCAACGGTGGAATGAATGTGCCTAATATCACCTGCAGGTGGCAGTAATGCAAGGGATGTAGCTTTAATTGATCAAGCCAGCCTCTAAAGAAGAATTTCAGCCGGAAATTTCGTCCATCAAACAGCTGATTAGACACAACAATGAATGGCATCGGGACCGGTGGTTCTATCAGTGGTTAGCTTTGGGAAAACTACAGAAGAAATGCAATTTCAGTGCATTTCTCAGTCAGAGAAGCTAAACGAAGACTATGACCGTCTTACATAACCACGCGAATGTGTGCTTTACCCAGGAACGTAAGAGCTTTATTCACACTAGAGCGGTCCCAGTAGATTACCGGGTATGATACTACGTCTTGACCAGGTAACCTGCCGGGTCGGTTTTACCTGGCTTTATTCACACATAACCCGGACCCAGTAATTTACTCGGTAAGACTGTAAGTGTGAAAGGGGCTTTGCAAATCAACGAGTGATAAAAACAGTGCCGTTCGACTTCTCTTGTAGGCATATGTAAATCACCACTGAAAGGGGGGCCGCCATACCAAATCTCCCCTGGGGTGCCACATTGGGTACTGCCGGCTCTGTCTGAAGGCTTTGGGTCTACACTTACAGGGGTTTGGAGTTGTAAATAATTTCACCCACCTTGACAAAAACCTCAGTTTCATCTGAATAAAAATGAGCCCAGAGCATGATGCTGCCACCACCGTGTTTCCCTGTGGGTGTTACTGTATATCTGTGCCAAACATGGCAGTGATGGCAGGTAAGAACGCCAGAGGACTGAAAGTTATTAGTTTAAAGGTCTGCACTCAACCTGGTCATTGTGTGTCATCTACTCATTTTTTTGTGTTTGTACAGAATTTATATGTGACATTAAAAGGTCGAAAAGGTGTTTTTTTTTAGCAGAAATGTGTACTTTTTTTCAGATCTTAGATAATAATTTCTGCTTCAGTGATAAGAGAAGGAAATATCTGAATGTGTCTCAAACTGTTGCCAAGTACATAGAGACGTATAAAATATCTAAAATGAATCGATGTACGCAGGTCTGGCCTGGACCTGCGTGACCGAAGGATGTGGGCCATGTCTTCTTGCAACATTTCAATACATAAAAACATGATTTTGACCTCAGAGGTGATTCAGATTTCCGCTCGGCATGAATTGAGGCACAAACAAGGGCAGCAGGGATTTAGCTCTCTGAGCTTAAGTGGCACGCTGCCATGTGAGGCAATTACATCTAGACAGACGGTTTTATCCTCCCTCTCCTCAATCCTCTTCCAATGTATTATTCAGTAAAAAAAACAAACAAGATTTCTCTGTGCATGAGGACAGTGGAAGATCCAGGAAAAATCACTACAATTTATAGAACAGACTCACGTTTACGCATCATATGTGGAATAAGACCAAGTCTGACATCTGGAAGCAAAGGCTGTTGAATTTGAGTCAGTTTACATGTTTAGATCACAGTGTGTGCCCTAAATTGGTATTGAATGGTGTTCTGTCCGTACTGACTGCAGCTTTGAAGCTGAAAACGAGATTATGGATGTGTGCATTTAGATAAACGCATAATTTCCAGAGATGAGCTCCTTGCCGTTTGCTGTATACTGACGCCTGGCGCCGTCATTTAGCCCAGGGTGTACCGCAAGGCTGAAATTCTGAAACACTTCAATTTTTTTAATTGAAACGGCCAATTTTAATTTTCTGTTATAGCAAAAATTTACAACTTAAAGTATTTTTGTAATACACAGAAACGCCACGTTGTTTGTAGTTTTCGATCTGATAAATATTCCCACAAGCTTAGCATTGATAAACAGGCGCTAGATGAGAGACTTAACAGCATTATTTGAGTAAATTCATTCAGGACCAAAGCATGTGCAGTGTCTAGCAACAGTATTCGTACCCCTTTAACCTTTCTCAACGCAAACATAAATTTAAATAAACGTTTGTGGGATTTTGTGTGACAGCGCTACATAGAAATGCACGCCACACTTTTCAGATTTTCAGTTGTAAAACATCAAATGTTCCCTATTAATTCCCAATCATGCGCTACTTTGCGTTGGTCTAGCTTGCGAAAAGCAAATAAGGATTCAAGGAGGACGAATGCTTTAATAGGACTGTGTTTAATCAAGTAAATCAGATTTAAAATCTAAATAAAAGAAGAAAATCCTGCATTTAAAGCTGCTAAAAAGTAGTAACTATTAAGACAAAGTCATATAACAGCCCCCAGATTAGGTTTAAGTGAAAACCTACAGGCCTGCACTGCTAAATTCAAATTATTTAAATATTAAAGCTTGATTTAGGATCCCTGCTGCGTTTATTCTCTGCTCCTCCAGAGGTTTTTTCCTAATTCAGACTCATTAATCCTCTTGAGAATGGCTGGGACCAACGCCTGACGGGGGGCGTTTAGGCGGAGGTAAACCAGCCGGGGTGGCAGACAGGCAGGAAGGAAGCAGGCGGACCCGGTGTGGTGCGAGTGTGAAGTGAAGACGTCTCCTTGCCGTACTCACAGCCTGAGTGGACAGCATGTCGTTGATGGAGTGGTCGTACTGCTCGGCCAGGATGGCCAGCTTACGGGTCTGCTCGTCCTTCAGCCGCTTCAGCACGGCCTTGTGCTCCGACTTGGGCGTGTTCTCCAGCAGGTGGTTGCGCAGGGCCTTGTACTGGCGGGTCTGGATCTTACAGGTGTCCTGGAACTGACGCTTGATCTGGAGCTCTTTGGACTGCAGGAGAGAGGAGAGACGAAAGAAGCAGGGCTGAAAAGCTCCTGTGGTTCAGAGCGTGAATGAATGAATGAATGAATGAATGAATGAACGTTTGAGGTTACAAACAGTGATACACTGAGGAAAGAAGGTGATGCAGTGTTACAAACCGAACATGTTCCCTCCAGGACTTTTATTTTTAGGCTCAAACTGCGCTGACATGATCGCCTAAGCTCTAATATCTGGTGGAAATAAGATGTTTAAATGATTTAGCGTCATTAGTAACTTTATTACAGTCATTGAAAGATTTGAGAGGCAGCGCTGCATCCAGACCCAGCTTAGGTTTGGAGACATGTGCAGCGGAGGTGTTTTATACACAATTCAGGGTTCCTGCATTTCATGTTTGTTTCCAGTCAGGCTCAGTTTATTTTTCATATTTCTCTGTCAGGATGTTATTTTTCCACACACAGCTGTGAAAAAGTCATTTGCCCCCTCACATATTTCCTCACATATCCCTGCAGTTTTCACCCTTTTATGTTTCACGGAGTAATCACACTATGATTTCATTTATTATAAAAAGGTTAAAAGTTATCCAACCCGACCCCATGTAAGCACTGTACTTCCTAAACCATGAATTACCTGCGAATTACCTAGTTTTTGGGTTTGATCTGGGTCTAATTACCGTCTGACCCATAGAACCAATAAACCGTTTAATCTGAACCTGTATGAAGCAACTGATGGAAAACAAATCACTGACCTTTATCAGTCTGAGTAGTAGGGTCATAAAGTAATTTCTAAGGCTTTGGGACCTTATAGGAACCACAGCGATAAATCACTCACAAATGGAGAAACCTTGGAACAGTGGGGAACCTTCCCAGGACCAGCCGACCAACCAGAACCAGTCCAGGAGCGCATCGACGGCATATTCAGGAGGTTAGAACGCCTTAAGCACCACTTTTTTTATGATATTATAGCAATTTGTTGATGCGCAAACTACAGAAATATAAAAAAGCATTAAAATTACGTCACCTGGCGTCATAAAATGACACCTTTGACAGCAGGTAGCGTAAATTTACAACGTTAACCGCACACAACTCAAGTGGTAGAAGAACCAAGCGGCGGACATTATGGTAGCTCTGTCCATCTTTGAACAATGAACCTAAGCAGAATGTTGCTTTTAAGTTTTAGAAACTGGGATGGGACAAACACCTGGAAACTAAGGCTTCAACATTATTATATCCAGATCTGGAAAACACCAAACACACGATAGACACGTTTCCAGGCCGTCCAGGAATATATTCCCGACAGATTAAGCCCAAAATGATTCTTACAGCTGGGCTGATTTAGGGTTGGAGTAGACATTAAATTTCACCAACATGTTTCTTCTGGTTCCATGAGTGATGTGAACTTTTTGTTAAAGTCCTGACGAGAAGATGAGGGACAAATTGTCAAAAATAACCCATTGAAACGTCCCAAACGATGCCCAGCAATTAAAACACAAGCTTGATTGCTATAATGCTGCTAAATACTATTCCACTAACAGCTGAGCAGGCGATAAACACCAATTCTTAACTAGAATAAAAAAAGTGTTTTTCCTTTCTAAACTATTACAGCTTTTACATTGTTTTAACATTTAAGAGATGCTTGTCTCATTTCCAGAGCTGGATTTACATTTACTCAAGTAACCTTAAAAAAATAAGGTACCTAAAGAGCAGTCTTACTGCGCCGTAGCTTTAATTGAGTAATATTATTTTAAAGTAGTTCTACTTTTACTAGAGGATAATTTTGCTTCTATTCCTGACTCTAGTCACTTAACTAAAAAATAAACATGCTTTAACCCAAACTTCTCCGGACCCAGTCTAGCTTTGACAAGCGTCGTTCTTTTATTTTCTACCTGCTGAAATTCGGAGGTGGAGTGAATAAACAGACAAGTCTTAATAAATTAGAACAGGCCTCCTGATGAGGCTCGTTAAATTAAATGTCAGAATAAAAGCACCTTTTTAGAATTTTTTTTTTGTAATTAAATGTAAATAAAAGCTGTTTTTAGAAAAAAACAACAACCTTTAAGCAGGTATTGAACGTACTTTTCATGAAAGCTACATCTCTGCTGTAAACAAAAACATGATAATTAACAGAAATAACGGCTTGCAAACATCAGTGTGTGCGTAATTAATCTATATAACGTGTTTCCATATAGTGAACTGAGTTACGGAAGTAAATTAACCTTTTAATAATTTTCGCATTTCAGATGTACCTTCATGGTAAACTGTATATATTGTCGCTGGAAGTACTTTGAACTGTTCTAGCTTCTCTATGCACATAATTTTAAATGTGCATCATTTTCACAAATCAAATCAGACGTTATGATCCGTTACTCAGAACTTTTTTACTATTTTTTTTTTTTTTTAACTCTACCCACCTCGGCTCTCGTTTGAACAGCAACAAAATTAAGAATTTAAATGCTGATCTGCCAGGTGTAGGAATACTTTTAGGCTCAACTGTATAAATTGAGCTTATTTTAAATCTGGAGTCAAACTCAGGAACGTGCTTTTATCGACCCTCAACATCTTCCCACAGCTTTATAAGAGATGGCAGTGATTTTAGGCAATTAACCTCGGCCGGTGAGTCAAGGCTCGCTGAAGGCTGTTAATTGTCTAAAGTACACCAGGGCCAAAAAAATATAATTAAACAAAAACCTAAAATTACCAAACAATTATGTTGTGATTTTTTTCCTGCTCCACAAATTAGACTGCAATAATTTAATTTAACAATTTTCTGCAGGAAAGGGACGTATAAATCAATGCAGATCCAAAAACGTTAAAAGGTTTTTATTGTAAAATGATCCTTTAGCTTGTAAATTAATTTTGAAAAAAAAAAAAAAAACAAAAAAAAAAACACTGACAACAGAAAAAAAAAGATAAAAAATGTAATTCTGTTCCCAGGATTATGGTCGGTCTTTCCTTTGAAAACGCTTCCTGTTTTTTTTTTTTACCAATTGTAATAAATGAAATAAAAGCAGAATTTAAAAATTTGCTTTTGAATAAAATTTATTTGACAGATATTGTCCTATTTTCTATTAAATTAAAGAGAACGTAAAAAGTCTAGTTATTAAAAGACGAATATATTGTTTTGTCATTTTCATTTGTAAGATTTTAACTTGTCAGTAATAATTTTCTCCATCTGCATCAGCTGGAGCTGGAAGCTGAAGGAGGAGAAAAGTCTCACACTGCAATAAACGATAGAAAACTGCAGGGAAGAAGCAATTTTATGACGGGAAAAGAGAATCTGGGGCGGGAAAGTGAGGATTCTTCGTCGAATAAAAGCTGAGGCTTGGTTTAGGCTTGCTCTTTTCCCCACATTTTTATTATTTATTAACACTTTTCATCAACCAGGAGTCAGATTACAAATGAGTTTGTAATAATTTTTAATCTGATAAAAACACGGAGAAGCAGCATTTAGTTCCTATGCTCCACTGATCTGGAACAAACTTTCAGAAAACTGTAAAAGTGCTGAAAGCCTGATTTCCTTTAAATCAAGATTAAAAACAGGATTACCTTTGTTTAAGTTTGCCTTTAACTGTTCTAATTAAACTGTTTTACTGAAGCATTAGTTCAACTTTGTAGTCCAACCGTTTTTAATATTTGCTTTAGTTTCTATTTTCCCATGTTTTATTTTGTTTCTACATTTTATTTTAGTTTTTATCGTTTTATTTTCCTATATTTTAATCATGTAAAGCACTTTTCATCGTCTTTGTGTTGAATTGTGCTATACAAATAAATTTGCCTTCGTTTTTTACATTAACTCTCCAAAGAAGCTACAATAAGCTAGTTTTAAGGAGGAATTAAAGACTTCCTGGGAGTTTGTCTTGCTGCACTGCATCACAGACCTCGTGATTTCGTTACGGCAGAAAACAGCCGACATCCTCCGGCAGGACTAGAAAACAGCGAACCCACCAATGCAGCCAGAAGGTTTCCTAAATAAAACCGTGGATGAAAGAAGCAACGGAGGGAAGATGAGATCCTGCAGAAGCCCAGGGACGTTATTAAGGCTGCAACGCACAGCCGAACATGCAGCTGCTGCAATATTATTGATTAATGCGACAGTGAACGGCTCCCTGTGAGCTTCAGCAGCTGAACATCAGGAGGGAACATCCAGTTTAAAGTCCTCCCATCTGGCCACACTAACAGAAATTATTCACAGCGCCTCGTATTTCCACATTTTGTTCTTACAGCCTTGTTCCAACGTTGATAAATTTAGTTTTATTCCTTTGAAACTCTAAACATCACACCATAATGACAACGTGCAAATGAATAGGCCAAAAATAAAAACTCCGATCAACCTTGAGATGTTTCTACAGCTTCATCGGAGTCCAGCCTCGTTAGTTTAATTAGTCTGTTTTTTACTGTTGTACTGGAACTGATTTTTCGATTGCAATGCAAATTGTAATTGACAATAAAATTTGATTGATTGATTGATTAAAAGGCAGAGATCTATGCCTATATTAAAGGCTCCCACAGATGACGGTGGCAGCAGCATCATGCTGTGGGGAGGTTTCCCAGGATAAAAACCTGCTAAAGAGCGCCGTTGACCCCAAGCAGGCGGCCTAGATACGAAGGAGCGGCTTTGGGACAAGAGATCTGAAAACCATCCAGCCTGGGAGGTTCTGCAGAGGACCAGGCTGAGCTGCTCTAAGACGTGTGACCTTCAATATAATAAAAAATAAGCTGCCAAAGGCTGTGAATACCTAAATACATGCGAGTACTTATTTAATTTGCAACCCCTCCTCCACAAAACAACAAAAAAAGTCATTATGGGACGTTTTTTTGTTGAGTTTTGAGGGAAAAATGAATATAAAGTTGTAAAACAAAAAAGGCAGAAAATGTGAAGCACAGTGAATCCTTTCTGGATGACAAAATGCCAAATATTACATCCACGCATTTCTTTGTCACTGCCACATTATTCCTGATATTCAGTAATTTTAACACGCAATGTGTGTGTGACGTGTGATGAGACAGGACGGAGTGGATGAGACGAGGAATCTGGGAGATGAAAACAGAAAACTAAATGAGGGGACAAAGAAATGGAAACAAATCATAAAAACAGACAAGACAATGATTTCAAAACAAACAAATTTATTTCTGTGCAAATGAAAATCTAGATATAACAAAAAGGTTTCTCAATGCTCGAGAGCCGTACAGAATGCCTCCTTCAGTCCTGCGGCTGAGAGAGAAGAGCGCCGAACACAATGCAGCTTCTACTGCTGCATAAATAAAATAAAAAAGAAAATAAAAGAAGAACTTTGGGAAGTCAAAACTCAGTCATGCAACATGTAAACATAAGTGAACAGGTGATAACTGAACAAAGACGGAAATCAAAGGCAAACCGGTTACATTCAAACAAGCAGAGCTCGACTTCGGGGTCATTGCAGCTAAAACTCGGCTTTTTTTTTTAAATCTAAGGTCAACAAATTTCTTCCTGCTGCACAAACAGCTGTTTATTCCTTCACTTTGAGGATCGATGCATTCCTGCACAATCTACCTGATCCAAGTGGAAGCTCATCACTGTGATGTTTCTGCTAGAAGCGAAAAATAAACGCCTGCAGGAAAACTAGGAACTTTGCAGACATTTATTGAAGTTTGTTTTTAAGCAAACGGTATATAAAAAAAAAAACAACAACAATAAAATAAATTATACAGTATTTGGTTTTAGCTTCTTAAAACAAAGGAGGCTTTTACCTTTAAAACATTTATGCTTGGTCACTGAATATCTTTGGTTCCTGATAACAATAAAACAAAAAAATTATGAAAAGTGTAGCTGCACTGTTGTTGAAAGACTTAAGGACTTTAAACATAACAAAACTCAGATTAATGATTTATGAGAATAGTCCCACATGCTGACATGACCTTTGGCGTCCTTTTATAAAAAACAATTAAAGCACCTTTAGGAAGGTGCGACGGGAAAAGTTGCTATTTTTGGACATTTAACGAGCTGCTCGGTCAGCTTAAAACGATCTGGCCCCAGATTTCCCAAAAGATTGTCATCGCAATATGGCTTCAATAAAATCAAGTCATGCTGATATATTAAATATGTCGTCTTTATATTATGCTTTAAGTACTACTAAATATATTTTTATACGTTTCATCCTACTTCTACTCTACGCCTCTTCACAACAGACTCGGATTTGTGCAAACAGTTTAAAAAGGAGGCACTTTTCTTTTTTAACTACGTTAAAGGGGAAATGTTTACATGGTAAATCATTACAAGACTATTGCATCGAGCGCAATAAGATAGCACACCTACAGGCGGTTGGAAAAGACGGCCGATTTCACCAGCTTGACGTAGAAAACAGTTTTAAACATGAAAAACCGAACCTAGCATTTATAGATGACCTGAAAAAGCAACTATTTACCACTTTGAACAGCGTCTCATGCTGCGTAAAGATGCAGTCCAAGGCCACATTTTATTGGCACTTTGATATATTGATTTATTTTATTGACTCAAAATTAAATTCATCTTTTATCGGTGCAGAAAATCTCACTGAAATTTTTCAAAACATCCAACTTTTTATTTAAATCCATTTATTGTGAGTCCCAAACTAAGAAATTAAAAAAAGATTCTCACCAAATTTATTGGCTCTCCAAACAAATCTAATAAAAATCAATGTAACTAAATTATATTTTTAACTTTAGGCTGTGTTGTGTAAAGTGTATCTGAGAATGTTGAATTAATTTATCACCTGGGGAATAAATGTGATGTAATGCTTAGAGTTATCTCTTCAAAAGGGGAAAAACAAGAGAACATGCCAATAAAAAAATAAGCTCGATGTGCGTTTGTCTTCATAATTTAGGCTTCTCTAAGAAACCTGCTCATTTCTGCAGTCGGAGCAACACGTGGAAAAGCACGCTGTTGAGTATGGTGGAGGATCCGTCATGCTTTGGGCTTGGATCTCCTCAAAATGAGAAAAATAAATAAAGTAAATAAAAATCATTTTCGATTCTGGGCACCTCAAACTATTCCTAAAAATTGACCCGCGTATTTAAAAACTTTAATTGTCCATTAGGTCCCGTTTCCCTGGGGTAGGAGGACGAATTGAAAGTCTCCCACTATTCAAAATGGGAAAGAGGAGAAAACATGTTACTCCAGTGAGGCGGAGAAAGCTACGAGGAAACAGCTACTTGCCTGTTTAGATCAAGAGTGATATGTAGAAAAGCACGGTGGAGGACCTGTGATGCTGTGGGCCTCTTCCTCATTTTAACATGAAGAGTTTTTTTCCCCACAGAACAAAAAAAGATTAAAGATTAAAGGTTGGATTTTTCTAAATTTCTCAGTGTGACGTTGTGCAACCCGAATAAAAGCTGGATTTGATTTGAAGCTTTTTTCCTTCAGCGGACGTGACCGTGAATCTATTGCACCTTTATTCTGACGGGCCGCTAGTGTTCAGGGTGGTCTTAGTGAAATCGCTCTGAAATCATAACCTTCCTTCTTTTTTCACAGCTTTTTTTTTTTTTTTTTTTTAGCATTCAGGAGTGAAGTCCCATCATTCACGGCGCGTCGTTAACACTGTCACTGATTTGTTCTCGGCACTGGCAGCCTAGTGCACACATTCGGATAAGACGGCTATAAAGAAAAACACAGGATTGCACCAAGAAAACAAAAACAACACAAAACGGTCTTAAAATAACCATAAAAAGATTCTTCTTAGAAATTAAGAACAACATAATAAAGTCGATGGAGGTTCAAGGAACTTTTACAAAAAGCACATTAAGGAAACGATAAAGATTCACTGGATTTGCTGGTTGTTCCGACACGTCTGACCCAACTCTTCAGAAATGTGACCAAGAACCAGTTTGGGAGTTGGAGGCGGTTCTCCGCTATCTCCACGGCCGGATTTTGCCCCTCACAAACCTTCCAGACGCCGTTCGCCTGAGCCCGCACTCCCATCTCGCCTCGTCGCGATACATCCTGTCCCTCTCCTCCCTCCTCTTCCTCTCTCTTCTCCTCCTCTCCCTCTGCCTGCTCTCTCTGACCTCCAGGGGAAGCAGCCGGGGCAACCTGCTGGGCAGCTCCTTCTTCAGGAGGCCCAGGGCTCGCAGTTTAGCCCGGACGCGGCACGGCAGGTTTCTCAGGACCTTCCCGGCCAGTTTTAGGATTATGGCGTTGGCCAAGTCCGCCAGGACCCCGAGCGGGCGTCTGCCGAAGCGCCTGACCCACAGAAGCAGGTCAGCCAGGCGGGAGGAGCTGCTGCAGCGAGCGTGATGCTCCAACGGCAAGCTCTTCAAGGGGACGGGGATTCTGGACTGCCGGACGCCCCAGTTGCGGCCAGCCTTGGGGAACATCTCGTACAGGTTTCGCTCGGCCATGCCGCCCAGCACCGACTGGCACATGGCGAACAGAGGGCGGGGCAGGCGGAAAAGCACGCGCATGCACAGGCGGTTGAGCTTACGAGGCGCTTGCTGGAAGAAGCTGCGGGCCGGTCGGACAACAAGCACCACGAGCAGATAGAGCGAAAGGAAGATGGAGGGGGAGCTGAGGACAGAGGCAGAGATTAGGATGATGGGGATGTAGTAGATGCCCAGACTGAAGGAGAGCCCCAGGCTGAAGAGGCCGCTGCCCCAGAGGCTGAGCGACAGGAAGGTGGAGAGGGACAGCGAGCAGCAGGACCGCAGCAAGAGGTACGAGAAGAAGAGCGCCAAGAAGGCGAGCTCGGCCGACAGCACGACCGAGGCCACCGAGGGCAGCGGCGGCGAGCGGCGCAGGGACAGGAGGAAGATGGAGAGCAGCATCAGCGTGAGGTTGGAGGGCTGAGCGGCGGCAGAGAGGGAGAGGAGCAGGCAGATGGCGTGAGAAAAGAGGGAGGGAAAGGAGGTCTGGGCGGGGGCAGAGGGAGGGGGAGAGGAGACAGGAACGGCCTCCAGCTCCTCTGGGGTGTCGGGGAAATAAAACTCACACAGGTCGTCGAGCTCGCGCTGCCGTCTCCTTTCTGGGGAGGAGATGAGCTCCGACGGGCAGCCATCGGCCACGCCTCTGCCCTCTTCCTCCTCTTCATCACTCTCAACATGACATATTTTACTGTGATCTTCCTCGTACTCCCACTGCACGCCCTCGACCTCCCTCTCCTCCACGTCCTCATCTTCTCTCACGTCACTTCCCTTCCTTTCACTGACCTCCTCATCGATCTCACACTTCCTTACAGCCTCGGACACTAGCCCTCCTTCCACTTCCTCTTCCCTAAAATCCTCATCATCTCTGAGCTCTACAGCTCCATCCGGCTCATCCTCACACACGTCCATCTCAACCACCCCTTCTTCCCTTTCTAACTCGCCATCCCCCGGCATCGCTTCGTCGTCCCAGCTGCCGCCCGGACCCTCCTCAGGAGAAGCCCGGCTCTGGGCGCTCTCACTCACTTTGAGGCTTTTGGGCTGCTGGCGGACCTCAACGGCGTGTTTCTGCCGCAGCTCCTGCTCGCGCCTCTTGTTGTACTCCATCTGGTTGGTGAGCTCCGTCTGGTGCTGCGTGCGGATCAGGTCGGCCCGTGTCCGCTGCACGACGCCCAGCTGGCGGAACTCCAGCTCCTGGGTCGACTCGTGGTGCCGCAGCAGCATGGCGCACTCCAGGTCCTTCAGAGTCTGCTTCTTGTTCAGCTCCTGCAGACGAAGACAAGAGAGTGAGGAGAAGGAACCTTTCAGTTTCTCTAATGTGAACGTCACATCGAATGCAGTGCATAGGGAATTTATGAATTATGTATTAACGACAATGATCTGCTGCTGGAATTTTATAGTCTGCTAACACGACTTCATCCAGGAGAAAACATTTCGCCAACAAGATGAACACAAAAACGTTGTTCAAGACACTTTCCCTAGGATGTAAGTGGACAAGGAAAAAAAACCTAAATGCCGAACAATGCTAGTCTTACAAGCTAACTCTACAAGCCAGTGCTACAGGCTAGTGCTACAAGCTAGTGCTACACGCCAGTGCTACAAGCTAACTCTACACGCCAGTGCTACGAGCTAACTCTACACGCCAGTGCTACGAGCTAACTCTACACGCCAGTGCTACGAGCTAACTCTACACGCCAGTGCTACGAGCTAACTCTACACGCCAGTGCTACGAGCTAACTCTACACGCCAGTGCTACGAGCTAACTCTACACGTCAGTGCTACGAGCTAACTCTACACGTCAGTGCTACGAGCTAACTCTACACGTCAGTGCTACGAGCTAACTCTACACGTCAGTGCTACGAGCTAACTCTACACGCCAGTGCTACGAGCTAACTCTACACGCCAGTGCTACGAGCTAACTCTACACGCCAGTGCTACGAGCTAACTCTACACGCCAGTGCTACGAGCTAACTCTACACGCCAGTGCTACAAGCTAACTCTACACGCCAGTGCTACAAGCTAACTCTACACGCCAGTGCTACAAGCTAACTCTACACGCCAGTGCTACAAGCTAACTCTACACGCCAGTGCTACAAGCTAACTCTACACGCCAGTGCTACAAGCTAACTCTACACGCCAGTGCTACAAGCTAACTCTACACGCCAGTGCTACAAGCTAACTCTACACGCCAGTGCTACAAGCTAACTCTAAAAGCTAGTGCTACAAGCAAAGTCTGCAAGCAAGTGCTACAAGCTAAGTCGATTCAAAAAGGTCAGTAAAGCTCCTGTATCGGCAGCAGTGAAGCAGTAAACCTCCTGAATGATATAAGCTAATGCTGTTTAAATATTCATGAACACGGATAGCCAAACGGCGAGGTTTTGCTCCTTTGAACCCCCCCCATCGATATGGGGGACAGCTGCTTTGAAGAGCGTTGGCCTTCATACACAGGGTGCCTGCTCTACCCACTGAGCCAGGCGGAGCTCCAGCTGGTGCAGCTATCGCTCTGAAAGACCCTTAACCTGTCTGCTGGCTTCCTTGATCTTCATAATCCTGGTAGTTCTCTAAAGTTTTCTATAAAAACCTCTGAGGCCATAAACAAAATGGCTGGATTTATACAGAGATTAAATTATACACAGCTAGACTTTATTCACTACTTAGATGACTTCAGAAGACAATTACCGTATTTTTTGGACCATAAGGCGCACTAAATATTCTTACAAAGTGTGTAATATCACTCCGCTTCTTCACGTCCACAGCTCTCTATCCGTCTCTGCTGGGAGGACATAGTACTTTGACTACACTGCCCTGTTTCTAACATAAGGCCAAAATAAACGTAACTTTTATACTGAATTAACTTACTAGGTTTATTGTTGCTAGCGCTTACTCTGGGCACGAGGTGCTTTACATGAATGCACTTCTAGACATTACAATCAAGCAGTCTTGTCGACAGCTCAGGGGTCCTGTTACAGAGCCGATCAGGTAGTAACACAGTGTACCGTAATGCTCCTAATATCCATTGAGCGGAGCGGCTTCGTTGCTAAACAAAGTCGTACTTATACATTTTAACAGATTATTGAGCGCATTGTACCACATAAAATCAGTCAGTAAGCTTAACTATAAGGCACACCATCAATTTTTGAGAAAATTTAAGGATTTCAAATGCGTTTTATAGTCTGAAAAATATGGTAGGTGAATTGGATTTTATTTAGAAGAACCAAGTATTTGCATGTTCGTATTAAAAACCGTAAATTATTTTCCTTCCAGCTCACCATTATGCATGGCTTTGTGTCAGTTTGTCACATAAATTCCCAATAAAACACAAATCAGTGGTGATAATGAGACATAATGGCAGAGGATGCTTGCCAGAGGAGCCCAACTCCAGTCCTGCAGAGCCCTTCGCCAGCCCACCTGAATCATACGTCTCAATCAACATTCAGCCATTCTGCTCTGTACAGGGCTGGTAACGACACATTCACCTGATTCAGGTGTGTTGAGATGGGATTCATCAAGAAGCTGCAGGAAGGTAGATCTCCAGGACTGGACCTGGGCACCCACTGCTGAATGCCAAACCAGTTAATACCTCTCTGAGCAGATCCTGCTCCAGGTTGTGGCGTCCGAGCAGCATCTTCCTCTTGTACTGGCGACTCTGGAGCTCATAATACTGCCTCTGCCTCCGCAGCAGGCCCGCTTCTTCTTCTGCCTGCAGCTGCTGCATGCACTCCTTCTGGTGCACCAGCCACTCCTGCTTCTCTCGCTTTGGCGTGGACTGGTTCTCGTTCAGTTCCTGCAGGGAAACAAGACCAACAGCAAACTCTCACGGCATCAAGTTATCAGGTAAGTGCAAAACGGTGCAGTGGTCAGGACTAACAGACTCAAAAAGTGCGCGTCTGGTTTTGTTTTGCTGGTGACAGAAGTTGGGAGGCACCTCTTTGAGCTGCTCTTTGCGCTGTCGATACTGCCGCTTCTGGGAATCCAGCAGACTGGTCAGCTCCTTCTTCTGCTGGCCCAGGATGTGCTGCTGGAACTTCTTCTCCTCCGTCAGCACCGCCTTTGTCTGAACAGAACCGGGAATCTCAATCAGAAGTTTAAACACAGCAAAATGAGGAGAAAATCCCTTGAAAGTGGAAGCTGCACGTTCTCATACGTTAGTCCTGCTGAACTGCAGCTCCTCTAACTCCAGCCTAAGCTCACCTCCTTCTCCAGGACAGCCTGGTGCTTCTTCGACAGTTTTTCCAGCTCCATTGAGAAATTGTTCCTCTGGTTCTCCAGCTCCTTATCCAGCCTCAGTTGGTGCTCGTCCATCTCTGACTTCAGCTTGTTCTCCAGACCCATCAGCTGCTTCTGGTGCTGCCGCCTCATGCGTTTGTACCTGTGATGAAGCGCGAAGCGTCAAAAGTCACGCGCCAAGGAGGAGACGAGCTCCAGAGGTTTTCTGCGTTTGTAAATATTCAGCGCTTCCGACATTTTCCGCTCAGTTAAAGCGTTACGTCGGCGACGTGATCTCACCCGGACATCTGCTCCCTGAGAGCCGACCCCTGCTCGTGCTCCTGGATCTGACGAGTGACCAGCGAGGCGGTCCTGATGGTGGCAAAGTGGTCTCGCCGTCGCCGTCTGCCGCCTCCCCCGCCGCCGCCAGACGAAGCTTCTCGTTGCGAGTCGACCTCTGGCTGATAGGGATCATCGTAGATGTTGTCGTGACTCTATAAAATGGAGACATTTAAAGATTTCACTGAGTTTTTAGGAATAGAAATAAAACTGAAATGAACTTATCTGCCATTGGCTGGTAAAAAGAAACATTTCTACTCATGTAAATTTTTTTTTTAACTAGATTGATTAATAATTGGGAACAAAAACATTTCCTCCATTTGTCAAATTAAAATCCTATTATTTTAATCCGTTGATAACATCTGATTTATATTACTTTAACATTTTTAAGTAAATACATAATAAACGTTATTTACAGACGGTGTCAAATGATTGTGTTCACTGACCTAAAATCAGAATCTAGCTTTTGCAGAGTGATTTTTATTTTTGCCATTTTACTGAAACAGTTTTATTAAAAAGTTAAAAGTTCATTTGTACAGTTTGGGCAATTTTATTTTTAAATTTTCTTTTGATAATATATCTAAAACAAACCATGTGAGACCAGTTAAATATACACACACACACAATGTAAAAATTTAAACAATATTATGTCCTCTTTCTTCACGCAAAAGCCTAATTGATGAAGCCTAACTGGGTCCAAAAAGCCCTTCTGATCCGTCTTCTCCGGACAAAGCAGAACGTACCAAATTATTGGGTTGCTCCTGAACAATTTCAGCAAGATAACGCTGCTTAATTTTCCATATCTGCAGTTTAATAACTCTGCTGTGCAGGATTTAACACAGAGAGCCCCACCTTGCACCTAGAAGTGTAACTCTAGGCTGCCATTACCTCACATTTCCTAGAGGGGGCGCAAGTCTACATTAGTAAATTTCAAACACTTGTTTCTTTTTAGCTTTTAAATACTAAATCAGATCTAAAATTCATAAAAAAACAAACACTTTATGACTTAAGGATGCTGCACCAAACTACTGGTTAAAAACAAGGAAGTGAATTGTGCCAGTATTCTTTATTGCTGTTTTGTTAAAAAATAAAATAACTTTCCTTTAAAAATGATATAACAAGAATCTTAAAAACTGTATTTTCATATTATGGTTTAGGAGAGACGGACTGAATTAATAAATTCATCCACTAATGAGGGCTTCTAGCCTCTCCTCCATAATGTGTTTTTTTTAAAGCCTTTTGTTGTTTTATTCTGTAATTTAAATCTACAACAAGCTGTGAGGCGTCTGGACCGACCAGCGGTTTTTGCAGGACGGAGCTGTTGGAGGTGACGGTGTGCTCCCCCTCCTGCATCATGGCCATCTCCCCGCTGTCGTCCGAACCGTCCGCCAGGCTGTTGACGGAGCTGCTCTGGGAGCTGGCGCTGATGGACATGGAGGGCAGGGAGTGGGAGCTCTCCATGCTGTTTACTGTGCCGGTGCGCAACATGTACCCTTCCACATCCTGGACAACAAAGGGAGAAAAGAAAAACACTTAGTCTGAAACATTCAAGCTCTGAGGAGAAAAAGTAAATCCATTATTAAAGGTGATTTTTGCCTCTGTGGGTTGATCAGACTTAACTGGGTCGTTTGTGGCATAAACAGAACAGTTTTTATCAAAATATCGTCCAGCAGATATACAGGTACAACTTCAAAAACACTAAAGGTTGCAACGGTCCTCTCTAGAAAAGTGCATCCTCTTTTTGTTGGAACAGAAGAGAATCAAATCAAAGCAGCTCGTTTAGGGAATTCTTCATCACCAATGTTCCTTTAGCTTCCTGCTCCCATTACAGGCTTCCAACATGTCTTTAATGCCAAAAATCCAGACATAAATTCCCAAACTTCAGTCTTTGTTCAATTATTTTAACTATAGATATAAAATTTGGGTTGCCCTCTCCAAGTTGGGTTGGGGGGTGGGTATCTGGCCTATGTTGGGGTCTTGTTAACGATATAATGTGATGCTTACGCTGCACCGGTACATTGGGGGATAAAGCAGCGAGCTGAAAGGCGCAGCTCTCCATTTATCCATCGCTCTACGTTTCTACCCTCAGCTATGGTCATGAAAACTAGGTCATGACCAAAAGAAGGCAATAACGAGTTTATAAACCCATTCAGAAATGGACACATGGTTGGTTAGACCTTGTAGAAAACAGAATGGTGAATATTTCCTAAACTCTTTTTTTATTCAGAATTCTCCAGACCTGGAAAACCTTTAAATCCCAGACTTTTACCAGACTGCAGGAACCCGGCTGCTCTCTCAGCCTCACCTCTTCCTCATCACCTCCTTCTGGCGCCGGACCATTGTGAGCTTCGTGAAACAGGATCTTCTTCATCTTGCGGTACTGCAGGTTGTCAAGCTCACGGACAGCGTCCTTGGTTCGAGCGATCAGGTCCATCACAACAGTCATCGGACGCTCTCTGCATAGGAAGTGGTGCTGGATGGGGGGGACAGAGCAGCAGACAGGAGCAGACGGGATGAAAAACTGTGAAGGAGCTTTTCTGTTGGTTTATGCCTCAAACTGAAGAACTAATGAGCCTCAATTATGTCGTCCACATGTTGTTTTTTTTGCAGCTGAAAGCTCATTTGAGTGAATTTGGTTGAACTTGTTTATGACGGACCTCAGAATTACAAACAACTCATGTATGACTTGTTACAAACAGTATAGTCCCTTGAGCAGTTTGAGTTTGATTCCTGGTCCTCAGAATTTATAAAAAATAAAGACATTTCTACCATATCTTCCCAACACTGCCTGCCTTATGCACAACATCCAACCCTTTTCTGTCGACTTTCCGTACCTTGAGCAGCACATCAGAGGTAGGTCTGTCCTGGGAGAGCTTTTGCAAACAGGAGTCCACGAAATTGCGGAAATAATCTGACCTGAAACATACAAAAAATGTATAACAGTACTTTAGCCTCTGGTGGGGTATTAAAAAGTTTTTAACCAATGTTTTAACAAAATAAAAAATCCAGCCTGAGCACATCTGACCAGGCAAATTTTAGGCTGCCTTCCTGCCTATATGAACTGCAATCATTGATTGGTGACCACGGATTCACGTTTTGTTTTAGTTTAATCTCCCCTCTACTGACTGAACTCCTTGTCCTTGTTCTTCATTGCTCCTGCTGGAAATCAATGCCATTTTCCAGGAAACATAACATTTCTTTTCATTTTTATGCAGACGACTGTCACGTTTAATTTCCACTCTGCATAACCATACAAATTGCAAACCATGGATCTGGTCAGCTGGTCACACTCAACGCAATTGATAAAAAAAAAAATCTCAACAAGAAGAGCTGGGGAAAGGAGAGGCGTCGTGCCCCAACGGGACCTTTGCAGCTGGATACACTTTAGACTCCTGGTCTGTCTATTTTGTTGTGGAGGATGTAGAAGATGTCTACATAACTGCATTCATCATAACAGGATTTCTGCTTTTTGGAGCTGGTTGTTACCCGGAGTATCAAACAAATTCGGAAAATCTCGGCAGCTGTTCTGGTCGAGGTGAGGCTGATGGGAGTATTTGAAGGGATAAGCCGTGCAGTCAGCACTCAGACTCAAACGCTGTGTGAGGAGAACTGCAAACTGGATGTAATCCTGGCACAGCATCGCAGGCCGGTTGCGGTCTGAACTCGCTGGTGGGAAGGAATAGATTTTGGAGGCTTCGGCGGAGTGAGCACAAATTTGTCTGCTTGGATCGCCATTGAGAAGCACCAGAGAGACTTTAAAAGAGACTTTAAGGGAGATGGAAAATTTCCACAGTCATCCAGCCCCAAAACAATTTGCAGTTATCTGAGCTGGCTCCCCCCGTGCCGGCCTTGAAAGGCAGGTAATCTCAAATTCTACTGATGTCATGTAAACAAGACGCTCTGCTCCCGCTACCCGCCCTCTCCATGACATGACATCTGTGACACACACACATGAACATGGACATAAACACAACCCCCCCAACCCCGGTGCCAGGCTTCCGCTGTGAACCCAATTGTCCCCCCCCGGAACAAGAACCTTAGGTTGAATGCATTTTTTCTACTCTGCGAAAAGGTGCCCCCTTGTAGCAGCAGCCGCAGTCACCTGTAGGGCTGCAACTAACGATAATTTTTTTATAGTCGACTAATCAGGGTTATTTTTTATGTGATCTCCGTCACTTCAGTTGCTTGTAAAAAATATTCTGACTCACCTGTTCTCGTCTACACACCTTTGAACGCCTCTTTATTGCCTCTTGTTGTCGCTCTCCTTTATTTATTAGCTTTATAAATTATCCTTCATAAAATAGTGATTATAAATTTAACCGACTTAGAAATATTAAAAATAAACTATCAAAGTAGATTTTTTTTTTACTGTAAGACTTAAACATTCCTATATGTTTACAAAGATTTTAAACTATAGAGTAAAAAAAGCTGTTTGCAGTCAGGCTTGTTCTCTTTAATTAGGCAATATTTCCAGCATCAATATTAAAAATGAGCAAATTATTCATTTCCAAATAAACCCCATCGCTCTAGTCTTTAAAGTTAAATTAAACTATGTAGCTTCACTTTAACCTCAACCATTCTCAATCTTAATGATAAATGAACACTGAAATAAACCCAGTAATCGTTAGATATCATTCGATTGAATTGCTGCAGTAGATTATACAGTCTGCCTCCCAGGACGCCGCCTCCTCCCCGAGGCTGATTAGCTTCATCGCCCGCTTAGCTACAGCTGGGTGAAGTGCAGCGAGAATGGGCATAATGGGCATTTGACAGCTAAGCCATATTTTGATAAACCAAGATCTTATACCAGATATTTCAGCTTTACAGCCACATTCTCATTTAAAATCAATCTAAAAAGGTAATTTTGTATCATAGAAAGTGTCATATACAAAACTTTACTAGCTTTAGTTTCTTCTTCTTTCGGTTGGAGCTGCTGTCATGTGATTGGCCGTGTCCTAATACTCGCACTTCCACCCTTGCTCTACTCAAATGCGCGTTCCCGCTGAGGGTGTGAGTGTATAGTGTGTCCCGATTCTCCACAGTGGTATTTCGCCCCGCCTTCTTTGCGCCCTCGATCCGCACTTCGGCGAAGTCTGCATTGATGCGGAATTTTGCTGAAGTGTATCACCCACAATTCATTGCTGCATATGATGTTTCGAGCTACAAGGTGAAAATATTTTAACTCAAAAGACCTAAAATCATACTGCCACCTTAAATTAATGACTAATCACCAATGTCCATTTCTTAAAACAAATATGTTATTTTCACTTATTAAACTGAAATTTCCTTAAACAGTAGCAGCTGTTTTGTAGAATTTGATGTATTTGCACTTTAAAATGGCTGAAAGCACCAAGTAAGGTTTTCCACATCTTTTTATTGACGTTTTATCTGAAAGTGTGTTTCTAAACAAGTAACCAGATATGCTTCCTGTCAGCTATGTTGTAAAAAATACAATACAGAAATCATTATGAAAAACTGTCAAATATCTTCTTTAATTTTTATTCACTGTAACAAAACAATGTCACATCCAGGTGCCATCATTAATGAAAGGCACACAACATATATTTTTTTGTTATTTTATATTTATTTTGGGTATATGTGTTAATGTTATTTTCCATTCATTTCTCATTTGTGGCAATACCCGCTCGGTTATGCCCAGTCGCCTAACAAATCGGTTCTGCACTTTATTATCCTCAAAAAAAAAAAAGGCTTGTTATTATTTTAATTATTTTAGCAGTAAAACTGCGTAATTTTTGGTGTCGCAGTAATGACACAGAGGCGCAAGTTGATCAGATAACCCATACTGTTCCAATTCTCCATATCTTGCATGCTGGAAAACTGCGCACTCGAGCCCTTAAGTGCACACTTCATAGAAGTGCGTAGGGTTTAGTGCGCGTATTGGGACAGGGCCATGATGTGCTCTTTGCTCACCGGTGCTGTACCGCCCTCTGCGGCAGCCTCAGTGAACTGCGTGTGATTTAAACCGTCTACCACTTAAAATGAAATATTGAGACCGCAGCCATGTTTACATGTCGACGCAAGAATTTTTGCAGCGACAATTTTTAATTTAACCCGAAGCCTTTACTGATGTAATGTTTTTTGTGGAAAGACTTCCATTCCCAAGTGTCACTGCTCGATTTTTACCAGCAAACAAGAGAGCATGTCTCTGTGTTTGGCTTCGAGTCCGGCGCTGATTTCATTTCAAGCTTCTTTTTCTTCATAGGACTAAGACTAAAATATGAATCTCTGGCTTTTGATCCATGGTGTGACCATAACTTCCTTTTTAGAAAATGTACCCCGATTTGTTGTTGCGTGCCCCATTGTTATTAAAATGTACTGCTCTTTATCATTTGGTCTGTTTATCTCATGTTCGGCCCTATTGTACAGAACCTGTTGGTTTTAAAGCTCTTTACAAATAAACCAGCACAGCATGCTAAAGTGAGCCTATCTTCTTTCAATAATATTGGTATAAAGGATGAAAAAACCTTGTAGGTTTTCTCCAAATCAAACATAAAATCTATAAAACAGTCTCAGTTTCCTTCGCTGACAGAAAGCCTCCTCATAAAACCTTTTTAATGCTTGTTCAGTGACAAAACATGAAGGTAAAGTCTTAAGTGTCGCAGCAGACATATTCAAACAATATTTTTTTACTCATCTAAAACTTTGCAAAAATGCAAAAATACTTCACTGAGTACACTTTATGGTTTTGACAATGATCCAAACAGCCAATTTTACATTATGTGAAGCAATTATTTTTTTTTATCTTGACTAAATTTTAAGGAAAAATAACCTTCTACCCTCATTACTGCCATTTCTCACCAGTGATTCGACTGCAACACGGGGCTCTCGTTCTGGGCGATGTGGTATAAGGCACTCATAGCATTCATGTTGAACAGAGGAGGCTTCCTTTCCGCTGCAAAGTGACACAATGTGACAGAAAGAGTGAGATGTAAAAACAGAAAGAGGAAACAGTTTCAGCGTTGGGAACACACCAATCAGACTATTTTCTGGCCATCTCTTACCCAGCTCTATGCAGGTAATGCCAAGTGACCACACATCCACCTTCCCGTCGTACTGGCCCTCGTCCATGGCGAGGATCACCTCGGGGGCCATCCTGCACGGAGGAAACAAGAACTCAACAACAATTCAGCCATTTCCATCTTTTGTTACCCCTTTGATCGTGGAAGGACAAAGAGCTGCACCTCAGGGCGGATTCATTTAGACTAACTGCTGTAATTTATGCCTGCTCAATGCTGCAATCTGACACTTATGTGACTTACGTTTCTGTCTAAACAACAAAGCAAATTTCAGTTTGAATAATGTAAAATAAAACACTTAATGAATCCAAGCATATTTAAAGCCAGTACATGTATGATTATTTAGATTTGAATAAATCCTACTCGTATATTTGAGTAAATGTCTCGTGTGTCCTGGTGCACAGTATTAGGAAAACATTTCACTGCTGAATGTTGATGATCCTGATTAGGATTAATCCACTTTTTGAGAGTTTTAGCCTTATTGCATCGAAGAAAGTTGTCCACATGGATATTCTGATGCGCAGCACTAATGTAGCTCCTTTTCTACCCGTCGTCTTTAAGACAGCAGAGATGGGTTTTTTTTTGTAAGTAGGGATGTTAAGCCAATCCCAAGTATCAGCAATTTTAAATATCAAAGTCCGTGACTAAACTCAGCTACAAACACCCATTTTATGTGCGTCATGTTTTGCACAGAGAATGTTTAAAATTCATGTCTTGTTTTTTTATGTGCACTGCTTGCAAAACATTATTGTCTGGGTTCATTATGTTGCAATCTGTGTTTTTCACCCTTAACAATACCGTATTTTTCAGACCATAAGGCTCACTAAATACCAATATAATATCAGTGTAATATCACTCCTTGACATACGCAGCTCTCTATCCGTCTCTGTCAGGAGGACAGAGTAGCTGGACTGCACTGCCCTGTTTCTAACATAAGGGCAAAATAAACGTAACTTTGATATTGAATTAACTTACTTGGTTTATTGTTGCTAGCGCGTACTTCGGGCGCGGGCTGCCTTACATGAATGCACCTCTAGTTTAGACATTACAGTCAGGCAGTCTTGTACACAGCTCAGGGGTCCTATCAGGTGGTGACACAGTGTACCGTAATGCTCAGAATATCCACTGAGCGTAGCGGTCGATTTTTGAGCGCATTGTACCACATAAAATTGGTAACTAAGCACAAGTAGTGTAATCATATATAAGGCACACTGGATTGTAAAGTGCACCATCAATGTTTGAGAAAATTTAAGGATTTTAAGTGCGCCTTATAGTCTGAAACATACGGTACTCTGAATATCCACTAACCCAGCTTTCTGAAATGGGGCCCTGGTCATGGCCATGATCTGCTGTTACACAGAAAATGGTATTAATCGTTAATATTGGAGTAGAAACTGTGTTCCAAGGATCCACGTTAGAGCGCCACCTACAGGCCAGGAGTTATTACACAATATGGGGTGATTTTGTTTTTTAATATGAGGATGAATCGACAATCTTTAAGTTAAAGATAGCTTTTAAAAAGGATCGTTTTGAACTGGAAATTAAAAGTACATTTTCAGGCCTTCTGGTGTCTGCTTTTAGTGAGAATCCGGGTTTGGGTTAAAGCTAAGAATGCGTCTTAATTCGTTTAAACAAGATCTTTTGTCATATGTCTTATTGGTTAATCATGAATCAGTGACTCTAGTTTTTTTTTAGTCACAAGATTTGCTGTAATGAGTTTTACCAGTAAGGTGTTCCCACGAAGGAGTTGGCTGGAGCAACAATAGAAGCAGAGCCAAAATCTCCCAGCTTGACCTGACCCGGTTCTGTTAGCAAGATGTTTCCTGCTTTCACATCCCTGACAGACAGAGAGGATCAGACAGAAGAAAACAGTCAGTCAGGGGATAAAAACGAAGGGAAGCAACACAAACCGAGAGACATGGGAAAGACAAAAGAACAACAACAAAACAAGAAATGTTGGAGGCTGGAGGGAAACAAGTTGGACCAAAAAGTGTTGCGTAATCTATGCTAGGCGGCACTGTTTATGCCTCCTCTGGTTTCTGCTCCGTCTCCTGTCAGAGGAGTGGGCGAGGAGAGCGGGGCGCATAAAGAGAGGGGTGAAACCAGGGTTACCTGTGAATCATGTTGTGAGAATGCAGATAGACCAGCCCCTGCAAAGCACCGTGGGTAATGGCAGCTATTTCCACCTCTTGGAGCGGTTTCTTGTGGACTGTGGGAAAACATTTCACATTTGCATAAATAATAGACTTTAAAATACAATAATAATCTTCATAAATGTTTCACCCCCCACTCTTACCTTCCAGCAGGTCAGAGGCTGAACCCAAACAGTACTCCATCACCAGCTGGAAAAGAGCGAACAGGACGGTTACATCACTTTATAGAGGAGAGATCTGCTGAAGTGGGAGAGTTGTTATCGACCTGAGAAACAGCTGGAAAACGACTTCATCATCCAACCAAACATCAGTGACTTTGTTTTGTTTCCACATTGAAGAAATCTTGCAGAAAGCTGCAGGTTGACCTTTTTTTTGTGTGAATTGTCTGGAAATACTTATTTTGGTCCAAAAGGAACCAGGAGCCAAACTTGAAAACATTTTCTCACATCCTGCAGTTTCAGGAAGTTGCGGGGCTGAGCTGACCGACAGATTAGTCAAACACAGACGCTGTGACGACGACATGCACACCCCTGCAGAGACAGTCGCTACGCAGATCATTACTAAGACTGAAGGGTCGGTGGTTCTGTTTCTTTTTGGGATGGCCTTCCTGTCAACTCCTCAACAAATGAGGCGACATGAAAGAGAAAGTCACGGCATGTAGTAAATTATTAAACGTCTGTAGGTGTTTGTGGTTAATTTAATTAAAATTAGCCTTTCTAAATAGGGCCAGATCGTATCCTAAGCTATTTCTGTCTCTAGGCTCCCACAAGGCGGACATGAGTCCACAGAAAGGTACGCACAGAGCTCAATTTTACCAGTGTGTCACATAAACGGGAAGAAGTCTGAACATCAAACTGTTTTTTATGTGACACGAGCTGCTCCATGGCAGTCGCAACTCACAAGCACCAGCAACTAGAGAAAGAAAAAAAAAGAATCAAAAATTAAATCTCATTAATTCTTTAAAAAAAAAAAAAAAAAAAAAAAAAAAAAAAAATCGATTCACATAACCAAAGATAGATTTAAAACATAAAAAATTACACTGTGAACTTAAATGTGTGAGATGGCATTACTTGTTGCACAAGTCTGCAGAGCCTGTGCCGACAGGTACGCGCACAGCTAAATCTTTACGCCCACGTACGCGGTCACATTATAAACTTCTCGACGGCAAGAAGTCATCACAACGAACCGAGCTCGATACACGAGCTGCTCCAAGCAGGCGGTCCCCAGGACGCGCAGCATAACCGTCCCTCTCTGTTCTCACTGACAGGCTCAATTCAATTCAATTTTATTTATATAGCTCAAATTCACAACACATGTCATCTCAAGGATCTTTCTAAAGTCAAATTCCATTAAATCCTCCAGGTTGGTCAGAAAGTTTCCTCTCTAAGGAAACCCAGCAGGTTGCATCAAGTCTCTCCAAGCAGCATTCACTCCTCCTGAAAGAGCGTAGATGGACGCCATAAATGGATCAGAAACAATTAAAACTGAATGAAGTTAGAAATATTCTGAACTCTGCCAGATCCAGACTTTATAGAGATTTTCATTCAATCAAGAAGTAGGAAGGAAGAACGGCAGGTGGCCTTCAGAATATAACCATGTCTAAATTTACACGATAGAGAAAGAAAACGAGAGAGAAACGGACAAATAAGAGAAAGATGGAGAGACAGGAGGTGGCAGCTCCTATAAAGCTGTATTCTGTGATATTAATGGAAAGCTAAGTGGAAGAAAAACCTTAGCAAACCCCCAAAAAAGAACAATTAACCATGTTAAAGTACAGCTTTACTGCACTCTAGTGAGAAGCTTATTAAAGCAAACCAGAGATATTTGACCCATGCGACACAGTTTAAAGTCAATGCTAACAAGTACTAAGGAAGTGTGTAAACCTCTGAATAAAATACAATAAGACTTTCAGGTTCTCCCGCTGGTTTTTATGTCATTTAGCAAATTTAATTAACTTTGGTGACCCCAGCAGAGCCAAAGCAGAAAGGATTTAGTCTGATTTAAAGGGAGAAAAGGTTGTGTCTTTATACAGAGAGCACAGGAGTATCTGGTTTCATTTTATCAGTTCTTTACACCCAAAGCAGCAGCAGCCAGCAGCAGTGGAGCGGTAAGCCGAGTGCAGACTCACCCAGGCTGTGTGCTCTCTCAGGTAGCAGCCTCGATACTCCACCGTGTTGGGGTGGCGCAGCTTCTGCAGGAACTTCACTTCCTTGATGATATCCTGCCATTTCTGGAGCAGGAACAGAGACACGGTGAGCGGCAGAGGCACATGCGCTCCACCCGGATTGAACGCTTTCACCGCTCTCGGGCGCCTACCTCATTGGACTGTTTGCCGCTGTAGGACATCTTCTTGATCGCCACCACCTCATTGGTGCGGATGTCATGGGCCTGGAGCGGACGTGCAAAAGAAGAGCAGATGAACCGGGCGTTAACGGGTTTTTAGCTCAAAACTGTGGCCTGGAGCCACAAATAAAGAGTTTGTTTCTTTAAAAGAAAAGCTATGATTCATCTTCCCTTTATAAAACTGGACATGGCAAAGCAATCAGTTACATAAAGACTTTCTGCCTAGCTTCCTCTCTCCGGTCCATCTCCTCATCCACGACTAGCTCTTTTTCACCCTTCATTGAACAGGCCTTTTCATCCACATCAGAAGGTTGTTCTTTGCCCTGTTTTTACCTTTTCCTTCTCTCCTACCAGCTTACATTATTCAGCTGGGAGACCGAAGCCACTTCAGGCTTCTACAGTAGCACAGCAATGGCTTCCTCGTCGTTACACAACACAGCTCAGCAGTTTCAGTTTCACGCAGCGGTCAACTTGTCACGACGTCCACCGTTTAGCGTCAATAAGCTTTAAATACGGATAGAACTAGTTAACGTGGAAATGTGCCGTGAACCCAAACTGTCAACCACTACCAGATCTTACAACTCTGGATGTTTTATACAGTTTTCTCCTGATCGGTCTCTGATAATCTGACGTAAACTATCATTACAACAATGCAACCTCGGCTCTTTAAAAATGGGATCAATGATTAGTTGAACACGTTGGCCTAAATATGTTGGAATTTTCCTATTAACTTAAAAATTGCTGTTTGTGATTCTTCACAAATTTTGTTATATTTTTCACCCATGGAGGTCGCCTTTTTTTCCACCTGTGCAATGCATGCTGGGTTGACGACGCGGTTGGGTCCTACTGGACTGGAACCCACAGAGTTATCAGAGCTGTTTCGCGTTAGAAAATTTAGACAATGCCCCGCGGCGTCGCTGTTAATTTTTGAAACAAAAAACAGAAACGATGAGGCGGGTCTTCATCACATCCCTCATGAAGAAAAGAAGAAGAGCGTAACGGGAAAAAGACCCACATTTGTGCCCCTTAACGCTTCTCTCCAGAAGACCAATTTGTACGAACAAAGCTGATGAAGGAGCTAACAGGTGAGCGTTATCCTCGAAAGATAAAACCATAAAACGCCAAAAACCCGCCGCCTTGTGAGCGAAAGACGCCGGGAGAAACAACAGAAGCCATTATAAATAACAAAGCTACTGCCACTGCCGCCGGTACCGGAGGAGGAATCACGGACCCGACACCAAACCGGTGTTAACGGACTGATCAGATCCTAAGCAAGTGGACCCGTCACAGAGCACCGCTTGCCGGATCACACAGTCCTACGAGCGGTGGTGCCGCCAGGAATTTTGGCCCCTGTGACAAAAATCTAAAATCTTCCCAAAAGCTCATATTTATATAAACTTTCTTTTTCTTCTTGGAATTGTCCTAACTTTTCCCGTCTATGCGGCGCCCCAGCCTACAAGCGGTACGTCTCATTAATCGTTTTTATTATTAGCCCCAGGGCTAAGCGTTGTGTGTTTAGTTTAAATGAGTCGATGTTTGACAACGACATAAAACGGTGAGTAAACTTCCCGGTATAAATAGCTAACACGCTAGCTGTCATTAGCTCGACGCAGTGTACGTCCACGGTGAACCACCCCCCCACTCTATGGTAGCGCGACCTGCTGCCAGGATTAGCCCATTTTAATAAGCCTGTTACTATTATCGCTGTCATCAATTTCAACTCGGAGCTGGCGCTAAAGCAGCAGCCCTCAAACTGGAGTCCCCGGACTCCCGGTGGTCTGCGAACCACGGGTTGGGGGTCTGTAAAACGCGTGTTGTCGGAGGCACTGCTGAGGATGGGTGGAGCTAAGTAACACAAGGACAAATATTTAACTCCGTCCACTTCATCAAGTCAGGTGAAAGCCAAATCAGCTAAAATTTGGAAGTAAGACAACAGTTACATCGAGACTGAGGATCTAATGTCGACCAAATCTCTAATATTAGGTATATTTATATATATTTTTAAAAACATACATAATTCCTAATGTATTTAACAGTAGAAAATGCTGTTTAAAAATAATATCACAGGGTTTCCCGCAGCGCTATCTTGGCGAGGCGGCCGCCACGCCAAACTCACGCTACCGCCTCGCCAACATTCCCAAAAAAAAAAAAAAAAAAAGTGACGTTAACACGCGGTTTGTTGTTGTTGCTTTCGCGCGTGCGTGAATGGCAGGGAAAAAACACATGGATACCCCCCGCTCCGCGAGTCGGTCCGCGGACAACGTGTCGTCGTCTTCCCCCCCGCTCCGCGAGTCGGTCCGCGGGCAACGTGTCGTCCAACCCCCCCCCGCTCCGCGAGTCGAACCGCCTCGCATAACCAAATTCCTGCGGGAAACACTGTATCAGCATCAGGAATCTAAAGGGGTCCTTGGAAAAATGTCATTGATGCTAAGGGGTCCCTGGCCACGAAAAGTTTGAGAACCCCTAAAGGACCTAGTATACATCATTTACCCAGAATGCATTGAAGCATAAACAACATGGCGACGTCCATGTGACAATATTTTACTCAAATTTATAAATAAACTTCTTACAGCATTTTTACTGTATTATTTTTACGTCTAAAGTAGATATTTCTCAGATAGAGTCCATTGTTACGACTAATGGTGGATCCATTTAAACTGTCGGTTCTGAACGTTTGCCTGTTGGGTGGGATTATTACAAAGTGGGAAAACTGCAGCAAACTCGGCTCTCACACAGTGGGTCACATTCGACTCGCGTGTTACACAGACTCTTTTAAAATAAACAAACATCACAACATCTTTCAAGTGACAGATCTGGCACAGATAAACGCGGGAGACACGCATTAAACATTCAGACGTTGGAGCCGCGCTCCTGAAAACCAGAAGACATTTTGACAGACTCACGAAGTAAACCGCCCCGAAGCTCCCATGGCCGATCTCCCTCAGGTCCGTGAAGAGCTTCTCCGGGTCCTCCCTGTAGAACAGCTCCGCCACCTCCGGGTCCTTCAGGCTCCCGGCCCGCACACTCGACGGCATGGCCAGCGCCTGGCGAGAGTGGAAGAGATGCATGCTGGGTGAGCGTCTGTTGTTTGGACGGATTACAAACACTTCTGCTTGGAAACACGGGCTGCAGAAGTAGATGCTGCCAGTCTGATCAGCGCTCTGGGATCTTCAGAGGAAATTACACACGTATGCAAGTCTCTGGGGTATTCTGCAGCGGTACGGTGCTTAACCCAGGACGGTAAAGAGACGTGTAGAAAAAGGAGCTAAAGTAGAAAAAAAAACCCCACCAACAACAATAAACTTAACAGTTGTACCAAAATAGAGGAATACAACTCAGTTTCAATCTCTGACGACTACAGGCAGACGTAGAAATGGTGTTAAATAGGGGCTTAAGTTCATATTAATGCTCAATAACAAATATGTTTCATTTATTTCCCCCCATAATGCATCACCATCTCTGTCACATGACCAACAGCAACAAGATAGAAATAACCGGTTATTAATATCAGTCCAGCTTTACTTATGAGACCGACAGCGATGTCAACGCAGCTCTATCACACATCCCTGGTCTTTAACATTAAATACTATTTCCATTAATGATCTAAAACTGCTTTTTGTAGCTCAACATATTTCACCTGTTAAACAGGAAAGGACTAAATTTATTGCTGCAGCATTTAAAGCAGAAATAATATTGTTGGGTAGGAGAATGGACGATATTATCAGCTTTAAAATCCAAACGTTAATCTATCTGAACCTGACAAGCAGCAATGCTTGAAGCCAGAGGCTGCAGAGCCGCGTTATCCTCCGTAGGTTTGAATTTTCTTAATGTGTGCACGTCAAAACAGCACATATTTACATTTGATGATCTTAAAATGTAAATAAATGCTTCGGTCTGTGCTGTTTGAATGACAGAGCTCGTTCTCAGGCGTTTTACAACCTGGACGCTGGCAGCGCGCTCCCACTGCACGTCCTGTTGTTTTAAATAAAGGTTTGTCACCCACAACGTTTTGCTTCCACGTCTTAATACGCTCAAACATTGAATGACTGGTCAGATTCGTCACGTATGAAGGTTTTATAAACGGCGCTGCGTCGTTAAACTTAGACCTTAATGCTGATTATGACTGGTTGAGCCCTCAGGAAAAAGCATCACAACAGCAATACTGTCTTTTTAGGTTTTTTTTGTCCACATTTAGGAATGGACTTTGACTAGGCCAGGTGTGTCCAAAGGCCCCTGGACAGAATTACAAGAACAGCAGGGATTTGGCTCATCAGCTCGGGCGATTGAAGCAGAGACAGTTTAAAACAAATGTTTTAAAATACATGCAGACCATATTAATATTGCAAAATGAAAAATCTGAGGTGCAACATAAATTATTCATCTTATTAAGAAACACTTTTTGAACGAGGCTTCAACGTTGCCAAGAACGCGGCAAAGAAATCTAAACCTAGGCGATAGAAAACCACCAGCAGCCACGTTTATGGCCGTTCTGTCAGTTTTTGTTTTTTTTTTTTAAAAAGGGAAAACAAGCAAGATCCTTTTTTATGTTTCGGATCGACGAGGATTTGCCGATCCCGGAATCCGGAGGTGCAACACGTCGGACGTGAGAAATCGGCGGCTTTAACAGAGCTCGGGGCTGAGAAGGCTTCCCTCGCTGTATCCTGATAAAACAGGTCCAGCGCATCGGCGATCAGCGGCAAACCGTAAAGGCTTCAGACCATTAAGCTGCTCATGATTTGCCTACAGCAAAGAGCAGTTAGGCCACAGGATTTCCCTGCGTCTCTGAACCACAGAAAACTGTAACCCCCCCCTCTGGTGGCGTTCATCACAGAAGCACTCTGTCAAATGTTTTAATTGCATCTGATATCGTCCTTTTCTGATTATGTGTTACAGGAAGAGGCGATAAGGAACGTTACACCTCGAATGGGTTTATACTGTAACGCCACCGGCTTCTAAAGCCTTTTACAGAAGCCCAGACATCACCTTTAAAGCATGCTTTTATGAATGTAAAACATTTAATTGTTACCGATTTGTTGTGCATGGCGACACAGAGCCCGGAAAAAAAAACCCTGAGGTTCAGTCGTTCGATTTTACATCACATTCTGGCGTAACCTGACAAAAGAAACAGTCGGCTTGGGTTAAATGGGCCTAGGCTACAGCTTCAGTCGTATTTACAAAGAGAGAATTAATCAAAATTTAATTTGATCCTTCCATAAAAACCAGAGATCACAATTCAGGGAGGCACACACAAACTCAGTCAGGTTGGATGGAAAACATCAATTATCAAACAAGAATGACTCCAGATCCTCATTTGGTCTCAACTCGGGACTGACCGGGCAAACATGCTTCCATCTAAACCAATTTTTAAATTACAGTTAATTTATTACAGAGAAGTTAAAATCTTACAATTCAATGTTTAACTGCATGTTCGGTACAACACAAAACAAAACATTTGTCTTTTAGTAAGCACACTTTTTACATTTGCTTTAATTTCATAGTAAACAGGGAGACTTTTACTCCAATGCAGATTTTGCCGCATTAAAATCTGTTTGAAATTAATTTAATAAAATAGGCTAAATGCAGTTTAATATGATTTCTTAACATGGTCATATTTTGTAGGGCGGGGTTAGTATTTTTGGTTATGTGATTTATTTTTATTCCTTTTTTTGGCCCTCGAGGGCTTTCAATTTAACAATTTTGGCCCAATAGCCAAAAGTTTGGACACCGCTGATCTAAACCGTTCTGCTGTACCTCTGGCTGGATGCTAAGCCCAAAACAGATCTCCTTCCAGGGTTATTATCCAGATGTGTTCACTGTCGCTGCATGCATGCTCAGTATGAGGGATTGCTGCAAAGCCATCAACAATGCAGACGACTGTCCACTGTGGCTCTACGCTCTTTCAGGAGGAGTGAATGCTGCTTGGAGAGACTTGATGCAACCTGCTGGGTTTCCTTAGAGAGGAAACTTTCTGACCAACCTGGAGGATTTGATTGAATTTGACTTTAGGAAAGTGCCTTGAGATGACGTGTATCAAAAAGTGGCGCTATATTAATAAAATTGAATTGAACCGAATTGAATTCTCTCCAGTTTCCCCGGTGAAGAAAAGCGTCTCCACACCACGATGCCGTGCCATAAAATCCTAATGAAATATATGGAAGTTTGGGGCGGCAGCTTTGACGAGGTAGAAAAGCTTAAAAAGTTAATTTAACGGCCGTTATCACCCAGCATCCAAACACAATAATACTGCATTCATTTCTGCAAAATATAGATGTACTGGTAGCACCGTTGACTTGCAGCAAGAAGGTCCTGGGTTCAAATCCGGGCCTGCATGGAGTTTGCATGTTCTCCCGGTGCATCCGTGGGTTTTCTCCGGGTACTCCGGCTTCCTCCCACAGTCCAAAAACATGTTAGGCTACTTGGTTTCTCTAAATTGCCCTTAGGTGTGTGCCATAAAAATGATGGACGACAAAAAGAGGATTGAGGAAAATGGTAAATTTCCTGCAAACGACGACGATCTCTGTATTTGAGAGAAATGCATCTGTCGTCTACAGCTCAGTGAGACAACCTTTAACATCACGCCGCCGTGCAAAGCTGCAATCTAACGGCACTTGGGAGAATATTTTAAGTCATTATTGACAACGACGCTATGTTCCAGATTTATTGTGCAGCCGGAGGTCCCTGGACTTCAGGACCTGTCAAATGCGCACTTCAGTCAATTTCTGCTCCATTCTAAGGAGGACAATGAGTCTAAAAGCCGGGCCTGGAGAACAAACACTCTTTGAAGAAACGAAGCCACATCAGATGCTCTTTTGTAGCCGTTCTGCAGCTGTTAGAAGAGGAACTGCTGCTTGGTTCCCTTTATAAACGAGAAGCTGTTTAAATAGTGCAACCAAAGCCTGGCTGTCTTTTTTTTTAAAGAGCCTGGTGGAAGATTGCACAGAAAGAGAGACGAGCGATGTAGCACTGATGTGGTTTATGCATGTAAAAAAAATAATAAAATAAATTAACAAATCTGTGGGTTTATTGAAGGGGTGAAAAAAAGAATAATGGAAATTAAGACAGTATGGTTGCAATGAGTATCTCAGCTAAATAATGCAGGGATCATTTTTCCAACATGGTTGCCACAAAAAAAGAGGGTAAAACACCGGTGCCATTAATTCTGCTGTGAATAACCTGCATGTCAGCCTCCAGCAGCGGATATCTGCTCACTCCCTGCAGGAAGAGGCGAGGATCGGGCTCCTATACCACACTCTGAATGATTTATAACAAGTCCTACCGTGGCTTATGGGATCCACTGTAGCTAGCTCTGGAGCTAGCTGACTGGCCTGGCAGGAAAATCTCGTTTCTCCCCCTCCGGTCCCCTCCTCTCCTCCTCGGCTGCGGCGGTCTACTCAACACGGGCAGACCACACTCCGTCCGCCCATCCTGGTTCCAGCCGACCCCCCAGCCATCCCGGTGCGCCCAGCAGCTAGCACCTCGGTGCCACTTGTCATGGGGGAAGCGTCCAGCCAGTCCGGGCTGACAGCGAGCCGACCAACCGGCTGCCAGCTAAACCGCACGAGCGCAGCCGTGTGCTGGAGAGAAACGGCAGGAAAAAAATCCGGGCCAAGGCTGCTGTTAGCGCCGCTGCTAGCAGAACAACGTCAACGGCAGCAGCGGGAAAAGACGCTTTTTTTTAGTTTTTTTTTTTCAGCGAGAGACCGGCTCGTTAAAACCCGCCGCTCCGCTCCCTTCCCCGAATCGCGTTGACATCTCGCTAACGCTGTCGCCGAGCTTCCCCTCCGCTCCGTGGTGTCCCCATTTTGCTCGGCTCTCGTCCGTTCTTTTTTTTGTTCAGGACTTCATGATGGCGGAGCGGGGCGGGAGGCAGCCGAGAGAAAACCGGAAGTGCTCTTCTTCTGGGCTTGAGGAGCAGGAGGCTGACCAATAAGACTATCCCCATGTGGCCGAGGAGAAATCATCAAAACATTGCAGTCATATTCAATAAATTAGGAATATTATCTATCTATCTATCTATCTATCTATCTATCTATGTATCTATCTATCTATCTATCTATCTATCTATCTAGATGTATATTTTTTCTGACAGACTTTGAAGTCAGATTAAAAGTACCTCTTGATAACGCCCCCCCCCCCATGCTACCTGAAAAGTGTTGCTTTTTATCTTATCTTAAATGTTGTATTTGTATTGGCTGGAGGTAAAAAAAATATTATATATATATATATATATATATATATATATATATATATATATATATATATATATATATATATATATAATATATACAGTATATATATATATATATATATATATATATATATATATAGAGAGAGAGAGAGAGAGAGAGAGAGAAAGAGAGAGAGAGAGAGATAGAGAGAGATTTTCTTTTTTTTTAACTCACACTTTCAACTAAAGTGAAATCCTTTTTCTCATTTGCTCTCGTTTGACTTTAAAAGGGGAATCCACTGTATACATTGTATATTTAGTCAGGATACCCTGTTTTACAGGATACCAGCTTTAAAGGTTAAACTGTGCTTTTAGGATTGATTGTAAAGCTTAACTCTCGACAGGTGAACCATTTAAGGGTCAATCTCCAATGTCTGACCTCCTCCTCTAAGTCACTCAGCTCTACTGATAGATTGTTCTGAGGTTTTGGACAGCACACATTAGATCGGGTCATTGCAGCCGTAGCATCTCAGTAATAGAAACAACCGCCCATGTGTATTGATCAGGCTCTGCAACCGGCATTTTCTAAGTCTCATCTTAAACCGTTTATATGAACCTGTTTCTAATTTAGTGGGAGAGTTGAGTTTTCCACCTGTGTTGTTATGTTTAAACAGCAGCTGTTTAAAATGCCCTCTAGAAATAGACTTAACTTTACAAGTATAAAGGTGATATTTAATGAGATGAGAGACAAACCATTTATACCTATGCCTAATAATAACATAATATTAACATTTTATGATTTTAGAACCACATGTTTATTATTGTTTATTATTATGTTTATTGTTTTTCTCTCAGGTACAGAGTTTTTTTTTTTTTTTCAGTTGAAGAAACCGTCCTCTCTGAGACGAAGGCCATACTCAGCCAGTTATTCATTTTGTGGGAGCTATTAAGATTTTCCACCTACACAAAGAAAACAAGTAGAAATAATTTAGTGTACAATTATTCATTGAATGCAGAAGGAAATGCACAGCATGGATGAATAAAAATGAAAGCAGCATTTTCTCCAGCAATGATCAACCTTATTAGCTTAATTTGTTCTAAATGTCTGTGGCTCTATTGACCAAAGAAGCTGTGACTTAGCTGATAATAATGATATTCCTTTACTGTCAAAACAAGTCAGAAATTTGTCTTGTATCAGAGCACTGTTGTTTGCAGACATATGCATAGATAAAATCAACTAGTAAACATTGTAAGATGAGGAGATGATGGCATGCTGGTTAATGTACTTGTTTAGTTTCAGGATTGATGCACAAAAGCATTTTTCACTTTAACTTTATGGGACCGAATATCTTGGACCTCATGGTCTGTATTCGTGATTCAGAGCATTGTCAGGGTTAGAGGAGATCTTATTAAATATTATTATGGTAGGAACATTAATAAAGCTTCTCAACAGTTTTGGAGGTGAAGACAGCAGCGTTTGAAGCACAAAGAAACAACTTTTGTTGGGCGTCCAACACGTTTCGCCTTGTGGCATTCATCAGGGCCATCTCACCAGGTCTTTGACCCTCTCCATGCACTATGTGAGTCAGTGAAGTTGTGTCAGAAACTTTTGGATCTCTACAATCTTTTAATTTGATGAAGCTCTGATTTTTCAGCAATAAACAGACTTTTATAACATGAGGAATTACAGGACAGCAAAACACTCACCATCACTGACGTATAAAACAAATGACCAGCTTTGCTTGTTTCGAAGGACCTCAGGAACAATCCTTTTTTTTATTTAGTCTTTTTACAGACCAGGTAAATGAGTTTTCCCCCAGGAAAACAGATCAAGGTCAATCATGAGTATTCGGATAACAATAATAGGATCTTTATTAAAATCAGATAAACATTTTTTGTAGTATTTGAGATAAAAAAAATGGATATACTACTACTACTACTACTACTACTACTACTACTAATAATAATAATAATAATAATAATAATAAAACATTTTATTTGTATAGCACAGTTTAAAATCTTAGGACTTCTGAAGGTGCTTCACAGTTCTAGAATAAACTGGGTTTAAAACTATCTAGAATAACAAATCCTAAAATAATAGTATTAAAATATGGCCAACAATTGCAGTTAAGAACAAGGAAATCATAGAGAAGGTCTTATTTGTTTAAGGCAGCATGAAACACAAGAGGCAAATCATCAACATTTTCCCTTGGAAAGTGAAAACACATCAAAAAATCTTGAACCAGTTTAATTTTAGTCAATGCTAATAGTTACTTTTATAGATTACGTTTTTTTTTGCAATATAGATTGGTTAAAAATATAGATAATAAAACATATGTTCCTGCATTTCATTTCTAGTTTACATTTTTTCTTGGTTCTGGCTCAGTTGCAACATCTGTCCACCAGAGGGAGGAACATCTGACAGACGACTATGTATGGATTGTATAATAAAACATTAACTAGTGATGTAATTAGTCTGCCGGATAAAGATTAAGAACCTTTTTAGACAGATAAAAATTATTTTGGGGCCTAATCTCAGTTTTTAGTTCTGATATTATCCTGTAAATGTTGTGCTAATGTTTTAATGTTTTGATTTTTTGGGTGAGTGCTCATTGTGTGTTAATTTTGTGGATTCTGTTGCAAATGAATTGCCTCTAGGGGACAATAAAGTATTTCAATTTAATTATTATGAACGCTTCATGAGTTAAAAGGCAGCGCTAGCTCTTATCTAAAAGCCAACAAACAGCAATTGCTCACCAAACCAGTTTCCCATTGGTTATAGTTAATGGATGAGGAGTTGGCACCTTCCAGTGTTGTGCATAGTGTGAACACGTTTGCTGCAAAGCCATGGACAATGCAGACGACTTTCCCTGTAGCTCTACGCTTCTCCAGGAGTGAATGCTGCTTGTCGGGACTTTGATACAATCAACTGGTTCCCTTATATAGGAAATCTTTGACCAATCTGTATAATCTGACCCAATATGTATAATATGATTGAATTTGACTTTGTGAAGTGCCTTGAGATGACATGTTTCATGAATTGGCGCTATATAAATAAAATTGAATTGAATTGAATTGAACACTTTAAGAAAGTATGTCATGTTTTAATTCCCAACACACACATCAGGAAAATAAAGAAATGATTTATTTACAATATGCATCAAGATGAGAATAAAGTGCAATAATCCTAATCTCTCCGTTGCAGGAAGAGATCAGAGGCCTAGTTAGAAGAGGCTTGATAGGGAATAGAGAATGGGTTTCTGCTACCTTAAAGGGGACAAATCATGCTTTTTAATGCCTTCTTTTTCACATTTAAATTATTCAGTTGGAGCTGCAGTCCTTTGGTCTGAATTCCTCGTTATTGTTGCCCCACAGCTCGTCTTTTGCTGCTGTTCTGAGGTGCATCTGTGAGCAACTCGTTTTGGTGCCGTCTCTTTAAATGCAACCGAGGCACCACCCACCCTGCCCCCCACCAGGTCGCAGAGCGTTCCACTACCCCCTGTTTGACCATTTTTGTAGTCTGCTACCGCGGGTAAGAAAAACATTCATCAGGCAGATGAATGTTTTTCTTGACATAACCCTCTCCATTTATTTGGGCTTGGGACCAACACAAGGAGCACAAAGCATTCTTGTGGCTGGATTGTTATGTCTGTTTTTCTTTATTATTTTACATTTTTATAATGAATATATTTTAAGAGGAGGACTAAATGAAAAAGAGATTTCCTAGTGCGGAACTGGACTTCCTTCCCCTGTGATCGCCCGCTTATTATTATTTTCAATAAATCCCCTTTTGAACCCACTCTGGTCTGTAATTGCTGCCTCAATCTGAGTCTCAGCACAAATCCTGACAGAGCTATCTGGCCAACCTGACTCAGCGGCGCAATTACGGACGGCGCTGTCCGAACAGGGAATCCTCCTAGGTCGTCATGACTCCGCCTTGCTAGCAATGTCACAGCAGCAGGCTGCCTTAGTTGACAGCGTCAACCAGTTAGCTCAAAACCTTCAAGGTTTAAGTGTGCAATTACTTAATCCTGTTGTTAACCCTTCTCCTCCTGGTTTAGCTGCAGCCGCCCTGCCGAGCGTCTCGGTCCCCGCCTACTGGGAGTTTACCTCGCCCACCTCGCAATCTTTTTCGGGGGAACTCAGTAAATGCAAGGGATTTCTCCTGCAATGCACCTTAGTGTTTAATGGGTCGCCCCGTTCTTTCCCTGATGACGCCAGTAAAATATCATACATTATTGGCTTACTCAGAGACAAGGCTCTTAAGTGGGCAGAGAACATAATTGATGAGAGCACACTGCCGACTTACCTCTACAGTGAATTCATTGAGCTCTTTAAACAAACAAACAAACTTGAACCAGGTTGTCCGCTGAGGAGCGTCAACACAGACTGTCAACTGGCAGTTGTCTATACTGTGGCTCCCCCCAGCATTTCATCTCCTCTTGTCCAGTTCGCCCAAAAGACCAGGCCCGTCAGTAACTCTGGGGGTCCTGGCGGGTGACACTAATTATGATCTTATGAAAAACCCTCGGCTTTCGGTTCAAACTTCCCTCAAGGTAAAAAAATCACTTCTTCCCTGTCCTCGCACTCATTGATTCAGGCTCAGAACCAAATTTGATAAGTCCTGACTTTATTAAGCATTACAACATACCAGTTGTAGATCTGCCATCCCGGTCCGTATTACGGCTCTGGATGGCCATTCCCTCGCAAGCATAACTCAAAGGACTGAGCTTATCTCATTTCAGGTCTCTGGAAATCATCTTGAACAGACTAGCCTTTTTGTTTTTCCCACTAAAGATTTCCCGGTACAGATGAAGACAAACCCAGGAAAGATTCAGGCCATCGAAGATTGGCCCACTCCTGACTCCCGGAAGAAACTTCAGCGCTTCCTGGGGTTTGCTAATTTTTATCGCTGTGGGGTTTGAGGCCGCTGTGTTTGTGCCTCAAACCCCACTTCCTGGAGCATCCATCTTCCTTGGATAGAATATGCTCATAACTGCCATATGTCTGCAGCATCAGGTCTTTCCCCCTTTGAAGCGTCACTGGGTTACCAGCCCACACTCCTACCATCGTCTTTCCCCGATCCAGTCTTTCCTTCTGTCAAGTCTCACCTTCGCTCCTGTTACAGAATCTGGAACCAGACTAAAGAAGCGCTCCAACGCACTTCGTTTCAAAACAAGAGACTCACTGATCGCAAACGAACTCCGCCTCCCACTTATGTACCTGGGCAAAGGGTTTGGCTGTCATCCAGGAACTTTCCTCTCAAGGACTTCTCTAGAAAGCTTGCCCCCAGATTCTTGGGTCCTTACATTGTTGACTCTGTCATCAGTCCCTCCTCGGTGCGCCTTAAGCTGCCTACCCATATCAGAGTCCACCCAGTCTTCCATGTTTCTCAGATAAGACCTGTCCTTTCCAGCACTTTAACAGTTGCTCTCGGAACCTAGGTCGAGATTCAAGCTGCTCTAAGAACTAACCTTCTGACTCTGAACAAGCGGATTGCTCCGTCTTCCCTCCTCCGTCTGCCCCGCTCGCTGATGTTTATCTGAAGGCTCCTCTGACCCGTCACCTGTCTGTCTACCCTCCAACGTTTTTCTCACTACCGACACCGTAAGCAGCCGCACCTGAACCACCTGTCATCTGATCCTGCTGTGCACTAACAACTCTTCCCTTTCCTAGTGCGGAACTGGACTTCCTTCCCCTGTGATCGCCCGCTTATTATTATTTTCAATAAATCCCCTTTTGAACCCACTCTGGTCTGTAATTGCTGCCTGAATCTGAGTCTCAGCACAAATCATGACAGGACAGGTCTCCAGTCAACAAAAGGGCGACACAGACAGGGGATAAACAACCATGCAGGCATAAAGTCACTTCCTGTGATCAATTTACAGAGACCAATTAACTGAAAATTCAAATATTTTGGACTGTGGGTGGAAGCCGGAGCACCCGGAGAGAAACCACGCATGCACGGGGAGAACGTCCAAGCTCCAAGCAGCCAGATCTCTTGCTGCGAGGCAACAGTGCTAACAACTGCGCCACCGTGCAGCCCCACTCCACTCACCAGGGTAAAACTAGTTACCCTGGTAGGGAGCCAGAACTTTTTAATTTACAAGAAACTTTTGAATAGTTTTGTGCCAAGGATTGCTGGACATTTTGCAATGGTTGCTATTTTCAAAAGGGGGTTAAGGTAAGGGATTGAAAGTTAAAAGTTTTTGTCAGTTTGATGGTTTGGTTGGAGGAGCTTTCATGAGGTTCAGCAGTGATCAGTTTTCAGACTGAGATGGAGCCTTTTTGGACCTTTTAAAGATCTTGGCGATTTTTCTCCTGAAAGATTTCTTTTTGGGTTTGCTTTCTTGTAATGTGTCCATCTCCTGTTGCAGGGTTTTCAGTTTCTCTATCAGATTCAGTGTTGAAGTTTTTCTCTTCACCTCCGCTTCTTTCAGAAGCTCCTTTGTTGTTGCAACGATCTCTAGAAGGCAGGACTTCTCTGTTTGCCACTCCTGCCTTTCATTATGCAGAACCTCCAGAACGTCTTTCCTAGCTGCTTCCACATTTCTGACAGCGTTCTGCTGCTCTGTCAGAAGACTGGACTTTTCCTGGGCCCAGAGCTTTCTTTGGTTCTCCAAGTCTTGCTCCATTTTGACCAAAGCAGCCTCTTTTTCACAGCTTTCCTTCACTTGATCAGCCAAGCAGTTCTCAGCCTCCTTTGCTCTGGTCTTCTCAGCAACCAGAGCAATTTGCTGTTCAATTACCTTTCTAGCAGCATCTTGATGACTTTGGTTATTTTTCTGCTGCTCCAAACGCAGAGCAGCTATCTCCTGTTCTGCCTCAGCTTTCTGTGACTCCAACTGCTTCACCAGCTGATCTCTTTCTTGTTGTTTGATCAGAAGATGGGATTTTTCCTGCTCCCACTGCCGTTGCTGGTCCTCCAAAGTTCTCTCCATGAGGACCAGAGCAGCCTGGAGGTTAGATGTTTCCTCTTTTTGCTGGGATAAGCAGTCCTCAGCCTCCTTTGCTCTGGTCTTCTCAGCAACCAGAGCAATTTGCTGTTCAATTACCTTTCTAGCAGCATCTTGATGACTTTGGTTATTTTTCTGCTGCTCCAAACGCAGAGCAGCTATCTCCTGTTCTGCCTCAGCTTTCTGTGACTCCAACTGCTTCACCAGCTGATCTCTTTCTTGTTGTTTGATCAGAAGATGGGATTTTTCCTGCTCCCACTGCCGTCGCTGGTCCTCCAAAGTTCTCTCCATGAGGACCAGAGCAGCCTGGAGGTTAGATGTTTCCGCCTTTTGCTGGGCTAAGCAGTCCTCAGCCTCCTTTGCTCTGTTTTTCTCTTCAGTCAAGTCTTCCTTCAACTGTTCTGCCCTTTTGACGGCATCTTGACTCTCCTTGTTCTTCCTGATCAGCTCATTATACAGAGCAGCAACCTGATCTTCATGCTTAACTCTCTGCTCCTGCAGCTGATATTTCAGCTGTTCCACCTCAGATGTTTCTTGGTTCTTGGTCAGAAGACGGAGTTTTTCCTGCTCCCACTGCCGTCTTTGTTCCTCCAAATTGCTCTCCATTTTGACCAGAGCAGCTTGTAATTTAGAGATTTGCTCCATCTGCTTGGCCGAACAGATCTCAATCTCTTTTGTTTTGTTCTTTTCTGCGATCAGAGATACTTTCAGCTGATCGGCCCTTCTGATGGCATCTCGACGGTCTTTGTTGGTCTTAATCCGATCATCATACAGAACAGCAACGTCGTCTTCGTGCTCAGTTTGCTGATTTTCAACAATCTGAGTCAACCTCAACACTTCATCTCTTAAAGCCTTTTTCTCCCGGTCGTCCTCATGTTGGTGGACCGGTGCAGCTCTAACTCTTGGAGCTAATTGACTAAAGGAGGTCTCAGCTTCATGGACCTTTGTCCTTTCGGTAGTTACATTTGGTACCGGACCAAATGTAGCTTTCCTGGTATTCCATGCTTTAGATCTGGTCGACATGTTGGCGCTTCGACTTGATTGGTTTAGAAAGTAAATAAGGGGTGGTTCTCGGCTCACTCTTCAGAAGAGGAAAATCTTCTAAAGTGCGCAAAGATCAACTCACCTGATTTGCTGTCGCTGAATGAAGAGCTGATAAATTTTAGCGTTTCTTTCCGGCGGCAGCTAATCTCCACAGATGAATGTCTGCTGACAGACTCTGTAGTTAAACGATTTGTTGGTTGGTTTTCAACACAAAGCTTCTTTAAGAGATGACTGGACTGATTTCTCTTTGCTCTTTGAAAAACTGGGTTTTTCTCAACACGCAAGAGAGAGGGACTCAAGAGATGCATTCACTATCAGGGTTCTGAAGGAATGGAACTATTTGCTGAAGTCTGTGATTTAAAGGCTGGTGATGATGTCACAAAGGGACAGAGGCAATGATGTCATGGAATGGGTGGTCAGGCCATGTTGCCTGGCAACAACATGACCCCCCGCCCACATCAGCCAAAGGCAGGCTGTGGATACTAAATGAATTTGTGATTTTGTAATTGTATTTTTTTGGTATGTTTCTTAAAAATTTATATTTTAAGTCTTTATCATACCAGAATGTATACTTTATGTTTTTGTCTGTTTGATTGGATTACTTTTAAATATTAAATCAAATGTTATGATTAGTTACTGAGTACTTGAGTAGCCTTCCTACAGAAGACTTCAACTTTTACTTGAGAAATTTCTTGGTTAGCTACTTTTTAGTTTTTCCTGAATAAAAATATGTGTGCTACTCTTACTTGAGTACATTTTTTCTACTCTACCCACCTCTGTCTCTGAAGCCGTCATCTGAAATAGCAATCAGTTTCCATTTAAAACAAGTTATATTAATGTGGACAACATCTGTGTGTTTACCTCTGCTTTGCACATTTAATAAATACCTTTCTGCTAAAAACTCATTCAGTGTTTTTGCCCTTTCTCCATGGGTGCCATTGTTAACCCTAATAAAAAACAATGAATGGCTGGCTCATTTAAATACATATTAACATTCATGAAGTGCTTCTATTGACCGTTTGAGGCAGAACCAGGTACGCAAACGTTCAGGAAGATCTCTGATCAATAAAGGGAAAATGTATACTGGGGTGCGTGCACATGGTTTTATAAATCTGTGCCTATATTCACAAAGATTCTCAGAGTCCCCTCAGAGAGCTCCTGTCTAAGGCTGCATCCGAAAGGGTCTAGTTGGCCCTTTGTTCCTGGAGCTCCAGAACTGCAGCGTTTCACAGCGGAACACGCCGAGTCAAGCTCTCTTTTCCATCCTTTCTCCTCGTCAAATCATTTCATCCACACCAGATCCTTTCTGGAGGCTTTCTAACATGTTCACGGAGAGACTGGCAATAAAAACAAGCATCTGCTGAGCATCATGTTGTCCTAAAATGAAGATAATGCAGTGTTATGCCATCTTATGACATGACAGACTCCAACTCCCAGCTTGCAACATGGTCAAAATGGCCACCGACTCCCAGCATGCAACAGGTTGTTTTCAACAACTTTCTGTCAGATCAATAGTTTGAAAGAAATTAATGAAAAAAATGAATAATGAACAGTCGATAACTCTGCCAAAACCCAACTAAAAAAGTTTACATATGTTTCAGTTCCACAGATCCTTTCATGTCCTTTATATGTAAAACTGTAAGTGCTACATGACTTTCAAAGTTTTTTATCAATCAATCAATCAATCAATCAATCAAATTTTATTGTCAATTACAATTTGCATTGCAATCGAAAAATCAGTTCCAGTACAACCGTCCATCACATAAACAAACAAACATTTTGGGGGGAACGATTGACTGAGGCCTTGCGTTGCCAAGGAACGCAGCCAGTCAGCCGCTGCTAAATAGCGCAGCCGTCAAGGCCGCATTCCTCCAAACAGCCCCGAACCCCGCCTGCACGGAGTTCACGAGGCGCTGCCCTTGAACTCTCGAAGGAAGAGCAACAACATGGGGGAAAGAGGGGGGGAGAAAAAAAGAGACAGATGTTTGCCTATTTTATGCTCTCACCTATAAAGAGACAAACAACCGACACAAAAAAACCCTCATAGCACGAAAAGCACAAATAACACAAGACAACATGTATGCAGAAGGTAAACATTTGAGACCTGTCGTGTGTGCGTAATTCATCAGTTTTATGAGCATCAGTTATGCGTGTGTGTATGGGCGAAAGTGTTTTTCTCCGTGAACACTCTCCAGAGGCCATTGTCCTTGATGTTATCAGCCGGCCCACAGTTCAGAGAAGCATCCTCAGGTGTCAGCGGGGGAGGGGGGTAGCCGGGGGCTTTTCTGGGCACTCTCCGCCATAACAATCCAGGAGTAGAGATAGGGAGGGAATCCAAATATGTTATTTGTTATGAGACAAGCTGCACTGCCTTTCCTGTCAGCTTTTAAGTCTTTTGCTGGCTCCACATAAATCCAATTTTCCAAATTATTGGGCTTTTTCGCGCTTCACTCCCAAATTTTATCCCATCTCTTATTATATTCCTGTTATAACACGTGGCCTGGTGGGCACTTTGTTCTACTTGTAATAGTTACAACAAAATAATCTGTTCTATTTTTTTCCATCACATTTTCTTAGTTGATGAAAATGTCATCACAACACTAGAGAAATCTCTTTCCGTTTTCATATGATAGATTGAACAGTGCCCAGAGATACCTTCAAGGCTTTGGACGTTGTTTTAGAAGCTACTACTACTAATAATAATAAAACATTTTATTTGTATAGCACAGTTTAAAATCTTAGGACTTCTGAAGGTGCTTCACAGTTCTAGAATAAACTGGGTTTAAAACTATCTAGAATAACAAATCCTAAAATAATAGTATTGTAATAATAGAATATGGCCAACAATTGCAGTTAAGAACAAGGAAATCATAGAGAAGGTCTTATTTGTTGAAGGCAGCATGAAACACAAGAGGCAAATCATCAACATTTTCCCTTGGAAAGTGAAAACTCATTAAACAATCTTGAACCAGTTTAATTTTAGTCAATGCTAATAGTTACTTTTATAGATTACGTTTTTTTTTGCAATATAGATTGGTTAAAAATATAGATAATAAAACATATGTTCCTGCATTTCATTTCTAGTTTACATTTTTTCTTGGTTCTGGCTCAGTTGCAACATCTGTCCACCAGAGGGAGGAACATCTGACAGACTACTATGTATGGATTGTATAATAAAACATTAACTAGTGATGTAATTAGTCTGCCGGATAAAGATTAAGAACCTTTTTAGACAGATAAAAATTATTTTGGGGCCTAATCTCAGTTTTTAGTTCTGATATTATCCTGTAAATGTTGTGCTAATGTTTTAATGTTTTGATTTTTTGGGTGAGTGCTCATTGTGTGTTAATTTTGTGGATTCTGTTGCAAATGAATTGCCTCTAGGGGACAATAAAGTATTTCAATTTAATTATTATGAACGCTTCATGAGTTAAAAGGCAGCACCAGCTCTTATCTAAAAGCCAACAAACAGCAATTGCTCACCAAACCAGTTTCCCATTGGTTATAGTTAATGGATGAGGAGTTGGCACCTTCCAGTGTTGTACATAGTGTGAACACGTTTGCTGCAAAGCCATGGACAATGCAGACGACTTTCCCTGTAGCTCTACGCTTCTCCAGGAGTGAATGCTGCTTGTCGGGACTTTGATACAATCAACTGGTTCCCTTATATAGGAAATCTTTGACCAATCTGTATAATCTGACCCAATCTGTATAATATGATTGAATTTGACTTTGTGAAGTGCCTTGAGATGACATGTTTCATGAATTGGCGCTATATAAATAAAATTGAATTGAATTGAATTGAACACTTTAAGAAAGTATGTCATGTTTTACTTCCCAACACACACATCAGGAAAATAAAGAAATGATTTATTTACAATATGCATCAAGATGAGAATAAAGTGCAATAATCCTAATCTCTCCGTTGCAAGAAGAGATCAGAGGCCTAGTTAGAAGAGGCTTGATAGGGAATAGAGAATGGGTTTCTGCTACCTTAAAGGGGACAAATCATGCTTTTTAATGCCTTCTTTTTCACATTTAAATTATTCAGTTGGAGCTGCAGTCCTTTGGTCTGAATTCCTCGTTATTGTTGCCCCACAGCTCGTCTTTTGCTGCTGTTCTGAGGTGCATCTGAGAGCAACTCGTTTTGGTGCCGTCTCTTTAAATGCAACCGAGGCACCACCCACCCTGCCCCCCACCAGGTCGCAGAGCGTTCCACTCCCCCCTGTTTGACCATTTTTGTAGTCTGCTACCGCGGGTAAGAAAAACATTCATCAGGCAGATGAATGTTTTTCTTGACATAACCCTCTCCATTTATTTGGGCTTGGGACCAACACAAGGAGCACAAAGCATTCTTGTGGCTGGATTGTTATGTCTGTTTTTCTTTATTATTTTACATTTTTATAATGAATATATTTTAAGAGGAGGACTAAATGAAAAAGACATTTCCTAGTGCGGAACTGGACTTCCTTCCCCTGTGATCGCCCGCTTATTATTATTTTCAATAAATCCCCTTTTGAACCCACTCTGGTCTGTAATTGCTGCCTGAATCTGAGTCTCAGCACAAATCCTGACAGAGCTATCTGGCCAACCTGACTCAGCGGCGCAATTACGGACGGCGCTGTCCGAACAGGGAATCCTCCTAGGTCGTCATGACTCCGCCTTGCTAGCAATGTCACAGCAGCAGGCTGCCTTAGTTGACAGCGTCAACCAGTTAGCTCAAAACCTTCAAGGTTTAAGTGTGCAATTACTTAATCCTGTTGTTAACCCTTCTCCTCCTGGTTTAGCTGCAGCCGCCCTGCCGAGCGTCTCGGTCCCCGCCTACTGGGAGTTTACCTCGCCCACCTCGCAATCTTTTTCGGGGGAACTCAGTAAATGCAAGGGATTTCTCCTGCAATGCACCTTAGTGTTTAATGGGTCGCCCCGTTCTTTCCCTGATGACGCCAGTAAAATATCATACATTATTGGCTTACTCAGAGACAAGGCTCTTAAGTGGGCAGAGAACATAATTGATGAGAGCACACTGCCGACTTACCTCTACAGTGAATTTATTGAGCTCTTTAAACAAACAAACAAACTTGAACCAGGTTGTCCGCTGAGGAGCGTCAACACAGACTGTCAACTGGCAGTTGTCTATACTGTGGCTCCCCCCAGCATTTCATCTCCTCTTGTCCAGTTCTCCCAAAAGACCGGGCCCGTCAGTAACTCTGGGGGTCCTGGCGGGTGACACTAATTATGATCTTATGAAAAACCCTCGGCTTTCGGTTCTAACTTCCCTCAAGGTAAAAAATCACTTCTTCCCTGTCCTCGCACTCATTGATTCAGGCTCAGAACCAAATTTGATAAGTCCTGACTTTATTAAGCAATACAACATACCAGTTGTAGATCTGCCATCCCGGTCCGTATTACGGCTCTGGATGGCCATTCCCTCGCAAGCATAACTCAAAGGACTGAGCTTATCTCATTTCAGGTCTCTGGAAATCATCTTGAACAGTTTAGCCTTTTTGTTTTTCCCTCTAAAGATTTCCCGGTACAGATGAAGACAAACCCAGGAAAGATTCAGGCCATCGAAGATTGGCCCACTCCTGACTCCCGGAAGAAACTTCAGCGCTTCCTGGGGTTTACTAATTTCTATCGCTGTGGGGTTTGAGGCCGCTGTGTTTGTGCCTCAAACCCCACTTCCTGGAGCATCCATCTTCCTTGGATAGAATATGCTCATAACTGCCATATCTCTGCAGCATCAGGTCTTTCCCCCTTTGAAGCGTCACTGGGTTACCAGCCCACACTCCTACCATCGTCTTTCCCCGATCCAGTCTTTCCTTCTGTCAAGTCTCACCTTCGCTCCTGTTACAGAATCTGGAACCAGACTAAAGAAGCGCTCCAACGCACTTCGTTTCAAAACAAGAGACTCACTGATCGCAAACGAACTCCGCCTCCCACTTATGTACCTGGGCAAAGGGTTTGGCTGTCATCCAGGAACTTTCCTCTCAAGGACTTCTCTAGAAAGCTTGCCCCCAGATTCTTGGGTCCTTACATTGTTGACTCTGTCATCAGTCCCTCCTCGGTGCGCCTTAAGCTGCCTACCCATATCAGAGTCCACCCAGTCTTCCATGTTTCTCAGGTAAGACCTGTCCTTTCCAGCACTTTAACAGTTGCTCTCGGAACCTAGGTCGAGATTCAAGCTGCTCTAAGAACTAACCTTCTGACTCTGAACAAGCGGATTGCTCCGTCTTCCCTCCTCCGTCTGCCCCGCTCGCTGATGTTTATCTGAAGGCTCCTCTGACCCGTCACCTGTCTGTCTACCCTCCAACGTTTTTCTCACTACCGACACCGTAAGCAGCCGCACCTGAACCACCTGTCATCTGATCCTGCTGTGCACTAACAACTCTCCCCTTTCCTAGTGCGGAACTGGACTTCCTTCCCCTGTGATCGCCCGCTTATTATTATTTTCAATAAATCCCCTTTTGAACCCACTCTGGTCTGTAATTGCTGCCTGAATCTGAGTCTCAGCACAAATCATGACAGGACAGGTCTCCAGTCAACAAAAGGGCGACACAGACAGGGGATAAACAACCATGCAGGCATAAAGTCACTTCCTGTGATCAATTTACAGAGACCAATTAACTGAAAATTCAAATATTTTGGACTGTGGGTGGAAGCCGGAGCACCCGGAGAGAAACCACGCATGCACGGGGAGAACGTCCAAGCTCCAAGCAGCCAGATCTCTTGCTGCGAGGCAACAGTGCTAACAACTGCGCCACCGTGCAGCCCCACTCCACTCACCAGGGTAAAACTAGTTACCCTGGTAGGGAGCCAGAACTTTTTAATTTACAAGAAACTTTTGAATAGTTTTGTGCCAAGGATTGCTGGACATTTTGCAATGGTTGCTATTTTCAAAAGGGGGTTAAGGTAAGGGATTGAAAGTTAAAAGTTTTTGTCAGTTTGATGGTTTGGTTGGAGGAGCTTTCATGAGGTTCAGCAGTGATCAGTTTTCAGACTGAGATGGAGCCTTTTTGGACCTTTTAAAGATCTTGGCGATTTTTCTCCTGAAAGATTTCTTTTTGGGTTTGCTTTCTTGTAATGTGTCCATCTCCTGTTGCAGGGTTTTCAGTTTCTCTATCAGATTCAGTGTTGAAGTTTTTCTCTTCACCTCCGCTTCTTTCAGAAGCTCCTTTGTTGTTGCAACGATCTCTAGAAGGCAGGACTTCTCTGTTTGCCACTCCTGCCTTTCATTATGCAGAACCTCCAGAACGTCTTTCCTAGCTGCTTCCACATTTCTGACAGCGTTCTGCTGCTCTGTCAGAAGACTGGACTTTTCCTGGGCCCAGAGCTTTCTTTGGTTCTCCAAGTCTTGCTCCATTTTGACCAAAGCAGCCTCTTTTTCACAGCTTTCCTTCACTTGATCAGCCAAGCAGTTCTCAGCCTCCTTTGCTCTGGTCTTCTCAGCAACCAGAGCAATTTGCTGTTCAATTACCTTTCTAGCAGCATCTTGATGACTTTGGTTATTTTTCTGCTGCTCCAAACGCAGAGCAGCTATCTCCTGTTCTGCCTCAGCTTTCTGTGACTCCAACTGCTTCACCAGCTGATCTCTTTCTTGTTGTTTGATCAGAAGATGGGATTTTTCCTGCTCCCACTGCCGTCGCTGGTCCTCCAAAGTTCTCTCCATGAGGACCAGAGCAGCCTGGAGGTTAGATGTTTCCTCTTTTTGCTGGGATAAGCAGTCCTCAGCCTCCTTTGCTCTGGTCTTCTCAGCAACCAGAGCAATTTGCTGTTCAATTACCTTTCTAGCAGCATCTTGATGACTTTGGTTATTTTTCTGCTGCTCCAAACGCAGAGCAGCTATCTCCTGTTCTGCCTCAGCTTTCTGTGACTCCAACTGCTTCACCAGCTGATCTCTTTCTTGTTGTTTGATCAGAAGATGGGATTTTTCCTGCTCCCACTGCCGTCGCTGGTCCTCCAAAGTTCTCTCCATGAGGACCAGAGCAGCCTGGAGGTTAGATGTTTCCGCCTTTTGCTGGGCTAAGCAGTCCTCAGCCTCCTTTGCTCTGTTTTTCTCTTCAGTCAAGTCTTCCTTCAACTGTTCTGCCCTTTTGACGGCATCTTGACTCTCCTTGTTCTTCCTGATCAGCTCATTATACAGAGCAGCAACCTGATCTTCATGCTTAACTCTCTGCTCCTGCAGCTGATATTTCAGCTGTTCCACCTCAGATGTTTCTTGGTTCTTGGTCAGAAGACGGAGTTTTTCCTGCTCCCACTGCCGTCTTTGTTCCTCCAAATTGCTCTCCATTTTGACCAGAGCAGCTTGTAATTTAGAGATTTGCTCCATCTGCTTGGCCGAACAGATCTCAATCTCTTTTGTTTTGTTCTTTTCTGCGATCAGAGATACTTTCAGCTGATCGGCCCTTCTGATGGCATCTCGACGGTCTTTGTTGGTCTTAATCCGATCATCATACAGAACAGCAACGTCGTCTTCGTGCTCAGTTTGCTGATTTTCAACAATCTGAGTCAACCTCAACACTTCATCTCTTAAAGCCTTTTTCTCCCGGTCGTCCTCATGTTGGTGGACCGGTGCAGCTCTAACTCTTGGAGCTAATTGACTAAAGGAGGTCTCAGCTTCATGGACCTTTGTCCTTTCGGTAGTTACATTTGGTACCGGACCAAATGTAGCTTTCCTGGTATTCCATGCTTTAGATCTGGTCGACATGTTGGCGCTTCGACTTGATTGGTTTAGAAAGTAAATAAGGGGTGGTTCTCGGCTCACTCTTCAGAAGAGGAAAATCTTCTAAAGTGCGCAAAGATCAACTCACCTGATTTGCTGTCGCTGAATGAAGAGCTGATAAATTTTAGCGTTTCTTTCCGGCGGCAGCTAATCTCCACAGATGAATGTCTGCTGACAGACTCTGTAGTTAAACGATTTGTTGGTTGGTTTTCAACACAAAGCTTCTTTAAGAGATGACTGGACTGATTTCTCTTTGCTCTTTGAAAAACTGGGTTTTTCTCAACACGCAAGAGAGAGGGACTCAAGAGATGCATTCACTATCAGGGTTCTGAAGGAATGGAACTATTTGCTGAAGTCTGTGATTTAAAGGCTGGTGATGATGTCACAAAGGGACAGAGGCAATGATGTCATGGAATGGGTGGTCAGGCCATGTTGCCTGGCAACAACATGACCCCCCGCCCACATCAGCCAAAGGCAGGCTGTGGATACTAAATGAATTTGTGATTTTGTAATTGTATTTTTTTGGTATGTTTCTTAAAAATTTATATTTTAAGTCTTTATCATACCAGAATGTATACTTTATGTTTTTGTCTGTTTGATTGGATTACTTTTAAATATTAAATCAAATGTTATGATTAGTTACTGAGTACTTGAGTAGCCTTCCTACAGAAGACTTCAACTTTTACTTGAGAAATTTCTTGGTTAGCTACTTTTTAGTTTTTCCTGAATAAAAATATGTGTGCTACTCTTACTTGAGTACATTTTTTCTACTCTACCCACCTCTGTCTCTGAAGCCGTCATCTGAAATAGCAATCAGTTTCCATTTAAAACAAGTTATATTAATGTGGACAACATCTGTGTGTTTACCTCTGCTTTGCACATTTAATAAATACCTTTCTGCTAAAAACTCATTCAGTGTTTTTGCCCTTTCTCCATGGGTGCCATTGTTAACCCTAATAAAAAACAATGAATGGCTGGCTCATTTAAATACATATTAACATTCATGAAGTGCTTCTATTGACCGTTTGAGGCAGAACCAGGTACGCAAACGTTCAGGAAGATCTCTGATCAATAAAGGGAAAATGTATACTGGGGTGCGTGCACATGGTTTTATAAATCTGTGCCTATATTCACAAAGATTCTCAGAGTCCCCTCAGAGAGCTCCTGTCTAAGGCTGCATCCGAAAGGGTCTAGTTGGCCCTTTGTTCCTGGAGCTCCAGAACTGCAGCGTTTCACAGCGGAACACGCCGAGTCAAGCTCTCTTTTCCATCCTTTCTCCTCGTCAAATCATTTCATCCACACCAGATCCTTTCTGGAGGCTTTCTAACATGTTCACGGAGAGACTGGCAATAAAAACAAGCATCTGCTGAGCATCATGTTGTCCTAAAATGAAGATAATGCAGTGTTATGCCATCTTATGACATGACAGACTCCAACTCCCAGCTTGCAACATGGTCAAAATGGCCACCGACTCCCAGCATGCAACAGGTTGTTTTCAACAACTTTCTGTCAGATCAATAGTTTGAAAGAAATTAATGAAAAAAATGAATAATGAACAGTCGATAACTCTGCCAAAACCCAACTAAAAAAGTTTACATATGTTTCAGTTCCACAGATCCTTTCATGTCCTTTATATGCAAAACTGTAAGTGCTACATGACTTTCAAAGTTTTTTATCAATCAATCAATCAATCAATCAATCAAATTTTATTGTCAATTACAATTTGCATTGCAATCGAAAAATCAGTTCCAGTACAACCGTCCATCACATAAACAAACAAACATTTTGGGGGGAACGATTGACTGAGGCCTTGCGTTGCCAAGGAACGCAGCCAGTCAGCCGCTGCTAAATAGCGCAGCCGTCAAGGCCGCATTCCTCCAAACAGCCCCGAACCCCGCCTGCACGGAGTTCACGAGGCGCTGCCCTTGAACTCTCGAAGGAAGAGCAACAACATGGGGGAAAGAGGGGGGGAGAAAAAAAGAGACAGATGTTTGCCTATTTTATGCTCTCACCTATAAAGAGACAAACAACCGACACAAAAAAACCCTCATAGCACGAAAAGCACAAATAACACAAGACAACATGTATGCAGAAGGTAAACATTTGAGACCTGTCGTGTGTGCGTAATTCATCAGTTTTATGAGCATCAGTTATGCGTGTGTGTATGGGCGAAAGTGTTTTTCTCCGTGAACACTCTCCAGAGGCCATTGTCCTTGATGTTATCAGCCGGCCCACAGTTCAGAGAAGCATCCTCAGGTGTCAGCGGGGGAGGGGGGTAGCCGGGGGCTTTTCTGGGCACTCTCCGCCATAACAATCCAGGAGTAGAGATAGGGAGGGAATCCAAATATGTTATTTGTTATGAGACAAGCTGCACTGCCTTTCCTGTCAGCTTTTAAGTCTTTTGCTGGCTCCACATAAATCCAATTTTCCAAATTATTGGGCTTTTTCGCGCTTCACTCCCAAATTTTATCCCATCTCTTATTATATTCCTGTTATAACACGTGGCCTGGTGGGCACTTTGTTCTACTTGTAATAGTTACAACAAAATAATCTGTTCTATTTTTTTCCATCACATTTTCTTAGTTGATGAAAATGTCATCACAACACTAGAGAAATCTCTTTCCGTTTTCATATGATAGATTGAACAGTGCCCAGAGATACCTTCAAGGCTTTGGACGTTGTTTTAGAAGCTACTACTACTAATAATAATAAAACATTTTATTTGTATAGCACAGTTTAAAATCTTAGGACTTCTGAAGGTGCTTCACAGTTCTAGAATAAACTGGGTTTAAAACTATCTAGAATAACAAATCCTAAAATAATAGTATTGTAATAATAGAATATGGCCAACAATTGCAGTTAAGAACAAGGAAATCATAGAGAAGGTCTTATTTGTTGAAGGCAGCATGAAACACAAGAGGCAAATCATCAACATTTTCCCTTGGAAAGTGAAAACTCATTAAACAATCTTGAACCAGTTTAATTTTAGTCAATGCTAATAGTTACTTTTATAGATTACGTTTTTTTTTGCAATATAGATTGGTTAAAAATATAGATAATAAAACATATGTTCCTGCATTTCATTTCTAGTTTACATTTTTTCTTGGTTCTGGCTCAGTTGCAACATCTGTCCACCAGAGGGAGGAACATCTGACAGACTACTATGTATGGATTGTATAATAAAACATTAACTAGTGATGTAATTAGTCTGCCGGATAAAGATTAAGAACCTTTTTAGACAGATAAAAATTATTTTGGGGCCTAATCTCAGTTTTTAGTTCTGATATTATCCTGTAAATGTTGTGCTAATGTTTTAATGTTTTGATTTTTTGGGTGAGTGCTCATTGTGTGTTAATTTTGTGGATTCTGTTGCAAATGAATTGCCTCTAGGGGACAATAAAGTATTTCAATTTAATTATTATGAACGCTTCATGAGTTAAAAGGCAGCACCAGCTCTTATCTAAAAGCCAACAAACAGCAATTGCTCGCCAAACCAGTTTCCCATTGGTTATAGTTAATGGATGAGGAGTTGGCACCTTCCAGTGTTGTACATAGTGTGAACACGTTTGCTGCAAAGCCATGGACAATGCAGACGACTTTCCCTGTAGCTCTACGCTTCTCCAGGAGTGAATGCTGCTTGTCGGGACTTTGATACAATCAACTGGTTCCCTTATATAGGAAATCTTTGACCAATCTGTATAATCTGACCCAATCTGTATAATATGATTGAATTTGACTTTGTGAAGTGCCTTGAGATGACATGTTTCATGAATTGGCGCTATATAAATAAAATTGAATTGAATTGAATTGAACACTTTAAGAAAGTATGTCATGTTTTACTTCCCAACACACACATCAGGAAAATAAAGAAATGATTTATTTACAATATGCATCAAGATGAGAATAAAGTGCAATAATCCTAATCTCTCCGTTGCAGGAAGAGATCAGAGGCCTAGTTAGAAGAGGCTTGATAGGGAATAGAGAATGGGTTTCTGCTACCTTAAAGGGGACAAATCATGCTTTTTAATGCCTTCTTTTTCACATTTAAATTATTCAGTTGGAGCTGCAGTCCTTTGGTCTGAATTCCTCGTTATTGTTGCCCCACAGCTCGTCTTTTGCTGCTGTTCTGAGGTGCATCTGAGAGCAACTCGTTTTGGTGCCGTCTCTTTAAATGCAACCGAGGCACCACCCACCCTGCCCCCCACCAGGTCGCAGAGCGTTCCACTCCCCCCTGTTTGACCATTTTTGTAGTCTGCTACCGCGGGTAAGAAAAACATTCATCAGGCAGATGAATGTTTTTCTTGACATAACCCTCTCCATTTATTTGGGCTTGGGACCAACACAAGGAGCACAAAGCATTCTTGTGGCTGGATTGTTATGTCTGTTTTTCTTTATTATTTTACATTTTTATAATGAATATATTTTAAGAGGAGGACTAAATGAAAAAGACATTTCCTAGTGCGGAACTGGACTTCCTTCCCCTGTGATCGCCCGCTTATTATTATTTTCAATAAATCCCCTTTTGAACCCACTCTGGTCTGTAATTGCTGCCTCAATCTGAGTCTCAGCACAAATCCTGACAGAGCTATCTGGCCAACCTGACTCAGCGGCGCAATTACGGACGGCGCTGTCCGAACAGGGAATCCTCCTAGGTCGTCATGACTCCGCCTTGCTAGCAATGTCACAGCAGCAGGCTGCCTTAGTTGACAGCGTCAACCAGTTAGCTCAAAACCTTCAAGGTTTAAGTGTGCAATTACTTAATCCTGTTGTTAACCCTTCTCCTCCTGGTTTAGCTGCAGCCGCCCTGCCAAGCGTCTCGGTCCCCGCCTACCGGGAGTTTACCTCGCCCACCTCGCAATCTTTTTCGGGGGAACTCAGTAAATGCAAGGGATTTCTCCTGCAATGCAGCTTAGTGTTTAATGGGTCGCCCCGTTCTTTCCCTGATGACGCCAGTAAAATATCATACATTATTGGCTTACTCAGAGACAAGGCTCTTAAGTGGGCAGAGAACATAATTGATGAGAGCACACTGCCGACTTACCTCTACAGTGAATTCATTGAGCTCTTTAAACAAATAAACAAACTTGAACCAGGTTGTCCGCTGAGGAGCGTCAACACAGACTGTCAACTGGCAGTTGTCTATACTGTGGCTCCCCCCAGCATTTCATCTCCTCTTGTCCAGTTCGCCCAAAAGACCGGGCCCGTCAGTAACTCTGGGGGTCCTGGCGGGTGACACTAATTATGATCTTATGAAAAACCCTCGGCTTTCGGTTCAAACTTCCCTCAAGGTAAAAAAATCACTTCTTCCCTGTCCTCGCGTTCATTGATTCAGGCTCAGAACCAAATTTGATAAGTCCTGACTTTATTAAGCAATACAACATACCAGTTGTAGATCTGCCATCCCGGTCCGTATTACGGCTCTGGATGGCCATTCCCTCGCAAGCATAACTCAAAGGACTGAGCTTATCTCATTTCAGGTCTCTGGAAATCATCTTGAACAGACTAGCCTTTTTGTTTTTCCCTCTAAAGATTTCTCGGTACAGATGAAGACAAACCCAGGAAAGATTCAGGCCATCGAAGATTGGCCCACTCCTGACTCCCGGAAGAAACTTCAGCGCTTCCTGGGGTTTGCTAATTTTTATCGCTGTGGGGTTTGAGGCCGCTGTGTTTGTGCCTCAAACCCCACTTCCTGGAGCATCCATCTTCCTTGGATAGAATATGCTCATAACTGCCATATCTCTGCAGCATCAGGTCTTTCCCCCTTTGAAGCGTCACTGGGTTACCAGCCCACACTCCTACCATCGTCTTTCCCCGATCCAGTCTTTCCTTCTGTCAAGTCTCACCTTCGCTCCTGTTACAGAATCTGGAACCAGACTAAAGAAGCGCTCCAACGCACTTCGTTTCAAAACAAGAGACTCACTGATCGCAAACGAACTCCGCCTCCCACTTATGTACCTGGGCAAAGGGTTTGGCTGTCATCCAGGAACTTTCCTCTCAAGGACTTCTCTAGAAAGCTTGCCCCCAGATTCTTGGGTCCTTACATTGTTGACTCTGTCATCAGTCCCTCCTCGGTGCGCCTTAAGCTGCCTACCCATATCAGAGTCCACCCAGTCTTCCATGTTTCTCAGGTAAGACCTGTCCTTTCCAGCACTTTAACAGTTGCTCTCGGAACCTAGGTCGAGATTCAAGCTGCTCTAAGAACTAACCTTCTGACTCTGAACAAGCGGATTGCTCCGTCTTCCCTCCTCCGTCTGCCCCGCTCGCCTGATGTTTATCTGAAGGCTCCTCTGACCCGTCACCTGTCTGTCTACCCTCCAACGTTTTCTCACTACCGACACCGTAAGCAGCCGCACCTGAACCACCTGTCATCTGATCCTGCTGTGCACTAACAACTCTTCCCTTTCCTAGTGCGGAACTGGACTTCCTTCCCCTGTGATCGCCCGCTTATTATTATTTTCAATAAATCCCCTTTTGGACCCACTCTGGTCTGTAATTGCTGCCTGAATCTGAGTCTCAGCACAAATCATGACAGGACAGGTCTCCAGTCAACAAAAGGGCGACACAGACAGGGGATAAACAACCATGCAGGCATAAAGTCACTTCCTGTGATCAATTTACAGAGACCAATTAACCGAAAATTCAAATATTTTGGACTGTGGGTGGAAGCCGGAGCACCCGGAGAGAAACCACGCATGCACGGGGAGAACGTCCAAGCTCCAAGCAGCCAGATCTCTTGCTGCGAGGCAACAGTGCTAACAACTGCGCCACCGTGCAGCCCCACTCCACTCACCAGGGTAAAACTAGTCACCCTGGTAGGGAGCCAGAACTTTTTAATTTACAAGAAACTTTTGAATAGTTTTGTGCCAAGGATTGCTGGACATTTTGCAATGGTTGCTATTTTCAAAAGGGGGTTAAGGTAAGGGATTGAAAGTTAAAAGTTTTTGTCAGTTTGATGGTTTGGTTGGAGGAGCTTTCATGAGGTTCAGCAGTGATCAGTTTTCAGACTGAGATGGAGCCTTTTTGGACCTTTTAAAGATCTTGGCGATTTTTCTCCTGAAAGATTTCTTTTTGGGTTTGCTTTCTTGTAATGTGTCCATCTCCTGTTGCAGGGTTTTCAGTTTCTCTATCAGATTCAGTGTTGAAGTTTTTCTCTTCACCTCCGCTTCTTTCAGAAGCTCCTTTGTTGTTGCAACGATCTCTAGAAGGCAGGACTTCTCTGTTTGCCACTCCTGCCTTTCATTATGCAGAACCTCCAGAACGTCTTTCCTAGCTGCTTCCACATTTCTGACAGCTTTCTGCTGCTCTGTCAGAAGACTGGACTTTTCCTGGGCCCAGAGCTTTCTTTGGTTCTCCAAGTCTTGCTCCATTTTGACCAAAGCAGCCTCTTTTTCACAGCTTTCCTTCACTTGATCAGCCAAGCAGTTCTCAGCCTCCTTTGCTCTGGTCTTCTCAGCAACATGAGCAATTTCCAGTTCAACGACTTTTCTAGCAGCATCTTGATGACTTTGGTTGTTTTTCTGCTGCTCCAAACGCAGAGCAGCTATCTCCTGTTCTGCCTCAGCTTTCTGTGACTCCAACTGCTTCACCTGCTGATCTCTTTCTTGTTGTTTGATCAGAAGATGGGATTTTTCCTGCTCCCACTGCCGTCGCTGGTCCTCCAAAGTTCTCTCCATGAGGACCAGAGCAGCCTGGAGGTTAGATGTTTCCTCTTTTTGCTGGGATAAGCAGTCCTCAGCCTCCTTTGCTCTGGTCTTCTCAGCAACCAGAGCAATTTGCTGTTCAATTACCTTTCTAGCAGCATCTTGATGACTTTGGTTATTTTTCTGCTGCTCCAAACGCAGAGCAGCTATTTCCTGTTCTGCCTCAGCTTTCTGTGACTCCAACTGCTTCACCAGCTGATCTCTTTCTTGTTGTTTGATCAGAAGATGGGATTTTTCCTGCTCCCACTGCCGTCGCTGGTCCTCCAAAGTTCTCTCCATGAGGACCAGAGCAGCCTGGAGGTTAGATGTTTCCTCCTTTTGCTGGGCTAAGCAGTCCTCAGCCTCCTTTGCTCTGTTTTTCTCTTCAGTCAAGTCTTCCTTCAACTGTTCTGCCCTTTTGACGGCATCTTGACTCTCCTTGTTCTTCCTGATCAGCTCATTATACAGAGCAGCAACCTGATCTTCATGCTTAACTCTCTGCTCCTGCAGCTGATATTTCAGCTGTTCCACCTCAGATGTTTCTTGGTTCTTGGTCAGAAGACGGAGTTTTTCCTGCTCCCACTGCCGTCTTTGTTCCTCCAAATTGCTCTCCATTTTGACCAGAGCAGCTTGTAATTTAGAGATTTGCTCCATCTGCCCCTCCCTGGGCTGCCACCTTACCGTGGTGGAGGGGTTTGAGTGTCCCAGTGATCCTAGGAGCTATGCTGTCAGGGGCTTTAAGCCCCTAGTAGGGTCACCCAAGGCAGACAGGTCCTAGGTGAGGGACCAGACAAAGCGCAGCCCAAAACTCCCCTTATGATGAGTACGATTGTTGGACCTCGTGTTCCCTCGCCCGGACGCGGGTCACCGGGGCCCCACTCTGGAGCCAGGCCTGGAGGTGGGGCACGTTGGCGAGCGTCTGGTGGCCGGGCTTTTGCCCATGGAGCCCGGCCGGGCTCAGCCCGAAGAGGCGACATGGGTCCCCCTTCCGATGGGCTCACCACCTGTCGGAGGGGCCAAAGGGGTCGGGTGCAATGTGTAACGGGTAGCAGTGGAGGGCGGGGACCTTGGCGTTCCGATCCTCGGCTGCAGAAGCTGGCTCTTGGGACGTGGAATGTCACCTCTCTGGTGGGGAAGGAGCCTGAGCTTGTGCGCGAGGTTGAGAGGTTCCGACTAGAGATAGTCGGACTCACCTCGACGCGCCGCTCTGGCTCCGGAACCAGTCTCCTTGAGAGGGGCTGGACATTCTTCCACTCTGGAGTTGCCCATGGTGAGAGGCGCCGAGCTGGGGTTGGCATACTTGTTGCCCCCCATCTCGGTGCCTGCACGTTGGGGTTTTCCCCGGTGAACGAGAGGGTGGCCTCCCTCCGCATCCGTGTGGGGGGACGGGTTCTGACTGTTGTTTGCGCTTATGCGCCAAACAGCAGTTCAGATTACCCGCCCTTTTTGGAGTCCTTGGAAGGGGTACTGGAGAGTGCCCCTCCTGGGGACTCCCTCGTTTTGCTGGGGGACTTCAACGCTCACGTGGGCAATGACAGTGGGACCTGGAGGGGCGTGGTTGGGAGGAATGGCCCACCTGATCTGAACTCGAGTGGTGTTTTGTTGTTGGACTTCTGTGCTCGTCATGGATTGTCCATCACAAACACCATGTTCAAGCATAAGGGTGTCCATATGTGCTCTTGGCACCAGGACACCCTAGGTCGCAGTTCAATGATCGACTTTGTTGTCGTTTCATCTGACCTGCGGCCGCATGTCTTGGACACTCGGGTGAAGAGAGGGGCGGAGCTCTCCACCGACCACTACCTGGTGGTGAGTTGGCTCCGATGGCGGGGGAGGAAGCCGGTCCGACCGGGCAGGCCCAAACGTACTGTGAGGGTTTGCTGGGAACGTCTGGCGGAGTCCCCTGTGAGGCGGAGCTTTAACTCCCACCTCCGGGAGAACTTTAAACACGTCCCGAGGGAGGCGGGGGACATTGAGTCTGAATGGACCATGTTCCACGCCTCTATTGCTGAGGCGGCTAGTCGGAGCTGTGGCCGCAAGGTTGTCGGTGCATGTCGTGGCGGCAACCCTCGAACCCGCTGGTGGACACCAGCGGTGAGGGAAGCCGTCAAGCTGAAGAAGGAGTCCTACCGGGCTTTTTTGGCCTGTGGGACTCCGGAAGCAGCTGATGTGTACCGGCAGTCGAAGCGGCAGGCGGCTCGGCTGGTCGCCGAGGCAAAAACTCGGGCGTGGGAAGAGTTCGGAGAGGCCATGGAGAAAGACTTCCGTACGGCTTCGAGGCGATTCTGGTCCACCATCCGGCGTCTCAGGAGGGGGAAGCAGTGCAGTACCAACACTGTTTACAGTGGGGGTGGTGTGCTGCTGACCTCGACTCGGGACGTCGTGCGTCGGTGGGCGGAATACTTCGAAGACCTCCTTAATCCCACCAACACGTCTTCCATTGAGGAAGCAGAGCCTGAGGACTCTGGGTCGGGTTCTCCCATCTCTGGTGCTGAGGTTGCCGAGGTTGTTAAAAAGCTCCTCGGTGGCAAGGCTCCGGGGGTGGATGAGATTCGCCCTGAGTACCTTAAGGCTCTGGATGTTGTGGGGCTGTGTTGGTTAACGCGGCTCTGCAACATTGCGTGGACATCGGGGGCAGTTCCCCTGGATTGGCAGACTGGGGTGGTGGTCCCCCTATTTAAAAAGGGGGACCGGAGGGTGTGTTCCAATTACAGAGGGATCACACTCTTAAGCCTCCCTGGTAAGGTCTATTCAGGGGTTCTGGAAAGGAGGGTCCGTCGGATAGTCGAATCTCGGATTCAGGAAGAGCAGTGTGGTTTTCGTCCTGGCCGTGGAACACTGGACCAGCTCTACACCCTCAGCAGGATTCTTGGGGGGGCATGGGAGTTTGCCCAACCAGTCTACATGTGCTTTGTGGATCTGGAGAAGGCATTCGACCGTGTCCCCCGGGGGATCCTGTGGGGGGTACTCCGGGAGTATGGAGTACCGGACCCTTTAATAAGGGCTGTCAGGTCTCTGTACGACCGGTGTCAGAGTCTGGTCCGCATTGCCGGCAGTAAGTCGGACTCGTTTCCGGTGAGAGTTGGACTCCGCCAAGGCTGCCCTTTGTCACCGATTCTGTTCATAACTTTTATGGACAGAATTTCTAGGCGCAGCCAAGGTGTTGAGGGGATCCGCTTTGGTGGCCTTAGGATTGCGTCTCTGCTATTCGCGGATGACGTGGTCCTATTGGCTTCATCAGGGCGTGATCTACAGCTCTCACTGGAGCGGTTCGCAGCCGAGTGCGAAGCGGCCGGGATGAAAATCAGTGCCTCCAAATCCGAGACCATGGTCTTGAACCGGAAAAGGGTAGAGTGCCTTCTCCGGGTTGGGGAGGATGTCCTGCCCCTAGTGGAGGAGTTCAAGTATCTTGGGGTCTTGTTCACGAATGAGGGGAAGATGGAGCGGGAGATCGACAGGCGGATTGGTGCAGCGTCTGCTGTGAAGCGGGCGCTGTACCGATCCGTTGTGGTGAAGAGAGAGCTGAGCCAAAAGGCGAAGCTCTCGATTTACCGGTCGATCTACGTTCCTACCCTCATCTATGGTCACGAGCTTTGGGTCGTGACCGAAAGAACGAGATCCCGGATACAAGCGGCTGAAATGAGTTTTCTCCGTAGTGTGTCTGGGCTCTCCCTTAGAGATAGGGTGAGGAGCTCAGTCATCCGGGGAGGACTCAGAGTAGAGCCGCTGCTCCTCCACGTCGAGAGGAGCCAGTTGAGGTGGCTCGGGCATCTGGTCAGGATGCCTCCTGGACGCCTCCCTGGAGAGGTGTTCCGGGCACGTCCCACCGGGAGGAGGCCCAGGGGAAGACCCAGGACACGCTGGAGGGACTATGTCTCCCGGCTGGCCTGGGAACGCCTTGGGATTCCTCCTGAGGAGCTGGCCCAAGTGGCTGGGGAGAGGGACGTCTGGGCCTCCCTACTGAAGCTGCTACCCCCGCGACCCGACCCCGGATAAGCGGAAGACAACGGACGGACGGACGGACTGCCGTCTTTGTTCCTCCAAATTGCTCTCCATTTTGACCAGAGCAGCTTGTAATTTAGAGATTTGCTCCATCTGCTTGGCCGAACAGATCTCAATCTCTTTTGTTTTGTTCTTTTCTGCGATCAGAGATACTTTCAGCTGATCGGCCCTTCTGATGGCATCTCGACGGTCTTTGTTGGTCTTAATCCGATCATCATACAGAACAGCAACGTCGTCTTCGTGCTCAGTTTGCTGATTTTCAACAATCTGAGTCAACCTCAACACTTCATCTCTTAAAGCCTTTTTCTCCCGGTCGTCCTCATGTTGGTGGACCGGTGCAGCTCTAACTCTTGGAGCTAATTGTCTAAAGGAGGTCTCAGCTTCATGGACCTTTGTCCTTTCGGTAGTTACATTTGGTACCAGACCAAATGTAGCTTTCCTGGTATTCCATGCTTTAGATCTGGTCGACATGTTGGCGCTTCGACTTGATTGGTTTAGAAAGTAAATAAGGGGTGGTTCTCGGCTCACTCTTCAGAAGAGGAAAATCTTCTAAAGTGCGCAAAGATCAACTCACCTGATTTGCTGTCGCTGAATGAAGAGCTGATAAATTTTAGCGTTTCTTTCCGACGGCAGCTAATCTCCACAGATGAATGTCTGCTGACAGACTCTGTAGTTAAACGATTTGTTGGTTGGTTTTCAACACAAAGCTTCTTTAAGAGATGACTGGACTGATTTCTCTTTGCTCTTTGAAAAACTGGGTTTTTCTCAACACGCAAGAGAGAGGGACTCAAGAGATGCATTCACTATCAGGGTTCTGAAGGAATGGAACTATTTGCTGAAGTCTGTGATTTAAAGGCTGGTGATGATGTCACAAAGGGACAGAGGCAATGATGTCATGGAATGGGTGGTCAGGCCATGTTGCCTGGCAACAACATGACCCCCCGCCCACATCAGCCAAAGGCAGGCTGTGGATACTAAATGAATTTGTGATTTTGTAATTGTATTTTTTTGGTATATTTCTTAAAAATTTATATTTTAAGTCTTTATCATACCAGAATGTATACTTTATGTTTTTGTCTGTTTGATTGGATTACTTTTAAATATTAAATCAAATGTTATGATTAGTTACTCAGTACTTGAGTAGCCTTCCTACAGAAGACTTCAACTTTTACTTGAGAAATTTCTTGGTTAGCTACTTTTTAGTTTTTCCTGAATAAAAATATGTGTGCTACTCTTACTTGAGTAAATTTTTTCTACTCTACCCACCTCTGTCTCTGAAGCCGTCATCTGAAATAGCAATCAGTTTCCATTTAAAACAAGGTATATTAATGTGGACAACATCTGTGTGTTTACCTCTGATTTGCACATTTAATAAATACCTTTCTGTTAAAAACTCATTCAGTGTTTTTGCCCTTTCTCCATGGGTGCCATTGTTAACCCTAATAAAAAACAATGAATGGCTGGCTGACATATTAACATTCATGAAGTGCTTCTATTGACCGTTTGAGGCAGAACCAGGTACGCAAACGTTCAGGAAGATCTCTGATCAATAAAGGGAAAATGTATACTGGGGTGCGTGCACATGGTTTTATAAATCTGTGCCTATATTCACAAAGATTCTCAGAGTCCCCTCAGAGAGCTCCTGTCTAAGGCTGCATCCGAAAGGGTCTAGTTGGCCCTTTGTTCCTGGAGCTCCATAACTGCAGCGTTTCACAGCGGAACACGCCGAGTCAAGCTCTCTTTTCCATCCTTTCTCCTCGTCAAATCATTTCATCCACACCAGATCCTTTCTGGAGGCTTTCTAACATGTTCACGGAGAGACTGGCAATAAAAACAAGCATCTGCTGAGCATCATGTTGTCCTAAAATGAAGATAATGCAGTGTTATGCCATCTTATGACATGACAGACTCCAACTCCCAGCGTGCAACATGGTCAAAATGGCCACCGACTCCCAGCATGCAACAGGTTGTTTTCAACAACTTTCTGTCAGATCAATAGTTTGAAAGAAATTAATGAAAAAAATTAACAATGAACTGTCGATAACTCTGCCAAAACCCAACTAAAAAAGTTTACATATGTTTCAGTTCCACAGATCCTTTCATGTCCTTTATATGCAAAACTGTAAGTGCTACATGACTTTCAAAGTTTTTTATTATATTTCTGTTATAACACGTGGCCTGGTGGGCACTTTGTTCTACTTGTAATAGTTACAACAAAATAATCTGTTCTATTTTTTTCCATCACATTTTTCTTAGTTGATGAAAATGTCATCACAACACTAGAGAAATCTCTTTCCGTTTTCAAATGATAGATTGAACAGTGCCCAGAGATACCTTCAAGGCTTTGGACGTTGTTTTAGAAGCTAAACCTGCTTTAAAAGTCTCCATGACTTCCTCCCTGACCTGCCAGCTGCAGTTTTTTCATTGATCTCTAACAAACACTGAAGGCCTTCAGAGAGCAGCTGCATTTACACAAAGATGTAATTAATCCGTTTATACTTGAACTACGCAGAGGTGTATATTTAGTGGTTTGTGGTCTTCTAAAGGAAAAATGGTTGCAATATATTTTATTTAGGGGTACTAGAGTAAAGGGGGCTAAATAAAAAGCTATTAAATTTTTTCAGGATTGTAATTGTAAGAATTTTGAAAATCATACATCATCTTTTTCCCAGTTTAAGGTCCACGGGCCTCATTTATACGGACAAAATGGGGCCTAAAATGTGCGTATTTCACTTTCCAACGCAAGGTTGGTGTCTATCTATCTATATGTGTATATATATATATATATATATACACTCACCGGCCACTTTATTAGGTACACCTGTCCAACTGCTCGTTAACACTTAATTTCTAAGCAGCCAATCACATGGCGGCAACTCAGTGCATTTAGGCATGTAGACATGGTCAAGAGAATCTCCTGCAGTTCAAACCGAGCATCAGTATGGGGAAGAAAGGTGATTTGAGTGACTTTGAACGTGGCATGATTGTTGGTGCCAGAAGGGCTGGTCTGAGTATTTCAGAAACTGCTAATCTACTGGGATTTTCACGCACAACCATCTCTAGGGTTTACAGAGAATGGTCCGAAAAAGAAAAAACATCCAGTGAGCGGCAGTTCTGTGGGCGGAAATGCCTTGTTGATGCCAGAGGTCAGAGGAGAATGGCCAGACTGGTTCGAGCTGATAGAAGGGCAACAGTGACTCAAATAACCACCCGTTACAACCAAGGTGAGCAGAAGAGCATCTCTGAACGCACAGTACGTCGAACTTTGAGGCAGATGGGCTACAGCAGCAGAAGACCACATCGTGTGCCACTCCTTTTAGCTAAGAACAGGAAACTGAGGCTACAATTTGCACAAGCTCATCGAAATTGGACAATAGAAGATTGGAAAAACGTTGCCTGGTCTGATGAGTCTCGATTTCTGCTGCGACAGTCGGATGGTAGGGTCAGAATTTGGCGTCTACAACATGAAAGCATGGATCCATCCTGCCTTGTATCAACGGTTCAGGCTGGTGGTGGTGGTGTCATGGTGTGGGGAATATTTTCTTGGCACTCTTTGGGCCCCTTGGTACCAATTGAGCACCGTTGCAACGCCACAGCCTACCTGAGTATTGTTGCTGACCATGTCCATCCCTTTATGACCACAATGTACCCAACCCATGATGGCTACTTTCAGCAGGATAATGCGCCATGTCATAAAGCTGGAATCATCTCAGACTGGTTTCTTGAACATGACAATGAGTTCGCTGTACTCAAATGGCCTCCACAGTCACCAGATCTCAATCCAATAGAGCATCTTTGGGATGTGGTGGAACGGGAGATTCGCATCATGGATGTGCAGCCGACAAATCTGCGGCAACTGTGTGATGCCATCATGTCAATATGGACCAAACTCCCTGAGGAATGCTTCCAGCACCTTGTTGAATCTATGCCACGAAGAATTGAGGCAGTTCTGAAGGCAAAAGGGGGTCCAACCCGTTACTAGCATGGGGTACCTAATAAAGTGGCCGGTGAGTGTATATATATATATATATATATATATATATATATATATATATATATATATATATATATATATATATGTATATGTATATGTGCGTGTGTGTGTGACAGAAAATGGATGGATGGATGCTGCTTAGACCCTTTAAGCAGTTTAATGATGCTCATTTGTTATGTTTATATAACATATTCATAAAATATGAATTATACCGGTTAATGGGTGTCAGTAGTAATTTCTCTCTGCAGCCTCTGACACATAAACACATATATTATACAAGGAGGAGTACGAATGATGGACAATGAAACTATACGCAACCTTCAGCTGAAATAATATATAAAAACACTGAACATAATAAAATTATTTGTATTTTTATTTTATTTTTCTATGAATATTTTTTATATTGACACACTTGTGTTAATAAATCGATGGCGATAATAAATCCTCATATTCCTAAAAAACATTACCCAACATACTCCCACCAGAAGATGTGCCTAAAGACACAAATGTGAAGGGAATTAAGCCAAATGATCAAGTCAGTGCAGAGATATTTGTTTTTAAATTACTGTTTTAATACCATGCAGAATATTTATACATGATGGCTTATTTCTAACTCTTTGCAAGTTTGTTCAGTTTTGTTACTGTTTTAAATAGCAGATCATTTGGCAGACCGGCTCTCTGCCAGAAGCAACAATCACCTGTGTGATGTCACTCTGTTCTGATTGGCTGAAACCTGTTAGGCAGTGCAACAGGTTTTACTTGAATTTGATAAGTTTCCATGATCACGATGACTTTAAGACCTTATCTAAACCAAAAAGAGTGGACCTGGGGACAGCCGTGAGTCTGATCAGGATTATCAGCAGGAGTTAAAACAAGGAAGAAGCTAACTTTCTCACTTCAATCCTCCAGCTGCATCTGATCAAGCAGTTTGACTTGAAGAGCATCAAGCAGAGCTCTGACAGCACAGAGAGCATCATGGGACAGAAAGCTCTAAAGATGTAGTTTAAAGACTCCCATGTTCCAGTTCTCAGTGTGTCTGCTCCTCTCTTTCCCTCTCTGTCTCCTCAGCAGCAACATTTGTAGTGAATGTGACACAGAGCTCCTATCAGGCAGAGGAGAACCACAGCATCACCCTGGAGTGGACCTCCACCACCAGACCTGATGGACCCTGGAGAGATCTGTTCATCTACTGCAGCTTGTTAACTCCTAGGAAAGAATCAGTCCTTTATCAGGTCCATGATGGTGTTGAGGTGTCAGAGTCTCAGGATGAACAGTTTTCAGGACGAGTCCAGAGTGACAAAGACGTCCTCAGAGAAGGACGAATCAGACTCCATGTGTCCAGACTGAGGACTGAAGACTCTGGAGAGTATTACTGTGATGTGGAGACTGATGATGGTTCTGGTTCTGCAGGGGGCCATCATCACAGTCACTGGTGAGTTCACTCAGTAGGTCATGTTATCATTTTATGATGATAAAATAGGGTTATCTACACCACAGACATGGCTTCATCTAGTGACAGTATCACAGAACTATCATAATGCTGGTTTGCTTAATTAATAAAACAGTATTAAATAAGGCCGGACCAAGCCTGACCCTCTGCAATGTCTCGCAGTAGAGCAGCAGCTCGACGTGATTGAAGACCAACATTATTAATTAAATAAACCGACCTACAGGAACTTTAAGAGCCTCATATCACAGGCTCACATCTGAGCCTCAGCAGGTTTAGCGTCTGCTTCAGTGAACACCAACGTTCAGACTGTATTCCCAGAGACATTCCAGGCTTTTCCCTCTTGGAATCATTATTATTTGTAGTTTTCTTTCTTTTTTAAATTCTTTGTTTTACCTGGAGATGCTAATAGCCGTTAGCTTCTTCCTTGTTTTAACTCCTGCTGCACATTACATACCTCCGTTAAAATTAAATAAACACAAAAGCCTTATTTACTAACATATTGAGCAAAAGCAAAGCATAAAACACCAAAACAACAACGAATACTGCAGCAGGACGTGATAATCTTTCATTAAAACTTTGTGTGCAACTAGAGTGAGTTGCTGATGTATACATTTTAAAGTCAAATAACGTGACTACGCACCTTTAAAATGTGTTCAGACATCTAAAAGTTCTGGTCAAAGAGCCTGATTGCTCTAAATTACTGCGTTGGCTCAAACGATAGCTGGTAACAGCAAAAATGTATGTTGGTTACCTTGCCAACGCGTCACAACGAGAGATATTAAATAGTTCCGTCAGTCGTTTCTTGTGAAAAACGTACGATTTTAACAGTGAAAAAACATCAAGGTATTAATAATTGATAATCTTTCTTTCATAGGTGACCATGGTATAAGCGGGATAATGCCCTTTCCAAATGAAAGAAACTCTTGTAGTGAATGTCAGTGCAACCCTTCGTTCTCCATGCTCATGGCTCACTCTCCTTCAGCCATTCAACATTTTGGACTTTTACCTCCTGATTGTTTTTGGTCTTAATCCCCATTTAAGGTAAATGCTGCTGCTCTTCTCTTTAGCTAATGTGAAACTGTTACTAAGCAACCAGCAGAACAGCTTCATCCAGACCTGGGATGTCTGATAAAAACAATCAGAACCTTTTCTGTAGACTCTCATCAATCCTGTTGCTGTTTCAGACCCAAAGTTAACCAAAGTGACGACAACAGAACCGGTTCTTCACAGGAACCTCATCACTCCAGCCCCACAGGATGAGACCGTCGGTACCGGTGAGTCAGCGGGTCAAAACAGATGTTTCAGCTTCTGATTATGTTTTGCTGTTATTTCCTTCATAAATTCTCTGAGTTTAATTTTCATCTGGAAACTTATAATGAAGAAGTGAGTCAGAAATCATTCAAACATGGCGGCGCTTCTTCCTCTATCAGAATATTAATTAAATGATAAACCTGCTTTATTTTACAGATTTGAAGAGAAACTCCTGAGACAAGGCTACGCCTTGGAGTGTGGATGCCTTGCTCAAGGGCAGGTCAGTGTTCATGTAGATCTGAGGACCACAAGGTCTTCTCTCCTGCAGCTTTCTGAGAGCTCGGATTCAAACCAGCAACTGCAGCATCAAGGAAACCCTGGAGAAGAGCCGAGCCTTCAGTCGGAGGGGTGTGGATTCAATTAAATTCAATTCAATTCAATTTTATTTATATAGCGCCAATTCATAAAACATGTCATCTCAAGGCACTTTACAAAGTTAAGTTCAATCATATTATACGGATTGGGTCAGATTATACACATTGGTCAAAAATGTTCCTATATAAGGAAACCAGTTGATTGCATCAAAGTCCCGACAAGCAGCATTCACTCCTGGAGAAGCGTAGAGCCACAGGGAGAGTTGTCTGCATTGTACATGGCTTTGCTGCAATCCCACATACTGAGCAAGCATGAAGCGACAGTGGAAAGAAAAAACACCCGTTAGCGGGAAGGAAAAACCTCTAGCAGAACCGGGCTCAGTATGAACGGTCATCTGCCTCGACCGACTGGGGGTTACAGAAGACAGAGCAGAGACACAACAAGACAGACAAAAAGCACAGAAACACACATTGATCTAGTAATCTGTTCTACATTAGATGGTAATAGTCGGTGATCTGTCCTCCCTAGATGATTTCACAGTCAACAGAACGTCAGACCAGGTGTACCTACTAGGAAGAAAAAAGAGAGAGAACAAAAAGTTAAAAGCTGAAATGACAACAGTCATTTCAATGTAATGCAATGCAAATCTGGAGAACAGTAGAAATCAGTAGAGTGAGAAAAATAGGCCCTGATGTCCTCCAGTAGCCTAAGTCTATAGCAGCATAACTATAGAGGTAGCTCAGGGTAACATGAGCCACTCTAACTATAAGCTTTGTCAAAAAGGAAAGTTTTAAGATTAGTCTTAAAAGTAGACGGGGTGTCTGCCTCACGGACCAAAACTGGGAGTTGGTTCCACAGGAGAGGAGCCTGATAGCTAAAGGATCTGCCTCCCATTCTACTTTTAGAGACTCTAGGAACCACCAGCAGACCTGCAGTCTGAGAGCGAAGTGCTCTGTTAGGAACATACGGGGTAATCAGAGCTCTGATATATGATGGAGCTTGATTATTAAGGGCTTTATACGTTAGAAGAAGAATTTTAAATTCTATTCTTGATTTAACAGGAAGCCAATGAAGGGAAGCTAAAATTGGAGAAATATGATCCCTCTTGTTGATTTTCATCAGAACTCTCGCTGCAGCATTTTGGATCAGCTGAAGACTTTGAACTGCATTTTGTGGACTTCCTGATAGTAAAGAATTACAATAGTCCAGCCTTGAAGTAACAAATGCATGGACTAGTTTTTCAGCATCACCCCTGGACAGAATGTTTCTAATTTTGGCGATATTCCTGAGGTGAAAAACTCTGGAAACCTGTTTAATATGGGATTTAAATGACATGTCTTGGTCTAAAATAACACCAAGATTTTTTACTTTACTACCAGAGGCCAAGTTAATGCCATCCAGATTCAGTGATTGATTAAGAAGTTTATTTTTTGAGGACTCTGGCCCAAAGATTACAACTTCTGTCTTGTCAGAATTTAAGTGCAGGAAATTTAAAGTCATCCAGCTTTTGATGTCATCAAGACATGACTGCAGTCGAAGTAATTGATTGGATTCATCAGGATTTATGGATAAATATAGCTGAGTGTCATCAGCATAACAGTGGAAATTAATCCCATGCTGTCTGATAATTTTACCAATCTGAAGCATATATATAGTAAAGAGAATTGGTCCAAGGGCTGAACCCTGTGGTACTCCACAAGTGACCCTAGAGCTTGAAGAAGATTTATTATTAACATGAACAAACTGGAATCTGTCCGACAGATAAGATTTAAACCAGCCTAATGCTTTCCCCTTAATTCCTACAGTATGCTCAAGTCTTTGTAGGAGAATATTGTGATCAACTGTATCAAATGCAGCACTGAGATCTAACAGGACAAGTACAGACACAAGTCCATTATCTGAGGCCATGAGAATATCATTAGTGACCTTCACCAGAGTCGTTTCAGTGCTATGATGAGCTCTGAAGCCTGACTGAAACTCCTCAAGTAGGTCAGTACTTTGTAAATGTTCACAAAGTTGATTAGCAACTACTTTCTCGAGAATTTTAGATAAGAAAAGAAGATTAGATATAGGTCTGTAATTTACTAACTCATCTTGATCAAGAGAAGGTTTCTTAAGTAAAGGTTTAATAACAGCTACTTTAAAAGCCTGTGGTACATATCCATTTACTAAGGATAGATTAATCATGTCTAAAATAGGACCACTGATCAAAGGGAATACCTCCTTAAACAATTTGGTTGGGATTGGGTCTAACATACAGGTACAAGGTTTAGATGAAGCTAATATTTTAGATAGCTCAGAAAGCTCTACTGCTTCTAAACAGTTCAGACACTGTGCAGGTTCTAAAGATTCCTCCAACGCTGCCTCACTTACTGAGGACGAGGTAATCATGTTTGGGAGAATGCCAATTATTTTATTTTTAATGGAATCAATTTTATTTATGAAGAATCCCATAAAATCATTACTACTAAGAGCTAAGGGAATGGATGGATCAACGGAGGTGTGACTCTGTGTAAGTTTGGCAACTGTACTGAAGAGAAATCTAGGATTATTTTTATTCTCTTCAATTAATGATGAAAAATATGCTGCTCTAACTCTGCGAAGGGTCTTGTTATACAACAATAGACTGTCCCTCCAGATTAGGTAGGATTCCTCTTGGTGTGTAGAGCGCCATTTTCTCTCCAATTTCCTAACATTGTGCTTCAAGGAATGCAGCTCTGAATTAAACCAGGGAGCCAGCTTCCTGTGAATAATCACCTTCTTTTTCAAGGGAGCTACATTATCTAATGCAGAACGCAATGACGAAGTCATACCGTTAACAAAGACATCTATTTGTGAATGGGAAGAAACAACATTGCTGCTATCTGCAGGGTATTTCTGCAATACTGACGATATTAAAAGGGGGACAGACTCTTTAAAGTTTGATGCAGCATTGTCCGATAGAGATCTACTATAATGGAACCCTCTTTTGGGGGTGGAGAACTCAGTTAGATTAAACTCAAATGTTATTAAAAAATGATCAGATAGGACAGGGTTGTGAGGAAATACTGTTAATACCTCACAATCAATGCCATATGTCAGCACAAGGTCTAAAGTATGGAGCCAAGAGTGCGTCGGTTTATGCACATTTTGAGCAAAACCAATTGAATCTAGGATAGTTTTAAAGGCTACACTAAGGTTATCACATTCAGTGTCAACATGGATGACATCAGGTCAGTCTGACTGGTCAGCTGGAGCGGTCGTAGGATGACGTAGCCTGGTGGTTCATTTCAGAGGGTTTGAAGCCAAACTGCTTTAATCATTTTGCTTTTATTATTTGTACTCCTCAGCTTTTATGTTTGAAGTAAATTAGACATTTAGCTCTAAGTTGTTCTCCTATGTGGGTCCAGAAAGACTCATGTTTTCTCTGCACCTTTATTTCTTTCATCACCGCTGCAGGCGGTCTGTTCCTCAGCAAATGTTGGAGGATTTTACCCTAAAGGCACAGATGACCAGGGGTCCGTTCTTCGTACGTCGCTAAGTCAGTTAGCTGGATTTGACTGTTGACGATTTGGCATGATCTTGGATCGTTTGGTTCTTCGAAACTCTTCCTGGACTTGCTGTCATAGCAACATGTGCGCAACCTTAAACCTGCTCGCGAGCAGGCTTATTTCATGTAAACAGGATTAGATCGCAGCTTTATAAATGGAGGAGATAGGGAAGTCGGTCCAGCCAGTGCACTTGGACCACCTAGTGGCAGAGGACGGGACAGAATTGTGGAACACCATTTTTTAATCTTTAATAAAAGACGAGACAAATAATGCTTAGTTCCTCTCGTTTTATTTAAACAATTGTTTATAAAGAAAAGCCAGCAAGTCATCTTTTGCCTGCAATAAGAGATAGTTATGTAAAGTCAGCAATACTACTGTCAAATGGTGTATTAGAACTTACTCTGAAGGTCCTTTTGAAGCAACTCGATCTCTAGTGCAATTTTTCTCTTTTTCAAGTTGTGGAGTTCAATTTCTCCTCTTAATTTGTGTTTTTTCAGGTCAAAATACTATTTTTTTGTTGAAGATGCCGTTTATATAGGGAACAGATGGCACCCTGTGTCATTTTGTGAAAGAAAAAGAAAGGGTGAAACATGCCTCATGCAACAAAAGTAAAAAGAACCTGTTTTTTTTTTCAAGCTTTTCCTTGGTGGCTGTTGTAAACAGACAAACACATCAGTTAACAGTGGCTTTTAAAAAAGAGGAAGAAGTTGCTTTTTAAAATACAGTATAATAATTAAAGGCTACCATTTTGTACAATATTCTTGTACTTCACTTTTTTCCCCATGTTAGTGGCTCCCGTGGAGGCTCTGACATAAAATAACAAAGTAAATATGAAATTATTAAAATGCAAAAATACATACTGTAGAAAGTGATAGAAACATCTAACATGGACAGCACTTATGCATTTAATTTGTCTGCTACTTTTTACCAGCCCTCTCTCATGGCTTTAACAGATTTTGAGGTATTACCTATTGTTTTAATTAATGACTCAAATTTGGCATAACCTTCCATTAAAAGCTCTTGTTCTGCTTGAGAGAAAAACTGTGGGCGTTCTTTGGCCATGCTGAACAGCCAATAGCAGCGTTGCTGATCATTGTTTCTACTATCGATACATTTCCCCTTTTGAACAAACGCATGATCGCGCAGTTGTCTCAGATAACTCAATCCAGTGATACTAATCATAAACAACAGGTGTGTTCGAAGAACCCAAATAGCCGGATCATGATTAGCCGGATGAAATCATTTCGGATGTCTCATTTGATCTTGGATGTTTTAAGCAACGTACGAAGAACGGACCCCTGGTCGTTTTCAAAGCCGATCTTAAGAACCATTTATTTAAAAGGGCTTTTGATGTTTAACTTTTAGTGATTTAATATTTTTAGCCTTTCATTGTGGTCGTTTTTTAACTAGCGCTGTTCTTTTCTGCTCTGTATTTATTTGCTCTATTTTGTAAAGCACTTTGGTCAATGCTAGGCTTTGTTGGAATGTGCTATATAAATAAAGTTGTTTATTCTTCTTATTATTCTTATTATCCATCCACACGTCCATCCCTTGTGGGGTCGTGAGGGGTGCTGGGGCCTATTTCTAGCTGTCAGTGGGCGAGAGGCGGGGTACACCCTGGACAGGTCACCAGTCTATCGCAGGGCTATTATTATTATTATTATTATTATTAATAGTAGTAGTAGTAGTGATAGTAGTAGTAGTATTATTTAAACAGAGGGCGATGAGACAGGAGCTTGTAGAAAAAAAACAGGCAAACACATTTCAGTTTTATGCATGTCGACACGTGGAAAACTAAATGTGAAAAATAAATTTCATTATTTAAATGAAGACATATTTTTTTATACCTGAAGATGAAAGAAAAGTGTGAGTTAGGCATTCATAATTACAATAAATAAATGTTGAAAATTCTTGAAAAGTTAATTTATTGCAGTAAAACACATTACATACAAAGACGGATATTTTCAGGCCTTTTATGTGTTAACCGTGATGATTTTACGCTCACGCTAATAAAAATACGACATCTGAGGGCAAAATATAACATCTAACCAATTAAAAATGTGGTCTTAATGAAATGTACGATTAATATCTGCTCAAAGGTTATAATTTTCCAAAGGGGACTTTGAAATTGACAAACTAGCCTGAGAAGAACGATATTCTAATTTAACGAAAATAACAGTAACGAGTAATATGCGGCCTTTCTTCTATCTTCGCACATTCTCCAGTGGTTTTTCACTAAACTCATCTATATAGTATAATATAACATAAAATATGAAAGCTGCTGCTAAAGTTTCCATTTGATGGACCTGTGCACCTTCAGCTCAGATGAACGAATGTCCTGTCAGGCATCCATTTCCCAAAACCTCCCGTATTTTGGAAAAACAGATTATTATGTAACGCGTACCCAGAAGGAATAAAAACGCTGTACCACGAAGCTGTTGCATAACGTGAGATGTCATAATTTATTAATTTGCTCTAAATTACTCTTTGTGACTAGTTAGGGGGATTCAATGGTAGTTCGTGTCGCCTTGACTGATTCTGAATTTTTCCCATCTGTCGGTCTGATTTGATGGGAAATGATCTCAGACCCACGTCAGCACGACAACACATATGACTTGTTTGGATTAGAGCTTGTTTATGTAATCCACAAGGTGTAATCTGCGTGTTTTTTCTGCATTTCGGCAGATAGGATATGCACACGAAATCTGCCTTGATTTTATTTATTTATTTATTTTTTTACCAATCTACTTGTTTTTCATGCTGAGCTGCTCACCGGCCTGTGATACGCCACGCAATCCAAACGGCTGCCGTAAATTTTTCCGGTGTTAAAACAGTAAATTATTCTCTTATAAACTGCTCCAGTCCACTTTATTTTTAGATTACAAGCTTTATATGACGTAATACCCCTATCCACCCAATCATATGCTCCTGTCTGACCTATCACTGCTGCCTTTATTTCCAGAATTAAACTGATACTAAACCTTTTTACCACTCAGCTCATCCCTCCCATCTTAGTTGTCTGTCAGCCTTATACCTCTGTTCCACAGACACCCTTTCACAGCTGGTGATTTGGCCTTGCGTAACCTCCTCAACTTGCCCACTGCAAAAAACGAAAAAAGAAGAAGAAAAAAAAAAACAGATAATAAAGCGTTATTAGTCCCTGTGTGCATGAGGCAGCGCATTAAGCTTCTTATGCAAACAGATTTTAGAGGAATTTATATAACAGAAGAGGCAGACAGAAAAGGGAAGAAGTTCACTGCAGACGGGTTGCAACTTATGGTCCGAGTCTTAGCTCAGACGGGTCGGCGTTGAACTTCTCTGCTGCTGGACACGCTCCCTGACCCTGATTCGGGAGCAGAGTCACGCAAAGCTTACAAATGCTGTGGCAGATTAGCGCACAATAGGATAAAAACATGTCAGGGTCTGTGACCCTTTAATACACCCAAGATCTGGTTTACATTATTGTCTCTGAAAGCAAGAAGACCCGCATAAGCTTTTGTTGAATCATAGTGACACGTTTCTGCAGAGACACGTAGCTTCGGAGGCTTTAGACGTTTAAGCGTTTTTAGTTGCTACTAATTTTGTTCAAATGTGTAAAAAAACAACAATCACCATAAAACGTGTATAAGAAATATGTCAGTGGTAGGTATTTAGGTAAGTATTATGATCGGTTTACAGCTGTTGTAATCTGCTGGACCTGGTGTTTAATTTTCTCTGACTCTTATCTTGTTTTCAGTACCTTTTGGTTCCTGTCATGCTTCTTTGTGTTTTATTATTATTTTATTCTTGCCTGTGTTTCCCTGTATCCATTCTGATCAGCCATTTTCCCTGGTGTTCCCTCGCAGTATCTGTATTCCCCGGTTCTCGGAACTCATTCAGGTTGTCACGCTTGCCTGCCCCTCGCTCCAGTCGTCATTGTTCCAGAGTTTAAAAGCTTCTTGTGCTTCTCGGCCTCCTTAACTCATTATTTTTTATTTGATAGACTTAATCACCTCCTGCATGTATTTGGGTCCCACACCCTGAAACGCGCAGTTGTCCAGAACCCCATGTTTTACGAGGGCCACAAAGACTTTTTTTTTCTTTTAATGAATGCATGTTTTTTGCAAACAGGTGTTTTAACCGGACCATGCATTAATTTATACCCGTTGATGTTTAGGCCTGCCTTTCAATCTACTGTAATTTCCATGATTAACCAATTTTTTGTGTGTGTTGGGCACAAAAACTGGCTCTGGCCCAGGGACCCACAACTGCCTTCATCACTTCAACCCTCGACATCAGCAGAGGAAAAAACATTTTAACATTGGACTTCAGCTGTGAATTTGTCTTCTAATAATAAAAGATTAGTAGAAAACCTGCGAGCAGTTTTACTATCAGAAACAGAATTGGCTTTAATCTCCAAGTTGGTTCAGACAAGGAATTAGACTTTGGGACCACTTTGCGCTCAATGAAAATATTTTAGTGCAAATATACAAAAAGGAAAATAGAAACATATTTCTTGTAAATATGTACTTATACTTGCATGTTTCTACAAAAAGAAAAAGGAAGACATGGTGTGATTGGTGCAAATATCCATGGTATCGATCTCGATACCCTGACTGTTAAGTGTTCATCAGTAAGGTGGGTAAAGAGAGCTGAAGGTAAAAGTTTAAAAACTTTGTGTCCAGGATGTGTGGGGTCTGCAGAGATGTTAGTTGCCCTTTTCCTGACCCTTGACCCGTACGGACCTCCACACATCTGGTTCATCATTGGGTACTATTTCCAAAAACACTATGGGGGTCTTCCAGTCGTAATATGGTTCAGGAAGGAGGTGGGTTCTGTGTCTCATAAACGAGCGCACTTTCGTTCAAAATGGGCAAATAAATCCTGGAACAAAAGCCAAAGATTTTGTTACGATATTACGGTGCTGGCTGATGCTGGTAAAACAAAAAGTTGTATCCACTGTGAAACGAGACCTGTAACAACATGGGCTGAAAGGCCACTCATAGAGGAAGAAGTCATTACTTCAAAAACAACATAAAAAGCCTGATTACAGCTTGCTAATACACTCAGGGTAATAAATATTTAGCTTTTGGAGACATGTGCTGGGGTCTGAAGCTAGGCCACCAGAGAACACCATTCCCACCGTGAAGAACAGATGTGGTAACATGTTATGGTGCAGTACGTTTAATTTTATTAAATCTATTTGATAAGGGGGCAAAGAAATCAGGTATTAAGAAAAACAATGTTTTCTCACAAAATCACAGGTGCCAAACTTATTGGCAACCTGATAAAATGCAAAATATAGAAACGCTTTTTAATTTGTGCTTTATTTTTTATGATGACCAGAGTTCACAGAAAGGTTTAACTAATAATCCATTGCTTTCTGTTTCCTGAGAAATTATTAGCTCCTAGTTTTCTAAGACTTTTCAAAACAGGATAGACAGAAGAACATCCATTCAGCTAAGGTAGATGTATGTTGATGTTCAGAAATAAGGAAATCGTTGCCATAGATACTTTCTCACTTAAGCTTTTACATATCTTCAGTCAGATCTATATGGCTGAAAATGGTCCTAAGTTTAATTCGCCAACCCAGACAGAATGCTGCGTTACAAGATGAATTCATTTCAAGGATCTTCACATTTTTTCCAGAGGGCACTTTAAATGTAGAGCCAAGATGCTATAGATTTATTTATTTATTTATTTATTTACTAATTCTCACCAGACTTCTCTGAAATCACTTAGGTTAATTATTTAGTTTATATATTTTTTTCATTCCTTTAGAATTTTTGAGATTAAAAATCGTTGTATTTACCGCATGTAAGTGTCCCTTGTTTCAGAATTTTTCTTTTTCCCCAATACAAGGAAATAAACAATCATTATAACAAGTGCATTTTTAAAATGCTTCACAAATTTTGCACAATTTAAATCTGAGTTTACCAGCTGCAGGAACTAAACCAAACATACGAAACAGACCAGATATTTCAGTGTGTTCATCCATATTTCCCATTTTCTCCTATTTCCATAAAGCAAACTCTTCCCTCAGCTGGAAACCAGGGCATCCTGTTTCCTCCTGTTTTCCTCCAGGCACGCCGCTGACTCCTCCCACGCCCTCCCCTTACATTCATACATCCTGGGATGCAGCCGCATCCCGGCTCACACAAACCCCCGAGCATCAGCAGCAGGCGGGCCAAACAGGGTCGGTCGCTGCACGCTGAGAGGCAAAGCTGTCTTGGCTGAAGAAGGACGGCTCTGATTCCAGGAGGAAGAGCGGGAAGGAGAAGAAGACGCCCGCCGTTCTGCCGGTATCAACTCAGGCCGAAGCTTCATGTGACATGCGTTTAACTGATGAGCAGAAATCACCAGAAGAAGGTGAGGTGCTTTCTAACTTTGGTTGACATCTCTCGGAAAAAAATCATACTATAACTGAATTGTTAATCATCATTCACTTCATTTGTATATCTGGAGCGTGTAACGAAAATAATTTCCCTCTGGGATTATTAAAGTATTTCTTATTCTGATTTCCTCAACTTCTAGAAATACTACGAGCTGCCACAATCAGTTTGAAACAGTTAAACTTGTTTTTTAAACTTTTACTTATTCTACAATTCCCCCCACAGAAATGAGCTTCGGTGCCGCATGCATTTTCCTGCGAGGAGGCAAAAACATCGTGAGTATGAAGCATTTCTTTCTGGCTGAGGTCGATGTTTGCAAACATCTGCAAAGGTCTGGCTGTATTATAACCCGCTGTCTGCAGCCACTTGCCAGTGATGACTCAGGCTGATAGGAAGTCCATAATCTAGTAAATCCACGACACCAGAACATCCATCAGCTTTAATCTGTTTCTTACAGTGCTTTTTACTTCTGAGCTGCACATTTTCAGGGTTTGCCGAATACTTTGGTGGCAAATTTCCTTCCTGAATCAGCTGCAGCATTTTGTTAGATTGCACTGAACCTGTCTAATCGGTGGTTTCTTTTTACTAAATCATATTTTACAGCCTGATTTCTTTTTTTTTTATGCAGACAAGAGAGTTGGCTGAAGATGAAATTGATGGTAAGTCCAGTACTTATTGCTCCTCACATGTTTCTGCCAGAAAATTCAACACACACAATTTTATTGCCTGTTTTAGATCTCTATTTTTTTTTTGTTTTATGTTTGACCCACTAGTACTGACTAGCTGATTCAAATTTCTCTTTAGGAACTATGATATAGATGGATAAAAGTGCTGCATTCAAAATATTTTTTATAATCTTCCTGTCTGGAGTCATTTCCTTTTTTTTAAAAAATAAACAAAACATTATTCCAGAGTTGACATTTTAAACTGTCTTTAGCCCATAAAATGAACGCTTACCAAGGTTATTATTGTAGAAATAACCGTCCTTAGACTGTCTAGACCCTTACCTTAACTCTCTAAATTCCAAAAAGCTGCCAACATTTCCAAATCTAGCATGTTTCAACAAAGACAGAAGCTGAAACCCAAATGGATACAACAGAGCAGCTTTGCTGTATCCCACTTGGCCTTCCTGTTATCTGCTGAACGTCTTGTTCTCTCCCACTCTCTCATAGCCAGATTGAACCACAGATGTTTCCAGAAATACTGTAGAAAATACAGTTTCTGTTTAAATATCTTCTCATACCACTGTGCTTCCTCTCTGAAACTGACATTAGCAAGCTGTGAGTCTTCTTCCTTCTGTAACAACCTCTGCACCGAAGAGCGTTGTTGTTAGGATGACCTGGTAAAGCTTGGATGTGGAAAAAAACAAACATGTATTTTTTAATTTCCAACCGGCTTTACTCCATTTCGCTTTCCTGTTATCTGTGGAAAGTATTTATCTCTCTCGCTTTCTCGCAGCCTGAGAGACCCACGGGTATTTAGGACTGAAGAATGGCTGACTTCAGTCTTAAAAGCCTTAGTGGTGCTGAAAAGTGGTTTAGTTTTGGGTTACCTTCTTTCAGTCCTTCTCCTGTTCTTTGTTCTTGTTGCATTTCTCGCATTCTCATCTTTTTACGTGCGGATACGCTTCTGCAGAGCTGCGAGATGCGTTCAACGAGTTCGACAAAGACAAGGATGGGCTGATCAGCTGCAAGGATCTGGGGAACCTGATGAGGACGATGGGCTACATGCCCACCGAGATGGAGCTGATCGAACTCAGCCAGAACATCAACATGAACCGTGAGTCCCCCCAGCCCCTCGGTGTTGATAATTTCACAGTTAGCAGACGAAACACAGACATTGTATGTGTGGGCATAAATAGTCTGCGATGAAATGTGTAAGCCTGAAATAAAGTACTTGCTGAAAACCGCCTCGTCTGCAGTTGGGGGCAGCGTCGACTTCGAGGACTTTGTAGAGCTGATGGCCCCGAAGCTCCTGGCAGAGACCGCTGGGATGATCGGCGTAAAGGAGCTCAAAGACGCCTTTAAAGAGGTGAAGCTGTAAGAAATGGCCCGGACGTCTTCCAGGCTTTATTTTGAGCAACTCTCTGAGCCTCCTCTCCTCTCCCCTGCTTGCTTAGTTCGACATGGACGGAGACGGAGAGATCACCACGGAGGAGTTGCGGGCGGCCATGAACAAGCTGATGGGCGAGCACATGAGTCGCAGAGAGATCGACGCCATAGTGAAAGAGGCAGATGATAATGGAGATGGGACGGTAGACTTTGAAGGTACACAAGCATGATTTGGCTTTGGGTAAATATGATCCATCAGGGCTTTACATAATTAAACCTTCTTGCTCTTCCTTGTAGAGTTTGTCAGAATGATGTCCGGCCAGTGAGGGATCACCGACAATGCCGTTAGAGAACATCTGGTCGCACCTTTACAATGATCCTGCACCGACGGCGTCTTTCTCTGAAGCTCTCCATCAACCTGACTTTTCACAACCTTCAGGACAAACAAGAGGAAAAGCTACGGCTAATTCAGCGCTGAGAGTAAAACCATACCGACCTTTTCTCAAAGAGGATTCTATGCAAACTAATATGCAAATGTTGACAAATGAATGAATGTAGCAGAATTGAACAGCAGAAAACATTTAGTTTTATATGTATACTGTAAGTCATTTCAAATTGGTTTGATGAAAAGATTATTTTGGAAATAAAGACATTACTAATAAAAAAAAATCTTCTTACTGAGTACAAATTTATTGTCCTAAACAATAATATGAGGCTCTGTTTAATGGATAGTTTGTTAAAAATCATCAAGACACCAACACATAAATTATAAAACTCTTATGCTTTTTATAAAAAAAATACTGATATGTAAATGCATATAAAATGTTTGCCACAGCTAAAAACTCAGAAAATAATCAGCTTTATTGGAGCTGAGCAAGATGTTTGGGAATAAAAAGAGGTTTTCTAAAGAGAAATGTGTGTGAAGTTCTCAAATGTTTTGGCAAACGGTCCACTGGTCCATTTTCTTCCATGTGGAATCATAAATAATATGATAATACATCATCTGTTAGCATTTTTGTGAGAAGAATCTGAGTAAAAGTTCCTGGTAGTTTCAGAAACAAAGGTTCAGGAGGAAATTTCGGAAAAGATGTGACACAGATGTTCACAGCATGAAAGGATGAACAGATCACTCTGAAGATTAGTGTAAAAAATCAAAATCTGACATTTCTTAAAAAAGAGAGTAATTTGTAAAATGAATAAAACAAATTATAATTCAAGAATCATCATTACTTCCTTGCTCTGACAGAAAAAATTGGCTCCCCTGATAAGATGTGTAAATAAACCTTAAAATAATTTCACCTTTTATTACAGGAGGCCGAGATAAATTAAACTTTAAACGTGAGAAGTTCATTTACCGTCTAGGAACTTGTAATTAGTGATCTGTCACTTTCCGTTATACTCCGGTATAAATATGACAGGACACAGAGGCCTCTTTCTGTAAGCCTGTCTTCAAAATGGGAAAAACGTGAGAACATATCACTTGAGTGATTCCGACGTGTTGAGGAGACGCCTGCTTGCCTGAGCTCGCTCGTGTTCACCGTCAGAGAGATAATTTGAGAATTCAGGAATACAATCAAGGCTGGATAATATTTTCAGTCCTACCATCACAAACTTACAAATGTAAACTCTTCTCCGACTTTAACTGGGACCGTGTACTTTGGTCAAATGAGATTAAGCTCAAGCTATTCAATAAAAAACTCTCCAGGAGTTTCTGAAGTGAAACGAAGCATCATGCTCACTGTCAAGCAGGGTGGAGGGTCTGTGATGCTCTGGGCCCGTTTCTCTTCCAAAGCCTCTGGGGACTTTGTGAAATTGCACCGCATCATGACGTATTAGAAACATGGTGGGTTTGGGATCTGGTGGACGCTGCCCGTCATGTAAACATGGTTCGTCGTCGGGTTGGTCAGCAAGATAAAAAAATCTAAATAAAAATTCAAAAAATATGAATCAACACTCAAACGTTTCACCAGACACGACACAGACCCTTTGCCACAGCCAGCTTAGTGATCACCTGAGAGAGAGAAAAGAGCCCAGGACTCCAGATTATCTAAAGAGATTGTGAAAAGAGAAATGACCCCAATCTCTGAGGGAGAAAGTAGTCAAATTAAAGGTTGGACTTTCTACAGGAGTCCCAATAAAGGTGGGGGGCACTCTCTTAAAATTGTTTGCAGAACAATAAAAACAAAACCTAGCAACAATATTCAAACCTACAAGTGGCTGAAATGCTAAAAAATATTACATTTAAAATGGCAGGAAATTGTTTTTTTCTCATCTTTGTTTTCTGGAGGTATGTTTTAAGACAACCCCCCCCCCCCCTGCCCCAGCTTAAAGATGTATTATTATTTTTTCAATATGTAATGTATTCTTGTATTAAAATTCTAAGTCAACAAGATTAAAATGTCCATCTTTAACCATTTGCTGTATTGTTTTTGTTTCATGCGACCAAACTTTTCATGTCAAAGGTCATATATTGGTAGAACTTGACTGATGTCCACATCCTGCATTTAATCAGGATTTTGTTTAGATACCAGCTGCACTTCTAAGTCGTTTTTATAAAAACAAACAAAGAAAGAAAGCAAAACACAGAGCTCGTCTTTGTTAAGCTCCAAATGATGTATACGCCCTTCTGAATATTACAATAGCGATCAAACTCTTATATTTGCTGAGCAGCTTTTTGCAGGTTTCCAGGATTGTGGTGATGAGGTTGGAAAGCCTCCTCACCATCACCCTAATCTTTAGGGTCTGCTAACAAAGATTTCCTATCAGATTCCAGTCAGAACCTTTCAAAACGTTAATGTTTCTTACATTCAGAGGAAATATGTTGGTAAAATCAAGAGATTACTTTAAAACAGAACCTAAAGTTAGGTTTGGACTAATTTTTACTTGCATATCAGTCAATGGTTTGTGTTCATCAACAAAGCTAATTTGGGTAAAATTTGCTCAGACTTGTCCTGCCGTTTGACATGGAAACAAGGAAACCACTTTCTTTGTTTAGTGGCCATGCAGAAAATGGTGTTTCCAGGAGTAAGAAGTGAGGCAGAAATCTATTGAGTTTTACGCCCCCAGTGTCTGCAAAACATCTTCAGCCTGAACTGCAACTACAACAATTAGTATTCCTGAATGAATTTAAAGCAATGGCGAAATCCCTAGAGTCTTGTCTGTGCAAATGTTTGTGTTTTCATATCATTTATATACAATTAACTAGTCTGTCTATTCTGTGATCGTTGCACCGTGTTGCTGCTGGGATCTCGGTGCGAAAAACTGTTTAAATACAGGAAATGAATGAATTTTCGGGTGGAGAAAGTAAAAATGATTTATGGTATCTGGAATCAATTCATGTTTTTTTTTTCTTTTAAGTTTGAGATTTATTTTCCTCTAAACTGATATGTGCTTTAATTAATGAATCAGTTCAAAATGTGATCCATAAAAAAGACTGAATAAAAAGGCAAAAGATAAAATCCAGCATCATGATATTTATATACACATATAAACATTGCTAAGATTGTTTTATGGATTTCGTAACCAAATGGAGAGATTTGTAAATCAAAAACACAATTTCTGCTGCTCCTGTGAAAGCAGAAAATTTCAAAAGCTGCTCAAGCTTTAGAAAAAAAGCTGCATCAATATTATAAATTACATATTATAACTCTTGCATAAGGGAATTAAAACCATTGGCAAAAGAGAGATAAAAAAATTCTATATCTAACTATCCCATTTTTCTGGTATATCACTACATAAACATGAAATCTTTGGTTCCACTGCTGACCTATGGGACAGTAGTTTCTCGTGCTTCATCTTCTAATACTTTGTCAGAAAGCTCCAAATCCTTTTGGGCGGAGATTAAATGCCTGGTTGAAAATTTGGAAAGTGGACAGGGACTCTCTGTCCGTTCCCATGTGGACTCAGCAGAGATGTGGACAGATGTTGCAGCAGAACAACAAACTGTGCCGAGCTTGAAACCGACGGGCAGATGGGGCGCTGGGGGCTTATAGTGCCAATTAACCAGAGTAAAGCGGTTCTCTCTGTGAATAGCCTGAACCCAAAACACATCTGTGAATCCCTCTAAACAGACTGAATACAAACAGTGATATTATTCCCATAAAGCTTCTGGGGATTTTCTCGTATTTTAAAACTGATTTCAGGACTGAATATACTCATAACCTTTGTTTCTTATTATATATTGGTGCGTTAATGTGAATTTAATATGAGTACAGGTGTGTGTAGAGTGCATTGGGTCTGTTTATGTTGATGGAAGAGACGGAGATGGGTCCAGAGGAAGAATCAGATGACATAATGACGGTTACTGTGCCTTTGCCCTGATCCTTCGCTGATCCCCCCGATCCTAACATCAACCTTTTTTTTTTTTTTGCATTAATCCAAACTAATCTCTCTCTTGGTCACTCTCAATCCCGAGGAAGCCATTCCACCCAGAAGCTTGCTTTCGTGTCAGAGACGCAGGTTTAACCCTTCAGCAATCTTCATCCACAGCCAGTTTCATTTGCTTTGTTGCCAAACTGCTGGTAATCTCTCCGAGTAGACAGAGCTGAACGCTGGCCGGGTTCATGCGAGATTACCTGCGCCGTGAGGGTTAACGAAGCTTATCGCAGACGTCTTTTCATGTTTAGTTTAATTTGGATTTTTTTTTTATATATATAATCTTGTAAATAACCTGTATTGTGTAACACCAAAGCTATGCAAAGAATGTTGATTAAATTCACCCGATTAGGACGGATCAACCTCAGTTTCAGCATTACAGCAAGTTGGTTAAATAATTCAGAATCCCTTTATTTTTAGAATGTAATTACTTTGGTATCAGATTAAGTATAAAGGTAATTAAATTATCTCAGTGAACAGAACATAAACTGTCCTTTTAAATAGCAAAGTTGGACTGAATGTAGGAAACATGTAATGTTTCTCAGCGTTTTAATTGAACATTTATGGTCCAGGGAATCAAAGTCTAAACATTATATGTCAGCATTGTTAATTTGGGCGACTGTGGCTTGATGGGTTGAGTAATTGTGGGTTTGTTTCCGGCTTCTGCCTGTCAATGTGCCCCTGGGCAAGGTACATAACCCCAAGTTATACCGATCTGCATATCAGTGTAAGAATGTGTGCGTGTTAGAGATTGGGTGAATGTGGCTCTGGTGTGGTCGGTATGACTGGAAAAGCGCTATATAAATTAGTGGTGGAGGTTCTTTTTTTCAGCAGGACAATGACTATAAAGATGCAGCCAGAGAAACAACTGGAGGAATCAGATATAAGCAGATAAAAGCAAATAAAATAAAGTGAGATGAGAGGAGATTAGATGAGGCAGGATGAGGTGATTTAAGATTTGATGAGTTGAGATGGTGAGGTTAGATAAGAGGAGATAAAATGAGATGTGATGAGATAATAAGATTAATCAAATACAGAGGTGGGCAGAGTAGGACAGAAACTGTCCTCAAGTAAGAGTAGCACTACTTCAAGTAAAAGTAAAAAGTTGTCAGTCAAGAAATTACTCAAGTAAGAGTAAAAAAGTATTCAGTGAGAAGGCTACTCAAGTACTGAGTATCTAATCATAACAATTGATGATTTAATATTTAAAAATTAAGTAATCGAACAGACAGAAATATAAGGTTATGTGCAAATTCTGGTATATTAAAGACAAAAATAAAAAATTCAATTCAATTCAATTCAATTCAATTTTATTTATATAGCGCCAATTCATGAAACATGTCATCTCAAGGCACTTTACAAGTTAGGTTCAATCATATTATACAGATTGGGTCAGATTATACAGATTGGTCAAAAATGTTCCTATATAAGGAAACCAGTTGATTGTATCAAAGTCCCGACAAGCAGCATTCACTCCTGGAGAAGCGTAGAGCTACAGGGAGAGTCGTCTGCATTGTACATGGCTTTGCTGCAATCCCTCATACTGAGCAAGCATGAAGCGACAGTGGAAAGAAAAAACACCCGTTAGCGGGAAGGAAAAACCTCTAGCAGAACCGGGCTCAGTATGAACGGTCATCTGCCTCGACCGACTGGGGGTTACAGAAGACAGAGCAGAGACACAACAAGACAGACAAAAAGCACAGAAGCACACATTGATCTAGTAATCTGTTCTACATTAGATGGTAATAGTCGGTGATCTGTCCTCCCTGGATGAATTCACAGTCAACAGAACGTCAGACCAGGTGTACCTACTATGAAGAAAAAAGAGAGAGAACAAAAAGTTAAAAGCTGAAATGACAACAGTCATTTCAATGTAATGCAATGCAAATCTGGAGAACAGTAGAAATCAGTAGAGTGAGAGAAATAGGCCCTGATGTCCTCCAGTAGCCTAAGCCTATAGCAGCATGACTATAGAGGTAGCTCAGGGTAACATGAGCCACTCTAACTAGAAGCTTTGTCAAAAAGGAAAGTTTTAAGATTAGTCTTAAAAATAGATAGGGTGTCTGCCTCACGGACCAAAACTGGGAGTTGGTTCCACAGGAGAGGAGCCTGATAGCTAAAGGATCTGCCTCCCATTCTACTTTTAGAGACTCTAGGAACCACCAGCAGACCTGCAGTCTGAGAGCGAAGTGCTCTGTTAGGAACATACGGGGTAATCAGAGCTCTGATATATGATGGAGCTTGATTATTAAGGGCTTTATACGTTAGAAGAAGAATTTTAAATTCTATTCTTGATTTAACAGGAAGCCAGTGAAGGGAAGCTAAAATTGGAGAAATATGATCCCGCTTGTTGATTTTCATCAGAACTCTTGCCGCAGCATTTTGGATCAGCTGAAGACTTCGAACTGCATTTTGTGGACTTCCTGATAGTAAAGAATTACAATAGTCCAGCCTTGAAGTAACAAATGCATGGACTAGTTTTTCAGCATCACCCCTGGACAGAATGTTTCTAATTTTGGCAATATTCCTGAGGTGAAAAACTCTGGAAACCTGTTTAATGTGGGATTTAAATGACATGTCTTGGTCGAAAATTTCACCAAGATTTTTTACTTTACCACCAGAGACCAAGTTAATGCCATCCAGATTCAGTGAATGATTAAGAAGTTTATTTTTTGAGGACTCTGGTCCAAAGATTACAACTTCTGTCTTGTCAGAATTTAAGTGCAGGAAATTTAAAGTCATCCAGCTTTTGATGTCATCAAGACATGACTGCAGTCGAAGTAATTGATTGGATTCATCAGGATTTATGGATAAATATAGCTAAGTGTCATCAGCATAACAGTGGAAATTAATCCCATGCTGTTTGATCATTTTGCCGATCGGAAGCATATATATAGTAAAGAGAACTGGTCCAAGGACTGAACCCTGTGGTACTCCACAGGTGACCCTAGAGCTTGAAGAAGATTTATCATTAACATGAACAAACTGGAATCTGTCCGACAGATAAGATTTAAACCAGCCTAATGCTTTCCCCTTAATCCCTACAGTATGCTCAAGTCTTTGTAGGAGAATATTGTGATCAACTGTATCAAATGCAGCACTAAGATCTAGCAGGACAAGTATAGACACAAGTCCATTATCTGAGGCCATGAGAATATCATTAGTGACAATATACAAAAAATAACATAATTTCAATATAACAAATTCAGGCAGAAGAAACACTTTTCTACATCATTTGTTTTTCAACATAAAACTTGAAAGCAATACTTACAGCAGTTAATGTATATACAGTATGTTAGAACAGTGCAAAGTATTTCCAATATCTACTGTTTACTGTACGTTCATCTGACTTCCAAATGTCTCAATGAGCTCAGCAGATAGAAAATAATATTAAAACAACAAAGCTTGTGTACAAATAAGTAGTCTCACTTCAACATAAACTCCAGATTTTTCTCTCTTGGTGCATTTTTGTTTAAAACTAGTACGTTTTTAGTCATAAAGTTACTTGCAGTAGGTTGAGTAGCCAGAAGTTTTACTCAAGTAAGCGTAGCGATACTTGAGTAATAATAATATCAAGTAAAAGTAAAAAGTACAGTGCAATAAAACTACTTATAAAAGTACAGTTTGTTCAAAAAGTTACTCAAGTAAATGTAACTGAGTAAATGTAACTAGTTACTAACCACCTCTGGTCAAATGTAATGATAATATCGGATGATATAATGAAATAAAATAAGATGAGAGGAGATTGGAGAAAATGGGATAAGATAAAATTTAACGAGATGAAACGAGATGCATTATGGTGCAGCAGGTCAGAGAGGCAAGAAGGGGCAAGGCCATGGACATCTTTAAACACAAATAAAATAACTTTAAAATGAACTCTAAAGTGTATGGGAACCCAGTGGAGTGAAGATAAAATGGGGGAGATTAAAGAGGCGCTGCAGCATTTTGCATTTGCTGAAGGTGGGCTGCATAGGAACCACTAACCCTCACATGAAGTGAATTACAATTATCCAGGCAGGTAGAAATAAAGGCCTAAAATATCATAAATTAAATTAATGATGCTGTTACTTATTGATGACTTGAAGAGTTGAAAAGAAATAGGGGATGACTGAATGCTTATATATGTTCCTATAGTGGAGGAATGTACTCTCCATTGTACTTTACATGTACTTTACATTGGTTCATTAGATGTAAACCCCAATGTTGAAGTTTGTGGTTGTTATGGGAAAAAGTTAAAGGGGTATGAATACATTTGCAAGAAACTATTTGCTACCTATTAGTAGAAGGTCCTTTAACACTGAGTTGTTTTGATGATATTACGAATTCAGTCCATTTTAAACATTATAATGTGTAACATTTGAGTTCAGAGTGAATTCACTTGGTTCTTCAAATACAAAATTTAAACAGGTTAACAAATAACATTGGAAATAATAATTATGGCTTCCACAAACCTAGTATGATGGACTGAATATAACATAGTAACTTAAAATGTATTTGAGTAGTGTTTCACAAATAATCTTTTAGTTATTGAGCAGTATTTAAACAGATATAAATATCTATTATCCTCCTTAATCTGACTGTATTTAATCATTATGCTGGAACTTGGCTAACTCTAGGCATATTAGACCCTGTCTTTCGTTTGCTGTAGCTAAGATCTTTTTGCATGCTCTAACATTTTTCCACCTGTACTGTATCACCTGTTGGGGACAGGCTTCCTGGTGATATCAAAACCTGTGCTTCTCTAAGGAACATTAAAAATGAACTAAAACAACTACTAAAAAGCTCTCAACACGGTAACCATTAATTTTTCTGTCCATAGTTTGAATGAACTGATATTGCAAGACTGTTGGGTGAGTGTCATATTGAACTGCTTATGTATGTTTGCTGTTTTTATCTGATGAATGTGGCATGGAGTTAATATGAACTGTGCCCTGCCAAAGGGACTGCAGATGCAAATTAGCCTTTGGCTAACTCTGATACAATGCATCAAATGGTAACATTTATGTTTTAATTTAAATAAACGTTTTTTTTTTTTTTAAAGATTTGAATCTATGTTCAAATTGAGCAGGAATAAATTGGAATGAATGAAGTGGACTGTAAAAAATGTATGTGATTTGGACCTATTTAACTTGAGATAACCTTTGGAAATTGTGTTTGGGAAAAAAAACAAGTTAAATTTTTACTTGAAATTATAAATTGATATGTCAAGCCAGTAAACATTTAAATTCTAATTATTGCAAATGGATTTTCTTTCAATATATTGATGAAATCATAAACTTCTCCGCTCGGAGATAAAAAAAACTACAACTACAGCATACGATAAGGTCCAATGAACGGAAGCCTAGAAAGGACATTCTGTGAGTATTGCAGAAAATGTGTAGTTCTGTTTCTCTTCGACTGAAATTATTTCCGAAGCTTAATTCCTGCAGTGCGGACTTGTTTAAAAGGCAGACCTGGGTAAGAGGAGTCTGATTATGCAGACATTTACCTGCCGCCTTGCTGAGATTAACTCTAAATGTGACTGTTTACTCAGCAGGTAATGCTAGCGCTAGCTAGCTCTACTGCTAACGTCTGGCCATCAGAGGTCAGAGCAGTTCATGCTAAAATTAAGCCAGGTTTACTTTTAAAACCGCTCCGAGAAACTTCCACAAGTTTGTCTAGTGTTTAATAAAGTTGTTATTCTGGATAGAAATTCCTTTTTAAAATGTATCTGTCTCAGTGACTCGATTCAAGAAGATAAACTTTAGACGATCAGCCGCTTTCCTGCAGGGTGTCCAAACTGGGGTCCGAGGGCCATTTGCGGGCGGGTCTTGAAATGAATTGGTGCGTCCGCAACCACTAGTGGTTGTTTTTTTTTTTTTTTTACATAGTACTTAAATTCATGTTAAATTGTAACATTGCTGGTTCAACACAAAGTATTTTTTGTGGATCTAATTCTCTCTTAAAGGGCCACAAATCAAGTTTTTCATAGACTATTGACTGATATTTTATTTAGTTTCTGATCAAAACAAGTATTTGTTTCTTTAACAAAGAGAAAACCTGAACCTTTAACTTGATTTGATCGAAGGAATAACGTCTCTTTTTTTTTGTATTTCTCTTCTTTTTGTCCTGATAGACCTCCACCGATGCTGACCGGATGCAGAAACCTGTCTTGGACTCTTTCATTGCTCACAAACAAACGACTTTTGATCAGTAAAAGTTCAAACTTTAACACAGCGCTATTCTCCTCGGCCTCATCCATCGTTCCATCGTGCCACCCGTCACCCACGCCCAGCTTCAGCTTCCTGACAAGCAGGCGGACCTCAGCTCTGCCGCGTTCCTCGGTTAATTCTCCCTCCAGCTGCCGCTTCTCCGTTTCTGCTCGCCGCACCGGCCCAATGGCGCTCCGGGATGTTCTGCAGGTGCTGGAGCAACTTGCTCCCCTGTCGCTGGCCGAGTCTTGGGACAACGTCGGCTTGCTGGTGGAGCCCAGCAAATCTCGGCCGATCAAAACCATCATGCTCACCAACGACCTCACTGACGCCGTCATGGAGGAGGCAGAGGCCCTGCGCTGCGACCTCATCATTTCGTATCACCCGCCGCTGTTTCGGCCAATCAAACGGCTGGTTCAGAAGGACTGGAAGCAGCGCCTGGCCATCCGGGCTGTTGAGGCCGGGATGGCGATCTTCTCGCCGCATACGTCATGGGACAGCATGAAAGAAGGCGTCAACGACTGGCTGGTTGCGGGTCTCGGTAAGAGACGTCTCGAAATGTTCCCATTTTCTCCTCAAACTTCATGCTTTATTGGGATTTATGTGACAGACCAACATGAAGTAATGGAGGGTTGGGAAGTGGAAGGAGACGGATACATTTATTTAATGAACAGCAGTTTTCAAGTCTTGCCACTGATTCTTAGTTGGATTTAGGTCTGGACTTTGACTGGGCCGTTCTAATACCTAAATCATCCCAGCGTAGCTCTGCCTGCATGTTATTTCCTGCCTCTAACAGCTTTTTCCCTCCAGGGTTGTCCTGCATTTGTCCCAATCGGTCCTCCCATTGACTCTGAGCCTTTTTCTGCTGTTGAAAAGCCACCACTATGTTTCACTGTCAGTACGATACAGTGCTGTTTTCCTTCACACATGGCTTTTTACATGGAGACCAAAAAGTTTAGCTTTGGTCTCACCTGGCCACTTTCCCTTAGAGGTCAGATTTGTGGACTCCATAACTAGTACCGTATTTTTCGGACTATAAGGCGCACTTAAAATCCTTAAATCTTCTCAAAAATTGATGGTGCGCCTTATATATGATCACCGTTCTGCTTACTGACTGATTTTATGTGGCACAATGTGCTCAAAAATCTGTTAAAATGTGTAAATAGGACTTTGGTTAGCAACAAAGCCGCTCCACTCAATGGACATTCGAAGCATTACGGCACACTGATAGGACCCCTGAGCTGTCTACCAGACTGCCTGACTGTAATGTCTAAACTAGAAGTGCATTCATGTAAGGCAGCCTGCGCCCTGAGTGCGCGCTAGCAACAATAAACCTAGTAAGTTAATTAAGTATAAAAGTTACGTTTATTTTGGTCTTATGTTAGAAACAGGGCGGTGTAGTCCAGCTACTCTGTCCTCCTGACAGAGTTCTTCCACGTCGACACAGCAACTGGACCGGGTAAATACCTCTTTTTGCTTAACTTTTTTTACTCAGCTTTTGCTGTGGACATGTCCCCCAAAACGGGGACTGTCCCCGGAAATCGGGGACGTCTGGTCACCCTACCGGAGGTACAGAGTGATATTATACCTTTGGGAAGAATATGTAATGCGCCTTATAATCCGGTGCGTCTTATATGTGGACAAAGACACAATAGACTGGTTAATTCACGGTGCGCCTTATGGTCCTAAAAATACGGTAGTAGTTCTGTATGCCTCTTAGCTGCTTATCGGACAAAAGCTCTCCCTCTCTGGGCTTTAGGTTTAGGTCGACACTAGGCAGCCATTTCTTTGTAGGTTTTCATTTTTAGGTGTTTAGAGCTCAGAGAAATCTTCAGAGATGAAATATTGTGTTCTAACCTAACTCGGCTTTAAGCTCCTCCTCAACCTTATTCCTGACCGGTGTGCTTTGGTCCTTGGTACAAGCACCTAAGAACAGGTTGGTTCAACGTACCGATTAGGGGACTTCTGAAGAGAGTTGGTAGCAAAGCGTCTTATTTAGGCGCATCAGAATCCCCAAAGACTGAATCAGTGGACTTTATAAAACCTTGTACCATCTTCTTTTCACGTCACATTAAAATCCCAAAGAAATAAATTGAAGTTTGAGGTTGTAATGTGACCAAAACAAACTTGAAGGGTTATGAATACTGTTGCAATGTCCCCTCTGGTCTTTGTCAGGCAGTGGTCAGGTGTCTGTGCTCAGTCAGGCCCACAGCGGCGCCTCCCACAGTCACAAACTGGAATTCATGGTCAAAACTGCAGAGGAGCTCAACGCTGTTACGGAGGAGCTGAAGGCCTGTGACGAAGGAGCAACGCTGCAATGTTCAGACAGAAGGTGGTGTGACTGTTGTTGAGCACTTGTGCAGCGTTACGTGTGTAAGGATCTGCAGCTTGCATGTTTTACGAGCATGCAAGCTGCAGCATTTTTAAAAAAAGATGCAAAAAAACAGCCTTAAGCTAAAAAAGCTATTATTTTTAGTGGCCTCCGATGAAAATAACAGGCTTTTCTTGCTTCACCACAGAGCAGACAGCAGCGGTTTCCATGTCAGCCTCACCTGCAGCGACTCAGCACTGACCCCTAGTGTCCAGACGCTGTTAAGACACAGCGCTCCCAGTCAGTCCCTCAGCATCCTGAAGTTGGAGAAGGTAAACTATCGACGTTTCATGCTGATATCAACACTGGAACCTTAAGAAAGCAGTTTTTAATCTAATAGATATCTTTGAAAAAAAGAAAAAAGAATTCAGAACTGAAAGAAATCTGTGGCTTTTAATGTGTTTCTTTTCAAAGCAGTGAAAGGAAAGAACAGATGTGATGCAATAATGTTTTATAGTAGTAAATCTCCACCTCCACCCGCAGCCACCTCTCCCAGGCCACGGCCAAGGGCGGCTCAGTGTTTTGGACCATCCGGTCACAGTGGCTACAGCTGTGGAGAAGATGAAATCCCATCTGGGTTTAGTTAATCTCCGTTTGGCCCTGGGAGCAGGGAGGACACTAGGTGAGGAAAACCGGACACACACACACACACACACACCCGTAACGAGCTGCTTTCTGGCATTTAAAGCTCTCTGTCACTGAAAGATATGCACCGATCACCTGTTGTCTGTTGTGCAAGGGTTAAGTCATAAGTCGCAGAAATAAAAGTGAGGCCAAATCTGATGTATGTTCCTTTTTTATGCACTCACTGTGAGAAAAGCTGCCCTGGATCATAGCTGCTTGAAGGCTCCATTTTCTTTAATTTTCCTGTAATTAATAATAAAAGGTTAAAATTATCCAAATCATTATTATTATATTATTATACAATATTATTAATATTGTTTTTTTTTCATTTAAGCGATTATGACAAACCTAGCTCTCCTTTAAGGCTAGGATAGTTTTTCGTAAAAATGCACATTCTCCGTTTTATGTTTTTGTTTTTGGGGCTGAGATTCTGCTGCTTTAATGCAACATTTTCCTATCTTTCTTATCTTTCCTCTTTTTTTTTTTTTACATTTCTTTTTTAATCTTCAATATTTTAATATTAGCTGTTGGCTAATATTAAATGGTCCAACAAACAATTATTTTTTTTAAATAAAAGAAATGTATAGAAAGATCTCGTATAGTAGGCCGATGGCACAAAAGTAAAGCTAGAAGGTTTACATACCAAATTTATTCTGTGATTTTCATATCCCTAACAATTCAGTAATTTTAACAGCATAATAATGGATTATTATTGTGATACATTTCAGAGTCGTCTGTGTGCACTGCTGCTGTCTGCGCCGGCTCTGGGGCCTCGGTGCTGAGCGGTGTCAAGGCCGACCTTTTCATCACAGGTAATCGTGTCTATAATAAAGTAAAACGGATCTACAGAAACGTCCACATTTATTATCACCTCTGGTAAAGATGTGCATAAAATAAGCTTTAAAACAAATTTATCTTTTACTGCAGCAGCACTATTTCACGTTACAAAAATGTAACAAAAGTCTGACCCTTAGGATTGATTAGGCTGACATGGTCGCCACAACTTTAAAAATGTTTTTGAAAAACAAAATTTGTCAGGCATTTTAACAATTCTTATTTGAAGTTGCCTAAAACAACTTTAGTTTTTCACAAATAATAATATCAGTTAATACCTTTGCATAAGTAAAATGAGTAGAAAGAACCATCGTCTTATATAATCACTTCTTATTTTTAATAATAATCCCTTTACTATAATAATCATCATCATAATAATAATCCCCCTGGGTGGGTATAAATCACTCTTAGCCCGTTTCACAGTGTTTAAAAAGGGAAATACAAGAGAACATACTGGCTACAGGAATCACTACTGCTGCCGCTCATCTCATCCTGCCCAGAGAGTGAGAATTAAAAATAATTAGAAATAATTAATAAAGTTTAAAACAGCTGGAAGTGTGACAAACGAGGCTGGACTTGGATCAAAGTTCATCTCGGCACCAATGACCACGAGGAGGAGGATGGTAGTGGACTAGAGACGCACATATATTTGGGCCGATGTCGACATCTGGTGTTGCTGTCATGGCTGATAACCGATATCAAACACGTTTGCCTACACTTCCAACAGCGTGAAAACCAACAACGGCCAATGTTGCGTATCGGCCGACGTGGATGAAGATATATTGTGCATCCTTAGTGCGAAGTGTAAAAGAAACCCCGGGGTCACCAAGTCTCCACAGCAAACATGTATTTCAAAGCTTGTGGCACATCTTTACCAGGGGTGGACTGTGTTAAATTCACATCGCTCGATAAGCTCACGGCTGTGGCGTAATTAAACCCAATCTCCCAGGTGAGATGTCCCACCATGACGTGCTGGATGCCGTGGCGGCGGGAACCAGCGTCGTCCTGAGCGACCACAGCAACAGCGAGCGCGGCTTCCTGGCCGTGTTCAGGGAGCGGCTCGCCGTGCGCCTCCCTGACGCCGTACAGGTGGTGCTGTCCAAGGCAGACAGAGACCCGCTGGAGGTCGTCTGACGGACTCCGATCCGCGCATCCGATCCACGCCGACGCCTCCAGCGTACGGCGCACGGGAAGTCATCTGCTGATTGTAAAATGGCTGCTATGTCAGTAAAAAGCGGGCAGTGATGGAAAGTGCTCTCTTGGTACATTATTTACACGCACATCTGGCAGAGCCCTAATGCAAATGGACCCTGGTTGATCAAAGTGGATTTAGATAAGACAAAAAAAAAATCATCATCTCGTAAGTTAGGGGGGAAGATATAGGACATAATCTGCAATCTAAATGTATGAATCATGTACAAGCAGTGGATCTATTTAGAGATTTAATCCCAGCAACCAGTGCCTGCACTCTTTGTGTGTGGGTCGCAGGAAGGGAGTGTCTGGGTTGACGAATTTTCCCTAAAAGGAAGTAATTACGTGGAGCATAGGACCAAAAGTAATCCCGATCAGATTAAAAAGCTTGTTCATTCACAAAGTAGGGAATCAGAAATCTCATTTCTGCATGTGAAGGGGTTCAATCCGCCTGAAATCGGCAGCGCAGCGAGTCGACTCTGGGGATTTAGAGCCGAATAATGACAACCAGCGGATTGGGATGTGTCATAAATTCCTTAAAGATCGACCTTTAGACCCCGCAGAGCAAACACGGGGTGGACATCAAACCATTTAACACATACACGCTAAGGTGTTGGGCCCTTAATCCTAAATGTGGCCCTGATGTCTCCAGCTGCCACGACTCTGGACGACGGTGAAAGCAAAACAAAACCAGCGGTCCTCCTCGGGGCCTCTGCCGACGACGCACCTGTCCGTTCGTAAAAACATTAAGAGACGTCGAACACCTCGCCGCTCCCATCACAGTGAAACAACCTCGGCCTCAGCGTGGCGTTCGCACCTCCGCTTCCCCTCGGCCGGCCCTCGCTTTCATCCCCAGCGACCGACACAAATGGTGAAGGAAAACAACAACTAGAACAACACGTAGAGCGCGCCCGTGTAAACCGACTCCAGCTGTCGCTTTTTGATGTCGCCAGAGGAGGAGGCTGGAAGCTGCCAGGTATGGGGCCTGTTTGTTGGTTTCCTTTCCCCTGCTAACCAGAAAACGGGGCATTCTGTTTTAAAAACTGTGCCGTAAAAATGTTAATAAAGCAAACTACTGGGACCAGTTTTTGCATGTTGGCCCACAGTTTGTCACACAAAGAAGTTCAGATCTTAGGGGTAAAAGCATGATGGGGAAGCCATGATTGCTTTGATGGAAGAATATTTTCAGTTGGGCACAATTTGAGCTTTATTTCTCTCATATTTTGCTTTTATTTGACTTCACTTTTGATATAAGATGATTTTACTGCATCTTAATTTACGTCAACAAAAGCAGCCAGACATTGTCTATGGGGGGCAACAGTTTTATCAAAGGGCAACACAGAGACACACTCATACTTAAGGGCAATTTTAGAGTAACCGTCATGTTTTTGGACTGTAGGAGGAAGCCGGAGTACCCAGAGAAAACCCATGCATGCATGAGGAGAACATGCAAACTCCATGCAGAAAAACCCCGGACCAGGATTTAAACCAAGGACCTGCTTGTTGCAAGGCAGCAGTGCTAACAAACATCCCAACCCTGCAGAAGTATATTTTCCTCTATTCCCCGGATTCACAATCCAGAAAGTTCAGCTTTGCATTTGATTGATCTCAATAAAACTTTTCTACAGCCGCACAAGCTGCATGGTACCTTCACAACCGACTGTAGGAAATGTTTCATGGCTCAAGAACCACAGTCTTATGTCTAGTTTGAGAGAAAAAGAGGAAAATCAAACATTTGCAGAAAGAGAATTAATACATTTGTCCTGAATTTCCCCAAAAAAACCCATTTTTTATCTTTTTTTGCACCATAAACATCTTTCTGCACAAAAATAAATAATAGTGTGGCTAAAGCTGGTCTTTATTTAAATACCGTGATGTTTAAATAATTAACTTCACACACAATCTCTATAAAAAGCAAAGCAGTGCATATTTGTGTCCAAAAGGAAAATTATGCATGATCAGCTTTTTCTTCTTTAAAATAAAAAGAATAAAAAAAATGTGTTGCTCTGTTTTCTGTTGTACTTTGATACCTTTAAGTAAAACCGAGTGCCTTCAGAAGTCACCATCCTGAATGTCTCGGTATGAATCCAGCTGTTCTGTTTCTGGACTCAGAGGTTCCTTAGAGAACAACGAGCATCATGAAGACCAAGGAACCCAGCAGACGAGTCAGGGTGGAGATTCTGAAGAAGTTAAAGCAGGTTTAAGCCAGGATAGGGGAGCTTTCTTTTTCAGAGAAGCAGCCAAGAAGCCGATGGTAACTCTGGAGGAGCTGCAGGGATCCACAGCTCAAGGAGAGCAACCATTAGACATGAACTCCACAAATCAGCCCTTTATGGAAGAGTGGAGAGAAAAAAAATCAAAAGCAATGAAAGGAACTCAGGTGGCATATGGAAGAAGGAGATCAAATTTAAATCTTCTGGTCTACATTCAAAACAGCCGCAAAAAAAACTACAAACATGGCAGTGCCAGCATCATGCTTCATGCATCGTTTAGCTGTAACTGTAGTAATATAGAGCTAAATACAGCTGTGCCTCACACAGATGTTCATTTGGAGAAGAAAAACTCTGAATCTCGTGTCTTTTTCCTTTAAGTTCGCAGTTTCTTTGAATCCCGTTGAATTTGTGGTTAACGTGAGAAACTAGAAGATTTCAAAAGAGAAAAAATACTTTTGCAAGGCACTGATTGCCACAGAAGCCTGTTTTAAAGTACTGAGTAAATGAAATATTTATTTTACTAGATATATGCTACCTGTCACAGGAACAACAAAGGACTGGAAAACTGTGATGCTCAGGAAACAGCTGTAGAAACATAATCAGGAAGAAACAGAGAAGGACAGACAGGAGGGGCTTTTACTGCTCTGTCATGCTGATCTGAAGAAATATGGACGACGATGAAAATAAGCAGCCGCTTACATCAAAATGAACTAGTTTTGTTTTTCACATCAGCAAGAAAACAACAAACCACATTCTGCAGACCAGGCTCGGCCCTCTGAGGTCAAATATTCCTGATTCTAAAGAGGCCGTAAATCTGTCTCCAGTTAAAAACATCCAGTCACAAAGTAACCGAACCGAAGACGCTGGGAGCTGCTCAGCTGGTTACAAATACTACTTTGATATCTAAGTCTTCGGAGATGCACCTGAACTTAGACGCGTATAAAAACCCGCAGACAATCGTGTTTGTCTAAGGACCAAATTGCAGCCGTCAGCCAAACTGCGGTCCTCTTCCACCTGCGTCCAGAGCTTTAACCCCTGCAGAGAGAGTTTAACAGGCTGGCTGCAGGGAGGAAGAGACGTGTCATCAAGTCATCAAGCAGCCACAGGGGGGCTGCCGTTACTCCTACCACATTTATGTGCAGTTAGAGGCGATTTGCATGGATAATCTGATATATCAGGAGGGTTACAAAACAAATTAGCATCGTTCTCTGCAACATGCTCTCGTTAAATTAACAGAAAAAAAGGTTTAACATTTCTGGCGAGAGGTTTATACACACACATGTGCATGGATGTAATTATCATGATGGGTCTCCATGCATTTAAGTTTTTTTTTTCTTAGTTTAAAATTATACAACTAATAACTTCAGTGGTCAACAAAGACAAAAGTTGTTAATTTATTGTTAAGTTTCAAAATTATACATACAAGTTTAAATATGTGCATAAATAGATTTTTTTTTTAAAGTTTCTGCTATTTTTGTCACACTTAAATGTTTCAGATAATCCAACAAATGTTAATAACTTAAAAAGATAACCTGGATAAATACAAAAAGCAGTTTACAAATGACCATTTTATTCATTAAGGTAAAAAAAAAAGCTTGTCCCCTGATTAAATCATGATTAAACTGATTAAACTACATTTTCTTTAGAAAGCTAAGCTCATTTTCACAAACCAAACCCCAGGCTTGATTATTACCTGAGATATAATAAATAATTTACACAGAATAGCTCATCATTAAAAAAACTAACAAATCAAAAACACTAGAAAGCAGAAGAAAAAAACAGTAGAAAAAGTCTGGAAACTGTTACTACAGAAAATTCCAAGAGTTTGGGATTCCAGCGAATCAAAGTGAAAGAAATTACTGGAGAAAACAGGCAGCAGCGTTGAAACTTCCCAGGAGTTGTTGGCTAACTAAAACTAAAACAGCTCATCTACGACTCAACCGGGACACAAAACAACCCAGAACAACATTTGAAGCTCTGCACGTCTCGCTGCCTCATTCAAGGTCAGAGGTCACGATTCAACATTAAGAAAAATGGCCTCCGTGGAAGAGCTCCTAGACCAGAACCCCTGATTAGTCAAAAGGAACACAGAGACGTGTCTCACATTCACAACAAAATATCTTGAAGGAAAATATTCTGTGGACTGATGGGACAAAACTGGACGTTTTGTGGAAAGCGTGGGTCATGTTACCTGTGACCTGAGAGCGTTTCAGAAACACAACATGAAACACGGTGGTGGTAGCGTGATGGTTCAGGGCTGCTTTGCTTCTTCAAGACCTGGATGACTTGACATAAAGGATGAAACCATGAATTTTCTCTCTCTAGCAGAACATTCTGCAGAAACATCTCCGACCTTCAGTACCTTAAACCCAGACACACTTTGGTTCTGCAGCAGGTCAAGGATCCAAAGCACAATAATAGCAAAGCTCCCTCTGAGTTTATGAGTGTCTGTCCAAAGTCTGGACATAGATCTAGATCAGACACTGTGGTATTACCATAAACCCCGCAGTTCAGGCCTGAAAACCCTCCAATGTGGCTGAATTAAAACATTTCTGCAAAGCAGAGGTGGTCAAAGTCCCCAGTGGTGATGGTGAAGACTCTTCGCAAACTCTTGATGTCAATTGCTGCTGCTGAGGGCGCCAAAAGTAGTTATTAGGTTCAGGGAGCAATTACTTTTACTCAGAGAGCCTGGATGGTTTGAAAAACTTTTTCACATTGAAGAAGGAAATCATAATTTGAAAAAGGATTGTTGTAATTACCCTGATCCTCTTCATGTTGTTTGATGATCTGAAACATTAAAGCGTGAACAAAGAGCAAAAACTGAGGGAATCTGTGAGGGGCAGATACTTTTTCCCCATCTTTGTATTTCTCTTAAAAGACGTTACCACTCAGCTGAATGCGTGTTGCAGCTTTTACCAACCTTCAGACATACCTGTCTGAATGCTTGTCAACTCCTCACAGCAGAATTGGTAAAGCTCAGTTAAGTTAGTTGCCTTTCTGGCACCGAAAGGTATAAACTGCATAAACTGCATAAACTGAACTCATCCAGCGTTGATGTTCGACTGGATCGTCTTCTTCAGATCATCCTCCTGCAGCATTAACCAAGGAGACCCAGCTTCAGGCCACAAACATCTGAAAACATCTGAAGCCAGATCCTTCATGGTTTTCTGCTCGAGAGCAGAATTCGGGGTTCTGTTTACTACGACAGGTCCTGAAGCAGCGGAGCAACCCCAGACCATCACACTACCACCACCGTGCTTTACTGTCGTTGGGATGTTTGCGTTTTCTGTTATGTCATTTTTACACCTGATGAAACAAGACGTCCTCATTTAAACATCTACTCTTTTGTGAGTCCAAAGACTCAAAAGTCTTGGAAATGTTTTTTTTAAGTAAATGTGAGACCTTTTATGCTCCTTTTGGGTCAGTAGTGGTTCTGAACTTGGAGCTCTCCCATGGAGGCAATTTTTACACTAGTCTCTCTGTCTTATTGTTGAATCATGACCTCTGACCTCATCTGAGGAAAGCGAGGCCTGCAGCGCTTTGGATGTGGTTCTGGGTTCTTTTTAACCTCCTGGATGAGCTCTTGGAGTGAGTATAGTGGGTCAGCCACTCTTGGAAAGGTTCACCGCCGTTCTATTATTTCTTAATCTGTGGATAATGGTTCTCACTGTGGTTCTCTGGAGTCCCAAAGCCTGTATATCTCTGTTCTCTGTTCTTGACTTTCTTTAGATGAGATCTTTTTGCCTGCTTCATGCTGTCAGACAGGTTTTATTAAAGTGATTTCATGATTCCAGACGTCTGACAAGAATCAGGCCTGTGGAGCTGAACTCATCTGCATGAAAAATGTGGTTAATCACAATTAATGCACAATTTAGTTCAATTACTGTTTCACAGGATCAAGCTAGTTACGATATCTCTTTTACCTATAATGGATGAAAACATTTGCCCATGTGGTTGCATGGAAACTCCTTACTGAAACTGTATGTGCATGCATAGGAGCTTTGCATCTTCGGATTATCAAATTAATAAATGAGTGAAATTGTAAAATCCAGTTATGGTTTGTATCTCTTGTCATTATTGTCCAGTCCATCACAGGGTAAACAATCCTGCACACACTCATACCTAAGGGCAATTTAGAGACACTAATTAACCTCACATGCATGTTTTTGCACCGAGGGAGGAAGTTGGAGCACCCAGAGAGAACCCATGTGTAGCAAGAAAACATGCAAGCTCCATGCAGAAAGACACCCTGTCCAGGATTTGAACCCCAGACCTTCCACCTGCAGGGTAAGGATGCTTCCTAGGTGGCTACCGTCCAGCCCTTCAAATAACAAATAAAAAAGCATCAACGTCTCTAAAATCTGTTATCCCTGACATGATTATATAGCTAAACAATATATTTCTATGTGCTGAGTGGCAAAATGACATAAATAGAAGGTATTAAATTATGTATGCAAATCAACAATTCACAGAATTAAAGAAGTAAAGACCTTTAAAAATGTGTGAAATCCATAAAAGAACAAGGAAATTGGTTTAAAACGGCACACCTCGTCTCATCTGGATTCTGGATCCCCTAAAGTCACGTCTGAGGTGAACCAAAGTGTTTCTATTGATAATGAAGTTTTCTTTTCTTTTTTTTTATAGTGTCCTGTCTGGCAATGTGGCAATAAGAATTGTTGTCTTAATGCCAAAAAGAGCCCAACAGATTTTGCTTTCACAAGTGGAGCAGTACGGCTTTCGCCATAGAGCTCTGCTTGATTCATGCAAGTAAATAGTTTTATTATAATTCATGCAGGGAGTATTTCTTATTATATGGACACTACAATGAGAAAGTAGAAGAGGAAAAGAAAAACAAGAAAAAAAGGGAGTAAAGGTGAAAGAAAGAGGAGATAAAAGGGAGAGAATGATAAAACATCTTCAGTCTGCTTCATCTCCTGCAAAGAAATGTAAAAACAGCACAACCAACGGATGTAGTATTACAGATACAATAAAGTAACACCTTGATACCATCGCTGAAGTATATGTAGTATTTAATCCGACATGTATAATGTGGCAGCTGAAGATAAAAAATATGGGCTTTCTGTATGGAAGTGAATCTCTAAGTACCTGGAACCAAGCACCTGTAGTTGTTTGCTAATGAAGTTTTCAAAAATCCTGTCTATAATGACCATTAATGTTTTTGTTTGTCGAGCAGATGCAGGAGCAAAGTTTAGAAGATGGGGAGGAGAAATCAGGGGAGGGAAACGAGGAGCGAGGTGAAAATGGGACCATTTGGCCCAAGGTGTGAAGTCCCACACACCTATTTAACAGAGCCGGCCTGGAGCGGTGGACTCTTACAGCAAAGGACGACGTCACGAACACAGACTGAGGAAGAAGCATCATCAACTAAAGAGCAACTTCTGGTCTTTGACACATTGTACAGAAGAGGAAAGGCCAGGGGAGGAATTAAATTACAGCAGATGAGGAGGCCAGGAGACAAAAAAGGAGAATGCTGAATATGGAGATGTACCCTGGTTTGACTGTGGGACCTCAAAGGATGGCAGACTGCTTTTACAGAGGTGAGAGGGTCCTCATGCATTTAAAAAAAAAAACATTTAAAAATGGGACAGACAGTTCTTGAGCTAAAATCAATGATTGTTTCTGTCACATAACGGCCCTCGTTGCATTTCTCCAAGACATTCCCTAATTTATTTCAAAATAGATCAAATAACGTGAGAAGATGGATATCATAAATTAATCTCTGTGTTGGGAAGTTTTGATTAGTAATCCGTTTTTTATGTTTTCCTGGGATATAAATATGACGTGACACAGAGACTAATTTCTCCTAGCACCTATTCAAAAGGGGAAATATAAAAGAACATGGCAGCTATCAACTTTTCTTCTAAAATTCAGAAAGTAGCTCCATAAAAGTGGCCGTACCGACACTCTGAGCAACTCAAAGGTTCAGAAGTACTGAGAACATGACAAACAGCTGCTCTGTGTCGACGATTCATTTTAAAGTATTTAAAGCCCTGATTGGTCTGTTTCCACAGACAGGAATGCTCCTGTACGGATACCGCTGTTTCCCCCGGCTTGTGATGGGGCCCCGAGGCTTCTGGGCCCTGCTGCTGGCACCGGCGAGGCTTCCTCCAAGCCCCAAAAAGACGAGGTGAAGCTGGAGCTGGAGAACTCGTCTTTATGGAAGCAGTTCAGCTCAGTTGGCACCGAGATGATCATCACCAAGAAGGGCAGGTGAGGCACAGAGCAGGAGCCATGAAATACAGGGTTATCCGTACGTCCTTAACGCTGACATTTTCTCACATTAAAACCACAAACTTCATGTTTTTTACTGGATTTTATGTGACAAACGTTTCTTCCCTGTCTGAAATCTAATGCTCTCTAACAGACCGCTGATTCCTTCACAGAACAGCTGCATTCATACTGAGATCAAATTACACACAGTTTGGACTTTGTTCACTTGTTAGAAAGTTTGTTGCTCTGGATTTTATTCAGAGGGATCACTGTAAGGGGGACTGAGCTCAAATTCACGCCACATCTTTTGGATTTTTCATTTGTAAAACAAACAGAAAAAAGATTGAAGGGGATCTATGTTTTCCAGGTTACAAATTTGCCCTGGCTTTTGTTGATCTATCACATAAAATCCCACTAAAACCTACTGAAGGTTGTGGTTTTAACGGGACCAAAGTGTTTCATCTTCTACCAGAAAGCCTCGGCCTGAAGCTCTAACAGATACCAACCATTTTTAATTACTTCTCCTCCTCCCAGACGGATGTTCCCGGGGCTCAGACTGAAACTGTCGGGCTTAAACCCATCTCTCCGCTACATCCTCCTCCTTGACATCGTCCCGGCCGACAACTCCCGCTACCGCTTCCAAGGCGGTGGCTGGCAGGCCGTCGGAGGGGCGGAGGCCAGGTTGCCCGACCGGGTCTTCATCCACCCGGACTCGCCCGCCACGGGCGCACACTGGCAGAGCCGCACCATCTCCTTCCACTACGCCAAGCTCACCAACAACACCCTGGACACACGGGGACATGTGGGTGCATGCAGAAGTACGATACCCAACCTTTATTTGCAGCTTTTGACGTTTTGAGTGAATCTTTTTGTTTCTGCTTCAAGATAATCCTGCACTCGCTGCATCGCTACCAGCCCAGAGTCCATGTGATTGAAGCCAGAGACATGTTAAGATGGGGCGGAGGACAGCACACCTTTGTTTTCCCCGAGACCCAGTTCATCACAGTCACAGCTTACCAGAACAACAAGGTATGGCTTTCCTTCAAATTCCTGAGGGCGGCAGTTTTATTCAGAGGAATCAGAGTAAACAGGGCTGAAGACAAATCTCTGCCATTTTCCACTGCTTTGTGTTGGTCTTTCACATGAAATCCCAGTAAAATGCATCAAACTCTGCAGCTTTAATGTGACAAAATGTAAAAATAGCGGTGAATGCCTTTGCAAGGAACAGCACACTTTGTGTTTTATAAGGAAGGAGTAGAAATAGTAATCCGTCTTTGCTGTTTGTTGGATTTTAGATCACAGAGCTGAAGATCAACTCCAACCCGTTTGCTAAAGGCTTTCGAGAGGATGGCATGAACAGCAAGAGGTAATTAACCACCAGACCTCCTTAAAAATAAACTTTATTGTAAACAACCTAAACGTCACTTTTTTTCTCTTCTGCAGGCAAAGAGACGCAAGACAGAAACGTAAGATAGCTGCCCTTACTGAAACCTTGGATACTGGTGAGAAAAACTACCGCAACTATACTTTTAATTCAGTTTTCAGCCTGTTATAAAGGTAAATGATTTTATATTCGCTCCTTTTTCTCCTTAAGTGAACTGTGATCCATGTGAAACCTCCGAGCCCACAGCTGCCGGCTCTGACCTGCAGGCCCTCACGCTCGCCTCTCTGCCTCCACTGCCCGACTCTTCCTGCGGGTTCAGACCCGAGGACGCCTCCTATCCGGTCCCAGAGCACTCACTGGACCTCGGCCAGACGTTCATGAGCTCCCAGATGTCCGACATCAGCGTCACAATGGCCAATGGGATGCAGGAACCACAGGAAAATGAACCGGCACACAGCATGATTGAAAGGTGAGGAAACATCATGATGTAAGAATGCTGCTGCTTGCATTTTCTTAGATCCTTGGAAGAAAGTCTGCAAAAGCATGCAAATATTTATTTAACATAATTTTGAATCTTTACGAGGCAAATGAAAGAAGCTACTAGTTCCCCGAGACCCATGCACTAACTGCTGTGATGAAGTCTGATTTAAAAAAACTGGAGAACATTAAGTCTTTACCTTGTCCTGATTTTTCAAGGATTTTTTGTCAATTTTATTTGTCTCGTGCATTTTTTTAAACATTTTGGAATCCACAGGACCTCTCCTGTTTGTTCTAATCTATATATTTTCTGTGTCACAGTCTGAAACATTAAAATAATGCATGAGCTGTCCAGCCTCATACCACATTAGTGGAGTGTTTTTCTCCTTCCTATTCCAGATATTTATTTTTTACATATTGCACATTTGTTCAAAATGTTTTACATAAACTATATCTATGCTCACTTTAACTTATCCAGGTATATTAAAATATGTGTCTGTTATGGACACCAAAAACAATACATTTTCTAAGCCAGGAGGAGTATATGTCTGACAATATGTTTTTAGGACTATCCAGTTTAAAAAAAATAAAATAAAATTACAGCAGTAATTTTTTCAAATGAAGTTCGGGTAAAAGGGCTTTAAGCAGTTAATATCTTACATGCAGCAGATAACTCTCCTAGCATAGTATAAATCCTGATCAGTTGGTCCTGGAGGCTAAAGCTAACGGCTAAAGCTAAATGCTAAAGCTAACTTCTAGCCTGAGTGGGGGCCATGGAAGAACAGGACGTCTACCTTCTTAAAACTACTAAAATCTCAAAAAACATTGTAGGGTTTTGTGTAATTTGTATTTAATGAACATTAAAACGTATTGGTTTATTTTATTTTTGCTTAAAAATTTAGTGATTATTTGCATTAAATTTGAGGTGGGAGGCAGCGCACCACCAATGGTCTTCCTGTGTGAAACGTACTGTAAACGGAACATGTAACGTCTGATAAACTGGTGTAAACAGGTTATTGATTTAAGGGGATGTTGTTACTGCCATGCTTTCAGGTTTGGCAGATAGTTGGATTGGAAATGCTATTTATGTTCTGCTCTCAGTGCGTGTTTCACCAAGGAAGATTTTATGGGGCGCACCACCACCTATCTAAGTGCTCCATTTAAACAATTATAAATTTCTTTGTGCGTAATCGCTCAATTTAAAATGGGACAGCTAATTAAAGGTCTACAATACAGCGTTCACATAGATAATGACGTTTAGCACCCCCCCCCCGATATTGAAGTTTTTTTTGTTAATATTTCTCATAAAGTACATAATAAACGTGTACTAAAATGTTTCTTTTTGCTTCCACAGCTCAGATGTTATGGCTGAAGCAACATATGAGCCCAACTTCTCTGCTCCTCAGTCCTCCTCTTTCTCCTCCAGCACATCCCACCCGCCACCATCCTTCCCTCCTGTGGACTACCCTTCCCCCATGCTCCCTGCCACCCCATCACTGCAGCAGACCTCCTTCAGCTTCCCCACGCCGCCACCTTCAGACTCCTCCTCCCCCTCTTCTGGCACCTTCCTGTTGGACCCTGGGACGGTCAGCCCCCACACTCCAGCTGCTTTCAGCGCCACATCCAGCACGTGTCCGTCAAACCTGCAGGACCAAACATCTCCCCACTCTCAGGGGCATCAGGGGGAGCCTGATGCTGCTGGAAGTAATGGAGCAGCTTTTACCTACCCGAATGTGCTTCCTATGAATAGCGATCCTGAATACCAGCCTTTAGGTACCTCTGTGCCCTGCTCCGTCCCTGCTAATGGCAGCTGTCACTCTTATGCCTTGCCTTCTCTCCCCCAACAAATGCAAACTCTTGCGTTTCCAAGTGTAAATCCCAGCTCTGCTCTGAACTTCTCCAACCGGAGTCACCAAGCCGCAGCCCCCTCCCTTCCTGCTGCCTTCCCCCCTCCTACCTCTTTCCCCCACTCTTCATCCTCCCTTCCTCACCCTTCTTTCCCCCCCTCTTCCTGCCTGGCTGTGCCCTCTTCATTCCAGCAGTCCCTCACCTCTGCAGCCCTTCCTCAGGCCCACCCCTCGTCTTCCTCCTACACCTGCTCATACCCCCCAGCTGGGGTCAGTGCCATCCCTCAGTTCGCTCCTGCTCCCCCCTATCGCTCGGATATGGTGCTGCACCGCCAGGCTCTTCTTCCTCAGCTGGATTCATCCCTGCCTTCCTCCAACCCCCCACCGGCCCTTTACCCCGCCTTCCCCTCATACCCTCTCCGCCTGCATCAGGACCCTCACTCCTCCCTCTCTGCACCCTTCAGGCACCTTTACAGACAGCACCAGCAGAGCCACCCTCACTCCCAGGGGTCCTACATTAATGCGAGAGCAGTGTTTTAAAATAGATGCTGCAGAAATGTTTGGTTTCAAGGCGCTTTAAGGGAAATTAGCAATATCTAGTATCAGATGCAGTTGTAAACCTTTTATGAATGTCTAAACTGTTCAGCTAATGGATATTAGTGGTGATAATAATTATGATTTGTATATACTTTGAAGATTTATGTTCTAAATATTCACTGCAGTGTGAGAAACAAAAGTGTCCAGCTAATAGAGTTTTGTATTTTTCCCCCTTTCTCCTAAAATATTAAGTTAAGCAGATTTATCTTTGAATCACTGAGCAACAAATGAGGAACTAGTTCTTACTTAACAATTACCAAATTATTAACTTCTAAATACATTTAACAGCTAAAACGCCCTTATTGATGGGTTAATATTTGAATAATTTGCAGTTACTGATGGACCAGAAAAGAAAACAGGATTTAATTGCTTAATGGTTGCATTCATATCTGTTTTTATTAACTAATGATTACTTTCTGGTTAGTAACATATTAGTTAGTGACGGTTAATCATGGAATAAGTGAGAGAAAAATCAGATATTAATTACCAAACTATCACTTAATGATTGAATGTTATCATTGCTAGTGAAATTAATAATTATTAGTATTTTAAATAAAACCTGCCGGTGATATACTTCATAACAATATTTGCTAACTGATTAATATATTCTGAATTAGAAAATAATTGGTATATAAATATAAATGAGTGAGACGCAAATTTAAAAGTAATGATTTATTATTTGAGCAAATAACTAATTGCTGTAATTAGTATTATAATTACACCTTGATTTAATATGGCAGTGTGCAGTATTATACAGTTGAAGCTGATGGATCATTCAGTAGTAATGTATTGCCTAATGATTAAATAGTATTAATTACCTTCTAACGTCTAATCCTACCAATTAATTAATATGAAGTATTAATTAAAATGAACAAGATATTTGTTGATAACATATAACCATACAATGATGAATGTTGAATGATGAATATTGACTGAGTTAAGAACAAACAAGCCATAATTGAAAAATTTAAATTTTTTGTTGAATGGTTTAGTATTGCACCTGGAAATAAGACATGAACATGGAAAAGCTCAATATCTGTTATTTATTCTTTTAGCAAGTGGCACCGATTCTATTCCTAATTGTTTGTTCTTTGTTGCCTGTTTTTATAGTTCTATGCTTTTTTGTTTATCTCTGTACGTTTGCCCTAATTGGCGGTGTAAAGGCTAGATCAATAAACAATAGACTGTTTGATTGAATTACATGGATCCTAACCTTTATTGTACTTTATTTCCTTTGTAAAAGCTAAGTATTCATAAGTAAGCACCCATTAAAAATTGGTACAATTAATTGATACAAGACCATTACTAAATAATTAAATAATAGAATAACTAATGATCAGTTATTTAATTTAAAAAATGTATAATCTGTCAAATCACACATCTGTCATAAAAACCAGAGGACCTAATTGTTGAGTCCTTTTCATTGCTTCATATGTCAACTTCATCTCAGTTCAGGAATAAATAAAATAAAAATGGAAAAACTAAAACCATCACATCAGTTTTTATAGCAAATGATTACTTAAAGATTAATAACATGTAGGTTAATTAAATAATTAAATATGAAACAAATGGCAAACAAATTTAAAATGGGCTGCATGGTGGAGCAGCTGTTAGAACTATTGACTTACAGCAAGAAAGTCCTTGGTTCAAATCATACGGGAGGAAACAGATGCATCGTGCAACAGTGAATCTACTAAAGTTGGAAACGTCGTAAAACCACTGAAACTGTTTCAAAAAAGGCTGGAGGAAGAGCAACATTTCTCTTGTTGGGGGAAGATGGAGGACGTGAGATAAAATCATATCCAGAGGTCAACGTTGACTTTTCAGCGCTTTTCATACTCAGAAAATAGATCAGTATGAGGAATTTTTACACATTGATTCATACTTTTATTTAAAGGCATCCCGTTTGCATCCATTCCTACGCTTAATTTGATACCTAGATGTCCTCTCTAGCTCACTCCCAGCAGGATACCTGTCCCAGAATTTTGAGCTGCTGCCCTAAATGACTCAACCTCCTGTAAATTAGTAGTGCCATCCTCTGTAAAATTAACAGATTATGTAACAGACAACAGGACAAGGGTGAAAGAATTAATCAGTTTGACAAAAGCAACTGAAACGAGGACATTTGGCCGTGTTTACTAAAATTACGTAAGGCATGGATATATTCAGAAAGAATATTTATAAAGCTGATCTACATCAGGGAAGTAGTGATATTATTATGCTTTTTTTTTTGCACAAATCCAAATAACTGGAACAGATGTATGTTTACAAAGAGTATTCCACAATAAATCAGAATAGGTATCATTTCAAAAAGTATGTTAAACTCAGTAAAGCTTTGATTATAATGAGACTAACGCTTTTTTTAAATATGGAGGCGCCCGGATGGGACTTGGGGACCTTTAGATCACTGGCACTGCCAGATCTTGGAGAAAGGGTGCCGTGGCCAAGCCCATCTTCCTGCAGCCATTCACCAACACCCACATGACTGGACATGTAAAGAAGAAAAGAGATACTGAGGTTTCACTTCATTGGATATACCTAAATAAAATCTTATACTGTAAAAAAAACCCTCTCTAATTTAACATGTCTGTTCATAGTTTTTAAATAGAGCCGACAAAGAATTATGTTTCTGTAATTTAAAATACGTAGGTTTATTCATTTCAGTTTTGGGCTGAGTCAGATTTAGATTAATTTGTCAGATTAAATGTGCAGTCAGATGGAGACTGATGTCATTAATATATTTTTAGTGACTAAAGATACACTGGTTCAAAATTAGTTAAATGAGCTGATCTGAACAGGTTAGGCCAAAACCCTGTTAAGGTTAATTGAATATCATCCATCTAATTTTAAACATGTTGCTCCTGTGATCTGTTTCTTTTATCTCTATTAAATAAATGATTAAAGTTAGACCTTAACTTCATAAATTGTATTTTTCTTGATTTACATTATTCCTAGTTTGCTAGGAAATGAAACTCAATTTAATTACATTTTTGCTGTCTTTCAACAGTGCAAAAGAAAAGAAAACATGCTTTTTAAAAAATGTATGTTTTAAAATCTTTTAAAATACTAACAAGTATGTTTTTGGGGTCAAAATGTTAAAAAATAGCAGATGACAGAAGCGGTGTGGGAAAACTTGACATGCAAACCACCTGGCTGCACACAAACACGTCACAGTGATCAGTAACCAGTAACTCACTGCCGGGGTAAGTTTGTTTGAGGCCCTGCTGTCCTGCAGCTCCCCTGTGCAAACCTCAGAGGTAATAAACAGACCGGGTCAGAAACAAACCAGAAAGGTCCAGCTTGGCTGCACATGACGTGTCCCACAGTCCCTGAAAGATCTCAACTCAGACGACAGCTGTCAGGCGTTCCTGAAGGAAGTTTTTATTTCTTAACGTTGCTTAGGTTGCAAGGAAGAACAACTTCTTCTTGGAGGATCAATATTTTATCTCCTTGACGAGTACTTCCAACACGGCAAAGTTTCTTTCTCAAACTGGGTGTAAATTCCAACCTTTAAAGTGAAACATGGGGCCGCATTGTTGCCTTGCAGCAAGAAGGTCAATGCTTGGCATGGAGTTTTCGTGCTTTCCCTGTGCATGTGTGGGGTCTCTCCGGGTACTCCGGCTACCTCCCGCAATCCGAATGCATAACTGTTTGGTTAATTGGTCTCTTCAAATTGCCCTCAGATGTGATTGTAGGGCCCTGTGATGAACTGGGGACCTGTCCCGGGTGGACCCTGCCCCTCACACAATGAACGCCAGAGGTTACCACCAGCCCCAAACAATGTGCTTTTCAAAAATCAGACTTTTATGATAAATATTTTTTGCTCAAAGTTTTAAAGCGATAAAACACATTTACAAAATGCAAAGAGCTGAAGTTTTGTTTTTTTGTTTTTTATGTAACGGAAGAAGCAGTTACCTACTGTATTAGCACATCATTGCATTACACAAGCAAAAGTATTAGAATCTTGAGGTGTAGAACACTTCTATAGCTTAATCACTTGAATATATTGAAACAGGCTTCATGTTTATGCCCAAATTAGCGTCTCCCGCCTGTGGATTGCAACCCAAGTGAAGTTATGTGAGGCGATGCTAAGGGTCAGCCTGGTGTTTACTCAAATTTCGCAACAATCATTTATCAACCCGTGAGTCCGCTGCTCGGACCGTCAAACTGCTGCTACCTGCTTTCATCACTGAGGTGTTCAAGGTGGCATTATGGGACAGAGGGTAAGAATTTCTCTTTCTTTTCTCCTTGATATTTTAATTTACTTGCAGTTGCAGTTTTATTCCCCTGTCAAATAATTTAAAAGATTATTTTTGTTGCCCTTTTGGATAGATATTATAGCAGTAAACCTCTAGTGAGTGGGAGTTTGTGTCTAATAGCGTTTTAAAATTGCTGTTTTGTTGATAATTTATCTGTGTGGCTCCCTAGCTCTTTCACATGGAAGTTTTGTAAAATTTAGAAAAATGTTATCCTGCAATGGCAGTCCCTGCAGATGTTTTTCTTCTTCCTCTAGGTTTTCTGCTTGAAAGAAAAACAACTGTCTGACACTGAGGATCCTTGTAGCTAATGTTCAGCACTTCATTGTGTGTTTACACACTCCAAAGACATTGAAGATTTTCTAAATTGGTTCCCAGCCTAACCTGATAAACACATCTTTAATTCTCCTGGGACAATGCCTTGCTCCTACCTCCGACCGTCCCTCCCTCACCTCTTGTCTCTGAGGCTTCTGGGTACTGCCACCTCCAGGACAGCAGCAGTCAGGCAGCCGGGGCTCCTCTCTGCAAGCCTGGCATTTGAGGATCCCAGTGCCTTCAGGGTGAAGAGTCTGGCCGAGCTTCTCCGTGCTCTGGGTGTCTTCCACCTGTGCTCCTTCCCTCTGCTGGTAAACAACTGTGGAAAGGTGGGACTGAAGTTTATGATGCAGACTTTAAAACTTGTCAGAGGCTCAGTCTTTTTATCAGTTTTGATTCAGCTCCATCGCTCTTTGTCGCTTCTTCAGCTTTCTTCCATCTCATCCATTTCAGCTGATGGCAGGAGCACGCACCCTCCTCGGGAGGAGGGGGTTCTCTTTACTGCTCAGGCCCACCGTCTATGCCCAGTTTGTGGCCGGTGAAAACGAGAGGGAGATCTCCCAGTCCATGGGGAAGATGAGCTTGCTGGGACTGAGGCCCATGTTGGCTGTCCCCATAGAGGAAGACCTAGGAGAGAGTACGGGGTACGCCTTTAATTCCTGTAGTGCTTTGTAAAACTCTTAAAAAACCTTTTTTTCACATTACAATCCCAAACTTTAACATATTTCATTAGGATTTATTGTACAGACTAAAATAGTTGCATAACTGTGGACTGAAGAGAAAAGAGTATCTGGTTTCCTTGTTCTTCCTCTGAATCACTTTGCCCACCCACAGCAGATTTTGCCACCGCCATGTTTTTCTCACTGGAGGTGGTATGTTGCTGAATGCACAAAAAGATTAACTTTGGGTTATTTAGAGAAAGCACCATGCATCAATCAATAAATAGATTAAACCAGCTCCTGTGCAAGGCTAATATGTGCATGAAAATAAGTTTCTTCCATTCCAACCTCTCCACCGGGCCTCTCAAATTATATCAGGGACAAATCAGTATGTTCATTCAATTTTTCCCAACATTTTAATCAGTACAGTAAACGGTGTGTGTGTGTGTGTGTTTTGAAAAAATATCGCCGTTATGGTATAACAAAGTTAACGCGTTAATAACGCGTTAAAACTGACAACCCTCGTTTAAAGTCAAATCTCTCTCTCAAAGGTGTTTGCTTGTATTTGGCTGCTGCAAAATCTTTGAGTCGTATGAGAGACAACTATACATGCAAACCACTCAGAAAGATTTAGACATGGATTTAAACAGATTTATACTACCCATCACCACTGTTTGCTTCATTGCTGGAGTAGTTATTGGAGTCAAATTCTGCCTCAAACACATAAGATTGAACCTACCGTAACTCAAAATGTGAGTCTTTTTGTCAAAATGTGCTCGTTCTCCAATTTACTGAAACAGTCAGCTTGGTTCTTGTGCCTCTTCTTATGTCATCAACCCAAAGAAGACAGAGGAAAATATAATGTTTTTTCTTCAATTCATATTTTGTAAAAAAACTTTGCTAATAATCCATACTTCATCAGTCACTTTGTATTTATTCTCATATTAGGACTTTATATTGACTTCCATTCATTTTAACAGCTACAGCAAACCCTAACACCTCCCCTAACCTTAACCAAAAATTAATTCACCGCCAAATTTAACCACTAACCTTTAAAATAGAAGTATGCCGCAATAGTACCAGGATTTGGTCCATAAGCAAGTTGGTGAACATGCCAGAAAGGGTCCTTAGGTAACATAAACGAGAACACACACACACACACACACACACACACACACACACACACACACACACACACACACACACACACACACACATTGCTAGATGTTATCTTTAATATTTGGATGTGTGCTAAATCTTCTAGTTCTAAATAACCTTAATCCCCACCAGAGAAACAAGATACGACGACAACATGGAGGCCATGCTGGATTGTGTTCGCATGTCCCACAGCAACGCTTGGAGCAAAGACCCGATGATGCAGCTGAAGATCACGGCTCTGCTCAGTCCGGAGCTGTGTGTAAGGATCCTTCCTCCAAAGCCCAGAAATTAAACATAGAACACGTTTTTCCTGTCCACCACAATGACATTTAACACAGAATTTTGCTTTCTTTCTTTTTTTTACACATACACTCTTACTCTATTTTAGCACATGCACAATGACAGCCATGAATGCCTACACATACGATATATGGAGGGGAAAAAAGATAAGAATCCACATTTTAGTGTTTACTTTGTCAACTGCTGGTCTAGATTGTTTTTGCTAACTCAACACCCACCTGCCCTCTGCCCACTCTCTTTCTGTCTGTCATGTTGATCCATTGCTGAAAACGTGTTTTATATATTTCTGATGGAAATAATCTGCTCGTGCCAAAGGTCAAACTCACAACCCTGATGGCACGACAACCGTACGACCTGAGCCTCCTTGTCCGAGCAATGGATGGAGAAGTAAGCCAGCAGTCCTCTGAGTAATACAGCTTATATAGTGTATTTTTTAACTATATTGAATGTATGACTGGCATTTTGAATGACTTATACCGTTTCCAGACATTAACTTTTCCTGGATTAGAGGAAGAAGATGCGGCACATTTCATGTGTGGCCTGCAGAGACTGAACAAAATAGCAGAGGTAACATTTCCCAGTGTTATCCATTTATTATTTATTTATTATGAGTTTCGTCTACAGAATGCAATTGGCTGTTTAGCGTATGGACAATACGGCACACCACCAAGGGGAGCACTGCCTATAGGGGGCACCATAACCATTTTGGGGAAAATCTAACCTATCAGTTACCCTCTGTGACTTTTTATTACTTATTTGTTTAGTCAGTGTCAAATGGGAATCTCCCCTGTGTTATGCATAGTTTATGCACAAAAAAAAGAAGAAATTTTGCTCTACACCACTGCTGGATAATTAGGCTGAAATTAACTTATTTGCAGCTTCCATAAATCCATCCACCCAGTTCTCAACACGCTTATCACCATTGGGGTCATGAGGGGTGCTGGTGCCTATCTCCAGCTGTCAATGGGCGAGAGGCGGGCTACACCCTGGACAGGTCACCAGCCTATCGCAGTCCAGTATAAATTAACTGTCTTAATAAGCCGCCTCTGCTTTTGATCATCGTTGGTTCAAAATATTAAATTCTTGGATCAAATTTGAACTTGACTGGTCTTCAGTATCAGATCGCTAGTTAATGTCAGACAAAGGTAAACTAAAGAAATTCAAAGCTGTCCAAACCAACCTGGCTCTTTTTGAAAAAGGTAAATATCCTCTAAACCTAACGACCAGCTCCACCACCATTGACAGCACAAGCTGGCAACTATTTGCCACTTTTACCTTCATTTATTTAAGCCACGTCCACTACTTATGGCCCCAGACCATCACCCTACAATCTTTATGTTTGACTGTCACTGTGAGGTTCTTCTTCCGAAATGTTTTTCAGTTTCTGAAAGTGTTTTGGTCTTGGAGCTCTCCCACAGAGTTTTTTTTTTACCAGTCATTTACTGTTGAATCATGAAATCGAACCTTAACTAGACAAAGTGAGTCCTGCACTGCTTTAGATTCTTTTGGGACCTCCTGGATGAACCATCAGAGTAATTTTAGAGTAATTTCGTCAGACCAAATGCTCCTACAAAGGTTCCTCTCCAATCCATATATTCTCATTTGTAGGTTCTCTGGAGTCCCAAAGCCTTGGAAATGGTTTGATAACCAATTCTAGACTGATAGATGTAAATGGCTTTAATTTTTTTTTAAATCACGACATGATGTGTTGCCTTTTAAGATCTTTTCACCTACTTCATGATGTAAAACTGGTTTGATTAAAGTAAGATTGAAAAAAATAAGTTCATCACTACCTTTTCCCACAGGGGCAGGTTGATTTGAATAGCTTATTTGTTATTAATTGAGTTCATTCAAAAACAACATTTTGTCTTTGCTCAGGGTATTTTTCTCTTAAAATATTTTGGATTATTTCCAACACTTAAGCGTGAAAACAGCATTTTAATCGTTTTTTGGCATCGGGAACACCAGACTGAGACAAGTGTAAATAGTACGGTTAAATATAATAGAGATTGTAACATTGTATGGTAGTTGCAATTTTTTTTAAATCACAAATTTGGATCAATCTTTATTCTGTCAGTCTGATTCAGGCCAATATTATACATTAAGAGAAGAAAAGAAATTATTTAAAAAAAGTAACATAATAATTCATCTGAAAAAGATATGAAACTCCTTCTGAGTGTATAATTGGGAGAACAGTGTTAAAAATCTTGCTGTGTGAGGTCATAGTACACTAATCTTTCTCTACTTTTTAAAGTAAATTTAGTCAAAATGCTATAATAGTCAATGCTATAATTGGTGCAAATCTATTCAAGCCACCAGGGCATGTTTTGTTTTCTCCACTGAATGCTTCAACAGCTTGAATTAATTTAGGTCCTGGTCATAATAACACAAATATTTTGCTAAACGTTTTACTTCTACCTTTGATCTACGCCTAAACAATAAAACAGTCCGTTTTTTAAAAAGTGAAACATTTGAAAAGCAAGTTTTGGTGCATAGTATTTGATTTTGATAAACGGGACATTTAGGAAAGGCTGAAATCAAAAATTTGCATTTTGCCGGCTTTTGCATGATAACGTAAGATAAGATAATATAATAAATCCTTTATTGTCTCACAATGGGGAAATTTAGGCGACAGTGGCAAAGACACAGACAGAGTTACACACAGTTTATGTTTGTAAAAAACAAAAAACAAGCTAATCTAATCTAAGGTTAGTTTTGAAGCAGCAGGAGACGAGCTTCATCAGAAACGCCAAAGATAAAAGTAAAAAATTTAATAAATGCATCAATTCTTCATGTGCAAGATCCTGGTTGGCTTTTACTTTTACAGCAGGGAACAAGATTAATGTAAGAAAGATCCAGTGCAGAGGTGGACAACTCATTTTTCTTCACTTCATCACAGTTGATTCAGATAGTTAAATTAGCTCCCCAGTGTTTAAATCGGGGAAAGATCTAAATCATGGTACCCGACAACCATTAAGACCCCCCGCCTCACATCCCTACCCCACCCACCCATTCAGTCTCTGATCCGGTGTATTGTTATCATCGCCGTACTGTAATACGTTTATTTCCCTGTCAGCTGTCTTGACCACACTGATTTATCTATTTTATGATTCACCTGTATTAACGTCCTTAGTTGACCATGTAATAAAATAAATACTACAATGGCCTTCCATACCTAAGGCCTCACTTCTGTGACGTCTGTGTAACAGCATGAACAGCTACATTGTGAGGTTTTTAAATCCGATGCAGATTTACAGTAAAACTTTGATTCTTTATTTTTTTTCAGGCGAGTGTTAACAAAGTCAGAGTGCTGGTCGATGCAGAGTACACCTACATGAACCCGGCTCTCACTCTGGTCACGATGGCGCTGATGAAGAAGTTCAACAAAGATGGTGCTTGGATCTGGAACACCTATCAATGTTATCTAAAGGCAGCTGTCGTTACCTACAGTTCAAACAACCCTCAGAGCGTTTCTACTGTTTGCGCCGAGTGTTGGTAACTGAGAGGCATCTCGTCTGTCCATCAGGAGTCCAGGTCTCTGCTACTAGAGGCGCTGCACCTGTCACAGACTGAAGGCTTCTGTCTGGGGGTGAAGCTCGTACGAGGTGCCTACATGGACAAAGAGCGAAAGCTGGCTGAGAAGGACGGCCGGCTGGACCCAATTCACCCCAGCTGGGAGGAGACCAACAAGAGGTTGGAGGCACATCCAAATCTAGAGCTGCACAATTACAATTTATTGCCTCACTTTCATGTGTTCATCCCTAAGGACTGTCTGAAAGCAATATTTGTTAGGTTGTTATATTTCATGAGATATATAAACATAGAATATAATAACTGTAATACCAAAATTTCAGGAGACATGTATGCAAACAAAACATTTGACCAGCAGGGTTGACCAGACAGTCATTGATGCATAAAATGATGTAGATTTTCAGTTTCCAACGTTTGTTTTGACAATATCTTGCAGCCAAAGCTAAATCTAAAACCCGTATTACCCGTAACATGCATTAAAACGCGAGTAAATATGTTTTTCACATACAAATGTATGAAAGAAAGGTGGGAAAAGTAATCGTCATGCAATCCGATTGTTGTGGGTTCCATGCCATGTTGATGTCCCCCTGGGCAAGGCACTTCACTCCAGGTTGCCGACCAGTCTGTGTATCGATGTGTGAACACGACTGCGTGAATGTGGCTCTAGTGTGACGTGCTTTGAGTGGTCAGTAAGGCTAGAAAAGCGTTGTATAAATTCAGTCCATTTTTGTCATTTAGACGTCATTCGCTTCATTAATCAAAGGCTTTTACAGCAGAATCCAGAGCGACAACTTTTCATGCCTTCTTGTGACGACAGTTATAACGGCTGCCTGGATGTGATGCTGGAAGCCATATCCCAGAAACCCGACTGCTGCAGGGTCATCGTGGCCACGCACAACGAGGAGTCTGTGAGACGAGCTGCTAACAGGTAGGAACATGAACATTTTTTTTCGTTTTCGAGAAAAAGTTGCATGACTGAAAAAAAATGCATGAACCAATTAAAGCAAAAGGTTTGGAGAAGAAAGGGAATGAGAATCCAAAGGAGGAAACAGAGACCAGGTCATTCTGAGGCTGAAAGGTTGTTGGATCTACGATACAGTCTGGACCTCTTGGTGGTTCCTCTCCATGAAATCAAACCCAATCATGAACAAAAAGAAATCTGGCCACATTTAATTCAATTAAACTTTATTTATATAGCGCCAATTCACAACACATCATCTCAAGGATCTTTCCAAAGTCAGACTCCATCAGATCCTCCAGATTGGTCAGAAAGTTTCCTCTCTAAGGAAACCCAGCAGGTTGCATCAAGTCTCTCCAAGCAGCATTCACTCCTCCTGAAAGAGCGTAGAGCCACAGTGGACAGTCGTCTGCATTGTTGATGGCTTTGCAGCAATCCCTCATACTGAGCATGCATGAAGCGACAGTGGAGAGGAAAACTCCCCTTTAACAGGGAGGAAAACCTCCAGCAGAACCAGAACCAGGCTCAGTGTGAACGCTCATCTGCCTCGACCCACTGGGGCTTAGAGAAGACAGAGCAGAGACACAGAAAGCACAGAAGCTCACATTGATCCAGGAGTACTTTCTATGTTAGATGGTAATAGAGGATGATCTGCCTCCCCTGATGATGTCACAGCTAACAGAACGCGAGACCAGGTGTACCTACTATGAAGAGAAAAATGACAGAGAACAACAAGTTAAAAGCTGAAATGACGACAAGCAATGCAAATTGGAGAGCAGTAGGAGAACTCAGCAGAGTGAGAGAAATAGACCCTGATGTCCTCCAGCAGCATAACTATAGAGGTAGCTCAGGGTAACATGAGCCACTCTAACTATAAGCTTTGTCAGAAAGGAAAGTTTTAAGCCACGTCTTAAAATTAGACGGGGTGTCTGCCTCACGGACTAAAATGAATAAAATGCTATGCACCTGCAGCAGGTTTGAGGAGCCAAAACAAGTCTGGCCTAAACTTTAAAGGTTATATGATGAACAAAAAATATTAGAAAACTGTATTTTGACTGACTGGATTTGGCTCGGTTTATAAAATTGCTGTTTCTCCTCTCTTTGACGCTGCTGTCCATTTTCACATCAGTCGGTCTCTACGAAACAGAGGTCGACCTTTTGTGATGTCATCAGGCACTGCTTGGAAAATTGAATAATTTAAAAAAGCTTTTGACCTGTACATTCATCCTGCTTTCATTTTACAACACACTTTAATCATATGGATGGGTCATCAACAGGCTGCTCGCTCGATGATGTGATGCCAAGCTGATTTTTCCCTTTTGAATCGGCAGCGGGGAGACATAAATAAGATCTGATCGGACTTTATTCATCGCCTAGAGGGGGACTTTTAATTGTCACAGCAGCGGACTAAAAGGTGCAGGTGTAGGAACATAATCTAAAGGAAATTATTAGTAAATATAAATGAGTAGTGCACGCAAAAATAAAATAGTATTATCTAAATAACATGCAGGACTGTGTCCCCCTTGAGGACTGGAGGTGTACACTCCTGAAATAACCAGTTTCCCTCATAACAGCTTCATGCTACGACCGACATCCGTAGGATTGAAATGTTATTTTAGCTCAATATGACGTCATGATCAAGATTAAAATCACTGTTCATTTCCAGAGAATGGTTAATGACACTAGGTTTTAAGTACTGATCTAGGGGGCCAAGCTCTGCAGCCCGTTAATCACTGGAGATCCCAGTCACCCAACAAAAGGCAGACTCAAGACTCTTTCACAATGACGGCAAACAGTTTTGATTTATTCCTCAACAGAAATTGCATTTTTATCACATTTCACAGGAAGTTGGCAAAATCATTTTCTGTAGTTTTTTTTATTTTTATTTCCTACATGACTAATTTTGTCACCATTGTTTAATTTGACATTAAACATCCATATGTCCAAACAGGCCATCACTGGACGTCCTAACCTTTTCTTGAATATTTGATGGTTGAGTCCACTGAGTGTTTAATTAAATGTAAAATAAATCTCATTAAATATTGGGGTTTTTGTTCTCCAGGATGGAGGAGCTGGGGATTGACAAAGATGGCGGCTCGGTGTGTTTCGGCCAGCTGCTGGGGATGTGTGATCACGTCTCCCTCACTCTGGGTGAGATGAACGCTTGTGTGTTTCCTGCAAGAACCCAGTGGGGGTCCCCAGCCCTGGTCCTCGGAGCCATGCTTGTTTCTCACGTGTCCTTCGTCCGACATACCCGATTCAGATGATTGCATTTGCACCTCAACGTGCCATGAAGGGCTGCAGAAGCCTGTTCATATAAATCCGTTATGGAAGCATCTAAAAACACAGCCGGTCCTGAGGGCCTCGGTTGGGGACCTCTTCATTACAGCCCTAAGGCAGATAAATAAACACAATATCTAATTTCTATCATGTTTTATTTTATTTTTCTCTCTCTTTTGTACAGCAAAGGAGGGCTATCCTGTTTACAAGTCGGTGCCGTACGGCTCAGTGGACGACACGCTGCCCTACCTGGTGCGCCGGGCCCAGGAGAACCGCACCGTGCTACAGGGCATTCGCAAAGAAAGAGACCTGCTGAGGCAGGAGCTCAGACACAGAATGAGGCTGAGACTGAGGGGTGGCGGCTAATAACAGATAATCAGCACAGAGACGCTGCTGCCGAACCGCTGAACACTCAGAACAATCTAGACCTAAAGCCGTGTATCCAGTTCCTGTTAAGATAGAGACTCATTTTACTGTCCTAAAAGCTTTCCAAGACTCGCTTAAGTAACTTATACCTTTTCTGTTAAACACTTCAGGAAGATGTGTGCTTTGCCAGGAGTGTTTTTTTTAATTAAAATGTATTTCATTGCGGATGTCACTTTGAAGCTATTGACATATAAGAGGTAGGTTGAGATTAACGTGGTGTCAGAGGGTGCTTGATTAATATGTAAGACCATCTATAAGCATAACTAAAGCAGAATTGGACCCTGCAAACATGAACCAAAACACATCAGTAAATCCACCAAGGACTGGCTGAGAACGTAGAAACAAAAGTCCCAAATACGGCCTAGTCAAAGCCTAGATCTTGAGCTTGTGGAGATGCTGTCAGGGTGACTTGAAACGGGCTGAACCTGCAGAAAATCCCTCAAAGGAAGGGGTCCATTTTCCTCAGGCCGATAGCAGAGGTGGTAGATGGATCCAGCTGTTAGGGACCAGGGTGTCCAAACTTTTTCTTTACTTAGAATTTTGCATTATAGGATTAAAAAAAAGGTCAATTCACCTTCTACCTCATTATCTTTATCTGTGACTTTCCTGAACACTAATAAAATTTAACCATTGTTCATTGCATGATTGTCTGTTTTTTTGCCTTCGTTATGTGTAATGTAAACTGTAATGTGAACCGGAGTGGCCAAAGATAAATTTCACAGCGGTGACAAATAAAATATTCCTGTTTCTTGATCCTTACCCCGAGATAAACAGAAGATCAGACATTATGTGAATGTCTTTTCTCAATTAAGTAAATGTTTATTTTTCTACATGACTATACTTGGTTCAGTCAGTAGCATAAAATCTTAAACATCAACAGCAGTATCATCTGCATACACACTAGTGCAATATACTATAAAACGTATTTGTAACAGAAGTGGATGAAGTTGTTTAAATCTTAAGGAAGCTGTGATGTTGGAGTGGAAATGAACTCGTTTCGTTTTTCAGATTCATTATTAAAACTGAATTGTGCCAAACATTATTCCCCAATTAATTGAAACCATTTGTTTTTAGCCCTATATCAAAAAAGGTGAGCCTTTGCTAACTTGCAACTAAAGAACAATTAGTTTCTTCCCAATAATTTAGAAGGTATATATATATATATATATATATATATAAAGAGAGAGATCTATATATATCTATATAGATATCTTTATATATATATATCTATATCTATCTATCTATCTATATAGATAGATAGATAGATAGATAGATAGATAGATAGATAGATATACTACTTTTCAAAGTAGTGCATCTTAAACTAAACTAATCTTAAACTCATTTCTGCTGAACCAAAGCAATTTCGTTTTTAGAGCAGACAGTTGTGCAGAAACAGCTCCATAATTTCTAAGAAAAGAAGTTTAACTGTGGATCTATCAGGGCTGTTTATTGATAAATGGAAAGGGTTAGGGCATCTGTTTTTCTGAATATTTTGTGAATTTTATAGAATTCTATGAAATTTAATTAAATTCTAGATCTAAATTTATGTTTTTTTTTGTTTCTTTTTACAAAATCAGTCCCACAGGGCTTTGTATTGGGTCCCATTTTACTTTGTACTTACATGAATATCTTATTTGATATTTCAATGTATGCAGATTATTTTTTGACTCTAATTCTTAATTCCTCCATTGTGGGACAATAAATGTTTTTCTATTTCAATGGTAAAAACAGAATTTGTTGCAGGCAGGTTGATAAGATGATGCTAGCTCTGCAGATGTATGCAACTGAATGCACCATTGTGCAAACATTTAGGCTTTTATTTAGATCCAAATGTTATCAGGTCTCAACAAGTGTACTCCGATGTTAAAATTTATCTCAGAGCGAGTAAAGCAAATATCAAATTTTTCTTAATGTTTGATAAGCTGGTCCAACAAAAACCCTACAACTTTAAAACCATTTGAACTATCATACATGCCAGTTCTTAAAATTTCAGAGGAATCCTTGAATTTTCATAATTTTCACATTTTAAGAAGGAATCTACCCTACTTGGTTGGGAAAATTGAAAAAACTTATAATCACTGACTGATGACCATGCAGGGCTTTTCCTCTTCTTCCTGCCAGAGGAAATTGTATATTCCCACTTGGAAAAGCAAGATTTGGTCAGTTTCTGCTCTTTTAAAGCCTCAATTAAGCAAAAATTGAAATAGAAAAAGAAATAGAAACTCAAATCTCAGGGACTTCATGTCCCGTTACATTAAACACAATACAAGGAATGGCTTTTACACAATCAGACCCCCCTGCATTAGTTTGGTTAAATGTAATATTCATATTTGACCAAATGTAAATATTGTGTTGATGCTATTTGGTTTGCATGCTGGATCTCTCTTTAGAACAGTTGCTGGGACTATGGAGAATAACCAGCCTTTTGGCCAATTCTGCTACATTTAACATGGTCCACTTTAAATTAGTGAAATCTGAGGATAAAGAAGCACTGATGCATGTCAGTGCTCCTCAAGAGTCACAATGTAAACCAGGGGTGTCAAACTCATTTCTATATTGGGCCACTTTGGCATCATGGAGTCATTAAAAAGGGCCGGTTGCACCTGTATGGATGATACTTTTGATTTCAGAATTTCATTCCAGTTCACATAAAAATATAAAAAACAAAACCAATCACAGTAACATAAAAGTAGCACCATAAGGCCCAGTTTAAACAGTTTATCTGCAAACAAAAGTTGGTATTGGGGTGAGTTACACTTTAAACTCTCATTAAACTATTACTTTTTCACTTTGGATCGTTTTAATGTGCTGTGGGACATCTAGTGGCGGGATGCTGTTACTACGCAGTTAAAAACATTTTGCTACAGGAGGCACAAGTTCAGCTACTTTATACACTTTAAAAAGGATATATTTCTCTGCTTTATGACATGAAATGCCTTTTTTGGCTCTTGAGGGTTGGATAAATTGCCTTGATGGGCCGGATTCGGCCCACGGGCCTTGAGTTTGATACATAAGACCAAGATGAAAATGTAAAGCAAGATGAAACTCAGCTCTCAAACATCTGACTTCCTCCTAACGCTACAAATCAACAGTACAGCTAAAATTTTAGCCTCATGACTTTTAGATTGAGCTGGAGATACTTTAGTCCCAGGAGGTCATATTGTTTTGCATCGCTGCCAGGGCTCGTGGTTCCACCATTTGTCTTCAGGAACATTTGGACACATTTTTAGAGATGGAAATAAGCGTCTACCCCGAGCCATGCTCAAATTGCAAAAACTAAATGTGTCCTTTAACCTAAACCTGCAAGCATTCTTTCCCTTTAAGACTTGAAATAATGAAAATGTGTCCATTTATTATAGCTTAAGCAAGAAATATTTGATTAATCCAAGATTTCAGTTTCCTTGATAAAGAGAGAAACGAACCTTAGTGCAGGCTTGTACATCTCCATGGTTTGGTTGGAAGTTTGGTTCATCGTGATGATTTTTTTTATCCTTTTTGTCTTCATGAACAAAAAAACTCAAGACGAAATGTTTATTTCTGTTTATTATTTATTTCTGTTTTCTCAAGTAAATAATAGTTAGCATGTTCTAATCCATCTGACCACTCTGCTGTTGCTTTAAAGAGGTGAAGATCTTCAGGGTTTGCTACTGAATGCTGGTAATGTTCAAACAGGTTTCAGCAGATTCAGGATCAGCGGACTCCATTTTTTCTCCAGCGGACGGCGGGATGAGCGCGGGTTGTTGTCTGCGTTTTATGGAATGAATACAACTCCAAGTAGAAAGAGTGAAAAGACACAATTTCTAAGTTCAGTAGTTGCTTTGGTTCTGATTCCTGTAGCCTCCTCGCTGGTAGCCCCCCTGCTTCTGCTGGTAACCACCTTTCTGATCTGTTGCCATGAAAACAAAAAGTCAGAATTAGAAATCACATCAGCATTTAATTAAACATAAACATGTTAAGCTTATAAACATCTATTATAATCAAGTGCTTTATTCACGAGGCAAATGAATGTGACAGGCAGACGGTAAAACGTACCTCTCTGGTACGGCTGCTTCTGCTGATACCCGCCTTTTTGATCTGTAAATCCAAAAGAGGCGAGTTTATTATTTGCTAAAGCATTAAAGAGACTGCACCAAACTCACGTGTCTCAGCATTCAACGCGGGAATGACTTTAATGTGAATCGTGGAGCAAATCTAAGGTGGACCCCCCTAGAACAGGGATCCGCAACCTTTACAACCCGCAGAGACATTTTTGCCCTCGGTCCCGCTAAACAAATTTAGTTTAGAGCCACAATGGTTACACATCTCTTTGAAACAAGAGATTTTTTTTTATAGTATGCTTGAGGAAATTTGTTTACATTTGTTTAAATTAAAGATCAAGTTTTATTATTTAAACCAACAGTATTTTTATATTTAGGTTTAATACATTTTCTTCAATTGGACATTTGATTTTTATAGCAAATGGCATCAAAATGATGAAAAAGCAACCTATTGACATAAAGATACTTCATTATCTATAGTAAAATATTCTATACACCCTCATTTTCTTTCTTTCTGGAAATGTTTTGCAGAACTAAATGCATCCTAAAGCTAGCAATTTTTAATTACCTTTACATTTAGAAACATTGACCAAAGTTTTTAAGAGCCAAAGCTGAAGGTGTAAAGAGCCACAGGTTGCAGACGCCTGGTCTAGAAGGTTCTCAAAGCAGGAGCTCTTAAATCCAAGTTTGTGCTGTTAAAAACTCGCCTTTTGAAAAACTCGGATTTTACCTAACTCGAAGTTAGGTAAAATCCGTGAAGTAAAATTAGAACTAAACTACTATATTGAAAAGCAAAATAGATTTCTAATACAAAGACTCCGAATAGAAAATTTTGAACATGGCAATAAGTCAGGAAGCTTTCTAGCTAATCAGCTTAAAATAAATAAGGAGAAAACTACTATATTTGCAGTTACAGATTCAACTGGTAATACAGTAAGTGAACCAGGGTGTATAAATAATACCTTCCGCGATTTCTACAAATCTTTATACACACCACAGATAAATCCATCAGAGAAGGATATTAACCAATTTCTGGATAAAATTACACTCCCTAAATTATCAGATAACCAAAGAATGACACTGGATTCCCCGCTGACAACAGCTGAAACCCAGGAAGCTCTTAAAAGCATGCCTAATAAAAAGGCTCCAGGTCCAGATGGATTCCCCACTGAGTTTTACAAAGAGTTCTGGAATATTCTAGCCCCAACGTTCCACAGAATGTTGCAGGAAATACAGGAAAAAGGTAGATTTCCAGCTAATATGAACTCTGCCACCATCAGCCTTCTGCTCAAGCCAGACAAAGATCCTGTGTTGCCCACTAGTTATCGTCCCATATCCTTAATTAATGTGGATATTAAGATAATCTGTAAAGCTTTTGCAAAAAGATTAGACAAAGTAACTCCTCTCATACCTCTACGGTACATCCAGATCAAACTGGTTTCATCAGAGGAAGGCAGTCATCCACAAATACACGCCGATTACTTAATTTAATTGATTATTCCTACAGTAAAAACATTAAAACCAATATATTGTCTTTAGACGCAGAAAAAGCATTTGATAGAGTAAATTGGAAATTCTTATTCGCTACTCTTCATAAATTCGGTTTTGGCGATTTCTTCATAAACTGGTTAAAAATTCTATACAATTCTCCAACAGCCTGTGTCAGGACAAATAATCAAATATCTTCCAGTTTTTGTCTACAGAGGGGCACCAGGCAAGGATGCCCTCTTTCTCCATCACTTTTTGCCATCTTTATAGAACCTCTAGCAGCAACAATCAGACAAACAAAAGCTGTAAAAGGTATAAAATGCATGAAAATAGAGCACAAGATTAGTCTGTACGCGGATGATGTATTACTTTATCTCCAGCATTCAAATAACTCTCTTTTACAAGTAATTAGAATACTAGAATCTTTCTCCAAAGTATCAGATTACTCGTTAAACTGGTCTAAATCTACGGTACTGTCAATTAATTGCTCTCTCGAAAACTCCCTAAATTTACAAATGCAATCAGGAAATATTAAATATTTAGGTATTACTGTGTCGAATAAATTAACAGATTTACTTAAACTTAACCATGCCCCACTTTTAAACAGGATAGAAGAGGACCTTGAAAGATGGAAATCGCTTCCAATCACACTTATGGGTAGGGTAGCTTCAATAAAAATGATGGTCCTACCTAGAATTAATTATTTATTTTCAATGATCCCCAATAAACCATCATCTGACTGGTTTAAATCTCTAGACTCTGCCATTTCTAGATTTCTTTGGAAAGATAAACCCCCACGTATTAGCTTAAAGACAATACAGAAGACTAAAGACAGGGGAGGATTAGATCTGCCTAACTTCCATAACTATTACTTAGCAAATAGGCTACAATACATCTCTAAATGGATAAAAAATAGTCTTTTAGATGAGCCTTGGTTAGATATAGAACAGGAAATGTGCAATAATATCATGATTTCAGATCTGCCGTTTATAAGCTCAAATATAAAACGGCATACATGCTTCAAATATATCAACATTAGTTCTACTCTGACAGCATGGTGGGAGTTCCTCAAAATGACAAAGTCATCCCTTATCCCATGCAGTCGTACACTGCTATTACTATTTAGTAAAAATAAATTCTTGGAATATGAGCAACTTAAATCTATAATTAAAAATAAATATAAGCATATTAATGGTGGTTTACAAGTCCCAACTAATATAATAGAGTTCTTAGATTTAACCCCCCCCAAACTACTGTCTAAATCATACAGGACACTGACTAAAATAGATGATTCGATATCTCTTCCTATAATGAAGTGGGAAAAAGATTTATCAGGCACCTTTGAACAAAATTTCTGGGCTCAGATATGTCTAAGAACTTTCAAATTGACTAGAAACACCAACTTACAACTAATACAATACAAAATCCTTCACAGAGTACATTACACAGGACAAAGATTATTCAAGATGGGTCTGGCACAATCTAATATCTGCCCACACTGCATAGGCAATCACCCTGATAATTATTTTCATGCGTTATGGTTATGCACACCAGTCCAGAGGTTCTGGACACAGATATGTAAGGACTTATCAAGGTGCTTGAGCTGTAAGATTACACCTTCCCCATCAGTTTGCCTGCTCGGTAATTTTGAGGAAAGTCCTCTGAAAAAAGAAATAGTTTACATGGTTTTTACTGCTTTATGCATCGCAAAGAAAACTATCCTCATGAATTGGAAAAGTAAACAAAATCTCAGTATCAATCAGTATAGAGACCTTTTGTTGGATCATATTAATCTAGAGACAGCATCTGCTTCCACATCTGATTGGTCTTTTTGGGCTCCTCTGATCAACACCATCACTTAGTGGAATAGGGGGCGGTGGGTTGCTTCCTGCAGGGCGCAGTGGCTGGATGGAGGGGTTCCTGGGGCCCTGGGGGCACTTGGAGTAGGGCGCCTGGTGGATCCGGCTCCGGGGTCTGTTGCCCCCATCTGGGAGGAGTTTGGGAGGCCTACGGGTGGCCTACAGCGGCCGCTTGCGGCGCTCTTTGGGAGCTGCGTGTTGACGGACGTGGGTTACTGACCTGGTGGCTGTGCTGCCGCTGGGTGGGGCCGGGGTGGGTCTGGGGGTCTGGGGTCCCTGGGGCGCGCCGCCCTCGGGCGCGGGCCCCGGCGGGGCCTCGGGGGTTCCGGTTCCGGGGGGTGTGCCGCTTTTGGTGTGGGCCGGCGCGCGCCCGGGTGTCCGCCCCTGCACGGGGCCTCTGGTGCGCTGGGGGGCCTCGGGGCCCGTTGAGCTGGTAGGGGGGCATGGTCATTAACACCTCTGGGCAGATGCTCTTCTCCTTTATTGGAAAGGCACTCTGCCAGTGGGGGGAGGGGGAAAGGAGGGGGAGTAGGGATCTACCCAGCCTGGATGTCTACTGTCGAATGTATGGTGAGTTGTTTGAACGTTAATGTTGGGGAGGGATTAAATCCACGGGTGGGGGGGGGGGGGGGGTTGGGGGGGGTTGACGTTCTGGTGGGCTTGTGTCCGGCCCCCTGTCCCGGTCCTGGTCCGTGTCGTCTTCCGGTGCGGGTTTCACCTGGGGGGTGGGGTTGGGGTGGCTCGTGCGGGCCGGCTGGCCAGGGTCCCCCCCTCTTATTATTATTATTATTATTATTATTATTATTATTATTATTTATGTATTTATTTATTTATTTATTTAGTTAGTTTAAGTAGGCTTGGTGGGTGGGCTGGGGGGGGCTTAGGTGTTGGTCCTGGTGGGTGGTTGGCTGGCGGGCCCTGCGGCCTCTCCCTGGCCCCCGGGCTACGGTGGTGCCGCTGGCGAGGCCCCCTTCTCTAGGTGGGGCTTTCGGGGAGCGGGGGTGCCTATTGGAGTCAGTAGGGGAGCTGGCTCCCTGGGTTGGCTTCCCAGTCATTTGCTCCCCATCCCCGGACTCCTCCCTCTGCCTGCTCCATCACGCCGCCACACATGTAGGTCATGAGGGAGGGGGCGTTACTGGAGGTTGCCACTTTCTGGTGACGCCCCTCTCCCCAATTTTATTTTGCATCTTAGACACTTTCACTTCAAACATTTTTCACATCACACACTCATATAGGCATGGTGGGGGGAAGACGTCTGGGAGGGGGCTTATGTTGTGTGGGCCTCACCTCGGACGGCTCCCTTCACCTCCTCTCCCACTTAGACATTGAGGGCTCTGGGCAGTCACACGGAGGGGGTGCGCTGGCAACAGCTACCTTCCGAAAGGGGGGTGGGCTTTGCCGTGCATCCCCTTCGGCGCTCCCAGTTTTTAAACGCACTTGAGAACAACATGCAACAACACAACATTTGAGCAGGCGTAGGGAGGGTCGGGGTCTTCTGCACACCCCCGTTCTCCGATGGAGGCAAGGAGTCTGGGGCCTGGAGGAGGTGCGGGCCACTGTGTCCGGGGTCTTGGCGGGGGGCTGCGGTGTGCGGTCAGCGGCCTACCAGGTCTGGGGCTGATGCCTCCGCACCCCCCAGGGGACGGGGGGCAGGGATGGCAAGGGTAAGGTGGGGGGAGGGAGTAGGTTTATTAGGTATTTAGGGGGAGGGGGGGGCTCTGGCCGGGTGGCTCGTGCGGGTCGTGTTGGCCCGCCCTCTTGGGGGGGCCCGGTCCGGGGGGCGTCTGGTCGGGGGCCGGGGCCGGGGGTCGGGCACAAGCAGTCGTATAGTCGATTTGGGGTGACCCCCCCCCCTTTGGTCAGTGTTGGATGTGAGTGTTATGTGGGAATGTGTGTACAGCGTCTTTTTTTTTTTTTTTTTGTGTGTGGCGAGTGGGGCACAAGGGAGGGATGGGGTGAATGAGTTTTTTTTTTTTTTCAGGTATGGGTGTGGTCCGCTCCCTCTCCCAAGAACATCTCAAGTCTCCGATAGGTGCGGAGCCCATCCCCCCACGTCCTGCCCTCCTCCACTTCGTTGGCGGGCGCCTTGGCCCCCTGGCGCGTTAGTTGGCTTCGGGTTTGGGGCGGGTTCCCGGGCGTGCGCCGGCCCGCTCCTGGAGGCCTCTTCAGTCCGGGGCTACGGGTCCCCTAACGCCTGCCTCTGTGCTCGGGGAAGGTGGGTCTTTGGTTCTCCACAATCACTATCAAGCTATTTCTGGATAATCTTCACCTAAACTAGTGCACTTTCACATCTCCCACTGGTGCTGGGTCCCAGGTATTAAGTGTTCACTTATATACAGTAATCTTATAATTTATTTATTTATTTATGTTGTGTCACGTTCTTTTTTCAAATATCACATTACACATGTCAGCTTACATAATAATATATATGATTTAGCAATGGCACCTAGGTGTTATTCGAGTGTATCTGTTGCTTTATGTCTGTTGGTTGTGCTGTTCTTTTTGTGTCTCTTTCCAGGTGATGGAGCAGACAGAGGACATTTTATCATTCTCTTCCTTTTATCTCCTCTTACTTTCACCTCTACTCTTTTTTTTTTCTTTTCTTTCACTTTTTGTTCTTCCTTTACTCTCCCATTGTCATGTCCATATAATTTGAAATTCTCCTTGCAGGAATCATAATAAAGCTATTTAAAAAAAAAAAAAAAAAAAAAAAAAAAAAAACTCGCCTCTGTTGAAGTAGCCTCCGTAGACGCCCTGTTTGAGGTCGAAGATGCGCTCGTTGTTCTCCACCAGGCTGCCCAGCTTCTCCGCCAGCTGCAGGGCCATGTTCTGCAGGGAGGTGGGCTCGGTGCGGTGCATCACCACCGTCTGCGTGGGCTGGTCCAGCGACGCCTGTTGAGCATTGGAGCAAAAAGCTTTCAACACATTTAATCCTTGCACATGTAAAGGTAAAGTGACATTTGTCACGTGTACAAGTCTTTATTTTTAAAATGCTCAGACTTACCATCAGTTCCTCGTTGATGATCATCTTGCTGATGATACTATGAACGGTTGGGATCTCCAGCTCAAACATCTCAGACAGCGTCTCCATGCTGCAGGTCACAAACAAAAGCTTGTTTTTTCCTGACAAAAAGGAACATTTCAAGATAAAATACATTTTTTTTGTTTTTTTTACAGATCTAAATATCTTTCACTGGACGTTTGATGGCAGTTTTTGTTACTACCACTATAGTGTGATGTAATGGAGCAAACCAATCAGACTGCTTACCCACAGAATAAAAACTCACCAGTGAGTCTGATTTAGTCACAGGATCATTTTAGGCTGGACCGTACCAGGAAATATATTTAATTGCGATGTTTTTGCAGAAAATCCATCATGATCAGCCCAGATTATTCTGACTACACGCCGCCACCATCCTCCATGGCGGTTAGCGTATCAGCCAGTAGAATGATGGCTCAGGTGTGAGCATTAAGGACAGGGTAGAGTCAACGGGTCAAATATATCAGAGTGAAGGTGTCTTACTAAATGTTGCATCAAGCCGTCCTTTTCAACTGTGAGATTGCACACATTGACAGCAACTGCAACTTAATATCTTGTATCAGGGGATATAAAGCTTTTAAGTTGTTAAAGTTTTAAATAACATTTACTGCTCCTACTGATCTAATCCCCTGTAATAAAAGGACAGGAAAAAGGACAGAGTGACTTTTTTAATGAAAGTTGCGGTCACTGCCGCCGCCATGACAGCATGTGACGGCGGTGCTGTGGGGCACCTGACGTGGTTTACCTGATGGAGTCGTACACGCTGCTGTAGGTGAACAGATACGTCCTCAGGGACTCCTCCTGGATCTTCCTGTGAACGGAACATTTAGAAAAAGCTGAAACCACAGGTCAGACGCCCGGCTCGTTTCCGCCCGTACACGCGGCTAAGGAGCAAACGTCACCTGACGAGCATCTCGCGCACTCGCTGCGTCTCAGGGAACAGGTCCCACACTTTGCTGTTCATCTTCTCGTTGATGATGAAGGAGTGGCAGGTGCGCCAGTCGCCCATCTTCATGGCCTTGCTGGCTGCTACCACGTGCTCCCTCATGCTCTCTGGGGGTCCTGGGGGTTAAAAAGGGGAAACGTGCATCTTCCGTGTGCCCTGTGAGCTAAACCGCTGAGTCGGAGGGTTTGGAGGCCTGATTCGTACCCAGCAGCGGTTGTCTCTCTCCCACTCGGAGCTGGTGGTGGAACTGCTTGCTGATCATCCGGCGGCGGGCGTCGAACTCGTGGGCAGCCATGTAGGGGATTTCCAACAACATGGCCGACACCAGGTAGACGCACTCCAGCAGCTCCAGGTTGATGTGCATGTGGAAGGGAACCTACAACCGAACGTCACATTTCATGAAGCCAAAGAGAAAGTGTGCTGCGTCCGTTACTCCAGGTCCCTCCATCTGCTCAAAGCTGCGCAGTTTTTTCCTTTTATAATCAGTTTTCCTGCATTTCTGGACATTTGAGGAAAAAACAACTTTCTAGCTTGAGTTTTCTAGATATCCACAAAAAGACATCAAACACTATTCAAAATGACCTCCAGGTAGTTCAAAATTATATTCTTCTCAGTAATTGGGACCCAGATCAGGTCTATAAACACGTCCACTGATCAGATCTGCTATGTAAGGCGTGGAATTAAAAAATAAAAGGCGAGGATCAGTGGTAGCGCAGACACATGGTATACGGACCAGTTTACTCCACCTCTTCCCTTCTTCCTGTCACTAAAAAGAAATTAAAGGCCACTTGTGCCTCAAAATGTTGCATTTTTTTTATATCTAACAATTTAACCAGAATTCAATATGGAACATTTCCGTTCTTTTACCCTTGAGTCTTTAAGCTTATTTTTACTCTTTTTGCTCCTATTAGATCCGCCTGTCAGAACAAAAAAGGGAAGAATGTCTGGAAAAGCAAACATTAATTTATCCAAATAAAAGAGCAAACGTTCATACCTTCCAGATTTCTGAACCCTGATTACTGCTTGGAAGATGGCATTTTGATTCTAAGAATTTATTTTCCAGGGCTTGAATTTTCTTTTATTGGGGATTTTAATGGGACGGATCAGAACCTATTGGTGCGTAACTGAGAAACAGAGTCGACGGTATATAAGACAAGGAGAGTTTATTTATGAAGCACTTTTCAGTAACAAGACCGGTCAAAGTGCTGATATAAATGTTATCCAAGCTCCACTTTGGGTTTGGATTTGCCATAAAAGTTTCAGCGTGCACTAAGCTGGCCACCTACGACAGACGAGGACCTACCTGTCGTCTCTTTTCGATCTTCTCCTGCTCAGCGTTCCTCTCCTGCATGTTCCTCATCAGCAGACCCTGACCCAGGAGCTCCTTGGCCCGGCCCGACGACTGGATGTCCAACAGCGCGTTGTGGGCGTCTTTGATCATGCCCTGTCTGAAAGCACAGATGCCCAGCTGGACCATGGTTCTGTTGTAAAGGATCTTCAGGGGGAGAGGAACACAAAGCAGAGCTGATTATCGCCGCTCCGGCTGGAGGAACATCAACGTCCGTCTCCTGGTGGCCCTGAACCGACCGACCTGCACGGGCGGGTCGGCGTGCTGGATGTTGTCCTGCAGGTGGCTCATGAGCATCAGGTCCCGGGCCTGGTACCAGCGGGAGTGGAGAGCGTGGTGGTAGATGTGGCAGAGGATGGCACAGGTGCGGATGCGGTCGGTGCGATCCTTGGCGTAGATGAACTTGCAGAGCCGGTCCATGATGACGGCGCTGTCCTCGCCCTCGCTCTCCTCCTGGTCCTGCTCCGACTGCACAGAAAACAGTTCAGACGCCGCTCCGGCCAGGACGTGCCTCCCAGTCAGCGGCTCCTCCTCTCACCTTGGTTTCTCCCTGGAGGCCTAAGCTGCGGCGGTGGGCTTTGTAGTCGAACTTGTAGTAGGTGTGCATGATTCTTCGCAGGTAGACGCGGCAGATCTCCTCCGTGGAGCCTTTGTTCTCCAGGTAGGCGAGCAGCCGGTCGATGATGCCGCAAACATGGCCTTCGTCTTTCAGGTTATCCACATACTCTGCACAAACACGGAGAAGCGAGGACTTATGAGGAAACATTGAGACAACAGCTCCTTGGCTTTGCTTTGCTGCAGTGGTTCTTCCTGGACGACTGAATGGTTACAACAACTGATTAACCGGCGGGACTCCAGTCCGCTTTGCCGCTTTCACCTTGTGAATGAGGGTCGGTGTTCTGCATGATCTTGGTAAACTCCTCGTCCATCCTCTCTACCAGCGTCAGGACGCACCCGCGCACCCTGAAGGGCTGCTGAACGAACGCAGAAAGCAAATCTAGCCTCCTTACATCCCACTACAGCATTTTTACTACATGACGGACGGAGAGAAAGACGGCGGGCCACCTGGTCTGAGGTGTTCAGGTTCTCGCTGTCCTCTGCGATGTTCTCCCCGATGAAGATGTTGTTGTTCTCAAACAGGATGTCCAGCAGCTCGTCGATACAATCCAGGCACTTCTTCCACATGTCGGCCTAAAGATCAGCAGCAAAACACGTTTTCATCGTGGGATTAATAGGAACCTTAAATGAATCAGCCTTAAACTCGCAGATTATTGTTAAGTGAGCTTCGTTATAAAGGCTAGAGATCAACCGACACGAGTTTTTAAGGCCGATTCCGATACCGATTATTTTGACTAGGGCGGTGTTAAAAAAAAAAGATTTTCCAATTATGAATCGATTCTCAGATTCATTCCTAATGAAAAAAACAAAAAGTCCTTTTCCACTCTGAATTTAAATGTGTGAGCCGGCATTACTTGCACGGACACGACTCCTGTAGGCAACAGGTACGCTCCACCATTAAGGGTCAAAGGTCAGCGCGGCGCTCAGTACGCCCAGGCATGTGGGAGCCTTCACACTCCGACCCGGGAGGTGAATTTTTAATCTCATATTTTTAATAATGCATCAGGTTAGTGAACAAATTTAGCGCCCCTTTTGGTTTAATAAAGTATATTTGAATTGAATAGAAATAGCAGCTGTAGGTTTCTCTGGCGCTGTCTGTTTTCTACCCTGGACCTGTTTGGGTTTTCTGATCCTCAGCAACATCTAATGTAGAACAGATTACTGGATCAATGTGAGCTTCTGTGCTTTCTGTGTCTCTGCTCTGTCTTCTCTAAGCCCCAGTGGGTCGAGGCAGATGAGCGTTCACACTGAGCCTGGTTCTGGTTCTGCTGGAGGTTCTCCTCCCTGTTAAAGGGGAGTTTTCCTCTCCACTGTCGCTTCATGCATGCTCAGTAGGAGGGATTGCTGCAAAGCCATCAACAATGCAGACGACTGTCCACTGTGGCTCTACGCTCTTTCAGGAGGAGTGAATGCTGCTTGGAGAGACTTGATGCAACCTGCTGGGTTTCCTTAGATAGGAAACTTTCTGACCCAATCTGTATAATTTGATTGAATTTGACTTTGTAAAGTGCCTTGAGATGATATGTTTCATTAATTGGCGCTATATAAATAAAATTGAATTGAGAAAACAACTGCCTCAAAGCTCAGGGTTTGGTCTTTACAGCCGCCATTAACTACTATTGATTTATTAATTTGCTGTTGAATGTTAATACAATACCAGTATCAATATGTTGCAGAACTACCCAGTTGTGTAATTTAGGTAAAAAGCAAAAAAATAAATTTCTAATACCAGCAACCCAATTTAAGATCCGATCGAAAAGACTCGATTCTAAATCTTGAACACTGAATCGATTCTTGAAATTTCAAACGGTACCCAGGATTTTTCACATCAGTCTAGCCCAGGGCTCTGCAACCTGTGGCTCTGGAGCCGCAAGTGGCTCTTTGGACCTTCCACAGTGGCTCTTAATAACTTTAGCTACAAATTATATTTTTATTATGGTATTTAAATTTAATAATTATAATAAATGCATGTTTTAGCAATTAAATTTTCACAACAGAATGATGTTAAAAGTGCCAGTAATATTTAATTTTAAATCAATATTTTTTCATTATGTTGGAAACTATGACTTTTTTTTTTTTACATCATTATCCACAAATATCAACATCCCGTCCATCCTAATTTTTTCAAACCTCAAAATAGACATAAAAGGGCGTTTCTTCAACGATGACAACATATTTCCTACAATAGATCGATAGAGTTTAATTCAAGTGGACTGTAGACAAAATGGCTCTTTAGACTGTAAACGTTGCAGGCCCCTGGTCTAGCCGATACCTGATATGTGCTGCCAATATTTTGGGGCTGATTCTTGATGCCGATATTGCTTTTTCTTCCTCCATTTACATGATAAAAATGATCAATTTTACACGAGTCTCAAAACTTGAGCTTAAACCAGCTAACACTAACAATCAGCTTTGGTTTCATTTTGAAAGGTACACAAAAAATAAATAAATAAACCTGCGTCACAGCAAGAAAAGAGCTTCTTTAGTTCAGTGGGGAGGAGGAGGAGAAAAAACACGGACGCAGTACGTGAAGAGATGGAGTGATATTACACACTTGTGAAGAATATTTAATGCGCCTTATGGTCTGAAAAAGACGGCCCCAGCAGCAAAGACAAATGGGAATCATGCAGAGACACACAAAGGTGACAAAAGAACAGAAATATCAGCTGTCACGCTTTACACTCGGTGACGTCAGACGATGGAGAAAGCAGCGACCCACCTTCATGAAGGCGGCCAGGTTGGGGTTGTAGTCATACAGAGAGGCAATGATGTTGAACTTGATCTTGACCAGGATGCCTTGACCCAAGTTGTTCTCGCCGGCGATAATGGCCAGAGCGTGGAGCAGCTCAATCTGAGCGGCCCTGTGGGAGGAAAGGATGCGAGTTTAGCGGACTATGACCGTCCTTTACACGCGCACAGACTAACGATGATGTGAGACACGGTGGAAACAAAGGACTGCTTCACACAAGAGGTTTGTTGTGTCTAAATGTCCGTTTTTGTCTTACTTGGCCTCTGGCAGAGCAGCTCTTACCTGTCTGTACCCTTCTTGCCTCTGGCTTGCAGGATCTCATTGAGCTTCTTCACCACCACAGGTATGTTGATCTCTGTGCCCTTGGCGAACATCTTGGGCTTCTCCTGGAGGACGGGAAGGCCAGGAAGCAGCATTAGACCTCAGCTATCTCCCTCCAGTTGTGGAGGCTCACCGCGCTCCTGTTTCACCATTAAAGGAACACGTTGCTTTACCTTGACCAGAGGGACGCCTCCTTTAACCTTCTCCCAGGGGCCATCTTCATCGTCTCCTTCGCCCTCCTGCAGCTCCCCGGCTCGCTCTTTCTTTTGCTTCTTCTTCTTCTCGACCTTCTTAATGCTGCCTTTGTCAGTACCAGCCCTGCGGACAGGAATCGTTCAGGTAAGTGACCGTGTGGCCGACGCCCTGGCCTGCAGACGGTCCCCAGAACGACAGGAAAGTCGACCACCAGACGCTGCTGGACTCACTTCTTGAGGAAGGCGGTGGCCAGAGACTTGCTCTTCCCTTCCTCGTCATCGGAGCTCTCGCTGCCGCTCTCCTCCGTGTCTCCACCCCAGTCCTCATCGTCGTCATCGTCGTCGTCGCTGGAGGAGGACTCGTCCTGTTGAACGGACAACAACCCGTTGCTGTTACAGCCCTCTGAACTGGTCCACCTGATCCCAGAGCAGCTTCAAGCCTCTCACCCCAGAACCCTTGGCGGTCTTGAGGAACTTGCTTGCTTCTGACGGACCTTCGGGCTTTTTCTTCAAGAAGGACTTGGCGGACACCTCCTCCCCTCCATCGTCTTCGCTGTCAGAAGAGGAACCTTGTGAAAGGAACAGGGAACAGAGTCAAGAAGGTGCTTGCACTTGTTGAGGATTAAAAAGTTGAGTCTTTGAGAATTAATCTCACAAATTACTTTATTATGAACCGAAAAGCTGCTTGTCAGTAATAATTAACACACAATCTTCTCTCGGTTTGTTGCAGCAAAGCTAGATTCCTGCAGACTTCCCTCCTATATTACCAAGATTTAAGTTCTGATGATCAGACTTCTACCACACTCCAAAAACGGAACTAAAAATAAGAAAAATGTTCTTGAAATGAATGCATTTATCCTTGATTTGAGCAGGTAAATAAGACTATTTGCCAATGGAATAAGATTTTTGCATTTAAAATAAGAACAGTTCATCTCCATCACCTTTTTTCAAGAGCAGGATGTCTAATTATCTTATTTTAGGGATAAAAATACTCTTTAATCTTATTCAAATCAAGGACAAACGCACCAATTTCAAGAGATTTTTTACTTATTTTTAGTTCTGTTTTTGCGGTGCAGAAATCTCATCTAACAGACAATCTGCAGCTTCTCCAAAATCTTGAAGCTTCTTGACGACTGGAGAGAAACAAAACTTGTAAGAACAGAAAAGTTTACCAGAGTCGTCCTGCTCCTTCTCCTCCTCTTCATCTGCAGACTCCTGCGGGTTCTAACAAGTAAAACCTTTTGTTTACTTTTGTTCCTGTCTGTCTCCTCCTAACTATCGTTCTCATTTCCGACTTACCTCCTTGTAAGCAACGATTTCAGTCTCAAAATCTCGGTTGTACTTGCGGATCTTCTGACGCAGGGTGCTCAGAGCCTTCGCGTTGTTTTTGTTCATCTTCTTCTTGCCCTCTTTGTCCTCCCAAAGCTTTAAGGCAGAAGAAAACATTGATTATTTAATATTACTTAATCTTTAATATTAGAAAAGCTAAATGTAGTTGTGCGGTGAAAAGCCAGAACCCCAACCTGGTTGAGATAGTCCTCCAAGTCAGCCAGGAGGCGGATGTAGAACTGAGGAACCCCTTCCTTGTCCACGATGTTCTTGCTCTTCAGGAAGGCTCGACATAGCTGCTCGAACTCCTCCAGACATTTGGACATGTCGCGGATCTTCATGGCGTTACGAATCGTCTTTATGAGGTTGGTCAACTCTTCGAACCTGAAATTTAAAACCGAATTTATTTCTTTTAAGCCAAACTTGACAATCGCAGTTTTCTAGCCGTTTAAAAACACACACGGCACTCACCTTTTGTCTTTGGCGCTACGCACCACTCTTTTCGTATCCTCCTCATCGTCACTAAGAAGCAGCGACCTGTAAAAACGACACTACTGTATGAGACCGTCGCAGGAGGAATAATGTGCGCTTTGGCGACGAGGAGAACGTGGAAAAGATGCACTGACTGCTTGAAGTTCGTCCCGGGTGCTTTGGAGGTGATCTCATCCCCGGACGAGGACTCCTCTGACTCGCTGTCGGAGCCGGTGGCAAAGAAACGAGACATCTCTGACGGGCGCTGCCGATCTGAAAGGATACAGGGTGCAGATCAGAGAGGTCAGCTGACATATTTACCATGTTTAACATCAAGCTATAGGGCCTCACTGTGACACATCTGAAAACTACATGACACCGGACCTGGAGGACAGAAACTGAAGACCCAACCGCTACAGATTTGACTTTGAACCATAGAGACAGCCTGGTCCAAACAGTCCAGATACGATTGTTTTTGTCTGCACCAAATCAGCTGTTAAGACTTCAGAACCAAATCTGCTCCCAACAAACCTAAATAATGACGTTCCAGATGTTTTGCTACATAAATACTCTGCTCGTGTTTTTATGCATAAAAACAAACATAAGTTTTGCACATCACCAAATAAATTAAATCACCCGACTCAGTTGCACAAACATTTTTTGAGCTTGCTATTTTAATAATAATCGTACAGTCTCTTATAATCATTACACATCACACAGATAACCAAGCCGCGTTAATGGGAGAAATGAACCAGAGTTCGTTTTAAACAGACTAAAAACCTCCGGTATGAAAACACCCTTAGATAGATAGGGGCGATAATCTTTCACTCAGTTTGACAGCTGCCATTAAAACTCAAGAAGAATTACAACAACCTTGAAATATGTTAAGATTTGTAGCATAACAATGAGTGAAAAGCCTATTAATCGTATTTTCTAAGAATGATCCATATCCTGGACTGAGCCAGTAATCTGGTTCCCAGTGTTAAATGTCCCATAAAGATCTAAATCACCAACAAAATTAAGTTAAATTATAGGTCTGCACCTAGCCTGATTATAACATCCTATATTATAAGATTATACTTACTACTTAAAAAAATGATTTCCCCCCCTTTATGTGACAAAAACCTGTGCCAAATATTATAACCATTGTGGATGAGTGAAAAGGCACACCATCATTAAAGTCATCAAACTGTGCTTTTATTGTCATTGCGCATCACGGTAAACGCAAAACTGGTTAATCTGTCACCGTTTAGATCAAAAATGTAAATAAGATTTAAACAAAACTTTAAAAACTAAAATATTCAGCATCTTTGCTACAAAACCGAGAAATGGGGACTTTTGAAATTATTATGGCCGATAGACTTTTATTAGAGGAAACGTAGCAACATGCTAGCTACGTTCTAACGGCTAATCAGCTAATGTAACGTATTCTTTAACATATAGAGGAAAAGCAGCGATTTTAACCAACACTAAATTGTAATTCCACATATGCTTTCCACACGTTTTTTTTTATCAGGAGCAACATCTGGCCAACGAATACCATATCTAGGCACCGAGCTAACGGCATTTTTCTTCTCGGAAACTGAAGCTCGCCGCTAATGTGGCGCGGCCAGGAAGCTAACGCTAGCATGAACACGGGAGAGCATCAGGCCTGCTGCGTGTTAGAGTGAGCAGCCTTCTTTTAAGCGGCCCAAATAACGACCATCGCGGCGTTCATCAGCAGACTTACCTACGCCGATGTGAAAATTAAGTTGTCGTGTGTTTGTTCTCGCTGGATGGTTAGAAAATCCAGTTTTGCTGAACGGGGGCCGCGGACAAACGCGTGTGGTAACCTCGCCGGGTGCTGGCGTCAGGGAAAGGAAGCTCACTGTAGATCAACAAACCATGGGGATGGTGCTGCAGCAGATCTATAGTCTCACTGACAGCGGGCTTCTGGGCTATGCTGCCATCAAGCGGTGGCATGTGAGTCAACAATCCGACAGGAAGCTAAACGCAGTCAGTAAATTATCACTAAATCCACGTTGTTGGTGTCTTTAAAAAGTTACAACAAAGAATCGACACAGGGCGACTGGTAGTTGTGCAGTTTACAAGTCTGCTTTTATGGAGTGGAAGGGGGAAAAAGGCCCTGTTCACAGTTTATCACAAGTCATGTTAGGCACACAGACACACCTATATACTACATTTGGAGGAAAACTAACATTACACAGGAAGCTAAACGTATGCTCTCCGCAATGACACATGGAGGTCGCAGTAATGTGCTGTGGCAATGCTTTTAAGCAGTGAGATGGTCATGAAAAAACACTGGCCCCATCTTGGCACCCCTGGCAAATTTTAGCCACTGGGTTTGTATGTGTACTATTTTTAGTTTTTCTGTGTGTGCATTTGAGAGAATGTAAGTTCATCATCGATAAAATCTGTTACAACCTGCAATAGATTTGAGACGGGTAGAATTTCAGTTTCCAGTATGAAAATGACTCTAAACCAACAGAGCTCCCCAGAAATGTAAAGCATATTCACGCGTTAGAATGGCCCAAAGTCCAAACCTACATTCGGAGAATCTGGGGGCAAGATATATATATATAAAAAAATGAAGCTCACGACTGTCCATCAAATGAGACTGATTTTAATTTTGCAGCAATTGGTCGAAGATTTTGGTAGATGTGGGAAACTATTAGACACACCCTTGAAAGGTTCTACAAAGTATTGATGCAGGGGTTTAAATACAAACACACAGAATACTTTTCAGAAGAGTGAAAACTTGAAACTCTTAAATTCTTTAATTGAGGTTAACTATCCAACAATGTGTCGTGCATCATGTCAAATGCAATAGTCTCTTGCTGTAACGTTGCAAAATGTGAGGAGTCTTGGGGTTTCCTTAGTTTAGCTCAGATCTATACATCCATAAACATATTTAGTGGTCTTCCACTTGACACCCTCATATTCAGCATGATTTAAAATCTCACCTGTCACCAAACCACACATCCAAGCAGCTCTCCATCTTTAAAGACTCCTTCATTTACCATCTGCTCCGCCCTTGCTGCAGTCATTTCTTCACTTGTGTCTTGTGCACTGCCTGTTGGTTTAGATGCTTGATTTCAAGTGTATTTAGATCATTAAAAAAAACATGTTGGGGCACTTTGCAAGACAGATCAAATTCATATAAAATACTAAAGAAATAAACCATTTAAATAAAATCTTTAAGACATGATTAACAGTAAAATGCAATCATAATTTTGAGAATCGTTTCAGTTGATCATATAAAGTCAGTTGGTAAAGTTATATTTTCTGGTAAATTTCACCTGATTGCAGAGTTGTCTTTATAGATACCTTCCTCCTGACCAAGCACATGGTGACAGTGGAAAGAAGCAACGTCCCTTTAACAGAACAAAATCTCTGGCATAACTCTTACTGAGCCAGGTTCTGTTGGACTGACTGGCTTGAGTTAAGATGCCCACAGACCACCAGCTATGCTAGATTAGAAATAAATACCTTTCCACTCAATATGAAATATGTGACAAATACATGCGTTCCAAGGGCCCCCTGCAGGTGCTTCAGTGTTGGCATTACGTACAACTCCATGCAAGATAATCTTATTTTAACAGCACAAAATGAAATATCCAATTATTTAGGTAAATGTTAAAACTTTGGAGATTATAAAAAAAGCACACTAAAACCCAAAAAGCATCGAGCTGTTCCATTCATGAAAACTTTAATCATGTATTATACAAAACTTGATTTCAGCCATTTTACTTGTAAATGAGTCTTTACTTCACTGACAAACTTAAAAACAGACAGCACAAGCATGTTGTAAAAAGAAAATTCTATTAATGCAGGCTGGAAAACAGTGAAGTATAACAAAAAAAAATCAAACAGTAAATTTTCTGTGTATTTACACATATACATTTCTAAAGTGACAGGAACCTTCAGCAGTTTAGTCGAGTTTTCCACTTAAGAAGCTCTAGAGGGAAAAAAAAGAAGACATCCTTGAATGTATAAGACACATTTAAAGCACATACAGTAAGTATATAATAGATTATTAACTCAGTTAAATGCTTAAAATATCACAGAGGGCTATGCAGAGTAAAAACAATACATGATACCTTCTTTCAGCTTCTGGATTTCTTGGGATTGTAGCCGGTTCTCCTGCTCTAGCTCATCACATCTGGCACAACCTGCAACTAAGTTGAAAGTGACAAAATTAAAAATTGTTTGTCGGAACGTCCCTCACCGTCCTCAGATTGGACACTGCACCGATTCATTAGAGCACGTGTGTCAAACTCAAGGCCCGCTGGCAGAATTCGGCCCATCAAGGCAATTTATCCGTCCCTCAAGAGCCAAAAAAGGCACATCATGTCATAAAGTAGAGGCATTTATCCTTTTAAAGTGTATAAAGTGGCTAAAACTGTGCCTCCTGTAGTGAATGTTTTTTTTTTAACTGTAGTAACAGAATCCTGCCACTAGATGTCAGTATCTCCACAACACATTAAAACAACCCAGAAATGTCCAAAAAGAGAAAGTGATGGAGAACGATGAGTCTAAAGTGTAATCACCCCAATATCAACTATTTTTGCAGATAAACTATTAAAATGGGCCATAGGGTGCTAATTTTGCAACCGGCCCTTTTAATGACTTCATGATGTCAAAGTGGCCCAATATAGAAATTAGTTTGACACCCCCTGGTTTAGAGGATGCAAACGTTTCGATTTTAGGGCAGCTCGGTGTTTCCCACAACTTTTCAAAGTACAAACTAAATTTTTCCAAGAATCAACTTTCCAGAGTATTTTTATTTTTTGGAGTAATCATAAAGTGTGAATTTCTGCTCGATCTTTGAATGTGAAACAAAAAGAACGAAAGGAAAGACACAAAGGAGGAAGGATAAATGATGAAGGAAAACAAGAAGCCCACTATGAAGGAAGTAAGCTAGGACAGAGGGAAGAAAAAGAGGAAGGACACAAGGAAGGAAAGAAAAAAGGAAAAAAGAAAGGAAGGACAAGCAAAGATAATTCACAGGAAAGAGGAAAAAAGAAATTACCAGAAAGGAAACAAGAAGCATACCAGGAAGTAAGGGAAGGATCAAAGGAAGATCAACACTTTTAGACAAGAGAATAGGAAAGCCTGACAATGCAATCTTTTTTCATATTCTTAGATTTCTAGAAGCATTTTATGATGAAACATCAATGAAAGAATAAATGACGACAAAGAACAGAGATTCTCCAGCAGAGTTCAGTATTCCTGGCTTCCTATGCTAACTGCCTGGAAGCGCCGGCAGAAATGACATCCGCATGCTCCAAAATGTTAGGAAAGGTCTCCTAGTGTTGCAACGTTATTCTGCCTCAGACAGCTTTGTTTGAGTGCTACTGCAAGCAGAGGCTTTGGTTAAAAGCAAAGGAAGCAACATGTAGCAGCAGCACACAGAGCATAAGGGGCCCTTGCAAAACAAAGCTAGGTGTGTGAGAGGCGCGCAGAGGTCTGGCTCGTACGCCTACTTACTCAAAATTAGAGCAGCCAGGCAGTGTTTGTATTTGAATGAATTCAGGTTCAGACGTTCATTGACAACAAAAACCGGGAACGTTTGCGTTCTTCACGCCGTTATCCTTTACGCGGAGCTAGCCGGAGTGGACGTGTGGGTTAAATTACTCTCATGAGGTCTGTGCCGTGGCCTGAACCGTAGCTGGCCATCTTACTGTGGCTTTGGGGTCCAGTGAGGCGAGCTCTCTGGTTGGTTACAGGAGGTTTCAGGCTACTCCCTCTGCTGCTCGCGTCACAAGGCGTTACGGTCTTAGCAGTGCTTGCCGGCACCGCAGCACCTGTAAGTTAGTGAGGAGAAGCGCATCAGAAGAGCCACGGACGGCTGAATCTACGTCTGCTTGTTTTGGATCGGAACCAGGTGACGCCACACGTTACCGACCAGGTTTGGAGGCTTTATCAGGCGCAGATCTTTGGTTGGTCGGACGCAGTTTTAGGGCTTTCGCCCCATTTGTAGAGTCGCACCCAGAGGCTGGAGCGTCAGTATTGCTGGATTGCACAAGTTTATCTAGAAGGGTCAGTGAGAACAGAAAGATGAAGCTATATAACTCAGATGAAAATTATTATTACAAGGCAACGTAGAGTTCTCAATCTCGTATTAACGAGATGCATCGCTGTCTGTACAAAACAAAGCATTGCCCCTCCCCTACATGTTGCTTGGCACTGCTGGTCAGCTGGCTGAAAGAAGGCTTCTAAACCTTTCCCTTAAAAGAGAGACAATTGGCGGCTTAGAAAGGTTTTCTTTTGGAAAACACACAAACGATGCTTTCCACTCCCCGCCGTGTGATTGGCAACCATCACTCCTAATAAGAAGAGATTATTTTAAACTACAATTAACCACCTTGTGGCGTGTCGGTAAAGCTAGTGACTGCAGGCTAATATTTAGAACACATTTTATTTAGAAGCGCCTTTCAAAACACTCAAGGTAACTTTACAAATGAAGATAAAAACAATAAATCATCAATAAAAGTTAAAACATATAGCCTGACTAATCTACAAGCTAACAGCAGCAGACTTCCTACAAACATTCTTTTCAAGACTCAGTTTTCTAGATTTTTCCCCATCGACTCTTTAATGAGTTCATTGACATTTAAATCAAAACTACTTTTATCTATTTTCTTCTTTAAAATTACCAAACAGTGTTGAAGCTTCGAATACAGGAATGTAGTAAAGAGATTAACATTTTACTGTTTGAACAAATTTGGATCAATTCTAATCTAAAATATTTAGAGATATCTGGACGGGATTATCCTGGATTAAATACGGATCAATTAAATCACAGTTTTTGATCAGTGAAACCTTACATGCACAAAGCTGAAAGAAAAAAAGAAATCCTAAATATTTGCTTGGCATCTATACCAAACACAGTTAAAGAACCTCGTGTCTTGTTTAAACATCGGCAGTAAATGGCCAAAAAGAAGCGACCGGTACGTTGGCCTCGTTTTAACATTTTTTAATGTGTTTACCCCCGAGAGACTCAAAAAATATTAATCAATCAAGTGAAGGATTGGGAAATTATACCATAAAAGATCAAACTTTAATATAAAATCCATGTAAAAAGCTTTTAGATAATACTGTCATAATAACAATACAAAATAAAGCCTGGAACTCAAACCTTTTTCAAATGTCTGATTTTTATTTCCTAACTTATTAAGAGTTGGAAAATTATTGAACTTAATGCCTTGCTGTCATTCCCAGGGTTCCAACACAATCTTTAAATATAAACGGGTGAAAACCAGGAGGGCTGCCCCCTCTGGGTCGGAGCAATCTTGATGACCCGTTCACCAGAGATGGCAGGAGCAGCGAGAGATGGACAGACGGATCGGGGCTTCATCTGCAGCAATGCAGGCGCTGATCCGCTCTGTTGTGGTGAACAAAAAAAGAGCTGAGCTAAAAAAAAGCAACGCTCTGGATTTACTGGTCCGTCTACCGGTCTGGTAAAGGGACGTCTGGGTTTCCCTTCTGGGCCTGTTTGGGCCAATCTTGGATAAACCGAGGAAAATGGAAACTGTAAATCAAGTGATTGTTCTCTATTCTACGTTTCTGCACGGACATCTGTATCAGAATTTTACATTTTTTGTGCCAACACGTCATCTCCCTCAAGGTTTTGGTACCAGCCCATGCATAAATTTTACAATATGCTTCCATATTTACCCATTTTCTTCTTCTTTGACAGAGGCAAAGGTTCTCCCTTGGTCAAAGGATGCTTCTTTCCTTGTGTAGCCTTTGTGACAGGGTTGGCAGCTGGATGAAGAACAGAAAACAGACCATAATAAGTGATGAAGCACGCTGCCACAGGCTAAATGTCTCATTGATTCCTACAGGCAGCCCATTTTCAGCGATTATTACATCCAGGGTTAGACAATTGGACAATTTTAAACAAGTAACATGTCAATAAAGCCAATTTTAGTATAAATAGATTGGAAGCTGGTTAGAATGGAACTATTTTCTGTTAAATATGTGATTTTGAATCAGGAAAATTAAGCTTTTTAAGAAAAAGAAAAAGAAAGCATTTAAGAGCAGTTGATCAAATCAGGGGAAAATGCTCCAACTTAGATTCCAAGTTAGTCGACTGGTTTCAAGTGACCCATCAGCAGGGTTCTGGTGTCTAAAATCCACAAAACTGTGCTGGGTGCGTAAAAGGAAGCAAAGATCTTCAAAAACCAGAAGGTTATTACATTAATCACAAGCTTGTCTGGCAGTTCTCGTTCCCTTTTAACGCTTGCAATAAAACTTTAGTACGTTTGTTTTATTTATAAGCAGAGCAAAGGAAGCATACAGCCAGAGTACCTTTGAGCAGACCTGTACATCCACTGAGTTTTTCTGTGGATGAAGAGACGGCCGTTCTTGGACCCGGCGCGGCTTTCGGGAAGCCGACAGGAATGCCGCTCCGCTGAGGCCTCTGCAAGCCAGAGACGGGCAGCTTGGAGGCTAAAATCGGCCCAGGGGACAAACGGGTTTGGACAACGAACGGCCATCAAACACCAACACAGTCAACTGAAACGTCTACATTTAACTTTTACACATTTAGTCTCATGAAAACCACAAACATCAATGTTTTAGACCAACACAAAGTAATGTTTAGTTGCAAAGCAGAATAAGGACACATAGCTTTAAAATTTTCTTTGTAGAAATAACAAAAAAAAAACAATCCTGTGAATTTGTGTTCACTCCCCTTTACTCCGATTGCCATAAATAAAATCCAGTGCAGGCATTTCCTTCAGACTTCACATAATTAGTAAATAACTGTAATTTAATCTCAGCATAGATCCAGCTGTTCTCCAGCAGGTTTAGGTTTTAAATCCTTATCCCAACCTTTGGACATCCACCTTAACTGGGCAAATAAAGCTTTAATCAACTAAGGAACCAGGGTAACTCTGGAGGAGCCGTTTCTGTGGCTTTCTTTTTCATCTGGCTGCAAGGGAAATGTCCCTACGGGGACAATAGTAAAGTTATACTGATACAAGCAATCTATTAATGTAGAAATCCCATTTGCAGTATCATTCAAAGGTTCCCCAACATCCTGTATTAATGCTTATATGACGGTGAGCCTACATACACGTACCGTCCGTCTTATTCAGCTGATCCGCCTAACTTTCTCTTTGTTTTGGACGTTTTCTGTAAATTCTTCACTGCCTGGCACTACTCCATGTTTTATGTGTGAAACATTTTGGAAAAACATACATTATATTCTTTACACTTCACATTAATGCTGTACTTTGTGTTGGTCTTTTACATAAATATCCATTACGTTTATTACAGAATCACGTAAAAAAAAGTAAGCACTATTATTTCACATTAGACTGTCGATAACTGAAAATAGGAGAAATAAAAAAACGTGGAAAACAAAAGTATGTTTAAAAGATTTAAATCACTGCTCACCTAAAGATCGCAGGTTGTAAGAGCTCGATAATGAAGCTTTCTAAAATACACAAGAGCAGAGGATGTTAGCTGCCAGACGGAACAGATAAATCCATAAAGAACTACATTTATGTGAATCAATGAGTGAAAACATTAAAAGCAGCAAAACAGCTTTGCAAATTCGGAGGCTCCCTCGTGTCCTTACCCCCCGTTGTTCATCTGAGGCAGCGCTTTTCCCAGAATCCCCTTGGGGTCGGTGCCGTTTCCCCGGCAGGCCCGTCGCTGCGGTCGGCGGGAGGCTCAACAGCTGGGCGGCCGGTTTTGAAGGAGGCAGAAGGTGTTTAGGGGCAGATGGCGGGAGGAAAGTTTTACGGTCACAAACGATGCTGGACGGCGCCTTTTGAGGCGGCTTATTGGAGAGGTTTCCGTACAGTTTTCTCTGCGGCGCCAGGACCTGGCCCGCCTCTCGCTTGCTTTCAAAGGTGAACATTTTACAATTTGGCATCGGTGTAGAAGTGCTGGAGATCTCAGCCCTTAAATCTAAAGTCTCATCTAAATTAAATGTGTGAGTTTTGCTGGTTATTGAATCCAGACTTTCCTGGTTGGAGAGGTCAAAGACGTCGTCCGTCGCCTGCAGCCCCGACTGTGAACCATCCCTGCATTCACATCCACCGCTCGCAGCAGCTGGCTCTGAAGCCGGATGGGCTTCAGACGTCCTGCTCGGCCTTCCATCCGTCTTTGCGCCTGGCTCCGCCCCGGCGTCTGGCTCCGCCCCGGCGTCTGGCTCCGCCCCGGCGTCTGGCTCATTTCTTTGGAGCTTTGATGCGTGGTTTTCAGAGCACTCCTCTTTAAGTGTAGTGGTTAAATTTAGAGCATTGGGAGCGGAGGCGTTGCCCAAACAACTTTTCTGAGTGACGCTCGAGCTCATTTCTGACAAAGTTATCGTGGCATTTTGCTCTGAGGGAGGTTTACAGTCTGACGCGTCGATCCGGTGACCGAGGGAAGCAGGAGTTTTCCCTAAGGCACAACCGATTTGGATTTTGGGCCTTTGAAGAGGAACCTCATCAAAAGTAGCATCCTGCTCTATGGCGATGGTCCTTTCATTTTTACCAGAGCTGCTCTGATTTTTGACACAGGAAGCTTCAGTTTTCACGCTCTCACCCCCATCAGCCGTTGGAAGATCCAGCGTCTCGTTATTATGGCAGGAAACTGGAGCGCTGGCGTTATCGTCAGAGGCTGTAGCGGCCCGCTCGACAGTAAACTGGCCGTTGGAGACGTCTGATGTGGGGCTTTGCCGTGACTCCTTGCTGGTTGACTTGGTGCTACAGCTGGGCGGCAGCTCTGCAGTCTGTGCGTCCACAGAATGAGGCTTTCCTTTGGGTTCAGGTTCCAAACCAGGGATGGATCCGTCTGTGGTCCAGGAAGACAAGGTAGCAGACAGAGCAGATGCCTCATGGTTTATTTCACGAGTGACGTTGATAGCTTTGGTACAGAGAGAGTCTCCGTCTGGATTCTGATATTTCTCCACTTCTTGTCCACCGGTCTCTGATTCTGGGCTTTGTTGTGACCCGTCTCTGGAGACCGTTGTCTCCCCGCTGGTCTGCAGGACTGCCATCGCAGGTTCAGAATAAAACTCAGGGATGGACCCGTTTAAGCCAGAAGAAGAGATCTTACAAGAGGAGTTTAGGTCATGAGTGACATTTATAGCTCGGGCGTCGGCGTCTGAATTCTCAGACATCTCCACTTCTTGTCCACCGGTCTCTGATTCTGGGTTTTTTTGTGACCCGTCTCTGGAGACCGTTGTCTCCTTGCTGGTCTGCAGGACTTCCATCTCGGCGTCTACAGAACCGGGCTTTTCTCTGGGTTCAGAATAAAACTCAGGGATGGACCGGTTTATGTCAGAAGAAGAGATGTTACAGGAGGAGGTTAGGTCATGAGTGATATTTATAGCTTGGGCGCCGGCGTCTGAAGACCCGCTGTTTTCTAAAGTACGGCCCATGGTAACGTCCTGAGTTACGTCTAAGGATGCTTTAATTGCACACTGGGCAGAATTCACGCTTGTGACGGACAGCTCCTCGTTGGTGATGGTGTCCGATTTGGCGAGCTCGGTCAGGATTTGTTCACTGTGGTCAGAAGCAGCCCTGCTAGCTTTTAAGCGACCGGCGGGTGAAAGAACCGGTGTGAAGTCCACGGAGGACATCTGGTCAACTGGAGAAAGCTCCAAGTCCTGCGAAAGCTCAAGGAGAGTAATGTCTTGCAAGTAATTATCAATAAGCCCATGGGACGAAAGAGCGGTCTCAAAGTCACGATCCACCCTGACTTGACGGTCTGTGGACAGCGGCGGTAACTCTGATAGGCTGTTCTGATCTCCAGCCCTTGTCTGGAGGTGTGTCTTTTTACCGTAAGGGTGAGGTGATGCCGGTAGGCTATCAGGAAGGACTGAATCATTGGTAGTCAGCTGCATCCCTGAAAGATCGCAAAAGGTCATTTCTGGTAAGCATTCATCGTTGATCATGGAGAAATCCTCATCGCTGATTCGTCTCCTAGATTCTCCAGCTGATTTTTGACAGTTTGCAGCAGGAAAGCTGGGAGGAACTGAGAGATTGGGAGGCTTTGGATGTTTAAAAGGCTCTGGAGATGGACTTTTATTCCCGATATTTAGATATCTTAAGACGGGGGTTAGAGCAGACGGGAAACCAGTCAACCGTGACGCCACCTGACCCTCACTGCTTTTATTCTTCGGAACAGGAGTGGAAAAGACATGAGCGTCAAAAACATTCACATCGTTTCCCCCTGAGGGGATCCTCTTCATTCTGTTCAGTGTTGCATTTTCAAACTCAGACGAGTCGGCAGGATTAAGACGTCCAGGCGGAATATTTTCATCTGCCTGTGGATCCTCTTGGATGTATGAAGCGTGAGTTGTTGTGTTATTGGCCATGAGAGAATGACTCTGGTTTTGCTTTAATAAAAACTAAAACAGGACTTTCTTCTTCTTAAATAGCAGGGCCCCAACACTATAAATGCTTTAACCACCGTTTCTTCAAGGTCTTCTCAGACTTTAAAAGCAGGCAGTCTGGGGACAGAAAAAGAAAATCCATCACAAACGTTCCTGCAAACATTTTAATCACAATTTCACATTTAAATGAATAGAAGAATGACTGTTTTCGCTGATGATTAAGTAACTTTCTACTCTTTCATTGGTATTAAACCCAGCTAGCATTTATATATTTACAATCAAATGTCAAAGGACTACATGTAGCCCTATATTGGAGCTGGTTGAACATTTAATTTGTTGTCTGTATTTAAATATAAATACATCTTTTGTCTGAACAATCAGCCAAAAAAAAGCAAAGAACTGCCTAGAAAACATTTTGTAGGCTGTGATATTTCAGGTGCCATATAACTCATCCGGCCACACTTAAGGACTTCCATTGTCCTTTTATGCCAATAGATGACGGAGAGTCTAATAAGTCTAAGGAGAGAACTGATTAAAGAGAAGAAAGCAAAATCTGGATTGGTCACAGTCAATTTTAGACATCTTAGTCTCAACATCTCTACTGTGCAGCCCTAACAGTGAACAATTACTTGTTGGTGAAGATTCTTGGTCATCTAGGTCATGATCAATCCAAAAGGTTAAAAAATAAAACAAATGGACTTTTATTCTGAAGCTGAAGACGTTTTGCTTCCCATCCAAGAAGCTTTCTCAATTCAAAATGTCTGTAGTGCTTTTTGGATGGGAAGCGAAACGTCTTCAGCTTCAGAATAGAAATCCAGTTTTATTTTTCAACCTTTTTTGGATTGAGGAATTACTTCTAACCAGCAATAGTTTTCAATGCAAGAAACTCTGATGTCAACATTTTTAATTGGCTCTTTCCTCTTTAGAGGCTGAGGAGCAGATTGATTTAACACCATTGTATGCAAGTCACATGAAATGCCTGCAGCATCAGACGTGTAGAGGTACAGAGGCAGAAAGAAACTGCTGCTCAGCCATCTCCCTTAGTCCTACTACACACCCCTACCTAACAAAAAAATAATCTAAATTTATATTCACCATAAAAACCTGGTAGACTTAAAAACATGCATCTTACAATAAGGGGAGTGGAAAATCTGCCATTGGATGTCCTGGTTTTTAAATACCAGTATTGGCCATGGAAAACCCCCATAATCCCCTGCAGGAGTCATTATGGTTTGGGTGTGGAATGAAGACCAAACTTTAAAATTTGTGGGCAAACTAGTTTATCCGCTTAGCTACAGACACTCCATAACGCTCTATGGGGCTGTTCTCATTGCATGTGGTCTCAGAAAAAATTAAAATAAAACTTCCAAGATTAGGCTTAATTGATTAGTATATTTTAATCTGTCCTATAGGTCTAGTCTATAAAACAGACTCTTGTTTTCCCTTTTTCCATATATTTAACTAAACCTGGAGAAAACAAATTGAATTCCATTCACCTAAAAAAAAACATTAATGAGAGCTTTACATAAACTCAGTTACAGAGACCAGGGCTACTTTGCAATAAACATTATGTACCGTAATACAGAACATCAGGCGCACCATGACAAAAACACCCAATTGAACAGTGAACTCGTCGCCCTTCTTTTCCAGTCAGTCAAATCACTCATGAAGACGAACTCAAGAGTTTGAACACAATACAAATAAATTTACAAAAGCATCACACGCGTATTAACTCAACGTTAACGAAAATGCTGAAAATTAGCAAATCGTTCGCTGCTGCTCGGTAAATGTGTCTCGTTGAGGGGAAAATGTGCTAAAGACAGCTTACCTGGGAGAAGGGTGCTCTTTTTTTCTGCTGCAGAAAGTATTTTAACAGACGCTGTTTAGTTTTAGGGATCCAAACGGAAACGTTAAACCACTTTAATTTCGATCAGAATGTCAAAAATCCACGAAATCAACACAGGCGTTACAACGCCAAACTAGTTTGAAACGGTCAGTTTCGTCTCACTGGATGATTTCAACCAATCACAGCCCGGGGCGTCTTCTTCTTCGTGTGAGCTTAATATTCGACAGAGCGATCTATCGCCACCTACTGTCTGAGCTGTTTCCTAAAAATGAGGATTTAAAAAAAAAATTAACCGACAGCTCGTTTTTGTGAAAGCGCATTGCATTAACCAACAGAAAAATATTGACACTTTATCTCATAGGATCACGCAAATATTTGATAAAGTGTTTATTTTCTAAATAAAATAAAATAAAAACCTACATTTCTTTGTTACCCTTTATTCAATGCCTGTTCCACACCTTACTTTAACCACTAATATGAGTAATAATGATAATCTATCTATCTATCTATCTATCTATCTATCTATCTATCTATCTATCTATCTATCTATCTATCTATCTATCTATCTGAATCTAATAGCTTAGGTAACGTTACTAAAATGAAATTATATGATGTGGTTCAATATATTGAGGCAATTTATGCACACTGGGTTTTTTAATGGTTATGCTCTTATTTTGATTTGTATTTAAGGTTAATTTTTTTCTCCTGGTGATCAACATTACTTAAAAAGGAAAAACATTCTTGAAATATTAAAATGATTTCAACTTTAGCATTTAATTCACAAGGAATTAAATGCTAAAGTTGCTAATACTAATACATGCTAATACTGATTAGATCTGCTTCTCCTCATTAGTATAGTGGTGAGTATCCCCGCCTGTCACGCGGGAGACCGGGGTTCGATTCCCCGACGGGGAGTGATACTTTGCAGGGAGTGTTGGCCTAGTGGTTAGAGCAGCGCGCTTGCACTCAGAGAAGGATGCAAGTACCCGGTTCGATCCCCAGCGCCTGCACTCTGGGTCCCTGAGCAAGACCCTTAACCCCAGATTGCTCCCCGGGCGCCACACATGGCAGCCCACTGCTCCCCAAGGGTGATGGGTTAAAAGCAGAGAACAAATTTCGTTGTAATGTATGTTTCAATGACAATAAAGATGATATTATTATTATTACTATTACTGTAATAATATTCATCTTTATTTCTATTGCAACACCCATTCCAATGAATTTCTCTCTTGCATTTAACCCAAACTATTAGGGAGCAGAGGGCTGCCACTGTGCGACCCCCAGGGAGCATTCTGGGGCTGACGGTCTTGCTCATGGACCCATAGTGGCAGTCTGTGAGGTTTGAACCAGGTACTTGCAGCCTTCTCAGAGCACAAGTACACTGCACGAACCACTAGACCACCACTCCCCTTTTCAAGGTAAATTTGCTCATGTCATGAATCGTACCTGTATCTATTCTAACAAACCAATGGTTAACCAGCTCTTAATAAGGATGTCTAATAACAAGATGCATCATATGCTATAATTGTGGCCTGATGTGATCCATTAACTTGCAATCAGTGTTTTCTTTTGCCAAAAACCGACACTGTTAATTGAGCAGAATATTGCACTCTCCCATTTAACTAGTTCAATATTTTAGACTTTTGAGATCAGGGCAGATTTAAACGCTAAAAAGTAGCGCAGAAAATGACAGTTTGCATGAAAGAGACTTCATCTCTTTATTCAGATATGCTTTATTGTAAAAGCTAAATAGCATAAAAAGTAGGCAGGATAAAAAATCTCATCACTACTTTCAGTGTGAAAAACACAAAAACGGAGCTACATTTAAAATATAATAAGCTATTCACAGAAAGCAATACAATTATTATTTCTTTCACTCTTTGGGAGTTTTCTTCAGCTTGGTCCTGAGTTCAGACATAAGTGGATTTCCAAATCTGTGGAGACATAAACAGAAAACAGAAAATAGGAATAGTTCCTGATGTTTTGAGTTTACTGAAAATAAGCAACTTTAGGATTTTGTTTGAGCATTTTGTCGCTTACCCTGGTTGTCCCGGGGGCATCCATTTAGGTCTCTGTGGTGCTTCATCCTTTTTGCCAGCGTCACTCTTCTCTTCCTCTTCCTTTTTCTCCCCAGATTCCTTTTGATTTAGCATAAAATCACATTTAACAATCCCCAGGATAAACATAAATAGCAACGTGCTGATTGATGCAATACCTGTGATTGTGTTTCCTGGTTATTGTCGTCTTTTAGGACCCGCTGTGTCTTCTTTAAAACGGGAAAACCACCTCCAAGACCTGATTCCAAACATTTATATATAAATAAAGTACTCAAAAATGATGAATGAAGAAATGTACTGATGTGCTGCAGAGAAAACAGGCCTACCAGGCAGTTTGATCCCAATCCCCACGCCGCCTAAAGGCACACCGGCAGGAACTTTACCAGGCACACGCGGTGAGGGAGTCGGATCCACAGAGGGCATGTGAATTAAGGAGCGGGGGTCTGTGGGTGGTCTCACACGAGGGTTTTTCACAGCAATGCGAGACCTTTGCACCGCAAAATCGAGCATGGGGCCATCGACCTGCAATGACAAAATCGTCTCACTCTGGACCTGATCTGCACTCCAAGAAAACGGTGATGCTTTTGATTTGATCTGAAACCTTACCTCACGTCGATCTCCTTCCACCTCAGTCCTGCGTGGACTAGAAAACGATTTGATGAGGTCTTCTGACCATCTGTGCTCTGGTGCATCCAGGGAGAATTGCTGCTTCTCAGATTCAATCTGAAGTTCACCCCCAGAAGGTGATGCTTTCGAAACAGTTCCCTCCTCTGACAAAGGCTCTACGTTCTCTGTTTGCTGTCCTGGTTCAGGGAGGCGCATTTCATCAGACACGGTTGCTTCGAGAACCTCGTCGTCTGCTTTTATTGTCTGTGACGTAACATCTGCTTCTTCATTGTCCTCACATGCTGCGTCTGTCTCAGCTTCCCTCTCTGGTTTTGTTTCTTCCGGCTTTTCTTGAGATGTACCCCATTCCTGATTTGGATGTCTTGCTTCTGGTGATAAAACCCCTGAATCCGACCAGGACCTGATCTCACTGGACACTCCCTCTTCTCTCTGGAAAGACTGAGCAGTTTCAACCATTTCCTCGACCAAAGCAGATTCAGAGTCTTCTGAATTTGTCGCAGCAGTCAGCATGTCATTTACGTTGGCATGTTTTAGCCGAGTCTCACTGAAAGATTGGTCCAAAAATCCAGACTCCGGAGTTGTCGAGGACGTTCCTGTCTCAGGTGCTGATTCAGGTTCTTCTGAATTTGCCTCCATTACTTCCTCTTTCTTCTTCTCTGACGACGTTTTGCCCAATTCCTCATCAAACAGGTCCTTTTGTAGCGCTCGCTCAGACAGGTCTTCTTCTGTAATCCTATCAGCGTCCTTTGACATTGCTGTCTCTATCCACAAATCAAGGGTTTCCTCATCAATCACATCCTGATGTTCTCCAGCTGGACTTTCTGAGCATATCTCAGCTGGTTGCGGCTCTTCTTTCGTTTCCTCCGCTGAGATCACGGGAAAGCCTTCCGGCGTGGCCGTCTTTGATTCATCAGCTGTTCCTGTGTCTGTTGTTATCTCTGTCTCAGTCATCTGAGGTGCCCTGAGTGGAGCCTGATTGTTCGTCTCAAGATGTTGAGATAGTTCAGATTGTCCTGTGATCAGATCAGCTGCCGTTCCCGCTAACTGGAGGGCTGTAATCTCGGTAAAGTTCAGAATGTCATGGTCCGGTTCTCCTTCATCAGTGCACCCTCGTTCTTCAGAGTCAAACCCCGTCTGCAGAAGTTCAACGCCACTTTCATCGAATAATTTAGGCTTGAGCTCTATGGAGCGTTTCAAGTTGTCACGGTCATCCTGTAAACAAAAAGATCGCACAATTTCTGGACTGAGGCTCATCTCTGTCATCTTTTCTTCTTTACCGCTGAGGGATTCGGGAGTTTCACCTGCGAAATCAACCCCCTCATCAGCTGCTAGAACGTCTCTCCTCTCACAGCCATCTTCTGCAGCTTCTTCGGACAGCCCGGTCATTTCAAATTCAACTCTTTGGTCGTCGTCCTGCAGGTCAGTCTCATCTGCTGAGTACGTCTCAAAGTCCTCGTCCGATTGTTGGATCTCCGTCTTCATCGAGATGTTCAGTAGTTCGGCCTTTTCGTCCTCAGAAGAATGTTGTGATTCCAGATTTATGTCGTCACTTTTTGGCTCCTCTGGATCTTCAACGAACCGTAGTGCTGCAGTCTGCTCCTTCGCAACCAAATCCAACCCGTTCTCGCTATCGTCTTGTCCTGTCGGTAAACATTCACCTCCTCTTGCGTCGCTGCTTTTAAAGACCTCCACCTCTTCTGGTAAGTGAATGGTCTGAACTTCCTCCGAATTTCCCCCCTCTAAGAACCTTTGTGTGGTATTTTCATCTGACTCGAGCTCATTGTTGTGCTCAGGAACTGCCTCTGGAGTTTCCTCGCACGCTTCAGAGTCGAGCTCGTGAGACAGGGCAGCCTGGCCTTCGATTAGCCCCGGGGGAATATTGTTAAAGCGTCTGTTTATTTCCTGTGCAGACTCGCCTTCACCTTTTACAGCAACTGGAGCGGTTGTGCAAACTCTTTCCATGCAGCTCTCTTTGTCGGTGACCTCACTGGAGAGCCCTTCTTCTTCTGCCATCTCAGAATCAACGTCTGCAGAAATTTCTTCCCTGGTCACGTCTTTCTCTGTGTCAGTTTGCATCATGGTGGCCAGCAAATCTTCTTCTTCAGATGTAAATCCGGTCGTGTCTGGCTCTGTGTTTTGCACATCCTCTTCATTGCTTGTGAGACTTTGAGATGAAACATTTTCCTCATCTTTGATTGGCCCTCTGCTCTTGTCCTTTTTTGACTCTTCGTCCATTGTCTGATAGCTTGCAGGCACATTTGGATCTTCTTCTTCAAAGACAGTCATTTGAATGTTTTCATCAGTTAGCTTATCCTCTGAGAAATCTTTGCAGACAGGAAGCTGATTTTCTATGTCTTTTACTTTCTCATTTGAGCCGTTTTCATTTTCAGAGATCCATGGTAATGTATCTTCACTTACATTATTATTTCTCAGTATCACTGCAGAAGCTTCACAATGGTTGTTTCCTGTTAGGTCAAACTGTTCCTCTCCTCTGCCATGATCCATTTCACTGCTTGTAACACTTTGGTTTAAGACATTTTCTTCTTGTCGGTCATCTTCATCTTCTCTGCTGCTCTCTTTCTGCTCTGGCTCTTCTTGTGTTGCAGACTCAGTGGGCTCTTCCTCATCAATGGCAGCAACCTGGACGCTCTCATCCTCGGCCACACCTGACAGCTCTCTGCAGACAAGGTGCTGAGTTTCTGCTTGTGTTTCCTCCTCTGAGTTTTCATCTTCACCGATGTTATTATCTTCCAGCATCTCTGCAGCAGCGTCACCTTCTCCTTGTTCTCCCGTCTCTCCATTGCTGTCCTCCTCTTCAATAACAGTGAGCTGTTTCACTTCACTTTCTTCCTCAATTTCTTCTTCCTGGATTTCACTGCTCTCTTCCTCCAACTCTTCTTTGGCTTCGTCTACTTCTGGAAACTCATCCAGCCTCACTGTGCTCACAGGTTCTTCCCCAGATGCAGCTTCTTCACCTTTTTTCTCCATCTCTCCACATATTGCCTCATTTTGTGTGTTTTCTGATTCAACAGTAGCTTCATCGTCTTTGTTTTCAACCCCTTCTCGTCCTACACAAGTGTGCACATTTTGAATTTCACCTTTCTCTAGTCCTAGTTGAGGTACTGTCGTGGGTTCAGTGATCAGCTGCTCTGCACGGTTGTTTCCTGTTAGGCCAAACCGTTCCTCTCCTCTGCCATGATCCATTTCATCCATTGTAACACTTTGGTTTAAGATATTTTCCTCTTGTTGATCATCTTCATCTGCTCTGCTGCTCTCTTTCTGCTCTGGCTCTTCTTGTGTTGCAGACTCAGTGGGCTCTTCCTCATCAATGGCAGCAACCTGGACGCTCTCATCCTCGGCCACACCTGACAGCTCTCTGCAGACAAGGTGCTGAGTTTCTGCTTGTTGTGTTCCCTCCTCTGAGTTTTCATCTTCACCGATGTTATTATCTTCCAGCATCTCTGCAGCAGCCTCACCTTCTCCTTGTTCTCCCGTCTCTCCATTGCTGTCCTCCTCTTCAATAACAGTGAGCTGTTTCACTTCACTTTCTTCCTCATAGTCTTCACCATCTACTTCCTGGATTTCACTGCTCTCTTCCTCCAACTCTTCTTTGGCTTCGTCTACTTCTGGAAACTCATCCAGCCTCACTGTGCTCACAGGTTCTTCCCCAGATGCAGCTTCTTCACCTCTTACCTCCACCTCGTCACATATTGCCTCATTTTGTGTGTTTTCTGATTCAACAGTAGCTTCATCTTCTTTGTTTTCAACCACTTCTCCTCCTGCACAAGTGTGCACATTTTGAATTTCACCTTTCTCTAGTACTAGTTGAGGTACTGTCGTGGGTTCAGTGATCAGCTGCTCTGCACGGTTGTTTCCTGTTAGGCCAAACCGTTCCTCTCCTCTGCCATGATGCATTTCACTGCTTGTAACACTTTGGTTTAAGATATTTTCCTCTTGTTGATCATCTTCATCTGCTCTGCTGCTCTCTTTCTGCTCTGGCTCTTCTTGTGTTGCAGACTCAGTGGGCTCTTCCTCATCAATGGCAGCAACCTGGACGCTCTCTTCCTCGGCCACACCTGACAGCTCTCTGCAGACAAGGTGCTGAGTTTCTACTTGTTGTGTTCCCTCCTCTGAGTTTTCATTTTCAGAGCTCAGCTGTGATGGATCTTCACATATGTTTGCATCTGCCGACATCATTGTAGAGGCTTTATTTTCCCTTTGTTCTTCTATCTCCACCTTGCTTTCCTCTTCATCTGTTGAGGCACACTCTTTTTGCTTGCCCTCTTCCTCCAGGCCTTCTTCATTTTCTTCTAGATCATCTTCCTGAGTTTCCGTCAAGGCTTCCACTGCTTCTCGACACTCATCCAGTCTCACTGCGCTCACATGCTCCTCCTCTTCAACGCTCGAGTCCTTCCCGTCACTCACTCCCTCCTTTAATTGCATATGTCCAGATCCATCAGTTGCATCTCCTTTGTTGTTTTCAGGCGTCTTACTGTCCTCACAAGTGTCACACGTTTCGATCTCAGTTTTCTCTTGTTCGTCTTGACGTGACTTTGCACCTTCTGTGACCAGCTGCCCTGCGTTGTCATTTCCTGTTAGACTGAATAGTTCCTCTCTAATGTTCTCTTCGTTCTCATGGTCTTCTTTGGGCTTCACGGTGACATCTGTGCTGCAGTGCTCCCAGGCAACAACTGCTGAGGACGACTGAAGAAGTGAAACTGTCGTAAGAGACGGGTCCTCCCTTGCTTCATCTCCACCCGCGTCGGCTCCTGTTTGGCCGGAGCCAGAAGGTTCGCCGTCGACTCTGGATTCTTGTGAGGAGTTTGGGTCGTTGCCGGCTGTTTCAGCTGGTTGTGGCCTTAGCAATCTGCTCACAGCTTCAGTTATGTAACACTGGGGAAGAGATGGGGAAAGTGTTACTTATCTAAACAAATCTGTTGTGCAGGATTCGATGCAGTTAAATCATGAGCTGTCATAGTTAAACACAGAGCGATAAGAGGGCACTTAGTTCCACTTTTATAAATTTTACCATTACAATACACAAGGCTATTCACACAATAGCGTCCCTGCAGCTTCTCAGGCAGATTGTTTAAGGCCCTTTCCTGTTTTAGAACAACGGTACCTCCCCACACAAAGCAAGACTCATAAATGGGTGAATGTGGAAGAGGTGACCTTCACTGATTCCTAAATTTGATAACTCAGATCTCGCTCATGTAAGATTGAGGAGGTGCTGGCAAAATACGTGCATACTGTCCTGATGGATGTGCAAAACACGTTTTACAGTAGCCTGCTTCTAGGCATAACAAGACTCTTAAACTGAGAGGATGAACCAGGGTATAGTTTATTCATAAACAGCTCAAGGAACCAGGTTTAAATGAAACCTTTAAGCATTTCAGCCAAAGGAGCGTGCACCCAGTTTCAACACGTACTAAGATTTGAAAAAGTTACAGTTAAATAAAACGGCTAAATATTTCCATCACACTGTGCCAAAGGTTAGAAGTTCTTTTAATGAGATGTCAGAGAAGGAACCGGATCGGCCGGGTTTTCTCTGGTTGTAGAGTAGGGCAGAGCTCCCGCTATCCCACAGCATTTTGCTGCGCACTGCCCATCAGCATCACTTGCAAGGAAGAAATAAATGTTTATTTGAAAATATTTCAAGTTCTGAAAAAAAACAAATAGTTAAGGTGCAGAAACACTCACTATCATAACACTATTTTAAACTGCAGCTAAGAGGCATGTGTGTTAAGCGGTGGACTGCAGGCTGGACACCTGGGCAGACAGCCAGGCTAGTTAATCAGCTCATATCAGCGCCTTATATTCCCACGTTTACTGTTTAAAGAGCAAAACAGCAAAAAGTTTCATTATTCTCAACAATAATAATGAACAACACATGTTACAGATAACATTACTATGGTTAGAATAATGAATATAGTCAACTATTTTAGATGCCAGAGTAATAATTACAACATTTCTGTTAAAACAAAATAATTCGATTATTTGTTGTGCATTTAACTTTTTTTGCATAATTGTCATTAAAGCGCGGTAACTTTTGTTCAAAGTTAGCACACTGTCAGAATCTCAAACAGTCCATGCCTAATTAAATCTTAATAATCTGAATTTAAAAAATAAATAAGTAAAATCTAAATAATACTAAATATAACTATTTATTTGTATATAATGATTCCTGAAGAACTAGTAGCTGAAAAGATTATTAAGTGAAGAATGGTTGTTGTAGTCCTGTGCATAGTGGCGCCCCCAAGTGGCGGATGCAATGATGCTTGTTTTTTAAATATATGACCTTCAGAAATTGTTCATGTGCAGAAAATATTTATTTTAGGCCTGATATGTCTTCATTAATCCTTCACCTACCCTCTCTGTTCATTTTCATGCACCCACTGCATGCTGTCATGATGTAAAACAAGGAATGGACTGATAATGTTTACGTGTGTCTCTGTAGACATGACAGTGGTTCCTGCCTTGAGCTTATCAGCCACTAAGTCCCTGAATCCTTTATGGGTCACAGTCAACTGGCTTAAGAAACAAAGAAACAATCTTTGGAAAATGTTCAGACAAATTGAGTGAAAAATCAGCCAAAATCCAAAGGAAATTGATGAAAGAAAAATCTATGGTTACCACCAAAAAAGTCTGGACACTTAGAAATAAAGTACATAGAAAGTGTTTTGGAAACATTTCTAAAACAAGACATTTATTGATTGTGTATTGCTTTGTAAAAACAGCTTTTTTTTTATATAACTTCCATCTATCTATTTTCAGTTCCTGCTTATCCTTGCAGGATCGTGAGGTTTTTCCTTTAGTCCTTTGTCTAATACGGGAGACAATTTCTGCCATATGTAAAAATATGAGATTCTATTTAATTAATAATAAGATATTTATGTCAACATTATAAAACAGTATTTAACATTTTGAGATATGAGATTATGAAACAGTTAAGTTTGGGGTGTGAAAAAAATCTCGTATTATAAGATCTTTCACTTTTAAATCTCCATGAAACTTATTTTCAAAATGAAGATTGCCTCGCAGAGCCGTGGGACTTTGGTTTTTAGTTCCGGATATGAAAAAGAGGGATTTTAATTTGCAACCCTGTTGAATCTAAGTTTGAGAGTCTTGTTTTGAAGTTAGAAAGGAGATAGGTCTTGCTCTGCTGCATTGTTTTGACACAATCTGTTTGGAAGACTCTGCTCACAAAATCACAGAAGACGGCCTCACCGCTTTTGAGGTGGATTTGGGTTTTCAAGCAGAAAATAAATGACGATGAAGTCTGAAAATACAGCAACTAGCCAAACATTATCTGCTTATGAGGCAAAAGTTGGTGTCGGGACAATATTAAAGAGCCAAAGTACAGTTTTTCTTATATTGAGACAGGACTGCATTCAATCGTGTCTAGTTCAAAATGTGACATTGTGTCTACATTGACCAAACCAGAGCTGGGTAATTCTACACATAACAGAGATTAACTAAAATACTTTACTAAAATTAAAGCATTATTCTATTTGTGAAAACACAATAGGAAGCATTTTCTATAGTTTTCTGGGATTTGGGAATGTCTTTCTGCTTCTGCCTTGGGCCGGCTTCTAAGCAGAGCCGGCCCCTGGTTAGGGCCCCCAAACCATCAGGAGACTCCCATGAATGCTTGCCTTTTAGACCAGATGATAGATATAAAATTTATATATTTATTCATTGAGAATGAGAATACTGTTACATTTTATCGGACAGTTTCAGCAAAGGTAAATTAAAATATTTGGTAGGGGTGTCCCAATACCAGTTTTTTCCAGAGTACAAGTATAAGTACTTCAGTTTAGATACTTGCCGATTCCAAGTACCAATACTGAGTACTAATAAATTGGTACTTATATATCACAAATAACTCAACAATATCATTGACCACTGAAAACAACTGGACATCAAGGGCGATGAATTCAGTTAGAGCTTCTGTTATCTTCTCACTTTCTTTTTCTTTTGGATGGTCAGCAATCGACCTCCTGGTGTATAGCACCACTACCTGGTATAGAGTGGCACCTAGCCTTTGAGTTGCAGCGTAGGCCAGGAGGAAAATTGATATCAGTTCACAGACACCACTAAAATTTTGAATTGTTTAAAAAATCAAATTTAGGATTTAAAGGAACTGGCAAGTTTACATTGTAAAAGTGAAAAGAACTATCTTCATTGTTTTATGGTTGTGTCAACACAGTTACAATCTGATGTTATGAGTTTCATCTTCTCTTTGTGTCTGAGCTGGATTTGTTCACAGATACATCTCAGCAAATAACAACCAGTTAGTTGGGACTGCTTTTAAGATGAGTGCATTAAACCTGGTCCCCTCTTCCAGATTCCACTAAATCTGCATTGAAACGCTGTTAGTGGTGGTGATGATCTTAGCAGAGGGACTCCCAAATTAAATTCTGGTTAAGTCTCCATTACACATAGGGCCTAACCTCACAACAAAAAGGGAAGAAAAAAAGTAAGTAAAATTTTCTTGAAATTAGCACATTTGTCCTTCATTTCAGCAGGCAAGTTTAAACGATCTGCCAATGGAATAAGATTTTTGCACAACTCATCTCCGTCATCTTACTCTAAGCGCAGTATATCTAAATATCTTATTTTAGGAATCAAAATACTCCTTCCATTGGCAGATAATAATATTTGCCTGCTCAAATCAAGGACAAAAACACTCGGTTCAAGAACATTTTACTTACTTTTAGTTCCCTTTTTGGTGTGCTGTAAACATGCATAAAACTTTAAAGTAGCTATAAGTAATACTGACACCTTGTGGCTCAAATCGGTACAACAGTCTGCCAATCACAACAATCTAATATGCCGTTTTTAAACGGTATGTTGCTGTTGTGAATTTTTATTTACCCAGGATAGGTATATGTTGTATTCTCTTCTATTACTGATCTGCTTCTCTTACTGGCTTCCATGCCTGCAGGCTGCTGCTCTTTTGCCAAGATAAAATACCAAATGCTGCGCTCTGTGTTGAGGACCCTGGGAACTCACATGACTGGCTCAGAAACCAGGAAGTAAACACGGGCTGCACTCTGAACCAAAGTAATTTTGGACCATATCTCACACACACACACACACACACACACACACACACACACACACACACACACACACACACACACACACACACACACACACACACACACACACACATATATATATATATACACTACCGTTCAAAAGTTTGGGGTCACATTGAAATGTCCTTATTTTTGAAAAAAAAAAAGCACTGTACTTTTCAATGAAGATAACTTTAAACTAGTCTTAACTTTAAAGAAATACACTCTATACATTGCTAATGTGGTAAATTACTATTCTAGCTGCAAATGTCTGGTTTTTGGTGCAATATCTACATAGGTGTATAGATATTTCCAGCAACTATCACTCCAGTGTTCTAATGGTACAATATGTTTGCTCATTGGCTCAGAAGGCTAATTGATGATTAGAAAACCCTTGTGCAATCATGTTCACACATCTGAAAACAGTTTAGCTCGTTACAGAAGCTACAAAACTGACCTTCCTTTGAGCAGATTGAGTTTCTGGAGCATCACATTTGTGGGGCTCAAAATGGCCAGAAAAAGAGAACTTTCATCTGAAACTCGACAGTCTACTCTTGTTCTTAGAAATGAAGGCTATTCCATGCGAGACATTGCTAAGAAATCGAAGTTTTCCTACAACGGTGTGTACTACTCCCTTCAGAGGACAGCACAAACAGGCTCTGGCCAGAGTAGAAAAAGAAGTGGGAGGCCGCGTTGCACAACTGAGCAAGAAGATAAGTACATTAGAATCTCTAGTTTGAGAAACACACGCCTCACAGGTCCCCAACTGGCATCTTCATTAAATAGTACCCGCAAAACACCAGTGTCAACATCTACAGTGAAGAGGCGGCTGCGGGATTCTGGGCTTCACGGCAGAGTGGCAAAGAAAAAGTCATATCTGAGACTGGCCAATAAAAGAAAAAGATTAAGATGGGCAAAAGAACACAGACATTGGACAGAGGAAGACTGGAAAAAAGTGTTGTGGACGGATGAATCCAAGTTTGAGGTGTTTGGATCACAAAGAAGAACGCTTGTGAGACGCAGAACAAATGAAAAGATGCTGGAAGAATGCCTGACGCCATCTGTTAAGCATGGTGGAGGTAATGTGATGGTCTGGGGATGCTTTGGTGCTGGTAAGGTGGGAGATTTGTACAGGGTAAAAGGGATTCTGAATAAGGAAGGCTATCACTCCATTTTGCAACGCCATGCCATACCCAGTGGACAGCGCTTTATTGGAGCCAATTTCATCCTACATCAGGACAATGACCCTAAACACACCTCCAAATAGACCCCTTGCATCTGACGTCACTGTCACGTGATCGGGAGTGCGCGCCGCCATCTTGGTGGGCAGGCTAGCGTGACTACCCACCACTGCACTGGCCCAGTTAGCTTATTACTCGCATGGCCGGCGGAGCGTATACAAAAGACTATTCAATATGGTGCAAACCTGTTGCGTTGTTGGTTGCGGGAATCGTGCTGGGAGGGACAAAAAGTCTTTCTATAGGTTGCCTACCATAATAGACCGGCAGTGTGCTAAGACACTTGAGTTTTCAAGGCGCAGGCGGCGTGTTTGGCTGACACGAATTTCACGTGCTGATCTGGAGAACGTGAACATCAACAATGCACGCGTGTGCAGCGATCACTTTGTAAAAGGTAAGGTGCTGATTCATCAATGGATATGTTGATTGTAAATTAAATTAATGGAACGGCCTAGTAGCATGAGGAGTACTTAGTTAGATAGACTGGTAGGCATGTGGCGTTGCTAACTCCTACAGTGTTTTCACGGCTAAAAAAAGCCGGGCATACACTGTACGAGTTTTTCAGTCATGGTACTTATACACACTTATAACATCTCAAACTGTGCCACGGAACCGCGGGGTTTAAAAGTTCACCGCTCACGATCTGTGCGGCGCGACGCTCGGACGCGGCCGGACTGTACACACTGTAAGTCGTGCCCCCTCTGGGACCGCTCGCTGTGGTGGCAGAGGCAGGGGAGCGACGGTGGGTGAACAGGGACCCAGAGCAGGGGGTAGAGCCCAGCTCACGCACCGCACCGGCGGCCGCGCGGCACGGCAGGTCGCCAGGCCCGCCCCGCGAGCGGAGGCATGCCGAAACAGGCGGCAGCACAACTGCTACATCATTCAGGTAACAAACAGACAGTTCACGTATCCATACGGCAGTGAACTGTTTGTGCGCTTCCAAACTCTTGTACGCCTTCATCTGATCGCCACTGTACGTTGGGGTGGGTGACAACACAAGGTAGTTCACCAGATCCGCGTAGCAAACTGATGGCCAATCATCGGGATTGCTAGAAAAATCCTTATCAGGAAGAGCCAAAGGGTCCGCATTACCGATCCTTGCACATTTAGCGAAGTAAGCTGCCTTATCAGAAGGCTGTAACTCATCCACGTAAGACTTTGATTGCATGTTGGCGCGTTGTGTAGACAATGGCATGCCAACCAATATGGCCGCCACGCAAGGGGTTCTGGGTAACGGAGTCACGTGGTTGCAAGGGGTCTATTGTGCAAGAACTATTTAGAGCAGAAGCAGGCAGTTGGTATTCTATCGGTAATGGAGTGGCCAGCGCAGTCACCAGATCTGAACCCCATTGAGCTGTTGTGGGAGCAGCTTGACCGTATGGTACGCAAGAAGTGCCCATCCAACCAATCCAACTTGTGGGAGCTGCTTCTGGAAGCGTGGGGTGCAATTTCTCCAGATTACCTCAACAAATTAACAGCTAGAATGCCAAAGGTCTGCAATGCTGTAATTGCTGCAAATGGAGGATTCTTTGACGAAAGCAAAGTTTGATGTAAAAAAAATCTTATTTCAAATACAAATCATTATTTCTAACCTTGTCAATGTCTTGACTCTATTTTCTATTCATTTCACAACGTATGGTGGTGAATAAGTGTGACTTTTCATGGAAAACACAAAATTGTTTGGGTGACCCCAAACTTTTGAACGGTAGTGTGTGTATATATATATATATATATATATATATATATATATATATATATATATCTATATATATATATATATATATATATATATATATATATATATCTATATATATATATATATATATATATATATATATGACCTGGACACACCTGTAAGTCATTGCTTTCACATCATATCTCATAATTAGCATAACATCCTAATTAGATATGTAGGTGATTATCATGAGATTTTGGGGCGACTGTGGCTTGATGGTTGAGTAGTTGTCTGGCAATCAGAAGGTTGTGGGTTCGATTCCAGCTTCCCCTTGCCACATGTCAATGTGCCCCTGGGCAAGGCACTTAACCCCAAGTTGCCTACCGAGCTGCGTCTTGGTGTATGAATGTGTGCGCATTAGTGAGAGCGACTGGGTGAATGTGGCTGTAGTGTACAGTGCTTTGGGTGGTCAGCATGATTGGAAAAGCGCTATGTAAGTTCAGTCATTTTAGAATTATGAGGTACACTTTTTTTATTATCAAAGTGGCTGAAACGGGCTTCCACAGAAAGCATCCCACCATACTTTACAAATATAAAATGCAATTTTACCCCAGTTTTGTATCCCTTAAAAGTTTAAACATAGCCAGTTTTTGCAAAAACCTAAACGTATGGAACAAACCATTGATTTTAAAATAACAGAAAAAAGTGTTGAAACGTTTGCGAGGGTGACCAAATATAGACGCACAGACGAGAAGAGGAGGGGGGAGTAGAAAACAGGAGTTACGCACGCAGGACGTGTTGGTGTGTCCAAAAGATCTGTACAGGAAGAGAGAGCCGAAACCTTCCTGCTCATGTTGCAACTTTAAGCTGTAAAATCCAAATTTTGCAAGAAGTAAAGCTTAACATGATGCAGGTCCTCACCCAGACTGACAGCAGGGTCCTCTCCGCCCGGGAAAAGACACTGTCGGGGTCCGGCTCCATCTCTGCACCTCCTTCCTTGTTTAACTTTAAGTATCTAAATTGGGGAAACCGAGCATCAGTTTGAACCTTTCTCAGCGTGGAGCTCAGAAAGCTTCACCAGAAAGCTGCTCTCAGACGCTCCTGGCTCAGCAGGGACCCTCTGACAGGCGGACTTCCGTCTCCTGGCGTTGGTCCGGCGCAGTGATGAGGAAGAGGCTGACTCCGGCTGAGCGGCGCGTCGAGCCGAGGCGCTGCACAGTTTGCGGATGTAAACAGCGCTTTTTTGACGCACCAGACCACGAAAATACGTGTGATGAGTCGCCGAGCTGCAGCTAGAAATGCAATTTTAAAAATAGCCTTCAGCGAAGGGGCAGGACAATGAGTTAATGTGCACTTTTTTTGTTCCTGCTGCTTTCATAAGCACAAAGCGTTTCAGCTTAGCGCACTTATTTTATTGTAGGTTCAGGCATAATTAAACAGCCCGAGAAGAATTTTGTTGAAGTCCGGAATTAGAGAAGTGGCTTAAGGTGATAAAATTAGATTACACGGGCTTTATCAGCGGCTTTAACAGCAAAGCAATAACACATATACTTTACTTCTACTTCTGGTTCTGTCACTACATAGAAGAAGTGACAAAAACAGAAGTCAAGAATCTTATTTGATATACAGAGCAGTGAAAAGGTAGCTGCTCCCTTACAAATTTGCTTTATTGTCTCATTTAGATGTTTCACACTATTCCCCCTAACCGTGATAACTGTTGCATCTGTCCCTAGAATATGTTTGTAAATGCTTTGTGTTCAGCTCTTTTGCAGTGGTCTAATTCTCAGAACAAACCATAAAGAATGCCCTTTTTGGCCATTTTATTTTTTACTTATGTTTGAATCATGAACCTCGTCCTTAACTTAGCCAAGTACAACGGTTTAGATGTTCTAGGTCCTTTGTGGATGAGTACACAATGAGCTCCTGGAGTAATTATGGTAGATCAGCGGCTCCATGAGAAATTTCTGTTGCATGTTTTCTCCATTGTGGATGGTGGTTCTCCTCACTGTGATTCTGTGGAGTCCCAAAGCCTTAGAAATTGCTTTGTAACCCTTTCCAGGCTGATTGATGTAAAGGACTTTCTTTTCTCACCTGTTTTTATTTGTTTTAGATCAATATCCTTTTAGATAACTTTTAGCTTACTTCATGTTGTCACACAGATTCTATTCAAAGGGGTTCCTGATTGTAGAGGTTTGGAAGTATCATCATTTGAAAGCAGAGTTTTTATTTATTCATGTTTTTTTTGTCAGACATTTACTTTTATTTGATTATCTGAAACACGTGTCAGGAGGGCACAGCACTGTAAAAGAGTCTGTTGATGTGAAACTAACAATGCTGCTTCAGCCAAACCGCTGGAAAGAGTTAGAGAGAACAGCCATTAGCGTTTTCTTAATGCTGTGGGCTAAACCACTGTTAGTGTGACATGTTTCCAGTGAAGTTGATTGTGTGAAAGAGAAACAGGTATCAATGATTTGTTTTAGAACATGCGTTATTTTTACAATATGACCTTGAATAAAAACACTAGGTTCACAGTAAAACAGTATTTACACTCAAATTTAAAACCACAACCTAAAATATTTCACGACAACCTAATTTTCCTTTCCTGCAACTGGAATAAAAATATAGAGGCCTTCTTTCAGCCAGCTGAATGGTAGTGTGCAGGAAAACTGGGGGAGCTGGGATCGCTGCATTACTCTATGCTGTATACAGACATGAAAACTCCATCCAAACAGAAGTATGATATAAAAATATAACTGGCTTTGAAACTTTTATTGTTTTATCAGTTTAATTGTTACGTCATCTTCTACACGACCACAGTTAACCAAAAAGTTAGTTTCTCAAACTCATATTCCACAAACAGCTTTGGTACCATTAAACTGATGATAAAGAAATTTGAGGACGCTAAAGCTAGCCGCTATCGCTAACAAACAGCTGTCTCTCTCTGTGAGTGGATAGTTGCTTTAGCTAAGGATAGATGACTTTCAAACTTTAACTTTTACACAGCAGTGGAAGCTTAGGAGAGGAATATTCTATCCTTCTGTGCCCAGATCACAGGTGCATTTTTAGAAAAAAAAATGGTGCGAGTTGGGAAGCGACTCCAGTGTGAAACAAGCAACCAGCTCTATTTCCTCTACCTTGTAAACAGCTTAAATGAACAAGCTCAAAGTCGCTGATAACAGGCGGACCTGGCAACACTTCTGGAAGCCTGGAACACAGTGATGAGCATTTCTGGCGGTCCCTTTTCCATGTTTTTATAACTCTTTAACAAACATGCAATAAATCATGACTTTTTAGGTTATTGTTGTAACATCAGTACTATTATATATTTAATGTGTACTATTTTTGAATTGAAAGGCACGAATAAAAATTGGTTTCATCATTGCTGTATAGAAACAAGCTTTTCCTATTTTATTGATGCTGGTTAAATGGCCCTTGAGGATTGCCATATGGCAGTCAGGCAGTAAGCCGCCCGATGTTTTGTAAAGAAAGTTGGTAAAGAGGTAAAGTCCCACTGAGCCATGCGGCGACCTAAAAGCCCAACTTAGACTCCAGTCTCCTTCCACCTCATGTGGTGCTGGTACCAAACCCAGAAAGCTCGGTTAAACCCAATACATAAAGGGTTAGGGTCACACAGCGGCGCACTGTTTACAGAAGAAAAATGCAGATACTGGCATCTCTGTGTTTGAGCAATGGGAGCTGACTGCATCATAACAAAAAGAAGAAAGGTAAGCAGAAAACAGCACAGCTAATAACAATGGCTTTCCTTTTGTGAAGTCATGGCTGCTACTGCATAGTGAGAGCCTGGACAGTGACATAAACGCCGGATGAACATGTTGTTGTGAACGTTATCGTACTTACAGTTATAGAAACCCAATAAAATGGATCCTAACTGGTCTGCAAACAATTTCTAACATTAGCGTAATTATTCAGTTAGTTTGGTGTACATCCATCGTTGTGTTGTTTGTCCAAATGTAAAGTCCAAACTGCAAAGAACAATCAGGTCTGTAGAGAGGATCATCAGGGCTGTCCTTACCTCCATCCAGGACTTGTACAGGTCAAGGGTCAGGAAAAGGGCAGCTAACATCTCTGAAGACCAACACATCCTTAACACAAACTGTTCAGACTTTGACCTTCAGGTCGGCAATAGAGAGCACTTTTTACCAAGAACAGCCGCCACAGAGACAGTGTTTTCCCCCCCAGGCTGTCTCCCTGATGAACGTTTAACATTCAGCGTTCAGATCGATACAATGCATTTAAATTCCTACTCAACCTTGTCTTCCTCTATGTAAAAACACTGTATGTATACATATTTACAAGGAAAACAAAATTTCCAAATGTTCTTTTATACATATTTTAATTTAAAAGGCCTTCCTCCAGAGAAAAGTGTAACCAAAGTCAAATTCCCTTTTTGTGTGCAAAAACGTGATTTTGATTAAAACGCGCCATAAGCGTTGCAGACAGTAAAGCAATGCGTCTTACATTTCAAGTCTAATGAATCATAAAGTGTTGCTTCATGGCCTGTAACTTTCCAGTTCAAGTTGTGAAAGGACAACTTACACAAAGATTGTGTAAAAACTAAATATTTATATGTATACCAGTCACATTCAGTGGGATATAAAAAAAAGTATAGCAAGTCATTCGTAAGACATGAGCTTTTCTTTGTGCAGATCTTTTTAATAAAAAAAGGACACCACAGCTTTGCAGCACCTATGCTCATATCTACGAGCTGTTCCTGTGCTCAGAGCACAGAAAATACAGAAGTATATTTCGAAACAAGAACTAAGTTTGTCAGGTTACAATAACAGCTATGACTTCTGCACATCACTTCATACAGCACAGAGCTGCAGTAACTTTGGATGTCGAAACGTTTTTGAAGACAAAAAAAGAAACTCGGCGTCAGCATGATTTAGTCTTTGTTTTATTGTCAGCTCATTCATACAAAAATAGGAACTTTTGTGGGAAAAGCATACAGAGTTTAGGGGGAAGAAAGTAAACTAATGATATAAATAGACCCGGATCCAACAGCAGAAACATGTGAGACGCAGGCGAATGTCGTAATTTATGTTAAGTTTTAAAGATAAATATTAGATACATTAGAAGGAATGTGAAATAAGGAAGCAGTGTTGAGGATCTTCATGCAGATGTTGAAATTTCCTCGGACTCTGAAAGAGAATTTCACACAAATGAACAAACTTTGTGTTGCCATAGAGCGAGTTTTTTGTATCGTGAACAACAAAAGAACAGTTGCTGATCTTTTATTTATCCAGCAACATTTGTTGGTGTAAGAAATGTTTCTCTGTAAGTAGAGAACTTGCACTTTATTAAAACGTTGAATGGTATTACTGTGTTTTATGTAGTGTTCATTTTTATTGTGGTTTTAGCTGAAAAGAAATTTGACGAATTTGATATTTTCACCTTTAAGTGGTCTAGACCTAAAAATACTGGCCCTCTAGATTGATGGAAACCCTGAGTGGTCCGCCAGTAAAGATGCCTGTTACAGCCAGGGACAAACCCGCCTCTACTTCCTACAGAGGCTGATATCTTTGAATGTACGTGCAACAAAACGCTGCACAGGTTTCATCACCGTGTGGTGACCTCTGCTCTTTTCTATGCCGCAGTGTGTTATCCATGTAATGTTTATTTTTGTGGTTCTGTGGAACATGTCACCCTGGTGATCATCGGGAAACGTGATCGTGTAAAACCCCGATAAAATGTTGTGCAGACTTTTATTTATTTGAAAGGTCCTTTTGTATGGATACAGCGGTTTTGAATCCTTATAATAATAATTGAACTTTATTGATCTCACAATGGAGAAATTCACTTCTGCATCTTAACCCATCCCCTTGGGGAGCAGTGGGCTGCCACTGTGTGGCACCTGGGGAGCAATTGGGGGTTAAGGGTCTTGCTCAGGGACCCAGAATGGCAGTTTGCGGGAGTTGAACTCAGAACCTCTGGGACCGAAGCTCTGTGCTCTAACCACTCGGCCACCACTCTATTTCTATGATGAAATCGATCTATGACTAAAGTCTGGTATGGAGTGAAACTTGAAGTTTGGAAGGAATCATGATGCAGTTTGGCTGCGATTCACCACTTCACCATCTGCCTCGCCAATTTTCCACATCTTGAATTGTTGTTTTAAAAAAAAAAACATTTTTGGATACGCAAGCTTTATAAATGAGACCCCAGATCCGTAATGTGAATTGTTAACAAGTGAAACAGCTCTAAGGGGCCCACACTGCATGTCTCTAATAACGTGACGCTGCGCCTTGGTCTGTTGCTAATTCACACTTTAAGACCATCAAATACTGGATTTAGGACATTTGGAAGAAGGTTTGCCTTTGAAACTCACATAAACCACAATATCTGTCAAATTATTGTATATATTAGTGGAAATTTGTGTGAACAATGCTTTTCACACAAGGTGAAAATGCTGTTTGCCTTTTTTCTGCCTTCGCCATGACGCACCGACGTGTTAGTAATGTGGCCGTTGAAGACAAACCACCCACTATGGCGTGTTTCTAAATTTTCGATGGAGGTAGATGAAGCTTTGTGCTTTTAGGTGTTGCTAAACCTAATACATCTTTAATTAAGGGGCATATTATTTAAAGGTAATGGTCTCACCGGTCCACGTTCGGTACACAGGAATCTGGAGCGCCGGGTGTGTGATCTCCACGCACACTCTTAAACACGCCTTCTCGTTCTCTTTGAGACCCGGCCTCAGGTTGACTTTGTTGATGTGCAGGGCGCCTGAGCCGTTCTCCGTTTCTTTGTCACTGTCCTCCCCGTCTGACTCCAATATAGTCTCGTCATATCTGTCTGTGTCTTTATTCTCTTCATCCACCTTCTCATCGATGTATTCTATCCCTTCAGTGTTGGGGTCTGTGACGGCAGCTGTTGTTTCTGAAAGAGGAGTTAGATACCAGAAGGATTTAGAGATATTTTGCAACAGTGGCTGAAGTTGTCCTGGTGAGTGAATATCCATTGTTAGTTACGGCATTATGACAATAACAAGTATTTCTCTTCTGCATTTTATAGAGATTTCCTGTGTATTCAGCACCCCAGGTTGCAGTCACAGCCGCAAGTCTCTTGTTGTCTCCACCATCTTTCATCTACAGACCAAGAGTTTCCGTCTGATTGGATGGGGAGTATCTGCGAACATCAATTTTGTTGATGTTTTTGACTAGGCCATTCTACAACATTACCATATGTTTTGGACTATAAGGCGCACTTAAAATCATTAATTTTCTCAAAAATTGATGGTGCTTCTTATATATAATCACCGTTCTGCTTACTGACTGATTTTGTGGTACAATGCGCCCAAAAATCTGTTAAAGTGTGTAGGTACGACTTTGGTTAGCAACAAAGATGCTCCGCTAAGGTGGATATTCAGAGCATTACGGTACACTGTGTTAATACCTGATCAGACCCCTGAGCTGTCTACAAGACTGCCTGACTGTAATGTCTAAACTAGAAGTGCATTCATGTAAAGGCCCCCACATACTCTGTGTAGTTCACTCTGCGGAGGCATGCGCGTATTCAAGGCGGACTCGGCGCATACAGGTAACGCAAAATTTTTATGACCACGCACACGATGTCACACTATAAACATCTGGGAGGCAAGAGGTCTTTACATCAAACTGTTTTATATGTGACACCAAGCTCAACTATGTAGGGTAAAACGTCCGCGGTGAGTCAGCGCGGAGTCCACCAAGTTCACAGTACGCTGAGCATGTGGGAGCCTTTAGGCAACCCGCGCCCGGAGTACGGGCTAGCAACAATAAACCTAGTAAATTAATTCAATATAAAAGTTACGTTTATTTTGGCCTTATGTTAGAAACAAGGCAGTGTAGTCCAGCTACTCTGTCCTCCTGACAGAGACGCATAGAGAGCTGTGGATGTGGAGGAGTAATATTACACACTTGAGAAGAATATTTAGTGTGCCTTATAATCCGAAAAATACGGTGCTATTATTTTATCTGAACCATTCCTTAGTAGTTGTCTGGGGTCATTCTGCTGGAGGTGGACCCTCCTCCTCAGTGTTAAGTCTCCATCAGTTTTACATCAACTCTGACTAGCTTCCATGTCCCTCCTGAGGAACAGCACCCCCACAGTGTGATGCAGCCAGCAACACGTGGGATAGCGTGTTCAGTATAGTGCGCAGTGCTGGCTCTCCATGTTTGCATGCAGGCCAAAAAAACAGTTAACTTCTCATGGCTTTCATTCAACAATGGCTTTATTCTTGCTTCCCTTGCATAAAGACGAGATTTGTTGAGTGCATGTTTAATATAATGTTTAGTCAACAAGTTGTTCCACCTGAGCTGTAGATCTTTGCAGCTTCTCCAGAGTAACCATGAGCCTCTTGGCTGTTTAATGGCTGAATAATGTTCTAAGTCCATTTACTCAATTTTTTATTTATTTATTTGAATTAGGACAGATAAAATACATTGAAGTTTACAAATGTGGAAAATGTTATGAACAGATCATAAACACCTTTCCTAAACACTGCACATATATATATATTATATGAAAGATGCGTACTTATTGTTTGGCTGTTCCTGCGTCTCTCCGACTGCTTGTCTGATAAACTTGGCAGGTTGGTGGACTTCTCCAGGGCGCAGACGCTCTTCAGCTCCCTCAGCCCGTCATCGCCGATCTCCTCTGTCTCGCTGGACACCAGCGGGGAGAACGTACGCCCCCCCGCTGCCCAGAGCAATTTCGCCTTGGGATCGCCTCCTTTCAGCAGGATGGAGAACACGCCGACGCCTTCACTGCTCCAACAAACCGAAACCGATGGAGGAATGGTGGGAGCAGCTGAAGGAGAGGAAAGTGAAAGAAAAAGGTTAAAAGTCTGCGTTTTATTCACAGTAACCTTCAAAATAAGGCGTCGCACCGTTGTTCCCGTTTCTCCAGTGTCTCTCTATTGGCTCTTTGAGGGAACAATGCTGGACTCTGCAGGTAAAACCGCCTCCTCTGTCCTTTTTCTCCTGAGGGATTAGCTTTCTCTTTAGCGTGGCTGTGGCCCTGAAGAGCCTGGGATGAATTTGTATGGGGCCCCACAGCTCTCCTCCTTCCATCACCTCCTCCTCTCTGTCGTCCTCCTCCCCGTCTCTAAGCTTCAGCCAAGTGACTGAAACGGTCGGTGGGTAGAAATCTATGATCTCACATCCCAGAGAGAGGGTTTGATCCGAGGCGTTGGTGGAGCTGACGATGTCGGACACGCATGGCCTTTTGATGAAGCCTAAAAGGAAAGAATAGCTTCAGAAATGTTTGCTTTTTTTATTCATATGACTTTACGCACAATGTTTCTTTTCAGTATCTCTCATGGGCACCTCTAGTCTCGCGGGTGATTGGCTGCTTCAGGGCGACGTGGTGCACGCTCACCCACACCTTGGTGGCTCCCTTTTCCACCTCACTCCGGGGAAGTTTGCACTGACTGAAGGCGGAGAAGAAGCCCTCAGAATTGGGCCGGGGCGACGAAGAGGCCTTGGAAGCCACGGGGCTGAGCTCCCCGCCCTGACAGAACCAGCGGAAAGTGATGACATCCGGATGGAACTGTGTCGCCCGGACCGTCATGCTGATGACATCTGAAAGCCAGAGGCGGAAAGGATTTAGCTTCAGAAACATGGAAAACTAATACATTAGTCGCATTAAATCCACAAACCTCAACGTATTTAATGGGGATAGACCAGGGGTCTGCAAACTTTAAAATCCAAAGAGCCATTTGCCCCGAGTTCAGCAAAATGAAACTCAGTAGAGCCTCTAATGTGACATGAGCTTTTGAAAAAAGACAATCAGGATTTTTTTAAATATCAACTATAGGAAATGTATTGAAGTTTTTAAATAACTACTATTTAGTTTATATTTTTAGGTTTAAAACGAAAGAAAAACATAAAACTTTTGCAAAAAGAGGAAGGATACGTTATCCTCCATGGGATGTTGAGGTTTGTGGAAAAAGACGTAAAAAAACCCCCGTAGTTTTTATCCTAACAATAAGAAAAATGTATCTAAAAAAATAATCTAAAAACTAGTTGTAGTGTCATTCTGTTTTGGGAATTTAGTACGATTATTCCATGAGAAACTAATTTGTTATATACCTATATTTAAAAACATCATGTCTAGCCAAAGAGCTAGTGATGAAAGTCCAAAGAACCACTTGCAGCAGCTGCAGGTTGCAGACCAATACAAAGTATCACATAGTTGGGAAGTTCAGTTTTAAAAAAATACAATAAGCACAACAGCTCAATCAGATCGGACGGAGATCATTTATGAGGAGCTGTTTTCAAATCCTGCTGCAGAATCTCAGTTGGACTTGATCTGGACTTTCTCTGGGCCTTTCTAACACACGAACATGCTCTGATCTACGACCATCGTTCTCAAACTGCGGTACAAGACGCACTGATATTTCCTATAAACAGATACTCCTTAAATCATACGTTCAGTGGGAAATAGTTTATCCGCCCCTCCCCACGGGAAGCTGAAGTAGATATCAGTAAACCCAAAACTTCCGTGGCTGCTAATGATCCGTTTTGTTTACCTCTGAAGCATAGGCGGAAATCCCTTCCAAAACGATTTAATTGCAGACACAATAAAAAAAAAAACACTACTGTGCTAATGCTAAATAAAAATACAACTCAAAATGTTGTTGAATTTTTGTTTGTTGATGCAAAAGCAAATATAAATTTCTGAAGAGGAGTTTGACTGTGTTGGATCATTCTTGAAGGTTTTTCCTTTATAGTTTTGGAACTTATTTTGAGCTTCAATTTCTTCTGAAACTACTCTGATGGACTCCATTGGAAATTAATGAAGCATGCAAATAAATGTTAGATGTAATCATGAAGGGGGACCATTGCTACCTTCCACTTAATGCCATTGTTGACATTACTTGTTGAACAGGTAGAAACCTGTATACAGGTAAAATATGCACCAACAAAGATGCTATATTACTTTTAATAATGTTTTTTTTAAGGCTCAAACACACAAGAAAAGTTGCAAGGGTGCAGGAAAGAGGGAGTGAGAGAGCTTTCCAAGACAGGGGACACTCGTTGGAGGACATATACGGGCACATTTTGGACAGGGAGGGGGACATGTGGTTTGAGACAAGAGTGAAAGAAGCCATGTATGTCGAACATGAGGAACCAACACTAAACAGGTGAAGGTGGTCTCAGGTTTCATTTTTCTAACACCTGCTCTGCAGCCCTGACATGCGCTTTGTCAGGAATCCGCTCCTGGGAACATGTCACCAAAACAACTCACACGGCATTGTTAGGGACGCCGGGCAACAACGATCTAAACATTGATTTGAATACAGGGTAGGTCCGGTGACTCCGGACTCCTAACTGCCCCAGCAGTGACATTATCAGCACTATGAGTGAGATTTTTCCAACTGCAGCTGACAACTCTGTCACTTCCCACCACGTTCAGAGGTGAGGAAGCCTTTTGGATGAGAGGTGAAATGTCTTCAAGGAACAAATGAAGTTACCTTGACCATGTTCTAACTGTGAATGCGTCTTTTCGGCTGATTGACACAAACTTAGCAGTATTTTCTTTACGCCAGATGCCCTTCCTGAAGCAACCAGGATTCAAACCCTGGTCGCCCCGTACCAAAGGCCCCAGCGGGACTGACCATGTTCAACTGGACCTTTTGCAAGCGAACCTGAGTCCTCAATGAATTTTCAGTGGAAGAAAGTAGTTTGGGGATCTGTTGAACATGCAGATTTTTTCCAAAAACTCAACAACACCTCATGTTGCCTTGTTTTTAGCTCAATTCCTTCAAATTTCTGTCAGCTTTTCACCAGCTTTCACCTCGTCTGTGTTAAAGGAACGCATTCTGGTGCAACCGCTGCCTGTATAGTACCTGAAGCAAGACTTAAAAAAAATGGTTGGTTACTGAATGAACCTCTGATATTTTGCAGAATGGATTTAAAACTTTTCAGATTTTTAAAAGCAGGGAAAACTTCGTGTCATCGTCATTCTCACTTTTCAAAAATTGGGACCTATGTTGGGTTGGTTTATTACATGAAATCCCTTCAAAAATGTTGAACTTTGTGGAAAAATTGATTGTTAATGCTTTTTCAAGGCACTCATGATGAAGGACAGTTTTACATATGGATTTAAGGCCTTTGCATTTACCTGGGTTATTTTCTGTCTCTGCCAGCTGTATCTCGGACACCTCTGGGGCAGCTGTGTAGGAAGAAATGTTAATGTTTCAGACGAATGACAATGACAAATGAAATATATCTGATGGGGGAAAATGGTTTTCTTACAGAGAACCGTAAACCTCTCCGACACCCTTTCCTCCACTATCTTGTCCTTGCCCACATAGGACACCTGGCACTTAAAGACAGCACCCTTGTGCAGAGAAATCCGGGGGATGAAGGTGAGAGCAGAGATCAGCTGCTGGGTCCCTTTCCCAGTGGAGTGGAGGGGCCCCTGAGTGTGCAGCTTGTAGTACCCCATCTCTCCTCTAGAGGTCAGGAGAGGACCTTTCTCTGAAGCTGGGGAGGTGAGAGTTAGACCGTAGGGCAGATGGATGGTGGTTAGGGGGGTGTAAAGGCAGTTAAAGCTAGACCTGGAAGTTCCTATATGCATGTAATGTTGCAAGGCGGGAGGTTTATGGGGACGTTAATGAGAAAACATTGTAAGTTAGACGCGCAGCTGCAAGAGAATGCAAATATTTTTACCATTACACCACATTTCTTGGATTTTTGTTCTATTTAGAATTGCAGAACAACCTCATGGACTTGCTCACATACTTAATTTTTTGTAAAGTCTGACACTAAAATACACAAACACTTGCTTTTTTTCCCCTGTACTTACATAAAAACATCTTAAAGCAACTCTACCCCTGTTTTTAAATATAATTTAGCCCAGTTGAGAAACTCCTACAGCAGTTTACAAAGCACCAGGAAGTGCATGGGAAGTGTCCTAACCTGTGAGCGAGGTGTCATTGATGGGGGTGTCATTGAGAAACCATGTGGTTTGCACCCGGTCCACCTGCCTGCCCTCGATGCTCACGCTCACCCTTCCCTTTTGGCCTACGATGACGCGGGGCGGCAGGATGATTCCCGACACGGTGAGAGATTTCTGCTTTTCTGGTTGAGGTGAGATGGAGGAAATGAGAGCATTAGTGACAGAACGAAGAGGCAACAAACAGTTCCTTTATCGAGCATTCCTCTAAGCTTAGCAGATATCTACAGAAACTATGATTAAATACTTGTATAATGTAGAAGCATAAAATAAACAAATTTGTCAGAGAAAAAATACAAAAAGATGCCATGAACTAGTTGCATACATGTGCAAGTACCTTTTGATTCGATACCAGTTTAACTTCACACCTACCATCATTCTAGTGAATCTGGTTAACCATAAAGTTCAGCTGTAGGATTTACTTGACATTTGTTCTTTCACACCTTCTTACTCTGAGTTCAGTTGAATCTACACTAAACAGAAGTATTTGCTCCTCTGACTTCACACAAGAAAGTCCTAATCCATAGACCTCCTGCCTTATTCCAGTACCAAAGAAAACTCATCCATCAGTCCTCAATGCCTATAAACTAGTGGTGGGACTTGATAAAAAATTTTAATCGCGTTAATTAGAGTGTCCATAATGAATTAATCGCAATTAATCGCATTTTAATTGAAAACCACATATCGGCAAAAATAAAAAATTTCAATCTCTTTGCTGCTAAATTATTGAATCAATAGACATGAGTTCAACAACAAAGATATTTATTTTTAGTCTGCTGTTTAAGAAATATAACCATCAGATTCGTAAAGTTATATCTATTCAGCTTTCAAGTATTTCAGGAACCACTGATCAATCAAACAGTACAGAAACAGTAACTATAGTACCATTTCTTCCATTGAACATGGGAAAAAATAAAACAAGGCATACATTATTACCTTTAACAGCTTAACGTTTTCTGTTGATAGAAATAAAGTGTCATTTCTAAATTTGAAAACAGAACTGTGACAGAATTATGCATAAAAGCTAGATATTTTCTGGCCAGGTTAGACAGCTGTGGATGGGCCCCTGAATTTGTGCTTACCACCACTGTAGTGGGCAGTCTGTCTCACTGATTGAGCGTTCTGCTCTGTAGAGGCTCATGGCATGGTTAGGCCACAACTTGCACACAACAATAGTCCTTTCCAACGTCCTATCAGATCGTCTTTTGAAGCAGAAGTTTGCCCCCAGAAGGTCAAGAGAATCTGCTCCATCGTCATTTGCTGTTTTTTTTTTTTTGTGGTTATCGCTTGTGCGTCTGCTTTACAGGTGTGCCAGGAACACGTGAAAATAAAGGTTCCGGCTTGGGACTTTTGTATGTAAAAAAAAAAAGTGATTAATTGCGTTACAATTTTTAACACTTTCAAATCTATGTAATTAATTATTCGAAATTAGCGTGTTAAAGTCCCGCCCTTACTATGTAAACCTGTTACCCTGACATTCCACGTCATGAAGGCCCTAAAAGACACTCCTGTTGACCCACCAAAGTAAGCAACAAGCAGCTATCAGAACCCCTTGCAGTTTGCTTAGTTACAGCTGAAGATGCTTCAACAAGTCTGTTGTCATCTGAACAAAGCTGGCAGCGCTGTGAGGATCATGTTCTTTGATTTCTCCAGTGCGTTTAACACAATTTGGTCTGATTTGCTTTGTTGGAAACTTCAGAGACCTCAAGGGCTCAAGAATCACCTCACTACGTGACAAACAGACCACAGTAGCACCACAGGGGGCTGTCCTCTCACCATTCATTTTCACTCTTTACACCTCAGACCTGCAATACAAGACATACTCCTGTCATCTGCAGAAATACTCAGATGACTCTGTGGTTATTTGATGCATCCCAGATGAACAGGAAGCTGAGTGCAGGGAGCTGCTGGGCCGCTTTGTGTCATGGTAGGGACACAGCCATCTCATATCGAATGTGAATAGAACAAAGAAACAGGAATACGCTCAACACTATTTCTCTTTTTATTTCCTTTTTATCTCTTAGCCAAAACTACAGAAAGTTGGATTTAGTTATTTTTTCATTTTAATTTTTTCCCCCCGTGTTTTCATATAATCCACACAAGATGCCTCTTCACACCCCAGAGGAGTCAGTTCTCAGGAAAAATGCTGTTATGGAAAGAATTCAACATGAAGTGAATATGGAGAAGAACCACCCGATTCAAAGGATGCCTCACTTCAACACAGAGTACTTTGACACGCTTCTACAGAAAATAGCTGTTATGGAGCTGAAAATCCGCCGACTCGAAGTGAATTATGATGTAAACGCCGCTTATGGAAATTAAACAACGCTTCCTGTGATTCTGAATGGTGACCACCAGCTCAGCAATTCAGTGAACAAACAGTTCCCTGAGGAAAATGAGAATCCCTGGACCACTCTGGGTGCAAGACCAAAGGATCAACAAACCCCGCACCTAGACAAAGGAAACTGGCCATGTACTACAGAGAAGTGTCCCAGGACAAGTGAAACAACAGCGGGCTGTTCCCACAACAAATGATAGAAGTAAACCTGCTGGAAATGTTGGAATTCCGTTACGAAACAGATTTGCTCCGCTCCAAGATGTGACCCAGGAGGATGACGACAACAATCAAAGGTATGTCAACAATCTTTGCTCTAAGCTACCAGAGAAAAAACAAGCCACAGGGCCAAGAACCCTGATATTATGCAACGGATCTGTAAGTGGAATTAAACATTTCTGTAACAAGAAAAACACAGAGGTGTTGATTTATAACCCTTTGAACTATGGCCTCGTGTCTGATGTATTAGACATCCTTCCAAGGATCATGAAAGAACGCCCGACCCTGGAAAAACTCATAGTACAAGCTGAAGCCTTGGGCGACGCCGTCCGGATAAGACAATCAGAAGTATTAAAAGAGGATTACATTCGTCTGCTAAATTTAGTCGATGGCCTTAATGTCAAGGTGTTTCTCAGCGGCCCTCACGCGCCCGTTAATTGTGGAGATGAGATTTTTTCCAGAGTTCTGATGCTAAACAAATGGCTGAAAAAGCATACAAACAAACAGCTGTAACCTTCATAGACAACTTTAACATCTTTTGGGAGAGGAGACATCTGTTCAACAGAGATGGTTTTATTCTAAATAGGTCAGGTGCAAAACTCCTGATTTCAAACATTCTGTGAACCATGCCCCATCAACTTTGTCCCAAAACAAAGCTCAGCCAGTGCCAAAACAAATGATAAGTCCATTACAGTCTGAACATGCCAAGATAAAGACAGCCAGAAAGATGACACAGAAAGAGGCTACATCAGAATTACAGGAGGATTCACCCCAGATCTCAACAGCACAAAAAGAGGAATCCTCTTTAATCCTACAAAGGATCCTTGGGTTTCCCAAGGATTCATCCTGGGTCCCTCCTGTTCAATATCTACATGCTTCCCCTAGCTCAGATCATAAAAAAGAACATCAGCTACCATAACTATGCAGACGACACACAGCTCTACATTACCATGTCACCAGGTGACTATGAACCAGTTCAAGCACTGAGCAAATGCTCTGAAGACATCAATGCATGGATGAGCCAAAATTTTCTTCAATTGAATAAAAACAAAACTGAAGTAATAATTTTTGGACCGACCAAAAGTTAGCACACAGCTTCAGCTAGAAACCACTGATCAGGCCCAAAATCTGGGTCTAGTGATGGACTCAGACCTGAACCTCCAAAAGCATCTAGAGACAATTACAAGGTCGGCTTTCTATCCAGATCCAGAACACTGCTGCCCACGTCCTCACTAAGACTAAGAAAGTAGAGAACATGGACCTGGTTCTGAAGTCCTTCCACTGGCTCCCTGTATCTCAGAGAATAGACTTTAAAATCCTTCTCTTAGTCTATAAATCCCTGAATGGCTTAGCACCTAAATACATCACAGACTTGTTATCAGTGCATCAACCCTCCAGACCACTCAGGTCTTCTGGCTCCAGCCTTCTCTGCCTCCATGTTTCACTGTAGAGATGGCATGTATTACCTTTTCGCCACACTTAGCATTTTGCATGAAGGCCACAATCTGACATTTTTGTCTCATCTAACTACAGCTCCCTTCTTTCAGATGTTTGCTACGTCTTCTACATGCCTTGAAGGAAACTATAAATGGGACCTCTCAAGGTTTTCTTTTAACAATAGCTTTGTTTTTGTCACTCTTCCACAAGGGTCAGATCTCTGGAATGCACAACTAATAGTCGTACTATCCACTGATTCTCCCTTGTGAGTTGTGGATCTCTGAAGTTATTAGTCAGTTCCAGAGGGACCATTCGCCTCTTGGCTGCCTCTGGATAATGCTCTCATTGCCCAGCTTTTTAGGTTTGCAGTCGTCCTCTACCCTTTCCATGTTTGAGATGATGGATTGAGATGTTCAAAGCTTGGGATGTTGTTTTAGAACCTAACCCTGCTTTAACCTTCTGCAGAACTTTATCCCCGACTTGTCTGCCGGATTCCTTGGTCTTCATGATGATATTTGTTCACTAATGTTCTCTAACAGACCTCTGAGGCCCAGAAACAGAACAGGATTATTTAGACGGAGAGTAAAATGCACAGAGGTGGCCTCTACTTACCACTTACGTGACTTTTGAAGGCAATTGGTTGCACAGGATTTCAATCAGGGGTCACAGAAAAGCAAGCCACACTTTTTTAAAAATAAATTAATGGCTTTTTTTTTTTTAAAGAAATGGCTTTTTTCGACTGTTGTTTATACTTTTGTCAGGAGATGAACCATGTGATTTTTTTTTTTTCATCAGCTCTTTCAAGAGCCACAGAGGCCCTTCCTTGTTGCTGGTTCTGAGTCACTGACTCACCATCTCTCCTCCTCCAGGAAAAGCTGAAGCATAGCAGGAAGACCAACACAATAGATATGCACATCATTGCCACAGACGCTTTGGCTGACTTTGTTAACACGGGGGCCTCATCTAGCAGGAAGCAGAATAGAAAAAAAAAAAAAACTTAATGAGGAAGGAATACAAGACCCAGATAATCCAGAACACCATTAACATGTGTTGAACATTCAAAATACATAAAAAGTTGTTTACATTTCAAACAGCTCCAGCTGACAAAGATATTTATCTAACATGAATGTGCATGCACAAAAGATGTGACAGTTTCAGAATGAAATCCGCCAAACTCTTTGAGATCTCGTGTTCTAGATAGGCCCAGAGAACCTTTACCCTGAGGATCCAGTTTGTCCAGGTCCGCTGACGTGCTGACTGGATCCACCACCCCTGGTTGGTTCACTGCACACTCGACCTTGCCACGTTTCTTCCTCTGCTCCGGACTCAAAGTGAAATACCGCCTGGTTGTGTAGGTGCCATCTGTGTTCTGATCCGTCGCCGGCGGGTCAGGGAGCGCCGTGCCGTTCAGAGACCAGGACACGGACACGTCCTCTGGGTAGAAACTCTCCACGTCGCAGTAAAGAGTAAGGGGAGCGTTGCTGGAGCGAGCCTGTGCAACGGATAGTCTGACAGAAGGCAGGTCTGAGAAGAAACAAAGACGATAATCTTCATATTCAAATTATTGGGTAAGAACAAGCTTTTCATGACATCTCCATGTAATAAAGCACTTTTCCACTTGGAAACAAACTCACGGGTGACATTGAGCTGGAAATCCAGCTCCCGATTGCTGCCCCGGTGTGACACTCTGCAGCTAAAGGTCACGTTCTGGTCCTCTCTGGAGGGGTAGAAGGTCAGGTTGTTCACAGCCGTGTAGTATCCATCCGGACTCAGCTCACCTTCCACCTGGAAAGGAGGCTGAATCACTTGTTCTTCCCTGGCCCAGGAAAAAGACACAGGGGGAGGGTAGAAGCCACTTGCACGGCACTCAAACGTGGTCTCTTTCTCCAACAGGGCCCACTTCTGAGGCACGGAGACTGAAGGGGGCGCTAAAGAGCAGGAACGATGATGGAAAGAGGAGGGCAGTAAATTTAGGCTTTTGTTCCAGCATTAAATTGCAAACCCACATGAAAACAAGTAAACTAAGACATACCTAGAATACTAAACGTAGCATTACTGGAGTGCAGATCTTTGGAGTTGTTGCTAACTGTACATTCATAAACCCCCTGCAGATCCAGACTGGCTCTGAGGATGATGAGCGAAAAGTCCCCGCTGGCGAAATCAGTGGGATCCCAGCTGAATCCTTCCTTTATCTGCGCTTCTGCTCCTCCGAACGAGGCGACGCTCAAGTGATTTCTTGTCCAGTTGACTCTGATCAGAGACAGGTCCACTCTGTCCCCCGGTATGGAGACGTTGCAAGGGAGGGTTGCGTTTGTGTTCGGGGCGGCCTGAATTTCATCAGATGACACTGCAAGCAGAAATGACACAGGCGCATCTCGGTGAAGTTAACTCAGGACGTAACTCTCACATAGGTCATTTCACAGGGGGATGAATTCTATGTTGTCAGGTTTGATGATTAAATTTCAGAGCTGATGAAAAAGAAAAATCCAGTTGCTCAGAAAACTTGAATGTTACACAAAACCAATGAACAATGAGAGGGGGCCCAAAAAATGTCAATCCTTAAAAAGTTGGCTGGTGCGTTAATGGAAAGTTGAGTGGAAGGAAAACATTCCCACAAAGTTATAGAAAATTATACCGTGGACTGGGTGAATACTCGATGCTGATTGGCTGCTGGGTGTCCGTTAAAAAGTGATATAGGACGTCCTGGTCAACTAGCCTGATTGTTGTAAATTATTGCGCTTGGCTTAAAGGGCGAGATAGTTTACGGCTGAAATTATACTTTCTAGATTCTGTGGCCAGAGCTGGTTACAACGAGATATATTAAATAGTTCTCTCAGCCGCTTCTTGTGAAAAACGTACACATTTAACTGCGAAAAAACCCCAATTTGTATTAATAATAGATCTTATATTTCTTTCTTTCGTAAGTGACCGTGGTATAAGTGGGATAATGCCTTTTGAAGTGTCCATTATCAGAAATTAACGGACTTCGTAGAAGCAACCGTCGGACGATTCACAACTCCGCGTCGTCCGTTAATTTCTGATAACGGACACCTCGTCGGGCATTATCCCTTACTTATATAAAACCAATTTAACAGGATTTTAATTATATAAATGCTGCTGAACCGAAAGGTAGGGCAAACTGCACAGTATATGCAACCAATGCTCTAAAAACCTCCTGGTAATGATGAGACAGAGAACAGTGGACCAAAACCAGCGCAGGAATCCTCCCTGACTGTGGAAAATTCCCACTGGACCACAAGGAACTCGGATTTTGCTTCTCTCCACTTCACCTTGAGTTAAAGGTCCTCCTTTGGACTTTGGACCACTGAGGAACAGGCTAGTCGTTCTCCTTCTTACTCCAGTGAGATGCTTCTGACATGGCCTCTGGGTCAGGAGTGGTTTAACACGAGGAGTGTGGCAGATATAGCCCATGTCCTGCATATCTCCGTGTGGCGTGGCTCTTGCAGCGGCAACTCCAGCTGCAGTCTGCAACTTGTGTGTCTCCTTTTTACTTCCACTCAACTTTCCATTGCTAGGCCTTGGAACAGCTTGGGTACAGCGATCTGTGTTCGTCCTGTTAAAATTTCTGATGAGGGTTTCAGTTACAACAGTCTTACCTGTGGTCAGGGGCGGATTAATGCACAGGCTGGTCTAGGCTGTAGCCTAGGGGCCCCATGTGTGCAAGGGCCCCGGATTGGCCAGGATATTTTTATTAATTTACATTTGCTCAAATAAAACATTGAAAAAAAAGGCTGATTGGGTAGATGTGGGCCACATCTACCCAATCAGCTGGCCCAATGAACCCTGGCCATATCATGTGGCCAGGGTTCATAAGGTCAAATTGGTCTTCAAATGATACGTCACTGAGTGCTACAGGACAGGAAAGATGTCTGATAGAAAATACGATAGTGGGGCACAAAAACGGAAAACCCAACTGCTGAAAGAACACCATGACCAAGATCTTCTAAAGAAAATCTCAAAATTAGATATAGCCCTCCGACTGTTTATGACTTTGCCTGTAACCAATGCCAGCGGGGAGCGCTCTTTTTCAAAACTGGGACTAGTTAAAAATAGACTGAGATCTACTATGGGCCAAAACAGACTGAATCACCTGTCTTTGATGTCAATAGAAAGTGACATTCTGCGCAAATTGGATTTTACCAGCCTCATTAAGGACTTCTCTGTTAGAAAAACAAGGAAGAAAAACTTCTAAAGGTAGGAATATGATTGTTCTGCTGCTGATTATTGCTTGCTTTTATGTGCTGCTGCTGTTTATGGTATTTGTATGGCTTTATTTTATTGGAATATTATACAGCGTTTCGATTTGTCTCTGTTAGGATGTTGTGATTTTGTCGTAGTTAAACAGAAGCTGCTGCAGGTGTTTTTGGCCTAACTGTTGGTTTAGAAAGGTAAAATATGTTACCAGCTTGCAGGTGTATTTTCCATGATTTTTTTCTGTGGCATTGCTGTTTATAGTAGGCTAATGTCTGAATGTGTTTTGGACTGTAGACTAAGAGAGTGTTGCACTTGAGGCGTGTAATTTAGGTGTACCCTTTTACACATGGCAGTAAATAATTTATTTTCTGGTAAAGCAGCTTAGGAGGGGGCCACACAAAAAGTAGCCTAGGGGCCCCTGACCACCTTAATCCGCCACTGCCTGTGGTTGTGTCGGCCGTGACGTAACAGCGACAACTTCTCTTTTCTCGTGTGTAATATTGTAGTTTTCTGAGAAAATGTTGTATCTTCATTGACTGAATCTTTAAAACTAACAAGATAAAAGAGTTTATATGACATATATGAGTTTCACATTTGGATTTGAATTCCTGAAAAATAGATACTTTTAGATAATATTCAAGTTAGCTAGTTAGATGTAAATGTTTGTGTTATAAAGGAAATTTTCTTTGCAGGGACTTCCTTTTATAAGTATTGGAAACAAGAAGGAAGGTGACCCCAAGCTAGATTGTGAAACATGCCATTTCCTCTTTCTGCAATGAAAAACCCTCTGAGTGCTTGACACCAAGTTGATTATATCTGCAATCTGACTAAAAAGACTAAATTTGAAGAAATTCTCTGTGGTATTTAAATCAAGTTAATCTTGTTATAAATATTTTTCAGAGCGCTTTAAGAACAAAGCTGAAGTTTAACACGGATTGGAAAAACATTTCTTTTTGCTTTCTTGAATTTGTCACACGTCACAACCTTGAGAGGAGAGAGCCCAAGATTCCAGACTTGAGTGTTTTAGTTTCTTTCTTTTCATCTCTAAAAGTAAATCAGTAATCGCAGTATAACTCGCTCTCAATGAATCGGTGTAAATATAAAGCCTTCTAATCAGTTTAATTAGTAACTAGCACAATAAACGCATGCAGATATGGAACCAAGTAACACAAAACTTTCCACGGTGAAGTGTTTAGTTTTCGCCTCTTGCAAAGTGTGATAGATGAGTCCTTAGGCACGAATGACACATTTTATTTTACTTCTAATGACAAATAATGTGAAGTAGTTCTCACCTTGGCTACAATCGAGCATGTTTAGAAAGTTATTTTCCACTCAGTGGTCCAACTGGCGACATCCAGACGGGTTAAAGTCGTAGCGTCCTCCATAATTAAGCAATGTTTTTTTTTCTTTAACTATAGGAATTCAAACTCTTCAGCTGTAAATTATTTAGTCATTCGAACATTGTGACACTATATTCCTCTTGTCTTGTCCTGTATGAGGTTTTAACTACTTGCTAACAAGTCCCTCTGGTATAAACGAGACCTAGGGTCTCCATTAGACTGCCTGTATAAATAAATCTTTATAATAACAATAATAAGAATAATAAAAGTAACAACAACAACAATAACAATAATAATAATAATAATAATAATAATAATAGTAATAATAATAATAAACGCTATAGTAATAATAATGATAATAATAGTAATAGCAATAATAATAATAATAATAATAATAATAATAATAATAATAATAATACTCATAGTAATAGTAATAATAATAATAGTAATAATAATAATAATAATAATAATAATAATAATAATAATAATAATAATAATAATAATAATAGTAATGATAATCACGATGATGATGATAGCAATAATACTAATAATAATATTAATAATGTTGTGCCAGCCTCTCTAATAAGGCCTTTGGATGAGAGACAGACTCTCAGCATGGGCACAAGGTGTTTTTTCCCTTTTACTTCACACCAAGCCCAACTGGAATGTTTTGTTGCTGAAAAGGTCAATCTTGGTCTCATTTAACTAGACCTGTTTGCTTCAGTCAAAGTCCCAGTAGCGTTTAGCAAACTCCACATGCTAACGTTTGTAATGGTAGGAAAGAAAAGGCTTTTAACCGACCCAGCTCCCAAACAGCTGGTTGGCATGTAGGTACTGTGTGATGAGGTACTAGCCATGGAGACCCTAAGAACCCACAGTTCTGAGATTATTTTGACCCCCCTAAACGTCCTGTTCGATGTGCGTTATGGCAAGACAAAGTTGGGCCCCATCTGGTCTCATTTGTCACAGTTGTGGTTGTTTTAAACTTTCTAATTATTGGTTTGACTGTGAAGATGGGCAACTTTAGGTTAATAGCCGCTGTTGTTTAGCCGTGTCCTGACTCAGCAGATCAACACACAACTGCTAAAACAAACCACGTCACAGTTATACTGCAAGGAAACAGGAAATATTAGATTAGTGAATAAAACTAAAAATACACAATGCTTCAGTTTGATATATTTTGTTAAAAAAACATGCTGTGCAATTTTTCTACTAATCTAGGAGGATTCAAATTTGTATTTTTTTCTGAATTTCTTTAAATTAAATGATGTTACTGCAGTAAAATATTAATATTTTAAGTTTAAACGTGGAGGCCAATGTGCCCAAGAGCAGTTTTATTGTATGTATTATTTTAACTGAGAAGAGAGAATTTTTTTTCTCAGTTTTTAACTACAACAGGAGAACGAAGCCACACCAGGCAAGTGTTTCATAGAAAGACGCCGGACATCACCTATTTTACATATGGACTTTCACAGAAAGTGTGGACAAAAATGAATATAAACTCCTAGAGTACGTCATGATCGCTCAACAGTAGCCCAGCTTTTTGCTGCTCATCATTTTTAACCCTAATTTGAATGTGTTTTTGTTCCCCCCAATTTTTCACACTTTCTTGTTCTCTTTTTTTATCAGAGTTATTAGAGTTGGAACAAAAAAAACAATAAATGACAGCATTACTTATTGCTAAAACTGCAATTTCAGTCCTGTTCTGCACACCTGGCGTACATTTATTATTTGAACAAATAAATCTACATCTTCCTTTCTTATCCTCATTATGTGAGCCTTGCTTGAAAGCACACAACTTCAATGTACCCCTTGAATAATTACAACATTACAATAGATTATCAAGACTTTCCAGCTGCCAAGCAGAGAAGCACTCTGTTCTCCATGAAACCCATGAATTCGTTCTTAGTGTTGGAACGAGCCAATATCCCTGTTAAACTCTTACAAACTTCCAGTCTCAGCTGGTCGGGTCAAACCTGGGGATTAAGCGCAGGAATATCAATGCAGCCTTTGTCGCCGGCCTGCAAGTGCAATAACACAATACTCACCATGCTTTATGAGAGGCAGGAGCACAACAAAGGCGAGGACTTTACACCGCATGGCCAGGCTTGTCTTGACACCAGGTTCTTATCAACAGGTCCGTTCTGCTGTCTTTTATAGATACGGAGCTCCTAGGTGACAGTGGGCGGGATCGTCCTGAAGGAATAATAATATTGTTCACAGTTAGTGAAAGGTTCCTCCAAATAAGCCTCCCCTCCTCCTAAAAAAAAGAGTAACAGACTGAGAAGGAGAAAAGAGGGGAAAGATGTGCAGAGAAGCACAAGTGGAGAAAATGGGGCCACTTAAAATTCACACGGGCCCGTGTCCAAGGTTTTTCGGGGGCTACTTTACATTGCCGCAGTGTTGCCATGAACAAACGGAGAGTAATCCCCACTGAGCCGGTGTGGGCAAACACTCGAGGCGACACTACAGCTCTTTTCTGTGGGGGTAAAAGTTAGTGCGCCGTTGCATTTCTGTAGAGAAAAGGAGGTTCTGTTCTCCTTCTCCTTCTATGGTTCAGTCCCCGTTATGAGGAGTTAATCACAGCTGTACAGAACATGTGGGTGTCTGAATATCTGGTTAGCTGTTTATATTGTTTAAGTTTAAATCATAGCACCTTAAATAAAATTAAATAGTATTTGCCCCCTTACAGATTTCTGTTGCATTTGCTTTGTTGTCATCCATGGATGTTTTATATCATCAAACTAATGTTAATATCAGACCAAGAGCAGCTTTACACTGATGATGTTATTTATTAAAAGCAATCCAGACAAACCAACCCTCTGTGGAAAAGTAATTAAACCCTGAAGCTAATAATCTGTAAACAACTTACCTCGAGTGTTTACCAAGACTGGCAGCGAGTCCTTAATGTCGCTGTGGGGAAATTTTGTCCCACTTCTCTTAGCAGAATAGTTTTAATTCAGCCACAGTTTAAGGTCATGCAAAATCATCCCAACTGGATTTTAAACCAGACTTTAACTAGACACTTCCAAAACCTCAATTTACTTTATTTTTTTCTGCCATTTAGAGTTGGACATGTTGGTGTCCTTTTATTGCAGTCCTGCTGTGCAACCGAAGTGACGTTGATCTGAAGGTCACAAACTGAAGGCCAGACATTCAGGATCTTCATCAGTTAAGCAAAGTAATCCAGGTCCTGAAGCGGCAAAGCAGTCCTAGACTATCACGCTACAACCAACATGCCAATTTCTTCTGAAATTCATTTTAGGCTTTACCCACATGTAGCGGGATATGCACCTCCCAAAAAGTCTAAAGCAGGGGTGTCAAACTCATTTCTACATTGGGCCACTTCGGCATCATGAAGTCATTAAAAGGGCCGGTTGCGCCTGTATAGATGATACTTTTGATTTCATGACTTCAGTCCAGTTCACATGAAAATGTAAAAAAAAAAAACCCACAATCAACATAAAAGTAGCACCTTAGGCCCAGTTTATACAGTTTTTCTGCAAAACAAAGTTGATATTGTGGTGAGTTATACTTTAAACACATCATTGTGCATCACTTTTTCTCTTTTTGGACATTTCTGGGTTGTTTTCTGATCATCGAGATGTTTCTTTTTGTCAGGTTAGCAGTAGTTTTGGCCTTCTAACCCTCCCATGGTGTCAAGAAATCTGGGCAGACCGCAAACCCGCAATTTGAGCATTAAAAAGGTTTACTAATAAAAAATATAGAGAGCTGATGAAGTTGTGGTTGGAAGGGTTCTCTACTGTTTTGTGTTTTGTCCACATTTGGGTAATGGTTCTCGCTGCTGTTCCCTGGAGTCCCAAAGCCGTACAGAAGTCTCTGTCCCTGAATTTATTTAGACCGGAGCATAATCTGTTGCTTTTTAAAACCTCTTAGCCTGCTTCAAGTTGTCAGACAGGTTCTGTATTCTGGGATTTATTTTTTTGACAAATCTGGCATTAATCAGACATGTGCGTCTGTTAAAATTAAATTCAGTTTTCCCAAAATATTGGGACAATCGCAATTAATTTTATAATTCAACAAAGACAGGCAGTGATTTCTCTCATAGGGCCTGGTTGCTTTAAACAGGTTTTCAATCAAGATTTCATAAAACAGCGTTTTTGTATTTACTCAGGTTATCTTTGTCTGATATTAAAATAATTTTTGCGGTCTGAAACAGAAGAAATCTGGAAGGGTCAAATACTTTTTCACAGCACTGAGCGATAACACTGGGTGGTTGAAGGGTTGTCTCAGTGTGGCTCTCTCACTCCCTTTCTGTTTGTGTGCAGAAACAAACGCCAGGCTTTAAAGTCTTTAAAAAAGGTGATTGATGTGCGTTCAATTGACTTGTTTGCATTCTGTGTTTGAGCACACATATTGTCATTCGATGAAAGTTTTTTTTCTTTCTTTGTCTGACACCAAATGCTTTTACTGGCATGAAAGATTGTGCGTGTTAAAAAACAAATAACATGGGAGGAGCACTCATCCAACCACACTGTGATTTTCTGCTTCTACTTTAGTCCAGTGTATGAACATGACATCAACAGAATCTTTTTTAGGCAAAAATAAAAAGGTTTTTGTTATACAGGGAAATAAATAATGAGAAAAAAGACCTCCTTTTAAAAGATAAAAAATGTAATCATGGTGACTGGGGCAGCGCCAACCCTTTAAAGCCTGATACATGTAATTGTGAGGAAACTTTACATTTAAAATTTTTTTAAATCTCATTTGGTTGCTTTAAAAATAAGAAATAAAACAATTTTCTTTGTATTGTAATTGATACGCTAGACCAAAAAGTATACTTTCCTCTTGTTTTCGGCATTTCTATATAGGGTGTGTGAAATACAGTCATTTCTACGTTGTAAATTGTACGTTCAGACAAATACTGACTTTGTTGAAGAGGTAGAGGTCTCAGAACTATTTGTATCAAAAATTATCCATTTGGAGTCACAGAGTTACAGAATTTTGCTGAATGACGTCAGCTGGATTTTCGCTTAATTGTGCCCTAAGAAGTAGTTTAGAGACGACAGTTTCACCGGAGCTGCACTTAGATACATCAGGGTGGGCAGCTGACTTTCTTTTGGCGGGTAAAACCCAGAGCAATTTAGCTAAATAAATGCCAAATAATTCCCATCAGCTCTTGTCACTACCACTGTTACCAAATCACATTCACACACAGATATGAATGTGATCGGTAGGCAAACTGGGGTTAAGTGCCTTGCCCAGAGGCACGTCGACACACGGGAAGAAACTGGAACTGAACCCACAACTTTCAAACTGCTAAGTCACAGTTGCCACGGGGATGTGACGGCATCGCCCAGTATGAAAGGTGTCTAACCCGAAATACATCCCGAGACCTGTTGGAATGCCACATTTTTCTTCTGAACATGTTGTCTAGGAAGTATGACACGGGCGGACGTCTGCGCCTTGTTGTAACTTTCCAGAGACGAAATTCCTTAAAGTGTCACCTAAGAAGATGGTTTTCCGGGTTTCGCCTATGATATCCACACACACACACACAGGTGGGACATTTTGGATGGGACAGAAAGCAAAGACTTCCTCATCGGATGACAGCTGAAGTCTCTATGATTAAATGGGCCAAAAGCTGTCGCTGGTTTTCAGAAGTGACACGACTGCATACAGAACAACTCTTACTGGCATGAAGACAAACAGGTTTGGTCAGGAAGTGTTTTTCTTCCCTTGGAGGCTTTGTCTGCACTCAAGCAAAACAATTAACAAATAACAGCCTTTACAGACGGCGTGTTCTCGCAGAAGACAGGATGTTTGTTAGCATGGCGACGTCGACTCTCTGGGTGCTCCTGATGTGTACGGTCCTCTCTCGGCGAGGTGGGATTTATTACCTTTTATATTTACCCTACATGTCTATGTTCTACAAAGAAGTTTATTCAAACTAAACAAGCTTAGCTTTAGTTTCTATTTAAACAAAGGTTTTTTTATCCGGTTTAAGCACAGCTAAAGAAATGTTGGAAAGTTTGGTAAAATCTGAAATTATAGTATTGGTCAAGTAATTATTCTAAAGCCTTCTTTTTCTTTGTGATGAGTTATGCTTATGTATCAGACAGAGTGAATCTGTTTATGATCGACGGGAGAACAGAAAGCTGACGCATGATGTGGATCCATAAACCAAGGAAATATTTTATTTCCTCTTTTTAATATGTAGCAACACAGGTTGGGAACTATATAATAGCAATGACAAAAATATTTATTCCTGTGAAACAGATTCTAAAAATAGAACAAGTACAATCGTGTAATCAAAAGTCGTGGCTCTAACATTAGCGCCCCCATGTGTTCACTTTGAAACACTGCCATCACCAACATGACATTAACTTCTACATTTCCTGTCTTCCTGCAGGGTTGAAGGCTCAGGGTAAGTAAAGTCACTCTTTGTCTGCTCTTTAAAGTCCCTAAAATGCCAATTATTCAAACTATTAATTTAATACTCACTGATATGTTTTTATCAGTTGCTTTGTCAGACTGGAGCGTGTAACGACAATAATTTCCCTCTGGGATTATTGAAGTATTTGTGATTCTGATTCTGATTCTGATTTGTCAGACTGTGGCGTCGCGCCTCTGAACACCAGGATAGTCGGCGGTGATGACGCCGCTGCTGGGTCGTGGCCCTGGCAGGTCAGCGTCCACTTCAGGAACAGTCACATCTGTGGAGGGACCCTCATCAACAACCAGTGGGTTCTCACAGCGGCCCACTGCATTTTAACGTAAGACCCACTCACCCAGCTCTGTCATCCCCTTTGGGAATATTTGTCGAAAAAAGAAAAACATCTTTTTACGAATGGGGCCAGAAACAACTTTAAATAATCAGGCAAGGACTCTCAGAGCTACTTCAAACTGAAAGCTATAAGGCAAACAAAAGAATAAAGGAAACTCAAACAGAGGAGCAAAGACAACAATAAGGTTGAATTAAGGATAAATTTGATAGTTTAGGCACATTATGCATTAAATCACTTGTCAAAAAGGCAGCTCCACGATGACCGAAACAACAAAGGGAGGAAAAAGGACCAACAGCTGTTTAGGGTTCAGGTTAATTATATCTTTTACTAATTCATATCAACAAACTGCTATTTCATCCCAACATACCACCAAGTCATACCCATGCAATTAAACATCATTTATAGGTTTATTCTCATACATAATTAACCATTTTGATTCATTACAGCTACAAATACTAATAAAAAGTGCAAATATCGGGCAGATTTATGATTTATGACTTATGATTTTAAAATTTTATTTAGCTCTGATGCTCATTTGACTCAGTCGATGTTTACAAAATTATGACCCCCAGATAAATCCAGCATAACTCCTGCTGGGGAGGTAATTTAACTCAATTCACTACAATTTTATTCATAAAGCACCAATTCACAAGTCATCTCGAGGCACTTAAAGTCAATTCAATCAAATCATCCAGACTGATTGGTCAAAAAGTTTTCTATCCATGGAAACCCAGCAGATTGCATCGATCATCAAGCAGCTCTTGCTAGCAGTAAACTCTCATCGAGGGATGTTTTACACAGAAAGGTTCCTCTAAACTCAAAGGGGCCAATTAATGGGTCAAAGCATGTTAGGACAGAACCAATTTTAAACGAGCTGTTTTGTTTAGCCTGTCACAACGAGACAAAGTTTGTTTCAATTAATGGAAGTTGTGGAAAGTAGATAACCCAGTCTGGCATGTTCAATAATAATTAGCATTAATCCCAAAACTATCCACAGTGTAAAGCAATATTCTATTTGTTTTTATTTTTATTCATTCAGTTCTGTTTATTGTTGATATATTTCCCATACAGAAAAGATATATATATAAATCTTTAAAGTTTGTATCTGTTCTTGTAGAAACTTGTATGTAATGCATCACACAGTGTAACCAGATGCAAAAATGAAACATATATGATTTGGGCACTGATCAGAACAATGTATGACAGTAATTTCACGAACAATATCCTTTGTAGAAAAATGTAATATCAAACCTGTTTGACTGGTCAATCATCAGTGAAACTAAACTACTGCAAGTAACATTGAAAATACGTGTAGTATTAAAAATGTAAGACGTACATAAACCAAAATCAATCTGATGAGGATATTACAAGGAAATGCATGAATGTAGAAAAAACAGGTGACAGAATTATTGCCAGCTGTGGCATATTTACCAAATATTTCATAAAAGACTATTCATTCCATTCTTGTTGGAAAAACGCTTTCAATCTGACACATGATCAACACATTAATTCCACAATTTCTTTGAGAATAAATGTCAATACTTTTCACACAACCCGCAATTCTTGTATCACTAACCAACCGTTCTTTTGTCATTTTCACCAGAATACATAAATGTTGTTAACAGGCACTGCACAATGCTTCACATAACAACAAATGTACATTGCCTTCACTGACGTGCAGTTTTATTTGTTATATTACTAAGTGTTCAGAATGTTTCCTTATCAGCTCAGAAACCAGAAATGAGCTCCCTTTTACAATAATTTACAGCAATGCAGGTTCAGTAGCCGACATACAGTCAACCTGGACAGTGGTCACTTCATCTGCATACATAGTCGAAATGTCTGAGTTACATTTATAGGTTTGTGAAAGCCTGTGGGAAAGTTCTCAGTTCAGTTCTGATTAGAAAACCTCTGACCAACTTCTGCATCGTTTTACATGATTCTTGTGAAATTCATTATATTATATTGTATGAAACAAACGCAAAAGTGGACACTTTCAAGAGTAAACAATACAAGCCTTGTATGATGTGCAATATATGAAACATAACCTGAAGATGATTGAATGTAGAAACAGACTTCTTTTTTAAATTTACATTCCTTATTTATTGTTTTATTATCTTTGAAGCATTGACTGTTTCATTTCACACCAGAAACAAAGTTTTCGATTGAACAAAAATCCTTTTAGATCTAAATCTGCCTGGTGTATGAATAATTTTAGGCACAATGTAAGCGTCCCGATCTCTCCAGGAGAAAGGCTGATCACCTCCATGCATCGTTGCATTGATGCGTTACTTCCTGCACAGGGAGGCCCAGACAAAAGTGCAGATATTCTACAGTACATGGACATGTTGTTCTGCAGGGCCACCTTTCTGAATCAAAAACCCTTTTTTATGGGTCATTTTTGGAGAAAACTAACTTAGGGTTTTCATGAACAGTTATCCATAATCATCAGGAAAAAAAAAACATAGATAAATACTTCAAATTGCTACAAAAAGGAGTTGTGGTTGTCGAGGACACAAATCCAGGCAAAAGGGAGGCAGAGGTAACCTGACAACAGCCAGCTGTATGCCGCTCCGCCTAGCTTCACTCACATACAGCTGGGACACCGCCATAGGAATTGCCTTTATTGAAGGCTGGGCCTTATCAAAAATTCTTGCATATGATTGGATAAGCCACTTGTCTGTCATCTTTATCGACGTGCTATTTCAACCACTCACACCGAAGCCAACCCGTGACGCTGATGAGAGCGACGCAGGAAAAAACAAAACAACTTTTTTTTTTATGTGTTTGCGGCTCTAGTGGCACGCGTTTTATTGACAGTGAGCTGACAGGAAGAGGGGGGAAGACAGGCGGCAAAGCGCCGCGGGTCGGAGTCGATCCCGGGCCGACCGCGTTAAAGACTAAAGGCCTCCTAATATGGTTTGCGCTAACCGCTAACTGCTCCGGGGCGCTTCCGCGTCTGTGCGTCCGCTGCAGACGCGCCCCGGAAAACAAAACTTGCCAAATCCGGTCAGGAGAAGGGCGAAAACATCGTTTCCACCAACAAAAGCCTTCAGAGCCGTTCTCTGATGTTCTTTTAATGAAACAATATTAGGTAGATTGGACAACACGGAAGAAATAGCAGCATCAATGTTAACGCTTGCTTCCTCGACGAGCCGCCGTTGCTATCAAAACAGTCTCACGTCATGGTCGCGTCTCCACTACGTCACATCTATGAAATGCCAGCCCTGCGTCCTGATTGGCCAGACCATAAAATTGGTTGGAGAAATCACTTTCAATGGGCGATGTCCCAGATGTATGTGAGTGGAGCTAGGCGGAGCGACATGCGTCTGGCTTCTGTCAGGTTAAGGCAGAGGTGGAGGAGTGAAAAATTAAAGATGTTTTATGATAGAAATAAGAAAGTCAGAAAAAAAAACAAAGTCCAAGAATGCAAAATTGTAAACTGAAGAAAATAATGAAACCAAATGAATCCCGAAACAAAGCAGGAACATGAAGGGGGCAGAAATTAACAGGCCAGACTTGATCAGTGTTGAGCAGATGAACCAGCACTAATGAACCAAAGGGATTCATATAAAGGGGGAGAACCGACGGACGAAACAAGAAGTAGACGAGATTAATGAGCAGAGCGGAGCCAGTTGAATGTGCAACCAGAAAACAGAGATAGAGGGATCAAAAGAGAGTAAATGGCAGAACAGGAACTAAACACAGACTAGAAACTAAGAAGGAGGAACAGAACACAGCTAGATAAGTTGCGAAATCAACAGCAGACCGGGAAACTCAGGAAGTAAAGAGAACACAGAACAGGAAAGGGCCAGACGAACCAAAATAAAATGGGAAGCTATAAGAAAACAAAGACATCTACACTGCTCAAAAAAATAAAACAAACAACTTTTGATCAGAAAATATTATCAAGCCAGTTAAATAACTGGAACATTGATCTGGTCAGTTCAGTTGTAGAGGCAGTTGTTAGTCAGAGTTGGCTGTTCTGGGGTTGCTGAAATTAACACCAGCTGCACCAAAAGGGGCAATAATTAGAACACCCCCCCCCCTTCATTTAACAGCTTTTACGGTTGATCGGGGTCAGAGTCACTACTGGTAGCATGAGGCGATACCAGGAGGTTACACAGACAGAGGTTACACAGACAGAGGTTACACAGGCAGTCCAACTCCACCAGGATGACACATCAGTCCGTGCCATTGCCAGAAGGTTTGCTGTGGCTCCGGTACGGTCTCAAGAGCACGAGGAAGATCCCAGGAGACAGGCAGTTACCCTGGGAGGGCTCAGGTATCTGCTCCTTTTATGCAAGGGGGAACAGGATGGGTACGGCCAGAACCCTACAAAGTGATCTCCAGAGGGCAAACCATTAGAAGCAGACATCATGAGGGGGCCCCACTGGGGGTCCTGTGCTCACTGCCTGGTACCGTGGAACTTGACTGGCATTTTCCAGGTTCAGCACTGGCACCCTGTTCTTTTCTCAGGTGAGAGCAGATTCACCCTGAGCTCATGGGACAGATGTGAAAGTGTCTGGAGAAGCTGCGGTGAAGGTTACGCTGCCTGCAACATTGTTCAGCAGGATTGGTTTGGTGGTGGGTCAGTGTTGGTTGAGGGAAGCAGATCCATGGAGGGACGCACAGACCTGTACAGGATAAACAACGGCACCCTGACTGCCATTAGGCATCTGGATGAAATCCTTAGACCTATTATTAGACCCTTCACTGGTGCAGTGGGTCCTGGGTTCCTCCTGGTGAGCGACGACGCCACGCCTCATGTGGTAGTAGAATGCTGGCAGTTCTTAGAGGATTAAGGAATTGAAACCACTGACTGGCATTCATGCTCCCCTGACCTAAATCCGACAGAACATCTCTGGGAGGTCATATTTAGGCCCAGCTGACGCCACCAGGTTGTTCCTCAGAGCTCAGCGATGACCTGGTCAGGATCTGGGAGGAGATACCTCAGGACACATTCCGTCATCTCATAAAGAGCCACGCATACAAGACGTGGGGCCATACAAACTGCTGAGAACCATTTAGTTACTGCAAGTTGGACCAGCCTGCTGCATCAGTTCCTCCGTTTCACTTTTTGGCTTACCTCAGATTAAGCCGTCTGTGGGTTGAGAATATGAATGTTTTGGTATCATTTTGTTTGTAATACATTACCCAGCCAATATCAGTATGGATAACCAGAATGATTTTTTTTTTTCAATTGAGATTTGACATGTCTTCAAAGTAGTCCTTTAAGTTTATGAAACAGTTTATAAGTGCAAGAAACGTAACAACCCAATGAAATGATGAAACCCAATGTATGACACCAATACAGTACATCACCCTGTGTATAATGTAATGATTCTCTCTCCTTTATCATTATAAATTAGCTGGGGATGCACTTGTGAGTGAATACACAGTGTCATCATCATTTGGTAGAATATAAAAATATTAAACAGAAGCTAAACCCAGGTCATGCCAAACCAAAGTTTGTTCAGTAGCCTGACTTTGTTAATATTATGCAATGTGAAGGTATAAACATTGAAAAGTGATGGTAGCTTCCAAGGAAATACAGCAAATATTACCAGATACCTGTAACGTTTATCTAAAAAAGAAAAGAAAAACAAAACCTTGAGGTGTGGCATTTAAGCAACTCAACTAAAAAATAGACAACAACTTTTCAGAAAATGGAGGAGCACTTCCTCAGTGCTGAAACACACGGCCGGTGTCAACACCCAAGTAGAAGACTCTGGCGTCAGCTGAGCTGGGCGTCTGGCCAAATAAGGAACATATATTGTATTTCCTGCAAATATTTCTCAACGTGCTACCAGGTCAGCAGTGTACGCGATGGATTAGCTAATTTCAGACCAAAAAAATACCATGCTTGAACAAAACCCTAAATATAAAAAGGCTCATTAGGTCCTTAAGAGTTTTTAAAATTATTGTCCTGTTGTTTTTGCTCAAGATAAAAGGCTTGTGTGGAGTTTTTTCTGTAATATATTCTTTAAGGTCTCAGTGTCTTGTCTTTTTGCCCGTTTAAGGTAGTCAAACACAAAAAGGAAGTGATGAGTGTTGAAAGTTGTAAACAACACTTGAAACTCTCACTCAATTCCCTCTGAACTATGCGGTGTGGCACCTTAACCCACGCTGCTTAAAATTCACTGCCCAGGGCTGTTCTGTTGTGAATTTGGTTTACATTTAGTGTAGGAAGTGAAACGTACCGATTCATCAGGACTCTTTTTATGGCCCGGGTAGGGAAGTGATTATTTGTAAACTGGTAAAAAAAAAAAGACATCTCTTCTCAGAAGGACTAATTTCGGTGCCTTAAAAAAATTACACTACAACTGTGTAATACCTCAGCAGGTTTTACTTCTGATCAAAACTGAAATATGTACCAAGGAAGAATGCTGTTGTTGTTGTCACATTTAGCAGGGAATAACTTTTCATAGGGACAGGCTCTTTTGGATGGCTCTTCCCCCTTAATATATACAATCTATATTTTGGTGTTTTAAAAAACAAAAACAGAAGAAACCTTTATCGGGGTGAGTACCCTTTGATGGCACTTTACACAAATTAAGTAAAATTTTATTTCTATAGCACCTTTCACGTTGACATCACAAAGTGCTTCACAGAAGCAAAAACAATTCAAACATCAAGGGAATATCCAACCATCATATAATTTTGGAGAGGAAACTGACCCTGTGTGCCAGCGATGAATGTATTGTTGGTGCAAAATGTGCACCGACAATACATTCGTAATTGTGACCCTTTAAAAAATTGTTAGCATCATGAAGAAATATTGTAACCTGACAAAAGCCAGCTGTATGTCGCTCCGCCTAGCTCCACTCACATACATCTGGGACACCGCCATAGAAATTGCCTTTACAGAAGGCTGGGCCTTATCAAAAATTCTTGCATATGATTGGATAAGCCACTTGTCTGTCATCTTTATTGACGTGCTATTTCAACCACTCACACCGAAGCTAACCCGTGACGCTGATGATAGCGACGCAGGAAAAAATAAATAAATAATAGTAATAATGTGTTTGCGGCTCTAGTGGCATGCGTTTTAATGACAGTGAGCTGACAGGAAGAGGGGGGAAGACAGGCGGCAAAGCGCTGCGGGTCGGAGTCGATTCCGGGCCGACCGCGTTGAGGACTAAAGGCCTCCTAATATGGTTAGCGCTAACCGCTAACCGCTCCGGGGCGCGTCCGCGTCTGCACGTCCGCTGGCCCCGGAAAACAAAACTTCATGGTCGCGTCTCCACTACGTCACATCTATGAAACTCCAGCCCTGCGTCCTGATTGGCCAGACCATAAATTTGGTTGGAGAAATCACTCTCTACCGGCGGTGTCCCAGATGTATGTGAGTGGAGCTAGGCGGAGCAACATACAGCTGGCTTTTGTCAGGTTAGAAATATTGTGCTTTACAAGCCAAACACTGAAGCTACATGCAATTCAATTCAATTTTATTTATATAGCACCAATTCACAACACCATCTCAAGGCTCTTTACAAAGTCAGACTCCATCAGATCCTCCAGGTTGGTCAGAAAGGTTCCTCTCTAAGGAAACCCAGCAGGTTGCATCAAGTCTCTCCAAGCAGCATTCACTCCTCCTGAAAGAGCGTAGAGCCACAGTGGACAGTCGTCTGCATTGTTGATGGCTTTGCAGCAATCCCTCATACTGAGCATGCATGAAGCGACAGTGGAGAGGAAAACTCCTCTTTAACAGGGAGGAGAACCTCCAGCAGAACCAGAACCAGGCTCAGTGTGAATGCTCATCTGCCTCGACCCACTGGGGCTTAGAGAAGACAGAGCAGAGACACATAAAGCACAGAAGCTCACATTGACCCAGGAGTACTTTCTACATTAGATGGTGATAGTAGATGATCTGCCTCCCCTGATGATGTCACAGCTAACAGAACGCCAGACCAGGTGTACCTTCTATGAAGAGAAAAATGACAGAGAACAAAAAGTTAAAAGTTGAAATAACAGCAAACAATGCAAACTGGAGAACAGTAGAAGAACTCAGCAGAGTGAGAAAAATAGACTCTGATGTCCTCCAGCAGCCTAAGCCTATAGCAGCATAACTATAGAGGTAGCTCAGGGTAACCTAAGCCACTCTAACTAGAAGCTTTGTCAAAAGGGAAAGTTTTAAGCCACGTCTTAAAAGTAGACAGGGTGTCTGCCTCACAGACCAAAACTGGGAGTTGGTTCCACAGGAGAGGAGCCTGATAGCTAAAGGATCTGCCTCCCATTCTACTTTTAGAGACTCTAGGAACCACCAGCAGACCTGCAGTCTGAGAGCGAAGTGCTCTGTTAGGAACATACGGGGTAATCAGAGCTCTGATATATGATGGAGCTTGATTATTAAGGGCTTTATATGTGAGAAGAAGAATTTTAAATTCTATTCTTGATTTAACAGGAAGCCAATGAAGGGAAGCTAAAATTGGAGAAATATTATCCCTCTTGTTGATTTTCATCAGAACTCTTGCTGCAGCATTTTGGATCAGCTGAAGACTTTGAACTGCATTTTGTGGACTTCCTGATAGTAAAGAATTACAATAGTCCAGCCTTGAAGTAACAAATGCATGGACTAGTTTTTCAGCATCACCCCTGGACAGAATATTTCTAATTTTGGCGATATTCCTGAGGTGAAAAACGGAAACCCTGGAAACCTGTTTGATGTGGAATTTAAATGACATGTCTTGGTCAAAAATAACACCAAGATTTTTTACTTTATTACCAGAGGCCAAGTTAATGCCATCCACCCGAAGTCACTGATTAAGAGGTTTATTTTTTTAAGAACTCTGGTGCAAAGATTAGAACCTCTGTCTTGTCAGAATTTAAAAGCAGGAAACTTAAAGTGATCCAGGTTTTGTTGTCATCAGGATATGCCTGTAGTCAAAGTAATTGATTGGATTCATCAGGATTTATGGATAAATATAGCTGAGTGTCATCAGCATAACAGTGGAAATTAATCCTATGCTGTCTGATAAATACATCTCAATACTTCAGCCAGGGAAAGCTTGAGCAGAAATGGTGTCTTAAATCAACAATGACTCTATGTTTATGACCACATTTGTTATATCATTACGGGTCTTTTTGTATCTATTTGGAAATGTCTGGTTGGAATTTCTATCTGCTTCATTTTTAATCAAAAGATCAAACAACTTCTTGCAAACAACTAAACAGCGGATTCTACGGGGGCATCTTTTTTTTGCAGCTTCTGCATTTTTTGATTGACAACTATGTTGTAATAATAATAATAAATTTAATTTATACTGCACTTTCCATCAAAATATCTCAAAGTACTACAGGTAAAAAAGAAAAAAGCATAAAAAAATTAAAAAACCTATTTTAGAAGAGAGAAAAAAACATCTGAAGGGGACGAAAAGCTTTGCTAACAAGAAATGTTTTAAGGCCTTTTTTAAAACACTCAGTGGATTGAGGTGCCCTCAAGGTGTCAGGGAGGGCATTCCACAGATGCGGGGCAGCAGCACAAAATGTCCTATCTCCCATTGTCCTGAGTCTGGTTCTGGGAATGTGGAGGAGGCTTGAGTGAGTGGAGCGAAGGGATTCGGGTTGTCTTCTGTGGGTTGATATGCTCTTTGAGGTAGGGGGGGGCATGTCCATGGATGCATTGATGTGTGAGGTGGGAAACCTTGTACTCAACCCTGGTGGAGATGGGAAATCAGTGTAGTGAATGAAGAATGGGGGTAATGTGCTCATGTTTCCGCACTCTCATCAGGATCCTAGTTGCAGAGTTTTGAATGTACTGAAGCCTCTGCAGACTCTTTCTAGGGATCTGTTATAAAAATATTATTCTGAAGTCACTAAGGGCAGACAGGAAAGAGACAGGGCAGACGCAGACTGCAGCGGGACCGTGCGGTGTGATTACTTTCCATCTATCAGAATCAGAAATACTTTAATAATCCCAGAGGGAAATTGCTGTTTCAGTACAACCGCCATCACATACATCACAAACATTTCAGGGGGAGACGATTTACTGAGGCTATGCTGCCAAGGACACCGCCTTACACGGTGCCCACAGGGCGCTGCCATTTAATCTGTGGAAAGATAGTAACCACGATAGTTAAGGAGAGGGAAAAAAAAGACAGATGTATCACACCCTATCCTCTCAGTACAGTGTGAGATATCCGGAAAAAAAACCCTCATGCACGAGAAGCACAAATATCACGAGACACATATAGCAGAAAGTAAACATTGGAGACTAGTCGTGTGTAAGTTCATATGTTTTTTTGTGGGCGTCAGTTATGAGTGTGTGTTTGGGTGAAAGTTTTTTATATTTCCACAAAACGCTCTCCAGAGGCCTTTGTCCTTGATGTTATCAGCCGGCCAACAGTTCAGAAAGCATCCGCAGGTGTAAGTGGGGGAGGAGGGAGCAGGGAGAGTTCTGAGCTCCTTCCTCATAACATATCAGGGCGAGATACCGATAGGGAAGGCATAATCCAAATACTTTATTTGTTATGAGGACAAGCTGCTCTTACTTTCCCGTCAGCTTTAAGTTTCTGCTGGCTCCAAATGGCGAATCCAATATTCCAAATTGTTGGGCTTTTCTGCGTTTCACTTCCAGATTTTATCCCATCTCCCCTTGAGTTCAACCACCGAAGCCAGTCTGCGTACCAGCACATCCAGCTTTTCAGCTCTGCTCCTCCACCTTCCAGATCTGTCCGTTCACTGCCTCAGTGATCGCATCATATGCAGCCGGTAGCCTGATCAAATGGCTACCGACATCCGCTGTATTTGCTGATCATCAAAAATCCACCAATCCATTAGGTAGAAATCCAAGTATCATAAATCCAAATATGCAAACGTTTCAACGTCCAGGAATGACAAAGTCGAAAGACATACCGTTTTCCATCCAGGAATGTAGGGTGTATCCCACGAAATGAGTCAATCGGGACACATGACGGGTCCCCTTTATGCTGCCCACCCGTCAAAACAATTTGATCAATAGCATTGAGAGACCAGCTTACCAGATCCATGGTTTTCAGAGTTAGGGTGATATGAAGAAAGTGCTCAGAAATACGAGACATAGCAGCAGAAGCAGGAGAGGGGGAGGGAAGAGCTGGAGAGGAGAAAAACACGACTGTCCTCGAAGAGAGACAGAGACCTATGTGATCTCTGCTCTGTTTCTCAATAAAAGTGCTGGAACTTCATCACCGCCGTCTCTTCATTCAGTAACGATGGGAATTCAGTTATTACTGTTTAGAATTCCATCCACAGGATCCCAATGAGAAGTGCGTTGCAATAGTCCAGTCTGGAGGAGACAAAGGCATGAACCAGCTTTTATGCGTCTGGGAGGGAGACAATGGGACGGAGTTTGGAAATGTTACGGAGGTGGTAGAAAGAGGTCTTGCATAGGTGATTTATATGGGCTTCAAAAGTGAGTTGGGAGTCCATTTTTACACCAAGATTACTAACTGTTGATGAGAGCGGGATGTTAGTACCAGAAAAGGTGATGCTGTTTATGGATAATGATTTGGTTTGATGAGGAGTTCCAACCAGGATGGCTTCGGTTTTGGAGCTATTGAGTTGAAGAAAGTTTTGCTCCATCCATACCTTTATCTCCTCCAGACAGGTGGTGAGTTTTGATTGGCGATCACTGTGATAGTGGGCTGTCAGCTGTGACATTAGCATAGAGCTGTATGTCATCAGCATAGCAGTAGAATGAAATATTCTAGCAGCTGATGATTTGGCCAAGGGGGGTAAGGTAAAGAATGAAGAGGATGGGGCCAAGGACTGACCCCTGGGGGACACCACACGTAACTGTGTGTGGATTTGATTTGGAGTGTCCTAGGGAGATGTATTCTGTCCGGTTTGTGAGATATGACCTTAACCACCTGAGAGCAGTGTTATTTAGTCCAGTAGTGAGGTGGAGCCGGTTTAAGAGAACGCCATGGTCGACAGTATCAAATGCAGCAGAAAGGTCAAGGAGGATGAGGAGGGATGAAGAACCAGCATCAGATGATATGAGGAGGTTGTTTGTGACTCTGACTAGGGCTGTCTCTGTGCTGTGGGCAAAGTGGAAACCTGACTGGAATTTTTCATAGAGGCTATTATGTTTAAGGTGGGTGGCAACTGCTTTCTCAAGTACTTTTGATATGAAAGGGAGATTTGAGATGGGCCTGTAGTTGGATAGGACTTCCGGATCAAGAATGGGTTTTTTAAGCAATGGTGTGATAATGACATTTTTTAAGACAGGGGGAACATGACCAGATTGAAGGGAATTATTTATAACAGTAGTGATCAGGGGACTTAGGGCAGTGATATGGGATTTTATCAGGGATGTTGGGAGAGGGTGCAGGGGACAGGTGGAGGATTTCATCTTCCTGATGATGTTCTGCACCTCTTCTGATGAAACCTCAGGAAAGTAGTTTAGGGGATTGGAGACGGTATGAGTTGGGGGAACAGTTTGGGTGGGAGGACCACAGAGAGCAGAGCGAATAAGTGCAGTTTTTGCTGTGAAGATAAATTCACCATAAATTTATTGCACTGCTCTTCTGTAGTGGCAGTAAGTGGGGGTGATTGTGGTTTGAGAAGGTAGTTTATAGTGGAAAAAAGCTGCTTGGAATTTCCAGGGTTATTTCTGATGGCATCAGAGTAAAACTGTGATCTTGCCTCTTTGAGGGACTGTGCATATTTTTGTTTGTGCTCCCGGTAAATTTGTTTATGGACAGTGAGGCCAGAGGCCCTGAAACGGCGCTCAAGGACCCGCCCTGCTGCCTTCATCTTATGAAGCTCATCTGTGAACCAGGGTGCTGAGTGGGTAAAGGTGACTGTTCTTGTTTTACCCGGGGCATGAAGGTCCAGGAGGCTGCTCAGATGGCTGTTGTAGTAAGTCCACTGCTTCATCGGCTGATGAAAAGTGTGTGGAAAGATGTTGAAAGTCTGCTGCCAAGAGGTCTTGGTTTATGTTTTTAGGATTTCTGAAACAGATATTCCGCTTAGGCTTGGAAAAACTGGATGGGGATGGCAGATCCATAGAAATGGCTTTGTGATCAGACACACCTAGGTCATGCACAAGCAGGTTGGTGAGAGGGGCAGAGTTTGTAATGACCAGGTCCAGGGTATGCCCCCTAGTGTGTGTGGGGACATCAAAAAGTTGTTTTTAGTTAAAGCAGTTCAGTAGTTGGAGAAATTCAGCTGCAAAACGGCAGGAGGGGGTGTCAACAAAATGTTGCTCAACAGAGTTTCAATTACTCAGTCGAGATTCAAATCTTGAGCAGTTCCTGACTCTTATCACTTTCTACATACTCTCTGTCATGCTGCGTCACGGCAAAGTTAAGCTTCTGCTTGAACTCTTCGAACTCTGTCAGTATCCTGTTATCTTCCAGAAAAAGTCCAAATTCAACATCTCTGGTTTAAAGTAACATTCAACGCTAAATCCTAAATGCACAAAAGATCGTTATCTTACATCCTTCCTCCTAGCTCCTGTAAAACTGTGAAATCATCACTTCTCTTCAATAAGTGTGTACTTCCCTGTCAATTGTACCAGAGATCAGAAAAATGGCAGCATGACACCAACAACTACTGTGGTACAAGATTTGCCATTTGGGCCAAAAATTTCAAGTTAAATCTATGTCAGGGCCACAAAGCTAAACCAAACACAATATTTTAACAAAACAACCAAAGTGGTCTGATTTCTATAGAAAAGCAATCCATAATCACTGTAGATCTGAAACAAAAAAAGGGTTTCACAGTAAAAGTTACTTGATGCTTGTGCTCCTATTTACTATTAAACTAAAAACAAAAACATGGCAGATAAGATATGAATACTGTGCTGCACCTTAAATTTGTTATAAATTGCTCTTTTTGAAAGGCCTTGCATCATTAAAAAAATTAATCTTAACATTTTCTAAATGTCTATTTGCATCAACAGCCTGAGCTGGCAAAAGAATTTTAGTCCGTGCCCTAAAATTGTGCAAAAATCCTTCTAAGGCCCGGAAAGGAACCTCAGGTCACACTTTGGACCCCCATGGTTTAAATCTTAAAACTTCTGGGACATCAGGCATTTGGGTGCACACTGTAAAAAGAGAATGCCACTCACAGCTTAAATGACTTGCTTCTATTCATTTAAGTTGGAGCTGCAGTCTCTTTTTAGAGTGCAGATCAAGAGAGGGAGAAAGACCAGTTGGTTTGCAGAGATAGACCAAAAACTGTTATGAAAGAAAACCCATCAAATAAACATATTAGGACGTACATGTCCAATCATGAGACTATGACCGTGCTTCTCTTATTTTTAATTTCATGAGTGGTTTCTCTAAACAGAAACAGACTGAGTGATTGGACCCTGTACCTTGGAAGAGAGACTCAGGCCGGCCCAAATGCTAACGAGGTTTCACGCAGTGTGTCTCAGATCATCGTCCATCCAAACTACAACAACACGCTGTACAACAACGACATCGCCTTGATGAAGCTAGGCAGCCAGGTCACTTTCAACAACTTCATCAGACCTGTCTGCCTTGCCAGTAGCACCAGCAAGTTCTTCAATGCTACGTCATGCTGGATCACTGGGTGGGGAAAACTATCAAGCAATGGTGAGGATCCCACATGGAGTTTCGCTTATGAAATAGGACTGTACTTTTTAACTGGATTACATAAAACTGGTTTTCTTCTTAGAGACCTTGCCAGCGACCAAGAAACTACAGGAGGTCCAGGTTCCTGTCATTGGAAACAAACAGTGCGGCTGCAGTTACACCCCAACAGACGCGACCATCACAGACAAAATGATTTGCGCCGGACAAGTGAACAAAGGATCATGTCAGGTAAAAGCACTAATGAAGGGTTAGGACATCTCACAATTACACCGTCAGCTCAAAAGGGAGCATACCTCAAGAACATTTTTTCACACTGTCACATTAACACCCACAGTATTGGGATTTTTTTGTGATAAACCAACAGAAAGCTGTAATGAACAAGACAAGATTTATTGTAAATCTGAAACTGATCAGAATCAGAAAGCTGCACTAAAACTCTGTAGGGAGAGAGGACAGGTTAGTGGCTTCTTAAAGAGTTTGAATTTGAAAGGACTCAAAAGCCTCTAAACATTTTCAGGAACGGTATAAGACCTTTGATCTAGACAGAATGGTCCTCCTGAAAGCTGTCTGTTCCTAAGGCGCTGCTGGTCGTCTTCTCCACTGACATCATGCAAACAGTCCTGTGTTCATCCATTGCTTTGTGCCACAAAACAGGACAGATCCAAACAACAATGAACAATTAGGTCTGCAGAGAGGATCATCAGGGCTGACCTTCCCTCCATCCAGGACTTGTACAGGTCTAGGGTCAAACAAAGGACACCTAACATCTCTGCAGACCCCACACACCCTGGACATAAGCACTTTATGCTTTTACCTTCAGGTTGGCGCTACAGAGTGCTATTTGGATCCAGAGGGCAAAACAGGAGACAGGAAATGGTCAAACACAGATAGACAGAAATCCGGTTACTTACCCAAAGTCATGGCAAAACTCGCACATAGACAAGGTCGATGTCCAGGGATCAGAAGCTTGGCATAAATCAGATGGGGGCAAGGCAGGAGATATCAGGGTGTCGAAACATGGTCATAACAAGGAGATGAATCAAGGGCAAAGAAATAAACGGTGAATATGTGCAAGCACTTTTGATAATCTGGTAGAGACTTGATTGGCTGGGGAGCACTTAAGTAAAGCAAATCAGATCACAGGTGAAGGAAATTGTACTGATTGAAGCATAGGAGGAGAGTGGGGTAGAACGGAGAACAAACAAACATCTAACCATAACACAAAACAGTGCATAAATGGGAAAAATGCACTTTTGGCATTTCTTGCAAATAAAAAAGTGCAACATGCATTTGTATTCGGCCCTGGGTCAAAAGCAGAGCTGCCTTTCTTTGTGGATACGCAGGACGTCTTTGGGGGTTTGGCCACCAGATTTGCAAGGTTATAGGCTAACATTTTAGTCCACTCTTTTTTCCAGGACAGGTAAAGCTCATTCAGACTGGATGTAGAGGACCTGTGAACAGATATGTTGTAGTCTGGTCACAGATTTTCAGAGGGAGTACTTCTGTACTTTGACTAGGCCATTCTTACACGTGAATGTGCTTTTATCTGGACCCTTCTACTCTAACAGGGTTTCTTTCAGTGTTGACTTGATTTTAGTTCCTTTTAACTTCCCCATCAGCTCTGAACAGCTTCCTTTTACCTGCTGAAGACAAACATCTCCATAGCATCTCGCCGCCACTTCAGGGGTGATGTGTAAAGGCTGATGTTCAGTGCTAGTTTTTCCACTTTGGCACGTGGTCGACATTGTTGCTGTCATTTTAGCCGAACACCTTCTTTACCTACTGCTCTCACTTGGAAGGTATATTTATGGAGCGTAAGAGTAGGAGATTCTCCCACCTAGCTCCTCCAGAGTTACTGAGTGACCGTAGCTCCTCTAATAAATGCTGCCTTTCAGTTTAGCTCATATTCTATTTGTAAAATGTGTAAAAAAAAAAACCTAACTTTGTGTTTTATCCTGCTGTACCAGGGAGACTCTGGTGGACCTCTGCAATGCAAGCAGGACTCAAGATGGATCCAGGCGGGCATCACAAGTTTCGGGATACCTTGTGCTACTGCCGGGTTTCCTGAGGTCTACGCCCGGGTCGCTGAGTTTCAGGCGTGGATCGCAGATCAGATTGGTGGATCCACAGTTGGCTTTGTGACTTTCATCTCTAATGGCACTGACCCCGACAGCAGCTTTACGTGTCGCAACACAGCCGCTGGAAACTTAGGCAAAGTCCCCGCTGAGTTCTTATGTTTCATCCTAGTGACAGTGATGCTGCATTTATTTATCACTCTGTAGAAGTCTGCTCTATAAATCATCTTAATAAATAATTATATTTTAGAATAAACAAGGTTGGTCAGAGTTGATAGTGCTATAGTCGTATTCTAATGGTTTTGAAAGGACAGAAATGCTGCATTCAGGCAGGTGATGAGTAACAAAAAGAAACAACATCCCAAAATTAAAAAGGCACAGAGTTGGGTAGTAACTAGTTACATTTACTCAGTTACATTTACTTGAGTGACTACTTGAGAAAAATGTACTTTCAAGAGTAGCTTTACTGCACCGTACTTTTTACTTTTACTTGAGTCATATTATTACTCAAGTATTGCTACTCTTACCAGAGCAAAACTTCTGGCTACTCCACCCACTGTGAGTAACTTCATGACTAAAGAACAAACTAGTTTTAAACCAAAAATGCACCACAGAGATAAAAACCTAGAGTTTGTGTTAAAGTGAGACTTCATATTTGTACACAAACTTTGTTATTTTAATATTATTTTCTATCTGCTGAGCTCATTGAGCCATTTGGAGGTCAGATGAACGTACAGTAAACAGTAGATATTGTCATTGGAAGTACTTTGCACTGTTCTAACATACTGTATATACATTAACTGATGTAAGTATTGATTTCAGGTTTAATGTTGAATAACGATGATTTAGAAAAGTGTTTCTTTTATTTTTAGTGTCTTTAGTATATCTTTTGTCTTTAAAATACCAGAATTTTCACATAACCTCATATTTTTGTCTGTCCGATTACATACTTTTTAAATATTAAATCATCAGCTGTTATGATTAGTTACTCAGTACTTGAGTAGCCTTCTTACTGAATACTTTTTTACTCTTACTTGAGTAACTTCTTGGCCGACTACTTTTTACTTTTACTCGAGTAAAAATATGTTGAAGTACCGCTACTCTTACTTGAGTACAATTTTTGGCTACTCTACCCACCCCTGCAAAAAAGACAGTAAGCAATGGTAACAGGAAGGATTAAAACAGAAGGATTTGACAAAGGATGACAGAAAACCGGGAATGTGTGCATCCTGGGAAGGGGATTACTAGAGCAAGGCTCATATCAATATCTGCATGGAGGCAGCTGAGGGTGGAGATTACAAAGCAGTTAATTACAGGTCACTGAAATGACACAATCTGATCACAAAAGTGATAAACGCAGACTAAGGTCCCAGGATGATTACAACTTCCTAACATAAATAAAAGGTATACATAGGTAAAATATAAAAAGTAGGTCAGATCCAACAGATTAAAATTAGAGAAGTGTCATTAAGCTTTCTCACTGTTGTGCTTTAATCCTTCGGAAAATATTTCAATGATAAAATCAGGATTTTTTTTTTTTCCACGCAGGTTTTACAGTAAGTAGATAAACAATCAAATCTAATAGGATTTATACTCCAGCCAGATTTAAGTTTACAGTAACATTTGAATTTTACCCACGTTTCTTCAGACTGGAAAGAAATGTTAACAATCCGGAGGCCACAGCCAGAGTCACAACTGGGTTCTGATAAAGTCTTTGCAGGGAGCCAAAAATCAGGGTGACGGTAAGCAGGGCTTCCAGTCTGAAAAACACGGAGCTCATCACCAAAGAAAAACCATCAAAATATCAGTTGGGATAAGTAAAAAGCTGGTCAGCAATGATAAGATAACTGTAATGCAAATAAGGAGTTTCCCATTGTTCATTGAGAATAGTATAAATTATTTTCAGCATAGCATTGTTAATTAAATTATAATCAAAAACAGATATTTTTGTTCAGATCTGGTATTTCTTCTCTATTGGGGCCCCTAAGTGATTAAATGCTTGTCCTTTGCACATTCGGCAAGCCCCCTCGCCGTGCAGTTTTACAAGTCATCTAAAACCTTATTTTTACTGATTGGCCATCAACCCACCTGAGACTTGATTTTACTTCACTTTTCTTAGTATTGATTATTTTCTGTTTTGCTGCATGGTTTTTATCATGTTTTGTATTCAGTTTTTAATTTATTCACATTGTTGTGTGTTCAGCTTTGTCGCCTAATTTGATTGATTGAGTTTTCTCTGATCTTATTTTTTTCCCGATATTCAGCACTTTGCTTCAGCTGCGGCTGGTTGTCAAAGCACTTTATAAAAAAAGTTGATGGCAATGATATTCTTTTGACACTGTGTCCTATCAGAAACAAACTTCTTGGTTGAATTTGAATTATTTTAAATGTAAATCTGCCAGGTATGAATAATTCTGGGCTTAAGTTTAACATTGCTCTGCCTACAAAACCTGCCAAAGTCACGGGAAGTCGGAGGTCCTTAATACATCCAGGTTTCTAGATCCTAAGTGAAGATCTGACTCCTCATTGTCTCATGGTGTCACGTCAGGGTTTTCTGCATCCCTGTATGAAAAAACTTATGAGGGTTTCAAGATTTAGGTTGGTATAAAAGTGTCATAGTTCTGTTTAGTTTAACTTTACACTTATGAGGACTTTTTCTGTTCATTCGTTCACCATTTCAGCCACCAGCAGTTGTCCTTCCACCTCTGTCTGCCTCCAGCCACCACCCCACTCTAGATTATCTCCACCTGTTCCCACTGATTAGTCACTCAGTTCACCTGTTCACTAGCCTACTTATACCTGCCTCTGCCTACCCTTCTCTGCCAGAACGTCTCACTCACTTCTTCCTGCTCCTCACTCTCTTCTTCGCGCTCCCCGTGTGGTGTGCCTTTGCTTCACCTGCTCATGTGTGCGTTGCCAGCTGAACTCTCCTTGTTGAGATTGCCTGAGTCTCCATGCTGCTTGCTACCTGTTCCTCCGTGAGTCTCAGCTGCTTGCTCACCCGTTCTGGTGGTTCTCCGGTCCACACAGCCTGCTGATTCTATCACCGCCTACATCTCCTGGTTCTCTGCTAATCCCGGTAAACCAGCCCTTTCTACCAGGATTCTCTGCCAAGACTGTAACTGTTTGCCTGCTTTGTCTGTCATTATTCACCTCCTCAATAAACCCTTTGAAACGTAACTCTGTCTGACTGAATATCGGGTTCACCTGCATTAAAGCGTGACAAAAAGCTTGTGGGAGCATTTTATGTAGGTTGGATACACAACAGGTGTATCCAACGGGTCGTGACCGAAAGAACGAGATCCTGGATACAAGCGGCTGAAATGAGTTTTCTCCGTAGTGTGTCTGGGCTCTCCCTTAGAGATAGGGTGAGGAGCTCAGTCATCCGGGGAGGACTCAGAGTAGAGCCGCTGCTCCTCCACGTCCAGAGGAGCCAGTTGAGGTGGCTCGGGCATCTGGTCAGGATGCCTCCTGGACGCCTCCCTGGTGAGGTGTTCCAGGCACGTCCCACCGGGAGGAGACCCAGGGGGAGACCCAGGACACGCTGGAGGGACTATGTCTTTCGGCTGGCCTGGGAACGCCTTGGGATTCCCCCGGAGGAGCTGGCCCAAGTGGCCGGGGAGAGGGACGTCTGGGCCTCCCTACTGAAGCTGCTGCCCCCGCGACCCGACCCCGGATAAGTGGAAGAAGTCGGACGGACGGACGGATACACAACACCAGAATCTAAAAAAAAAATGTTTTTTAACCATATAAACAGAACTGTTGACAACAGTAAAAACATGGACCATTTATATTCACTTTGTGTGCGATATTTGTAATTACACAGATTGTTTCCTCCTTGTCTGGAACATTTTAGTGAAGTCAATTCTTCCTCAGATTTAAAAGATCAAACAGCACTTTGACTTTGCCTCATAGTTCTCCCCCCCCCCCCCCCCCCTTCAACTGACTCTGGGTTTTCTATAGACGTTAGTACTTGGGAGTCTCAGATTGTTATGGAATAAAGTACATTTTGTGTTTCGTAAACCACTATTTATTCATTTGCCAAATGTTTTGGATGCTTACCCAAAAACTGAAAAACCCCATAGAAGACAGAGTCTTGGTTTGATGGTATTTTTATTTATTGAAAATGTCCTGATATTTCAGAAACCTCAAGGTACCATGCACTTAATAACCTGCTTCCTGGAGCCTTCATTTCTTATAGAGAAACATCCCACTGCAGCGCAAGTCCTCCATCGTACTTTACAGTGGACATGATGTGCTTTTCCACATATTCCTACTTTGGAATCAATTCTAAAATGGACTGGGAGCCAGTGGAGTGACGACAGCACAGGGGTAATGTGTTCACGTCTAGACGTGCTTGTTAAAAATCGGGCAGCAGCGTTCTGTACAAGTTGGAGACGAGAAATTGATGACTGACTGAGGCCAACGTAGAGGGCATTGCAGTAGTCCAGTCTTGTACTGATGAAAGCATGGATTGCCTTCTCGAGATCCTGCTGACTGAGAAAGGACTTGACTTTGACCAAAAGACGGAGCTGAAAAAAGCTTGAGCGGACAACAGAGCTAATCTGTTTGTCAAATTTGAGCCCATTATCAAATGTTACCCCAAGATTTTTGACATGAGAATTAAAAAAGGGAGCCAAAGTACCAGAGTTTGTGGTGATAATATTTGACATAGATGGAGAACCAAACAAAATACATTCGGTTTTGTTGTCGTTTAAGTGCAAAAAGTTCTGTGACAGCCACTGCTTTATATCTGTGATGCAGTCCAATAGCTTAGTAAGAGCAGTGTTTTCGTTTGGTTTCATGGGCAAATATATCTGCAAGTCGTCAGCATACAAGTGAAAAGACAGGTTGTGCTTTTTTATAATTGATCCCAAAGGTAACATATACAGTGAAAACAAAATAGGGCCGAGGATAGATCCCTGTGGCAGCCCACAGGGCAGCGATGCCTTTGAAGAGCGGTGGTCACCAATCGCGACAGAGAAACTCCTGTTTGCCAGGTATGACCTAAACCACTGGAGAGCGGAGCCACGGATGCCGACGTGCTCTAGGCGAGATACAAGGACTGCATGGTCAACTGTATCAAAGGATGCTGTGAGGTCCAGCAGTACCAGCACAGCAGGGTTCCCAGCGTCCACAGACAAGGCAATATCATTATGCACCTTCAACAGTGCTGACTCGGTGCTATGTTGGGATCTAAAACCAGACTGAAATTTATCAAGAATAGAATTGATCTTCAAAAATGTCTGTAGTTGAATAAAAACAACTTTTTCTAAAACCTTAGAAAGAAAGGGCAAGTAGGAGACAGGTCTAAAATTGGAGAGCACAGAGGGGTCAAGATTCGTTTTTTTTATGAGGGGCCTAACCATAGCGTGTTTGAAGGCAGCTGGAACAGACCCTGAGCTAAGACAAGTGTTTATGAAAAAAAGCAGAAAAAACTTGGCTGGAATATCTAAGGGACAGTTCGTGGGTTTCATGCCACTAACCACCTTAGTAAAAGAAGACAAAGAAATGGTCTTAAACCGCTCGAATACAGCAGTCTGTGCCGGGGGAGCACAGACATCATCAAAAGACATATTCATAATTATATTACAGATATTCTGCCTGACAGATGCCACTTTATCAGTGAAAAAAGACACAAACTCCTCACAAGTTGCAGTGGAGGCATCAGGCAGAACAGTAGGGCATGGGTTAATGACAGAATCAATAGTATTAAATAACAGTCTTGGCTTATGAGAGCTGTTAGCTATAATGGAGGACAAATAATTGGACTTGGCTTCCTTTAGAGCTCTCTGGTAAACAGCCAAACTGTCCCTTAATTATGCATATTTATTGCTGCTCTCATGAAGTCAACTGGGAAAACAAAGGAAAAATTACAACCCCCAAAACAGTTGTAGTTTTTTGGAGTTATTTATACATCATACAATAGTTAATCGTTGTCACAATAAACCACATGACGATAAAGGGTACAATAATTGCCCGTCCCTGGTCCCTGGTCCTACACACCACAATCAAATGGCTAGATTGTGCAGCATGTAGTCCAGTTTGTCAGAGTGCTGCTAATTATGTTCCTAATTATTTAATTCTGGCGTAATGAAGCCGAGAAGTATCTAAAAGATGTTGGAGTACGGCCCTTCGAGGTCGGGAGAAAGGTACCTGCATCATAAAATGCAACACAAACTACTTCAGAGGCTAAAAAACAACAGGAGAGAAATAAAAACACTGAACCCAACAGAGACACTAGAAAAGAGCAAGCTAAGTAAGCAAGCAGACAGACAAAACTAGATGTAACAATATTAATATTAAAAAAGGAAAATATAAAAGGCTTATAAACAGCATCTACTGATTGTTTTGGAGACTTGGTAACTCAAAGACGGCGCTTCATTGCTGCAGCTCTCACTAAGCTTAGCAGATTTTTCCATCCTGCTCACTGTTTGCATGATGGATCCTCTTTCTCCCTAGGGGCCGTGGCTTACGGGCTTCTGTTAGGTCACATTTAGACCCCAGGGAAACAAAAGGTCAAGGGTCACTAGTCAGAAGTGCCTAAAAACGATGATGAACTTAACAAAATATGGAATACGTTACACAATGCGTCACTTTAATTTTTTTTAGATGTGTTGTCAGGGCTGATAAGTGCCACCTGTCATTATTTTGAAAACTATTTTCCTTAAGGTGGGAGTTTATCCCTCCTGAATAACTCAGTTTTAAACGCGAGACTATTAAATGAGAACTGCAATAAGATGAATGCATTTTACAGCATTTTAAACATCTTCAGCAGGGAGACCAGCAGGTTTGAGAGAAAGTGCCTCGGTTCATGTTTAAGATTAGAGATTAAAGCATGGCAACTATGCAAATGTGGTGCAGCTGTCCGAGTGCACGTCCGTAGAACCATTTTAGACAGAGGGTGGACACAATTGAGACCATGTTCAGAACCGAGATAATGCAATAAAGAAGAAGTGATCTCATGATTTGACATTTAGAGCATGACAACAGCAACATTATGACGGTCAAGATACAGCTTCTTTATCTGGTGTTTACTTTTACTGATTTAAAAAAAAATTTGTTCAACAATTCCAGCTGACAAAATACACAGAACAACATACTACGGAGGAAGGTGTGACATTTATCTCTTATTTGAAACTGGTGGTTATCTCAACCAGGCGTGTTTCCCCATCTTCACCCTGCAGCATTAAATAATAAAAACTCATGAGATGTAAGAAATATAAGCAGGAAAATAACGAAAAAAGAGCAGCCAGTTCAAAGCAGAAAAAAAATCATTAAGGAAAATTGTAGATGACACATGAGAAAAGGAGAACTGAGCTTTTCACATGAGGGCAATCAACCTGTGAAGATGAATCCAAAATCTTTAAGAACTGTAGGATGTGGCATTTTATTGTTCTACTTCATTCGGGTCTCAGAGCAGTTTGGTGATACACCCGGCATAAAGAACACACATTTAAGTTAAGATATTGGCTGGGTAAGTTCCTCATAAAAGGGAAAAAGAAAGACTAGAACAACAAAGCTGTAGAAAAGCATTTGATTGTATTGGATTCCACCAAGATTAATGTGACATTTACCCACTGCAAGCTTTTCTCTTTTGCACTGTATGCGTCACAAACACACTCAAACGCGTGTGATGTAGCCGGGGCAAATTACAGATTTGATCAAAAAAACAAAGGTCATTCAGAGCCAGAGATTTGACTAATGTCTCCATCCATCATGAATGGATGGAGACAGTCTTTTTACAATCTTTTTGCAATGTAGTGTATTGGAGAAGTGTTTTAGTATTCACTAATCTCACTCTAGTCCTGTGTCAGGACAAATTTTTTCCTATCTCTCAAAGCAGCAGAGGTTCCACGATTTATTTCACGCATCTTTCCCCTCTGGCAACAACTTGACTCAGAGGTTGTGAATGTACCACGCCGACTGCCCAGGTCTTTTGTTTAGAGGCGTGATGTCTTCTCAGGTAAGAAAGCTATAAATATTGAAGTTAGCGCGTGTTCTCTCGCTAATGCATCGATTACTCCCAGAGGATTGGGCCCGAATCACTCTCTCATAAACCGACAAATCCAGCCTATAGAGGCAACTGCGGTAAATAGAGGAAAACTAATTTTACACGTCGGGCAATTGTAAGAGCATGTTTGTGAAAGAAAATAAATAATATTTAACTTCAAAACTTGCCTTGTGCACCTCTAAAGACATAAAAACCTTTATATGCTATAGACCAGCTGAAACTAGATCTACCACTGAATTTCTTCATCAGATAAGAGAACTTTATGAATAACATTTCTGTTTTAAAAAGCTATTTTCTGTCTGACAAGACCGTTATATTTCTGTAGATTGTTAGAACTGTATGGGTGAGCCTCTTCTATTTAAAGCAAGCTGCCAGTAAAACATGTGTCCAACCACTTAAAAAATGTAACAATGAAACACATTGTTTTGGAAATAAGTTGCTGAAATAAGTGGAAGCTTGAGCGCAGACAGCCAGAAGAGTTATCAATCTAAACCACTGTAGTAGTATAAAAGAATGTCCTGCTCATCTAATCTATTGAAACCACATGCGTAGTCATTGGCTGAATGCCTCTTCCTATTTCTACACACGCATTCGCCCTGGGTGTGAAAATAGCCCTAATTACAAAAAAAACCCAGACTTGGGTTTGTTCTCAATTTAAAGAGCTCTTTATGTCTGCGTTGTTATTTCCTCTAGACGTTCTGCTGAGCCTGATATGTTCATCTGCTCCCAGCAGGAAGCAGAACGAAACTTAAATCTGATCCGACACGTTATTCATCTGAGGACAAATCAAACTAATTTTCTAAAAAGATTCATAAGCATGCTGATCATTGTGGGAAAAACACCTTCTATATGGTAAAATGTCTTCAGAGAGAATAATTTAGTAAATCTTTCTAAAATCAGTGAGAGTTTATTTTAGCCGGAAATTATTTTTGGTACTTCCTGACAACTGCAGTGTTTGTGAAACAGGAACAACTGCTGTATATCGTTTAGTATTTATTTCCCTTCTGAAAGACTGTATTTCATTAAAGCAATCTGACACAAACTCCTTAAGTGATTAATGGAACAAGAAGCTGAAAAACACACTGGCATTGACTTATTATGGTATAGGTGCAGGTAACCTGGTCTCTGAACTTTAAATATTTTCACTTCAGTTTTGGCTTTCACTTTTAACATGGTTAAGTCTGGTGTAGTTTAATTTTATGATGTCAGATTAATTTCATGCACCAATGCATCTAAAAAGGACAGTGAGATCTCAATAGTTTCTTACTTGTCACATTTTGATTAAAATTAAACGTAGATTAAGTGAAAGGGAAAACCATGTTCTTCAAATAAAGCTACAAGTGTCTGATAAAAACAAAACTACTTGGTAATATCTGTTTATCAAATAACTGCACATGCTCACTGCACTATTTTAAACCAGCAGAGAAGTAATATGTCAGAATAAACTTAAAGCAAATTTAAATTATGTTTGTTTTCAAAAACAGTGTAACTAGTGATTTAAATTCAGTCCTACGACCTCTGAACAGTTCAGTCAGTAGATCAAGAAAATTTTTGTCTTACGGGAAATGACAAAAAATATATTATGTTTCCCTTTTATGTTCTAAGGAGCTCTAACCTGTTTGTGAAAACAATCTGGGAGGGCATTTAACAAGCCTCATGAACTAATGTGCCAAACTAGGATTGGTAGGTCTGTCTTGCCTAGCCAGCCAGACTGACTGACTTATGCCGTATCAGTCTGGAAAGGAGCTGGTAGAGCCCGGTTTCAAAGGCAAGACTAACAGAGTCAGCGTCAACAGGTTGGAACCAATCAGAAAACTACGGATGTGATGCAAAAGACTCCAAGAGACACTTTTTAAAAAGGTTTGTGGTCCGCAAAACATGTCATGCCATCGAGCAAACTCTCCAGTGAACGATCTTTGCCGCTTTTGTCTAAAAATCAGAGGATATGTGATGTACTCACATATACTTTCTTAGTTTTCCAAGGCACCAAGCAGCAAAAACCTCTGCATGTATCTTGACTGTTATGGTTACAGAAAAGTGCTGCTGCATTATGGGTAATTCTGGCACTGAGAGCAAGACATCGCAAAGTCCCGCCTCCCGCGGCGTGGTTGGTCCGGTTTTAGACCAGAGAGTATGGCGCTTTACCAGACTGACTTACACCGTGAGCAAGTCACTCTGGAAGGCCAGGCTGAGCACAAACCGTAGCCTGCAGGTGTACAGGTGTGCCGTATTGCACCGTTGATTCATTTGGTTTTGTGGTCCTGTGTCATGTCCAGCTTCAAGGCAAGCAGAATGATGCTCTGGCTGCCAAATATATTTGTGTTACCGAGGCCTATAAATCCTCCCTTGAAGCCCAACCCTTGATTATTAATTTAATTACTGTTAAGCTGTTATGAAGAAACTGATGCTAAACCTGACTGGGGGAGAGGAGAAGAGGGATAATAAGGGCAGAGAGTAAAGAAAACAGAGAAAAATGACAAAACCCGACAACCAGCTGCTACAAACAGTCCTCCTACAGCCTGCATGGGGGAACCATGAACCCCTGCAAAGAGAAAAAAACATACTAACAAAAAAATGATTAAAAAAATAAAACACAGGAGCAACACCAGCAGCAAGAGAATGGACAAAAAAACCTGTTGACACCAAGGGAGATAACAACAGGGCCACACAGCTGCAACATTTGGAGTGTGAACATGCAAATTATGTGGCATAGGTTTTACACTCGTTGCACTTGCTTTGTAATTTGTGACGGTGCATTCACATCGAACGTGGTTGAGGCGGTAGGAGCAGTGGATTTACCCATTATCAGTATGCAAATGGCGTGGTCAGATGCCGTGAAGCAGCCCGCTGTGAGATCCGCGCCGGCCGGAGCGGTGCGGTGCGGTCAGCACGCTCCGTGCAAAACGGTGACTTTCGTTGGAGTTCAAAAATCTGAACTTTTCTGTCAAATCTCATCACAGCAACCAATCAAGGACCAGTTGTTGTTGTGAAAGACTGTCGCTGAGACAACGACAACGAGAAAAATTATGAAGGGATGCTCTTTAGAGGTCTGTGTGTGGCTTTAAAAAAGCAGTTTTCATCTAGCCCTTAAAAGGACTGGTAAATCATTCGTCCTCCTCTTGTTCTGCGGGCAGGTCGGGTAATCTCTCTCTCGGCCTCTTGGTCTGCTCTCTCCCGGTGCTTCCGTCTAAGCTCCATGGCAGAGACCGACTTTCCCCATTAAATGCAGCTTGCTTCATAAAATCCCAGTCCGCCGTGTTGAGTTGAACTGACAAGCGGATAGAAGCTTCTCCTACATCAGAGGTGTCAAACTCATTTCTATATGGGGCCACTTCGGCATCATGAAGTCATTAAAAGGGACGGTTGCACCTGTACAGATGACACTTTTGATTCATAATTTCATTCCAGTTCACATAAAAATTCAAAATAATGTAGCCCATTTGAACAGTTCATCTGCAAAAAACAAAAGTTGATATTGGGGTGAGTTACACTTTAAACTCCCATCATTCTGCATCTCTTTTTCTCTTTTTGGACATTTCTGGGTTGTTTTAATGTGTTGTGGAAAAACACTCTAGTGGCAGGATGGTGTTGCTACACAGTTAAAAACTAATGGAGGCACAGTTTTAGCCACTTTATACACAGAATATATGCCTCTACTTTATGATATAATATTCCTTTCTTAGCTCTTGAGAGCTTGATAAATTGCCTTGATGTACCGGATTCGGCCCGCGGGCCTTGAGTTTGACACGTAAATGGTAAATTGGTACTTATATAGCGCTTTTCCATTCATGCTGACCACCCAAAGCGCTGTACACTATCGCCACATTCACCCAATCGCTCTCACTAACGCGCACACATTTATACATGGAGACACAGCTCAGTGTGCTATACGATGACACGGTGACTCGTGGTGAAGCCGGTGTCACCTTTTGTGCATGTGAAATGCACAAAAAGGCGAAATTTTGCGGACAACACGTTCAGTTTGAGCGCACCATAACAATGCCCGAGATAATTGTGTTTAGTTCATGGCAAGTTTTGAAAATAAATGTAATTGGTTTTTAGCATTGTTTATTAAAATGTATTCTTTAATTTCTTCTTTCATAATATATGCTGTTTTAGGAACTAGATTGCTAATTTGAAACTATATCCTGACATAATAACTAAATAATATTGTTAGGGCTGTCAATCGATTAAAAAAAATAATCTAATTAATTACATACTCTGTAATTAATTAATCTAAATTAATCGCATATAATTTTTTTGCTGTGAAAGTATTTAAAATATTTAAATTGAAATGTTTCAATGAATAATCAGCATTAGATACATTAAAGTGCTGTTTTCAACAGCAGTCAAACTGAACTAAACAGATGCCAATGTCAAACTGAACTCACGTCAACAGGAAACGTCAACTGAAATGATAATAAAAAAGATAACCTGAATTTAACCGACGTCAACATATTCCATATTCCAATCTACTTTTTAGGCTAATTATACATAATTTAGACCTAGTGCTATTTTAACAAACAAGCATTTTATTAGTTGTTATCTCTTATCTGATGTATTTCTGATGTTTGGCACTTTGTTTTACCTCGTGTTAAAGTGCTCTTTAAATAATAATGACATTCATGATGATTATGATCAGAATAAACTTTTGCATAACCTCCCAGAAGCTGGAAAGAAAAGAGACAAAAACATTTTTCACAGCTCACTTAGTAACTCTAATATTTTAGTCTAAATACTTTAGCCTAAATATTTTAGGCTAAAATATTACACTTTTTATTTGTTTTTCTTCAATCCCTCTGTGATGTTTAGTAATTTCTGCCAAAGGCTGCAGCATTTTGATTTAATTCATCTGAATGCAGTATTTGCAAGCCATACTCTGATTGAATGGGAAAAAAAACTGTCTGTGATTGGCTTTAACAGCCGAGCGAGTGCACAGCTGGTGTTGAGTGTGTAATGAGCAGGTGTGCGCGAGCAAAGTAGCGCGCGAGCAGAGATGGAACTCACCGCCAGGACAGCGGGTTGAGAAGAGTTTTTCAGACCGTGCCAGACCGGTTTTGAGCGTTGAGTTGTTTCACTGTGCGCTTGGATTGGTTCCTGCGCGCTCAAACAGAAGACACGAATATCGCTACTTTTGTTTCACAGAGTTGAGCGGCAGCGCTGTCTTCTTCTCTGTCTTCATGCGCTTCCCCTGTGACTCTTTGGCGCCCCCCAGGGGAGGCGCGCCTCACCTATTGAAAACGCCTATACGACATTGATTAATCTGCGTTATTTTTTTTAATCAGTTATTTTTTTTTAAATTAATTAATCGAAATTAACGCGTTATTTTGACAGCCCTAAATATTGTGAAAATTCGTGACTGGCGGGCTTTGCTCTCTCTGGTCAGAACATCTTTTAAGCTTTCCAGGCCATGCCTTAAGGGAAACTCGCCCCTTAATCAACTTTTTTTGCTAATAAACTGTTAACATGGTTGTAGTTCTGTCTACATATCTTGGTGATAATTTTCACAATTTACTACATATTTATTTAAATCCTGGTTTTGTGTCTAAAACCGTCAGTGTGGCGCCCTCCTATGGTTCAATGGGTGTCTTGCATTGAATTCTGAATCAGTATTGCTATTGGTTGAAAGGTTTTTGTGATGTCATTTGGAGAAACTGATGTGTCAGCAGCTCTGCTGCTGTGGGGTATAAAAACAGCTCCGTCTTGTGCCTCCTTAGCGAGTTGGAGTTTGAATATTGAGTTTTGCTTCAATATTCGGGTTAGCGATTAATTAGCTTAGCATTCAGTTAGTCTACTTAGCATTTATTTAGCTATTACTAGTAGCCTATGAGATGAGATTTGGCGGAGTAAAGCTCTGCTATGGGGGTGACTTACACTTTAAGGAGGTATGAGAACATCTCCAGATCATCTCGCTTGAAAAACCATTAAAACAGAATATCTTTTAGCCATGAGGTAAATGATATTCTTTACTTTTCTATTTTATGAATACACTGTGCAAGGGGTACCGTTTTTTTCTTAAGCACCTGGCCCAAAATTGACAGTGCACGTACCTGACTGCCAGCCTTAATTATGCTGACAAAAGAAAACAAGTTGTTTTGTTTCAAAAGTTTTACCATGGCTGAACTTTTAAATGATACATCATAAAGCTTGGTTACAAACTAAGTTTTTACACTTAATTTTGTGGAAGCTAACAAAGCCCATGCTGACATCTCTAATCAGCTAAATTTTTTGTTTATTCATTGGTTCTTCAAAACATTTGACTTAAAGGTATACTATGCAACCGGGGTTGATTTTCCAGAGGGCGAAAGTAAAAGTGCACTGTCGTAAATATGCTCAGCTGTTCTACTGGTTTCTCCGTCAAGCCAGGCGTGGTTGTTTTGAGCTTAGCAGACAGGCGAACGCAACGAATACAAAAGTCGAAAAAACGGCAGTATAAACAATGACTAACAGTGAAAGTATGAACATGCACACAGAGAGAGAGAAACCATTCCAATGCAGTGTTTCCCCTAGGAATTTGCTTAGCGGAGCGGAGCGGGGGGGAGACAAGCTTTCCGCGACCGGCGGAGCAGGGGGAGACAATATGGAGTTTTTTTGGAATGTTGGGAGGCAGTAGCGTGAGGGAAACCCTACAATGTTACTTACAGTCGCATCAGCAGAAACGCGAGGTCCGCGTCAGCCTTGCAGCCATTTCTTTCTTTTAGCTCTCGCCATTCGGAAAAAGCTTGCCCGATGTTCACCTGTGTACGACTCCTCTCTCTGTCCAGAGCACTTTTCCTCTTTCTTGCCTGCTCCGACATGGGCTTTCGCTGTTTTATCACCGGTTCCGTCATGATAACTGCACAAATATCGCCACTGCGCTAGCAACGAGCATGCCTTTCACTGGGGGTGTGTAGCAGTTCTCGCAAAACTCATGTCAGCCTCGCTGACATGAGTTTTGACGTCCTCTGTCTCAGGTTCAGCTTCCTCCATCCTCACCTCGGCCTTTGGGAGCTCAAGTTTGGCAGCACTCACTCGGTCCAAAATCTGATGCTCAACCTGCAACTGAAAATATGTTTCATCTTCTAATTGTGACTTACGCTGATATAACAATGTAAGTTGTTCCACAGCCTCTTAACCTCTGGATGAAATTAATTAGTTCCTTAATCTTTTTATCGCATGCAGCAAGGTTGAAACTGTTTAAATTATTCAACTCATCTGCAGATAAATTAATGAGGTCGGCAATGACAACCTTCTGCCTCTCTATGTCTGCGAAGTCAACCACAGGTGCAGCTTCAGATGTGAGATGTTCTGGCTCCATCTTGCTAACACAAAACAAACACAAGTTATGACAAAACTTTCAACATAACATAATAATAACACTATTTCAGTGTTAAGATGCTAAACCTTTAGGAATTACGAGCTCTGTAGCGACTGCTTACCTTTCTTTAGGAATTACTAGCTTTTGTGCATGGCTTCACCGTTTAAGGAATTACTATTTTTTTAAGCTTATGATTCTCACCTTTCTTTTAAGGGAAAGTAGCACTTTTAGCTTTATGAGCACCCCCCTTTCCACATACATAGGGTGGCACCTCAGATTAACTAGGAGTTAAATCTGGAGACAAATATGTTCTACACAACACAAGATAAGCTTTTAAAATGTCTTATTAGACGAATATGCAAAGCATCTTAGGTTAGATATTGGAGCATCTAACTCCTCTGGACTGGAAGTTATTTTTGAAAGCGCATAACTTTGGACTTTTCATTTAAGACTTGTGGTTTAAGCAAACATGAGGATAAGTCACAGCATCTGGAAACAGATGTGCAACAAAATTTGGTTCAGTCAGTCAGACTAACTTTACAGTTAAATCAACTATCAGACTGTTGGTTACACCAAATGACTTGATTGATTCAAGCATTTGAATTTAAGCTTTTCGTAGTGCAGTTTATTATCACTAGCTGAGAAAATTATTAGTTAACTTTTATTTTTCTAAAAGACTAAAAATGTCACAGGTGATATTCTGAAATGTATGCAGTTTAAGCTGTGTTTACGATTGCCCTCCTCTGGGACGCCACTTATGTTAAATTGCCATGGTGTGATGGCATAACAGCTGGAAAGTCCAATGAAGCAACTTCTACGGGAGGCATAATCATTGAAAGATAGGATGTCAAAGCAATTTAGTTAAAAGCGAGATAAGAGTAATGAGTTAATATGAGACATGAATGTTTTCTGTTTTACATGGACCATGTAGAACAAAGTGGGCCATAAATACAGATTGCAAAGTGGACCTTTGACTTCTCTGGTATTATCTCACAATTTAAAATGAAAACCTAAAAGAAAAGAGTCATTTTTGTTTACGAAATACAGTTTTGCAAATGGCTGCTATTTGTAATGCTTCTACAAGAACACTTTTTGAGGCCCCAAAGTGTTAGTTTCCATCTGTATCATTTGTAACAAGCCATGGAAGGTCAAACATTGTCTGGTGACATTAGAATCTGTTTTACACGGTCTTATTAAGCTGTAACACAACAGGAAAAAAGTGGCTTATCCAGCGCTGTGCTTTGCTGTGTTTGTTGGCTCCCCTAGTAAATCAGAATTACTGCTCCAAGGCACAAATTCTCAGCATTTAAATTGAAAATAAAAATGTACTAGTTCAATTTTCAAGCTTTGAGCAGGGGATGCCATTGAAAGGCTGAGTCCACATTTAATGTAAGGGAAACAATAATTGTTTGCTGATATTTCTTTTCCTTCTTTGGCAGGTTTTGAGTTAATCTTTACCATGTTTTGAAGCAATATCTAAACAATTCATTATTTCCTACATTACAGCTATTCTGAAAATTATCAGCAAATTTATTTCACAATTTAAAAATTAAGAGAAAAGAGAGGGCACTTTTTTTCGACAGCAACTCTCTGTGAGTTGGAACTGGGCTGTTATGAAACTTACCCCCGCCATGTTTAGATGGTGACAAAGTGAGAGTCGCATTCTGCAAGGACGCCACTGTGACTAAAACTGATAAAGCATTTGCTGTGGCTTACGTTTGGTGCTTCACAGCTGCCTGAACTGAATACAGCTAAGAATAACCCTGTGATCTCACACTTCATCTGCTCTACCTGTTATTCACAGAGCCTTTTGGATTAAAGATTGCAAAAGCAATGAGTTTTATTTCCATTTGTGAAGCATAGTTAGACCAAACATTTTTTATTTGTGTCATCTAAACATTTGTGAAGCAATAGTTTAGATGACACAAATAAAAAAAAAAAACTTTTTTTAGCAGTTTTTCTGTGTGGTTTCAGCTTATTGCTGTTGGTTCTGTGTGACATTAAAAGATTGTGCAAAGAGAAGTACCCCATAAAAAGGAAGTAAAGCAACATCTTTGGATACAAACTTTATTTCATGTAACCATGTTATACACTGTACTTGTCCAAAGCAGATCAAGCAACAAAATGTGTAAAAACAAAATGGGAATCTTCACCTGTACAAAAAGGTGTTTAGAAATAAAAGGTAAGGGAATGGAGACAAACATTTTCCATCAACCACTATATGCAAAGTTTTCCCTCCCTTCTTTTTCTTTCGCTGTCGGCCAACGTGTTGCAAAAGTTGTTAGTGTTGCTCTTATTGGTGAACAAATAATTTTCAAGGCACTCTTTTGCAGAAGGCGTGCCCTTTTTATATATTGTGATGCAATAATGGTGAGTAGAAGGTGGGAAGTGTGTTCATGCTTAATAAGCATGATTAGCCACAAACAGTGACTCTCCACCAGCAGCGCTGGAGCCAGAAGAGACATACTTGCCCTGGCAGGCCAGGTTGTTAGCCTGAAAGAAGAAAATTAAATGTAGATTAGCGAAGGTATATTCGGTACACTGGAGCATCCAGTTCAGTAGCAGTGCAACTCTTACCAGAGCTCTCTTGATGAACTCTTCTTGGCATGCCTTTCCGTTCTCCTTCTTGCCCCCCCAGGCTTTAAGGGCAGAGGCCTGCAGGGCACGGCCATATGAGAAGGTCAGAGCCCAGGGCCTGTGCAGAGGGCACTGGTTCATGGCATTCAGGTTAACAGAGGCCTCCTCCTCACTCTGGCCACCAGACAGGAAAGTAATTCCTGGACCAAAAATAGAGATACAGTTAAAAAATGCCTTTCTCTGAACCTTTAGCTCTTATATCAACACTTCTGTCTAGAACTGACACTGGAACTAAAAAAGGCTAGACTTTGTGAAAACTTTGCAGCTGCCATTTTCTTTACAAGAATGTCTTATGTGTGCAGTTTACCAGGAACTGCTGGGGGCACAGTGCGACGCAGAGCAGTAACAGTGGCCATGGCGATCTCCTGGTTGTTGTACTTGTGTGAGCAGGAGTGTCCAGGTGTGACCATGTTGGGTTTGAGAAGGGTGCCCTCCAGGTAGACGTGGTGGTCAGACAGGGCCTTGTAGACGGCAGCCAGGACCTTTTCTGTGATATACTGGCAGCGTTTTAGGTCGTGGTCACCGTCGGGCAGGATCTCAGGCTCAACAATGGGGACAATGCCATGCTAAGGAAGACAGGAATAAAGGGAGTGAAAACCTTTATAACACAATGGTGGCAAGAGGAAAGAACATTAGAGGAAACATACTCCTTATAATGTAAGGGTCAATCTGTGGGATCTCACCATCTGGCAGATGCTGGCATAGCGAGCCAGGACATTGGCGTTCTCCAAGATAGCCAGCTTTGAGGGGGTGGTGGGAGTGATCTTCAGAACACAGCGCCACTTGGCGAAGTCAGCACCATCCTTCTTGTACTGTGCGCAGCGCTCATACAGTCCATCAAGACCTGTTAGGAGGGAAAGTATTTTAAAAGTATATGTGAAAAGTTGTACAATTTGTTGATAAAAGATTTAGTACATGCCCAACTCCCTTTTTTACGCACCCTGGGTTGTTGTCTCGCCGTTGGTTCCGGCCAGAGGGACAACACCCTTGTCTACCTTGATGCCGACCACCATGCCTCTTTCCTTGAGGTACTGTGGGAAGGTCTTTCCATCGTCGGTCTTTTGGTACATGGTCTCATGGAAGAGGATGACGCCACCAATGCAAGGGACGATGCGGTCGTCAGCAGTGAAGAGGAGCTGGCGGTACAACCTCCTGTTCTCCTCAGTGTTCTCAGCATTGATGCTCTGGAAGCGCTTAGCCACACTGCCTGCAGGTTATAAAACCAGTAAATAGTTTTTTTTTACGACTGTACTGTTTTACTGAACAGAAGACACCATGTTATTTTAATTTACAAGTATATATACAGAATCTCACAAAAGTGAGTACACCCATCACATTTTTGTAAATATCTTTTTGTTGGACAACACTGAGGATATGCCACTTTTATAGAATGTAAAGTATTCAGTGTACAGCTTGTATAACAAGTGTAAATTTGCTATCCCCACAAAATAACTGTTTAAACCGCTGGCAACCAAGGTGAGTATACCCCGAAGTGAAAAGGTCCAAAGTGCCCAAAGTATCAATATTTTGAGTAGCCACCATTATTTTCTAGCACCGTCTTAAGTTTCTTGGGTATGGAGTTCGATAGAGCTTCATGGGTTGCCACTGGAATCTACTCCTCCATGAAGACATCATGGAGGTGGTGAATGTTAGAGACTTTGTGCTCCTTGATCTTCTGTTTGAGGAGGCCCCACAGATGCTCAGTGGGGTTTAGGTCTGGAGGCATGCTTGTCCAGTCCAACAGCTTGATCCTCAGTTCCTTTAGCAAGGCGTCGGTTCTCTTGGTGGTGTGTTTGGGGTCCTTATCATGTTGGAGTCCGGCCTTTTGGTTCAGTTTCCGAGGGGAGAGGACCATACTCTGGTTCAGTATGTCAATATAAATGTTGGCATTGATGGCTCTCTCAAGGAACTTTAGCTCCCCACAGCCAGCAGCCCTCACACAGCCCAAAACCATGACACTCCCACCGCCACCCTTGACCGTAACCAAGACACACTTGTCTTTGCACTCGTTACCTGGTTATGGCCACATGCTTGACAATATCTTAACCAAATAAGTTTACCTTGGTCTCATCAGACTATAGGGCATGGTTCTAGTAATTCATGTCCTTAGGATGCTTGTCCTCAGCTAATTGCTTTTAGGTTTTCTTATGCAGTATCTTTAGAAGAGGCTTCCTTCTGGGACGACAAGCATGCAGACCAATTTGATGCAGTGTACGGCATTTGGTCTGAACACTGACAAGCTAACCCTGCACCCTTTTAACCTCAGTAACAATACTGGCAGGACTCTTATCCATTTTCAAAAGAATTTGGATATGATGCTGAGCACATGCTCTCAATTTATTGTGTTGACCATTGTGAGGCCTTTTCTGAGTGGAACCCATCCTTTTGAATTACTGTATAGTCTAGACCACCATGCTGTAACTCAGTTTCAGGGTGTTAGCAATATTCTTATAGCTGAAACCATCTTTATGTAATGCAACGATTGTTTTCTTTAGATCCTCAGAGAGTTGTTTGCCACGCGATGCCATGTTGAACTCCCAGTGACCAGTAGGGGAGAGTGCAAGAGCAACAACCAATCCGTCGGAGATGCAACGCTGCACCGTCCTTTCTACTTCACTGCGACTTCCTTATTTAGGTCTCTTAAGGTGTGGAGTGCCATCCAGTGCTAAACAGAGATTTTTTAATAGGCACTTTACAATATTGATGCTTAAGATTTGGATATTAACCTATTTAAAGGAAATACTTCTTGAAAACTACATTTATTTTAGAAATGTTTCATCAACTACATTATAGAAAATTGATAAATGATCAGTAGGAACAGTTAATATTTGCCGGCCATTTACTCTGTTTGTGAAAACCCCAAAAAAAACACCAACAACAACAACAACAACAAAAAACTCACTTAAAACAGGGCGCCACATGTCATAGCATTGGAGCAAGTGCCCCATAGATGGAGGCTATTAGACCTCAATACAGCCTTTATTATGTTTATGATGGTGGACAGTATTTAGATACCAACTCTAATTGCTACAATATAGATTTTATTTTAACCAAGTATGTTTACTTTACAATTGTGGTAGGTGTTCACTGTTCTAACTCACTCACCTGTGGACTCATCTGCAGCAAGGATTCCCTTGCCTGTAGCGACAATCTTATGAGCAATATCACTGAGCTCCTTCTTCTGCTCAGGAGTGAGGAAAGGGTACGCGTGAGGCATCCTGACTCTGCAGAAGAGTGGGGAAGTCAAGATTAAGGTCAGGACCACCAAAAGGAGACATGGGGTTTAGCTTTACCATGTAAAGTAGGGGTGAAAAGTTCAACAAAACTGCAAAGGTGCAACGTCTAGCTTCTAGATGTGTGGGAAAGTACTTGATAAAAGGGGACAGAAGTGAGGGTTGACAGTGTGACGGAAGTGGTGGGAAAGAGGGGTTTTGCAGTCTCTGTGCCCTGCTAAAAAGCACAACCAGCTAAAGCATTTCATTAGTGTAGCTTACATAAGAGCAGAATACAAATATCCGTTTATTTCCCCACAGTGGAGAAATTCGGTTGTACCAGCAGCAAAGAGACAGGCTGATTGAAGCACACATACATACAGGGGTAAAAACAAAAAATGAGTTGTTCTTATCAGGGTTTTTGTTGATTCCTTTTACAAACTGTGGTTGCTCAGGAGATCTACACTCCATCCACCACACTTTAAAAATCACTTCTAGCATGTGAGTGACCTATCCCATTTTCCAACCCCCGTATCTCTGACCTTGCTGTTCTCTAACTCTTGTCTTTGCCTGCTCTATGAATAGGTTGAGCTAAATTTACTTGGTATGTCACTGCAAGGCTTCTAAGCTGAGTAAAAAGACTCCACTTGTTCAGCAGCCATGCTACTCTGGAGGAAGGTTACCATGCAAACAGCCCTACTAGGTTTAGAGTAGTTTTGAATTATGGGTTTTAGCAACTTCCCACACATAGAATGGAAACTAGAGGTTGACCACAGTCTGTGATGCTGTGTCAGTTCCGTCTAAGCACCTACTCAATTGTTGCATGCTTTCATATTGGTCATATGGGTACAAAATAGTATGTTCAGACAGCTGCACTTTGGTGAATGCTACTAACCCTGCTTAGTAATAAACAAGCAAAAAAACATGTATGTAACATGTAGCGGTGAGCCTGTGGGTTGCGTGCAGCATGTTTCATTTTCTGCTCAGCTGTAACATTAGCTTGTATTTCTGTAAGAATGAGGAGAACCTGACAGCATTATCTCTGTTTTATTCCTAATTATTCAAAATATTAAAACAGAAAAAAATGCACATTTTAGATTGTATGCTCTCTTTTTTACCTTTGAGTTTGGGAGGAGAGCTGAGAGGAGAGAGGTAGGCAGAAGATCCGGCCTTCGTCTGCGACACCTCTCCGTCGCGCTTGCCCTCGTATTTATCCTCCCATTGTGACCCCTCACATTTCAGCTGCCCAGCTATAAAAAGAACAGGACGCAACCAGAGATGGCTTATGACATTCAACAGGCTCTTGGGCTGGAGTAGCATGCTAGCGAGCAGCCACCCAAAGGGCAAAGATGGTTTCGGTGAATGGGAGAGAATGCAACACAGTTGGACCACTTGTAGATGTGGACAGGCAGGTTTGCTTGATCCCTAATTTCTCACATTTCTGCACCCATATACAAGCTTTTATAAGATTTCAGTGAAATGTGTAGATCTAAGACACTTTTCAGCTACACTGAGTTCAATATTTACTGCATAAACCAAAATAGCTTGGTGTTTTAAAGGGTGTGTGTTAGAACATGCCTGTGGTTTACGGTATCTTGCATATGTGCTCTTTCCCACGAAACATTTGCAAGTTTGTCAAGTTGCAACAAAAAACTATGATGCATTTTATCAGGAGAAACATTGAATAGAGTGTGGTGTTGAAATTGAAGATATGGAATAATGTTTTTTTTTTTTAACATAAAAAATCTGAAAAGTGTGGTGTGTCTTTGTTTTCAGCACAGTTCACTCTGATACACCCACATCAAATCCACTAGTTATCTGCAGATGTCATAGAGTCAATAGAGTACAGCTGCATATAATTTAATCTCTGTATTGACCCAGCAGTTCTGTGAAGGCCTAAGAGGTTTGTTAGGGAGCATCAACAGCATCACGAAGACCAGGGAACATAGCAGACAGGTCAGGGAGAAAGTTCTGGAGAAACTTTATCTATATAGCACCGTTCGCAGATAAAATCACAAAGTGCTTCACAAAAGACATCAGAAACAGTACAAACAATATAAAATAAAGTAAAATAATAAAAAGAAATCAAAGCCTAGTTACAAAAAGACCTCTTCTCATCCACACTCACTGCAGCATTTTGGACCATTTGAATACAATCAAAAGCAACTTTAAAACAAGTAAAGACAAAGTTGCAACAATCCAAACAAAATAAATAAAAGCAGGAATCCCCAGTTCAAGAGCGGAATTGAATAGAATTGGCCTCAGCGTGGCAATGTTTCTCAAGAGATAAAAACAGTTTTCGACCAAAAGTCTAGAATGGCTCCAAGAGACAACAACTCATCGAACCATTAACCAAGATTTCTGATGCTCGACTGAACAGAGGAACCAAGAAAACCAAAGTGGCTCACAACCAAGGGAGTTTTCTGCTCTGGAGCAATGATCAGAGTCTCTGTCTTTTTAAAAATTTAACTCAAGGTAGTAAGAACCTAACCCAGTGAAGCTGGGTTAGGTTCTTAATCCATATCCCAAGCTATGAACATATTCAATTCAATTTAATTACATTTTATTTATGTAGCGCCAATTCATGAAACATGTCATCTCAAGGCACTTTACAAAGTCAAATTCAATCAGATTATACAAATTGGGTCAGATTATACAGATTGGTCAAAACATTTCTTATATAAGGGAACCAGTTGATTGCATCAAAGTCTTGACAAGCAGCATTCACTCCTGAAGAAGCGTAGAGCCACAGGAAGAGTCGTCTACATTGTCCATGGCTTTGCAGCAATCCCTCACAGAGATCTGTTCAAACCATGATATAATCATGGAAAAAGTATTGCACAACTGAATGGCCATCCACCTAAACTGGAGAGGTTCCACCAGAGAAGCAGCCAAGAGGCTAATGGTAACTCTGGGGTAGCTGCAGACAACCATAGCTCAGGTGGGAGAGCTGGTTGTCAGAAAAATATTAGCTCTGCCTTTCACAAAGCTTGTCTTCATTGAAGAGTGGCAAGAAGAAAGTTGTTGTTGAAACGAAAGCCATAAAGTTCTGCACAACCCAAGTTGGTGGACACACAATCATGAGGAGGAAGGGGCTCTGGAAAGATAGGACCAAAACAGAACTTTCTTGATATGCAAAATGCTTTGAGGGAAAGAAAATTAACACTGAACATCCGCCTGCACCCAACATCTACTCTATGAAACGTAATGATGGCAAAATCATGCTTTTCTAAAGCAGGAATGTGGAAGCTGGGAAGAGTTATGGGAAAAAAAAACAGTTTGAGGCTGTAAAAGACCTGAGACTGAGGTGGAAGTTCAGTTTCCAGCAGGACAACAGCCCTAAACATACAGCAACAGCTACCATGTTAGCATTTAAGTTAATTTCATCCAAGTGTTCGATTGTCCCTGTCAAAGTTCAGACCTAAATGTAACGGAGACACTTTCCATCCAAACTGCCTGAGCTTGAGGTATTTTGCAATCAGTCGATGGACAAATTTTCTGTCTCTAGACATTCAAAACTGGGAGAGACGCACACCAAAAGACTTCCTGTTGTAACTGCAGTGACAGGTGGTTCAAGTATTGAGAAAAGCAGAAATGCATGCCGCACTAATCTGATTTATAGTTTTAAACAATTTTCAACATCCATGCATAATTAATAGCTACTATCTGCTTTGCTCTTGTGATCTATTTTTATTGGTCTGTCACATAGAATCTTAATAAGACGACTGAAGATTGTGGTTGTAACGAGACAAAATGTGACAAAGTTTAAGTGGGATTTAAAACTTTTGCATAGACACTCTATATAGAGCATGCACTAGTAGCACACAGAGGGGCTTGTGGAGCATGTGACATTGCAAACCTGCCCTTAGAAATCCAAGCCAGACACAGAAACATAGAGCGCTGATCCTTGACCTTTTCCCGACCTTTCTCACCCGTCTTCGCTTGGCAGGAATGGGGGTTGAATGGCAAGCTCTAGAAAAGGTTGGACATTTTATATCTGTGTCATATCCACCCTGGGACGTGTCACACAGCTGGGTAGTGCGTGAAGAGCTGGAGCCCTGAAATTGAAAGAAGTAAGCTTTATCACTTATGAGCAGCAGCAAGCGGGGGAGGTTCACTTCCTGAGCTGAGGGCTGTGGGCTGAATGAGTCAAAAAAAATAAGAAAAAAGGCATAGACATGGCAGAGAAATGACAGAGATGTGCAGGACGGAGCAACGCTTTATGTCATCTACCGGCTGGTCCACATCATCAAAGCTCAGCTGCAGGTTGGGCTCTTTGTCTCGTGTTGCAACAAACCACCGATCATTTTGAACCAGTCTTAGTTTTAACATTACCCAGATACTATTAAGTTTAAAAAAAATACTTTTTGTTTAATTCCCTTTCCAAAACTGGCCAACAAAAGACAAGATATACAATGTCCTTTTTTGCAATGCTCATTTTGATAACCAGCTCATAGTGTCTGAGTTTAACAAAATTAGCACATACTAGATAGGCTGAGAACACTCAGAGGAAGTCTGAAATAATCAGAGATTTTCCTTTTTATTTTTTATTGTGTATTATGAGAAGGCTTGAAATACTCATCTGTGAAAACTAAAACAGATGGTGAAATGACCAAGTTTCCATCTAAATGATTTGAGCTCAGTTTTTCCTCTGCCCCATGTAGCAGTGTAGCATCACCTTTTCTCTGACGACCAAAATGAACCCATCCTGTTCTTCGAGGAGTGTGCAGTTTACCCGCATTATCACCAGAAGCCAGTTTGTGTTTAAAATAACAACCATAAGTCATATAATTGCCTCTTAAAATTGCAGTACAAAAATATAGGCATTCAATTCTTAACGTCCTTGTTTTTCAAAGATAACTATGAGGGAAAACGGTGTTCAGACAATCCCCAAATTAGGCGGTTAATTAATTAACTTTTTGCCTATGAACGCATTTGTTCAAATCCAATTTATTTCTGAAGCACATTTTAAAAACAACAGATCGTTGACCAAAGTGTTGTATAAATCAGCTAAAGAGAAACTCACACACTGACTGTTTTGATCTATTTTCGTTCCCCTAACTTTAAAGTGTGGTTGCCAGCCTCCCCCCAGCAAAGTGAAGATTTAGCGATGGTAGGAGGAGTTTGCTGTTCTGTCAGCTCAACATGTTCTGGTTTCATGATTTTATTGCAGGGAATCAGACTGTAAGCGGGTTAAATGAAAATGTATATCACTGTTATCAGACTCTTATTCATATTTTGCCCCCACTTGACAGATATGCGCTATTTTTGTTGGTCCTATTACACAATACAACACACAGAGGTTAGTGGTGATGTGTATCAGTATAAAAATTAGCTTTTTTTTCTCAGAGAAGGTGCCAGAAAGTGTGTTCAAACACTACCCGAAAGAGCTGGCAATTCAATTGTCACTCTGAAAGGCATGTTAAAGTGACTCCTGCTTTCATTGGACAAACTTTAATCAGAATTTCCTCCCTTTGTACTGCCCACTTACAGAGAGGATGTTACATAAACACACTCTTGCACACAAATGCAGAAATATGCATGCAAACAGCTGTGTGTCTTTCTGCTATCTTTGTATCTCACAGTTAGAATAGGCACAACAACCAGATGTGTTGCTGACGTAAACAGGCTGTATGTGAAATCTATTACATATATATGTCTAAATTGCTCTTAACCACGGCTATTCTGCAAAGTGCACTAGAGAAGTGGGATTACATCAGGATGAAAACCACGGCAGGTCTGCAATAAACCCACTCACAGAGTTGGAAGACCACTTCCTTTTAAGGACATGACTTCAATCTTTTTTGATAAGATGTTAAACAACTTAAACACACTAATACTACTGATTCAATGTCCCCTGAACTAAATAAAGCTGTTAAAGTTAATGTAAATATTTTAAAGACAGAGGAAAAACTTTAAAAGAAAACATTTTAGACGTGAACTGAAAGTTCCTCCTGTTGTAACTCCTCCTACGTTAGTGTTCCTCTATTTGCTTTGAGCAGTCCCCTTAAATTCCTGCAGTCTGCCATCAGCATCTTCCCCCTGACACTCTAAGGGGTAAAAAAGTAACACTTTCCCCGAGCATACAGGTACATTTATTTGACCAGAGAGGATATTTTTATTCTAGTTTGCTCTCCATGAGAGAAACACAATGGACTGGATAACTGCAGTGACACTCTTCTGTTCAGGTAACAAATGTTTGTGTTGTCTTGATTTTGGGAACATGTTTTATACCAATGTAAGCAGCTTCATTATGTATAATTATCTGGTGGAAGCTGGAGACTGCTAAGATAAGATCCTGTTTCATCTGATTATTTCTTCAATACTATTCAACAAAAAGTCCCAAATATACTAACAGAACTACAAGTCCTTGATACAGAACCTAAGGACCTTTAAGACTGCCTATCTTTATCATCTATATGTAAAGCTAAACAAAATAATGTTTCTTAATCTTTAGTTATTATGTGAGCAAACATGCACTTTATTATAGGGATGGTGAACTTCTCTATATTCCTATTTTTTGCCGGCACAGAGATATTTTCTACTGTTGAAGGCTTTGCTTGCCGTATATTTAGTGACTGATCATTCAGTATACACGTAAAGGATGGTCATTACATGTAACTGTAGGCAGCCTTTGCTCAGCCTCATGGTTGACAAACAGGCAGGGAGATGACGTCTCAGCTGGACTTTAATACTGATGACTGAATCTCCCCCAACAGGAGAGATTCAGTAAACTACCTAAGAAAACCAGGAGGGGAAAGGAAGAAAGGGGAGAAAGGAGTCCAGGACTGTCATGATATGACATATTTTAAAACATGATTTACCACAATCTAGCTTTAAAATGAAAAACAAACCAAATTGTTTATAGGCAGAAGAGAGCTCTACAACGGGCCCCAGCTAAAGAAGGTACCGTCATTCGCCATCTTTAGCACGGCACGTTCACTGTTCACAGCACTCTGTCCACTTTTGAACTGACATGCACAATAAGCAGCAGATAATGTGCTTGTTACAAATGACCAATGTTCTTTAATGGTTATTTGCCCCTTAAGGCTACACCCCCCTGGGTGTTGAGCCATAATGCCTGTGTCAAAATCTATGCCAAGTGTACAACAGGACACAGATTCAACCATGAAATTAATAATTTCAAAATATGGAGTTAAAAGAGTTTTGTGGAGAAAGGAAAGACCTTTGTCAAAACCTAAGATTCTTACAAAATAAGTACAATCTTGAAAGGCAGGAAACATCCTTCAGTTTCAGGCAAAAAACATTTTAGAGATTAAAATCCATTTAGGTTCTTAATGTAAAACAATAAGCAGGCAATTACATGATATTCACTAATTATTAAAGTTCAACCGTAGGGCAAAAACCTAATTCCAAAGTTCATCTGATGTTCATCTGTTGTTGCTTTCTGCTCCACTTCTGGTCTTGTGACATTTAAAATGTTTGATCTTTACTGCTCCCCAGTGGTAAAGACAGACACCACGTAAGATGTCAATTCTCTGCCTTAACAATCACCAACATATGAAAAGGTGAACCATTAGGGGTTTAAATTAAATTAACTCTGTGTATTTCTCCTCTGTATTCCTCAGTGTTAAAAGCTGGACTTGGTTTTAATATTGACTCTGGCCTCTGGAAGACCCTGACTAATCCTGCTGCAGGTTTTGGCTACCAGGTGGTGCAAAGAGGACAATCAAAGTGAGTCAGATCATACATTATTGGTTTGAATCTTGATTTCATTTGTATTTTTGAATTTGTCGTTGTAAAATGTTTAGAAAATGGCGCTCATAAATATTTGTCTGTGTTTCTCTCAGTCTCCTCGTCAGTGCCCCATTTGAACAGTATGGAAAGGATAAAAGAGGACGGATATTTGAGTGCTCAACAACTTGCAACGTTCTGTATCCTGCTGGTAGGAATGATTTTGTCCTTATATTAGGTGTGCATACATTTTAATTAAAAAATACATTTATGATTAAGTTCAACTCATACAATTATGAGTTCATCTCATGACTGGGCGTTGCATCCATCAGGTAACTGATATATTTTCAGAAGCTAAAAGGAAAGACTCCACAGTAAATACTGAACTACATTGAACATACAGTCCTGTAAAAAAGTATTTACCCCTTTAGCGAAGAGGTAAATACTCAAACTTATTATAATGCCATGAGTCATTATCTACGAACAGAGAAAACACTCAGCAATAGTAAAACTCCCCAGGTGTGTCAGACCTTCTGAACATTTGAACTCATCCAGGAGGCGACACAGGAACCCAGAACATGTGAAGCTCTGCAGGTTCTCTTGGCACAGATGAAGTCAGTGTTCTCGATTAGATAAAGGTTGCTGCATCTGATGAAACCATGAATTCTGCTATCTAGCAGGACATGCTGACAGAGAATGTCTATCTAGCCATCAGTTTATTATTTTAAACTCAAGCGCACTTGGTTGACAATCATCTGAAGCGCTGCATCAAGTACATTTCTTAAAGGCTCTCAATAAATAAATGAACCTTTTGGAGAGACCTAGTCAAAGTCTGGATTAAAATCTGATTGAGACTGTGTTAAATGACTGTAAACAGGTCCAGTGTGGCTGAAATAAAGTCATTTATTCAGGAAAGCAAGAAAAAAAATCCCTCCAGGGATGTAAAAGACTTATTACCAGTTATCACTAAAGCTTGATGGCAGCTGTTGCTGCCAAGAGTGAAACAACCAGTTATTTGGTTCAGCGGGAAATTGCTGCGTTTTCTCATTTCCCAGGTTATCTTTGGCAAATAATATAAAAAAATGCTTTGATGATTTGAAACGTGTTGCAAAAATATAAAAACAGTTTCTCTCTGGAAGGGTCAAACTATTTTTTGCGCCACTGTATCAAAAGGTCAGTCTTAATTTTTAATTTTTAGATCTTGTTGCCAATTGGTAAGAGGAAAAATAACAAATCCATTGTCCTATACCAGGAATGTTCAGTCAAACCAACTAGTATTATAACAGCTTTAGTTATGGGAGATAACAGCCATACAGCCTAATAATACTGTATTATATAGAAACTATGTTGTGTTTGTGTTTGTTTTCTCAGAGAACAATGCTGCCGTCAACATGTCCCTTGGTTTAGCAATGGCAAATGACCCGTCAACACAAACGACGATGGTGAGATGAAGATCCAACAAGAATAAAAAATATAAGCAATGTGAAAATTTAAAGTTAAGACATTTTTCAGATCTGTGGTCCAACTATTCCCAGAGACTGCAAAAGTATCACCATGTACAACGGTTTGTGCTTTGAGATAGATAAACAGAATATCCTTGGAAAGTCTTACACATCTGTCACTGGAGGTAAGTTCAGTAAACCTGTTTCAACAACCCCCCGCAGTTAATTGTGGGTTAACATTTATTTTAATAACTGCAGCAAACGGTTCTTGATCTCTGGTTTGCTTTTGCAGATTGTCCAATCCAAGCTGACATTGCATTTCTGTTGGATGGCTCTGGCAGTGTATATGGTGAAGATTTTATGAGAATGAAAGATTTTGTGAAAGGGCTGATTAAGTCATTCCTGGGAAAAGATGCACAGGTGTGTTGGTCATTCAATTAACAATTAAATGAGTCTCAGAGACACAACTTTGTTTTTCTGTCAAAGAGACTTTTTTTTTAGCAAAGGTGGTCACTGTTGGACATAACTCACTAACCTCAAACATTCAAAGTCAAATAAGCAACAGTTCTTAAAACGGGTCCCAATATGAAAAATATGAATGTAAACATTTATCAACTTTTTTGGGATTACCAAAAACCTTGATGTTGTTTAAAAGTGTGGATCTTGTTTATTTTTCTTGCAGACTTTCATTTACTTTAGTTGTTCTTTTGTTTATTGAAAATAATTTTAACTTCATGACTCTTTTGTTAATTTTTGCAGTTTGCCATCACCCAGTATTCCAGTTCTACAGTAACACATTATTACTTTAATTCTTTTAAAAAAACTGAGGATGACTTGGAACCTCAAATTAAAACAATCCGTCAATTAACTGGAGGAACACGCACCGCTGCAGCCATCAGAGAAGTGGTGTAAGTATATATGACATTTTAGTTTACTATATTACAATATGTTGAGTCAATTATAGAGAAAGCTTAAATTAACAAAAGCTAAATCTGATCATAAAAGATCATGTTCAGAATACTGCTGCTTAGAGATTTCAAAAATTGATTAAGCAAGTAATGAGTTTTTTACTCACAAGGAAAAGTGTTGATCAAAGTAAGTCCAGTAAAACTTCAGATTGACTCCGATGTCCAAAGGATACTACAATCTTTTTGGTATTAGTTAGTCAATTTATTTAGATAAAAGCAGATATACTATAAAATTTGTCTGTGAAATATTATGCAGAAAAAATTACAATATAATAGAAAAAAATCTCTTTTGTCTCGTTAATTATAGCACAAATGATAAGAAATGAAAACAAATCAGGTAGAACTACTTAATGATAACCAGTGAAAAATACAGTTTTTAAATAAGTTTAAATCTGCAGTACACAGTGCTTGACTGCAGTTTAAAATTGAAAAACTGTTTCTGTTATATAGTATTGTCATTAAGAATGAAATAATTTTAGTTTATCAGATTTTTTGTGGCAATGAAACAAAAATAATATTAAATAATTTCATCATCTTTTTTGACAGCGATGACGTTTTCTCGCCTCTAAAAGGTTCCAGGTCAAATGCGAAAAAGATTTTGATTGTTATCACAGATGGGGAGTCTCAGGATCGCGGAAATTTACCAAGCGCAATAAATTCAGCTGATAATAAAAAGATTGCTCGATTTGCTATTGGGGTAAGCTGCATCTATTAACTCTTTTTCAACTGCATGTTGACATTTATGCTTTTTGTGTGTTGGAAAAAACACATTGCTGATTAACAATACAAAAAGCTTTGGTATTAGATTTGTTATTAGAGATTAACTGTATTGTTAGACCATCATTGTTAAACTGTAATTGTCAAGGAAGTTGTAAACATAAAAATAAAGATTCCTGTTATTCTCCCTCAAAGTCTTGATATAAACTCACATAAAACCTAAACTTTGAATGATTATTCAAACTTTTCCATTTTATTGAAATAAATCTTGTATTGTAAGTAAAATAAAGTTAAACAGTACCTTGGGATTTTGTGACTGATTTTCCCTCAAAAGAGAAAAAATAGATGAAGATAATCATGATTGCTAATTTGAAAAAGAACGACTGCTGTATACCTCATCTTGTGCCATTTTCACCTCTAGGTGGGAAATGCATTCTCGAGCTACAGAGCAACAGAAGAGCTCAGAACGATTGCATCTCAACCCGCTGAAAATTTTATGTTTAAAGTGGGAAGTTTTGATGCTCTTGACAAAATACGAGACAGCTTGCAGGACAAAATTTTTTCAATTGAAGGTACAAATGTATTATTTCACATTTGACACAAGATAAAGTGTTTGACATCACTTTTGTTTTCTGTGTTTAACAAAGTCTATAAATCCATGGTCTAAAGGAACTGGAGAGAACCCAATAACTCAATATATTATTTCCTTTGTTTTCCATCTACAGGATCTCAATCTGGTGGAGAGGCACTGAAAGAAGAAATGTCCCAAGAAGGCTTCAGAGCAGTTTATGTGTCTGGGGTAAAAAATGTTGCTGTTAATGGTTCTGAGTAGGACCGTTTGACAGCGTTTACAAATAAACTGTTTTTAAGAGGAAAGGTGCACTCTGTTCTTGCATTACAGGATATTCAGATGGCTGTGGTTGGTGCTAACACGTGGAGAGGAGGCTACAAGAAATATTCACTTGATACTGCCTCAATCAAAGAATCATTTCAGCCAACATCCATTGAGGCTGACAGTTACCTTGGTAAGAAGAGGACTAAAAACAACAACAGCGGACTTCTTGTAACTGCACAATTAAATTCTTTTCTTTACCCAGAGGGTTGCCATGTTATTTTATTATTATTTCAGTCTGTTTAACAACTTAACAAATCCTCAAGATGTCTCAGCATTTCAGAAGGCTATATTTTCTGATGACTTTGACTATTGAACCATTCACCTCCAGGTTATTCCATGGCTGTTGCCAGTACCAGATTCGGCCCACTGACAATTATTGGTGCACCAAGATATGAACACAGAGGAGTTGTTTGGACTGTTTTCAATAATGTAAAGAGTCAGGAAATCCACCCCTATCAACCACAGGTAGGTACCATTGAAACCAGATATTTACAGGAACTGAATAAAAATAAATTAACTATTTTTTTCCTTTGACATTAAATCAGGCTAAATCATTGATGATTCGGGTCAGACAATCGCTTGATGTTTATACTGGCTTATAATACTCTAAACCAGGGACTTCAACCTTTTTCTATTCAGGACTCCCTTGATTAATGGATGCGCTGTGCAAGGACCCCCATTCATGTCAGTACCGTAGGGTCAGTTTGTGCACATAATATAGATGGCATTATTCAGGAAAGAACTTTATGTAGAAATAACAAAGCAACAACTCTAGACATCAGTACGCAGGTAAAAGCTTGGACACAAGCAATGGAACACTCACCCTAAGCACACCACCAAATTGGTTAAAAAGTCTATCCATCCATTTCCATCCATTTCCTGTCCAGGTTGTACCTGGACAGGTCACCAGTCTATTCCATGGTTAAAAAGTCATAAAAAGTAAAACATTTTCTCAAACATGGATTTAATCCCCATAGACAGCCTGTGGGCAGAGCTGAAAAGATGTGTGAGAGTAAGAGAACATTTGTCTGGAGAGGAAAAAGTGAACTCTGTTCTTGGGGATGCTAATAGGGAAGCATCCTGATAATTATGTGGAGCAGCTTCTTATACTTCAATATAAATCTGCTGAAAGAACTACCAAGAAGAAAATTGGAGTCACAATATCCAGAAAAAACAACAACATTTGGTGATGATCGGCTTGATGGAGTGGCATGCTTAAAGGCAACACGATGGGAAAGTTGATAAAGATCATAAAATGGACATTTTGGCATCACTGTGAGGAAATGAAGCAAGAAAAAAATAATACAAGAAGAATTAGCCTTCGTCAGTCAGGCCTTGGACCCGAAAATAATATTCCTTAATTTCAGTTGCAGGAGATGTTGCTCCTTCCTTTACTTGGGGACTTACGGTTAACTGTTATAATTGGTACAGAGAACCAGATAATTAGCCAGAACACGTGTTGGGCTTCAAAAGTTTTTGTAAATGATGTGATCTAATGACAGGAAAGACCGGCAGATGAAGTCCGTACAATTGATGATCGCTGAGCAGGCTGAGATGGTTGAACTGACCGGTGGTAGGAGGCAGAGAACAAAACAGGCAGAACAGTCCAAGGAGAAAAGCATATATCAAAACCCAAAACAGTCCAAGGTCATGTCCAGAAGAGAATAGCTGTGGAAGGCAGGTACTTAAAGCGATGGTAACAAGTGAAACTACAAGAGGTAATTATGATAACGGCAAGTGTATCTGATAGCTCAAATGGAGTGATCAGATACTCCTGCAGCACTGTTATACCTCGGCCAAACCGTCTGTGATTCCTGCAGACTGGATCAGTTTGTGGTGGCTGAAAAGTCACTATATAAAAAAAAAAAGAAAAAAAAAAAAGAAAAGTCACTATAGAGAGCGTTTACTTAGTTAGTGGGGGATATCTGCGCATAACAGATATCAAATGTGAAAATCTCCGCTGGATGTTTTCGGTGTTTTGAGTTATAAACGGTTTTGCCACTGTGTGTGTGTGTGTGCGAGCGCGGAGAAGGCTCGCTTTCCGTGGCAAAGAAAGAGGAGGGGGAGACCTTCTCAGCATGTATAGCCTATATGCTATGTAAAAATAATTTTGCTGTGATCAAAAGTCCGTGATACTGTACTTAGAATCCGTCCTAGCTAAACTCGCCAAGGCAGACGAAAAATTCGTCATAAAATCAGTCTCGTCTACTCTCCACTTCTGTTACCCCCCCCCACCCCCCCCCCCCCCCCCCCACACACACACACACACACACACACAAACATACAACTGCATCCCCAGCGGCGCACAGGCAGGAAGATGTGCTTTATTGGGTGGGTAGCGCTGGTGCCTTGCAGCAAGAAGGTCCTGGGTTTGAGGCTGACCCTGTGTCTTTCTGCATAGAGTTTGCATGTTCTCCCTGTCCATGCGTGGGTTCTCTCAGGGTACTCTGGCTTCCTCCCACAGTCCAAAAACATGATTGTTAGGTTAATTGGCCTCTCTAAATTCTCCTTAGGTGTGAGTGTGTGCATGAATGGTTGTTTGTCCTGTTTGTCTCTGGGTTGCCCTGCGACAGACTGGCGACATGTCCAGGGTGTACCCCGCCTCTCGCCCAGTGAACGCTGGAGATAGACACCAGCATCCCTCGTGACCCCATGAGGGATAAGCGTGACAGAAAATGGATGGATGGATATACCAAAGGGAGTAGGATAGAGTGGAACCTGGTGGTGAGAAATAAGGTTGGGGTGCTGTAAAAGGGGCAAAGGAGATGTAATGCCATCATCACTTTAAAGATTGAATCTTCTATCATAATCTGGGCTTTTCTAAATTGTTTAAAGGTATGGTGATATCAGTGTATGTAAACTTCTAACTTTGTAAATTTTTATCTGATTTCTTGTCAGATGGAGAGAAAATATAGTAATTTGTATTTTTATGCAGTGCATGATAAATATCTGGTCTTAACATGTAGCCTAACCATCTCTACACAACTAAGACTTGCAGTTTTAAAAGAAATTGATTATTTCTGATGATAATATATATTTTTTCCAGACTGGTGAATATTTTGGGGCAGAAGTTTGTGCCATGGATGTAGATTCTGATGGCAGCATTGATCTAATCCTGATATCTGCTCCAATGTTCACAAACAATGACGGAGAGGGACGAGTTTATGTCTGCGAATTATTTCGTTTGGTAAATGTTAAATGTTTTTTCTTCATTTATATGGAACCATGTTGTTCATGTCAGTTTGTCTCCTGATAAGCTTTAATAAAAACAGTTGAGTTTTCCCTTATCTTGAATCTTCCCCAGAATGTGCTCTGTCATTTTGACACCCCAGCAAGTATAGTAGTGCTACGAGGGATCGTGTCTGACAGAGGGAGGTTTGGCTCGTCTCTTGCTGTTCTCCCTGACATAAATGCAGACACATTCAACGATTTGGCCGTAGGATCGCCTCTGGAGAATGACGGTCAAGGCAGCATCTACATTTTTCTAGGAGAAGGTGGAAAAAAAATAAATCCTACTTACTCACAGGTGAAAACTTAATCATATACCATATTCTGTTGCATATTTTTTCATTGAGTTGAACCTTTTTATTTTGCAATTTGATTAAGCAAGATGTTTCTTGTTGCACAGAGGATCGCTGCCTCGGCAATCCAACCAGGGCTGAAGTTATTTGGCATCTCAATCAGTCAGTCTTCTTACGACCAGAGTGGTGACGGACTTCCTGACTTAGCTGTGGGTTCAAAGGGAAAGGTCGTCTTGCTCAGGCAAGTCCAGCTATTTAATATAGATTCCATTATATAGGAAATTTTTGACCAATCTGTATAATCTGTGTAATATGATTGAATTTGACTTTGTAAAGTGCCTTGAGATGACATGCTTCATGAATTGGCGCTATATAAATAAAATTTAATTGTATGTATGTATATATATATATATATATATATATATATATATATATATATATATATATATATACATACATACATATAACCACCCCTCATACCCCTGAAAAAGGGTGGTTGGATTTCTCAGGCTCGGGTCCTCTACCAGAGGCCTGGGAGCTTGAGGGTTCTTCTTAGGATCTTCGCTGTTCCTAAGACTGCACTCTTCTGGAATGAAATGTCTGATGTTTCTCCACGTGTCTGTTGTAGCTACTTCTCCAGAGTTGGGGTTACTGCCCCAAGGGTTGTCTTCACCTTCCAGGTTCTTTCTAGTTCTTCCCTGACCCCTTGGTATTTCTCCAGTTTCTCTTGGTCTCTTTTCCTGATGTTTCCATCACTGGGGACGGCCACATCGATCACAACGGCCGTCCTCTGCTGCTTATCAATGATCACAATGTCCGGTTGGTTGTCCATTACCATTTTGTCTGTTTGTACCTGGAAGTGCCACAGGATCTTAGCTCTGTCGTTCTCCACCACCTTGGGAGGTGACTCCCATTTTGACCTGGGGGTCTCCAGTTGGTATTCTGAACAGATGTTTCTGTACACTATACCAGCCACTTGGTTATGGCGTTCCATGTATTCCTTCCCTGCAAGAATCTTACACCCTACTGTGAGATGCTGGATGGTTTCTGGGGCCTCTTTGCATAGCCTACATCTGGGATCTTGCCTGGTATGGTACAACTGCTTACTGGCAAGGTATGGCTGCCCGGACCTTGTTCTAACCATTTAGCTGACTTCTCAGAACTTGTCTTACTTGTTCCAGGCATTTTGCTGTGCTGCTTTCCTTGTGGCCTCTTCCTAGTTTCCATTTACTCCTGGTATTCCAAGATACTTATAGCTCTCTTCAACATCTGCTATTGTCACTTCTGGGAATGCAACTCCCTCTGTGTGGATTACCTTCCCTCTCTTTGTCACCATCTGGCCACACTTCTCCAGCCCGAATGACATTCCGATGTCCCTGCTGTAGATCCTGGTGGTGTGGATCAGCAAGTCAATGTCTGGCTCACTCTTAGTTGGTCTGCTCTTAGATCTATTAGCCACTGTGCATCATTGTTATTTGATCCTTCTTTTTCCCATATCCCTTTCCAGTATTGCTCAGCCTGTTGCCTTGGTGGGTTGGCGAGTGCGTCATTACCCTGCCACTGGGAGTACTCTCTAGCTGGTTCAGCGGAGAACAGCCTGTTTATTCGTCTGGCCTCTATTTCCTTTGTGTATCTGTTCTGTCTGACAGCCAAAGCTTGGAGTCTTTGGCAGTTTCCAGGGCCTCAGGTATGGGCATCTGTTTGTATTTCTGGGTATTTCCCTTTCTGGATGCACCCTTCTGGAGTTCTGACAATTGGCTTACCTCTTTATGTGTTGCCTTGAATTTAGCTTCCAACATTTTCTTTCATTGTCCATTATGGCCACTCTTAACGTTACTTTTGCTAAGCTTCTCAAGGATCACTGGTGCTGTACTGTATATCAGCTCACTGATCTCTCCGATGTCACAGTAGGGAATGTACTTAGTGTTGTATTCACATCATCTAGTAAATCCTTTGGAGGCACTTCACTTAGCTTCACAAGTCGATGTTGGTCTTAATTTAGCCATGATCTTATCTCTTAGGTCAGACATTGTCCCATTCAGTTGCTCTTGCATCATTGGGGCTTGGTGAAACTATCTCTTGGATCTCTAGTTGTGTAAGCAGGTGCCATTTGTGGATGTTGGAACACTGAGTTACTAGCTGTTTTGCTTTTAGGTTAAATAGGCAGTCTTTTCATTTAGCTCTGTTGAATAGGGTTACTGGAGTAGTAGCATTGTGGATGATGATCTTCTCTTCTTCTTCATTTTCTTTTCTTTTTTATTTACACATCTTTAACCTAAACATGTTTGTAGATTAAAATGTTTGCAACATTTAAAGTTTCACTTGTTTCACAATCTCCAAGTAAATAGTTATCAAACTAACTTGTGTTATTTTTTTTAGATCCAGACCAGTTGTAACAGTGACTGCCACTGTGTCGTTCAACCCAAAACAAATCCCAACTCAAAACCCTGACTGCTCGAAACCACTGGCAAGCAAGGCTAACGTCTGCTTTACTATGAGCAAATTGTCTGCAATAAATGAAGGTACCTGACTTTAGTTTTTAATTATTCATCCTTTGATTTAAGAACTTTCACTAAACAAAACACATCTTTCAGCTCAAGCACAGGTGAATTTCACTTTAACATTGGATGCAAACCGTAAGATACCAAACAACCGGGCTTGGATCAGCAAGAACGTGAGAGAAAAGACTGGTTCTCTTACTCTCCAGTTAAACAAGGAAACATGTGACAATGTGGACTTCCTTATTGAGGTAAATCCCAATACAACCATTACTTATGCAACTATATGAGATTCAACAACACAAAAAAAACATTTCAATAAATATACTTTTTCAAAACATCTCCATCCTCCTGCAGGCTTGTCCAGATGATGCTCTCAACCCACTCAATAATGAGCTTAGATTCACTTTTGGTGGTTTGCCTTCTGGCACAAAACCTAGACCAAGTCTCTCTCCAAAGGTTCAAACCACAAGTTTTCATTCTGTGAGTAACCTGTAAACCTCCTTTATCTGAACAGCAGGATCTTTGCTCAGCTTCAACTTTAGAATTACTTTTCAATTTCTTTTCATGGTTACTGCTATGACTTCTGTCATGCAAAAACATTTACATGACATTACATTATGATATCACTTTCAAAAAGTAAAATATTCCTAAATATTAATTGTTAATTTATGTCTTAGCAGATGTGCTTAATAATTTGTCATCCACAGATCGGGTTTGAAATCAGCTGTGGAAAAGATGAAGAGTGTGTGGATGATTTGAAGGTGGATTTCAACTTCACCAGGTAAGGGGCTAGCTTCTGCAAGTAAAGCCTAGATGTGTGGTTAACTTTTTCATATTATGTCTGCAAAAAACATGGCTTCATAAGCGGTGTGTTTAACCAAGCTGGGTTAAATACACCGTTTCTGCCCTGTATTAATCAGACTTAAATGAGGGCTTTCTGGGGGCTACTTTAAAACCTTAACTTTGTTTCCCTTAAAGCACTTTTTAACTCATTTAGTCGTAAAGGTGCGCTCATTTTTCATATTTTCCCAAGCTTTAACTTCCTGGCTGATTTCTTGAGACATTGCTACAATCCTTCCTAATAGCATTGTTTCCTCAGGATGTTCTTTAGTTTGTGAAAAACATCAGCCCCTCCTGCAGAAAAACAGCCTCATTGCACGAGTCTGCTATCAGGCTTGAAAACATCATCCTTTTTTTCTACAAATGTACAGCAGACCATTAAAGCCATATACTTCCATTTTAGTTTCACCAGACCACAATGAACCAAACAGGTTGATTTGATGTCAGACATTGGGATGTCAAGTGCATTTTTCTACACTGAACATAAATATGTGATTTCAACTGTAATTTAGGTTTGCTGATTAGAAAGAATTGTTTTCTCAATCATGTCAGTCAGGCCTTGAAAGTCACTCCAGTCTTACATGTCTCTTTGGAGACAACTAATCTCTTCACTTTGTTTTAATTTATAGATTCTTGTCATCTGTGTTATTCTTTCAGTTCCTCGGTGGTTAAAGTTGGCATAGATGAACTTTTGAACGTGACTGTCTTTGTGGAGAACAGAGGAGAAAACTCGTACAACAATCGCATCATTCTCACATATCCAATTGGGCTGTCCTACAGGAAGTTTACATCTCTGAGAGTAAGGCCCTAGGATCAAGTTTGAAAGAGTTTATCTTGAAGCAGCTTGGTGCAACAAGCTGATGTTCTGTTGTTTTTGTTTACAGGGGAGAATTGAGTGCAACTCTTTGGACAGTGAGGATGGTGTAACTAGAGGAAAGACAGACTGCAGCGTTGACAAACCTATATTTAAAAGCAACTCAGTGGTTAGTTTGTTGTTTGTTGTGCTGCTGCTTCTCACTATTGAACACATCATGAAGAGGGGGTCAAATAATCCTTCTTTTTTATTTCCTTTCAGGCAGTATTCGTTGTCTCCTATGGTCACAACACCAACAGTAAACTTGATAAGAGGATCTTTGTGACTGCAAACGCCACCAGGTACAAATTATCGGTAAACGGCACAACTCTTCGATGGAGAATTTTTACTTTCAGCCCTTAATTTTGTCTTCCTCTCCTAGTGGAAATATTAAGCACATCCCTTCTACTGAACTCTACAAGAAGAAGGAGATCGATGTCAAATACAGCATTTTTATTACAGTTGAAAGGTCTGTTCATTAAAACACAATGATGTGTAATTAAACAGTCAAATCCAAGTTGCCTTATTAAAAATATGCATGCAATGTATGCTCAGCTCCCTCAGCTACAACAACTTCACATTTGGAGAAAAAGATTTACAGAAACCTCTTAAACAAGAAATAAAGGTAAAATATGACTTTATTTGGTTATATCAGTGTTATCTCACACATTGCTGCCTTGAGTTTAGTCATTAACATAATTATTTTCTCTTCCCACTTAGGTTGCAAACGTTATCAGAGCACTAAATTTTACTGTGGTGATCAAGGTTCCTGTTAAGCTCGGTGATAAAGACATCTGGGAGGACACAAGCAGTTTTATGGTGAAAAATGCTGCAAACTATAGCTACTTGATTAAAGTTGAAGAAATTTTAAACTGACATGAAAGAGCTCTGTTTTCAGATTGCAGGTTGTGTGAAGGATAAAGATGAAGAACCTGGTGTCACTGATTTTGTTGGAAAGATAAAAGAAAGCAAAATATTGGTAAGTATGCCTTTAAGGAATGCTTCTAATTTAAAATTGGCTCTTAAAGATTTAGACAACCTTGTTAAAATGGCAGCTTTTGGGATGCAAAACATGCCACTCTGATAAATAATTTCTTAAGTTTTCCCGCTAATTGTGACTCGTATCCAATACTATTGAACAGCAAACAAATATATTCATAAGAGGAATATATAACTGGTTTAGTGGTTTCCAACCCACTGAACTAATACACTGTAAAGGTACCTTTTAATTCAGTTTTTGCATTCAGTCTTCTTAAATTCAGACCTTTACTGAAGCTAATGAACCTTAACTAAAGTTCCAACTGTCTTTGTGGGATTTCCCTGATAATGTTCTCAGCCAAAGCCACAGAGCTCAGAAAAAAATATCTATAAAGGTACCAGTCAGGGGAAGGTGAAACCAAGAATTGGACGAAATGTTGGACAGCAGTCATAAAAAAAAACTACATTATTCTAAAACTGCTGAAGTTCCACTTGTGACATTGTTCTTTATTCTCCACACGAGTTAATTTCCTTCAAAGATAACATCTAGGCCTGGCTAAAGTCTCCTTAAACCTTGTTGGACAATGTCCTATTGTCTGAATGGACCAAACTTGATCTCCCTAAAGGCATGTGTAGTAGAACAACAGCACTGCACATAATCAAACCAACACCAAACCCACAGCAAAACACAGCGATGGCCGCTCGTTTTCTATAGGTGGAGTGTGTGTGGGGGATGGGTTGTCCTGTGTGTTACCCTGTGATGGACTGGAAACCTGTCCAGGTTGGACCCTGCCTGTCGCCCAATGACCTCAGGAGATAGGCAGCAGCCCCCAAACAATTCAGTTGTTTATTTTATGGCACAGTCAACTTTACAAATTTGGCCCGGGTGGCAAAAAAAGGTTGAATCCTTTTATTTTACATGACAGAAATCTGCCATTTTAAAAGGGGTGTGAAAACTTCTGAGAATTGCTTTTATGAATACACATCGTACTGTAACTTTGAGTTTGTTGCCCGCAGGACTGCGCTGTAGCGATGTGCAGAGTGTTCAGGTGCTCTAGCTTCATGGAAAGGAACACTGACCAAACGTACAGCATCTCTGCAAACATCAGCTCAAGGTGGATAGAACAGGTAACTGATGTGAAGCTGGTGTAGATGCATGGACTACTGCTTGTAAAATAATTCCTTAAAGGTCCACTTTTTAAATAAAGAAACGTAGACTAGAAACCTCTCAGCGTCCCTCATGTATTTTTTCTTTCTCATAGATCGGACTTTCATCTGCCAAATTCCGCTTGACCAGCACAGCCAGTCTAGAGTACGACAACAACCAGTACATCTTCTACTCTACAACGTCTAACAACAAAGCTCCGGTTCGCAAGGTGATGACACGTCATTTTCAATTTCCTAGTATCATAAAGCCTTTCAAGAGTTTTATTTACAACTTTGCGCTTCGACTATTTCAGATTGAAGCTGAGATAGAAGTGTTTCCCAAACCAGATTTCACTAAAGAGATTATAGGAGGATCTCTGGGAGGGTTGGCCTTTCTGGCTTTACTCACCGCTGGTCTGTACAAGGTGAGCCATCAGAGGTTTTCAATAAATCTCAAAGATTTACCAATTAGAAATAATTTTTACAAAAGAAATTACCAGCAATCACTGACAAGCAGATTTCATTTTGCATATAAAAATTATCACAACCTTAATTCTGTAGTCTGGTTATATTTTTTGAGTATTTTTATATTATTTATAATGCCACACTTTTTGTTTGTAACTCTCAGGCTGGATTTTTTAAGAGCAAATACAACGAGATGGTTAATGAAAGTGCAGGAGGAGAAGCAGCACCAGGAGGTGAAGGAGTCACAGGAGCAGAAGGATAATCACCTTTTATCCATCCAGTTCATTTGTAATAATCATTGTTTCTATGAAATGCTTCTGATGCCTTTTCATTTTAGTGAATGTACCAAACACAATGTGTATTTTTTAAGTTCTTCCCTGATTTGCTTCATGGAAGTGTGAACAATACATTATTAAAAGCATGTAAAGGATTACTGGCAAAAATGAAGTTTCTCATTAAATTAGGGAAGAACTGATGATATACTCGCTTTTTTAAATCCGCTATTGCGGGAATTAAAATAAGGCATCACAGGGGAGAGTGAGAGCAATGCACAATTATGGAGAAGTTGAAATGCAATGTAATATTTCAGGGGCTTTAAAAATAGTAAATTAAATGACTGTTACGTGTTTGTTTTGCGCTTTGAATTTTTTTATTTAAAATTCTTCAAAGTTGTGTTTTATCTTGACCAGCTGATTTCATAGTGGACAAAAGAACATGACTGGCAATGATTTTCATATTGTGTTAAAGACATTTTGAAACACAACATGCTTAAAGCTGCTTGCAGGTATAAAAAATAAGTGTATGTTTAAAAGGGATTTTGAAGTGTTGTACATTCTCTGTTATTAAAAATAAACACGAAAGGGTTTATTTACAAACAAATTGAGCAAGAACAAAGCAAAAAATGCAAATAACAACTAATACACCAGCAGGATGTGATAATCTTTTATAACAAACTTTGTATGCAACCAGAGTGAGCTACTGATGTATAAATAAAAATGTGAAATAACGTGGCTATGCATCTTTAAGAACTTTGCCCAAAATAAAAAAAATTGCATCCACAACTCCTTTTCCAGGCTGATAAGCAAACTGCAGTGTGTAATTACACACACCACGTTCCGCAGATCAGGACTGATCACTTTAGTTGGTCATAATGCGGGTTTGTTAAAATCAAGTGGGTGATCAGTCTCTGATCCATTCTGGTCTCTGCACCTCCATCTGCAGTGTGACTGTTATCTGCGGTGGGCAAGGAGCAACTTTGGGTCTACCATTGGGTGGTTAAGCTCCCTGACGATTTATCTATGTATTGAATCGCTTCATTTTTTTAAAGGATTCAGGCAAATTTAGTGTTCCTGTATTAGAAATGCATTGTAATACGTTTTGAGTATCATCCCACCTCTGAAGCCAGTCGCAGTTCGCTACATGGAAACTTTTTCAGTTTCCATGTAATTCCCTGTCTTTCTCTATCTTATTTTTCTGCTTCTTTCCTGTTGACCAGACAATCACAAGCACGTTATATGATGCTACTTGAGGCATGCACTTTTCAACTTCTCACTCCCACCTATGATGAATGTAAAATTTGTGACATGGAATGTGCATGGAGATGGCACCAGAGAGAAAAAGTTCTTTAACCAGCTTATTAGATTAAAGGCAGATGTTGTCTTAATGCAAGAAACCCATAAATCAGCTACAACTGTAAGTGATCTTAACTCACCTGAGTTCCCTAATGTGTTTGATGCCTGCTATAACTCTAGACAGAGAGGTGTAGAAATCTTAATCCACAAAAACGTTAGTTTTAAAATATTAGACAAAACTATAGATCCTGAAGGTAGATACATAATAATTAAAATAGCTATCCATAACCAGAAGTTATATATTGTCAGTATATATGGTCCAAATGTTGATGACCCCTCATTTTTCCACAAACTCTTCCATGCACTTTCAAAACACGGGGATTGTTCTCTAATTATTGGGGATGACTTCAACTTTGGTGTAAATGGCGATATAGACAGGTTGAATAAAACAGGGACTCAGCGCAGTTGGCAGTCATTAAGTGTAGTCAAACAATACATGAGTGATCTTGGTCTTTGCGATGCAAACAGTAAGGAATATTCCATCCTAACAATAAGGAATATACTTTTTTCTCAAATGTTCACCATTCTTACTCTCGTTTGGACTATTTCTTAATCAGCAGCTCGCTGCTGTCGGACGTTTCAGAGGCTGTAATTCATCCTATTGCTGTCAGTGATCATGCTCCTGTTACTTTAACCCTAATTAATAAAAAAATAACCCCACAAAACAAAAGCTGGAGATTTAATACATCACTGCTTAAAGATGAAGAATTTATAAAATTTTTCAAAGAACAGTGGGCTTCATACTTGGAATACAATGATCTGCCAGGCACATCGGCATATATACTATGGGAAGCAGGGAAAGCAGTGATGAGAGGTAAAATAATTTCATTCTCATCTCATAAAAAGAAGATAGAAAACAAAAAGATTCAGGAATTAGAGGAAAAACTTAAGTTGCTAGAAACCTCTAAAGAAGAGGGAAAATTGGGTAAAATCCGTGAAGTAAAATTAGAATTAAACCAATATATTGAAAAGCAAAATAAATTTCTAATACAAAGACTTCGAATAGAAAACTTTGAACATGGCAATAAGTCAGGAAGCTTCTAAGCTAATCAGCTTAAAATAAATAAATAAGAGAAAACGACTATATTTGCAGTTACAGACTCAACTGGAAATACATTAAGTGATCCGGATTGTATAAACAACACCTTCCGAGATTTCTACAAATCCTTATACACATCACAGATAAATCCATCAGATAATGGCATCAAACTATTTCTGGTTAAAATTACACTCCCTAAATTATCAGATAGCCAATGAACTACACTGGACTCACCGCTGACAACAGTTATAATCCAGGAAGCTCTAAAAAGCATGCCCAATAAAAAGGTTCCAGGTCCAGATGGATTCCCTACTGAGTTTTATAAAGAGTTCTGGAATATTCTGGCACCAACGTTCCACAGAATGTTGCAGGAAATTCAGTAAAAAGGTAGATTTCCAGCTAATATGAATTCTGTCTGATACCATCAGTCTTCCCACCAGTGTTTCCCACCAGTTATCGTCCTTTATCCATAATTAATGTGGATATTAAAATAATCTGTAAAGCTTTTGCAAAACGATTAGATAAAGTCACTCCTCTCATAATCCACTCTGATCAAACTGGTTTCATCAGAGGAAGGCAGTCATCCACAAACACACGCAGATTACTTAATTTAATTGATTATTCCTACAGTAAAAATATTAAAACCAATATATTGTCTTTAGATGCAGAAAAAGCATTTGATAGAGTAAACTGGAATTTTTTTCGCTACTTTACATAATTTTTTTTTTATAAATTGGTTAAAAATTTGATACAGTTCTCCAACAGCCTGTGTCAAATAACCAAACATCTTCCAGCTTTTGTCTCCAGAGGGGCACTAGGCAAGGATGCCCACTTTCCCCATCACGTTTTGCCATCTTTATTGAACCTCTAGCAGCAACAATTAGACAAACTAATGCTGTCAACGGTATAAAATGCATGAAAATAGAGCATAAGATTAGTCTTTACGCTGATGATGTATTACTTTATCTCCAGCATTCAAACACTTCCCTCTCTCAAGTAATTAGATTACTAGAATCTTTCTCAAAAGTATCAGATTACTCTATAAACTGGTCTAAATCTACGGTACTGCCAATTAATTGCTTTTTCCAGAACCCCCCTAGATTTAAAATTGCAATCAGGAACTATTAAATATTTGGGTATTACTGTGTCGTCTAAACTAGCGGATTTACTAAAATTTAACCACACCCCACTTTTAAACAGGATAGAAGAGGACTTTGAAAAAGTCACTTCCGGCTGCGCTCTAGGGCAGCGGCTAGGCGTACAGCTCCATTCACTGGTGGCCATTTTTCATAAAAAAATGCCGCCTAACTCGCTAGAAATTACTCATCTACCCGGCCGATTGGTACATGACCGCCAGCGCCTGCTCGAGTCACAGCCATGTAGTGTTTTTGGACTCGTAACCACTACTACGCTTGACACGCAACAACACAACATCTGAGCGGGCGTAGGGAGGATCGGGGTCTTTCCCACACCCCCGTTCTCCGATTGCCGCACGGAGTCTGGGGCCTGGAGGAGAGGCGGGCCGCCGGGTCCGGGGTCTGGGGGGGTTGTTGTGGGGCACAGGTGGCTTGCCGGGACTGGGGCTGACGCCTCTGCTCTCCCCAAAAAGGGGTGGGGGGGAGGGGTGGCTAGAGGAATGAGGGGAAAGGAGTGGGCTTAGGTATTTAGGGGGGGTGGGGGTTCTGGTTGGGTGGCCCGTGCGGTTCATGTTGGCCCCTTACACCGGGTGCCGGTTCATTCCTGGCGGCTGCTTCGAGGGGCCTGGCCCCCCGGGGCTCGGTCGGGGCTACCGGCGGGGCGCCCCCGGGGCCCATGGCCGGTTCCACTTCAGCGTAGCTGGCTGCCGGCGGAGCCCACGGGCTCGCCCCCGCGGCTCCTGATAGCTTCGCCATTGCGGCGGCTGGGGGATTTCCTCAGGGTCGTCCCTCTTCTTCCCTTGGTGGGGGGGGGGGGGGGGGGGGGGGGGGGCATATCTCCTGTGTTGTCCCCTCCTGGGCGCCCAACTTTGGGGGCCCCTTTGGGGGTCTGGGGTTATGGGTCCCCCGGCGGCTAACTCGGTGCTCGGGGGAGGCAGATCTTTGGTTCTTCACATCCACTATTGAGCATTTTTCTTTGGGATTAATTTTACATACACAAGTGCACTCTCACAAACACCTACAGGTGCTGGGTTCCAGGTACTCAGTGTTCACTTCTATACAGAATGTCCATCATTTATTTATTTAAATATTTATTTTCTCTCAGCTATCACATTATACATGTTAGTTTAAATAATACATACAATTCAGCAATAATATTCAATACAATTTTATTTATATAGCGCCAATTCATGAAACATGTCATCTCAAGGCACTTTACAAAGTCAAGTTCAATCATTTTATACAGATTGGGTCAGATTATACAGATTGGTCAAAAAATGTTCCTATATAAGAAAACCAGTTGATTGCATCAAAGTCCCGACAAGCAGCATTCACTCCTGGAGAAGCGTAGAGCCACAGGGAGAGTCGTCTGCATTGTACATGGCTTTGCTGCAATCCCTCATACTGAGCAAGCATGAAGCGACAGTGGGAAGAAAAACTCCCCATTAACGGGAAGGAAAACCTCCGGCAGAACCGGGCTCAGTATGAACGGTCATCTGCCTCGACCGACTGGGGTTACAGAAGACAGAGCTGAGACACAAGAGAGACAAAAAAGCACAGAAGCACACATTGATCCAGTAATCTGTTCTCCATTAGAAGGTAATAGCGGGTGAACCGTCTTCTTTGGATGATGTCACAGTTAACAGAACGCCAGACCAGGTGTACCTACTATGAAGAAAAAAGAGAGAGAACAGAAAGTTAAAGCAGAAATGACAACACGTAATGCATAATTGAAGAACAGTAGAACTCTATAGAGTGAGAAAATTAGATCCTGATGTCCTCCAGTAGCCTAAGCCTATAGCAGTAAAACTATAAAGGTAGCTCAGAGTAACATGAGCCACTCTAGTTATAAGCTTTGTCAAAAAGGAAGGTTTTAAGATTAGTCTTTAAAGTAGAAGGGGTGTCTGCTTCACGGACCAAAACTGGGAGTTGGTTCCACAGGAGAGGAGCCTGATAGCTAAAGGATCTGCCTCCCATTCTACTTTTAGAGACTCTAGGAACCACCAGCAGACCTGCAGTCTGAGAGCGAAGTGCTCTGTTAGGAACATACAGGGTAATCAGAGCTCTGATATATGATGGAGCTTGATTATTAAGGGCTTTATACCTTAGAAGAAGAATTTTAAATTCTATTCTTGATTTAACAGGAAGCCAATGAAGGGAAGCTAAAATTGGAGAAATATGATCCCGCTTGTTGATTTTCATCAGAACTCTTGCTGCAGCATTTTGGATCAGCTGAAGGCTCTGAACTGCATTTTGTGGACTTCCTGATAGTAAAGAATTACAATAGTCCAGCCTTGAAGTAACAAATGCATGGACTAGTTTTTCAGCATCACTCCTGGACAGAATGTTTCTAATTTTGGCGATATTCCGGAGGTGAAAAAAGGAAACTCTGGAAACCTGTTTAATATGGGATTTAAATGACATGTCTTGGTCGAAACTAACACCAAGATTTTTTACTTTATTACCAGAGGCCAAGTTAATGCCATCCAGATTAAGTGATTGGTTAAGAAGTTTATTTTTTTCCTTATATAGGACATTTGGACCAATCTGTATAATCTGACCCAATCTGTATAATATGATTGAACTTGATTTTGTAAAGTGCCTTGAGATGACATGTTTCATGATTTGGCGCTATATAAATAAAATTGAATTGAATTGAATTGAATTGAAGACTCTGGCTCAAAGATTACAACTTCGGTCTTGTCAGAATTTAGATGCAAGAAATTTAAAGTCATCCAGCTTTTGATGTCATCAAGACATGACTGCAGTCGAAGTAATTGATTGGATTCATCAGGATTTATGGATAAATATAGCTGAGTGTCATCAGCATAACAGTGGAAATTAATCCCAGGCTTTCTGATAATTTTGCCGATCGGAAGCATATATATAGTAAAGAGAATTGGTCCAAGGACTGAACCCTGTGGTACTCCACAGGTGACCCTAGAGTTTGAGGAAGATTTATTATTAACATGAACAAACTGGAATCTGTCCGACAGATAAGATTTAAACCAGCCTAATGCTTTCCCCTTAATCCCTACAGTATGTTCAAGTCTTTGTAGGAGAATATTGTGATCAACTGTATCAAATGCAGCAATGAGATCTAACAGGACAAGTACAGACACAAGTCCATTATCTGAGGCCATGAGAATATCATTGGTGACCTTCACCAGAGCTGTTTCAGTGCTATGATGAGCTCTAAAGCCTGACTGAAACTCCTCAAGTAGGTCATTACTTTGTAAATGTTCACAAAGTTGATTAGCAACTACTTTCTCAAGAATTTTAGATAAGAAAAGAAGATTATATATAGGTCTGTAGTTTACTAGCGCATCTTGATCAAGAGAAGGTTTCTTAAGTAAAGGTTTAATAACAGCTACTTTAAAAACCTGTGGTACATATCCATTTACTAAGGATAGATTAATCATGTCTAAAATAGGACCACTGATCAAAGGGAATACATCCTTAAACAACTTGGTTGGGATTGGGTCTAACATACAGGTAGAAGGTTTAGATGAAGCTAAGATTTTAGATAGCTCAGAAAGCTCTACTGTTTCTAAACAGTTCAAACACTGTGCAGGTTCTAAAGATTCCTCCAATGCTGCCTTACTTACTGGGGATGAGGTAATCATGTTTGGGAGGATGCCAATTATGTTATTTTTAATGGCATCAATTTTATTTATGAAGAATCCCATAAAATCATTACTACTAAGAGCTAAGGGAATGGATGGATCAACAGAGCTGCAGCTCTGTGTAATGAATGGAGGAGGAGATGAACCCGATATTCAGCCAAACACTTGAAGTGATGCTCAACAGGATTTATTGAATTGAAGAGCAGGGTGAATCAGGCCAGTAGGCAAAAATAATCCAAGCAGGGTACAAAGCAGACATCTGAGCAAAAAACACGGACAAAAACTGGGCAGGATTAAAAAACAGGCAAACAGGTCAGATAATGTAAACAAGCAGACAGACAGCTCTTACCGTATGAGTAAGGAGGACTAGGACATGAAACATGGGGACAAGAGATTTGAAGTTCTGGCAGGGAGCAGAGAACTGAAGCAGGTATAATATAGGCAGGAGAACAAAGAAGAGAGGGAGAGCTAATTAAGCAGAACAGGTGGAAGTAATCAACAGGGGAAGAAGTGGCTGAAAGACTAACAGGACAAGTGGCAGGAACCAGGACAGAACTGAACTAGACAAAATACTTAACTAAAGTAATCATACAAACTACACCCTAGAAAGAAAACAAAAACTAAGACAGAGCAAAAACACAAGCACCTAATAAAAATCAGAAACTAATGTAAGTACAGAAACCATGACTAAATAAATATAACTGTGCAGAAGCTATGAAAGAATCCAAAACGAGACCTAGACCAGGAATAAAACCTGAGGCAGAGGAGTGAACTAACTGATCAAATAATAAACATAAACCAAGATGGAAACCAGAATATTACACTCTGAGTAAGTTTGGCAACTGTACTAAAGATAAATCTAGGATTATTTTTATTCTCTTCAATTAATAATGAAAAATATGCTGCTCTAACTCTGCAAAGGGTCTTGTTATACAACAATAGACTGTCCCTCCAGATTAAGTAGGATTCCTCTTGGTGTGTAGAGCGCCATTTTCTCTCCAATTTCCTAACATTGTGCTTCAAGGAACACAGCTCTGAATTAAACCAGGGAGCCAGCTTCCTGTGAATTATCACCTTCTTTTTCAAGGGAGCTACATTATCTAATGCAGAACGCAATGAGGAAGTCACACTGTTAGCAAAGGTATCGATTTGTGAATGGGAAGAAACAGCATTGCTGCCATCTACTGGGCATTTCTGCAATACTGAGGATATTAAAAGGGGGACAGACTCTTTAAGTTTTGATACAGCATTATCCGATAAAGATCTACTATAATGGAACCCTCTTTTGGGGGTGGAGAACTCAGTTAGATTAAACTCAAATGTTATTAAAAAATGATCAGATAGGACAGGGTTGTGAGAGAATACTGTTAATTCTTCACAATCAATGCCATATGTCAGCACAAGGTCCAAAGTATGGAGCCGAGAGTGTGTTGGCTTATGCACATTTTGAGCAAAACCAATTGAATCTAGGATAGTTTTAAAGGCTACACTAAGGTTATCACATTCTGTGTCAACATGGATGTTAAAATCACCCACTATAATAACCTTGTCAGTATTTAACACCAAATCAGATAAGAAATCTGACAACTGATCCAAAAACTGAGTGTAAGAGCCTGGTGGACGATCCAAAACAATAAACAGAAGAGGTTTTATTGCTTTGCAGTTTGGATGAGGGAAACTGAGGGTTAAATGTTCAAAAGAACTGGAATTATTAATTGGCCTGGGACTAATTAATAAATCAGACTGAAAGATAGTTGCCACTCCTCCTCCTCTTCCCACAGATCTGGGAATGTGGAAATTTGAATAACTGGAGGGAGTTGACTCATTTATACTAACGTAGTCCTCTTGTAGCCAGGTTTCTGTGAAACAAAACAAATCAATCTGATTATCAGAAATCAATTCATTAACTAACAAAGTCTTTGGAGGGAGAGACCTTATATTTAATAGACCACATTTAATTCTTTTATTTTTTGGTTCAAGGTGAGCCGTATGGATTTTTATTAGATTTTTATGATTTGTTCCCTTTAGATCAGTTAATATCAAGGTGTTACTTCATTGTATCTGTTATACTATATCTGTTGGTTGTGCTGTTCTTTTTACATCTCTGTTTCCAGGTGATGAAGCAGACTGAAGACGTTTTATCACTCTCTCCCTTTTATCTCCTCTTTCTTTCACCTCTTTTCTTTTTTTTCGCTTCTTGTTCTTCCTTTACTCTTCTACTTTCCCATTGTCCACATAATGTGATCACCTCCTGCATGAATCACAATAAAGCTATTTACATGCATGAATCAAGCGGAGCACTATGTCAAAAGCTGACTTCTCCACTTGTGAAAGCAAAATCTGTCGAGCTCTATTTGGCATTAAGACATCAATTCTTATGGCCACATTGCTAGACAGGACACTGGAAAAAAAAGGAAACTGAAAAAGAGGTCTGGGATAAACTAGGAAGTGCTGCGTATAAATGGCAGCACAACTTCGTTTTCACATGACACTTCCTCTTTCCCTCCCTCCCTCCCTCCCTCCCTCCCTCACTCACTCACTCACTCACTCACTCACTCAAAAGCAGGAACAAGTTGGCAGAGCAAAAACAGAAAAAGAGAAAAACCTTACATTTCTGAGAGAATTGTGGTTTTCGTTTTATTGGAAAATTTGCTAGTTGAAGTTATGAAGAAATCCCTAAATGCTTTAACTGATCATTTGGAAGGTTTTAAAATAGTAAACCTTGTGTTTAAACTCGGCATGTTTTCAGCGTAAAATCCGGCCTGCTTGGATCTGCATGTCTGGGAGGGGAAAGCCCGGTAAGTTTCCATAAAGCAGATGGCTACTTATGCAGCTACTTATCCTGCTTTGAAAAGGAAACTGAGTTTCAGTGGTTGGAGAAGATGGACCGAGCTGAATGGGTTGCAGCTCTCAGCTGTGGGTGTAAATGGTTACAAGGACTGACACCAGGTTCACTTCAGATTCTGCATCAGAAGTAGATCAAGTGGAAGATATAGCATCTGCGGCCTTTAGAGAGCATTCTTAGCTTCCAGCTGACGTTAACGGAAGATGATGAAGATGAAGAAATGTCTGATTTCAGAAGCTGTCGGTAACACATTTGTAGGAGAGAGAGAAAGCGAAATCAAGAACTTCCCAGATTTTGGTGTAACATTGGAGTCTACTGTCATACGTTTCAGTTCCTCATAGGGTGAGTATGAGAAAGCAAAAAAATATATATTCTGGTATATCATGTTGAAATTAATGCAGTGTAGGTTTCCGTTTTTAATATCCAAACGTGATCTAAGTGACAAATTATTTTTAATTTAATGCAAAACATAAAAATATATATTTCTCCTGCTACAACTTTTGCGGTGTTTGTGTACCAATTGTGCGTTCCTGTGTTGAGTCAGGCAGCACCTCAGTAGCGGGCTGTATGTGCCAGCTTACCCGCCAGCTATAATCACCAACAGATCTAACTGCTGCAGCAGAACACAGCACCAACCTGGCGATAGTAAAATCAAATTCAGTGCTGTGGGCCGTTTTTTGATGTCAAATTTTTAATGTGAGTTTGAGGTTGAAATAAGAAAAAATGCTTCATGTTTTGTTTGATATATATTTCTGTACACCCCCATGCAGAAAAAAATTATTGTTTTCTCATACCAATTTCATTATGTAGCAATTGTCGATGTTAACCACAAGTGGAAAGAAATATTTCCTTTAATTCAACTGTCCAGAATTTGCAGAGCCACGTTGACTGACATCATCAGACACTTTGATGAGAATGGAGCAAAACCACGCTTGGGGGGAAAACGGGGGCCCTGTTTTATCAGAACGAGCAAATCAACAGAGTTTTTACACCAAAGACCACACCATCATGCTGCCTGTTCGTCCTCCTGGGCATAGGTAATGGCAAGTGAAGATCCTGCCAAGACGTGTCCCAGGGCTCACACATTCATCACCTACCCCCAAATTGCTGTCTTTCAGCCAAAACATGTATGGCAATATATCAGGGCTGCACAGTCAGGCAGTGGGTAGTGCTGTTGCCTTGCAGCAAGAAGGTCCTGGCTTTGAGTCTTTCTGCATGGAGTTTGCATGTTCTCCCTGTGCATGTGTGGGTTCTCTGAAGGTGGCTAACTGGACTCTCTAAATTCTCCTTAGCTGTGAGAATGGTTGTTTGACCTGTCTGTCTCTGTATTGCCCTGTGATCCACTGGCGACCTGTCCAGGGTGTACCCTGCCTCTCGCCCATTGACCGCAGGAGATAGGCACCAGCACCCCTCACGACCCCAAGAGGGATAAGCGTGTCGGAAAATGGATGGACAATGTACCAACATGTTTACTTCAGAGTTACATCATGGCTGCCTTCTGCAGACACAAAAACATGCAAAGATGAATTCTTGACATTTACCAATTTTGTAAATGTCAAATATTTAAATGTTTTACTTGTTTTTTTGTTTGTGTTGTACGTTTTTTGGACAACTGAAATATGTTTGTTCAATGTAAAGATGTAACACAAATATTCTAATGCAGTGCTGATAATTATCTAAATATAGAAAAATAGTGGTTGTTCCTAATCACAGTGCAATGAGCTGACAGGGACCCTCTACAGACAGCAAGACAAACCCATCTAGTGGTCTTCAACCAGACACTAGAATCTATTTCCAACTGGAAAGACTCACACCTACAGAAAAGGAAATTAGACAAATTTATTGACATTAATCAGTAAGAGTTATTTGGCGTCCAGACTGTGGCAGAAGACGTGAAAGTTGCAAATGGCTATGAGTTCGGATGTTAAATTTTAGAATTAGGATTAGTGAAGTCTTCCCCCATGGGTCTGAACACTGGTGGTGGAGGCTGGAGGAGAGAAGGGAGCCAGGAGGAGCCCGAGAGTGCAAAGAGGAGAGGGGGGTAGGTCGAAGCTCAGCTGAAGAGCAGGAAAATCCATGGATGGAGGGCTTTGTAAGCAAAGCCTTACTGGATGATTGCCGGAGGTAGAAAGAGGACTTGATGCAGATTGGCTGAATCACAGGCATGACAAGACAGTCGGGGAATGCAGATGAGTTTTCCAGTCTCAAGTTATGTCTAAACTCCATTTTAGATCACGCTCAAAATGGGATTCATTCCAGTGACTTGACAACCAGACGTTAGAGAACCTGGTTCAAACCATATTACAACAGGACCTCCACCCACCCTAACCATTCCTGAAAAACAGAAAACCCTGATGTACTGGACAGAGTTGGCCTTCCAGCTCATAAAAATCACAGCATCAAAACCCAAATGACACACAATCTACAATAAACCAATTACTCCTAACAGACCTCAAAAAGATCCTCAAAATATGGCCACTAGGAAAGCCCAAAAGGAATTAAAAGCTGTCAAGCAGAGGACACTCCAACAAGCCAGAATGTTAATTGAAAAAGCATACCAACCAAAACAAATTAATACAACATACAGTAAGGAAATTGCAAGCACTAGCAAATAACCACACCACACGCAGAAAGAGACAGGGGACAGTACGCAAAAACTAGTGCCATCTGGGACCCACTTGCACTCACTACATGAACACAGTTCACCAGGAACACACACCTTCATTCATTTATACATGTATTTATACATGTATTAATATGTAATACAACATTCTCTTTAAGACCATAAAACATAGCATTTCAGCATGAAAGCACATATTTATTTACATATTTAGTAATATGCCATACCATGTGGCTGTTTTTGTAAATAGCATGAAACAAAATATTTTAGTATGAAATGTAAAGAATTGGACCTGATAACTCAGCCAATACACAGGGAGCAGTTTAAAAGATTTTTATTTCAGACGTAGGTGTAGCTGGACTGGAAACTGGCTGTCAAGTAAACAAGAACCACTGAAAAGGAGAAGAACAGGTTAGTGGCTGCAGGACACACAGTGGAAGATGTTGTACACTGAATGGCACTAACCTTTCTTGAATCCGGGAGATGGCACTGAATCCAATTAATGGGTCTGAGTAGATGGTAACTTGGCAGCTGGAACAGAGCTCCAGAGGAAGCCATCAGCTGTAGGGTTATCCTGCAGATAGTCCAGAGTCATATACGGGTGATCAGAGGCAGGCAGAGGAAGCAGAGGGGGAATTCGAAGATCTTTGTACAGGTTTGGTCTGGAGTCTTTATCCACAGGTTCCACACAAAGACACAGAGGTAATAGAAGGGCTAAGGCTGAGAGGCTAGGCCATAGTACTTGAAAGGGTCGATGTCCAGAATCTGAAGACCAAACGAGAGTCTGACAGGGGCTAGGCAAACCGGCAGGAATCCACAGAATCAGTGTTGGGCAAGCTACTTGTCCAGTGTAGTGAGCTAAGCTATTACTCAACAATAAATTAAGCTTCACTACACAAAAGCTACCACCTATAGAAATATAGCAAGCTAAGTTACACAAGTGTGTTAAAAGTAGCTTAACTACATTAGAAGCTACTTAACGTTGTACCAACCTAATGTCAGATCAATTCAAAATGAGTCTGATACACTGGTTAAAACATTTATTAAAGATCAGCCAATGACCTAACACAGTGTAGACATTGCTTTATGAGCAGCATAATAAAATACAAACTGAAGTAATTACTGCTAGAAATAAAACAAAAAGGTTATTGGCCTAGTACGTGCGGTGGCGTTAATAACGTTTGGTGGCGTTTTTTGCATATTACATTATCAGGAGGTTGTCTTTTATGTGCTCAGCCACTAGATTTAAAGGTGTTTTACCCAATAAGAACACTGCAGCACCAGACACAACCAGGAGGTCCCTGATGTAGGGGAAAGGCAGAAAGAAGAAGCACCATAAGCTTTTTCATATTTCTTTTGTCATTTTAAACATGAAACTACCAAAGCACAAGCCAAGTAGTAGAACTAAATGTTGAAAAGAAATTAAAAGCTAAATAAAATAAACCAGGTCGCTTAATAAAGCTGCATTTTCTGTATGCTTTGTATTTATATTCACATGATAATATTGTCAGAATTAATAACATTTCTGTTAAAGATTTCATTTATCTTCTGCACCAAGGGCATAAGTAGGGAGAACAAGCAGAGTGAGTTTTGTGTAATATCAGACTTTATTATTGAACTAAGCAGGATTTAGACAGGATCAGAAAGGAAAGTGCATCTTCTTTCTGCCTTTCCCCAACGATCAGGGACCTCCTGGTTGTGTCTGGTGGTGCAGTGTTCTTATTGGGTAAAACACCTTTAAATCTAGTTGCTGAGCACATAAAAGACAACCTCCTGATAATATAATATGCAAAAAAACGCCACCAAACGTTATTAACGCCACCGCACGTATTTTACGCGAGCGCGCGTTTTCTACGTCACCGCGCGTTCTGGCTGGAAACGCGCGGTGACGTAAAAAACGCGCGCTCGCGTAAAATACTGGTTGGAACTGCACGTTATTGTACGGACGATAATTGGCCTCATCGGCTTGCCATACCAGACAGGAGAGGCAGAGTAGAAGCTCGCGCACGAACATGTCCAACCAACAACTCTGATTGTTCACTCTGAATGTTGTTTCAAAATAGCAAACCTGGTTTCATTTCTTAGGTATGTCCTGGATTTTGTAGCGTTTGTGGACGCTACGTCGCTACTTGATCAAAAAAATAACGTCACTACAGGAAAGTTACTTGATTCATAAAGCAGCGACGCTACGGTCAAGCTACTGGAAAATGTAGTTTAACTAATAGCTTCGCTACATGTAGCGGCGCTACTGCCCATCACTGCACAGAATGATCTGAGTCACACAGAGGAAGGCAGTCAAGGAATGTTGGAAGGCCTTAAGATGATGGCTTTCAATAATCTGGCTCCTAAACACTGGGAGAGCCAGGTATATATAGGATCCTCTCATTACATGAAATCAGGTATTTCTACTTAATATCTCATTTGTATCTATGAAAGAGCATACATTTATTTGTTTAAATAACATTACAACATGAAAACATGTTTTTTTTCTGTGGGACCGCATCTTGTGTCATAGCAAGATGGCGCCCGAGCTTCTCACATATGAAGCTACGCTGGTGGTTGACTTTGCAGACCACTAGGAACGCTGGAGAACTTGAGCGGTGGCTGAGGACCAGAAGGAGCCTCCAGTGGGCCACCCCGGCGGCGGAGCAGGAGAGTCAGATGCGGGCGTTGAGGAGGGCGACCCCGGCAAAGCAGCAGAGTCAGTGGTGGCAAGCCCGATTTACCTCGTCCAGTAGGTCGATTATTTCAGGGTGCCCCAGAAACTCTCTTACAGCAGGGGGGCGCACTGTATAAAGACCTGCTGCCCAGGTTTAATCACCCTCTTTCGCACGCTGTTCCTCAACAGCAGCATTGGAGACAGCTACCTGGGTCCGAATGGGTTTGGACACCCATGGACATTTGCAGTGACAACTAGGCTAAGTCTGTTTTCTGTGAAACCAACATCAGAACTTAACAGCCGACTGCCCTGGCGACGGTCTGCTTGTAACCTGTTGCAGGAAAGCTGAGTCGAGACGCCACAGAGCGGTCTCCTCTCCTGTGACCAGGCCAAGCTGTCACCCGCATTACATGCTGGCGGTGGTCAGAGGGCCCGGTGACACCGGTGTATAACAGCCTCGCCTATATCGGTCTGGCCCAGGGCAGCTGTAGCTACTAACATAGCTCACCACCGTCAGGGCGTGAATGTGTGTGTGAATGGGTGAATGACTTAACTGTAGTGTGAAGTGCTTTGGAGGTCGTCAGACTAGTTAAAGCGCTATACAAGTACAAGCTATTTACCATTTACCATGTGTTTTAATTGTACTTTCAAAGCTTGACCGAGCTAACATGATAGCTTCCGCTAGCATTCTGGAAACCAAGCTTGTGTCATTGAAACAGTAAGCAGATCTCGATCTTCCCCACAGGTTTTGGTCATTTCTTTCTGTTGGCCAACAGCATTTGAGTGTGCACTTATGATTCCTAAATTGATAGTTTTCTAAAAGCAGATTTTTTTTGTGCACCACCATAAAGTAAGACACTGTTAACAGGGGCAGAGCTATGGGGTTGGGGGGGTGGGGGTGCACTTAGGGGGCAGCACACCTCAGACCTGAGAACACCAAGGACCTGCGGGGTAAAGGGTAAATCATTTCAAAAGGACCCTGAGACCCTGAGGAACCCTTTAAATGGCAGAAAATGCCATAGGAGCCAGGAACACGATGTTCAAATATGTTACGGAGAATTGTTTATGAGTGCTAACACAGTAAGGACTCAGTCATGGTTTCTACAAACTGTAAAAGACTGACTGATTTTAGTGGTGTAGTAGATGTAACATATTGAATAAAATGTTTTTCTGCATGACTGGTTTTATTTTCACTCTTATATTTAACTTTACGATGCAAATTTTCAAGTGGATCGCTGATATCTTCTCCAAGTGTATTTTGGGTAAAACTCCTCATCACCAACCGTCCACTAACGTCATCTTCGGTCACTGGGCAACAGATTGTCAACTAAGTGGAGCATTTGATCGACTAAGCTAACATGAGCACTTCATATAAGCATAAAAGTGGAGCGGTAAAGCAAAAAGAAAAGGAAAAAAGAGAAAAAAGAGAGCAAAGAAAAGCCAAGTTACAAAAACTGGACACATATTTAGTTCGCTGTCCAGGAGATGAACCTGACTTATTTGTTGGCAGCGATTCAGCCCCACCTAAACTGCCAGCACAGCCAGGGAGGCAAGTTAATTACACGTAGCCAAACTAACAATCACTATTTATAATGTGTGAGTTCGTTGGTGACTGTAAGTTGTAGTAGCCCAGGCGCTTAGCTTATATCTCCTTCTATCTCTCTCGGTGGTATAGCCAGGCCAGCTGACAGCTTGGCTAGGGCCCGGGACAACGCAGTCTTTTTGGGCCCCCCCTCTACACCTGCCGCCACCACACACACACACACACACACACACACACACACACACACACACACACACACACACACACACACACGCACGCACGCGCACACACACACACACACACACACACACACACACACACACACACACACACACACACACACACACACACACACACACACACACACACCTAAAAAAGTCAATGGAAATCTCTGTATTTTATACTGGATATTTTCAACCCATCTATTGAATTTAGTGCACTGGTTGATCTTTTCTTCATAAGACAACAGTAAGCACTGCAGCCAAAACATGGCCTTTTTTGACCTGCTGTATATTAGCCAGTCCCTAAGCTTGATGTATCATGAACCTGTTGACCTTTCGGGTTTTGTGATTTTTATTATATAATAACAATTAAATAATAATAATAATAATAATAATGTTATGTTCAGTGTTGTTTTTTCCCTAATCCACCTTTTATATCTTTCAACCTTATGTAATTTTGTCTGTGTTGTGTGCACCTGTTGCTTTAATCCTATAAATTTCCCCGTCGTGGGACAAATAAAGGATTAGCTAATGTTATCTTATCTTAAATAACACTTTTTAATAGGATATATTTACTGGGTTCTTTCAAGGTCTTAATTACATTTTCTGTGTGGGCTCCAGTAACAGTGTTGTATAAAGTACTGAAATGTCGGAGTCAAGTAAAAGTATAAGTACTTCTCCAAAATATTACTTTGGTAAAAGTCCAAGTAACTGACTGAAATGTTACTTGAGTAAAAGTCTTAAAGTATCTGAAATGTCTTGTACTTAAGTATGGCAATTACTGTAAAAATAGATGTACTCAAGTAATGTAATGAAAAGTATAAGTAAAAAGTAAAACAAAGCAAATGCAGTTTGAATGACATTTTTTAGATTTTGGTAAACTTTGAAAGTCAAATTCACTTAAAATAATATAAACAACCAAGTGCAGGAGAAATTTAGACCAAGTTTAGACAGAAAATACAAAATTTTTGTAAGCTTTCAGTTTTCCTTCTTCAAGCAAGGTCAGTGCTAAGCAACCAACACGCAACCAAGTGCAGGCAAAGGTGGTGTATACTAAGAACATGGTGAAGTGATAAACCAGGCTTAGTTAACCTACAGTAAGTGATAAACCTGCTAATAGATACACCTGCAGGCCGGCCAGCTGACAGCTTTGCTAGGGCCCGGGGCAACACAGTCTTTTTGGCCCCCCCTCTACACCTGCCGCCAACACACCACACACACAAATCTCTGTATTTTATACTGGATATTTTCAACCCAGCTATTGAATTTAGTGCACTAGATGATCTTTTCTTCATAAGAGAACAGCAAGCACTGCAGCCAAAATATGGCCTTTTTTGACCTGCTTTATATCAGCCAGCCCATAACAAATTTTCCCTTCCATTGCAGGAAGTAGAATATGTTAGATACTTTGGGAATTCTCTGCCCTATGAATCTGCTAGCTCCGGCCCTGGTTTATACTAATTTATTAATGGACAGTGTGGAAATCTATGAACAATAAAACCAATGTAAATTGTGTTCCTTTGTTTTATTTGTCTTTATCCTAATTATAGAAGTAGAAATAGTCAAATGAATAACACTATTATTTTGTGGAACCCTAATCATACTATTATAACTACGCAAAGGTCTAAACAAGAGTAGCAATTGCCTCAAATAACAACGAAATAATGGTAAAAGTGACACTCTCATCTTTTTCAGACGGCTGTGGCTAAGAATCTGAATTTTTATGACCTACAGTCTTTGCTTTTCCATGTTTCCAGCAGTCTTCAGAATTCCTGCCTGGCACAGAATATTTAGTTTTATAAAAGAGATTAGGTTTTTGTTGATAAAATGTGTTATACTTCAGAATTAAATGCTATTTTGAGATATTAACGTTGGTTACTTACATTTCTCAAGTTCAACAATTCAAAACTCTCTCTGCTGCTTCTGATCAGAACTGCACTCAGCAGCTTTCACCTATTTTAGTGCAGATAATATTTAGTTTCTTAACTGGGACTAGTTTCGTAGTCTAGTATTAATTGTGGTAACGGCTGAATCTCAGTTAAAATCAAAACTGAAATCTCGCGCTCCAAGCACGTACGCACATGTACGCGCACACACACACACACACACACACACACACACACACACACACACACACACACACACACACACACACACACACACACACACACACACACGTAATAGAAAACAGCCAATCAGGAAGAGGGAAGGCGATATTTAAGACAGCACAACCAATGAGAGCAGAGTTAAAGGGGGTCTCTATCTTGTCAATCAAAGGCCAGGCGCGTTAGTGATTGGCTGCGTGGAGCGCCAGGCCCCGCCCCCGCTGACGCGCAGCAATTTTGAAATGACACGCCGAGCCCTTCAAACGGAGGCGCTCCGGGCGAACCTGTGCATGTACGCACGTCTGGCAGAGCCAAACCGACACTTTTTTTTCTAACGAGTAACTAAACCAAACATTGAAAATGTATCGGAGTAAAAGTATGCAATTAAGTATGGAAATATAGTGAAGTAAAAGTAAAAGTAATCAAAAAATGTTATACTTGAGAAAAGTATAAAGTACTCCAAAATATACTTAAGTACAGTAGTGAAGTATTTTTACTTCAGTTCTATACAACACTGTCCAGTAACATATGATAATAACTACTTTGAAAGTTAACATGAACTGCTGCTGAAGATGACCACTCTTATCTACCTGAATGTTCTCTGGAGGACTGAAACGCCTCAGTCAGTGATGTCAGTCTGTGGGTCTGTCGGGGCAATGAGAGAAGTTTCGTCTCCTCTCTCCGTTTTTGTCGCTCAACCTTTTCTTGCCCATGGTTTCTCACGTGCTTACATAAATGAGTAGTGTTTCCACTGAATTTAACCGGCTTTTTACAAAACATACAGCTTGATTTCATTTACGGTACTAAAATATAGCCAAATGGCGCTACTTTCCCTCTTCATGTTTTTCAGCTCCTGCGGTCTCTCTCTGAGTCTGAGCAGCAGCAGCGCGGTTGTTTGTGTGTTGAGTGGAGATAGAGCTGAGTGGGCGGGCCAGGCTGAGCCTGCGTGCTGATTGGCTGGCACCGCTGAGCCATGTACGAGAGGGGAGGGGGAGCAGCAAAGTGCCGTGACACAGACGCGGAGACGTTGGTGAAGCTGCGCGCGCGCTGACTGAAACGCTGACCATTTTAATGGTCAGTCAGAGTGTCAGTTTTGGGCCCCCCCTCTGTCCTGGGCCCGGGACAACTGACCCGTCTGTCCCCCCCTGTCGGCGGGCGTGGGTATAGCGATGATGATGTCAGGGAATCAGCAGTTGCTAGCTGCTTCAGTGTTTAGCCAGTCCTGGTGCCTGACCAGCAGCTCCCCCCCTCACCCACACTGGACACTGTAAATGAAAGAAACTGCAGGTCTCATCTAGCCACAGATGACAGGCAGGCGCGGGATGATGAAAATCCTCATCTGGAATGTTTTCCGACTGATCGAGCCAATTTCGTTGAAAACATCCAGAATGCAAACATTAAAAGATACATCCTCAAGATGGGTCCATGCAGACCCAAAAGTCCATTTCCCACTGATAATGACAATCTGTGTTTTTCGGAAAGTTAATACACTTCTACCACTAAAGCTGAGATGAAACTTTCCCGCAACTGGATGTGCTGTTCCTTCAAATTAGACTGTTACTGTGAGCCTTGCTGAATTTTGGTCAACCACAATAACGCATGGGTAAACGGAATAAGAGACTAGAAACATCTTTCTGCCAAAGTTGAGAAGCTCAAATCCACGCAAACACATCATGGTACATGCATTGTCTATGAGCAGTGGAAAATCAACAGCACAGTAGATGCTGGAATGGAGAGGAACGTGTCATGGGTTACACTGTTCTTGGTTTTGTGTATATCATTAATTAGTTACATTCTGCCTGCTTTTGTTCCTTTCACCTCCTGTTGACACCATCTCACTCTCTCTCCTCAGTTTCTCACTCAGCTCCTTCTCCACACCTTTGTCTAATTAACCAATCTACCCCTGCCTTTGTTCCCAGCTCTTTTCCTCACAGTATTTAAGCTCCTCTCATTTCTCCACTCGCTGGTTTCTACTGTTCCTTTTCTCGGCTCTGCTTCATGTGCCACTCCTGTGCCCACTGCTGCCTGTCATCTTGCCTCATCATGTCCTCGTGTTCCACCCCAGGTTTACGTTTTGGTTTTTGCTCCTGAGTTCTCCAGTGCTTTTTGTAAGTTTTTGGATTTTTGTTATTAAACTCACTCTTAACTGCTCTCTGCCATGGTCTCTCTGCATTTGGGTCCAACCAACAACCTAACCTTCAAAACATGACAGAACGTGCGTAATGAAGCCTTGTTTTGGAGACACGTCCTGGAGCGCATTGTAAATGTCACTCTTACTCTGGCCTCATGCAATCTGGCATTCAGGGGGCACAGGGAAGTTCTAGGCCAGGGAAATGCTGGCAACTTTTCGTCAATAATCGAGTTATTAGCTCGCTACGACCCTGTTTTGAAAGAGCTAATTAACCGACCAGAAGGGTCAGTAAAATACCTAAGTCACCAGATTCAAGATCAGATTATTTACATTCTGTCTCAACGTTTGAAGGCTGCCATAATTAATGTAATAAACCAAGCTCCATTTTATTCTATTATCATGGACACAACACAAGATATGTCAAAGATAGACCAGCTGAGCCCGGTGTACCGTTATGTGACTGTTGTTAAGAATGACATGGATATTCCACAGATATACAGATCAATGAAGTGTTTTTGGGTTTTGAAGTGACTGTGGGTGCATCAGCTTCAGAGCTTCAATTCAATTCAATTCAATTTTATTTATATAGCGCCAAATCATGAAACATGTCATCTCAAGGCACTTTACAAAATCAAGTTCAATCATATTATACAGATTGGGTCAGATTATACAGATTGGTCAAAATGTCCTATATAAGGAAACCAGTTGATTGCATCAAAGTCCCGACAAGCAGCATTCACTCCTGGGGAACCGTAGAGCCACAGGGAGAGTCGTCTGCATTGTACATGGCTTTGCTGCAATCCCTCATACTGAGCAAGCATGAAGCGACAGTGGGAAGAAAAACCACCCATTAACGGGAAAAAAAAACCTCCGGCAGAACCGGGCTCAGTATGAACGGTCATCTGCCTCGACCGACTGGGGTTACAGAAGACAGAGCAGAGACACAACAAGAGAGACAAAAAGCACAGAAGCACACATTGATCTAGTAATCTGTTCTACATTAGATGGTAGTAACGGGTGAGCCGTCTTCTCTGGATGATGTCAAAGTTAACAGAACGCCAGACCAGGTGTACCTACTATGAAGAAAAAGAGAGAGAGCAAAAAGTTAAAAGCTGAAATGACGACAGTCATTTCAATGTAATACAATGCAAAACTGGAGAACCGTAGAATGAAGAACAGTAGAAATCAGTAGAGTGAGAAAATTAGACCCTGATGTCCTCCAGCAGCCTAGGCCTATCACAGCACAACTATAGAGATAGCTCAGGGTAACATGAGCCACTCTAACTATAAGCTTTGTCAAAAAGGAAAGTTTTAAGATTAGTCTTAAAAATAGATAGGGTGTCTGCCTCACGGACCAAAACTGGGAGTTGGTTCCACAGGAGAGGAGCCTGATAGCTAAAGGATCTGCCTCCCATTCTACTTTTAGAGACTCTAGGAACAACCAGCAGACCTGCAGTCTGAGAGCGAAGTGCTCTGTTAGGAACATACGGGGTAATCAGAGCTCTGATATATGATGGAGCTTGGTTATTAAGGGCTTTATACGTTAGAAGAAGAATTTTAAATTCTATTCTTGATTTAACAGGAAGCCAATGAAGGGAAGCTAAAATTGGAGAAATATGATCCCTCTTGTTGATTTTCATCAGGACTCTTGCCGCAGCATTTTGGATCAGCTGAAGACTTCGAACTGCATTTTGTGGACTTCCTGATAGTAAAGAATTACAATAGTCCAGCCTTGAAGTAACAAATGCATGGACTAGTTTTTCAGCATCACCCCTGGACAGAATGTTTCTAATTTTGGCGATATTCCGGAGGTGAAAAAAGGAAACTCTGGAAACCTGTTTAATATGGGATTTAAATGACATGTCTTGGTCGAAAACAACACCAAGGTTTTTAACTTTATTACCAGAGGCCAAGTTAATGCCATCCAGATTAAGTGATTGATTAAGAAGTTTATTTTTTGAGGACTCTGGCCCAAAGATTACAACTTCTGTCTTGTCAGAATTTAAATGCAGGAAATTTAAAGTCATCCAGCTTTTGATGTCATCAACACATGACTGCAGTCGAAGTAACTGATTGGATTCATCAGGATTTATGGATAAATATAGCTGAGTGTCATCAGCATAACAGTGGAAATTAATCCCATGCTGTCTGATAATGTTGCCAACCGGAAGCATATATATAGTAAATAGAATTGGTCCAAGGACTGAACCCTGTGGTACTCCACAGGTGACCCTAGAGTTTGAAGAAGATTTATTATTAACATGAACAAACTGGAATCTGTCCGACAGATAAGATTTAAACCAGCCTAATGCTTTCCCCTTAATCCCTACAGTATGGTCAAGTCTTTGTAGGAGAATATTGTGATCAACTGTATCAAATGCAGCACTGAGATCTAACAGGACAAGTATAGACACAAGTCCATTATCTGAGGCCATGAGAATATCATTGGTGACCTTCACCAGAGCTGTTTCAGTGCTATGATGAGCTCTAAAGCCTGACTGAAACTCCTAAAGTAGGTCATTACTTTGTAAATGTTCACAAAGTTGATTAGCAACTACTTTCTCAAGAATTTTAGATAAGAAAAGAAGATTAGATATAGGTCTGTAGTTTACTAGCTCATCTTGATCAAGAGAAGGTTTCTTAAGTAAAGGTTTAATAACAGCTACTTTAAAAGCCTGTGGTACATATCCATTTACTAAGGATAGATTAATCATGTCTAAAATAGGACCACTGATCAGAGGGAATACCTCCTTAAACAACTTGGTTGGGATTGGGTCTAACATACAGGTAGAAGGTTTAGATGAAGCTAATATTCTAGATAGCTCAGAAAGCTCTACTGCTTTTAAACAGTTCAGACACTGCGCAGGTTCTAAGGATTCCTCCAATGCTGCCTCACTTACTGAGGACGAGGTAATCATGTTTGGGAGGATGCCAATTATTTTATTTTTAATGGAATCAATTTTATTTATGAAGAATCCCATAAAATCATTACTGCTAAGAGCTAAGGGGATGGCTGGATCAACAGAGCTGTGGCTCTGGGTAAGTTTGGCAACTGTATTGAAGAGAAATCTAGGATTATTCTTATTCTCCTCAATTAATGATGAAAAATATGCTGCTCTAACTCTGCGAATGGTCTTGTTATACAACAATAGACTGTCCCTCCAGATTAGGTAGGATTCCTCTTGGTGTGTAGAGCGCCATTTTCTCTCCAATTTCCTAACATTGTGCTTCAAGGAATGCAGCTCTGAATTAAACCAAGGAGCCAGCTTCCTGTGAATAATCACCTTCTTTTTCAAGGGAGCTACATTGTCTAATGCAGAACGCAATGACAAAGTCATACCGTTTACAAAGACATCTATTTGTGAATTGGAAGAAACAACATTGCTGCCATCTACTGGGCATTTCTGCAATACGGAGGATATTAAAAAGGGGACAGACTCTTTAAGTTTTGATACAGCATTATCCGATAAAGATCTACTATAATGGAACCCTCTTTTGGGGGTGGAGAACTCAGTTAGATTAAACTCAAATGTTATTAAAAAATGATCAGATAGGACAGGGTTGTGAGGAAATACTGTTAATTCTTCACAATCAATGCCATATGTCAGCACAAGGTCTAAAGTATGGAGCCAAGAGTGCGTCGGTTTATGCACATTTTGAGCAAAACCAATTGAATCTAGGATAGTTTTAAAGGCTACACTAAGGTTATCACATTCTGTGTCAACATGGATGTTAAAATCACCCACTATAATAACCTTATCAGTATTTAACACCAAATCAGATAAGAAATCTGACAACTCATCCAAAAACTGAGTGTAAGGGCCTGGTGGACGATACAAAACAACAAACAGAAGAGGTTTTATTGCTTTGCAGTTTGGATGAGGGAAACTGAGGGTTAAATGTTCAAAAGAACTGTAGTTATTAATTGGCCTGGGACTAATTAATAAATCAGACTGAAAGATGGCTGCCACTCCTCCTCCTCTTCCCACAGATCTGGGAATGTGGAAATTTGAATAATTGGAGGGAGTTGACTCATTTATACTAACGTAGTCCTCTTGTAGCCAGGTTTCTGTGAGACAAAACAAATCAATCTGTTTATCAGAAATCAATTCGTTAACTAACAAAGTCTTTGGAGGGAGAGACCTTATATTTAATAGACCACATTTAATTGTTTTATTTTTAGGTTCAAAGTGATCCGTATGGATTTTTATTAGATTTTTATGATTTGTTCCCTTTAGATCAGTTTTTGATCTGTTAAGTTTTGGCCGTGGGAAAGACACCGTCTCAATAGGATAATGGGTGGGTAACAGTACAGAAGCTGCAGAGAGGTGTGTTAAACTACAGCTCTGCTTCCTGGTCTGTACCCTGGGTTGTCAGCATTTAGGAGAACTAATAAATCCGGCCAGATTTCTAGAAAGAAGAGCTGCACCATCCAAAGTGGGATGGATGCCGTCTCTCCGGATCAGACCAGGTTTTCCCCAGAAAGTTCGCCAGTTATCAATGTAGCCCACGTCGTTTTCAGGACACCACCTAGACAACCAGCGGTTGAATGATGACATGCGGCTAAACATGTCATCACTGGTCAGATCAGGCAGGGGACCAGAGAAAATTACGGAGTCCGACATTGTTTTAGCAAACTCACACACCGAAGCAACACCAACTTTAGTGACCTCCGATCGGCGTGACCGGGTGTCATTACCGCCAGCGTGAATAAAAATCTTACTGTATTTACGCTTATCCTTAGCCAGCAGTTTTAGGTAAGATTCTATGTCGCCCGTTCTGGCCCCTGGCAGGCATTTAACTATGGTCCCTGGTGTCTCTAGTGCCACGTTTCTGACTATTGAGCTCCCAATTATCAGGGTCGGCTTCTCAGCGGGTGTGTCGCTGAGTGGGGAAAATTTGTTAGAAACGCAGACGGGTTGGTGGTGAACTGGGGGCTGAAATCTAGAGCTATGCTTCCTACGAACTGTCACCCAGCCGGCCTGCTTACCCGGCTGCTCGGGTGCTTCTGGAGGACCACTAAGTGAAGTAACGCTAGGTCTATGTGGCTCCGCGCTAGCAAAGGGGCGGCTATCAGCTGGTCTTTCCATAGCACGGAGCCGGGTCTCTAATTCTGACACCCTCGCCTCCAAAGCTACAAAAACACTACATTTATTACAAGTACCATTATCACTAAAGGAGGCAGAGGAATAGCTAAACATCTGACACAGAGAGCAGGAGATAAGGGGAGACTTAGTAAGAGACGGAGAAGCTGAAGTAATAGTAGGAGAGGAAGCCATTGTGGAGCTAAAGCTAGGCTAGGCTAAAGCTAGGCTAGCGCCCTTCTACCACGCCAAGAGAGCAAACCGTGAAACACGAGGAGTTCCCAAGCGTGATGTGCAGCAACAGAAAATGTTTTAAAAGTGCTTATGTGTTAGAAACAGATGTTACAGCAAAGAGATTAAAGATAAAAGCGAGAGAATCTGGAGCAACAAACCGTTGCTCACGCAGTGAAGACAGGAATTCGCCTTACCGCAAACAGGAAGTGACGTCAGCACAACAAGAGATTGAGCAACCAATCTCTTGTTGTGCTGACAAGCTTGAAAACCAAATCCTGGGCACTATGGAGAAAAATGGAATAGATCTGTAAAAATGGCGCAGAGAAGGCTGTGATGGGGCTGCGAATACGAGTGGTGCGTATTCAAGCATGCAAGCAAGAATAACAGGGAGAGAGCCCCTTGCTGCTTATGTTCAGTGCGCTGCTCATAACCTCAACCTTGCTCTCAATGACACTGTTAAAAATGTCCCCGGAGTGAAGCAATTCAATTCAATTCAATTCAATTTTATTTATATAGCGCCAATTCATGAAACATGTCATCTCGAGGCACTTTACAAAGTCAAATCAATCATATTATACAGATTGGTCAAAAATTTCCTATATAAGGAAACCAGTTGATTGCTTCAAAGTCCCGACAAGCAGCATTCACTCCTGAAGAAGCGTAGAGCCACAGGGAGAGTCGTCTGCATTGTCCATGGCTTTGCAGTAATCCCTCATACTGAGCAAGCATGAAGCGACAGTGGAAAGAAAATCCACCCATTAGCAGGAAGGAAAAACCTCCGGCAGAACCGGGCTCAGTATGAACGGTCATCTGCCGACTGGGGGTTACAGAAGACAGAGCAGAGACACAACAAGAGAGACAAAAAAGCACAGAAGCACACATTGATCCAGTGATCTGTTCTACATTAGATGGTAATAGTGGTGATCTGTCTTCCCTGGATGATGTCTCAGTTAACAGAACGTCAGACCAGGTGTACCTACTATGAAGAAAAAAGAGAGAGAACAAAAAGTTAAAAGCTGAAATGACAACAGTCATTTCAATGTAATACAATGCAAAACTGGAGAACAGTAGACTGGAGAACAGTAGAAATCAGTAGAGTGAGAAAAATAGGCCCTGATGTCCTCCAGTAGCCTAACCAGTTCTATGCAGTTCTATGACACTGTAAAGAGCCTGAACAACTTTATTAGTCATAGTGTAAAATGATGGCCGCTCCTTGTGAGTTAAGAGAGAGTAGAACTGTCACAATAACACGCCTCTGTCCCACTCACTGGTCAACTTAACATGATGCGCTTTCTGCGTTAAGGCACAGATATGGTGAGATTATAAAAGCTCTCATCAAAATATCCCTGACCAGAGAAAAAAAGATGAGCGTAGGGAAGCAAGTGCGCTCAAGAATGCCATAAGCAAACATGCAAACCAAGATTCTTGAGTGCATAAACGCTGCAGGAGCTGCCTCACAGCTCCTGTAAGATAAGGACACGGATATTCTGAAAGCATCTAGTATTCTGCAAAACGCCATCAGCGTTTTAACAAAGTTTAGGGAGCATTTTCTGAGGCTAAGTCTGCCATTCCCGCTCTCGCTACTAGATGGGGAAGTCAAATGCAATTTGAAGCAACCAAGGCCAGAAAAGTTAAACGTCCCTTTGATGAACTTTCTGAAGAAAGCCGCCTCTCTGATATGGAGAGCAACTTTTGGGTGCACGTTTTTAATGCCTGTCTTGGTATTATCATTCAATTCAATTTCAATTCAATTTATTTATATAGCGCCAATTTATGAAACATGTCATCTAAAGCCACTTTACAAAGTCAAATTCAATCATATTATACAGATTGGGTCAGATTATACAGATTGGTCAAAAATTTCCTATATAAGGGAACCAGTTGATTGCATCAAAGTCCCGACAAGCAGCATTCACTCCTGGCAACTGTCCCAAAGATTGACCCGCTTAAACAGAACTGTGAAAATGTTTGAGGCAAGATTCTGCTGCAGATCTGGCAAAAATGCTCCTTGTCAACCACCCAGCAGTAACTTCTGCTTTCACTGAGGTTCGCACTACCTTCCTTCTATTTTTGACTCTTCCTGTCACCTTCCTGTCACCTCTGAGCGCTCATTCTCCAAGTTAAAACTGATTAAAAACCACTTGAGGAGCACAGTGGGATAGGAGAGACTCAGTGGACTTGCGATGTTGTCCATAGAGAATGAGAGAGCAAAGAATATGGACATAGAGAGCATTGTGGATGAGTTTGCCAAGCGCAAGACTAGTCGTATGCCCTTCAAATAAAGTACTTCATGTTGAAATTGTGTTTATGAACATGTGAGCTGCTGTGACAATTTTACCAAACGTAAGTTACTGGTTTGAAATAGATAAAAGGAAATAGATAAATGGGTTATCAAAATGATCCAGTCGTTGGGTGGTGTTGAACCGCTTTTAATTTGTGCTGTTTTATCATTAGTTACCATTCAGCCCAATGTTTTTGTTCTTCTCTTGGTGTGTTATATTTCATATTCTTAATTGACTTCCGGCTGCGCCTACTGGCAGCGGCTTGGGCATACAGCTCCGACCAACTCGCGGACATTTTCATAAAAAATTCCGCCAAACTCGCTACAAATTCCTCATCTACCCAGCCGATCAGTACATGACCGCCAGTGCCTGCTGGAGTTACGATCATGTAGTGTTTTTGGACTTGTAACCACTACTACGCTCGATTGTTTACGCGGCTTCGGAGTACTCCAGGAGGAAGTCCCGGAGGCCTGTGGCGGCGGGGGCTTGCCGAGCTGCTCACGCCGGAGGAGGGCCAAGCGACAGCAGTGCAGCCGGCCGAAGAAACACGGCCTGTTCTGTATCGGACTATCTCTGAGCTGCAATCTGCACACACAGAGGGGGTTTTCATCATTGGTGGGGATTTTAATCAGGCAAACCTGGGATTTAACCTGGGATGTGGGAACTACATAATGCCATCTGAAAATCACAGTGAAAAAATTATATTCACGCACTCATTCATGATTACATGTGCACAATGTTTGACAATCATTGAAACATACTAAGTAGAAATCCTTTACTGTATCCCACCACAGTAAATTCTGTCTAAAACCCCTTCTAAACTCCCCTTGTAATGATTTGTACAATGGGAACCCGATATTCGAGCCGTTTATTGTGGAGGGTGTAGATGACAAGAGGGCAGCACAGACTGGTGAGAGTTGATGACACGTTGCAGGCTGACTAGGTGATGATGGCGGAGACTGGAATGTGATGATTGAACCTAGACAGGCTGGGCAGAGAGGGCGTCGGAAGGAGGGCAAGAGGCCAAAATCAAAACAAAACAATCCAAACAGGGCGATCAAAGAGTTTAGGCAGAGGACCTGGAGGCCATCTCAGATGCAGCAAGATCTCTGGAGGTCGACCTCTGGGTAGCAGGCTCTTTGGCGGGTGGCCTGGAGACAAACCTCAGTATAGCGGGATCTCTGGTGGGCAGCTTGGAGGAAGACCTCGATATTGCATGATCTCTGGAGGCCATCCTTTGTGAAGCAGAATCTCCTCTGTAGCAGAGTGTCTTGAGACCGTGTGTGTTGGCCTCGGGGCATGGGTCTTGGCAGACATCGCTGACTCAGATGAAAGTGGGAGTGTCCACTGAATAGCCAAAATCTGGCAGGCTGGACCCCAGGATGACCCTTGGGAGGCTGAAATTTATTGTCAGAAAATAACCTGGTGACAGATTTGGCCTGGAGCTTCATGACACGCCTGGCTCAGAGCTTGGCGTCAGACATAATGTGGCACTTGGCATCAGACGTAACCTAAAGCTTGGGATCTGGCATTACCTGAACTTTGGCCCCTAGGAATCCCCATACCATGCTTGGTATGGTATGGGGATTTGTTGTGGTTTCTCATGGCACCTGCTGCCTTGTCAGCAGCCTTATTATCAAGATACTATTTAGTAAAACAAAGAAGAAAAACTCTGCCTATTTACACTAAATATTTTTTGTACTTGATTCCGTTTCCAAAATTGGCCAACAAAAGACATAAGCAAGATATAAAACATCATATTCGATAACCAACTCATAGTGTCTGAGCGTAATAAAATTAGGACATATGGTTTAACTCAAAGACGGACTGAGAACATTTTGAGGAACTTTAGAAAATGCAGAAGTGTTCCTTTTTATTTTTAATTGTGTATCATGAGAAGGCTTACATTACTCATGTGTGATAAGTAAGAAATGGTGAAATGATCCAGTTTTACATGTAGATGATTTTGACTCAGTTTTTCCTCTGCCCTGAATAGCAATGAAGCATCAACTTCTCTCTGAGGACAAAAACTAACCCCTCCTGTTCTTTGAGGAATGTGCAGTTTACCCACACTATCATACGAAGCCAGTTAGTGCTTTAAATAAGGATCATTATATCATTAAGTCTTAAAACTGCAGTACAAATATATAGGCATTAAGACAATACCCAAATATGACTGATAATTTATTTATTTCCAATGAATTGCATTGTTAATGGAAAAACTCACTCACTGATTGTTTTAATCTATTTTCTTTCTATTGACTTATGTGTGGTTGCAAGTCTCCCCCATCAAAGTGAGGATTTAAGAGGGTAAGAGGAGTGTTATGTTCTGTCAACATGTTCTGGTTTGTGTGCTCTAAATTTTATTTCAGGGTATTAGAATATAAGGGGGTTGAGTGAAAATGTACAGAATATCACTTTGTCAGTTTTTTATTCATATTTCCCCTCCACTTGACAGTTATATGCTTTTATGTTGGTCAAATCCCATAATAAAACACACTGTGGTTAATGGTGATGTGAATCAGAATAAGAAGTAGCATATGGGGGGTAGGGGGTTTCAGAGAAGGTGCAAGTAAGTGTCCTTAGAAACCACCCAGAATAGCTGATAATGTAATTATTGTTACTCTGAAGTGCATTATTAAAGTGACTCATGGTTACTTTACACAATCTTTATTTAGCATTCCTCCCTTTGTGCTGCCCACTTACTGAGAGGGTGTTGCGTACACACACTCTTGCACAAACTTATCACACCAGAAAGATGCATGCAAATAACATCTTGCTATCTATATATTGCAAAACTAGAACAGGCACAAAACCAACCAGAGGTACACAGAAGCTGTTTGTGAAATTTATTACACATATATTTGACTAAATCACTCTAAAACAGGTAGTCTGCAAAGTGCACTAGAGAAGCTGGGCTGAAATTACATCAGGATGAAAACCACGGCAGGTCTGCATAAGTTGGAAGACCACTTCCTTTTAAGGACATGACTTCAATCTTTTTAGATAAGATGTTAAACAACTTTAACACACACACACAAGTACTACTGATTCTGTGTCCCCTATCAGATTTCTCTGAACTGAATAAAGATGTTAAAATTCATGTAATTTTAATGACAAAAAAATATTTTAATGACAGTATAAAATATTTTAGACATGAACTGAAAGTTCCTCCTGTTGTAACTCCTCCTACGTTAGTGTTCCTCTATTTACTTTGAGCAGTCCCCTTAATTTCCTGCAGTCTGCCATAAACATCTTGACCCAGACACTCTAAGTTTTTAAAATTAATGCTTTCCCCGAGCATACAGGTACATTTATTTGACCAGAGAGGATATTTTTATTCTAGTTTGCTCTCCATGAGAGACACACAATGGACTGGGTAATTACAGTGACGCTCTTCTATTCAGGTAAGAAATGTTTGTGTCGCTTGATTTTGGAAACAATTTTTGTGCCAATGTGAGCAGCTTTATTATGTATAATTATCTGGCGGAAGCTGGAGACTGCTAAGATAAGATCCTGTTTCATCTGATTATTATATCATCTGACAATACTATACAACAAAAAAAGTCCCAATTAAACTAACAGACCTTTAAGTACTTGATACAGGACCTAAGGACCTTTAAGACTGCCTATTTTATAATCTATATGTAAAACTAAAAATAATGTTTCATTCGTCTTAAGTCATAATGTGAAACATATCAGACAGGCACTTCACTCTAGAGATATTTTCCTTTTCTGAAGGCTTTGCTTGCCTTATCCTTAGTTGCTGATCATTTGGTATACATGTAACGGATGGTTATTACCAATCATCTTTGCTCACCTTTCCTCATATGAAAATGTTACGACTGCCTAACTGAGCTGGTGGGAAAGTCAAACCAGAAAAGGAGAACCTCTAATCTCTAAAGATTAAAGCTTTTAAATGAAGGTTTTCTGTAAAATATTTCAGTCATACTTAGAGAATGAAGTATTTAAACAACCTGACCAAGAAAACAAACAAACAAATAAACAAAAAAGTATCTGACAGCAGAGCAGAAGATTTTATTGGAGAAAAGACTACACAAAAGCAAAACTGCACAACAGAAAAACTGCACCTCAGATGAAACTAAGAGGAGCAATGTATTTTCCAGAAATCCTTCGGTGTACAGAGAAGGGGTTTCAGCAGGACAAAGTGAGCCAGTGAGTCTAAGGTGGACGGTGGAGAGTAGGGAAGATGTTGATAGATCAAATGTTGAAGCAACCAGTTTATATGTAAGTTCTGCTAGAAGCAGGTGAGTGTCAAGGTCTATTAAGAGTTTAGTCACTTTGCCACAAAGGAGTTTCACTGGGGAAACAAGGGGAAAAAGAAGAGTTACGAAGTGAACAATCAGCAGAGGGAAAAAGTAAAACTCTTGTAAGAGCAGCCTTTGCTCAGCGCCATGGTTGACAAACTGGCAGGGAGATGACGTCCCAGCTGACCTTTAATACTGGTGACTGAAGCTCCCTCAGCTGGCGAAAATCAGTAAACTACATGAGAAAGACAGAAGGAAGAGAAAGGAAGAAAGGGGAGAAAGAGGGGTCCAGGACTGCCATGATATGACGCATTTTAAAATATGATTTACCACAATCTTGCTTTAAAAAAAAAATAGTGTTAATAGGCAGAAGAGAGGTCCACAATGGCTCCCAGCAAATTAAAGTACCATCATTTGCCATGTTTAGCATGGAACATACACTGTTCAAAGCTCTCTATCCCCTTTTGAACTGACATGCAAAATTAGCTGCAGAAAATGTGCTCATTCCACAATCTACCCCAAGTGAACAACATGCAACACAGATTCAACCATAAAATTATTAATTTCAGAAATATGAAGCTAACAGAGTTTGTGGAGAAAAGAAAGTCCATTCTCAAACCCTAAGATTCTTAGAGAATAAATACAACCTTTAAAGGCAGGAAATATCTTTCAGCATCAGGCAAAAATATCTAAAATCCATTTAGGTTTTAGGTATAAAAAATAAGCAGCCAATTACATGAAATTCACAAGTTATGAAAGTTCAACAGCAGGACTAAAACCTGATTCCAATGTTCATCTGATCGAAAAGGTTTGGTCTTTACTGCACCCTAGTGGTATAAACAGACACTGCAGAAGATGTCAATTCTCTGCCTTAATCACCAACATATGAAAAGGTGAACAATTATGGGTTTAAATTAAATGAACTCTGCGTATTTGTCCTCTGTATTCCTCAGTGTTAAAAGCTGGACTTGGTTTTAATATTGACTCTGGCGTCTGGAAGACCCTGAGTAATCCTGCTGCAGGTTTTGGCTACCAGGTGGTGCAAAGAGGATCATCAAAGTGAGTCAGATCATAAATTACTGGTTTGAATCTTTTTTTATTTGTATTTCTTAATTTTAATTTGTAAAATGTTTAGAAAATAGCACTCATAAATGTTCGTCTGTGTTTCTCTCAGTCTCCTCGTCAGCGCTCCACTTGAACAGTATGGAAAAGATAAAAGAGGACGGATATTTGAGTGCTCAACAAGTAATTGCAACATTCTGGGAGCTGCAGGTAGGATTGATTTTAACATGTCATGATATTAGGTGTGCATACATTTTACAAAAAAAGGACATTTAAAGGTACATATCCACGTTATATGACATTTTTAATATTTATACGCCAGTAACTCATTCTGGTTGCATACAACTTTTTTATAAGATTATCATGTCCTGCTGACGTAGTATTAGTTATTTTTGTCTTTTATGCTTTGTTTTTGCTCAATTTGTTAGTAAATATAGCCTTTTCTGTGTATATTTACCATTCCAACGTCATGTGTCTGGGTTTTCACTGCATATTCGTACAAATGGTCAAAAAGCCGAAGCAATGGAGGCAGACGAGTGTCGAACTCCCAGCGTAGTTGCAAAACAAAAAGAAGAATCCAAGATCAAGTTTACAAAGAAGCAAGATCTTAGTTTCCAAGAGGGATAAAGGCTTGATCACTCCCTGACTGTTGGAATTAAGAAATCACTTTAATCTGTCTAACAACATGAGGTTTAAAGATCTCGTACCATGCTCCTATCGAAAGAAATTCAAGAGGAAGTGAAAAACAAAGTTTTTAGAGTCTATCAGTCTGGAAAGAGTAACAGAGGCTTTTGTCGTCTAGTTAAACCACAATCAGAGTCATTATACACAAATAGAGGAAACACTGCGCTGTGGTAAAACTCCTCTGGTTTGTCAGACCTTCTGAAATTACTCCAAGAACATTTGGACAACTCATCCAGGAGGCGATAAAGGAACCCTTGGCTCAGATGAAGTCAGTGTTGTTCAGAAGGACAATGATCTGAAGCGGTGAACTAAATAAATAAATGAGCTTTTAGGACTGACCTAGTCAAAGTGTGGATTTAAATCTGATTTAAACCCTGTGACTACATGCTGACATGAACAGCACGTAGCAGAATGTGACAAAGGGGATTAAAGTCAAGTCAAGTTTAATTGTATAGCACATTTCAGCAGCAAGGCAGTTCAAAGTGCTTTATATCATGAAAACATAAACAAATCACATGGTTTTAAGACCAGTACCAAAAATTAAATTGTATCAAGTGAAAACATCAATACACAATCAAATGTTGATCAATGTTCCCTTTCTGGGTCAAAAGCAGTTCTAAACAGCTGAGTTTTCAGTCTTGATTTAAAGGAAATCAGTATTTCGGCTGTTGTGCAGTTTTCTGGAAGTTTGTTCCAGATTTGTGGAGCATAGGAACTAATTGCTGCTTCTCCATGTTTGGTTCTGGTTCTGGGTCTGCAGAGTAGACCAGAACCGGAAGATCTGAGTGGTCTGCGGGGTTGATACAGCAACAACAGGTCTTTAATGTAATTTGGTGCTAAGCCTTTCAGTGATTTATAAACTAACAGAAGTATTTTCAAGTGTATTTACTGAGCTACAGGGAGCCAGTGTAAGGACTTCAGAACTGGGGTATATGTGCTCTGTCTTCCTGGTTTTAGTGAGAACATGAGCAGCAGGATTCTAGATCAGCTGCAGATGTTTAATTGATTATTTGGGCTGACCTGTGAAGACATCATTGCAGTAGAAGAAGAAGAACACACTATTTAATGATTTGTACAATGGGAACCCGCTATTCTCGCTGTTTATTGTGGAGGGTGTAGATGACAAGAGGGCAGCACAGACTGGTGATAGTTGATGACACGTTGCAGGCTGACTAGGTGAAGATGGCAGAGACTGGAAGGTGATGACTGAACCCAGACAGGCTGGGCAGAGAGGGCGTCAGAAGGAGACCAAGAGTCCAAAAACAAAACAAAACAACCCAAACAGGGAGAATCAAGAGTTCAGGCAGGCGGCATGGAGGCCATCTCAGATGCAGCAAGATCTCTGGAGGTTGACCTCTGGGTAGCAGGATCTGTGGTGGGTGGCCTGAAGGAAGACCTCGACGTTTCAGGATATCTGGAGGCCATCCTCTGCGAAGCAGAATCTCTGATGGGCGAATCCCTGGTGTAGCACAGTGTCTGGAGACTGTGTGATGGCCTCGGGGCTTGGGGCTAGATAAACACAGTGAACTGGAATAGTCTGTCTCATTGGAATTATTAATTAACAGCCATATTTGGGAATTGTCCGAATGCCTATATTTTTGTACTGCAGTTTTAAGACTTAATGATATCATTAGTGAGCCTTATTTTAAGCTCTAATTGGCTTCTTATAATAGTGTGGGTAAACTGAACACTCCTCGAAGAACAGGAGTGGTTAGTTTTTGTCCACAGAGAGAAGTTGACACAGGGCAGAGGAAAAACTGAGTCAAAATCATCTACATGTAAAACTGGATCATTTCACCATTTCTTACTTGTCACACATGAGTAATGTAAGCCTTCTCATGACACACAATTAAAAAAAGGAACACTTCTGCCTTTTCTAAAGTTCCCCTGAGTGTTCTCTCTGGGTACTCTGTCTTCCTCCCACAGTCCAAAAACATGACTGTTAGGTTAATGGGCCTCTCTAAATTATCCTTAGGTGTGTTGTTTGCCCCATTTGTCTCTGTGATGCCCTGCGATTGACTGGCGACCTGTCCAGGGTGTTCCCTGCCTCTCGGCCATTGACAGCTGGAGATAGGTACCAGCACCCCTGCAACCCCACAAGGGATAGATAACAGATGGATGGAGTTCTTCTGCTAGATCCTGTTAAAAGCCTTGCAGCACCATTTTGGACCAGCTTTAGGTGATTTAGAGCAGCTTTGTTAAACAAGTAAAAGGAGAATTACAGTAGTCCAAGTAAGAGGAAATAAAAGCACGAATCACAAGCTCAATATCACAGTTTGCCAGATTTGGCCTTAACTTGGCATTGTTTCTGTAACGATTGTTGGAGCGAACCCGAAATTTAGCTGAACACAGAGTTTAAAAGGGGTTTATTGAAAAAAGCAAAACCAGACCAGGATATGCAGATGTTACCAGTCTTGAGCCCAAGCGGATGGAGCACGTAGACAAACTGAAAAAAACCACGGCGGCAGGGCAGGAGTGAGGAGCTGTGAAATGAGCAGGTGAGCAGGTGAGAAGAGTTGGAACTAATTAGTGACAGCAGGTGGAAATTATCTGGGATGACTGGAGACTGAAGTGTGGACTGGGAGGTGACAGGGGCTGTTTGCTGAGGAGAGTGGAAACTAATTAATCCAAAACAAAGCAAACAAAAACCTAAATCATGACAGTTTCTCAGGTGTTAGAAACAGTTTCTCTCCAAGAGCTGAGAGTGGCTTCCAAGTGATAGTGCTTTGTCAAACCATATACCAAGATTTCTGATGTCTGACTGAACAGAGGAGATCAAAGAACTGAGTTGATTCACAATTAAGGCGCGTTTTGACTCTGGGGCAATGATCAGAGTGTCTGTCGTTTTGGAGTTTAATTGAAGGCAATTTTCAGTGAGCCAAGTCTTTATACTGCAAAGAGATTCCATCAACTCAGAGTTTGTGCAGCTCCTACTCCTTGAAAGAAACGTATAACCGAATATCATCAGCGTAAAAGTGATAATACACATTTTGAGAATGGCTAATGATTTTTGCAAAGGGGGCTGATGCACAACAAGAAGTAGTAAGGGGCAGGCTTCAGACATGATGTAGTTTATACACATGGACATTGTTCCATTTTGTCAGGTATGAAGACAGTCACTTCAGGACTATACCAGAAAAAAACAAAGTCAGCCTTCAATCTCTGCAGCAATAGTTTATGATTTATGATCTACTGTATCAAATGTGACCTGTCCAGGGTGTACCCCGCCTCTCGTCCATTGATAGCTGGAGATAGGCAGCAGCACCCCTCGCGACCCCAATAGGGATAAACGTGTTGGAAAATGGATGGATGGATGGATGGATGTATCAAAGGCTGCAGATAAATCCAACATTATTAAAGTACTGACTCTAGTCAGCAGCCATCCAGATGTCACTAGACACTTTCAGCAAAGCAGTCTCTGTAGTGGTTTTTACGAAAGCCAGATTTAAAAACATCAAACATTAAATTTTTGCATAGGAATGCCCTCAGTTGCTCTGCTACCACCTTTTTCCAAAATTTTAGAGAGAAAAGGTAATTTTCTAAACATCTCTAAATCACAGGAGGAGCTGTCCCATTAATAACTGCACACAGCTTATATCTGATTAGACTAAAATAATCTTTTAGCAAAAGATTACACAAATTAAACAAACCATAACAAGCTGATTAGTGTTTAATGAGGGTCTTTTCTCTGTTACATCACACACTGTGTCATTGGGGAAGCAGATTACCTTTGTTCTCTTTGTAAAGCAAAGGCAATCAATTGTGTTAACTGCTGCATCCCTGACAATAAGAACTTTTGGCATACATTTTGTTTTTTGGGTCACTTTAGGATGTGGTTGTGCTGATCTTGTCTCATGCCTCTTGTTGGTGAATGCTTGAAAGGTGTCTGTCTAATAGGCTCCTGCTGAAGAGCAGCAAACATGTTTTTCAGTGGAATTCCTATCGAAATTTAGGGGGTTAGTAGTTGAAGACACGACAGGATGTGTTATGGCTCAAGCTGGTTGATTAAAACTATCAATTGAGGCTCAGAAAGAGCCAGATAAGATCTTCCTCCTTCCAAGGCTGCTGCAGAAATAAATAAATGACCCGTTTTGACGGACCTGGTCAACGCCTGGATTTACATCAGATTGAGACCCTGTGATATAACCATCAAAAGGTCCAGTGGGGGTGAAATAAAACAATATATTCAATAAGGAGTGAGCTAAAATGCCTCCAGGGATGTAAAAGACTTATTACAAGTAACAAAAAGCTACTGTTGCTGCCAAGAGTGACAGTTATTTATTTAGTAACAGTTATTTGAGTTCAGGAAAAATTGCAATATGTTCTCATCTCCCAGGTTATCTTTGGCAAATATATAAAAAATGTTTTGATGATGTGAAACGTCGCAAAAAAGTCAAAATAAAAGAAAGAGAAAGGATCAAATTGGTGAGTGTTAAACCGTTTTTTGTGGCCATGAATCAAAGGCCATCTTTCTATAGCAGCAACGTTCAGTCCATAGGCCATACAGCCTAATAATACTGTATTATATGGAAACTATTTTTGATGAGCGATAACTTTCTAAAGTCGTTATCACAAGTTTTTCTTTTCAGAGAAAAATGCTGCCGTCAACATGTCCCTTGGTTTAGCGATGGCAAATGACCCGTCAACACAAAAGACCATGGTGAGATGAAGAGCCAACAAAAATAATGAATATGAGCAATGTGAAAATTTAAAGTTAAAAGGATGATCAAATAATTAAGAAATTAATCAAACATTTTCAGATCTGTGGTCCAACTATTCCCAGAGACTGCAAAAGTATCACCATGTACAATGGTTTGTGCTTTGAGATAGATAAACAGAATATCCTTGGAAAGTCTTACCCATCTGTCACTGGAGGTAGGTTCAGTAAACATGTGACCCCCACCCGACCCAACCCACCCTCCAACCCCACTCCACAGGAAACTATGGTTAACCTTTACCTGAATAGCTACAGGAAACTGTTCTTGATCTCTTTCTGGTTTTTCTTTCTTCTTTTCAGAATGTCCAATCCAAACTGACATTGCATTTCTGTTGGATGGCTCTGGCAGTGTATATGGATATCAATTTACCACTATGAAACAGTTTGTGAAAAATCTGATCAGGTCGTTCCTGGGAAAAGATACACAGGTGAGATGATCATTGGCTTAACAATTAAAGGACCAGACATTTTTGTATGTTTTTTCAAATAAAGGTGGTCACTGTTGGACATAACTAAAGGGAAATATGTGACAGTTTTTCAAAAGGATCCCAATAGGACACGTGGAAATGAAAACATTTATCAATGCATTTGGAATTAAAAGCCTCCTTTGTGTTGTTCTTTTAAAGTGTGGATTCTGTTTAATTTCCTTCCAGACTAATTTAATTTCGTTGTTCTTTTGTTTTTTGAAAAGAACTTTAACTTCATGTTCATTTTGCTCATTTTTGGCAGTTTGCCGTTACCCAGTTTTCCGGTTATACAACAACGCATTATTACTTTAGTACTTTTTCAAAAACTCATAACTGGGAATCTCAAATTGACAACATCATTCAAATAGGAGGTGGAACGCTGACAGCTGCTGCCATCAGAACAGTCGTGTAAGTATTCCTAACATGTTAGTGTATAGTGAAAGCTTAAATGAACAAAATAATTTTTTTCCTGAATGTATTTAGATAAAAGCAGCTATGCTACTATATGTGTCTTTTAAAAATTATACAGAAAAAAATTCTTTTGTGTGTTTCATTATAGCACAAAAAAATGAAAAATTCTAACAAATTCCGGTGGAACCACTTAATAATATATGGAGAGAAATAAATATTAAATCTATGCAATTTACAATGCATGGCAGTTGTTTAAGATTGAGAAACTCTTCTTGATTTCTTAATGCACTGAAAATTACATACAGTGTATTTATGGGCAGAAACTTGTGCCATCAGAAACTGAATTTGTATTAGTTCTCTTCGAATTTGCATTGTTCAGATTGAATCTGAATTGCTTAACTTGAATAAATGCTGTTAAAAACGGAATTTGAATTAGCATAACTGGAAATCCAGTTTATTAGTTTGGAAATGATTTTCACTCAATTAAAACTGAATTTATTTGCTTTGAAACTGTATTTCATCATAGTGAAAATTCAGCTCTGGAATAGTTACTTTAAGTTACAGTTCTCGCCATTCACTTTCAGTTCTAAAATAAAATTTCCATTCTAAAATTCAGTTTTTCTGGGGCAGATATTCGGGTCTTTTAAGAAAGCCAGAGTAATCGGGTGCAGCTTAATAGAACTACGTTGCAAACCTACGCCAAGTTGAGGTGGAACAGGGCACAGATGAAAACGTCAGTTGCCCAGCAACTCATTGCTGAGTTTGTGTTCATTGACAGCAGGAGTTTTAATCAATAGAGGAGTATGCTGGTGAAGATTCTCAGTCATCCAGGTTATGGTCATTCCAAAAAAGTTAAAAAACAAAACAACTGGGCTTTTTTGAAGTTTGAAGACGTTTCGCTTCCCATCCAGAAAGCTTTCTCAATTCAAAATGTCTGGAGTAGTGTGGAGTTCCAAGCTTTATAGTATTGCCCAACAAAGACCTTGTAATGGCTTTGATAACATGCAAATTGAACCGAAACAGGTCCACTCCTTAGTAATGGGGAGTTGTTTTGGAAAGGACACCCTTGGAGTAGCGCGTGAGTATGAGAAATTGCTTAGAAAATTTGCAGATTATAGGAACCATCTTCGTTTCAATTTGAGGTGTAGACAGCAAAGACTCATCCCCAACAGCTTAAGACTGAATTCTACCATTAAGGGTCACAGGGCAGAAGAGATTCTTAGGAATGCGCAAAACAAGCTGCTTAGTGAGAGGATAAGACAGACCCACTTCACTATTGAAGCCCTCTCTCACAAAATAGATCTGACAAGGCAGAAGCTTTTGAGTTTTCTCCCTGAAACCCTGGTTGAAGAAGTTTTCAGTTATGTTCATAAGGTCCAGCTTTCACAGCACCAGAAAACGAAAGAAAGGCAACAAGCTAAATTCAATAAATTACAACAGAAAGCGGCACCTACACAAGGTACCAATATACCACAGGAGGAGGCCACCAACATCAATGTCCAGGACAAGTGTGTTAAAAACCTTTCTAGCAGGTCGCTGACGAAGCCAGAGATGGAGGTACTGAGTAAAGGCCTGAATTTTGCCATTTCTCTACAAGAAATACCCATTGTGGAACTGATCACTGCCACTGAATCTGCCATCAGGAACAAGAACGTACATTTCAAACCAAACAGAACCCTCAGACAGAGGCAGGTGCATCCTAAGGACAAAACCCCCAAACCTAAGATGAGCGGAGTGGTGTATGCAGTTCAGTGCAGTGAAGAATGTTCTGATCTTTATATTGGAGAAACCAAACAACCTCTCCACAGACGCATGGCTCAACACAGGAGAGCTAACGCCTCAGGACAAGACTCTGCTGTCCACCTACACCTTAAGGACAAAGGACACTCTTTTGAAGACCAAAATATTCACATTTTGGACAAAGAAGACAGATGGTTTGAAAGGGGCATGAAGGAAGCCATTTATGTTAAGAGAGAAAAAACAACCTTAAACAGAGGAGGAGAACTTATACCCCGTTTACACGACCCCTTTTTAACCGTGCCGAGACCAGTCCGAGCTCGGTAACTGAGATAACTATCGAGTGTAAATGGAACGCAAACTGAACTGAACCGAGCTAGACACAACCGGACCGCGCTAAATGCAGACCAGTTCCATGTGTGGGCTCGGCCTGTTTTTTTTCTGGCCCGGTTCTCTAATAACAAAGAGCGCATGAGCAGACCGGGTCATCTCCTTACAGCCAGCCGACATTTCAGACATTCATAAAAATACTAGCTTCCCTACCGTGACACACAATTTCCAGAGATGATTCTGCTTAGCAGTGTGATGAACCTCAGGGTCTGTTGTTGTTTCCTGCGTCTGTAAATCCTTATAGACCAGTTCACGCGTGACGTCAGCGCTACATCCGGATCTCGGTGGTTGGCAAAAACAGCGCTGTTCTCGTCTACTACTGTGACAAAACGGGTGATTTAGAGCGTATTTTTAGTTAGTTTATTTTTGGAATCTAAACAATGCCTACGACTTGTTGTGCTCCCGGTTGCACACAGAGGCATTCCAAATCGTCGGATGTACGTTTCTGTCGTTTACCGAAGGAGGAAACACGAATAAAGAAATGGATATTTTCAATGAAAAGAGCGCAGGCAGAAACTCCCAATGGACTGGGGGATCCATCATACTGCGACAGAATATGCTGTCTACACTTCATCTCCGGTAAATACAACTTAATTCTACTCTAGTCATTGTTGTACTTAAATAGCGGCGGAGGGGAGATGGTGATCGCTACACGGGCCGGAGAAGCGGTAGCAGCAGCCGCTGACTATTCCGGCCCGTGTAGCGATCGCCACCTCCCCTCCCCCCCGCCCGTTCACGGGCGCCACCTCCCCTCCCCTCCGCCCGTTCACGGGCGCTACTTCTGTGTTTACGCTGCAATGTCGCCGACACCCCCACCCATTTTAACAAGACAAAAACACCAAAATAATCCGTAGTGAACTATGTTTTTTTTTAACCTACCGGGCGGGTCTTCCTGTCCGACTCCGCGTTCGTATGTTACACATGTCTGAACATCCATCCATCCATGTTCTGACCCGCTTAATCCCTCATGGCGTCGCGGGCGTTGCTGGAGCCTATGTCCAGATATAATATAATTGCAGCCGTCCAGTGGTTTCATGCTTCCATGCTCTCTCGTGTGTACTGGCCTGCGTGTTTATAAGGTAGCTGTATATGTCGCGGTACTGAACGCTTGGCAGCATTTCACAGACTCGCTCATTCCCTTCAGGCTTTTGCTGTGTGGATCTGGCAATCTGATACCATCAACCATCAACTTAGTCTTAAAACGATCTTGTGATACGTTATCTAAAGAAGAAAAATACGTGGAGAACTCGTCAGTTTCTCTGTTTGCGTCCGCCATTGTGTTCGTCTTTTGCCAACCAGTCCGGCGCGCATGCGCGAAAAACCCGAATCAAAACAATAACAATGAACTGGTCTATTAGACGTTCGTTTGTCTTATCCACTTCCCAAAAGCCGACTCTGTCAAGTAAATTCACCAAAAGTTGCCATCTTCGCCTGACTCTCCGCAAACGACGACGTATCACCAAGCATAATTGCCTTTATTTGCGTGATTTCCTCCTTCAAGCCTAGAGAGCAGTAGTACCGCAGATCATCACTAGGAGGCGAGGAAACCAAGGAACTGAGATAGCGTGATGTGTAAACGGTCGTCAGAACCAAGCTCGGCTTGGTTAACTGATCCAAGCTCGGACAGAGCTTGGCATGGATTGGTTTAACAAGGGTAGTGTAAATGGGGCTTTAGGTTCCAACTCTCAAAAACTTACAACACAGCAATAGGGTTGATTCCTTCCAATTATCACCTCAATCCTCACCTCTATACAGGTGATCAAAACATCGCTCCTGTAAGCCGGGCCAATAGCGACTCCCCATTGCAGAGGTGTGGACCAGTTTCGGTTTAATTTGCAGGCCAACAATGACTTGAACGACTCCCCATTACTAAGGAGTGGACCTGTTTCGGTTCAATTTGCATGTTATCTAAACCATAACAAGGCCTTTGTTGGGCAATACTATAAAGCTTGGAACTCCACACTACTCCAGACATTTTTAATTGAGAAAGCTTTCTGGATGGGAAGCAAAACGTCTTCAAACTTCAAAAAAAGTCCAGTTGTTTTGTTTTTTAACTTTTTTGGAATCAATAGAGGAAGAAATAAAAATGTAAGGGGTGGTTCACAACTTTTAGCCTTTTCAGCCCCCTTCAGAGAGCAGCCTCATCTCCACGCTCTGTGGAGCTACTTTGGCCTAGTTTTACAGCTGCTGTTCTGGACATGGCTCAAGCAGCTGTAATCCTGCATGTTGAAGCAGCTTCCGGCTAAAATCAGTAGGCATGGACACGGACAGTGCCGGGGGGAGCTTGGAGCAACACCAAAATTTGCCCTAGCAACTAAGCAACCGCAAGATTTTTACTATGGAAACCGAAAAAACACAATAGTAATTTAGTAATGGCTTAATTTTAATTTCAAACATAAAGATTGCTCAACACAGTCATTAATTAACTTTATTAATGACTGTGTTGAGCAATCCTTATATTTTGACCTTAGACAAATCTTGCGATATCATGTAAGGGAGGTTAACGTAAATTAGTAAAGCGATGAACTTGTAGGATAACGGTGAGTTTGAAAATGGAGAAGTTTCTCGTTCAGCCAGCAACTCCTGTCTGTCATATAGCAACCGCTAACCTGCCACAATGAAAAAATTTGTCCGCCGCCAATTTCAATGGCATAGTAACTGTGTTAAGTCATTTGGATCAGTTTTAACAACAAATAACAGCTCCGAAAAATTGCTTACCTAACGGCTCCTTCCAAAACGCAGCAGTTACTTTGTGAGTGGTGCTTTTTATGCATTAAACACGTGTGCCCCGCTCCACCTCAAGCTGCCGTAGGTTTGCATAAGTACATCATAGTTCTTTTACTCTGCGCTCGATTACTCTGACTTTCTCAAGGACCCGGATGTCTGTCCCCGAAAAGCGAATTTCAGAACTGAAAGTGAATGGAGAGAACTGTAACTTAAAGTAGCTATTTGAGAGCTGAATTTTTAGTAGGATGAAATACAGTTTCAAAGCAACTAAATTCAGTTTAAAAAAATTAAGTTCAGTTTCAATTTAATGACGATAATTTCCAAACTAATAAACTGGATTCCAAATTACGTTAAATAAGATTGAGTTTTTAAAAGCACTTATTCAAGTTGAGCAATTCAGATTCAATCTGAGCAATGCAAATTCGAAGAGGACTATATATATATATATATATATATATAGTCCTTTCTGTGCTGGAAACATGGTGTTGTTTCTATTGTTCTTTTCAACTAGTTAAATCATCAGTACATTACTTCAAAATACCACATAAGTTTGAAATGCAGGATATTATTATTAGTAGTAGTAGTGGTAGTATTAAGTATAAAGTTATTTCAGGCAGTTTACTAGATTCTTATTTTGAGGAAAGGTAACAAAAAAGAACTAATAGTAATTTATTTTTTTTGACAGGAATGACGTCTTCTTGCCTCAAAGAGGTTCCAGGTCAAATGCGAAAAAGATTTTGATCGTTATCACAGATGGGGAGTCTCAAGATAGCGGGAATTTACCAGCAGCAATAAAATTAGCTGATTCAAAACAGATTGTTCGATTTGCTATTGGGGTGAGCTGCATTAACTCTTTTCCAACTGCATGTAAACATTGATGTCTTTTGTGTGTTAGATTAAAACCCTGATTTTTCACAATGCAAAAGCTTTGCTGTTAGATATTAACTGTATTGTTATATCCTCATAGTTAAACTACAACTGTCTAAGAAGTCATAGACATAAAAATACAATTCCTGTTATTCTCCCACAAGGTCTTGATATAAACTCTTACATAGTTTATTCAAACTTTTAAAATTTATTGAAATAAATTTTGTATTTTATGTAAAATAATGTTGACATTACCATGGGAGTTTTTGTAAATAATTTCCCTCAAGAACAGTAATAGAAAATTTAGATGAAGATAATCATGACTGCTGCTTTGAAAAGAACGACTGCTGCATACCTCAACTTGTGCCATTTTCACCTCTAGGTGGGAAATGCATTCTCGAGCTACAGAGCAACACAAGAGCTCAGAACGATTGCATCTCCACCCGCTGAAAATTTTGTGTTTAAAGTGGGAAGTTTTGACGCGCTTGACAAAATACGGGAAAACTTGCAGGACAAAATTTTTTCTATTGAAGGTACAAATGTATTATTTAATATCTGAAGCAAGATAAAGTGTTTGACATCACTTTTGTTTTTTGGGTTTAACAAAGTCTATAAATCAATGGTCTAAAGGAACTGGAGAGAACCCAATAACTCAATATTATCTTCTTTGTTTTCCATCTACAGGATCTCAAACTGGTGGAGAGGCACTGAAAGAAGAAATGTCCCAAGAAGGCTTCAGAGCAGTTTATGTGTCTGGGGTAAAAAATGTTGCTGTGAATGGTTCTGAGTAGGACGGTTTTACAGCGTTAAAAACAAACTGTTTTTAAGAGGAAAGGTGCACTCTGTTCTTGCATTACAGGATATTCAGATGGCTGTGGTTGGTGCTAACACGTGGAGAGGAGGCTACAAGAAATATTCACTTAGAACTGCCTCAATCAAAGAATCATTTCAGCCAAACTACATTGAGGCTGACAGTTACCTTGGTAAGAATAGGACTAAAAACACGAACAGCGGACTTCTTGTGTAACTGCACAATTTCATTTTTTTCTTTACCCAGAGGGTTGCCATGTTATTTTATTATTATTTCAGTCTGTTTAACAACTTAACAAATCCTCACGATGTCTCAGCATTTCAGAAGACTATTTTTACTGATGACTTTGACTATTGAACCATTTACCTCCAGGTTATTCCATGGCTGTTGCCAGTACCACTGACGGCCCACTGACAATTATTGGTGCACCAAGATATAAACACAGAGGAGTTGTTTGGACTGTTTTAAATAATGTAAAGAGACAGGAAATCCACCCCTATAAACCACAGGTAGGTACCATTGAAACCAGATATTTACAGGAACTGAATAAAATAAATTAACTCTTTTTTCCTCTGACATTAAATCAGGCTAAATCATTGACGATTCGGGTCAGTCAGGATCACCTAAATTATTTCTATTTGCCCAATACCAAAAGAATTGGAAAGGGAAGGATATAGAGGTTATTTTAATACTTTCTCCAGAGTAGGGGTTCTGATATATTTCCTTGATATTTAGTCGACTTAAATTGGGTCAAATATTTTGGGATATTTTTCCACAAGCTTCTCATAATATTTTGCAGGAATTTTGGCCCATTCCTCCAGACAGACCTGGCGTAACTGAGTTCTGTTTGCAACCTGCTTTGCTCGGACACAACTTTTTATCTCTGTGGGTCTTTAAGCCACTCTGTGACCAGTTTGCTGGCATATTTAGAGTCATTGGCTCTTTGGAAGACCCATTAATGCCCAAGCTTTAACTTCCTGGATGATTTTTAACAGCATTCTCTTTCACCATAATGACATCTAGTTTGTAAAGTGCACCAGTCTTGGCTCCTGCAGTAAAACAACCACACAACAAGATGCTACCACCACCATCATTCTTGGGATTGCAAGCTGTCCCCTTTTCCACCAAATGTTATAATACTTTTGGCCAAAGACTTCAATTTTAGTTTCATCAGAACACAGCACATCTCCAGTAGCTAAGTAATAAATCTTTGATTACACTTCCACACTGTGATCTGGTTTTTATGTTGCTTTTGGAGAAATGGGTTCATCTTTTCAGGCTGGTCTTTCAGATCAGGTAGGTATAAGACTTGTATCATTCTTGATAATGACACCCTGTTACTGTCTCCAGCCAATATCCAAAGGGTCATTTGCTTTTTGTTCTTTGCACCAAAATGTGTTTGTCTCTGAGACACAGCACTTCATGAACAGTATGATAGCTGGCCTGGACATTTGATGTTTATACTGGCTCATAATTCTCTAAACCATGGACTTCAACCTTTTCCTGTCCATGACCCCCTTGATTAATGGAAGAGCTCTACAAGACCCCCTTCCATGTCAGTACCGTTGAATGATTTAGTGAACAGTAAAAAGCATTATGTGAAGATATCAAAGCAACAACTCTAGACATCATTACATAAATTAAAGCTTGGGCACAAGCAATGGAACACTCCCCCTAACCAGACCCCCAAATAGGTTAAAAAGTTATGAAAGCAATTTTATTTTTGTTAAAGGAGTTGCAAGTAAGATATTTATAGTAAAATCAACCTAAATCATTCATATTTGTCACCCATAATGGAAGTAACATTCCTTATTAACAATCGTCCCTCTCCATCAACAATGTCCTAGTCACGGTTTTCTCCTTTCAAACCTAGAGGTACGGCGTGGAACCTCTTTGGTTCAGAGTGTAGCCATGTTTACTTCTTGGTTCCTGAGCTAATCTTAGGAGAGTTCCCAGGGTTCCCAAAACAGAGCACAGCATTTCGTGTTTTATTTTGGCAAAAGTGTAGCAGCCTGCAAACATGAAAGCCAATAAGGGAAGCGGACCAGAAATAGAAGAGAATACAACATCATAAACCTATCCTATGTAAGTAAAAATTCACAACAGCAACACACCGTTTAAAAACGGCATATTAGATTGTCGTGATTGTCATGATTGGCACTTGTTGTTGAGGACCAAAGGTGCAGTGAAACCTGCACGGAAGCATTGGAAGGCAGGTAAGTGACTTTGATCCAAAGAAACATCAGGTAAGGTTACAAACAGGTAGGCTACAGACTAGGACAGAATACCAACTAGAGATACCAACTAAAACTACCGACTAACTAGCTACTAGGAATACACAACTAAACCAACTAAGGATCCAGCAACAACTAAACAGAAACCTGGAACTTAAATACACTGGAGAAAATTGGATTAAACAAGACACAGGTGCGGCGTAATCAATGCGTAACACAAGCGACTGGAAGGCAATTTAGGAAGAGGAATTAGAAGGGCGTGAGAAACAGTAAATGGAAACATACACAATAACAGAAATGATTCCATGAATTAAACTCATAAATAAATAGTCAAAAGCACCTAGGGATTGTGACAGTGATTGGCAAACTGTTTTACCGATTGGAGCCAAAAGGTGTCAATATTTTTTATAGCTCTTTTAAGCATGGATTTAATCCTCATAAAAAATTGTGGGCAGAGCTGAAAAGTTGTGTGCAAGTAGGACAGCATCTGGAAAATAATTTGTCTAAAGAGGAAAAGGTGAACACTGACTTCTATGTAATGCCAATAGTGAAGCATCCTGATACAATCCTTATGTAGAGCAGCTTCTCATTATTCAAAACAAATCTGCTGAAAGCACTGTCAAGAATGAAAAGTGGAGTCAAAATATCCAGAAAAACCTTTGGTGATGATCTGAATAAAGAGAAAAATGTAAAAGTGATTACTAACTAATAATGTATAATGTAAAAAAAATGGACAAGATATACATTTCATCATATATGAATAAATTACACATGTGAACAAGAAAAATATTCTATTCTTTATCCGTCATCAATTATTTTGTGTTCCATGTAACCACATATAGAGTGAGTTTACATTTCCTATATAAGGAAACCAGTTGATTGCATCAAAGTCCCGACAAGCAGCATTCACTCCTGGGGAACCGTAGAGCCACAGGGAGAGTCGTCTGCATTGTACATGGCTTTGCTGCAATCCCTCATACTGAGCAAGCATGAAGCGACAGTGGGAAGAAAAACCACCCATTAACGGGAAAAAAAAACCTCCGGCAGAACCGGGCTCAGTATGAACGGTCATCTGCCTCGACCGACTGGGGTTACAGAAGACAGAGCAGAGACACAACAAGAGAGACAAAAAGCACAGAAGCACACATTGATCTAGTAATCTGTTCTACATTAGATGGTAGTAACGGGTGAGCCGTCTTCTCTGGATGATGTCAAAGTTAACAGAACGCCAGACCAGGTGTACCTACTATGAAGAAAAAGAGAGAGAGCAAAAAGTTAAAAGCTGAAATGACGACAGTCATTTCAATGTAATACAATGCAAAACTGGAGAACCGTAGAATGAAGAACAGTAGAAATCAGTAGAGTGAGAAAATTAGACCCTGATGTCCTCCAGCAGCCTAGGCCTATCACAGCACAACTATAGAGATAGCTCAGGGTAACATGAGCCACTCTAACTATAAGCTTTGTCAAAAAGGAAAGTTTTAAGATTAGTCTTAAAAATAGATAGGGTGTCTGCCTCACGGACCAAAACTGGGAGTTGGTTCCACAGGAGAGGAGCCTGATAGCTAAAGGATCTGCCTCCCATTCTACTTTTAGAGACTCTAGGAACCACCAGCAGACCTGCAGTCTGAGAGCGAAGTGCTCTGTTAGGAACATACGGGGTAATCAGAGCTCTGATATATGATGGAGCTTGATTATTAAGGGCTTTATACGTTAGAAGAAGAATTTTAAATTCTATTCTTGATTTAACAGGAAGCCAATGAAGGGAAGCTAAAATAGGAGAAATATGATCCCTCTTGTTGATTTTCATCAGAACTCTTGCTGCAGCATTTTCAGCTGAAGACTTTGAACTGCATTTTGTGGACTTCCTGATAGTAAAGAATTACAATAGTCCAGCCTTGAAGTAACAAATGCATGGACTAGTTTTTCAGCATCACTCCTGGACAGAATTTTTCTAATTTTGGCGATATTCCGGAGGTGAAAAAAGGAAACTCTGGAAACCTGTTTAATATGGGATTTAAATGACATGTCTTGGTCGAAAACAACACCAAGGTTTTTAACTTTATTACCAGAGGCCAAGTTAATGCCATCCAGATTAAGTGATTGATTAAGAAGTTTATTTTTTGAGGACTCTGGCCCAAAGATTACAAATTCTGTCTTGTCAGAATTTAAATGCAGGAAATTTAAAGTCATCCAGCTTTTGATGTCATCAAGACATGACTGTAGTCGAAGTAACTGATTGGATTCATCAGGATTTATGGATAAATATAGCTGAGTGTCATCAGCATAACAGTGGAAATTAATCCCATGCTGTCTGATAATTTTGCCAACCGGAAGCATATATATAGTAAATAGAATTGGTCCAAGGACTGACCCCTGTGGTACTCCACAGGTGACCCTAGAGTTTGAAGAAGATTTATTATTAACATGAACAAACTGGAATCTGTCCGACAGATAAGATTTAAACCAGCCTAATGCTTTTCCCTTAATCCCTACAGTATGCTCAAGTCTTTGTAGGAGAATATTGTGATCAACTGTATCAAATGCAGCACTGAGATCTAACAGGACAAGTATAGACACAAGTCCATTATCTGAGGCCATGAGAATATCATTGGTGACCTTCACCAGAGCTGTTTCAGTGCTATGATGAGCTCTAAAGCCTGACTGAAACTCCTCAAGTAGGTCATTACTTTGTAAATGTTCACAAAGTTGATTAGCAACTACTTTCTCAAGAATTTTAGATAAGAAAAGAAGATTAGATATAGGTCTGTAGTTTACTAGCTCATCTTGATCAAGAGAAGGTTTCTTAAGTAAAGGTTTAATAACAGCTACTTTAAAAGCCTGTGGTACATATCCATTTACTAAGGATAGATTAATCATGTCTAAAATAGGACCACTGATCAGAGGGAATACCTCCTTAAACAACTTGGTTGGGATTGGGTCTAACATACAGGTAGAAGGTTTAGATGAAGCTAAAATTTTAGATAGCTCAGAAAGCTCTACTGCTTTTAAACAGTTCAGACACTGTGCAGGTTCTAAGGATTCCTCCAATGCTGCCTCACTTACTGAGGACGAGGTAATCATGTTTGGGAGGATGCCAATTATTTTATTTTTAATGGAATCAATTTTATTTATGAAGAATCCCATAAAATCATTACTGCTAAGAGCTAAGGGGATGGCTGGATCAACAGAGCTGTGGCTCTGGGTAAGTTTGGCAACTGTATTGAAGAGAAATCTAGGATTATTCTTATTCTCCTCAATTAATGATGAAAAATATGCTGCTCTAACTCTGCGAATGGTCTTGTTATACAACAATAGACTGTCCCTCCAGATTAGGTAGGATTCCTCTTGGTGTGTAGAGTGCCATTTTCTCTCCAATTTCCTAACATTGTGCTTCAAGGAATGCAGCTCTGAATTAAACCAAGGAGCCAGCTTCCTGTGAATAATCACCTTCTTTTTCAAGGGAGCTACATTGTCTAATGCAGAACGCAATGACAAAGTCATACCGTTTACAAAGACATCTATTTGTGAATTGGAAGAAACAACATTGCTGCCATCTACAGGGCATTTCTGCAATACGGAGGATATTAAAAAGGGGACAGACTCTTTAAGTTTTGATACAGCATTATCCGATAAAGATCTACTATAATGGAACCCTCTTTTGGGGGTGGAGAACTCCGTTAGATTAAACTCAAATGAATAAAGAGTTAGTGTGTTTTAGGTGTTGCTTTTAAAGACAAATCTACAGCTGGGACTTTGTTTAATCTAAATATTGAATGTTATGCAAGACATCATAATCTGGGCTTTCCTAAATTGTTTAAATGTATAATGATCTCAATGTATGTAAACATCTGACTTTGTAAATTTTATTCTGATTTCTTGTCAGACAGAGAGAAAATATGAAAATGTGTCTTTTTAAGTAGTGCATGATAGATATCTGGTCTTAACAGACCCGGCTGCAGAAAGAAATTACAGGGGGGCACACTTTTTCAAAAACTATTTTATATGCTTCAGGCGGAACAGTGGCTCTGTGACTACTTCTACAGTGCTGAGAAAGAAATCCCAAAATCTAAAAAAACGAACAAACAAAAACCAATAGTGTAGTCAGTGTTGCCAACTTAGGCAAATTAGTATTCCAATAATTAGGCTTCTTTTGAACACATTGAGCTGGAACAGAAATAGCTTATGGGCAGGTTGTAAAAATTTGGGAAGGTTTTCACAACATTTGTTGGTTTTTAGAAAGAATTACGAACAAAATATATCAAAATAGTTGTCAACGTCTGGCAGAAAACTAAAACCATTTGAATAAAATGCCATCTCCTTGAACTCATTTTACTGGTCAATCTATTTTTTAAATGAGTCAAATCTGTTGAATCTGACATCATCAATGAATAATAGTTAAAATGAATAATATTGATCAATAGTTATAATAAAACAAGAAAAGAATAATGGTTAATCAACTGTCACTGTGAAATTGTATTGGTCAATGTAAACACCCCAAGAGGGGTTGAGTTCTACTAATCAACTTAAAAATATTTCATGGCCATGTGAAAGAGGAATGTTTGATTGAGTCCTGTAAGAGATATTTATTTAGAATTAATTTATTTCAGACACACAAGTATACAAAAAATCACAATATATGTCTTTGTAACATAAATTAAGAAAACTGTCTGAAAAAGGATGTATGGGCAGAAGCAATAAGCTTATAATGCCCACCCTACAAAACAGATCATGATTTACGACTCATGTTGGGAAGCTATAGATAATTTTTTTCTTCAAGTTGATATATCATGATTGTTAAAGTGATCCTGTGTGTTATTTGGTTATCTGATTGTATATTTTGTGCGGAGCCCGTATGTGCAAAGTTCTTTTTGTTTGCTTCAGCGCAGTTGCGTGCTAATGGCATGTTCTGATGTGTTTAATAGTTCTGTGCTTTTAACATGACAGAGTTTCAGATTTGGGCTTGTTTTTTTCTTTTAAGTTGGGCAGGTTTTATGCTGGTTTGGGCTGGAAACTAACAGTGAGATACGGCAACCTGTAGCGCTGTGTCTGGACTCAAAAGTACAGTATAAGCTACACGCTGATAAACATGAGCGCTGGTGTCAGGCTGAACACTGACTGTAGTAAAAATTCATACTAGAAGAGGTTCTGTAATTACAGCAGCTAGGACAACAAGGATCAGAACAATGCAGAGTTCCCTTCTGCCTGCAAGTAACCCAAGTTTCTTCAGTTTGGCAGTTTTCCTGCTTGGTTCTGCTCCTGGTGCTCCTAGCTGTCTAGCTAACCCTCCTAGCGTCAATGTTTACTCCAGTGTTGACTTCAATGCTGACGTTTCAAACAGAAATTAATAGCGCTGCTTCCAGCTCGCTCTCGTTTGCTTCATTGTCACTTTTTGTAATTATTTGGTACAAATCAAAGATAATACTAATAGAACGATGGCCACTCCGAGGTAAAAAAAAAAGAAAAAAGACAGCTTCCAGTCCAGGGCGGGCACGGCTGGCTCAGCAGGCGGGCACGGCCCCCCAATGCCCGCCCATGCCGCCGGGTCTGGGTCTTAACATATAACCTAACCATCCCTATACAACTAAGACTTGCAGTTTTAAAAGAAATTGATGATTTCTGATGATAATATATATATTTTTTCCCAGACTGGTGAATATTTTGGGGCGGAGGTTTGTGCCATGGATGTAGATTCTGATGGCACCATTGATCTAATCCTGATATCTGCTCCAATGTACACAAACAATGACGAGGAGGGACGAGTTTATGTCTGCGAATTAAGTCGTGAGGTAAATGTCATATATTTTATCTTTATTTGTTTATTTTTTTCTTTTTTTTCTTTTTTTTTGCAGTGTCATGTCTGGCAATGTGGCAATAATAATTGTTGTCTTAATGCCAAAAAGAGCCCAACAGATTTTACTTTCACAAGTGGAGCAATACGGCTTTCGCCATAGTGCTCCGCTTGATTTATGCATGTAAACAGCTTTATTATAATTGATGCAGGGAGTATTTCATATTATATGGACACTACAATGAGAAAGTAGAGGAGGAAAAGAAAAACAAGAAAAAAAGGAGAAAAGGTGAAAGAAAGAGGAGATAAAAGGGGGAGAATGATATCTTTATTTGTTTAACCATGTTGTTGATGTCAGTTTATTTCCTGCTAAACATTAATAAAAACAGTTTTTCCTCATCCTCACTTATCCCTAGAATAGGCTAGAATGTCGTTTTGACACCCCAGCAAGAATAACAGTGCTACGAGGGGACGTATCTGACAGAGGGAGGTTTGGCTCGTCTCTTGCTGTTCTCCCTGACATAAATGCAGACACATTCAACGATTTGGCCGTAGGAGCCCCTCTGGAGAATGACGGTCAAGGCAGCATCTACATTTTTCAAGGAGAAGGAGGAAAAAAAATAAATCCTATTTGCTCACAGGTGAAAAACTCAAGCATGTATCATATTCTGTTGCATATTTTTTCGCTAAGTTGAACCTTTTTATTTTGCAATTTGATAAAGCTAGATGTTTCTTGTTGCACAGAGGATCACTGCCTCAGAAATCCAACCAGGGCTGAAGTTATTTGGCATCTCAATCAGTCAGTCTTCTTATGACCAGAGTGGTGACGGACTTCCTGACTTAGCTGTGGGTTCAAAGGGAAAGGTCGTTTTGCTCAGGCAAGTCCAGCTTTGCTTAATTATTTACACATGTGTCTTTTTCTAATTCTTCTTCACGTGTAACCTAAAGGTTACTGAGATGATTTTCAGTGTTTTACTTGCTTCACAATCTCCAGGCAAGCAGTTAGCAAACTAACTTAGTGTTATTTTTTCAGATCCAGACCAGTAGTAAAGGTGACTGCCACTGTGTTGTTCAACCCAAAACAAATCCCAACACAAAACGTAGACTGTTCGAAACCACTGGCAAGCAAGGCTAACGTCTGCTTTACTATGAGCAAATTGTCTGCCATTAATGAAGGTACCTGCCTTTAGTTTTTCATTATTCATCCTTTGATTTAAGAACCTTCACTAAACAAAACACATCTTTCAGCTCAAGCACAGGTTAATTTCACTTTAATATTGGACGCAAACCGTAAGATACCAAACAACCGGGCTTGGATCAGCAAGAACGTGAGAGAAAAGACTGGTTCTCTTATTCTTCAGTTAAACAAGGAAACATGTGACAATGTGGACTTCCTTATTGAGGTAAATCCTAATACAACCATTACTTATGAAACTGTATGAGATTCAACACCATAAAATAACTTTTTTATACTTTTTTAAAATGTCTCCATCCTCCTGCAGGCTTGTCCAGATGATGCTCTCAACCCACTCAATAATGAGCTTAGATTCACTTTTGGTGGTTTGCCTTCTGGCACAAATCTTAGACCAAGTCTCTCTCCAAAGGTTCAAACCACAAGTTTTCATTCTGTGAGTAACTTGTAAACCTCCTTTATCTGAACAGCAGGATCTTTGCTCAGCTTCAACTTTAGAACAACTTTTCAATTCCTTTCATGGTTACTGCTATGACTTCTGTCATGCAAAAACATTTACATGACATCACATTATGAAGCTCTTTCAAAAAGTAAAATAATCCTAAATATTAATAGTTAATTTATGTCTTAGCAGATGTGCTTAATAGTTTGTCATCCACAGATCGGGTTTGAAATCAGCTGTGGAAAAGATGAAGAGTGTGTGGATGATTTAAAGGTGGATTTCAACTTCACCAGGTAAAGGAATAACTTCTGCAAGTAAAGCCAAGATGTGTGCGGTGAACTTTTAAATTATATGTCTGCAAAAACTACATGGCTACATATTTTTGGGTAAAGCAAAAGCTATTAAAAGTCTAATAAACCAGTTATTTACACACATTATAATGATGAATGAAAACTTTATTGTCATTGTCACAAGAACAACGAAATTTAAAAAAAACACATGTATAAATTTTTTTCCTTTTACTTTCACACCTTAAATTAAACTGTGTGTCTCCTGTTTTAGGCCCGATAAAATTACCAAAATTTCTATTCACTGAATGCCATAATAAGGAAGTTTAGTTTAGTTTTTATTGTTTTTTGTTGAATCCAGAGGTGTAAATAAATGCCCTTAACATTTGGTATAATCACTTTTAAACTGTATGACTTGGGTTAAACACTGGATTTTTCTTACCTAAGCTTCTCATAACAGTTTGCTGGAGTTTTGGCCCATTTCACCTGATTAAAAATAGAGGAAATGAGTCAGGTTTGAAGCCCACCTTGGTTAAACACACCATTTCTGTCCAGTTTTAACTAAACTGTGTCATGTTTGAGGTAAGAAGCGGTGGTAAATACTTATTTGTTGACTGTGATTTGATTGAGCTCACTGTAGTCAATGAAGGGCCATAGGGACATATTTTTTCTTAGTAATGAAAAAGAACCCTGTACCAATCGGTGAAGCGGATGGCCTAACGATTCTTGCTTTTAGAGAGTCGTTTATGTAATTGACCAAGGATTCTCGTTTGGCAACGGACATGTAAAGAAACTTGAAGGAAAGAAAGCGCCAGGGACAAGGTAAGTGGCACAATTATAGGGTCAATATTGATGGAGAGACAGGGTAAGGGCTTTCCTAAAATATTTCTGAAGGTCATGGTGGTCAGTAGATCCATCGGAGAGATCAGGTGTGAAGGAGGACCTGGTGGAGGATGGTAAATAAGATGTGGGTGTAGACTGGAGACAGGAGAATAGACAAAACAGGCTGCGGGATGCAATATGAAAATCCCTCCAATTGATTTGAGGGTTATGTGTGTCCAGCCAGGGATACCTCAGGACAACACCAGAAAAAAACAAAAAAACATGGCTTGTTCATGATAATCAGATGTAATTAAGTGGATGGTTCAGCACTGTGGGTGATGGTTTGGAGGGGGTTGCCATTGAGAGTGACAACTTTTATGGCAGCTAGAAGTGAAATGGTGGGAACATTTAATTTAGAAACTTATTTGGAAACTTATTGGAGTGTTGCCTTGCAGCTAGAAGGTTCAGGGTTTAAATCCTGCCCTGGGTATTTCTGTATGGAGTTTTTGCATTTGGTTCTCTCCGGGTACTTCAGCTTCCTCCCAAAGTCCAAAAACATGACTGTTAATTGGCCTCTCTAAATTCTCCTTAGGTGTGAGTGTGTGCGAGAATGTTTTTTTGTCCTGTTTGTCTCTGTGTTGCCCTGCGATAGACTGGCGACCTGTCCAGGGTTTCTACCCCATTGACAGCTGAAGATAGGCACTCCTTGGGATGTTAGAAAATGGATGGATCCATTGTTGGAAACTATGGCATTTTTAACATGAATCGAGGGATTTCGCTATCGTTGGTGAGATTTCGCTATCATGCACCTTACTCACCAGAACCCCATGACCTCGTCCTTCATTTTCTCACTTAGCGCATACCTAAATGTGCTTTCAAGTGCCGAGGCATTCCAACCCGAGGTGGTGGATAGAGACCTAAATTTGACAGAGAGAGTAGCTACAGGTCAGTTGCCCAATGATAATAATTTAATGGCTGACTCCTGGTCGCTAGCTCCAGGAGAAAATCTTTTCTTGAATAAATCAAGGAATTGAGAATGCAAATCAATGATTGACAGTTAGAAATTTAAACGACGGATTCAGTCCAATAAAAGACTTGGCCCATCAGTAGACCCATAATAAATCAATTGATGGACCAGGAAGTTTGAAAATTCATCCACAGGTGTGGCCCATTGTTACGACCCAACTCGTCTAGGGGAAAGGGGGAAGTAACATTTAGAGCCAACATGGAAAGGTTATGTAAAAATGTAAGGATTTATTGCTTAGTTGGCTTTAGAACTGGAGTGATAGAAACAATAAGTACACTTTCAAAGGACAGGACGTGATCTAATAACAAAAGAAACCCCGAAATCACATAAGGCCAAAAGAACTGATGTGTTGATGCTGGAAACAGCATCAACACTGAAACAAACCAAAAGGGCAAACGCAAAACAACATCAAGCTACTAACACAACCAGCAATTGTCAGGTTAAGAGTGTCACAGTTAAACAGCAACCTAGTGACACAACCAGCAATTAACAGATTAACAGAGTGTTAAAGCGAAAACTTTGCACAACAAACAATACCACCCGGCAGTGAAGCCAGCTGCTCTAAAACACTCATTTCAGTTAAACTGTTGAGTTTAACTCAAATGTTGGGATTTAATCAGAAAGCCATGAGATTATTATCCAGGCTTTCCCAAATAGTTTAAAAAGGTATTGATTTCAGTGTACGTAAACTTCTGTTTAATCTGATTTAATGTCAGACGTTGAGGGAATTGTCATGTGTATTTTTCTACACCGTGCATAAAAATGTGGTTTCAACTCTAATTTAAGTTTGCTGAATAGGAAGAATTTAATTCTGCAAAATTGTGATCAGAGGAGTTGCTATTAATTTGTTTTCATTGTCCTGTCAGTCCAGCCTTTTGTGTAGACTGTCAATCCAGTCTTACACGTCTCTTTACATAGAACTCGTCTCTCAACTTTGCTTTAATCTATAGATGCTTGTTGTTTGTGTTATTCTTTCAGTTCCTCAGTGGTTAAAGTTGGCATAGATGAACTTTTGAACGTGACTGTCTTTGTGGAGAACAGAGGAGAAAACTCATACAACAGTCGCATCATTCTCACATATCCAATTGGACTGTCCTACAGGAAGTTTACATCTCTGCGAGTAAGGCCCTAGGATCAAGTTTGAAAGAGTTTATCTTGAAGCAGCTTGGTGCAACAAGTTGATGTTCTGTTGTTTTTTTTACAGGGAAGAACTGAGTGCAACTCTTTGGACAGTGAGGATGGTGTAACTAGAGGAAAGACAGACTGCAGCGTTGACAAACCTATATTTAAAAGCAACTCAGTGGTTAGTTTGTTGTTTGTTGTGCTGCTGCTTCTCACTATTGAACACATCATGAAGAGGGGGTCAGATGATCCTTCTCTTTCATTTCCTTTCAGGCAGTATTCGTTGTCTCCTATGGTCACAACATCAACAGTAAACTTGATAGGAGGATCTTTGTGACTGCAAACGCCACCAGGTACAAATCATCGGTAAAAGGCAGGGCTCTTCGATGCGCAATTTCTACTTTCAGCTCTTAATTTTGTCTTCCTCTCCTAGTGGAAATATTAAGCACATCCCTTCTACTGAACTCTACAAGAAGAAGGAGATCGATGTCAAATACAGCATTTTTATTACAGTTGAAAGGTCTGTTGATTAAAACACAATGATGTATTATTAAACAGTCAAATCCAAGTTGCCTTATTAAAAATATGCATGCAATGTATGCTCAGCTCCCTCAGCTACAACAATTTCACATTTGGAGAAAAGGTTTTGCAGAAACCTCTTATACAAGAAATAAAGGTAAAAGATGACTTTATTTGGTTGTATCGATACTATCTTACACATTGTAGCCTAAAGTTTAGTCATTAATAAAATTATTGTTTTTTTTTCCGCTTCCCACTTAGGTTACAAATGTTATCAGAGCACTAAATTTTACTGTGGTGATCAAGGTTCCTGTTAAGCTCGGTGATAAAGACATCTGGGAGGACACAAGCGGTTTTATGGTGAAAAATGCTGCAAACTATAGCTACTTGATTAAAGTTGAAGAAATTTTAAACTGACATGAAAGAGCTCTGTTTTCAGATTGCAGGTTGTGTGAAGGATAAAGATGAAGAACCTGGTGTCACTGATTTTGTTGGAAAGATAAAAGAAAGCAAAATATTGGTAAGTATGCCTTTAAGGAATGCTTCTAATTTAAAATTGGCTCTTAAAGATTTAGACAACCTTGTTAAAATGGCAGCTTTTGGGATGCAAAACATGCCACTCTGATGAATAATTTCTTAAGTTTTCCCGCTAATTGTGACTCGTATCCAATACTATTGAACAGCAAACAAATATATTCATAAGAGGAATATATAACTGGTTTAGTGGTTTCCAACCCACTGAACTAATACACTGTAAAGGTACCTTTTAATTCAGTTTTTGCATTCAGTCTTCTTAAATTCAGACCTTTACTGAAGCTAATGAACCTTAACTAAAGTTCCAACTGTCTTTGTGGGATTTCCCTGATAATGTTCTCAGCCAAAGCCACAGAGCTCAGAAAAAAATATCTACAAAGGTACCAGTCAGGGGAAGGTGAAACCAAGAATTGGACGAAATGTTGGACAGCAGTCATAAAAAAAAACTACATTATTCTAAAACTGCTGAAGTTCCACTTGTGACGTTGTTCTTCTTTATTCTCCACACAAGATAATTTCCTTCAAAGATAACATCTAGGCCTGGCTAAAGTCTCCTTAAACCTTGTTTGCCTTGTTGGACAATGTCCTATTGTCTGAATGGACCAAACTTGATCTCCCTAAAGGCATGTGTAGTAGAACAACAGCACTGCACATAATCAAACCAACACCACACCCACAGCAAAACACAGCGATGGCCGCTCGTTTTCTATAGGTGGAGTGTGTGTGGGGGATGGGTTGTCCTGTGTGTTACCCTGTGATGGACTGGAAACCTGTCCAGGTTGGACCCTGCCTGTCGCCCAATGACCTCAGGAGATAGGCAGCACCCCCCCACCCCAAAACCAGAAAGGCGTGTATAGACAATTCAGTTGTTTATTTTATGGCACAGTCAACTTTACAACTTTGGCCCGGGTGGCAAAAAAAGTTGAATCCTTTTATTTTACATGACAGACATCTGCCATTTTAAAAGGGGTGTGAAGACTTCTGAGAATTGCTTTTATAAATCATCGTACTGTAACTTTGAGTTTGTTGCCCGCAGGACTGCGCTGTAGCGAGGTGCAGAGTGTTCAGGTGCTCTAGGTTCATGGAAAGGAACACTGACCAAACGTACAGCATCTCTGCAAACATCAGCTCAAGGTGGATAGAACAGGTAACTGATGTGAAGCTGGTGTAGATGCATGGACTACTGCTTGTAAAATAATTCCTTAAAGGACCACTTTTTAAATAAAGAAACGTAGACTAGAAACCTCTCAGCGTCCCTCATGTATTTTTTCTTTCTCATAGATCGGACTTTCATCTGCCAAATTCCGCTTGACCAGTACAGCCAGTCTAGAGTACGACAACAACCAGTACATCTTCTACTCTACAACGTCTAACAACAAAGCTCCGGTTCGCAAGGTGATGACACGTCAGTTTAAATTTTCTAGTATCATAAAGCCTTTCAAGAGTTTTACTCATAACTTTTCACCTTGACTATTTCAGATTGAAGCTGAGATAGAAGTGTTTCCCAAACCAGATTTCACTAAAGAGATTATAGGAGGATCTCTGGGAGGGTTGGCCTTTCTGGCTTTACTCACCGCTGGTCTGTACAAGGTGAGCCATCAGAGGTTTCTAACAAAATCTCAAAGATTTCCAATTAGAAATAATTTTTACAAAAGAAATTACCAGCAATCACTGCATTTAAAAATCATCACAACCTTAATTCTGTAAATCTTTTGAGTATTTTTATATTATTTATAATGCCACACTTTTTGTTTGCAACTCTCAGGCTGGATTTTTTAAGAGCAAATACAACGAAATGATTAATGAAAGTGCAGGAGGAGAAGCAGCACCAGGAGGTGAAGGAGTCACAGGAGCAGAAGGATAATGACCTTTTATATCCATTTATATCTATGAAATGCTTCTGATGCCTTTTTATTTTAGTGAATGTACCAAACACAATGTGTATTTTTCAAGTTCTTCCCTGATTTGCTTCATGGAAGTGTGAACAATACATTATTAAAAGCATGTAAAGGATTACTGGCAAAAATGAAGTTTCTCATTAAATTAGGGAAGAACTGATGATACACTCGCTTTTCTAAATCTGCTATTGCGGAAATTAAAATAAGCCATCACAGGGGAGAGTGAGAGCAATGCACAATTATGAAGAAGTTGAAATGCAATGTAATATTTCAGGGGCTTTAAAAATAGTAAATAAAATTACTGTTACATGTTTGTTCTGCACTTTGATTTTTTTTTTATTTAAAATTCTTCAAAGTTGTGTTTTATCTTGACCAGCTGATTTCATAGTGGACAAAAGAACATGACTGGCAATGATTTTCATATTGTGTTAAAGACATTTTGACACACAACACACTTAAATACACTTAAAAAAAGAAGTGTATGTTTGAAAGTGATTTTGAAGTGTTGTACTTTCTCTGTTATTAGAAATAAACACGAAAGGCTTCATTTACAAAAAAATTAAAATAATAAATAATACGCCAGCAGGATGTCGTAATCTTTTATAACAAACTTTGTATGAAACCAGAGTGAGCTACTGATGTATAAATAAAAATGTGAAATAACGTAGCTTTGCACCTTTAAGAACTTTGCCCAAAATAAAAATAAAAATGCATCCACAACTCCTTTTCCAGGCTGATAAGCAAACTGCAGTGTGCCATTACACATACCACATACATCTCTCTTCGAGGTCGGTCGTGTTTTTCTCTCCTCTCCAGCTTCACCCGCCCACCCCCCCTTTCCTGCTTCTGCTGCTATGTCTTTTGTCTTTCTGAGCACTTTCTTCATAACACTGAACTCTGAAAACCATGGATCTGGTAAGCTGGTCTCTCAATGCTATTGATCAAATTTTTTCGACGGGTAGGAAGCGAAAGGGGGACCCGCCTGTCCCGATTTGACTAATTTTTGTGGGATACACCCTATATTCTTGGATGGAAAACGGTGTGTCTTTCGACTTCGACAGTCCTGGACATGGAGATGTATACATGTTTGGATTCATGATACTTGGATTTATACTGATTGGATTTGGTGGATTTTTGATGTATCAGCAAATACAGCAGATGTCGGTAGCCATTTGGCCTTGATCAGGCTGGCGGCTGCATATGATGCGATCACTGAGGCAGTGAACGGACAGATATGGAAGGTGGAGGAGCAGAGCTGAAAAGCTGGATGTGCTGGAACACAGACTGGCTTCGGCGGTTGAACTCAAGGGGAGATGGGATAAAATCTGGAAGTGAAACGCAGAAAAGCCCAACAATTTGGAATATTGGATTTGCCATTTGGAGCCAGCAAAGACTTCAAGATGATAGGAAAGTCAGTGCAACTTGTCCTCATAACAAATAAAGTATTTGGATTATGGCTCCTCTATCAAAATCACTCCCTGGATGTTATGGCGGAGAGAGCTCAGAACTCTCCCTGCTCCCTCCTCCCCCGCTGACATCTGCGGATGCTTTCTGAACTGTTGGGCGGCTGATAACATCAAGGACAATGGCCTCTGGAGAGTGTTCACGGAAATATAAACACTTTCACCCAAACAGACACACATAACTAATGCTCACAACAACATATGAACTTCATGCGACTAGTCTCCAATGTTTACCTTCTGCTTATTTGTGTCTCGTCATATTTGTGCTTCTCGTGCTGAGGTTTTTCATATCTCAAATGGTATCCTCTATTAGGATAAAGTTTGAAATATGTGTTTTTCCATTCTCCTTCCTATTGTGGCCCCTAGCTTTCCACAGAGTCAATGGCAGCGCCCTGTGGGCACCGTGTAAGGCGGTGTCCTTGGCAGCATGGCCTCAGTAAATCGTCTCCCCCTGAAATGTTTGTGATGTATGTGATGGCGGCGGTTGTACTGAAACAGTAATTTCCCTCTGGGATTATTAAAGTATTCCGATTCTGATACCGGGTTCCGCAGATCAGGACTGATCACTTTAGTTGGCCATAATGCGGGTTTGTTAAAATCAAGTGGGTGATCAGTCTCTGATCCATTCTGGTCTCTGCACCTCCATCTGCAGTGTGACTGTTATCTGCGGTGGGCAAGGAGCAACTTTGGGTCTACAATTGGGTGGTTAAGCTCCCTGACAATTTATTTATGTATTGAATCGCTTAATTTTGTTAAAGGATTCAGGCTAATTTAGTGTTCCTGTATTAGAAATGCATTGTAATACGTTTTGAGTATCATTCCACCTCTGAAGCCAGTCGCAGCTTGCTACATGGAAACTTTAGGTTACTTTCGTAACCCCGGTTCTCTGAGTAGCATGAGTGAGTGTCTCACATTGGGAACGCCCTCAGCGTGACCTCATCAGAAGCTCCTTTTACATTACGCCAGCCAGGATTGGCTGGAAAATAAGCCTGTCAGTGTCAGAGAGGGCAGGGTCCCTCCCCCTATATAAGGGGCTGACACAGCGCTGACAGTTATTCAAAAAATGATCACCTCTTCCTCGCAACGTTAGAGCAAGGAGGGTGGTTTGGTGAGACACTCACTCATGCTACTCAGAGAACCGGGGTTACGAAAGTAACCTAAAGTTCTCTTTCATAGCATTCGTTTCGTGTCTCACATTGGGAACGAAAAATATCCCGACTCCCGTATTGCTCAGCAGATCCCACATTACGTTCCTGCTGACTGAATTATATTTATTTATTTATTTATGTTTACTGAGTGCTTGGTGTCACACTGAGAACTGAATGACCCAGTGATGGAGCTGTGACATCAAGTTTGTAAAACCGAGTAAACGTGTGAGATGAGGCCCAGCTTGCCGCAGCACAAATCTCCTGCAGGGGTACTCCTTTGAGTAGAGCCCATGAAGAGCTTAAGCCCCTAGTGGAGTGGGCACGCAGACCCTCTGGAGGCTGATGTCCTTTCGAACTATATGCCAAAGAAATTGCATCAGTTATCCAATGTGCAAGCCGCTGTTTAGAAACAGCTTTTCCATAATGATTTTTAGCCCAGGAGACAAACAGCTGGTCACTCTTCCTGACCTGATTTGTTCTCTTCAGATAAATCTGTAAAGCTCGCACAGGACAGAGACTGTGTAGCCTCTCTTGTTCCTGTGATGAAAAAGGTGGAGGATGAAAAGCCATCAACTCAATGGGAGAGTATGACCCCAACACTTTAGGCTCAAAAGCTGGGTTGGGAAGCAAAACTACTTTAGTCCCGTCTAAAGAGAATTTCATGCAAGATGGATGCACTGATAACGCGTGAATTTCACCCACGCGCTTTGCAGACACCAGTGCTATTAGAAGCGCTGTCTTCAGAGCTACTATCTTTAAATCCACCTGATCCATTGGTTCAAAGGGTGTGGTTGTGAGAGCATCCAACACCAGGGGTAGATCCCACGATGGAGCTATGGGTCTGGAAACAGGGAGCTTCCTGCGAGCTCCCCGCATGAAGCGGCACACCAAGGGATGTTGGCCGACAGTTCTCCCCTCAAAGCCTATGTGGCAGGCTGAAATTGCTGCCAGATAGACCTTAATAGTGGAAAAAGCTTTCCCTTTATCAATAAAATAAGCATCCTTGAGGTCAATCGATGTAAACCAATCGCCTGGACGCAGGAAGCGTAGCAGAGAAGCATGTGTCAGCATCTTGAATTTGTATTTTCTCAGATGCTTGTTCAACGCTCTGAGGTCTAGAATTGCACGCATCCCTCGGTCGCCTTTCTTCGGCACGAGGAAATAACGTGAATAAAAACCTTCGCTGCTGTGTTCTGGTTGAATCAGCCGTATCGCTCTCTTTTCCAACAATAAGGAAATTTCGTCCTGCAGAAAAAGGGCTGCTTGTCCCTCTGCCTGTGACTGAATTATTCCTCTGAACCTTGGGGGAACTGCAGTGAACTGCAGTCTGTATCCCCTCCTGAGAGTTCTTAACACCCACTCTGAATTTGTGCATTCCGCCCAGCGGTGGATTTTCTCTGTCAGTTGGCTGACTGGCCAATCTGACAGCAAGCTGAGAGCGCCCTCTTTGGGTGTAAGGTCGTAAACAACCCCGTTCTGCACTGCGCATGCGCGAGGCGTCTGGTGCGCCGCAGGGCTGTTCACGTTGGGGATGCGTCTCACTTCCTCCGAAAAGGAAGGGACCAGATCCCCAAGTGAAATTTTGTGTTTGTTTTTCAACATTTTTGACTGCGCCCTTGGTTCCAGACCTGGATGCGCCAGTCTGCAAGCATTTATTTCTTCGGAACATGAAGATGTGCTTGTGACACACGAGCGGGGTTCGCTCTGGATACCCCTGCAATGAACAGAGTCTTTCGACTTTTTGGCGTGATGAGCGGGATGGAACGTCCTCTCGACCACACGCTGTGTTCGGCTGAACTCTTTGAACAGGCTCAGGAACGGAGCCACGGAGGAGAACGATCCCTGCTCGCTCCCTCCATCCTGGGAAGGTGTTAGGCCAATCGCTTCCTCCTCCTTACCACCGTGGTGGAGGTGGGGGGTGGTTGGTCTGTGCGAGGACCCTCAGGCTTTTTCTGCCAGTGAGCCTTGTGGGCAGGTGTCTTTTGCGCACCTTGCGAGGCTTGAGTCTTCGGCAGTTTTGGAATCCTGAAAGTAGGAGGAAAGTGAGCTGCTGCCTGGGCAAAGGTCTGGCGCTGGGGGGCCGGGGCCGCAGTCCCAGTGGCAAACGTGCGCCTGGGAAGGCACAGCTTTAGGGCTTCGTCGTCCCTTTTCTTCTCCTCCCACCTCTTTTGCATCGAGGTTACTGCTTCTCCGAACAACCCTTGAGGTGATATGGGTGTGTCCAGGAGGTCCTCTTTCTCCTTAGTTGCCAGAGTGGTGAGGTTCAGCCACCTGGCTCTCTCCTGCAAAACCATGAGTCCCATGGATCTGCCCATCGCTTGGATCGCTACCTTGTTAAGATGCAGGCAGTGATCGGTTATGACGCACACCTCCTCCCAAAGCGCCGCGTCTGGAGCGGCGGTCATTTGCTCTTCCAACTCTGCTTGATAGGCCATCAGCAAAGACGAGGCATTCAGAGCGCGGACTGAGAGTGCGGCTGCTCTGTAGGACTTATCAGTCAGGCTCGACTGAAAGCGGTCCACTCTAGATGGAAGGGCGGGGCCTCCCGCTGACATGGAGGTCTTCGGGTGCAGGTGTGTTGCGACGGCCGGTTCGACAGGTGGTATTTGGCGGAGACCGCAATTTTCCATCCCGTCGCAGTCCAGAGCCGAACTGCCGGCCACTGGGTGCTTCTCCTTAAATGGCTTGTCGCGCCAGGAGACGGCCAATTCTTCCAGGAGCTCCGGGAAAATCGGAAGGAGCTGTCTGGACGTTTTGTGGGCCTTTGGCAGCCTTTTCCCGTCAAAACGGGAGCGGGAAGCTTCAGCCTGGACCTCTGGCCACTGGATATCAAGCTTTGCAGCGGCGCGTTCGCACATGTCGTGCAAATCAAAATCCAGCTCCGATGAGGACCCGTCATGACCAGGTTGGCCAGAGCCCACAGGAGCGGGTTTTGCAACCCGAACCGAGGGCGCAGGAGACGGGTCATAGTCCTCATCGTTGTCCGAGAAGGGCAGCTCCGACTCCCAGTCAGAGAGCTCCTCGTCCCCCTCAGGCAGCAAATCAAGCTGGCTCGAAGCGAGTCCTAGCTCGGGCATTTCCTGTGTAAGTGGGTCCACGGCATCGAGGATTTCTCCCCAGCTTGGTCCGGCTTCTGCACCGGAGGAAAAGGAGACAGCCTGGTCGGCTGGTTCATGCGCGGATGCCGTAGAAGCCACCACCAGGTCGTTAGCGGACATCGTCGATTGACGAGCCAAGCGGCGACGGAGAACCTTCAGGGAGAACCGGCTACAGTGCGAGCACTCCTCCGTATTCTCGAGGGCTGCCTGGGTGTGTTTCAGACCCAGACATCCCACACACGATAGGTGGGTATCCCAACTCGAAATTTTATTGCCACACGGACAGGTCCGTCCCTTTGGGCTCACCTCCGCTTTCGAGGAGGATTTAACGGTCTCCATTATTTCAGGGAGATCCACTGCGAGGCTACACGAATGTTAGCTTGTGACAGCTAAGCTAACCAGGTGTGGCTAGGTTTGGGGCAGCGTTTCGGCCACCCGGGGTGTAGCGTGGGAGTATTGCTACTCTGAGCCGACCAACGTACAACCGTGAGGCGGTAAGTTGACGCTGAGTATTACTACTCGTGTTACGGTATTTCTACCGCGACAGTTTCTCTTCGTGATACCGAACCAACTCAGAGCGAAGCGCCCAGCGACCGAGCTTGCGCGCGAATCTATGGACTGTTAAGCTAGGCTCCAAGTGAGACAGTATCCGAGAGAGTTAATTGGGAACTTCTGCTCGTTGCGAGAAGAGGTTTTTGAATAACTGTCAGCGCTGTGTCAGCCCCTTATATAGGGGGAGGGACCCTGCCCTCTCTGACACTGACAGGCTTATTTTCCAGCCAATCCTGGCTGGCGTAATGTAAAAGGAGCTTCTGATGAGGTCACGCTGAGGGCGTTCCCAATGTGAGACACGAAACGAATGCTATGAAAGAGAACTGAAAAAGAGGTCTGAGCTAAACTTGGGAGTGCTGCGTATAAAGGGCAGCACAAGTTTTTTTTTTTCACAGTTCCTCTTTCTTTCCCTCACTCACTCACTCACTCACTCACTCACTCACTCACTCACTCACTCACTCACTCACTCACTCACTCACTCACTCACTCACTCACAGACAGACACATACACATCCTTGTTTAAAATATGAATTGAGGACAATGCCTTGACTTCCATAGTCTAGATATACCTAAATCCCCCTAACCTAAACCTAATTGAGTTTTTTTTTATTAAAGGTCCTCACTTTAAATGACTTGTACTTGTACAGCGCCTTATCAAGTCCGACGACCCCAAAGCGCTTTACACTACAGTCAGTCATTCACACATTCACATCTTGACGGTGATGAGCTATGTTGGTAGCCATGGCTTCCCTGCGGCAGACTGCCAGACATCGGCGCCACAGGGCCAAGACAGGGGGATCGAACCAGCAACCCATCAATTGCAGGATCAACCCCCTAACTCAGGCACCACTGTCGCCCCACAGGAGTTTATGTACAGTAAAATGAATACCTTTTGAAACAATTTGGGAAAGCTTGAATAATAATGACATGGCTTTCAGATTAATATCCAACATTTGAGTAAAACATGGGGCCACACCTATGGATGTTTTTTAAGGCAACACCTCAAACACACGGCTTGCTTGTGTGACAACATGCGCCACTGTCGCCACTTTGATATAAAGACCTCACTTTACTAGTAAAATGAGCAAAAAATGGTGTGTGTGTGTGTGTGAGAGAGAGAGTGAGAGACTCAGCACAGGAAAAGTAGGAACAAGTCGGCAGAACAAAAACAGAGAAAAAAAGAGAAAATTGTGCATTTCGTTATATTGAAATATTTGCTAGTTGAAGTTATGAAGAAATCCCTCAATGCTTTAACTGATCGTTTCGAAGATTTTAAAACAGTAAACTTTGTGTTTAAACTCGGCATGTTTTCAGCGTAAAATCCAGCCGGCTTGGATCTGCATTTCTGGGAGGGGAAAGCCCAGTAAGTTTCCATAAAGCAGATGGCTACTTATGCAGCTACTTAACCTGCTTTGAAAAGGAAACTGAGTTTCAGTGGCTGGAGAAGATGGACCGAGCTGAATGGGTTGAAGCTCTCAGCTGTGGGTGTAAATGGTTACAAGGACTGACACCAGGTTCACTTCAGATTCTGCATCAGAAGTAGATAAAGTAGAAAAATAGTGTCTGCGGCCTTTAGAGAGAATTCTTAGCTTCCAGCTGACGTTGACGGAAGATGATGAAGATGAAGAAACGTCTGATTTCAGAAGCTGTCGGTAACACATTCGCAGGAGAGAGAGACAGCGAAATGGATAACTTCCCAGATTTTGGTGTAACATTATTGTCACATAAAAATGTGACAATTCCAAAAAGAAAAGCTTGTATTGCTTGTATCTCCCTGTAGCTCTACGCTTCCCCAGGAGTGAATGCTGCTTGTCGGGACTTTGATGCAATCAACTGGTTTTCTTATATAGGAACATTTTTGACCAATCTGTATAATCTGACCCAATCTGTATAATATGATTGAACTTGACTTTGTAAAGTGACTTGAGATGACATGTTTCATGAATTGGCGCTATATAAATAAAATTGAATTGAATTGAATTATTGTGACTATAAAATCAACTGACCAGTTGCAGTTACATATTCAGAGCATCTCAAAAATATTTCCGTTGCTCTTTAGGTGCTGGGAAATTTTAAACAAACGTTTTTTTCTGTCATATGGGATTTAGCAAAAGAAGACGGCAGTTTCAACAGTTTTATGGCTGGTTTAATTAAAGTTCCCTTTGGTATGTGTGTGTGTGTGTGTGGGGGGGGGGGGGGGGGAGGGGGTCGACACGCGAAGTTTACAAGAGTCTTCATTTTGCACTGGATTACATTTTAGGTGGAACAAATTTGTGCTACTGCTACCTTTTGTGGCAATGGTGTAACGGCATGTTTTGCAAATTACCGCGTTTGGTTCGACATCCTTCCACTGCCTGAAAAGCTCGCTGTCGCCATAGTTCTCGCTGTCTCGTCAACGTTAAGTAAGCGCACAGGTTCGTTGTTGTGTGCGTGCGCCAGAGCGCTTTCTGGTATGGAGGAGGAGCGAGTGATGCGTACACAGCATGTGGAAAAAACTAAACTCACAGTGAATTAAATACAGCGGCTCAATCTTGCCATATAAATTTACACGCAATGGTCACGATAAAGTCATTTTAACTATCGCGTGGAGGAAATATACTCGATATATCGCTCACCCCTAAGGGTGAGTATGAGAAAGTGAAAAAAAAACGACTCTGGTTTATCCTGTTGAAATTAATGCAGTGTAGGTTTCTGTTTTTAATATCCAAACGTGATCTATGTGACAAATTATTTTGTTAGGAGTTCTTAATCTAATGCAAAACATAAAAACATATTGTTACAGGTCCGAGAGTGGGGTTTCTTTGGGCAAATGAGAGTTTAATGCTTCATGACACCGGCTTATGGTTACTGTGACCGAAAGGGAAACATAACCAAAAGAATGTTAATTTTACCAAGCTTTATTGTATATAAATAAAATACAGGTGCCAATATATAAAATGTAGCAGGAATATAAGCATACAGGAAGTGAAAAGAAAACAAAGTAAATGCAAAGTTGTTAGTCCACCCTCACAAGTACTCAAAAAGAAAAACAATCCAAACCAGGCAGACTAACAGAAAAGGAAAATCAAACTCTAAAGGACAGCAGGAAGCAGTGACAACCCTGCGGCGTCGAACAACCACACGCCCAGGTAACGCTACCACTGGAATACTGTTAATGCGGCCCTGTATAAAAATACCAAATCAGCAAAAAACATATTGAGAAAGATAAACTTAAAAAACATTTTCCTCCCAACCTACCCCAGCCAGCCAACAGTATGGATCGACCACACCCCTGGTCCCAGACACAGGAAGTGAACTCCTGGCTACCACCCTACTAGCTTCCCCTTTTATAGAGGCTCAGCCTATGGAGAGTGACACCTACTGGTGCCACCTGTTACATTCCTCCCCCTCATAATGCATTGGCGACCCGACGATGTACACAAAAAACTGTTACCCAAAAACAAAATTCATTTTTTCAGCACGGAACAGGGCAGTCCAAAAGGGTTGGAATGCTGTCCTGCTGTTTTCCGAGCTGACCTCCTAGGCTCAGGAGCGATGGCTGTGTCAATCCCCTGAGCAGATTCCTGGCCTGAAAGAGGCTGAACACCCAAAGTCGCACCCTCTAAAATACCAGCCCCACCAATCTCACTATCTGGTCGAACATCAGACTCAGACAAATCCACCATTTCATCCTCCCCCTTAATGTTTGTCGGTGCATCTTCCAACCCGTTCTCTTGCCCCCTGTCCACCCCGCTATCTTCAGGGACACTTCTAAGCTCGACCCTGTGGACCTGACGAAGGGGTCCTTCCTGACCCACAGGCGCTATAGAGTAGACTACCCCTCGATCCAAAGGTGGGTGAACTACTCTATATGGGATTGGGTCATAAAAATCCTGAATTTTGCTGCGACCCCTTACTGAATGATTTCTGGTATACACCAGGTCTCCTTCCTGAAAATCTGGGGCAACATCCACATCCTGATTTCTCTGAGCTGTTCTGCTCTCTACTTTTTGGTTTACCATCTCATAAGCAGAATCTAGTGATTTTTGGTGCTCCTCGACCCACTCTTCCAAGGGCAGGTCAAGACCCCCATCATTTGCACTCAATCCCACAAACAAATCCACAGGCAACTGCGGTTTCCGACCAAACATCAAAAAGTAGGGAGTCATGCCAGTAGATTGATGGACTGTGGTATTATATGCAAAGGTGACTTGGGAAATATGCCGGGGCCACTTGCGTTTCTGTTCAGGTGGAAGAGTTCGAAGCAAGTCATGCAAGGTGCGATTAAAACGCTCACACTGCCCATTCCCCTCAGGATGATAAGGGGTAGTGCGACTTTTCTCGATTCCGTACAGTTTACAGAGCTGTTGAACCAATTTACTTTCAAAATTTCGTCCTTGATCGGAATGAATCCGGCTTGGGGGCCCAAAAAGTTGAAACCAGTGCTTCACCAGTGCCTCTGCAACAGTGCTAGCACGCTGATCTTTCGTGGGAACAGTCTGCGTAAACTTTGAAAAGACATCAGTCATCACAAGGACATTTTCTCTACCATCTGTAGCAGGCTCTAAAACTGTAAAATCTATTGCCAGAATCTCATTAGGTCTAGAGGCCTTGATTGTGCCCATATAGGTTTTAACTTTTGGCAACAGTGCTTTTGACACCACACACCTTTCACAGTTTCTGCACCATTTTTCTACATCTGAATACATATTGGGCCAATAAAACCGTGAACGGATTAGCTGCAAAGTTCGCTCCACCCCCTGATGGCCGTGATCATCATGAAGTGACCGGATGACACCTTCCTGCAAACACTGAGGTAACACAAACTGTTCAACCTCAGTCTGCCCATCGGGCGCGTAAGTGCAGCGACAAAGGATCAATTCTCGCTCCCTAAGCCGATTCCACTGCTGAGCCAATTTCCGGGTGGCCTTATTAAGTCCACTCCTCTCCCTAGCATCAGGCCTCCTACCCCTGGTCCAAAATTGCATAAAAGTGCCGATGGTAGGATCCTTGCGCTGCAATGTACAGAGGTCAATGTTTGACAGACTGGGTAACACACTGATCTCCTGCTGTACCCCCGAAAACTCGTCATCTAAACCGGAGCCAGCCTCTCCTTCTCTGTGTGAGACATATTGACGGGACAATGCATCTGCATTAGCATTTTGAAGTCCCGGACGGTATTTCAGAGTCAAATCAAAAGCTGCCAGCTCAGAAACCCACCTCTGCTCTGTTGCTCCAAGCTTTGCTGTAGCCAGATGACTTAGTGGGTTGTTATCTGTGAAGACCGTGCATTTATTACCCAACAAATACTCTCTGAATTTTTCCGTAACAGCCCACTTAAGACCAACCAACTCTAACTTCATAGAGCTATAATTATTCATGTTCCGCTCGGTGGGCTTCAGACTACGACTTGCGAACGCTATAGGGCGCAATTTGCCCCCATGATCTTGAGAGAGTACTGCTCCCAACCCTGCATGACTGGCATCTACCTCCAAAACAAATGGCTTCTGGAAGTCTGCGTAAGCAAGAACAGGAGCTGTTACCAATGCAGCCTTGAGCTTGCAAAAACTCTGCTCACACTCCTCATCCCAGAAGCCACCCAAGGGCTTCTTAGGGGTTTTGCCCTTTTTCCCAGGAGGAAGCAACCTTGCAACAAGACGGTTTAAAGGGGAAGCCATGTTTGAAAAACCACAAATAAACCTCCGATAGTAACTGGCAAACCCCAAAAATGAACGAAGTTCTGCCAACGTAGTAGGTTGCCTCCAATCTCGTACTGCTGCTACCTTGTCTGGGTCAGTAGAGACCCCCTCTTCTGATACTACATGACCCAAATATTTAACTTTCTTCTGGAAAAAATGACATTTTGACAACTTGACCTTTAGCCCCTGGGCTTCTAACCTGGAAAATACCTGATCTAATCTTTCCAAGTGTTGTTCAACAGATGATGAAAAAACAATTACATCATCTAAATACAACAGCAGCGACTGGTAACGGCAATCCCCAAACAGACGCTCCATAAGGCGCTGAAAAGTACTGGGTGCGTTACACAATCCGAAAGGCATGCGATTAAACTCAAAAAGCCCAAATGGAGTGCAAAAAGCTGTTTTTTCCTTGTCCTTCTCAGCCATCTCAACCTGACTGTACCCACTTGCCAAATCTAATGTCGTGAACCATTGTGCCCCCGCCAAAGCATCCAAAGACTCATCAATTCTGGGTAAAGGAAATGCATCCTTCCTGGTTTTAGAGTTTAATTGCCTATAATCCACACACATACGCAATGTTCCATCCTTCTTCTGCACTAAAACTATTGGTGAAGCATATGGACTACTGCTTTCCCTAATAACATGACTTTGGAGTAACTGTTGAATATGATTGCGAACTAAATCATACTGAGAAGGGAGAATGCGTCGATAAGGTTGTCGCACTGGTGTCTCATCCAGCAGGGGGATCTTATGGGTTACTAAATTTGTACTACCCACATCCAGCTCACTTCTGGCAAAGACTTTGTTGTATTTTAACAACAATTCCTTCGCCTGTTGTTTCTCTTTGCCCTGCAGATTTTCAAACTCCGGCAAGTTCAAGTCTATGTTAGGTACAATAGTTTCATGACTAGCAACAAATGCCATACAACTATGGGAATCAACTGAAACCTGAATTTTTGAATCATCTGTCACCAGAGTAGCAGTTTGAACAGTGGCCACAACTCTACGGGGTGTTAACCACACATCAGATTTTCCTACATTAGTAATAGGAATGAAAGTACCTCCCCTCTCTGCTTTCACTAAAGCAGGTGAAACCAATAATCCCTCTGGGAGACTGCCCTCCTCAGGACTGAGAGCTTCAACAACCAACTCAATTGGTTGGTGTAAAGGCATCTGTGGGCATGTCACTGGTACATAACAGAGATTTCCAGCCGGAACACAACAAGGTTTCTTACCCTGCACCCTGACCTGAAGAGGGCTGGGAGAGTTGACCATCGCTTCCATCATTTGACAGTATCTGAACATTCTTCTCCATCCCTGTGGCACCTCCTTGAGTACTGGTGCTTCCCAAAGGACAGAGCCGCATTGCCTATACAGCTCACAGTAAAGAGGGTCAAACACATTCATCCCCAAAACACCCGGTACATCCAATTTCTTTTGTCTCATGTAACTGTCCATTGGATCCTTGACTATCAATACACCTCGACGAGGAAGTAACACCCCCAGCACAACAATATCAAGCTCCACATAGCCAAGGTAGGGAATTTTTAACCCATTTGCTGCCTTTAAACCCAACCAACCACAGTCCTTTAACTCTTTTTCAGACAAATGGGCAAAATTATTCTTGAAAAAAGTCTCTGTTACAGTGGTTACCATAGAGCCACTGTCCAACAAACAGTTTATCCTCACTCCAGCAAAATCCACCTCCCCCTGCAGACACTCACCAACTAGATTACATACACTTGATGTATTGACAACGGAGCCACGAAAACTGCCCACCAATGTTTGGCTCTGCACACTGGCGGGTTCTAGTTTTCCGTTTGCTCGGAAGGACTAGCTCGTTTCAGATCAGTACTAACAGCAGCTGTACAATTTCTGGCAATATGCCCACTCTTTTCGCATCTGAAACAAATAGGTTTTCCATCAGCAGTTCGTCTAAGACGAAAATTGCGAGTTCTAGGGGGAGGTAAAGTTTGAGGGGTCAGAGCCTTCATGACCAGTTCCAATTGGGCCTGCTGAGCTTTCAACAAAGAGACCAGTTCCCCATACTCGGAAGGACGGGAGACAGAACTCTCACAAGAGGCAGACATTACATTGAGAACTGGACTGTTAGATTTGTGTTTAGATGATTGATGTTCGTGTTGTGCCATCCACCTTGTGGCCTCCCCTCTAACATCACGAATGGTCCATTCTGGATTAACATCAATCAAATCTCTCAGTCTCATTCTAAGAGCCTGTTCTCTCACACCATCACAGAACTGGTCACGCAGGTCCTTAGAGGAGTTTGAGGCTGCTTGTACATCATTTTTTATTATTTGATCCATCAAGTCCATAAGAGCATGAGAATAATCAATCAATGACTCTCCTTCAAGTTGCCTACGGTTAAAGAATCTACGCTGTAGTGAAATTCTTGAATGCATAGAACCATAAACCTCTTTAAGAACACCAAAAATACATTCCATATTTTCCTTTTGGGCTGCTGTTAAGAATTTAATTTCAGTCCGGGCAGCACCCTCTAGATGTTCGTAGATAATCTGCGCCCGTTCTTTTTCTGTGTTTCCTCTTGTTTGCGCATAGTCTCTCATGAATTCGATCTATTCGTCCAAAGTCTGCGACTCTACACTATCCAGTTTCCCGGAAAATAGTGGCAGTTTCTTGTCCTGCTGCACATAAATAACAGGATTGTGCCTTACAGTTTCTGTAGCTCCTGAAGATGTTGCTGGTCTTTCTGAGTCCGAGCCCACTACGGTTAAGGCTGCCAGTTGGCGCTCCAGGTCCTGTATTCGTTGAGACATGGCCTGCTTGTCGAGCTCGTCCCCAGCTCCAGCGCCACTGGATACATCCATATTGATGCCTCCTCACCAGCGGGAATTCTCACCCAACTGCCCCTGCTGTTTTCTATAACTTAAATCACACACAACTCAAAAAACAAAAACTTCCCGTACTTGTTTGTCAAACAACGCCAAATGTTACAGGTCCGAGAGTGGGGTTTCTTTGGGCAATTGAGAGTTTAATGCTTCATGACACCGACTTATGGTTACTGTGACCGAAAGGGAAACATATCCAAAAGAATGTTAATTTTACCAAGCTTTATTGTATATAAATAAAATACAGGTGCCAATATATAAAATGTAGCAGGAATATAAGCATACAGGAAGTGAAAAGAAAACAAAGTAAATGCAAAGTTGTTAGTCCACCCTCACAAGTACTCAAAAAGAAAAACAATCCAAACCAGGCAGACTAACAGAAAAGGAAAATCAAACTCTAAAGGACAGCAGGAAGCAGTGACAACCCTGCGGCGTCGAACAACCACACGCCCAGGTAACGCTACCACTGGAATACTGTTAATGCGGCCCTGTATAAAAACACCAAATCAGCAAAAAACATATTGAGAAAGATAAACTTAAAAAACATTTTCCTCCCAACCTACCCCAGCCAGCCAACAGTATGGATCGACCACACCCCTGGTCCCAGACACAGGAAGTGAACTCCTGGCTACCACCCTACTAGCTTCCCCTTTTATAGAGGCTCAGCCTATGGAGAGTGACACCTACTGGTGCCACCTGTTACAATATATTCTCCTCCTTCAACTTTTGCGGTCTTGGTGTACCAAGTGTGCATCACTGTGTTGAGTCAGGCAGCACCTCAGTGGCGGGCTGTATGTGCCAGCTGACCTGCCAGCTATAATCACCAACAGATCTAACTGCTGTAGCAGAACACAGCACCAACCTGGCGATAATAAACTCAAATTCAGTGCTGTGGGCTGTTTTTTGATGTCACATTTTTGGTATGCCATCAGAGCCATGGACAAAATCAGATTGAATTGGAAGCAAAATAAGTTTCACAGGCAACAAGGACCCGCCCCCTCAGCAGGGTGTGATCAGGGCTATAAAAGCTTTGCTCCCACAGACACTTTTTCTTGGAGCTCTCAACGAGAGAGAGTCCCCCTGGACAGCCAGCCAGGCATGGGGCCTCATGGGGCCCGAAAGACCCACAAGCTGAGTAAAAATGTGCATCTCTGAAACTCAGTTCCTGCTGTTTTGTTGGGACAGCAATGAGGAGAAACTTCCTCATTGCGGGTCCTCCGCTCCTCTGTGGAGCGGAGGACCCGACTGAGTTCGGAGATTCACCGACTAGATCGAAGCTAGGTTTGCAGTCTGACTTCTGCGCAACCAGCCGCTGAAGTAAAGAATGCCAAAACAGCTTTGTTTAATTTTGTCAGCTGTTACAGGAAAGCTGATGCAAGACATCGGATCGGTTGCCTTCCCTCACCAGACAAGCTGAGAGACTATAGCTGTGTCTCAATTCGGCGGCTGCGTCCTTCGAAGGACGCATTTTAAGGCCGGTGACGTCACAACGATGCGCGGAGGCTGTCCCATTTGGCAAAAATTCTGAGGATCCTTAAAATGCAGCCTTCAAATGCGTCCTCCTTTTCCCCGAATTCTGAGGATGCACCGCTACCATCCTTACTGGCCTTGCCTGCCATAAGATTTCCCGAGGTGCTTTGCTCGCTTTTTTTTTAGTAGTTGAAGAAGCAGAAGAAGAAGTAAAAAGGCTGATTTTGCGAGAAATTTTACTCACAATGGAAAGCAGCAGCAGCGCTGGCAGTAGTACTGAGTACAGCTTTAAATGTAAGTAGTTTGTTTTTATTTTTTTAACTGAACATTATTAAAATATGTGACGGTAACGGAGCCACCGGAATTTGTAGGACCAGCTGAAGCTAAAGTTTAGAGCTAATCTGTTGATACGAGACGTTCAGCAACATTAAAAGCCTTCATACAAATGTCACAATTTTTTATTTTAACCTACATCTTATTGTAACTGTGCTGATAGCCGTGTTCTTCACAAATCCGATCAATTTATTCTCATATAGTTTATTACAAATGATTAGAACTGTCAAAGCTTAATGCAGCTGAAGAAATAACATCAGTCCAGCTGTACTGGGCTGTCAATACTGCAAACGTTTTGTTTGAATACTCAATAACGTATAGTTAATTTACAGTACAGTATAATAAGGTTTAAAGTATAATTCACTTGAAGAACAATACTGGCATAATTATACAGAACAGTCACTTTGCCTGTTGACATAACAGAAATATGCTTTACATGTCATTTTGTTCTAGGGAGCAGGGAGAATACAGAGGAGTTCATTAAACTCCGTGGGCAATATGACCACCTCTTTACCGGGGCCAAAAACACCGCCACGGTCGGATGGAGGTAAGAGTTGAGGCATAATTCCATATACATGTTGCATTTGTATGTAAAAGTCACACAAGTTCAAAGAAGTCCTGTTCAAACACCAACGTACAACTATAATCTTTTGATCACATCAAATGATGCCCAGATGTCACTTTTTTTCAAATCTTATATTTGTGATAGTAGTGATCCTTGTGTGTTCATCTCTTCTAATTTCTCTTGTTTAGAACAATCCTGCAAAAAATGGGCCTGGAGGGCAAAGTTGAGCCACAACAGGCCAAAAAAAAGTGGGACAACTTGAAGAAAAAATACAAAGTATGTTCAGGTTTGGCTACATATATGTGTGTCTATACATGTGTAGGGAAATTACATATTACATGTATTATATTCAGGTTATTTTACACTTGAGTAAGATTAAAAAAGTAATCTCCAAGTTAACATTCCAAAGTCGTCTCTTTTTCTGTAGAATTTCATGAATCCATCCAGTTCATGAAACACTCCTTTATTCTAGCTTTAAAGAAACACTACAGAAAATTGCATCTGTTGACACAAATTGTTTTCCTCTACTTTAGGAATGCAAAGATCCAGGGACAGGGCAGGGGGTCAGTGGGAACCCTACTGCTGCCACCTGGCCATGGTTTGTCCTCATGGATGAGGTATTAGGACAGAGGCCCTCTATTGCCCCACCTGTCCTAATTGCCTCCATCCCTGAGGACACACCAGAGCCAGGTGCTGCAGAGGCTGAGCAGCATCAGGGGGAAGATGAAGAAGAAAATGAGGATGAGAGGCCAGGAGAGAGGAGGGAAAGGAGGAAGAGAAGTAGGAGTGACGAGTTGGTTGATTTAATCAGGGAGGATATGAGATGGCAGAGGGAGGCGGAGGAGAGAAGAGAAAGAGAGAGTCGGGAAAGGATGGACAGATTATTTGATTTATTGGAGAGGATGGTGGACAGACGTTAATTTTGTTTGGTGTTTTTTTTTTTTACAAGTTCTGTGTTGCTGTTGTTGTTAAATTAAAATATTAAATTGTTTATAAAAGTTATTGTTGTGGGTGTGTTCTTAAAGTCTTTTAACCTTTTTACATTATCTGTTTCATCACTTCTTCACAATCTAAGTAAACTTAGAACAACTTCTCAGTGACAACATCAATTTATTTTTAGGGAAGCAAGTATTTACAATAAACTATCAAAAACATTTTAACTATTTACATTAGATTTTAAAATGAACTATTACAACTATTTACAGAACATATTGAAAAATATTACTAAAGAACATATACACATATATACATACATACATATATATATATATACATACACATATATATATATATATATATATATATATATACACACAATTATGACTGAGCAGGAGTCCCTGGTGGTGCTGCTGGACTGGATGGGATGCCACACAGATGACCTTGGAGTCCTCTGACTGCGAGTGGGACATCATCTGGGGGTGGGGGATGCCTCTCTCCACTGTTCACCACATCGTCCATCAGGGTTTGCAGGGCTGACACAATCGACGGCTGCCATGTTACTAAAAATGTTTAAGAAGACGCAGAAAATGACTTTACTACAACTGTTTTCATAACCTTTAAATGAGAAAAGCTAAAAAGTGATTATACTTGCCATCTAAATGTAATCGTGGTCGGGTAGAACCTCCTCCAGGGCAGACACCTCGGCAGACAGCTGGTCCCGCCAGGGAGCACCACTGACTGCCTCCAACACGTTCTCCCCCTCCTCATCCTCTGGCATGTCGTCCTGCACTTCATCGTCTGGGGCCATGATGTCACCGGCTCCCAGGCAGATGTTGTGCAGGATAGCACATGCCGTTATGACCTGTAGAAAAAAGAAGACAAAAAACAATTAATAATAGATTTGAATAAATTACTTTAAAGGTTTTTATCATTTAACAATAAGCAATAATTATCTCATGTAGCAACATACCTGAGGCACAAAGGTGTGGTGCACCTCCAGCGCTTGGAGGAAGATGGCCCTGAACCTCGTCTTCATCATCCCAAAGGCACGCTCTATGATGGAGCGTGCCCTGGAATGATGGCTGTTAAAGCGCTGGGCTCCCACACCTTCTACCGGCCGCTTGAAGGGAGTGATGAGGGGGAGTGGGTGTTGGAGACACGGGTACCCACCATCTGCCAAGATGAAGTGGCCTGGAGGAGGGTAAATGCCCCGCCGGTACAGTGGGCTGTGCCGGAGCACTCTGGAGTCATGCACCGACCCCGGCCAGCCCACGTACGTGTCGATGAAGCGGCCCTGATGGTCACAAACTGCCTGCAGGATGATGGAGGAGAAAAGTTTCCTGTTGCGGTAGCAGTGACCATCAGGACCGCTTGGAGGCTTGATCCTCACATGGCAGCCGTCGATCGCTCCAGCAGCTTTGAGAAAAGCTCTGTGTCTTGCCAGCCCTTTAAACCCCTGGGTTACTGCTGCCAGGTCTTCTGGAGTTTTGGGGAAGCAGATGACTCGGTGGCGGATGGCCACCACCTCCTCAGTAACCCGGTGAACGATGCGGTGAACTGTGGAGCGAGGCATCCCAAACACCCGAGCCACCACTCTGTAGGATGCCCCACTCGCCAGCCAGAAGAGGAAGACCAAGGTCTCTATTGTGGCCCCCCATCCATGTCGTCTTTCCTGGCAGAGAAGCTCCATCAGCACCGCCAGAGACTCTCTGCTCAGCCGAAAATCAGGTGTGGTGTCATGATCGTTGAAAAAAAGATGGAGAACGGGAACATTTAAATTGATGCGGCAGTACATCGGCCTTGTCTGGATAAAGACATGAAGATTAAGAACAACAGGATTAGATGACAGCAATTTCATTTTAGCTGATACAATTCTAGTGAATGTTAACCCCTTAACGTCTGGTGTTGCTAATTTGTGACCAAACAATTCTGTCTTTTACTTATTTTACTTCATCTAGATCCACTATTTAACTTTTTGTTTTTTACGTTTTTATATTGAGATTTATTTTTCCCGTATAATTTTTTTGTTATATAATTGCAAATAAAATCAGGCAGTAAGGGGATAACAATTTAAGCATATAATGATTTATTTCTCAATATTACAGTTTGGCTTATGAACACAACATTAGTGATAGTGAAAGTAGTGATTTAAGTCAGTTATTTACAGGGTTTGTACACATTTAACAATTCAATTCAAATTACTAAGGTTACAAACATAAGCCTATATCAAGTCTTACAAATAATTATAAAATTTTATATTTAAACATATTCGTCAATCTGCTGACAAGCGTTTGTTTAATAACTGGTATATTATGATCATTAGCAGGCCCTTGGGTGAAAATAATAGCAGGTAAATGTTACCTCTCCACTGCGCTCTCCCAGCCTGAGAAAAATTCTTCGCCGGTTTTGCTGCCGCCGAAGCCGTCTAACCCGACTCTCCTCCTCCAAGAACAAGTAAATGAAAAAGAATAACATAAAAATTTCAATCTCCATTTTTTAGTGTCGTTTATCGGCGCTGGCGCTGTTTTTCCCGGGCTTGGGGTAGACGTGATGACGTCGTGTCGCAACCAGGAAGTGCTCCAAAGGCTAGACCGTCCCATTTACCAACGGCTGAGGATCCTCCGGAGCATCCTCCGATGGCTGGGTCCTCCTAAGGCTGTGTAGGCTGGGTCCTTCGAAGGACGCAGCCGCCGAATTGAGACACGGCTCATATGCAGCATGTCGGACCGGCCTGCCCTGCTCCGACCACGTTTCGGCTAGCCACAGAGCCGCATGTCTGCTGCTGAAATGACCAACGTTTTGCTGGACCACTGCTTTCCCTTGGATGGCCAAAGTGAACCGAACTCACATGAGGCCCCGACAGGTTTGGCAGAGAAATAAACAGGGAATGAAATGGTTGTTTGGAAAGTTTGTGTAATGCATTTTAAACACATGGAGCTGACCGACATAGCTCCCGTTAGCATGTTGATACCATGCCATTGCCTATGTAATTCAAGTGTGTTTTTATGGTTATAACAAATGTTATCTCCACAAGAGTTATATACGTATACTGATGGGATGTTGATGTCTGTGTTACCCGGTGTACTCACTGCAACTAAATTAAAGGTATACTATGCAACCGGGATTGATTTTCCAGCGAGGCTCCCCCCAGAGGGCGAAAGTAAAAGTGCACTGTCGTAAATCAGCTGTTCTACTGGTTTCTCCGTCAAGCCAGGCGCGGTTGTTTTGAGCTTAGCAGACAGGCGAACGCAACGAATACAAAAGTCGAAAAAACGGCAGTACAAACAATGACTAACACAGTGAAAGTATGAACATGCACACAGAGAGAGAGAAACCATTCCAATGCAGTGTTTCCCCTAGGAATTTGCTTACCGGACGACCGGCGGAGCCTCAGTGTGGCATCTCTATACGAAGTCTGCTAAGGAGTGCGGTATGTATAAAAAATACATTTTATACAACAGTGGGATCCTTCTAATGACTAGTAATATAAAACTTTCAATCAAAAATAAAGACCCTGAGATATTTTTGTCACAGAAGAGCTTGATGGTGTGACATGGACTTTTTGGTAAATTGTATTGTATATAGACCCCCAAAACTGCTGTCTTTCAGCCAAAAAAATGTATGGCAAGGCAAGTTTATTTATAAAAGCCTTTTCAGTAACAAGAAAAAACTCCGCTCCCGATATATATTTGTGTATACATACATACATACATACATACATACATACATACATACATACATACATACATACATACATACATACATACATACATACATACATACATACATACATACATACATACATACATACATATATCTATATATATTCAATTTAATTCAATTTTTATTTTATTTATATAGTGCCAATTCATGATATATGTCATCTCAAGGCACTTTCCAAAGTATAATTCCATGAGATTACATAGATTGGATACGATTATACAGATTGGTCAAACGTTTCCTATCTAAGGAAACCCAGTAGGTTGCATCAAGTCTTTCAGCATTCACTCCTCCTGAAAGAGCGTAGAGCCACAGTGGACAGTCATCTGCATTGTTGATGGCTTTGCAGCAATCCCTCATACTGAGCATGCATGCAGCGATAGTGGAGAGGAAAACTCCCCTCTAAAGGGAAGGAAAAACCTCCAGCAGAACCAGAACCAGGCTCAGTGTAAACGATCAACTGCCTTGACTGGCTGGGGGTTAGAGAAGACAGAGCAGAGACACAAAAAGCACAGAAGCTCACATTGATCCAGGAATCTTTTCTACGTTATATGGTAATAGCGGGTGATCTGTCTTCCCTGGATAACAGAACGCCAGACCAGGTGTACTATGAAGAAAAAAAAAGGTAAGAGATGAAATAACAATGAAGCAATGCAAATTGGAGAACAGTAGAAGAACTCAGCAGAGTGGGAAAAATAGACCCTGATGTCCTCTAGCAGCCTAAGCCTATATATAGCATCATAACTATAGAGATAGCTCAGGGTAACCTAAGCCACTCTAACTAGAAGCTTTGTCAAAAAGGAAAGTTTTAAGCCTAGTCTTAAAAGTAGACAGGGTGTCTGCCTCACGGACCAAAACTGGGAGTTGGTTCCACAGGAGAAGAGCCTGATAGCTAAAGGATCTGCCTCTCATTCTACTTTTAGAGACTCTAGGAACCACCAGCAGACCTGCAGTCTGAGAGCGAAGTGCTCTGTTAGGAACATACGGGGTAATCAGAGCTCTGATAGATGATGAAGCTTGATTATTAAGGGCTTTATATGTGAGAAGGAGAATTTTAAATTATATTCTTGATATAACAGGAAGCCAATGAAGGGAAGCTAAAATATGAGAAATATGATCCCTCTTGTTGATTTTCATCACATAGTCGTCTGCCAGACTTGCCTCAATCCTGCCAGAGAATCCTTCAAACTATAACGAATTCTATATTGTGTTATGCCAGAAGCAGTTTGAATATGCTTATTATTATAATTAATTATAATTTGGTATTATAATTTAAATAATAAGTCATTCAACTCGAAATTTAGCTATAACAAATATAGTTCAAATGGTGGTGATGTTAGCTAAAAGCTTGTAATGATTTATACTACTAATGCATTAATTAACTAGCTGTTATGAACTCATTTATGCTGGAATAAATGATCTGGTCGGATTTTAACCGACGAGGTTTATCCGGCAGACTGTGAGAACCCCAATATAAAACTGCAATTAGAGTTTAAATCCTTATTCCTTATCACCATCCAATGATATGTCTCTGTATTAATATCAGATGTTAACTCCAAAGGAGGTTAGCTCTGAATTCTGAATAGCCATGCAACTGTGAATTAGATTGTACACAAAACAATTTCTATTCCGCAGTGTTGTTTTATTAAACCAAAAGCAATTCCCTGTTACAGTAATCCTCTGATTCAACGACTTTGGAAATCTTACTCACTACTAACTAACATGCAAAATATATGTGGAAATAAAAGAACAAACAAAACAAAAGAAAAAAAAACAAATGGATTAAAATGAGAGGTAGCAAATCTTAGTTCAGCTCACGGTTGTTTAAACCACACTCAGAACATCGGCATTTGACGTAGCAGCATTGACAGACAGAACAGCTCTGAGAGTCCCACCGGACGCTTTGATGTCTTATAGAGCTATCAGCTAAGCTACCTACAGTCCAGTCATCCGACACCCTCCCAAGATGGCTGCTACGATGACGTATGGTCTACCAATTTGCGTGATGCGTGAGGGGAGGTCCTAATGACGTAACCACGCTTACGCTGATGGGGTAATGCCTCGCTTCGAGTGGGCGCGGCTAACTGGGAGTTTAAGCAAAGACCGCGAATTGAGCTCGGACAACAAGATTGCGCTGATAAGGAGAAGCGAAAAGAGAGGGGGGGAAAAGCAGGGAAGAAGATGGAAAAGAACTGAAGCAGTGACCCCTGGCGGGGTTATTGATAAACCACAATCAACACAGCAAAATCAAATGTAAAATTCATGCACATACAAAGAAAATATTCAGCAAAATAAACAACTCCTTCTTGAAATAAAAAGCATTAACCTACACCTACAAGTTCCTACGTCTTCCCAGGCACTTCTAAACACCCTGTTGGTGAGACAGAAATAAAAGGGGAGAAGCCGTTACTTTGAGGTGCCTCGGGGCTGGTCCGGAGCGCTCCGAGTAAGGCGGCTTTCTGGACGCGTCTGGACGAATGCAGTTGTCCGCAGGCTGCAGCGGGACGGGGAAGAAGCTCCTTCGTTTCTTCCTCCGGGTTCACAGTCGCTTTGCTCGGCCCAGCAAAAGCGTAGTCCTCTTTCGATCACTGGGAGATAAGATGGCTTCCAGTATTTGATCAGAGGGAATTAAAAGTACCTTTTAGAGTCAACCTCCTGTGTCTGCACAGGGAATAGTTTTGCTTCGAAAAATCTCGGTCCAGTGAGGACTCGAGCAGGTGGCGTGGGATTGCCCCAACGAAGTGAAACAGCTGTGTGTCTTCTCGGGTTGGCAGCACGCCAGTGAAGAAGGCAGATTTCGGTCCTCAGCCGCAATAAATACCTTTCCTCCTAGTAACGTTATCTCTCTGTCCGTCGTTAGGGGCGGCGGCCATTTTGGGCCGAGTTGCATGATGGGAGTTGGTGGCCATTTTGACCACATTGCATCATGGGAAACGCAGTCCGTCATGTCCCGAATTAATGCAGTCGTCACGTCTGAACTGGCACAACAATTGTTATGGTCAGTGCTCTGTCAGACGTGCCTCAATCCCTCCCATGAGCAGGGGGGCGTACTGTATAAAGACCTGCTGCCCAGGTTAATCACCCTCTTGCGCACGCTGTTCCTCTACAGCAGCGTTGGAGACAGCCACCTGGGTCCGAATGGGTTCGGACACCCATGGACATTTGCAGTGCTGGCCAGGCTAAGTAAAGTCTGTTTTCTGTAAAACCAACATCGGAACTTAACAGCCGACTGCCCTGGAGACGGTCTGCTTGTAACCTTTCTCAGCTGTTGCAGGAAAGCTGAGTCGAGACGGCACGGAGCGTTCTCCTCTCCTGCGGCCAGGACAAGCTGAAGTCACCCTCTCCAACCTGCACAGGCCCTCACATGAAGCAGCTGTGCCAGGGAGGCCGAGCTGAGGTTCCTGCTTCCACAGCCCAAATGCATCCCATCCCTGGAGCTGGGTACAACTTGCCCAGAAATGGTTTCCCAAATGATGGCTGTTTTCCAGTTTCGAGCTAGCCACCCGCTCGCGGCTGAGACAACCAGCTTTACCTTGGAGTAATTCACTGCAACCGGACGCCCCGTTGTCACAACCAGAGACAACGGGAGAGAAATAAATGGGGACAGTTTGGAATAGCTTACATGTCAATCCCTCGCTCTGACTGTCTTGTTGTGTCCTTGGGCAAGACCTTCACCCACATTGCCTGCTGGTGGTGGTCAGAGGGCCCGGTGGCACCGGTGTATAGCAGCCTCGCCTCTGTCAGTCTGCCCCAGGGCAGCTGTAGCTACTAATATAGCTCACCACCGTCAAGGTGTGAATGTATGTGTGAATGACTAAACTTTAGTTTGAAGAGCTTTGGAGGTCGTCAGATTAGTTAAAGCGCTATACAAATACAAGCCATTTACCATTTACCATGTGTTTTCACTGTGTTTTCAAAGCTTGACCGAGCTAACACGATAGCTTCCGTTAGCATTCGGGAAACCAAGCTTGTGTCATTGAAACAGTAAGCAGATCTAGATCTTCCCCACAGGTTTTGGTAATTTCTTTGTGTTTGCCAACAGCATTTGAGTTTCTACTTGCGATTCCTAACTTTGATAGTCTTTTAAAAACATTTTTTTTTGTGCACCACCGTAAAGTAAGACATTGTTAATATAATGTTCAAAAGCTGAGAAATGTTGTTCCCTTTCTCTGAGTGCAATAGCAGACAGTTGTGACTGGTTTGTAACTAGAAAAAAGTGAAAAAAACAATGCCAACATCTTTTGCAGATCTGACACAGCATTTTCAAAGGAAAAGGACTTTAGGTCATCTGCTGATGACTTTCACAACACAAAACACGTGGAGGACAACAAATTAGAGATAAGATTGGTTTCACAAGACAGCATTAATTTCTGTTAAAACTGCATACCATCTGACAAACCACCCTCCATTTATCAGTAAACAATGCTGTTCATATTGTTTTTTTTACATAAGATGTCAGAACTACTTAATGCCATCTCCAAATCACAATGGAAAAATAATATTCACACACTCATTCATGATTACATGTACACGATGTTTGATAATCATTTGGTCACAGAAACATCCTAAGAAGAAATCCTTTATTATATCCCACCACAGTAAATTCTGTCTAAACTCACTTCTAAACTCCCCTTGTAATGATTTGTTCAATGGGAACCTGATATTCAAGCCGTTTATTATGGAGGGTGTGGATGACAAGAGGGCAGCACAGACTGGTGATAGTTGATGACACGTTGCAGGCTGACTAGGTGATGATGGCAGAGACTGGAAGGTGATGACTGAACCCAGACAGGCTGGGCAGAGAGGGCGTCGGAAGGAGAGCGAGAGTCCAAAAACAAAACAAAACAACCCAAACAGGGAGAATCAAGAGTTCAGGCAGGCGGCATGGAGGCCATCTCAGATGCAGCAAGATCTCTGGAGGATGACCTCTGGGTAGTAGGATCTGTGGTGGGTGGCCTGAAGGAAGACCTCGACATCGCATGATCTCTGGAGGCCATCCTCTGTGAAGCAGAATCTCTGACAGGCGATCCTTAGGAGAGTGTCTGGAGATCATCAGGGATGGAGCAGGACTGTTGCTCGGCCATCAGGGGGCGGTGCATCAGTCTTGGTGAGTGTCGTCCCCAGGGCTTGGGTCTTGGCGGACATCGCTGACTCAGATGAAGGTGGGAGTGTCCGCTGAATTGCCAAAATCAGACAGGCTGGACCCCTGGCTGAGAACTGGCAGGCTGGATGGGGTGCCACACAGCAGCTATGGCAGTGGATACCCCCTGCAGCAACCCAGGGTCCTTGTAACAACCATGGGGCCCTGGATGCTGGCATCCCTACAAGGCCCTGGATCCTTTGCATCCTGACGAGGCCCTGGAGGCCTAGCGTCTCAACGAGGCTTTCAATGCTTGCCGTCTTGACGAGGCTCTGGATGGAGTCTCAATGAGGACAAACCAAACAAGTATACCCTGACCAGAGTAATTTGCTGTGGTTTCTCATGGCGCCTGCTGCTTATGACATTTTCTTATGATATCATGATTGGCCAATACCAAAATTTGATAGGCGGACACAAGGTCTCACTTCGCCCAATCAGCTCAGAGAGTTCTGCTGTCCTTCCTTTCCCCAAACGGAGATTTGATGGGAGTGGTCCCAGATTGCTAATGTGAAGAAAAGAGAGTGCTTCACATTATCAATCTGGCTTGCCAGGTTAATTTTACTTGAGCAACTAAATTGACCTAAAAATGCAAATCTTGGCCATACCATTTTTGTGTTGGGTTGGGGGGAGTTCTGGGCCCCGATAAAAAAAAAAAAAAACATACTCCATATATAGACATATGGATACAAAGGTTTTATTAAATCAAATATTTTTAACATAACTAATAACATTTACAAAAAAAATCCTGCCTCTAACTTAATGATTAGAGCCCCAGCTCTAGCCACCAGCTCCCACGCCCCCCTTTCCGAGGCCTGGCACAGCTGACCTATTTGTCCTCCCTTGTCAGCGGCCTTATTACCAAGATACTATTTAGTAAAACAAAGAAGAAAAACTCTTTGCCTATTTACACTTGTAAACAGTCTTTTTTTATTTCAATTTCCTCTTCAAAATTGGCCAACAAAAGACATAAGCAAGATACAAAACATCATATTTGATAACCAAGTCATGGTCTGAGCGTAATAAAATTAGCACATATGGTTTAACTCACAGACAAACTTAAATTTTAAAAAGGCAGAAGGGTTCCTTTTTATTCTTATTTGTGTATCATGAGAAGGCTTACATTATTCATGTGTGATAAGTAAGAAATGGTGAAATGATCCAGTTTACATGTAGATGATATTGACTCAGTTTTTCCTCTGCCCTGAATAGCAATGAAGCATCAACTTCTCTCTGAGGACAAAAACTAACCCCTCCTGTTCTTTGAGGAATGCACAGTTTACCCACACTATCATAAGAAGCCAATTAGTGCTTTAAATAAGGATCATTAATGATATCATTAAGTCTTAAAACTGCAGTACGAAAAAAATAGGCATTCGGACAATCCCCAAATATGGCTGTTAATTAATTTTTTTCCCAATTAATTGCATTGTTAATGGAAAAACTCACTCACTGATTGTTTTAATCTATTTTCTTTCTCTTGACTTATGTGTGGTTGCAAGCCTCCCCCACCAAAGTGAGGATTTAAGAGGGTAAGAGGAGTGTTATGTTCTGTCAGGTCAACATGTTTTGGTTTGTGTGCTCTAGATGTTATTTCAGGGTATCAGAATATAAGGGGGTTGAATGAAAATGTACTGTATATCACTTTGTCAGTTTTTTATTCATATTTCCCCTCCACTTGACAGTTATATGCTTTTATGTTGGTCACATCCCATAATAAAACACACTGTGGTTAATGGTGATGTTAATCAGAATTAGAAGTAGCATATGGGGGGGGGGGGGTTTCAGAGAAGGTGCAAGTAAGTGTCTTTAGAAACCACCCAAAATAGCTGATAATGTAATTATTGTTACTCTGAAGTGCATTATTAAAGTGACTCATGCTTACTTTACACAAACTTTATTTAGCATTCCTCCCTCTGTGCTGCCCACTTACTGAGAGGGTGTTGCGTACACACACTCTTGCACAAACACATCACACCAGACAGATGTATGCAAAGAACAGTTTGTCATCCTGCTATCTATGTATTGCACAACTAGAAGAGGCACAAAACCAGTTAGTGGTTACAGATGTACACAGAAGCTGTTTGTGAAATTTATTACACATGTATTTGTCTAAATTACTCTTAATCACAGCTATTCTGCTAAGTGCACTAGAGAAGTTGGGCTGGAATTACATCAGGATGAAAACCACGGCAGGTCCGCATTAAACCCACACACAGAGTTGGAAGACCGCTTCTTTTTAAGGACATGACGTGAATTTTTTTTAGATAAAATGTTAAACAACTTAGACACACACAAGTACTACTGTTTCTGTGTCCCCTATCAGATTTGTCTGAACTAAATAAAGCTGTTAAACTTTGCACTACAATTTTAATGACAGAAAAAATTACTATAAAACATTTTAGACGTGAACTGAAAGTGCCCCTGTTGTAACTCCTCCTACGTTAGTGTTCCTCTATTTGCTTTGAGCAGTCCCCTTAAATTCCTGCAGACTGCTATCAGCATCTTGACCCTGACACTCTAAGAGGTAAAAAGTAACTCTTTCCCATAGCATACTGGTAAATCTATTTGACCAGAGAGGATATTTTTATTCTAGTTTGCTCTCCATGGGAGAAACACAATGGACTGGATAATTGCAGTGACACTCTACTGTTCAGGTAACAAATGTTTGTGTTGTACCATTTTGTACCGTTCTGAGCACATACTATTTATTATCACCTGGTGGAAGCTGCAGACTGCTAAGATCCTGTTTTATCTGATTATTTCTTCAATACTATTCAACAAAAGGTCCCAAATATACTAAAAAAACTTTAAGTACTTGATGCATGACCTAAGGTCCTTTAAAACTGCCTATCTTTATCATCTATATGTAAAACTAAATAAAAAAATGTTTCATACGTCTTTAGTCATAATGTGAAACATAGCAAACAGGCACTTCATTCTAGAGATTGGGAACTTCTCTATATTCTTATTTTTCGCCGCCACAGATATATTTTTCTTTTCTGAAGGCTTTGTTTGCCTTATCTTTAGTTACTGATCATTTGGTATTTATGTATAGGATGGTCATTACCCATCATCTTTGCTCACCTTTCCTAATATGAAAATGTTACGATTGCCTAACTGAGCTGGCGGGAAAGTAAAACCAGAAAAGGAGAACCTCTAATCTCTAAGGTTAAAAGCTTTTAAATTAAGGTTTTCTGTAGAGTATTTCAGCGATAGACTGGCGACCTGTCCAGGGTGTACCCCGCCTTTCGCCCATTGACAGCTGGAGATAGGCACCAGTACCCCTCACGACCCCAACAGGGATAAGTGTGTTAGAAAATGGATGGATTGATGTAAAATATGTCAGTCATGCTTAGAGAATTAAGGATTTAAACAACCTGAACAAGAAAACAAACAAACAAACAAAAAAGCATCCGGCAGATGCAGAAGATCTTATTGGAGAAAACACTACACAAAAGCAAAACTGCACCTCAGGTGAAACTAAGAGGAGCAATGTATTTTCCAGAAATCCTTCGGTAGACAGAGAAGGGGTTTCAGCAGCTCAAGGTGAGCCAGTGAGTCTAAGGTGAACGGTGGAGAGTAGGAAGGCGGGGAAGATGTTCATAGCTCAAATGTTGAAGCAACCAGTTTATATGTAAGTTCTGCTAGAAGCAGGTGAGTGTCGAGGTCTATTAAGAGCTCAGTCACTTTGCCACAAAGAGTTTCACTGGGGAAACCAGGGGAAAAAGAAGAGTTACGAAGTGAACAATCAGAGGGGAAAAGTAAAACTCTTGTAAGAGCAGCCTTTGCTCAGCGTCATCGTTGACAAACTGGCAGGGAGATGACGTCCCAGCTGACCTTTAATACTGGTGACTGAAGCTCCCTCAGCTGGCGAGAATCAGTAAACTACATGAGAAAGACAGAAGGAAGAGAAAGGAAGAAAGGGGAGAAAGAGGGGTCCAGGACTGCCATGATATAATGTATTTTAAAATACGATTTACCACAATCTTGCTTTTAAATAAAAAAAAATAGTGTTAATAGGCAGAAGAGAGGTCCACAAGGGTTCCCAGCAAATTAAAGTACCATCATTTGCCATGTTTAGCATGGCACATACACTGTTCAAAGCTCTCTATCCCCTTTTGAACTGACATGCAAAATTAGCTGCAGAAAATGTGCTCATTCCACAATCTACCCCAAGTGAACAACACGCCACAGATTCAACCATGAAATTATTAATTTCAAAAATATGAAGCTAAAAGAGTTTGTGGAGAAAAGAAAGTCCATTCTCAAATCCTAAGATTCTTAGAAAATAAATACAGTCTTGATAGGCAGGAAACATATTTCAACGTTAGGCAAAAACATCTAAAATCCATTCAGGTTTTGAGTGTAGAAAACGAGCAGCCAATTACATGATATTCACCAGTTATGAAAATTCAACAGCAGGACTAAAACCTGATTCCAATGTTCATCTGATCGTTATTTATTGTTGCTTCCTGCTTCTTCTTCTTCTTCTTCTATAGTGTTTCTTGGCAGTTTACAAACTATATGTATTACCATCATCAACCGGACGGAGATGTAATTCAGAAATAATTTTTTTCCTAAATATTTTCAAATCTTAAAATAACTAAATTATATACATACTTATACACTCACACATACATACATTCTAAATCCCAGATAATTTTGTGTCTTTTAAATACTTAATAAGTGCTTTGACTATATCATCTGATTGATGCTTCCCTAATACATTAGCCACATTTACTGAACTCCCCATTACCCTTTCCAGTTCTTTCCTCTCTTTTATATATTTTCTACAATAAATGAACACATGTTCTACTCCTTCTGTTTCCCCACAATAAGAACAGTTACCTGATGGATGTTTCCCTAATATTTTAAACCACTATTTAAACTAGTATGCCCAGTCCTCAATCTGTTAATCCATATTTCTTATGATTACCTCCTTCTGTATTTTATGTAAATGCCTTCCTCTTTCTTCTAAATTCCATCTCTCCTGCCATATATTATTTATTTTATCTTTAATAATTACTTTTATTTCTGCTCTACTTAGTGGGACATCATATTCAATTTCTCTTAGCCAACTTATCTACTTTTTCATTACCTACAATTCCTTTATGTGCTGGAACCCATGTGAATTGAATACTTATTTTTTGTTGCTTTTTACCATTTAACAAATAACTAACTTCATCTAAAAGATCTTGACGGCTTTCAGATTTTCCACTTATAATACTAGTTAAGCAAGACATTGAATCTGGACAGATAACTACCTTACTAGGCTTCACCTCCTGCACCCATTTTAATGCCAAAATAATTGCCAACATCTCTGCTGAAAAAATTGATAAATGATCTGTTGTTCTTTTTATAAAAACTTTTTGTTTTACCATTTTCCTCTTTTGATGCATCTGTATATATTTGTGTCATATTTTCATTCATTATATCTAAATACTGCTGAATAATTTGATACAAACCTTCACAGGACTGTTCTATTTTTTGGTTTATTTACTATTGGCATTTCAAATAACCATGGAGCAATTTTAGATTTAATTACAGTTTTACAGCATGCTATATTATTTATCCCTAAATGATCTGCATAATTATTTCCTTCCCATCCAAAACTCCTTATGTTACTCCTTAAGGCGGATGAAACAGTCAATAATTGACAGTTTCATCCGCCTTAAGTCCAGTGGCATTTCTCCAGTAATCACCTGAAGAGCAGGAATTGGAGAGGTTCTAAAAGCACCACAACATATCCTAAGCACTTTAGCTTGGATTCTATCCAAATCTAATAAAGAATTTACAGCTGAGTTATAAAAAATACATCCATAGTCCAACACAGATCTAATTAAAACATTATATATTCTTTCCAAAGATGTATTTGTCGCCCCCAATCATTCCCTGACAAACATCTTAAAATATTAATTCCTTTTTTACATTTATCAATAATCTTCTGAATATGTATCTTAAACGAAAGTTTTACATCAAACCATACGCCTAGGTACCTTACGATATTTACCTGCTTCAATTTATGCCCATACAATCTATCATACGCTTTTTCAATATCAATCATTCAGCAGCTAAGTTCCTCCTCCTGCTGCCTTGATGTTCTACCCACAGTTTTCTTTAAGAAAGTTTTGCCTGTCATAGCGTCTGATTTGACCCAGATAATAAACACGTCCCTTCTGTCAGGTATTTTCCCCCAGTCCCTAAAAACAGCAAATATCAAACCACTGCTGAAAAAGAACAATTTAGACAAACTACTACTCCAGAACTACAGGCCCATCACAAACCTCCCCTTTATCAGTAAGATTATTGAAAAAGCTGTGTTTCAACAATTAAACACCTTCTTAACAACAACCAGCCGCTTTGACGTTTTCCAGTCTGGCTTCCGTGCTCACCGCAGTACAGAGACCGCCCTTATCAAGGTGTTTAATGACATCCATATAAATACAGACTGTGGAAGAACCACCGTGCTGGTTCTATTGGACCTCAGTGCAGCATTTGATACTGTCGATCACTCCATTCTGTTAGAGCGCCTGGAGAACTGGGTCGGCCTCTCTGGTACAGCTCTCCACTGGTTTAAATCCTACTTAAAGGACAGGGACTTTTTTGTATCAGTGGGTGACTTTACATCAGAAATGACAAAAATCACATGTGGGGTTCCCCAAGGGTCCATTCTGGGTTCCCTCCTGTTCAATATCTACATGCTCCCTCTTGCTCAGATAATAAAAAACAACAACATCAGCTACCATAACTATGCAGACGACACACAGCTCTACATCACCATGTCACCAGGTGACTATGAACCAGTTCAGGCACTGAGGAAATGCCTAGAAGAAATCAATACGTGGATGTGCCAAAATTTTCTTCAATTGAATAAAAACAAAACAGAAGTAATAATATTTGGACCAATGGAGGAGAGATCAAAAGTTAGCACACAGCTTCAGCTGATTCAGTTAGGAACCACTGATCAGGCCCGAAACCTGGGTGTAGTGATGGACTCAGGCCTGAACCTCCAAAAGCATCTAAAGACAATTGCAAGGTCGGCTTTCTATCACCTGAAGAACATTTCCAGGATTAAAGGACTGATGTCTCAGCAGGATCTGGAAATACTAATCCATGCGTTTATCTTTAGTAGAATTGATCACTGCAACGGTGTTTTCACAGGTCTGCCTAAAAAGTCGATCAGACAGCTGCAGCTGATCCAGAAACTGCTGCCCGCGTCCTCACTAAGACTAAGAAAGTAGAGCACATCACCCCAGTTCTAAAGTCCTTACACTGGCTCCCTGTATCTCAGAGAATAGACTTTAAAATCCTTCTAGTCTATAAATCCCTGAATGGCTTAGCACCTAAATACATCACAGACTTGTTATCAGTGTATCAACCCTCCAGACCACCTTGCCTTGCCTTGCCTTACTTAACAAAAAAGTGTGAAACAACTGAAAATATGTCTTATATTCTAGGTTCTTCAAAGTAGCCACCTTTTGGTTTGATTACTGCTTCGCACACTCTTGGCATTCTCTTGATGAGCTTCAAGAGGTAGTCACCTGAAATGATTTTCACTTCACAGGTGTCCCCTGTCAGGTTTAATAAGTGGGATTTCTTGCCTTATAAATGTGGTTGGGACCATCAGTTGTGTTGTGCAGAAGTCAGGTGGATACACAGCTGATAGTCCTACTGAATAGACTGTTAGAATTTGTATTATGGCAAGAAAAAAGCAGCTCAGTAAAGAAAAATGAGTGGCCATTATTACTTTAAGAAATGAAGGTCAGTCAGTTCGAAAAATTGGGAAAACTTTGAAAGTGTCCCCAAGTGCAGTCGCAAAAACCATCAAGCGCTACAAAGAAACTGGCTCACATGAGGACCGCCCCAGGAAAGGAAGACTAAGAGTCACCTCTGCTGCAGAGGATAAGTTCATCCGAGTCACCAGCCTCACAAATCGCAGGTTAACAGCAGCTCAGATTAGAGACCAGGGGTCCGTTCTTCGTACGTTGCTTAAAACATCCGAGATCAAATGAGACATCCAAGATGATTTCATCCGGCTAATCATGATCCGGCTAATTGGGTTCTTCGAACACACCTGTTGTTTATGATTAGTATGGCTGGATTGAGTTATCTGAGACAACTGCGCGTTCATGCGTTTGTTTAAAAGGGGAAATGTATCGATAGTAGAAACAATGATCAGCAACGCTGCTATTGGCTGTTCAGCATGGCCAAAGAACGCCCACAGTTTTTCTCCCAAGCAGAACAAGAGCTTGGAAGGTTATGCTGAATTTGAGTCATTAATTAAAACACCTCAAAATCTGTTAAAGCCAGGAGAGAGGGCTGGTAAAAAGCAGCAGACAAATTAATGCGTAAATACTGTCCATGGTAGATGTTTCTATCACTTTCTACAGTATGAATTTTTGCATTTTAATAATCTCATATTTACTTTGTTTTTTTTATGTCAGAGCCTCCACGGGACCCACTAGAACATGGGGACAAGTAAAAGTGAAATACAAGAATATTCTACAAAATGGTAGCCTTTAATTATTATACTTTATTTTAAAAAAGCACTTGTTATGTCAAGAGATCCAAATTTCAGTGTCATTCCTTAGACACGGGAAGTAAAGGACGCATGCAAACTGGGATTTTTAACAAAAAATTATTTATCTATAAAAAAATGAAGTTCTTCCTTTTCCAAGTCATCCACAGTTTACACGGTAAAACTGTATTGCTCCGTTGCTAGATAATCCATCCATAGTTTTTTCCAATACAATATACGGCTCGACAGGAAGCAAGCCTTTCAAAGTAAACTAAACTTCACAATAAAATGGCCCGAACAAATCTTCTTACTGAATAGGATAAAAATAAAAAGCAAACCATCATACAAATAACTTAAATATTTTAGATTTATGGCTCCAACACCACTTTTTCCTCTTTAAAAGCCACTGTTAAATGATGTGTTTGTCTGTTTATAAAAGCCACCAAGAAAATCTCTCTACAATTAAACTGTCGCGCTGCGCTCAAGGATCCTGTCTATTGCGCAATTGAATACGCGATTAATTCGAAAAACTCTGCAAATTATTCTTGCACCTTCCGCAACAGGTTGCAGTCGTAAAAATGGACATGGCTACGGCAGACTTCCCTATCTCCTCCGCTTATACAGCCGTGATGTAATCTTGTTTACATGAAATAAGGCTGCTCTCGAGCAGGCTTAAGCTGGCGCACATGTTGCTATGACAACAAGTGCAGGATGTCTTTCGAAGAACCAAACGATCCAAGATCATGCCAAATTGTCAACAATGAAATCCTGCTAACTGAGTTAGCGACGTACGAAGAACGGACCCCAGGTCAATGCCACACAGAGTTCTAGCAGCAGACACATCTCTAGAACAACTGTTAGGAGACTGTGTGAATCAGGCCTTCATGGTAAAACAGCTGCTAGGAAACCACTGCTAAGGACAGGCAACAAGCAGAAGAGACTTGCTTGGGCTAAACAACACAAGGAATGGACATTAGACTAGTGGAAATCTGTGCTTTGGTCTGATGAGTCCAAATTTGAGATCTTTGGTTCCAACTATCATGTCTTTGTGCGACGCAGAAAAGGTGAACGGATGGACTCTACATGCCTGGTTCCCACCGTGAAGCATGGAGGAGGAGGTGTGATGGTGTGGGGGTGCTTTGCTGGTGACACTGTTGAGGATTTATTCAAAATTGAAGGCACACTGAACCAGCATGGCTACCACAGAATCTTTCAGCAGCATGCTACTCCATCCGGTTTGTGTTTAGTTGGACCATCATTTATTTTTCAACAGGACCCCAAACACACCTCCAGGCTATGTAAGGGCTATTTGACCAAGAAAGAGAGTGATAGGGTGCTGCGCAAGATGACCTGACCTCCACAATCACCGGACCTGAACCCAATCGAGATGGTTTGGGGTGATCTGGACCGCAGAGTGAAGGCAAAAAGGCCAACGAGTGCTAAGCATCTCTGGGAACTCCTTCAAGACTGTTGGAAGACCATTTCAGGTGACTACCTCTTGAAGCTCATCAAGAGAATGCAGAGTGTGTGCGAAGCAGTAATCAAAGCAAAAGGTGGCTACTTTGAAGAACCTAGAATATAAGACATATTTTCAGTTGTTTCACACTTTTTTGTTAAGTATATAATTCCACATGTGTTAATTCATAGTTTTGATGCCTTCAGTGTCAATCTACAATTTTCATAGTCATGAAAATAAAGAAAACTCTTTGAATGAGAAGGTGTGTCCAAACTTTTGGTCTGTACTGTATATATATATATATATATATATATATATATATATATATATATATATATATATATAACATGCACAATATTTCAGCACCTGACTTTCTCAGTACTTGATTTTAGTACATAGTATGTTTTAGTACATAACATAAAAGTATATGGCATTTGACATTTTAAAAGTCTTAAACCCCCCTGAACATGAGAAAATCATCGTTGTTCGATGCTGTAGTGCACGTATTCCATAGTTACTGGGGGAAAATAGGGAGTACCAATATGGCGGCTGGTGGCTTCACTGTGACGTGTACTATGAACGGCCAATGCGCAATCCAGTGAATAAATAGAGATCAGTGTTCCAACCATAGACATCATATACGTAGACGCCTCGTTGGGCGGGTTCTGCCTATGCTGCGGATGCGTCAGAGCGGGGACGTAAGAACCAGCGCCCATCGAGGCGTCTACGTATATGATGTCTATGGTCTACGTATGTCTATGGTTCCAACCATAGACATATATAAAGAGTAGACCCAGCATCGACCGCTCTCGCTTATAGGCGCTGACGAGATTTAGGGGCACCATCTTGGGGCGGTCGACAACTCCGCTCAGTCTAATGTGTTAACCAGGTGCAGAATCAATTTTAATCAACTATAACTCGTTTAACGTTGAACTAATTTTCACATTTGTTTTGCTTAAAACTTTAAAACTATAGCTATTATAACAAATGGTCCAGTGCGTTTAAATAATCTTAGTGGGCTTAAAAGTAATAGAATATAGGGCTTGGGATTCGCGTTGCATTGTGGGACGTGGCGGCCATGTTGACGGCTACGCGAACGTTAACTTAACGCTGACATAACGTTGTTGAACGAAGAGAAGTAGAAGTAGAATAGATAGAAAAAAGATGTTAAAATCCCGAAAAGGATCTGTAATTTACCGGGACACATTAAATAGAGAAGCCAGGGACCGGTATGTTGACAAAATCAGCATTATTAATAATTTGGATCCATATGAAGTTCCAAACAATGAGTGGAGCACCGACGACGACTTGTTGCCACCGTTTTGCATATCAGACGTCTTTGGCTACCTTGTTTGTGGTGTGAGCGCCTATACTTCAGAACAGTTTCGAAGCTACAAGTCTTTGGAGTCTCATGTGCAGTTGAAATGCAGATCATAAAGCCAGCAAACATTGGGAACACAGTAATTCGTACAAAGGTAAGCTGTGCTCAGACGGGCTCTGGCACCTGCTAGTTTAGTAGCTGCTAACCGTTAGTGCTGACAACCACTCACGCATGTAATGTACTTTTAACTAGCTGCTATGTGTTTCAAAGGTGTAGTTAGTAACGAAGAGGAGGAAATGCTATATCAACCGTCTCTGGGCGCGCATTTATGCATGTTTGTGGTGTCGCGGTTGAAGGAAAGAAACAATGTAGGCCACCTTTAACTTACCAGAATGAAAATGCAGGGAACACACTCTCATTGACATCGGGATATTATGGAAAGTTATGTTCGGTCGTCTTACAGCCGCGATCCAGGCGAGCCGACGACTCTTCGTTATCTCTGACACTTGTTCTCCGTGGTTGCGCCTCCAGGCAGGAAAGCGGTGGAAAGTTAACCCATTTTCTATGTTTTTCCCATGGCGATCATGTGTTGCGCTGTTACAGCCCACGATACAGCAACGGTTTACCATGGTTGAAATCATGTTAAGGTGAAATTAATCAAATTAAAACACGGCTGAGAGAGGGAGTACAGTACGCGGTGGTCATAGGAAGTAGTCTGAGTAGCGGTAAAGGAGGCAATCAACATGGCGGCCACGCGAATAATTACTTCATGACGCCCAAGCCCTATTCTGACATGATGTATATTTCAAAACACAGCCACTCACACATCGTCATTGGATTAGAACGGGAGATAATGAAAAAATGATTATGAAAAAAATACGAAGTACAGTAGGACAAATAGTGACTATAACTGAGCCGCTGCATCCTGATTGCGCTCTGTAGCGTTTTTTTCTTCTAAAGCACGCGGTGCAGGTGTGTTTTTGTCGGCAGAAGAATATAGTTATCGGTAGTTGTTGTCGCTCTTCTTACTTCTGGGCAAAAAGATTCCTATAAACCGACATGCCAACACCGATTATTTTTGAGAACTGTAATGAACGGCAGCGGCTCATCAATGCAAGTCCATGAAGCAGCGAGACCGTGAAAGGTGAACCGCGATATAGTGAGGGCTCACTGTGTGTGTGTATATATATATATATATATATATATATGTATATATATATATATATATATATATATATATATATATATATATATATATATATATAGTTTCCTCTGAGTCCCTGTGTAGAGCTTCTAATTGTTGCTGATTGGAAGTGGAGGCAGCTGGCCAGACTGACGTCAGCAAGTTTCCTCACCTGACAGCGCAAGCACCAGATGATCAAACCCAGGTGGGAGCAGCTCAGATCAGACCAGCTCAGCTCATTCTTTCTCTCTCTCTGCCACTTACTTCTCTCTTTCCCTCTCCTCTCCAACCAGTTATGATTTTTGTTAAATAAATCTCATTTTAAGTTATCCCATGCGGGGCTTCCCTTTGATTTGCTATGGTCCAGGAGCCAGGCCATAACAAAAAAAATATCCATCCATCCATCCAAAAACTTGGACGTGTAGACCTGTATCTGTCTACCTAATATTAGAAAAATCACATTATAATATAAACAATATCTTTTAATCTTACTTGTGAAAAGTTATCCCTTGAGCTCAGACGTCAATAGTCCGTCGATTTAAACAAAAATAAGCCGCACAGTGCTGAGGCATCATTAGTGTGTTCGGCTTGAATCAGCAGGTTAGGGTAGCAGGTCGACCGCCCCATGATGGCGGCCGTAATTCCTGCGCCGTGACAGTCAATGCGGGGTCTACTCTTATATTATGTCTATGGTTCCAACTAGAGGGCAATTCGTTGCTTCCTGCTTCTTGTCTTGTGACATTTAAAAGGTTTGGTCTTTACTTCCCCCTAGTGGTAAAAATAGACACTACAGAAGATGTAAATTCTGACTTGCAATAATCACCAATATATTATCATATCCATTCATTAAAAAAAGAAAACATGAAAAATTGTGGGTTTTAATTTAATGAACTTTGGATTTCTTTTCTCTGTATTCCTCAGTGTTAAAAGCTGGACTTGGTTTTAATATTGACTCTGGCGTCTGGAAGACCCTGAGTAATCCTGCTGCAGGTTTTGGCTACCAGGTGGTGCAAAGAGGACCATCAAAGTGAGTCAGATCATAAATTACTGGTTTGAATCTTGATTTCGTTTGTATTTCTTAATTTTAACTTGTAAAATGTTTTGAAATGGCACTCATGTTTCTTTCAGTCTCCTCGTCAGCGCTCCACTTGAACAGTATGGAAAAGATAAAAGAGGACAGATATTTGAGTGCTCAACAAGTAATTGCAACATTCTGGGGTCTGCAGGTAGGATTGATTTTAACATGTGATGATATTAGGTGTGCATACATTTTACAAAAAAAGGACATTTAAAGGTACATATTCACGTTATATGTCATTTTTAATATTTATATACCAGTAACTCATTCTGGTTGCATACGACGTTTTTATAAGATTATCATGTCCTGCTGGCGTAGTATTTGTTATTTTTGTCTTTTATGCTTTGTTTTTGCTCAGTTTGTTAGTAAATATAGCCTTTTCTGTGTATATTTCCCATTCCAACGTCATGTGTCTGGGTTTTCACTGCGCATCTGTACAAATGCTCAACAAGCCGAAGCAATGGAGGCGGGCGAGTGTCGAACTCCCAGCATAGTTGCGAAAAAAAAGAAAATAGAAAAATCCAAGATCAAGTGTAAAAAGAAGCAAGATGTTAGTTTCCAAGAGGAATAAAGGCTTGATCACTCCCTGACTGTTGGAATTAAGAAATCACTTTAATCTGTCTAACAACATGAGGTTTAAAGATCTCATACTATGCTCCTATCGAAAAAATTCAAGAGGAGGTGAAAAACAATGTTTTTAGAGTCTATCAGTCTGGAAAGAGTAACAGAGGCTTTTGTCGTCTAGTTAAACCACAATAAGAGTCATTATACACAAATAGAGAAAACACTGAGCTGTGGTTAAACTACTCCAAGAACATTTGGACAACTCATCCAGGAGGCGATAAAGGAACCCTTGGCTCAGATGAAGTCAGTGTTCTGAATTAGATAATGGTTGTTGCGATTGATGAAACCATAAATTCTACCATGTAGCAGGAAATCCTGATGGAGATTGTCCATCCAGCCACCAATTTATTACTTTAAATGCACACTTTATGCAGTAGGACAATCATCTGAAGTGGTGCTCTAAATAAATAAACGAGCTTTTAGGACTGACCTAGTCAAAGTGTGGATTTAAATCTGATTTAAACCCTGTGACAACATGCTGACATGAACACGTAGCAGAATGTGACAAAGGGGATTAAAGTCAAGTCAAGTTTATTTGTATAGCACATTTCAACAGCAAGGCAGTTCGAAGTGCTTTAGATCATGAAACGATAAAAACATTATAAACACATCGAAACAGGCCATGGCTGTAAGACCAAGTCAAGTCAAGTCAAGTCAGCTTTATTGTCAATTTCTTTTCTTTACGTTTCTCACTATCCCACAGTGAAGACAAGACATATTTTACCAATTTAAGTACACAGACAAACATAACATTCAGGTAAACAAAAAATAAGTAAATAAGAGAGCACATACAATGAAGAAATAAGAGCAGCGAAATTTGGTTTTTAAATTGTACATAGACAGTCAATAAAATCGTAGTGCAAAGTCAGGCCAATAAAATAAAAGGCTGAGGTAGTTCTATTTGACATTAGTAGGAAAGAAAGTGGCATAGTGGTGCAAGTTGTGTAAAAGCAGCAGAAGTGTTGTGTTTTCAGGACAACAACAAAAAGTTGCAAAGTGTACAAGTGTGCAGGTAGAGTAGTGCAAGGCGGCCATCTGTGGGTCCAATGTCCAGGATGTTATGTAGCTGAGGGTGGAGGGGGGAGAGAGTTCAGCATCCTAACAGCTTGGTGTATGAAGCTGTTGGTGAGTCTGGTGGTGCGGGAGCGCAGGCTTCTGTACCTCTTCCCAGAGGGCAGTAGGTCAAACAGATTGTGAGCGGGGTGACTTGCATCACTCACAATTTTGGTCGCCTTTCGGGTGAGGTGGGTGGTGTAAATGTCCTTCAGGGAGGGGAGTGAAGCACCAATAATCCTTCCAGCTGTGTTCACTATGCGTTGCAGGGCTTTCCTGTTGTATTCAGTGCAGCTTCCGCCCCACACAGCGATACAGCTGGAAAGGATGCTCTCAATGGTCCCTCTGTAGAATGTGGTCATGTACCAAATATTAAATTGTATCAAGTAAAAACATCAATGCACAAATATGTTGGTCAATGTTCCCGTTGTTATCGGTCAAAAGCATCTCTAAACAGCTGAGTTTTCAGTCTTGATTTAAAGGAAATCAGTATTTTAGATGTTTTGCTGTTTTCTGGAAGTTAGTTCCAGATTTGTGGTGCATAGGAGCTAAATGCTGCTTCTCCATGTCTGGTTCTGGGTATGCAAAGTAGGCTGGAGCCAGAAGATCTGAGTGGTCTGGTGGGTTGATACAGCAACAACAGGTCTTTCATGTTTTTTGCTGCTAAGCCATTCAGTGATTTATAAACTAACAGAAGTATATTAAAGTTTATTTCCTGAGCTACAGGGAGCCAGAGTAAGGACTACAGAACTGGGGTGATGTGCTCTATCTTCCTGGTTTTAATGAGAACATGAGCCACAACATTCTGGATCAGCTGCAGATATTTGTTTTATTATTTGGGCTGACCTGTGAAGACACTGTTGCAGTAGAAGAAGAAACACACACTTTATTTATTTAGCACCTTTCACAGATAAATTCACAAGGTGCTTCACAATAGAGAGCAAATTTTTGTATATTTTAATTTTAATATAAAATCACACATTGCTTCATAAAAGACAACACAATCTATATAAAAATACGATATCACAAAGTGAAACTTGAGAACAAAACATAATCAACCAAAAGCTTGCCTGAATAGTAAAGTCTTCTGCTGCTTTTTCAAGGAGTCAACAGACTCAGCAACACGAAGGGACAGAGGAAGGTCATTCCACAATCCTGGAACAATAGCTAGAAAAGTCAGGTCTCCTCTGGTTTTAAAATGGATCCTCAGAACCATGAGAAGGTTCTGACCTGAGGAACGAAGGATGCAGTAAGAGGTGTAGGGACACAACAGATCGCTGACATATTTGGGGGCCTGACCGTGCAAGGCTCTAAAAGTCCAAACTAAAATTTTGAGTGCAAGGTTGATAGAATATTAGTATTGTGAGTCCTTCTGTGGGCTGCACAGTGATACAGTGGGTAGGACTGTTGCCATGCAGCAAGAAGATTCTGGGTTCAAGTCCTACCCTTTCCCTGGGTCTTTCTGCATGGAGTTTGCATGTTCTCACTGTGCATGCGTGGGTTCTCTCCGGATACTCTGTCTTCCTCCCACAGTCCAAAAACATGACTGTTAGGTTAATTGGCCTCTCTAAATTCTCCTTAGGTGTGTTGTTTGCCCTGTTTGTCTCTGTGATGCCCTGCAATAGACTGGCAACCTGTCCAGGCTGTACCCCGCCTCTCGCCCATTGACAGCTGGAGATAGGCACCAGCACCGCTTGTGACTGTCACGATTTGGGTTTTGTCTTGGTTTATGTTATCAGATTTATTAGTTAAGTTTCTGCTTTTGGGGTCTTGTTTGGTTTTGTTTTAGACATGTTGTTCTGTTTAGGTTACCTGTTTTCCACCTGTCACTTTATCAGTTCTGTTTGGTCTCCCCTCAGCAATCTGTCAGCTTTCTTGCCTTGATTAGATCCACCTGCTCACTTATAATTAGTCTTCACTCCTGTTCACCTGTTCACTCCCCTATATAGTCCTGCCACAAACCTCTGCAATCGGCCAGATCATTTAACGAGCCACGGTGAGTTTAGTTCCAGCATTCTTTATTCTGATTGACCTGTTGACGATAACCCGAGAGCCTTTTTGATTCTGAGCCAGCCTGTTCCCTGATCTGTTTTTCCTGCCCTGTCTGACTGATTTACCGGTTTACCGACTAGTTTCTGTCCTATGGTTATCCGTGCTTGCTTTGCCCTGTCTGTACCTCTGCCTATTTTGGACTGCTTTTGTGTACCGGATTTTGGACTGCCCTTTTGACTATTGAGCCCGCCTGTTCCTGTTTTCATTATTAAAATCCTGTTTTTTGCCTTAACCTCACTTGTTGGGTTTGAATACTGGGTTTGCCTGATTCACGATCATAACAGTGACACCAACAGGGATAGGCATGTTAGCTAATGGATGGATGGAGTTCTTCTGGTAGATTCTCTTAAAAGCCTTGCAGCAGCATTTTGGACCAGCTGAAGGTGATTTAGAGCAGCTTTGTTAAAACAAGTAAAAGGAGAATTACAATAGTCCAAACTTGGCATTGTTTCTGTAACGATTGTAGAAGCGAACCCGAAATTCAGCTGAACACCGAGTTACAAAAAAAGGGGTTTATTGAAAAAAGCAAAAACAGACCAGGAGATGCAGGTCAACTCTTGAGCCCAAGCGGATGGAGCACGTAGACAAACTGAAAAAAAACCACAGCGGGAGTGAGGAGCTGTGAAATGAAATGACGATCTGGCAGCGAGTGAGTTAGTGAGGCAGGTATATGGAGGCAGGTGAACAGGTGAGCAGAGTTAGAACTAATTAGTGACAGCAGGTGGAAATGATCTGGGATGACTGGAGACTGAAGTGTGGAGGTGATAGGGGCTGTTTGCTGAGGAGAGTGGAAACTAATTAATCCAAAACAAAGCAAACAAAAACCTAAATCATGACAGTTTCTCAGGTGTTAGAAACAGTTTCTCTCCAAGAGCTGAGAGTGGCTTCCAAGTGATAGTGCTTTGTCGAACCATATACCAAGATTTCTGATGTCTGACTGAACAGAGGAGCTCAAAGAACCGAATTGACTCACAATTAAACAATTAAAGGCTGTTTTGACTCTGAGGCAAGGATCAGAGTCTCTGTCTTTTTGGAGTTTAATTAAAGGCAATTTTCAGTGAGCCAAGTCTTTATACTGCAAAGAGATTCCATCAACTCTGAGTGTTTGTGCAGCTCCTACTCCTTAAAAGAAATGTATAACCAAATATCATCAGCGTAAAAGTAATAATACACATTTTAAAAATGGCTAATGATTTTTGCAAAGGGGGCTGATGCACAACAACAAGTAGTAAGGGGCAGGCTTCAGACATGATGTAGTTTATACACATGGACATTGTTCCATTTGTCAGGAATGAAGACAGTCACTTCAGGACTATCCCAGAAAAAAACAAAGTCAGCCTTCAATCTCTGCAGCAATACTTTATGATTTATGATCTACTGTATCAAATGTGACCTGTCCAGGGTGTACCCCGCCTCTCGTCCATTGATAGCTGGAGATAGGCAGCAGCACCCCTCGCGACCCCAATAGGGATAAGCGTGTTGGAAAATGGATGGATGGATGGATGGATGGATGGATGGATGGATGGATGGATGGATGGATGGATGGATGGATGGATCAAAGGCTGCAGACAAATCCAACATTATTAAAGTACTGACTCTAGTCAGCAGCCATCCAGATGTCACTAGACACTTTCAGCAAGGCGGTCTCCGTAGAGTGCTTTTTACAAAAGCCCGATTTAGAAACATCAAACATTACATTTTTGCACAGGAATGATGTCAGTTGATCTGCTACCACCTGTTCCAAAATTTTAAAGAGAAAGGGTAATTTTGATATGGACCTTTTAATTGCTGGGCTCAACTGGATCCAAGTTAAGCTTTTTTTAAGATGTAACTTATTGCTGCCTATTTGAAAAAGTTAGGGACAGATCCAGAGGAAAGACAGTAGCATTAAAATAGTAGTAACTGATGTTAAAATGGAATTAATCTGTTGAAGGAGTGTTGAGAGTTAAATTGGTTCCTTTTCATTCCCCCCCCCCCCCCCCCCAGTGTCCTGTCTAGCAATGTGGCAATAGGAATTGATGTCTCAATGCCAAATAGAGCTCGACAGATTTTGCTTTCATAAGTGGAGCGAACAGCTGTCGCCATAGTGCTCTGCTTGATTTATGCTTGTAAATAGCTTTATTCTGATTCCTGCAGGGAGAATTTCAAATTATATGGACACTACAATGGGAGAGTAAAGGAAGAACAAGAAGAGAAAAAAAGAAAGAGAAGGTGTGAAAGAGAGAAGAGATAAAAGGGAGAGAATGATAAAACGTCCTCTGTCTGCTACATCACCTGGAAAGAGAGATGCAAAAAGAACAGCACAACCAACAGACATAAAGCAACAGATACAATCGAGTAACACCTAGATGCCATTGCTAAATCATATGTACTATTATTTAAGTTGACATGTGTAAAGTGAAACCTGAAGAATTGGTTCCTTTTCAACAAAACTGACGCCGACTGTAACCTGTTGGGTTGCTGCAACAAATTAATTTCTCCCTATCAGGATGATACATTTATCTTATCTACATATGAATAATTGTATGATTGTTAACAAAGTTTATATGCTCATTTGCTCCACTGTTTAGGTGGTGGATCAGCCAATCAGCTCTCTCTGTTTTCACCATCTTCCCTGCTTAAGACTCTTAGGCTCGCTAAAAGTCCTTACTACTTTTGCACTTTAGGAGCTCTCTTAAGGCCTGAAATGCTTTGAAATTTATCTTACCAAGGTAAAATTCTGAGAAAAATCTTAGAATTAAGGAACTAAGATTTTTCCTAAAATTACGTCACTAAGAGCTACTTTTAGTCTTAGGATTATTTGTGAATACGGGCACTAAACTCCTAAAAACATGTCCCCCCAAGGGGGCTGGTCTCCTCAAGTGATGTCTGTGTTTTCCAGCGTGTTACTTGGTGGGTGTCTTTGTGCTGACTAAATTAATGCACATCTCTAAATCACAGGAAGAGCTGTCCCATTAATAACTGCACACATCTTATATCCAATTAGACTAGCATAATCTTTTAGCAAAAGATTACACAAATTAAACAAACCACAACAAGCTGATCAGTGTTTAATGAGGGGATTTTCTCTGTTACATCACACACTGTGCCATTCGGGAAGCAGATTACCTTTGTTCTCTTTGTAAAGCAAAGGCAATCAATTCTGTTAACTGCTGCATCCCTGACAATAAGAACTTTTGGCATACATTTTGGTTTCTGAGTCACTTTAGGAGGTGGTTGTGTTGATCTTGTCTCATGCCTCTTTTTGGTGTATGAATGAAAGGTGTCTGTCGTAGGCTCCTGCTGAAGAGCAGCAAACATGTTTTTCAGTGGAATTCCCATCGAAGTTTAGGGGGTTAGCAGTTGAAGACACGACAGGATGTGTTATGGCTCAAGCTGGTTGATTAAAACTATCAAATAAAGCTGAGAAAGAGCCAGTTAAGATGTTTCTCCTTCCAAAGCTGCTGCAGAAATAAATAAATGACCCGTTTTGACGGACCTAGTCAACGCCTGGATTTAAATCAGATTGAGACCCTGTGATATAACCATCAAAAGGTCCATTGGAGGTGAAATAAAACAATATATTTAATAAGGAGTGAGCTAAAATGCCTCCAGGGATGTAAAAGACTTATTACCAGTAACAAAAAGCTACTGTTGCTGCCAAGAGTGACAGTTATTTATTTAGTAACAGTTATATGAGTTCAGGAAAAATTGCAATATTTTCTCATCTCCCAGGTTATCTTTGGCAAATATATAAAAAATGTTTTGATGATGTCAAACATGTCGCAAAAAAGTAAAAATAAAAGAAAGGAAAAAGGATCAAATCGGTGAGGGCATTTTTTGTGGCCATGAATCAAAGGTCAGTCTTTATTTTTCATTTTTAGATCTTGTTGCCAATCAAAAGCAACAAAGCCATCTTCCTATAGCAGCAACGTTCAGTCCTTATTTGAACCAACTAGTATTATAACAGCTTTAGTTATGGGAGATAACAGCCATACGGCCTAATAATACTGTATTATATAGAAACCATTTTGATGAGCGATAACTTTCCAAAGTCGTCATCACAAGTGTTTGTTTTCACAGAGAAAAATGCTGCCGTCAACATGTCCCTTGGTTTAGCGATGGCAAATGACCCGTCAACACAAAAGACCATGGTGAGATGAAGACCCAACAAAAATAAAGAATATAAGCAATGTGAAAATTTTAAGTTAAAAGGACGATCAAATAATTAAGCAATTAATGAAACATTTTCAGGTCTGTGGTCCAACTATTCCCAGAGACTGCAAAAGTATCACCATGTACAACGGTTTGTGCTTTGAGATAGATAAACAGAATATCCTTGGAAAGTCTTACCCATCTTTCACTGGAGGTAGGTTCAGTAAACATGTGACCCCCACCCGACCCAACCCACCCTCCAACCCCACTCCACAGGAATCTACGGTTAACCTTTACCTGAATAACTACAGGAAACTGTTCTTGATCTCTTTCTGGTTTTTCTTTCTTCTTTTCAGAATGTCCAATCCAAACTGACATTGCATTTCTGTTGGATGGCTCTGGCAGTGTATATGGAAATCAATTTACCACTATGAAACAGTTTGTGAAAAATCTGATCAGGTCGTTCCTGGGGAAAGATACACAGGTGAGACGGTCATTGGCTTAACAATTAAAGGACCAGACATTTTTGTATGTTTTTTCAAAAAAGGTGGTCACTGTTGGAAATAACTAAAGGGAAATATGTGACAGTTTTTGAAAAGGATCCCAAAAGGACACGTGGAAATGAAAACATTTATCAATGCATGTAATGATTCGTGTAGAGATGAGCCCAGATAGAGTTCAACCAGACGCAGTTGTAATCCTTTTTCTTTTGTGGCGTTTATTGAAGGAGTGGTGAGGCGAAAAAACAGGCAAACAGACAGGATCCAGGCTGGTGGATATTCTGACATCAAACGGCTAGGCAAACTCAAAAAACAAAGAACAGGTCAGGCTAAACAAGAATACAGGAGGGCTCTTACCAACGGACGAGGGAGGTGATTGTGAAGTCCCGGCAACAAACTGAACACAAAGAGAGGTTTAAATAGGCGGGCAGACAAGGTAGCAGGGAGGGACCAATTAACTAAAACCAGGTGGAAATGATCAAGGGAGCAAACAGAACAAGTCTAAAGATACAAATAAGCCTAAACAGAATACAGGAAAGAGCTAAACTTAACCAAATAATAAACAAACAAGAACAGAATATTACAGAGCCCCTCCCTCAAGGACGGATTCCAGACGTCTTCTGAAAACAAAAACAAACAGACCAGACCGGGTGGGTGGAGGGGGTTTCAGGACGGAGGGACAGACCTAATACAAAAAAAAACAACCCACATAGGGCGAATCCAGACTAACTGAAAATTTTCCAAAACAAGTTCCTGAACAGAGAGTCTGGTGGGCGTCCCTGTCGGACGACCCCAGTGAATCAGGTTCTCCGGCGGGCGGCCCCGGCGTGACAGGTTCTCCGGCGGGCGGCCCCGGCGTGACAGGTTCTCCGGCGGGCGGCCCCGGCGTGACAGGTTCTCCGGCGGGCGGCCCCGGCGTGACAGGTTCTCCGGCGGGCGGCCCCGGCGTGACAGGTTCTCCGGCGGGCGGCCCCGGCGTGACAGGTTCTCCGGCGGGCGGCCCCGGCGTGACAGGTTCTCCGGCGGGCGGCCCCGGCGTGACAGGTTCTCCGGCGGGCGGCCCCGGCGTGACAGGTTCTCCGGCGGGCGGCCCCGGCGTGACAGGTTCTCCGGCGGGCGGCCCCGGCGTGACAGGTTCTCCGGCGGGCGGCCCCGGCGTGACAGGTTCTCCGGCGGGCGGCCCCGGCGTGACAGGTTCTCCGGCGGGCGGCCCCGGCGTGACAGGTTCTCCGGCGGGCGGCCCCGGCGTGACAGGTTCTCCGGCGGGCGGCCCCGGCGTGACAGGTTCTCCGGCGGGCGGCCCCGGCGTGACAGGTTCTCCGGCGGGCGGCCCCGGCGTGACAGGTTCTCCGGCGGGCGGCCCCGGCGTGACAGGTTCTCCGGCGGGCGGCCCCGGCGTGACAGGTTCTCCGGCGGGCGGCCCCGGCGTGACAGGTTCTCCGGCGGGCGGCCCCGGCGTGACAGGTTCTCCGGCGGGCGGCCCCGGCGTGACAGGTTCTCCGGCGGGCGGCCCCGGCGTGACAGGTTCTCCGGCGGGCGGCCCCGGCGTGACAGGTTCTCCGGCGGGCGGCCCAGGCGTGACAGGTTCTCCGGCGGGCGGCCCAGGCGTGACAGGTTCTCCGGCGGGCGGCCCAGGCGTGACAGGTTCTCCGGCGGACGGCCCAGACGTGACAGGTTCTCCGGCGGACGGCCCAGACGTGACAGGTTCTCCGGCGGACGGCCCAGACGTGACAGGTTCTCCGGCGGACGGCCCAGACGTGACAGGTTCTCCGGCGGACGGCCCAGACGTGACAGGTTCTCCGGCGGACGGCCCAGACGTGACAGGTTCTCCGGCGGACGGCCCAGACGTGACAGGTTCTCCGGCGGACGGCCCAGACGTGACAGGTTCTCCGGCGGACGGCCCAGACGTGACAGGTTCTCCGGCGGACGGCCCAGACGTGACAGGTTCTCCGGCGGACGGCCCAGACGTGACAGGTTCTCCGGCGGACGGCCCAGACGTGACAGGTTCTCCGGCGGACGGCCCAGACGTGACAGGTTCTCCGGCGGACGGCCCAGACGTGACAGGTTCTCCGGCGGACGGCCCAGACGTGACAGGTTCTCCGGCGGACGGCCCAGACGTGACAGGTTCTCCGGCGGACGGCCCAGACGTGACAGGTTCTCCGGCGGACGGCCCAGACGTGACAGGTTCTCCGGCGGACGGCCCAGACGTGACAGGTTCTCCGGCGGACATCCAGGAGGCCGTCGGCGGATCAAGGCGACAGACGGCCGTCGGCGGACCAGAAACCTCGGAGGTCGTCGGCGCGGCAGGACCCTCAGAGACCATTGGCGGGGCCTGAAGAGGGAGAAAATAGAACCTGGCGCCGGATTACAGGGTACGGAAGGCGCCGGACTACAGGCTAAGGAAGGCGCCGGACTACAGGCTAAGGAGGGCGCCGGACTACAGGCTAAGGAGGGCGCCGGACTACAGGCTAAGGAGGGCGCCGGACTACAGGCTAAGGAGGGCGCCGGACTACAGGCTGAGGAGGGCGCCGGACTACAGGCTAAGGAGGGCGCCGGACTACAGGCTGAGGAGGGCGCCGGACTACAGGCTGAGGAGGGCGCCGGACTACAGGCTGAGGAGGGCGCCGGACTACAGGCTGAGGAGGGCGCCGGACTACAGGCTGAGGAGGGCGCCGGACTACAGGCTGAGGAGGGCGCCGGACTACAGGCTGAGGAGGGCGCCGGACTACAGGCTGAGGAGGGCGCCGGGCTACAGGCTGAGGAGGGCGCCGGGCTACAGGCTAAAGGAGGCGCCGGACTACAGGCTACGGAAAGCGGCGCCTGGTTAATGGCTACAGGCGGCGGCGCCCGGTTAATGGCTACAGGCGGCGGCGCCTTGTTACAGGCGACTGACGAAGGAGCCTGGCTACAGGCGACTGAAGAAGGAGCCTGGCTACAGGCGACTGAAGAAGGAGCCTGGCTACAGGCGACTGAAGAAGGAGCCTGGCTACAGGCGACTGAAGAAGGAGCCTGGCTACAGGCGACTGAAGAGGGAGCCTGGCTACAGGCGACTGAAGAGGGAGCCTGGCTACAGGCGACTGACGAAGGAGCCTGGCTACAGGCGACTGACGAAGGAGCCTGGCTACAGGCGACTGACGTAGGAGCCTGGCTACAGGCGACTGACGTAGGAGCCTGGCTACAGGCGACTGAAGAAGGAGCCTGGCTACAGGCGACTGAAGAAGGAGCCTGGCTACAGGCGACTGAAGAAGGAGCCTGGCTACAGGCGACTGACGAGGGAGCCTGGCTACAGGCGACTAAAGGGGAGGCCTGGCTACAGACAACTAAAGGGGAAGCCTGGCTACAGACAACTAAAGGGGAAGCCTGGCTACAGAGGCCACAGGGCTACAGACTACAGAGGCCACAGGGCTACAGGCTACAGAGGCCACAGGGCTACAGGCTACAGAGGCCACAGGGCTACAGGCTACAGAGGCCACAGGGCTACAGGCTACAGAGGCCACAGGGCTACAGGCTACAGAGGCCACAGGGCTACAGGCTACAGAGGCCACAGGGCTACAGGCTACAGAGGCCACAGGGCTACAGGCTACAGAGGCCACAGGGCTACAGGCTACAGAGGCCACAGGGCTACAGGCTACAGAGGCCACAGGGCTACAGGCTACAGAGGCCACAGGGCTACAGGCTACAGAGGCCACAGGGCTACAGGCTACAGAGGCCACAGGGCTACAGGCTACAGAGGCCACAGGGCTACAGGCTACAGAGGCCACAGGGCTACAGGCTACAGAGGCCACAGGGCTACAGGCTACAGAGGCCACAGGGCTACAGGCTACAGAGGCCACAGGGCTACAGGCTACAGAGGCCACAGGGCTACAGGCTACAGAGGCCACAGGGCTACAGGCTACAGAGGCCACAGGGCTACAGGCTACAGAGGCCACAGGGCTACAGGCTACAGAGGCCACAGGGCTACAGGCTACGGAGGCCCCGGGCTACAGGCTTCAGGAGGCCCCGGGCTACAGGCTTCAGGAGGCCCCGGGCTACAGGCTTCAGGAGGCCCCGGGCTACAGGCTTCAGGGGCTAAAGTCAGACCCTTAGCAACCAGAAGTCTTAAGACCAGCTTCTGGAGGGTCTCGGAAAGCGACATCCAATAGAGTCTCTCCCAAAGTTGGCAGTCCATGAGGGCAATAAGGGGTCTAGACTTGCACACAACTCCGAGAGGCTCAAAGTCTTCTGGAGACCACAGTTGTTGCATCCTCTTCGGAGGCCCAGGGTGCCCGAAGAACGAAGGATCCCCCTGGATTCCCGCCTCACTGGTCAGTGACGGACCCCTCTGGGTTCCCACGTCGCATGTAGGCGACGGACCCCTCTGGGTTCCCACGTCGCAGGTCGGCGACGGACCCTCCTGGGTGCCTACGTCGCAGGTCGGCGACGGACCCTCCTGGGTGCCTACGTCGCAGGTCGGCGACGGACCCTCCTGGGTGCCTACGTCGCAGGTCGGCGACGGACCCTCCTGGGTGCCTACGTCGCAGGTCGGCGACGGACCCTCCTGGGTGCCTACGTCGCAGGTCGGCGACGGACCCTCCTGGGTGCCTACGTCGCAGGTCGGCGACGGACCCTCCTGGGTCAATTTGTCGCTGGCCAGAAGAAGCAGGTCCTCCTGGACCCCCTCATAGGGCTTGACGGGGGCCGAGGCGTCGGCCGGACCCTCGGGGACAGACTCAGGGGCCGAGGCGTCGGCCGGACCCTCGGGGACAGACTCAGGGGCCGAGGCGTCGGCCGGACCCTCGGGGACAGACTCAGGGGCCGAGGCGTCGGCCGGACCCTCGGGGACAGACTCAGGGGCCGAGGCGTCGGCCGGACCCTCGGGGACAGACTCAGGGGCCGAGGCGTCGGCCGGACCCTCGGGGACAGACTCAGGGGCCGAGGCGTCGGCCGGACCCTCGGGGACAGACTCAGGACGGCTGTAGAAAGCCCTGAGTGCAGACCTGTAATGCCCCTCCACTTCTTTTAATTTCTTCTCCAGCTCTTCAGAATACTGTAGAAAAAGAGCCTCCCTGAGACGCTTGATTATGGGGGCAAAAGTTCTGATTTTATTCTCCAAGGCTAGACACTCAGAGTCACGGTCACCAGCGGGGGGAGCTGTGGGCCTCTGGGCTCTGGGAGGCGAGGAAGCCCCGTCCGCTAGAGCGGAAGTGGATCGAGGCTGGGAATCGCCAGTCTGGTGAGGCTGGACTGGCTCATCAGGCGGCTGCCTGCCCATAGTGGACGGATGACTAGCGGGCGAGCTCTTCTTTCTTCGCCGGCGAGCCGGCGGACCTTGCTGGAGGGTAGATGATTCCTGATGAGACGCGACCGCTGTAGCCGATGGCGGTCTCGGCGGCTCCTCGTAAGAAGAGGGAAGCTGCACCGGGCCCGGAAAAAGGTCCGGACGGATATCTCGCACCACATCTGCGTGAACCTCAAGAAAAAAATCTGAGTCTGGACAGGCACGCTCCGAGGAGGACAGATGGGAGGCTTGAGGTGAGTGACCAGCTCCTGATCGGAGAAAGCGTCTTGGTGAACGGTTCATCTTACTGGCCGGGACTTACTGTAATGATTCGTGTAGAGATGAGCCCAGATAGAGTTCAACCAGACGCAGTTGTAATCCTTTTTCTTTTGTGGCGTTTATTGAAGGAGTGGTGAGGCGAAAAAACAGGCAAACAGACAGGATCCAGGCTGGTGGATATTCTGACATCAAACGGCTAGGCAAACTCAAAAAACAAAGAACAGGTCAGGCTAAACAAGAATACAGGAGGGCTCTTACCAACGGACGAGGGAGGTGATTGTGAAGTCCCGGCAACAAACTGAACACAAAGAGAGGTTTAAATAGGCGGGCAGACAAGGTAGCAGGGAGGGACCAATTAACTAAAACCAGGTGGAAATGATCAAGGGAGCAAACAGAACAAGTCTAAAGATACAAATAAGCCTAAACAGAATACAGGAAAGAGCTAAACTTAACCAAATAATAAACAAACCAGAACAGAATATTACAATGCATTTGGAATTAAAAGCCTCCTTTGTGTTGTTCTTTTAAAGTGTGGATTCTGTTTAATTTCCTTCCAGACTAATTTAATTTCGTTGTTCTTTTGTTTTTTGAAAAGAACTTTAACTTCATGTTCATTTTGCTCATTTTTGGCAGTTTGCCGTTACCCAGTTTTCCCATTATACAACAACGCATCGTTACTTCAATACTTTTTTAAAAACTCATAACTGGGAATCTCAAATTGACAACATCCGTCAAATAGGAGGTGGAACGCTGACAGCTGCTGCCATCAGAACAGTCGTGTAAGTATTCCTAACATGTTAGTGTATAGTGAAAGCTTAAATGAACAAAATAATTTTTTTCCTAAAGGTATTTAGATAAAAGCAGCTATGCTACTATATGTGTCTTTTAAAAATTATACAGAAAATATTTCTCTTGTGTGTTTCATTATAGCACAAAAAAATGAAAAATTCTAACAAATTCCGGTGGAACCACTTAATAATATATGGAGAGAAATAAATATTAAATCTATGCAATTTACAATGCATGGCAGTTGTTTAAGATTGAGAAACTCTTCTTGATTTCTTAATGCACTGAAAATTACATACAGTGTATTTATGGGCAGAAACTTGTGCCATCAGAAACTGAATTCTAATAGTTCTCTTCGAATTTGCATTGCTCAGATTGAATCTGAATTGCTTAACTTGAATAAATGCTTTTAAAGACTGAATTTGAATTAGCATAACTGGATATCCAGTTTATTAGTTTGGAAATGATTTTCACTCAATTGAAACTGAATTTATTTGCTTTGAAACTGTATTTCATCCTAGTGAAAATTCAGCTCTGGAATAGTTACTTTAAGTTACAGTTCTCGCCATTCACTTTCAGTTCTAAAATAAAATTTCCATTCTAAAATTCAGTTTTTCTGGGGCAGATATTCGGGTCTTTTAAGAAAGCCAGAGTAATCGGGTGCAGCTTAATAGAACTACGTTGCAAACCTACGCCAAGTTGAGGTGGAACAGGGCACAGATGAAAACGTCAGTTGCCCAGCAACTCATTGCTGAGTCTGTGTTCATTGACAGCAGGAGTTTTAATCAATAGAGGAGTATGCTGGTGAAGATTCTCAGTCATCCAGGTCATGGTCTTTCTAAAAAAGTTAAAAAACAAAACAACTGGGCTTTTTTTGAAGTTTGAAGATGTTTCGCTTCCCATCCAGAAAGCTTTCTCAATTCAAAATGTCTGGAGTAGTGTGGAGTTCCAAGCTTTATAGTATTGCCCAACAAAGACCTTGTAATGGCTTAGATAACATGCAAATTGAACCGAAACAGGTCCACTCCTTAGTAATGAGGAGTTGTTTTGGGAAGGACACCCTTGGAGTAGTGCATGAGTATGAGAAATTGCTTAGAAAATTTGCAGATTATAGGAACCATCTTCGTTTCAATTTGAGATGTAGACAGCAAAGACTCATCCCCAACAGCTTAAGACTGAATTCTACCATCAAGGGACACAGGGCAGAAGAGATTCTTAGGAATGCGCAAAACAAGCTGCTTAGTGAGAGGATAAGACAGACCCACTTCACTATTGAAGCCCTCTCTCACAAAATAGATCTTACAAGGCAGAAGCTTTTGAGTTTTCTCCCTGAAACCCTGGTTGAAGAAGTTTTCAGTTATGTTCATAAGGTCCAGCTTTCACAGCACCAGAAAACGAAAGAAAGGCAACAAGCTAAATTCAATAAATTACAACAGAAAGCGGCACCTACACAAGGTACCAATATACCACAGGAGGAGGCCACCAACACCAATGTCCAGGACAAGTGGGTTAAAAACATTTCTAGCAGGTCGCTGACGAAGCCAGAGATGGAGGTACTGAGTAAAGGCCTGAATTTTGCCATTTCTCCACAAGAAATACCCATCGTGGAACTGATCACTGCCACTGAATCTGCCATCAGGAACAACAATCTGGCTGAAACAGAGGCAGAGCAACTCAGGATGAAAACAACAGCTACCCTATCCAGCGCCAATCCACCTCCTTCTAATCTCACACCACAGGAAAGAAAAGCCATGGCATCTCTTAGCCAGAGGATTTTCTCCAAACACAAAATCCCCGTACATTTCAAACCAAACAGGACCCTCAGACAGAGGCTGGTGCATCCTAAGGACAAAACCCCCAAACCTAAGATGAGCGGAGTGGTGTATGCAGTTCAGTGCAGTGAGGAATGTTCTGATCTTTATATTGGAGAAACCAAACAACCTCTCCACAGACACATGGCTCAACACAGGAGCGCTAACGCCTCAGGACAAGACTCTGCTGTCCACCTACACCTTAAGGACAAAGGACAATCTTTGGAGGACCAAAATGTTCACAAGAAAGATGGTTTGAAAGGGGCGTGAAGAAAGCCATTTACGTAAAGAGAGAGAAAAAACAACCTTAAACAGAGGAGGAGGACTTAGGTTTCAACTCTCAAAAACTTACAACACAGCAATAGGGTTGATTCCTTCCAATTATCACCTCAATCCTCACCTCCATACAGTTGATCAAAACATCGCTCCTGTAAGCCAGGCCAATAGCGACTCCCCATTGCAGAGGTGTGGACCAGTTTCGGTTTAATTTGCATGTTATCTAAGCCATAACAAGGCCTTTGTTGGGCAATACTATAAAGCTTGGAACTCCACACTACTCCAGACATTTTGAATTGAGAAAGCTTTCTGGATGGGAAGCAAAACGTCTTCAAACTTCTAAAAAAAGTCCAGTTGTTTTGTTTTTTAACATTTTGGAATCAATAGACGAAGAAATAAAAATGTAAGGAGTGGTTCACAATTGTCAGCCTTTTCAGCCCCCTTCAGAGAGCAGCCTCATCTCCACGCTCTGTGGAGCTGATTCAGCCTAGTTTTACAGCTGCTGTTATGGACACGGCTCAAGCAGCTGTGCTCCTGCATGTTGAAGCAGCTCCCAGATAAAATCAGTAGGCATGGACACGGACAGTGCCAGGGAGAGCTTGGGGCAACACCAAAATTTGGCCTAGGAACTAAGCAACTGCAAGATTTTGACTATAGAAACTGAAAACGGTTCTTATATTTTGACCTTAGGCAAATCTTGCGATATCATGTGAGGGAGGTTAACGTAAATCAGTAAAGCGGTGAACTTGTAGTTTAACGGTGAGTTTGAAAATGGAGAAGTTTCTCGTTCGGCCAGCAACTCCTGTCTGTCATATAGACACCGCTAAGCTGCCACAATGAATATTGGCACCGCCAATTTCAATGGGATAGTAGCTGTGTCAAGTCATTTGGATCAGTTTTAACAACACATTTTTAGAACTGAAAGTGAATGGAGAGAACTGTAACTTAAAGTAGCTACTATTTGAGAGCTGAATTTTCAATAGGATGAAATACAGTTTCAAACCAATTAAATTCAGTTTAAAAAAATTAAGTTCAGTTTCAATTTAGTGATGATAATTTCCAAACTAATAAACTTCAAATTACGCTAAATAAGGTTTAGTTTTTAAAAGCATTTATTCAAGTTTAGCAATTCAGATTCAATCTGAGCAATGAAAATTCGAAGAGAACTAATTCAAATTGAATTTCTGATGTCACATGTCTCTGCCAATATATATATATATATATATATATATATATATATATATATATATATATATATATATACATTGTCCTTTCTGTGCTGGAAACATGGTGTTGTTTCTATTGTTCTTTTCAACTAGTTACATCATCGGTACATTACTTCAAAATACCATATATGTTTGAAATGCAGGATATTATTATTACTATTATTATTATTAGTAGTAGTAGTAGGCAGTTTGCTAGATTCTTATTTTGAGGGAAGGTAACAAAAAAATAATAGTAATTTGTTTTTTGGGTTTTTTTTTTGACAGGAATGACGTCTTCTTGCCTCTAAAAGGTTCCAGGTCAAATGCGAAAAAGATTTTGATCGTTATCACAGATGGGGAGTCTCAGGATAGCGGGGATTTACCAGCAGCAACAAAATTAGCTGATTCAAAACAGATTGTTCGATTTGCTATTGGGGTGAGCTGCATCTATTAACTCTTTTCCAACTGCATGTAAACATTGATGTCTTTTGTGTGTAAGAATAAAACCCTGATTTTTCACTTTGCTTTTAGATTTGCTGTTAGATATTAACTGTATTGTTATATCCTCATAGGTAAACTACAACTGTCTGAGAAGTCATAGACATAAAAATACAATTCCTGTTATTCTCCCTCAAAGTATTGATATAAACTCTTACATAAAATCTAAACTATGAAGGTTTATTCCAACTTTTAAAATTTATTGAAATAAATTTCTTATTTTATGTAAAATCAAGTTGCACATGATTTTATATAAAATAAAAATCATAATAATAAATAATTATTACATGATAGTAATAATTACTATTATTATTACTATTATTATTATTACTTACACATTACCTTGGGAGCTTTTGTGAATAAATTCCCTCAAGAACAGTAAAAGAAAATTTAGATGAAGATAATCATGACTGCTGCTTTGAAAAGAATGACTGCTGCATACCTCAACTTGTGCCATTTTCACCTCTAGGTGGGAAATGCATTCTCGGGGGATGCAGCACAAGAGCTCAGAACGATTGCATCTAAACCTGCTGAAAATTTTGTGTTTAAAGTGGGAAGTTTTGCCGCTCTTGACGAGAATATACGGAAAAGCTTGCAGGACAAAATTTTTTCAATTGAAGGTACAAATTTGTTATTTCATATCTGAAACAACTGTTAATTTTTCAGCAACATAAAGTGTTTTTTCATCACTTTTGTGTTTTATGTTTAACAAAGTCTATAAATCCATGGTCTAAAGGAACTGGAGAGAACCCAATAACTCAATATTATCTTCTTTGTTTTCCATCTACAGGATCTCAAACTGGTGGAGAGGCACTGAAAGAAGAAATGTCCCAAGAAGGCTTCAGAGCAGTTTATGTGTCTGGGGTAAAAAATGTTGCTGTGAATGGTTCTGAGTAGGACGGTTTTACAGCGTTAAAAGCAAACTGTATTTAAGACGAAAGGTGTGCTCTGTTCTTGCATTACAGGATATTCAGATGGCTATGGTTGGTGCTAACACGTGGAGAGGAGGCTACAAGAAATATTCACTTGACACTGCCTCAATCAAAGAATCATTTCAGCCAAACTACATTGAGGCTGACAGTTACCTTGGTAAGAATAGGACAAAAAAGAAACACAATGGACTTCTTGTGTAACTGCACAATTTGGTTTTTTTCTTTACCCAGAGGGTTGCCATGTTATTTTATTATTATTTCAGTGTGTTTAACATCTTAACAAATCTTCAAGATGTCTCAGCATTTCAGAAGGCTATATTTACTGATCACTTTGACTATTGAACCATTCACCTCCAGGTTATTCCATGGCTGTTGCCAGTACCAGATCTGGCCCACTGACAATTATTGGTGCACCAAGATATAAACACAGAGGAGTTGTTTGGACTGTTTTAAATAATGTAAAGAGACAGGAAATCCACCCCTATCAACCACAGGTAGGTACCATTGAAACCAGATATTTACAGGAACTGAATAAAAAGAAATTAACTCTTTTTCCTCTGACATTCACCAAAATTATTTCTGTTTGCCAAACAGCAAAAGAATTAGAAAGGGAAGGATATAGAGGGTATTTTAATACTATCTCCACAGTTGGGGTTCATATACTTTAATTTGTTTTTAGTAGACTTAAATTGAGTCAAATATTTTGGGATATCTTTCCACAAGCTTCTCATAATATGTTGCAGGAATTTTGGTCCATTCCTCCAGACAGACCTGGCGTAACTGAGTTCTGTTTGCAACCTGCTTTGCTTGGACACAACTTTTTATCTCTGCCCCCAAATTTGTTGTGGGTCTTTAAGCCACTCTGTGACCAGTTTGCTGGCATATTTAGAGTCATTGTCTCTTTGGAAGACCCATTAATGCCCAAGCTTTAACTTCCTTGATGATTTCAACAGGTTCTCTTTCAAAATAATGACATCTAGTTTGTAAAGTGCACAAATCTTGGCTCTTATTGTAAAACAACAAGACAACATGATGCTATCATCATCATTCTTGGGTTGCAAGCTGTCCCCTTTTCCACCAAATTTAATTGTCATTGTGGCCAAAGACTTCACTTTTAGTTTCATCAGAATACAGCAAATTTCCAAAAGCTAAGTAATTAATCTTTGATAACAGCTCCACACTGTGATCTGGATTTTATGTTGCTTTTGGAGAAATGGCTTCATCTTTTCTGGCTGGTCTTTCAGATCAGGTAGGTATAAGACTTGTATCATTCTTGATAATGACACCCTCTTACTATCTCCAGCCAATATCCAAAGGGTCATTTGCTTTTTGTTCTTTGCACCAAAATGTGTTGGTCTCTGAGACACAGCACTTCATGAACAGTATGATAGCTGGCCTGGATATTTGATGTTTACACTGGTTCATAATTCTCCAAACCATGGACTTCAACCTTTTCCTGTCCATGACCCCCTTGATTAATGGAAGAGCTCTACAAGACCCCCTTCCATGTCAGTACCGTTGAATGATTTAGTGAACAGATGATATCATGAGGAAAAAGCATTATGTAGAAATATCAAAGCAACAACTCTAGACATCATTACATAAATTAAAGCTTGGGCACAAGCAATGGAACACTCCCCCTAACCAGACCCCCAAATAGGTTAAAAAGTCATGAAAGTAATTTTGTTTTTGTTAAAGAAGTTACAAGTAAATCATTCATATTTGTCACCCTGGATGGAAGCAACATTCCCTATTAACAATCGGCCCTCTCCATCAACAATGTTGTTTTTCTCCTTTCAAACCTAGAGGTATGGTGCGGAACTACTTCGGTTCTGAGTGTAGGCATGTTTACTTCCTGGTTCCTGAGCTAATCTCAGGAGAGTTCCCAGGGTTCCCAAAACAGAGCGCAGCATTTGGTATTTTATTTTGGCAAAAGAGCAGCAGCCTGCAAAAATGGGAAGCCAGTAATAGAAGTGGACCAGAAATAGAAGACAATACGACATCATAAACCTATCCTATGTAAGTAAAAATTCACAACAGCAACACACCGTTTAAAAACGGCATATTAGATTGTCGTGATTGGCAAGCTGTTTTACCGACTGGAGCCACAAGGTGTTAATATTTTTATAGCTCTTTTAAGCATGGATTTAATCCTCATAAAAAATTGTGGGCAGAGCAGAAAAGTTCTGTGCAAGTAGGACAGCATCTGGAAAATAATTTGTCTGAAGAGGGAAAGGTGAACACTGACTTCTATGTAATTCCAATAGTGAAGCATCCTGCAATCCTTTTGTTGAGCAGCTTCTCATACTTCAATACAAATCTGCTGAAAGCACTGCCAAGAATGAAAAGTGGAGTCAAAATATCCAGAGAAACATTTGGTGGTGATCTGAATAAAGAGAAAAATGTAAAAGTGGTTATCCATCCATCCATTGTCTTCCACTTATCCGGGTTCGGGTCGTGGGGGTAGCAGCTTCAGTAGGGAGGCCCAGACGTCCCTCTCCCCAGCCACTTGGGCCAGCTCCTCCGGGGGAATCCCAAGGTGTTCCCAGGCCAGCCGAGAGACATAGTCCCTCCAGCGTGTCCTGGGTCTCCCTCTAGGCCTCCACCCGGTGGGACGTGCCCGGAACACCTCACCAGGGAGGCGTCCAGGAGGCATCCTAACCAGATGCCCGAGCCACCTCAACTGGCTCCTCTCGACATGGAGGAGCAGCGGCTCTACTCTGAGTCCTCCACGGATGACCGAGCTCCTCACCCTATCTCTAAGGGAGAGCCCAGACACACTAAGGAGAAAACTAATTTCATGACCCAAAGCTCATGACCATAGATGAGGGTAGGAACATAGATCGACCGGTAAATCGAGAGCTTCGCCTTTTGGCTCAGCTCTCTCTTCACCACAACGGATCGGTAATGCGCCCGCTTCACAGCAGATGCCGCACTAATCCGCCTGTCGATCTCCTGCTCCATTTCCCCTCATTCATGAACAAGACCCCAAGATACTTGAACTCCTCATCTAGGGGCAGCACATCCTCCCCAACCAAGAGGAGGCACTCTACCCTTTTCCGGTTCAAGACCATGGTCCCGGATTCTCATCCCGGCCGCTTCACACTCAGCTGCGAACTGCTCTAGTGAGAGCTTTAGATCACGCCCTGATGAAGCCAATAGGACCACGTCATCTGCGAATAGAAGAGACCCAATCCTAAGGCCACCAAAACGGATCCCCTCAACACCTTGGCTGCGCCTAGAAATTCTGTCCATAAAAGTTATGAACAGAATCAGTGACAAAGGGCAGCCTTGGCGGAGTCCAACTCTCGCCGTAAACGAGTCCGACTTACTGCCGGCAATGCGGACCAGACTCTGACACCGGTCATACAGAGACCTGACAGCCCTTATTAAAGGGCCTGGTACTCCATACTCTCGGAGTACCCCCACAGGATCCCTTGAGGTACACGGTCGAATGCCTTCTCCAGATCCACAAAACATATGTAGACTGGTTGGGCAAACTCCCATGCCCCCTCCAGGATGCTGCTGAGGGTGTAGAGCTGATCCAGTGTTCCACAGCCAGGATGAAAACCACACTGCTCTTCCTGAATCCGAGATTCGACTATCCGACGGACCCTCCTTTCCAGAACCCCGGAATAGACCTTACCAGGGAGGCTTAAGAGTGTGATTCCTCTGTAGTTGGAACACAACCTATAGTCCCCCTTTTTAAATAGGGGGACCACCACCCCAGTCTGCTAATCCAGGGGAACTGCCCCCGGTGTCCATGCAATGCTGCAGAGCCCAGTTAACCAACACAGCCCCACAACATCCAGAGCCTTAAGGTACTCAGGGCAAATCTCATCCACCCCCGGGGCCTTGCCACCGAGGAGCTTTTTAACAACCTCGGCAACCTCAGCACCAGAGATAGGAGAACCCGACCCAGAGTCCTCGGGCTCTGCTTTCGCAATGGAAGACGTGTTGGTGAGATTAAGGAGGTCTTCGAAGTATTCCGCCCACCGACGCACGACGTCCCGAGTCGAGGTCAGCAGCACACCACCCCCACTATAAACAGTGTTGGTACTGCACTGCTTCCCCCTCCTGAGACGCCGGATAGTGGTTAAAGTGGTTACTCTAACTAATAATGTATAATGTAAAAAAATGGACAAGATATACATTTCATCATATATGAATAAATTAAACATGTGAACAAGAAAAATATTCTATTCTTTATCCGTCACAATTTATCTTGTGTTCCATGTAACCACATATAGAGTGGGTTTACAAGCCTTTGGGTGGTGTGGGGTCTGGGGTTTGGGACTTAATCTAGGGACTCTCATGCAGTACTGCTGTTACCCCTCTAGGAGTCGCCACCCACACATTTAAGGCCTCTGGTCTAAACAGATGAACGTAACATCTTCAGGCATCTGGACCCAAGGGTGAACCAGACTAGTGGAAGTTTACATTCCTCTTTCTTATATCTTGTCTGATTTGTATTTGATGTCTGTATGATGTCACATAAAGAGTTGGTGTGTTTGAGGTCAGCAAACCCCTTCGCAACTGGCTGCTAGACTTCTTCACCAACAGACCTCAGTCGGTCTGGGTCGGACAGAACACCTCTGATGTCATCACCCTCAGCACGGGCTCCGCTCAGGGCTGCGTCCTGAGCCCCCTGCTGTTCACTCTGACACACGACTGCGTCCCCAGGTTCACCACCAATCACATCATGAAGTTTGCAGATGACACGACGGTGGTGGGCCTGATCAGAGACGACAACGACCAGGACTACAGAGAGGAGGTGGAGCAGCTGGTGGGCTGGTGCAGAGACAACAGCCTGATCCTGAACGTGGAGAAAACAAAGGAGATTATCGTCGACTTCAGGAAGAACCGCCCTCGCCACGCTCCACTGCTCATCAACAGTTTAGCTGTAGAGGTGGCAGCAGCAACAAATTCCTGGGGGTGCACATCACAGACGACCTCACCTGGTCTGTGAACACAACGTCACTGGTTAAGAGGGCACAGAAGAACTTGTACTTCCTGCAGAGGATGAGGAGAGCCCACCTGTCCCCGCCCGTTTTCACGACCTTCTACAGAAGCACCATAGAGAGCATTCTGACCAGCTGTCTCTCTGTGTGGCGTGGAGGCTCCAGCGCCTCCAACTGGAAGAACGTGAGGAGAGTGGTGAGGACAGCAGAGAGGATAATCGGAGCTCCTCTTCCCTCCATTAAGGACATTTCATCCAAGCGCTGCATGTCCCGAGCCCATAACATCATCAGAGACCCCTCACACCCCCACCATGGACTGCTCTCTCTGCTGCCCTCTGGGAAAAGGTTCCACAGTATCCGCTGCAGGTCCACCAGGTTCTGCAACAGCTTTTTTCCCGTTGCCATCAGACTGCTGGACTGTTGAACTCTAAACTGGACTCTGCACCACATTTGCATCCTTATTTGGCACTACCAACGTTGCCGACCTTTTATTATCCATTTAAATAGTACACACCCCAACGTTTACTGCATTTTTGCACATATTATTTGCACTGCACCATACTTTTCCATACAAATGCCTTTTTGCACCATTATTTTTGCACATAAACTGAACATTTCTCTGCACACTGTTCTCGCACACTGTTTTTCTCCTGCATTGTTACATCTGACCAATGCTGCACTTTATATTGTAATGTCTTATTCCACCTGCAATCCCATTACACTGTCGAAAGCTGTATGCAACAAAATTTTGTTCTGTATTCACTCTATACATACAAAATGACAATAAAGTTGTCTAAGTCTAAGTCTTTAAATACACATCCACAGCTGGGAATTTTTTTAACCTACATATTTAATGTTATGCAAGACATAATCTGGGCTTTCCTAAATTGTTTAAATGTATAATGATCTCAGTGTATGTAAACTTCTGACTTTGTAAATTTTATTCTGATTTCTTGTCAGACAGGGAGAAAATATGACAATGTGTCTTTTTATGCAGTGCATGATAAATATCTGGTCTTAACATATAAGTTAACCATCTCTACACAATTAAGACATGCAGTTTTAAAAGAAAATGATGATTTCTGATGATAATATTTTTTTTCCCAGACTGGTGAATATTTTGGGGCGGAGGTTTGTGCCATGGATGTAGATTCTGATGGCAGCATTGATCTAATCCTGATATCTGCTCCAATGTACACAAACAATGTCAGAGAGGGACGAGTTTATGTCTGCGAATTAAGTTATGAGGTAAATGTCACATATTTTATCTTTATTTGTTTAACCATGTTGTTGATGTCAGTTTATCTCCTGCTAAACTTTAATAAAAACAGTTTTTCCTCATCCTCACTTTTCCCTAGAATAGGCTAGAATGTCATTTTGACACCCCAGCAAGTATAGTAGTGCTACGAGGGGACGTGTCTGACAGAGGGAGGTTTGGCTCGTCTCTTGCTGTTCTCCCTGACATAAATGCAGACACATTCAACGATTTGGCCGTAGGAGCCCCTCTGGAGAATGACGGTCAAGGCAGCATCTACATTTTTCAAGGAAAAGGAGGAAGAAAAATATATCCTAACCCACAGGTGAAAAACTCAAGCATGTAACATATTCTGTTGCATATTTTTTCGCTGAGTTAAATCTTTTTATTTTGCAATTTGATAAAGCTAGATGTTTCTTGTTGCACAGAGGATCGCTGCCTCAGAAATCCAACCAGGGCTGAAGTTATTTGGCATCTCAATCAGTCAGTCTTCTTACGACCAGAGTGGTGACGGACTTCCAGACTTAGCTGTGGGTTCAAAGGGAAAGGTCGTTTTGCTCAGGCAAGTCCAGCTTTGCTTAATTATTTACACATGTGTCTTTTTCTAATTCTTCTTCACGTGTAACCTAAAGGTTACTGAGATGATTTTCAGTGTTTTACTTGCTTCACAATCTCAAGGCAAACAGTTAGCAAACTAACTTGTGTTATTTTTTTTAGATCCAGACCAGTAGTAACAGTGACTGCCACTGTGTTGTTCAACCCAAAACAAATCCCAACACAAAACGTAGACTGTTCGAAACCACTGGCAAGCAAGGCTAACGTCTGCTTTACTATGAGCAAATTGTCTGCCATAAATGAAGGTACCTGCCTTTAGTTTTTCATTATTCATCCTTTGATTTAAGAACTTTCACTAAACAAAACACATCTTTCAGCTCAAGCACAGGTGAATTTCACTTTAATATTGGACGCAAACCGTAAGATACCAAACAACCGGGCTTGGATCAGCAAGAACGTGAGAGAAAAGACTGGTTCTCTTACTCTCCAGTTAAACAAGGAAACATGTGACAATGTGGACTTCATTATTGAGGTAAATCCTAATACAACCATTTCTTATGAAACTGTATGAGATTCAACACCATAAAATAACTTTTTTATACTTTTTTAAAACGTCTCCATCCTCCTGCAGGCTTGTCCAGATGATGCTCTCAACCCACTCAATAATGAGCTTAGATTCACTTTTGGTGGTTTGCTTTCTGACACAAATCTTAGACCAAGTCTTTCTCCAAAGGTTCCAACCACAAGTTTTCATTCTGTGAGTAACTTGTAAACCTCCTTTATCTGAACAGCAGGATGTTTGCTCAGCTTCAACTTTTGAATTACTGTTCAATTCATTTCATAGTTACTGCTACAACATGATAACCTGACAACAGCCAGCTGTATGTCGCTCCGCCTAGCTCCACTCACATACATCTGGGACTCCGCCATAGGAATTGCCTTTACAGAAGGCTGGGCCTTATCAAAAATTCTTGCATATGATTGGATAAGCCACTTGTCTGTCATCTTTATTGACGTGCTATTTCAACCACTCACACCGAAGCTAACCCGTGACGCTGATGATAGCGACGCAGAAAAAAAAAATAAAATAAATAATAATGTGTTTGCGGCTCTAGTGGCACGCGTTTTATTGACAGTGAGCTGACAGGAAGAGGGGGGAAGACAGGCGGCAAAGCGCCGCGGGTCGGAGTCGATTCCGGGGCGACCGCGTTGAGGACTATAGGCCTCCTAACATAGTTAGCACTAACCGCTAACCGCTCCGGGGCGCTTACGCGTCCGCCGCGGACGCGCCCCGGAAAACAAAACTTGCCAAATCCGGTCGGGAGAAGGGCGAAAACATCGTTTCCACCAACAAAAGCCTTCAGAGGCGTTCTCTGATGTTCTTTTAATGAAACAATATTAGGTAGATTGGACAACACGGAAGAAATAGCAGCATCGATGTTAACGCTTGCTTCCTCGACGAGCCGCCATTGCTATCAAAACAGTCTCACGTCATGGTCGCGTCTCCACTACGTCACATCTATGAAACTCCAGCCCTGCGTCCTGATTGGCCAGACCATAAAATTGGTTGGAGAAATCATTCTCTATCGGCGGTGTCCCAGATGTATGTGAGTGGAGCTAGGCGGAGCGACATACAGCTGGCTGTTGTCAGGTTAACAACATGATGTCACGCAAAAACATTTACATGACATCATATTATGAAGCTCTTTCAAAAAGTAAAATAATCCTAAATATTAATATAAATATAATGTTAATTTATGTCTTAGCAGATGTGTTTAATAGTCTGTCATCCACAGATTGGGTTTGAGATCATTTGTGGAAAAGATGGAGAGTGTGTGGATGATTTGAAGGTGGATTTCAACTTCACCAGGTAAAGGAATAACTTCTGCAAGTAAAGCCTATATGTGTGTGGTGAACTTTTAAATTATATGTTTGCAAAAACTACATGGCTACATATTTTTGGGTAAAGCAGGAGCTGTTAAAAATCTTATATTTACACATATTATAAACACGTATATTTTTTTCCTCTGACATTCACACCTTAAATGAAACTGTGTATCTCTGGTTTCAGGCCCGATAAAATTACCAAAATTTATATTCACCAAATGCCATTATAAGGAAGTTTAGTTTAGTTTTTTGTAGAATTCTGAGGCATAAATAAATGCCCTTAATGTTTGGTACACTGGCTTTTAAACTGTATGACTTGGGTTAAACACTGGATTTTTCGTACCTAAGCTTCTCATAACAGTTTGCAGGAGTTTTGGCCCATTTCACCTGATTAAAATAGAGGAAATGAGTCAAGTTTGAAGCCCACCTTGGTTAACCATTTCTGTCCAGTTTTTTGTAGCTCTAGTGGCTTGCTTTTTAACACAGTAGGCTGACAGGAAGGAGATGGAAGAGAGGGAGAGACATGCGGCAAAGGACTGTGGGTCAGAGTCGAACCAAGGTACTAAGTCCTCTGTACATGGGTCGCGCTACCTGCTGTGCCACCAGCTCGCCCATTTCTGTCCAGTTTTAATCAAACTGTGTCATGTTTACACTTTCCATAATTGACCCAGAAGCAGCAAACACAGGGACAGCAGTATAATGAAAATGATCATCCCATCGAAGATGGTCAAGGTGATCAAGGTGAAAGCTGTAAGGAGTTGAGAGATTAGACTGAAATGATTCTCGTTCGGCAACGGACATGTTGTAAAGAAACTTGAGGGAAAGAAAGCACCAGGGACAAGGTAAGTGGCACAATTATAGGGTCGGTGTGGATGGAGAGACAGGGTAAGGGCTTTCCTAAAATATTTCTGAAGGTCATGGTGCTCAGTAGATCCATCGGAGAGATCAGGTGTGAAGGAGAAACTGGTGGAGAATGGTAAACAAGACGTGGGTGTAGACTGGAGGCAGGAGGCTAGACAAAACGGGCTCCAGGATGCAATATGAAAATACCTCCAACTGATTTGAGGGTTATGTGTGGCCATCCGAGCCTCGAGTGGAAAAAACAAAAAACATGGTTTGTTCATGATATCCATCAATCCATCCATCCATCCATCATCTTCCACTTATCCGGGGTCGGGTCGCGGGGGCAGCAGCTTCAGTAGGGAGGCCCAGACGTCCCTCTCCCCAGCCACTTGGGCCAGCTCCTCCGGGGGAATCCCAAGGCGTTCCCAGGCCAGCAGAGAGACATAGTCCCTCCAGCATGTCCTGGGTCTTCCCCCTGGGTCTCCTCCCGGTGGGACGTGCCCAGAACACCTCACCAGGGAGGCGTCCAGGAGGCATCCTGACCAGATGCCCGAGCCACCTCAACTGGCTCCTCTGGACGTGGAGGAGCAGCGGCTCTACTCTGAGTCCTCCCCGGATGACTGAGCTCCTCACCCTATCTCTAAGGGAGAGCCCAGACACACTACGGAGAAAACTCATTTCGGCCGCTTGTATCCGGGATCTCGTTCTTTCGGTCAGGACCCAAAGTTCGTGACCATAGATGAGGGTAGGAACGTAGATCGACCGGTAAACCGAGAGCTTCACCTTTTGGCTCAGCTCTCTCTTCACCACAACGGATCGGTACAGCGCCCGCTTCACAGCAGACGCTGCACCAATCTGCCTGTCGATCTCCCGCTCCATCTTCCCCTCATTCGTGAACAAGCCCCCAAGATACTTAGACTCCTCCACTAGGGGCAGTACAAGGTTGGGAAGGTTTGCCGAAATGGTTTGTTAATGATAATCAGATGTAATTAAGTAGATGGTTCAATCCTGTGGGTGATGGTTTCGAGGGGGTTGCCATTTAGAGTGACAACTTTTATGGCAGCTGGAAGTGGAATGGTGGAAACATTCAATTTAGAAACTTATTGGAAACTATGGCAGTTTTCAACATAAATCGAGGGATTTTGCTATCATGCACCTTACTCACCAGTACCCATACCTCGTCCTTTATTTTCTCACTTAGCTCATGCCTAAATGTGCTTTAAGTGCTGTTGCATTCCAACCCGAGGTACCCTAAATTCGAACGCTAGAGTAGCTACTGGTCAATTGCCCAATGATCATAATTTAATGGCTGACTCCAGGTTGCTAGCTCCAGGAGAAAATCTTTTCTCGAATAAATCAAGGAATTTAGAATGCGAATCAATGATTGACAGTTAGAAATCCAAACGATGGATTCAGTCCAATGAAAGACCTGGCCCATCAGTAGACCCATAATAAAATAAATTTTGCTTGTGTCATTAGGGAAAGAGTGCGGGGCACAGCTGGAAACTAAAGCACGCTGCAACAGGAACATACAATATTTTTCCCCGTAGAAAAATGGGGTGCAAATAAGTCCCCGTAGAATGGCTCCAGGATAGGGGAGACTGACTCCCGTCCAGCAGCCATACGGCCACAACAACAGGAATGGGAGAGAGCGGTGGAAAAAATGGTGGACCAGGAAGTTTGAAAATTCATCCACATGTTCAATTCAATTCAATTAAATTTTATTTATATAGCCCCAATTCATGAAACATGTCATCTCAAGGCACTTTACAAAGTCAAATTCAATCATATTATACAGATTGGTCAATCTGTATAATATATAATTTATATAAGGGAACCAGTTGATTGCATCAAAGTCCCGAAAAGCAGCATTCACTCCTGGAGAAGCGTAGAGCCACAGTGGACAGTCGTCTGCATTGTTGATGGCTTTGCAGCAATCCCTCATACTGAGCAAGCATGAAGCGACAGTGGAGAGGAAAACTCCCCTTTAACAGGGAGGAAAACCCTCCAGCAGAGGTGTGGCTCATGTTTAACTCAAATTCTGGGAGTTAATCAGAGTTAATCAGAAAGCCATGAGATTATTATCCAGGCTTTCCCAAATAGTTTAAAAAGGTATTGATTTCAGTGTACGTAAACTTGTTTAATCTGATTTAATTTCAGACGTTGAGGGAATTGTCATGTGTATTTTTCTACACGTGCATAAAAATGTGGTTTCAACTCTATTTTAAGTTTGCTGAATAGAAAGAATTTAATTCTGCAAAATTGTGATCAGAGGACCTGCTATTCATTTATTTTCATTGTCTTGTCAGTCGAGCCTTTTGTGTAGACTGTCAATCCAGTTTTACACATCTCTGTACATAGAACTCGTCTCTCAACTTGGCTGTAATCTATATATTCTTGTCATCTGTGTTATTCTTTCAGTTCCTCGGTGGTTAAAGTTGGCATAGATGAACTTTTGAACGTGACTGTCTTTGTGGAGAACAGAGGAGAAAACTCGTACAACAGTCGCATCATTCTCACATATCCAATTGGGCTGTCCTACAGGAAATTTACATCTCTGCGAGTAAGGCCCTAGGATCAAGTTTGAAAGAGTTTATCTTGGAGCAGCTTGGTGCAACAACTTGATGTTCTGTTGTTTTTGTTTACAGGGGAGAATTGAGTGCAACTCTTTGGACAGTGAGGATGGTGTAACTAGAGGAAAGACAGACTGCAGCGTTGACAAACCTATATTTAAAAGCAACTCTACAGTTAGTTAGTTTGTTGTTTGTTGTGCTGCTGCTTCTCACTATTGAACACATCATGAAGAGGGGGTCAGATGATCCTTCTCTTTCATTTCCTTTCAGGCAGTATTCGTTGTCTCCTATGGTCACAACACCAACAGTAAACTTGATAAGAGGATCTTTGTGACTGCAAACGCCACCAGGTACAAATCATCGGTAAAAGGCAAAACTCTTTGATGCAGAATTTTTACTTTCAGCCCTTAATTTTGTCTTCCTCTCCTAGTGGAAATATTAAGCACATCCTTTCTACTGGACTCTACAAGAAGAAGGAGATCGATGTCAAATACAGCATTTTTATTACAGTTGAAAGGTCTGTTGATTAAAACACAACGATGTATTATTAAACAGTCAAATCCAAGTTGCCTTATTAAAAATATGCATGCAATCTATGCTCAGCTCCCTCAGCTACAACAATTTCACATTTGGAGAAAAAGATTTGCAGAAACCTCTTAAACAAGAAATAAAGGTAAAAGATTACTTTATTTGGTGTTATCTCACACATTGCTGCCTTCAGTTTAGTCACCAACATAATTATTTTCTCTTCCCACTTAGGTTGCAAACGTTATCAGAGCACTAAATTTTACTGTGGTGATCAAGGTTCCTGTTAAGCTCGGTGATAAAGACATCTGGGAGGACACAAGCAGTTTTATGGTGAAAACTGCTGCAAACTCTGGCTACTTGATTAAAGTTGAAAAAATTTTAAACTGACATGAAAGAGCTCTGTTTTCAGATTGCAGGTTGTGTGAAGGATAAAGATGAAGAACCTGGTGTCACTGATTTTGTTGGAAAGATAAAAGAAAGCAAAATATTGGTAAGTATGCCTTTAAAGAGTGCTTCTAATAATGAAGTGGCTCTCAAAGGTTTACACAGCACTGTTAAAATGTCAGCTTTTGGGATGTTTTAGATTTAGATTTAGATTAACTTTATTGTACCAAAGGAAATTTGTCTTGGGTACAGACTCCGGCTGCTGCATAGTCCAAACCATGGCTGTCACGTTACATTCACACATAAACACCACAATAAAAATTCCATTTTAAGAAAAAAAATTTTTTAATTAAACATTTTATTTCATTCATTGTGTTCAAACAAAACAATTAAACATAAAACAAAAATTCTAAAGTCCCGAATGAAAGGGACCACAAAGAATAATAATCTTAAATACATAAAAACATTCACAATAAAAAAATCAATGAAAGTCCTTCTATATTAAATCCATTATAAGAAAAATGAATACATAAAAGAAGCATGTGAGTTTAGTTTAGAGTTTTAAATACTATTGCCTACTTCCACAATTTACTGTTTGATGCTGTTTATTGCTTTAATGGAAAGCAGAACAAATGAGTTCTTATAGCGGTTCAGTCTACAGGCAGGGACTCTAAGACGTCGACCTGCAGGAAGAAACTGATACTCTGAATAAAGAATATGAATGGGGTCTGAGATGATTTTCTGGGCCTGTCTGGTAATTGTTTCATTGAAGATGGCCTGAAGTGAGGGGTGCTGCTTGACTCCCATCAACTTCATAGTTCTTTGAGTAAGACAAGTAAGTTTGTCCTTCATTTGGACAGACATGTTACCAAACCAGGCAGAAATGGTGTCTCTAATGATGCTCTCTATTATCCTGACCCTAGCCAGATGTATTTCGCTCCGCCTAAGCTCCACTCACATCCATCTGGGACTGATCCATAGGAATTGCCTTTTTTGAAGGCTGGGCCTTATCAAAAATCCTTGCATATGATTGGATAAGCCACTTGTCTGTCATCTATATCGACGTGCTATTTCAACCACTCACACCGAAGCTAACCCGTGACGCTGTGAGAGCGACGCAGGAAAAAACAAACCTTTTTTTTTTATGTGTTTGCGGCTCTAGTGGCATGCGTTTTATTGACAGTGAGCTGACAGGAAGAGGGGGGAAGACAGGCGGCAGAGCGCCACGGGTCGGAGTCGATCCCAGGCCGACCGCATCGAGGACTAAAGGCCTCCTAACATGGTTTGCGCTAACCGCTAACCGCTCCGCCACGGGCGCGCCCCGGAAAACAAAACTTTACAAATGCGGTCGGGAGAAGGGCGAAAACATCATTTCCACCTACAAAAGCCTTCAGAGCCGTTCTCTGATGTTCTTTTAATGAAACAATATTAGGTAGATTGGACAACACGGAAGAAATAGCAGCATCAATGTTAACGCTTGCTTCCTCGATGGGAGCCGCCATTGTCTGAATCAAAACAGTCTCACGTCACGGTCGCTTCTCCACTACGTCACATCTATGAAACTCCAGCCCTGCGTCCTGATTGGCTGGACAATAAAATTGGTTGGAGAAATCACTCTCTATGGGAGAGGTCCCAGATGGATGTGAGTGAAGCTAGGCGGAGCAATATCAATCTGGCTAGGGTCAGGTTAGCTCTCTATTACAGCATGGTAAAAGAGCAGCATGACTTTCTGATTGATACCAAAGTCCCTCAACCTGCGCAGAAAACGTAACTGCTGCTGGACCCTGTTGCAGACATAGTCAACCTGAGCAATCCATGCTAATTTATTGTCAATTTGTATTGACATTTGAAGGATATTTGATATTTGAAGGAATCTACCTGGGCAATTGATTGATTATGGATGACTACTGGAGAGTGGTCTCCAACTGCCTTTGAGTCACAGATCAGTTCTTGTGGGGTTTTTTTTGGACATTAAAGTCAGAAAGTGTTCCTTGCGCCGCTGAACAAGGTTTTTGTGAAGGTTTTAATCTGCTGCCTGTAACTAGTTAAGTTATGTGCCTGAAATGAGGCAGAGAATAGCTGTCATCTGAAAATTTGAACATGTGTTTTTTTGGTGTATTACAACTGCAGTAATTGGTAGGTGAACAGAACAGGTGAACTGACACACTCCTGGGGAGCACCAGTACCGATGTTAAGAAGATCAGATAAGGTCCTGTTCACCCTGACTTGTTGGGAACGACTATTAAGGAATGAGTGAAACCATCTGATGATATCTGGATTGACATTCATGTTTTTTTATTGTAGACAGAAGGACATGAAGCTGGAGAGTATTAAAGGCCGAACTAAAATCAATAAAATGTAGTCTAGCATAAGCCTTGGGGTTTTCTAGGTGTTTAGCCACTAGATGCACTATGCCCTTGCAAGCATCATCAGTCCCTCTCTTACATTTCTAAGCAAATTGGTAAGGATCTAGTTGTGGATCCACATCTGATTGTAGATAATTTACCACCAATTTTTCAAGACACTTAATCACAACAGATGTTAAAGCGATAGGTCTGAAGTCTTTGTTCTCTTGTGGACAGTGCCTTTTGGCAACAGGTATAATAATTACCCTCTTCCACAAAGACGGTACAGTATGAGTATCAACAGATCTCTGAAAAATTGGTCTCCAAGCATGTCAATTCATCTGCAAAAGTTCTTAATAAGAAAGCAGAAATACCGTCTGGACCTTTGGCCTTATTGAAATTGACCTGCTTGAATACCTTATTGACAGTAACATGATCAAAATCAGTCCTGTCCCATTCCTGTGGGACCACCTAAAAAGTATCGAGTCATTTTCAGCAGAAAAGTCATCATTATCAAACTGTCCATAAAAGGTATTCAGTTCGTTTGCTTTTGCCAGTTCGTCCACAGCATAGATACATTTTTGTGAAGGTTTCATGTTGAAAGCCAATTTCATAGAATTCCACAAGTCTTTTGAGTTCATGAATATCAACTTGTCCTCAATAGCCTTCTTATGATGCTCTCTTGGTTTTTTAACTTCTGATTAAGCCCCTTTGTATAGTTTTTATTTGTTGGTGATCATTGTTCTTAAAAGCTTGTTTTTTCCGGTTAATGCAGTCTTTAATCGCTCTTGTGATATAAGGCTTGTTATTGGTGTAGATCTTGGTTTCTTTTGTTGGTATCACAATGTCAACACAGAATTTAAAGTAATCTGTGATTACATCTGAGGCAGTGTCCAAAGTTTGTTCCTCATAGAATATATTCCAATCCGTAGATAAGAAACAGCCTTTCAATGTTTCTATGCTGTCATCAGACCAGGGGTCCGTTCTTCGTACGTCGCTAACTCAGTTAGCAGGATTTCATTGTTGACGATTTGGTATGGTCTTGGATCGTTTGGTTCTTCGAAAGACATCCTGCACTTGTTGTCATAGCAACATGTGCGCCAGCTTAAGCCTGCTCGAGAGCAGGCTTATTTCATGTAAACAAGATTAGATCACGGCTGTATAAACGGAGGAGATAGGGAAGTCTGCCGTAGCCATGTCCATTTTTACGACTGCAACCTGTTGCGGAAGGTGCAAGAATAATTTGCAGAGTTTTTCGAATTAATCGCGTATTGCGCAATAGACAGGATCCTTGAGCGCAGCGCGACAGTAGAGAGATTTTCTTGGTGGCTGTTATAAACAAACACATCATTTAACAGTGGCTTTTAAAGAGGAAAAAGTGGTGTTGGAGCCATAAATCTAAAATATTTAAGTTATTTGTATGATGGTTTGCTTTTTATTTTTATCATATTCAGTAAGAAGATTTGTTCGGGCCATTTTATTGTGAAGTTTAGTTTACTTTGAAAGGCTTGCTTCCTGTCCAGCCGTATATTGTATTAGAAAAAACTATGGATGGATTATCTAGCCACGGAGCAATACAGTTTTACCGTGTAAACTGTGGATGACTTGGAAAAGGAAAATGTTCATTTTTTATGGATAAAGATTTTTTTGTTGTTAAAATTCCCATCTTGCACATGTCCTTTACTTCCCGTGTCTAAGGAATGACACTGAAATTTGGATCTCTTGACATAACAAGTGCCTTTTTAAAATAAAGTATAATAATTAAAGGCTACCATTTTGTAGAATATTCTTGTATTTCACTTTTACTTGTCCCCATGTTCTAGTGGGTCCCGTGGAGGCTCTGACATAAATGAACAAAGTAAATATGACATTATTAAAATGCAAAAATTCATACTGTAGAAAGTGATAGAAACATCTACCATGGACAGTATTTACACATTTAATTTGTCTGCTGCTTTTTGCCAGCCCTCTCTCCTGGCTTTAACAGATTTTGAGGTGTTTTAATTAATGACTCAAATTCAGCATAACCTTCCAAGCTCTTGTTCTGCTTGGGAGAAAAACTGTGGGCGTTCTTTGGCCATGCTGAACAGCCAATAGCAGCGTTGCTGATCAATGTTTCTACTATCGATACATTTCCCCTTTTAAACAAACGCATGAACGCGCCGTTGTCTCAGATAACTCAATCCAGCCATACTAATCGTAAACAACAGGTGTGTTCGAAGAACCCAATTAGCCGGATCATGATTAGCCGGATGAAATCATCTTGGATGTCTCATTTGATCTTGGATGTTTTAAGCAACGTACGAAGAACGGACCCCAGATATGAACTGTTTTATTTTGGGGTGTCCTGCTTTTAAGTGTAGATTTGTACATGGGAATCAGATGATTAACATTGTGATCAGAGTTGGATAAAGGTGGTTTGGCTGTGGCTATATAAGCATGTTTTGTTACCGTAGCACTAATCTAATGTGCGACTTTGCCTAGTAGCACAGTCAAAATATTGTTCAAATACCGGCAGTGCAACATTTTGTTATGATATTTTTCTAGGATGAACCCGGACACAGCACGCACACACAGAGCTAGTTCTTAGGAGTGAGTTTATTGAATAGTGTGGAAGATGGATGATGATGGAACCCAGAGTCTTACAACAGACGGAGGTGTAGGGTGCAGAAGCTGGCCGGCAGGAGGCGTGGAGAGAGACTGACCGGGAGGCACTCTGGAGCCGAAGACTAGAGACCAGGACGGAACATCTGAGCCGAGGACTTGAGACCAGGACATCAGAGCCGAGGACTTGAGACCAGGACATCAGAGCCGAGGACTTGAGACCAGAACATCAGAGCCGAGGACTTGAGACCAGAACATCAGAGCCGAGGACTTGAGACCAGAACATCAGAGCCGAGGACTTGAGACCAGAACATCAGAGCCGAGGACTTGAGACCAGGACATCGCCAGGAGTTGAGAACAGGAGTTGGAAACTTGAGAGCTGAACAGAACCCAGGAGTCGTGAACAGGAGTTGAGAACTAGAGTAGGAACAGAGCTGAGCAGAGTCCTTGGCAGTGACTTGAACAAAAACAAAGATGAAGGAAAGTCTATTGGCTGACTGGAACAAAAAACAAAGTTGAAGTAAGTCTTCTGGCTGACTGTAACAAAAACTGAGCTGATAAGGGTTCTGGCAGAGACTGAGCGGGAGTGAACACTATGGACCGGCGACGAGAACAGAATGAGGTGAGTCTTATAAAGAGGTGAACACAGGTGGCAACAGATCAGGGGTAGTTGCAGCCTGACAGGTGACGGGAATAAAGACTAATTGGTGTCCAGAGGTGTGACTAAAAGCTGAGCGAGGGAGAGCTGAGAGAACTGCAAAATAACAAGAAAGAAACCAGACAAAACTTAAACCATGACACATTTAAGTTGCAGTGATTGAAATCTCCCATGATGAAGACTGGTGCATTTGGGGGGTGCTGGAGTTGCTCGTGGACACAGTCTGCTACCAATGCTGCGACACAGGTGGAACAAATGGTAATGTTGCTGAACTCACGGGGGAGGTAAAGAAGGTCTGAAACTCATGCATATCAGTTCCACGTTAGTGTTGCAGATCTGCGCTCTCACTGCCTACATCCTGCTCCATCTGTCATTGACATACAAGCAGACCCCGCCCCCTCTGCTCTTCCCTGACAGCTCTAATCCCTCTATTTAAACACAGTTGTTGGGAAAGTCTGGTTGCAGCCAGGTTCCTGTAATCAGTATGATACAAGCTTCTCGAAACTCAAAACATCCTCTCACCACAATTCGAACTTCATTGATCGTGTTGCGGAGTGACCTCGCGTTGCACAGAATCATAGACGGTGGAGACAGGATCATAGACGGTGGAGGCAGTCTACTTCCTCTGTTCCACAAGCGCTGTCGGACACTTCCTCTCCTGCCTCTTTTCCGGCGTCGTTGTTTTTGAGTGGATTTATTTTCCTCTGATATATTTGCAAGGACTGACCCGAAAGGATCAACAGGTCTCTTCCAGAAAAAACAATGAGAAAGAAGCGCATCCCTTGAATATGACAAATGCCTCTCTGTTCCTTGGCCATGTCGGCATTGCTTGACATTTGATTAAAAAGGCACTTAAAATGAATAAAATAAGCAGTAAATTTTCTGAGATATCCACCATTATGTAGTCCTTTCTCTCAGTCATATATTCCCAGTACAAGGCACACAGAAGTCCACCATTTATCACAAAAATCCACACGAGCAGCAGAGCAGCACCAACTACCACCAACTTGTAAGAAATGCCACTCTGATAAATCATTTCAGAAAATTTTTCACAAATTGTGACTCATATCCTATTGAACTCCTAACCAAATACATTTGTAGGAGAAATTTGTTATCAGTTTCATGGTGTGCAACCCACTGAACTAATACTTTGTTAAAGCACCTTTTATTTCACCTTTTGCTTCAGTCTTCTTGAATTCATACATATAGTAAACATATAACCAAAGCTACAGAGCTCACAAAAAAAATCTTCTACAAAGGTACCAGTCAGGGGAAGGTGAAACCAAGAATTGGACAAAATGTTGGAAAGCAGTCATTTAAAAAACAACAACATTATTCTAAAACAGCTGAAGTTCCACTTTTGACGTCGTTCTCCTTTATTCTCCACACGAGTTAATTTCCTTCAAAGATAACATCTAGGCCTGGCTAAAGTCTCCTTAAACCTTGTTGGACAATGTCCTATTGTCTGAATGGACCAAACTTGATCTCCCTAAAGGCATGTGTAGTAGAACAACAGCACTGCACATAATCAAACCAACACCACACCCACAGCAAAACACGGCGATGGCCGCATCACGCTCTGCGGTTCCTTTTCTATAGGTGGAGTTTGACTTTTTCTCAAGGTAGATTAAATCACAGATAGTTCTTAGCCCCACACCATCAGGTGACAGATGGTAACCATCAGGTCAACTTCACAGCATGTCCAAACGTGCTAACAAATCAACCAAATGATGATAATATTCATAGTAGAATGAATGGATTAACCAGGGCCCCGATCTAAATCTAACAGAGAATCTGTGTGGATGCCTGAAGAGGGCTGTGGATGAGATATGCACTCACTGTCTGCTAGATCTAAAGACCTTTTGAAATATAGAGTGACTAAATGTACTACTGTAAAAGAAGACAGTTTGGTGAAACTGGATAAAAAAGTGACTCAGCAACTGATTAGTTAGAGGGAGTTAAGGTTAGTGTGTGTGGGGGATGGGTTGTCCTGTGTGTTACCCTGTGATGGACTGGAATCCTGTCCAGGTTGGACCCTGCCTGTCATCCAATGACCTCTGGAGGTAGGCAGCACCCCCCCACCTAGATAAGCGTGTATAGACTACTGATGGTCGATGTTCTTTGTGGCACAGTCAACTTTACAACTTTAGCAAAAAAAGTTTAATCCTTTTATTTTATATGACAGAAATCTGCCATTTTAAAAGGGGTGTGAAGACTTCTGAAAATTGCTTTTATGAATACACATCGTACTGTAACTTTGAGTTTGTTGCCCGCAGGACTGTGCTGTAGCGATGTGCAGAGTGTTCAGGTGCTCTAGGTTCATGGAAAGGAACACGTACCAAACGTACAGCATCTCTGCAAACATCAGCTCAAGGTGGATATAACAGGTAACTGATGTGAAGCTGGTGTAGATGCATGGACTACTGCTTGTAAAATACTTTGAATAATTCCTTAAAGGTCCACTTTTTAAATAAAGAAACGTAGACTAGAAACCTCTCAGCGTCCCTCGTGTATTTTTTCTTTCTCATAGATCGGACTTTCATCTGCCAAATTCCGCTTGACCAGTACAGCCAGTCTAGAGTACGACAACAACCAGTACATCTTCTACTCTACAACGTCTAACAACAAAGCTCCGGTTCGCAAGGTGATGACACGTTATTTCCAGGTTCCTAGTATCATAAAGCCTTTCAAGAGTTTTATTTACAACTTTTCACCTCGACTATTTCAGATTGAAGCTGAGATAGAAGTGTTTCCCAAACCAGATTTCACTAAAGAGATTATAGGAGGATCTCTGGGAGGGTTGGCCTTTCTGGCTTTACTCACCGCTGGTCTGTACAAGGTGAGCCATTAGAGGTTTTCAATAAATCTCAAAGATTTCAAATTAGAAATAATTTTTACAAAAGAAATTACCAGCAATTACTAACAAGCAGATTTCATTTTGCATTTAAAAAATCATCACCACCTTAATTCTGTTGTCAGGTTTCATTTTTTGAGTATTCATATGGCTGCATTCATGATTTTCATTTCACACTCTTTCCCTTTTCTTTTTTTATTTTTTCTTTACTCTCAGGCTGGGTTTTTTAAGAGCAAATACAACGAGATGATTAATGAAAGTGCAGGAGGAGAAGCAGCACCAGGAGGTGAAGGTGTCGTGCCAGCTGAAGGATAAAATTCAGATATTACCTTTTATATCCATCCAGTACATTTGTAAAAGGCATTGTTTCTATGAAATGCATCTGATGCATTTTTAATTTTAGTGAATGTACCAAACACAATGTGTGTTTTTCAAGTTCATCGCTGAGTTATTTGCTACATGGAAGTGTGAACAATAAATTGTTAAAAGCATGTAAAAGCAGAATTGAAGTTGCTCTTTGTATTAGGGAAGGGTTGACGATACACTTGCTTTTTAAAACCACAACTGTGGAAACTTAAATAAACCATGACTGGGAACTGTAAGGGTGATGCACAACGATGGATGTATGGAAATGCAATGTAATGCTTCAGGGGCTTTGAAATAATATACTAAAATGACTGCTACATGTTTGTTCTGTACTTGGAAATTGTTTTATTTAAAGTTCTTCAAAGTTGTGTTTTATCTTGACCAGGTGATTTCATAGTGGACAAAAGAAAATGACTGGCAACAATTTCTCTATTGTATTAAATACATTTTGAAACACAACACGCTTAAAGCTGCTTGCAGGCTAAAAAAAGAAGTGTATGCTTGAAAAAAAGGAAGTAAATTGCTTTGTTTAGAAATAATTATAAAACTGAACTATCTTTCTTGTACTGTGTTGTTGTTCAAAAAAAAAAAAAGATATTTAAAAATAAATACCTATAGGCCTATATTTCTCTATGAACATCTCTGCCACTTGACTGTAAATATCTTCCTTGTTCGTGTTAGTTTTTAAAAGTCTGGATGCCTCTAGAGATAGTCACCAAGGAGACCCATCCTGGACCAGTGATGGTCCGACTGGATGTTTTCATTCTTTTTCAATGCAGAGAAAATAAATGGAAATAAACTATTTAATAAAAAGCATGGGAAGCAGAAAAAGATGTCTTGTAGCACAGCCCATCTTCAGGCATAGCACTCCTGCTGAAAAGAGCAGGTTACGTTTCTCCTGCTATATTGAAGCAGATCTTTCAGCTCCAGACCGCCACCAGTAATACAAAATAGTTAAACAAAACAGCCACTGGCCAGAGTCTGGTCCAGCACAACATCATCCTCATCAGATTACACTCATTTACAGAACAAGATGAAGATGTTCTCATCCTGGACAGAGAGGGATGTTGGTTTGAAAGAGAAGTAAAGTCAGCCATTTCTGTGAAAAGAAACCACCAATTGTTAAACAGGGGTGGAGGCCTCTGGGTCCAATGGTCCCCCTCTCACAATGCTGTTATTACAAGCATCCCCCTCCCCAACATACACACACACACACACACACACACACCACCACCACAGGCATCACATCACGTTGTTTACTATAAACAGACGCATCAAGACACAAACATTAATACAGTGCAAATTAATAGTATAAAATGCAAATAAATACAATCAAAACAAAAAATAAATAAAATAAAAATTAATAGAATAAAAATAAGGCATTTCTAAACTTCACCAATGTAGTACATGCAATCTATTGGGTTTCCTTAGATAGGAAACTTTTTGACCAATCTGTATAATTTGATTGAATTTGTCTTTGTAAAGTGTCTTGAGATGACATGAATAGGCGCTATATAGATAAAATTGAATTGAATTGAAAAATATTTGTGAAAATATGTGTGCAAAGGCACTTTGATAATGACATGAATCTCACTGCACAACTGGAGGAAGGTCTGAACTTTTTTCTAGAACAATTTACAGTATTCTCCATTTTGGAAAAAGATGAATTGCACAACTGTAATGTAACGTCTTATCTGTTTTTAAATAAGTGACTGCTAACTACACTATTGCTTTTCAATCAAGAATTACAGATTAAACTGTACAACAGCTTAAATGTTGGTTGAAATGTAGAGGCCTCAAACTCTACAACCTTTATCAACGGCCCACCAGTTCACAAAAATACTTTTAAGAGTTTTATTTAAAACAGTAATTACTAACAGGCAGATTTCATTTTCCCTTTAAAAGTCATCATAACCTTAATTCTGTCATCTGATTTCATTTTCTGAGTGTTCATATTGCTGCACTCATGATTTTCATTTCACGCTCGTTCCTGTTTTTTTTTTAACTCTCAGGCTGGATTTTTTAAGAGCAAATACAACGAGATGATTAATGAAGGAGGAGTAGGACCAGGAGGTGAAGGTGTCGCACGAGCAGAGGGATAACATTCAAACAGCATCTTTTATATCCATCCAGTACATTTGTAATTTTTTTCTATAAAATTCATCTGATGCCTTTTTAATTTCATTGAATGTTCCAAACTCAATGTGTGTTTTTCAAGTTCCTCCATGAGTAGTTACATGGAAGTGAGAACAATAAATCAGTAAAAGCATTTAAAAAATTACTGGCAAAAATGAAGTTGCTCTTTATATTAGGGAAGAGGATTGATGATACACTCGCTTTTTTAAAACCACAATTGCGGAAACTCAAACAAACCATCATAGGTGACTGTAAGGTTAATGCACAATGATGAACATGTGGAAATGCAATGCAATGTTTCAGGGGCTTTAAAATAGTATTTTAAAATAACTATTTCATGTTTGTTCTGCACTGTGAAATTTCTATTTTCAAAATTCTTTAATAGAACAAACAGAACCAAAGAAACTCGGTGTTTCATTGCAGCCATTTGCTAAAATAAAATATATTATTATTTATTTCTCAATGTACTCTCAGCTCCCATTTTGACAGAAAAAAACGAAATGTAGAAAATGTTGCTAATTTATTATAATAGAAAAAATATCACATCGTCCTAAGTTTTCAGACCCTTTGCTCAGTATCGAGTACAAGCACCCTTTTGAGTTAGCAAAGCCAAGTCTTCTTGGGAATGATACAACAAGTTTTTCACACCAGAAATGACGACGCTGCAGAATCTCTGTCTGGGGGTTGCTTTGTTTTGCCTTATCTGCAACGCCGGCGGGGTGGAGAAGGCCCCTTCGGCTCAGCTCTTCTACTAAAATACTGTACTAAAGTACAAAAATATAGGCGTTTCACACAATCCCCAGATAAGGTGGTTAATTAATTATTTTTTTTCCTATGAATTGCATTGTTCAAATCCAAATCCAATTTATTTATGAAGCACAATAAAAATACAGATTGTTGACCAAAGTGTTGCACATATTAGATAATGAGAAACTGACACACTGACTGTTTTAATCTATTTTCTTTCCCCTGACTTTAAAGTGTGGTTGCCAGCATCCCCATGTCCCAAGAGCCAGCTTTCTTGTTCATTCTTGTTAACGAATGAGGGGAAGATGGAGCGGAAGATCGACAGGCGGATTGGTGCAGCGTCTGCTGTGAAGCGGGCGCTGTACCGATCCGTTGTGGTGAGGAGAACTGAGCCAAAAGGCGAAGCTCTCGATTTACCGGTCGATCTACGTTCCTACCCTCATCTATGGTCATGAGCTTTGGGTCATGATCGAAAGAACGAGATCCCGGATACAAGCGGCCAAAATGAGTTTTCTCCGTAGTGTGTCTGGGCTCTCCCTTAGACATAGGGTGAGGAGCTCAGTCATCCGGGGAGGACTCAGAGTAGAGCCGCTGCTCCTCCACGTCCAGAGGAGCCAGTTGAGGTGGCTCGGGCATCTGGTTAGGATGCCTCCTGGACGCCTCCCTGGTGAGGTGTTCCAGGCACGTCCCACCGGGAGGAGACCCAGAGGAAGACCCAGGACACGCTGGAGGGACTATGTCTCCCAGCTGGCCTGGGAACGCCTTGGGATTCCCCCGGAGGAGCTGGCCCAAGTGGCTGGGGAGAGGGACGTCTGGGCCTCCCTACTGAAGCTGCTACCCCCGCGACCCGACCCCGGATAAGCGGAAGAAGATGGATGGATGGATGGATGCCAGCCTCCCCCCAGCAAAGTGAGGATTTAGCGATGGTAGGAGGAGTTTGCTGTTCTGTCAGCTCAACATGTTCTGGTTTGTAGGCTCATGATTTTATTGCAGGAAATCAGACTATAAGTGGGTTGAATGAAAATGTATTTCACTGTTTTCAGAATTGTATTCACATTCCCCCCCCCCACTTGACAGTTATGTGCTATTTTTTGTTGGTCTTATTACATAATAAAACACACAGAAGTTAGTGGTGATGCGCATCAGTATATATAAAAATGAGCATATCGGGTTTTTCCAGAAAAGGTGCAAGAAAATGTGTTCAGAAACCACCTGAAATAGCTGGTTAGTTAATCCTTGTTGCTCTGAAAGCATGTTAAAGTGAATTTTGAACTGCAGATCTGAACTATGGCAGGTCTGCATTAAACCCACTCACAGAGTTGGAAGACCGCTTCCTTTTAAGGACATGACTTAAATGTTTTTAGATAAAATGTTAAACAACTTAAACACACTAATACTACTGATTCGGTGTCCCCTATCAGTTTGCCCTGAACTAAATAAAGCTGTTAAACTTTGCGCTACAATTTTAATGACAGAAAAAAATAAGTATAAAACATTTTAGACGTGAACTGAAAGTTCCCCCTGTTGTAACTCCTCCTACGTTAGTGTTCCTCTATTTGCTTTGAGCAGTCCCCTTAAATTCCTGCAGTCTGCCATCAGCATCTTCCCCCTGACACTCTAAGGGGTAAAAAAGTAACACTTTCCCGGAGCATACAGGTACATTTATTTGACCACAGAGGATATTTTTATTCTAGTTTGCTCTCCATGGGAGAAACACAATGGACTGGATAATTGCAGTGACACTCTACTGTTCAGGTAAGAAATGTTTGTGTCTCTTTATTTTGGGAACATGTTTTTGTGCCATTGTGAGCAGCTTTATTATTTATTATTACCTGGTGGAAGCTGCAGACTGCTAAGATCCTTTTTTTATCTGATTATTTCTTCAATACTATTCAACAAAAAGCCCCAAATCTACTAACAGAACTTTAAGTACTTGATACAGAACCTAAGGCCCTTTAAGACTACCTATCTTTATCATCTATATGTAAAACTAATCAAAATAATGTTTCATACGTCTTCAGTCATTATGTGAAACATAGCAAACAGGCACTTCATTCTAGAGATGGTGAACTTCTCTATGAACCTCTTTTTAGCCGCCACAGATATTGTCCTTTTCTGAAGGCTTTTCTTGCCTTATCTTTAGTTACTGATCATTCTGTATACGTGTAAAGGATGGTCATTACATGTAACTGTAGACCATTTGACAACTTTGCTAATCTGAAAATGTTATGAATGCCTAACTGAGCTGTGGGAAAGTCAAATAACAACATAAGCTTTTGCTTGTTGCTCTAAGGTTGAAAGCTGTAAAATGCAGGTTTTGTGTAAAAATATTTTGGTCATGATTAGAGAATGAAGGATTTAAATAAACTGACCAAGAAAATAAACAAAAAAAAAGCATCTAACAACAGAGCAGGAGGTTTTAATTGAGAGAAGACTTTGTACAAAAGCGCACTTCAGGTGAATCTGTTCAGTTAGGAGGAGCAATGCATTTTTCAACAACTCCTTCAGCAGCCCAAGGTGAGCCAGTGAGTCTAAGGTGAACGGCGGAGGGTCGGAAGGCAGGGAGGATGTTGATAGATCAAATATTGGAGCAATCAGCTGATGTATGAGTTCTGCAAGGAGCCACTGAGTATTGAAGTTTGTGAATGTATCGTTTGGGGTTGTGAACCCGACATTAGTGAACTCAGAGTATGTTAAAAAGGGTTTATTGGAAATGTTCAATGGTGACAGATCAGGGGTTGCTGGCAGAACCAGCAGCGCACTAGCAGTTCATCACAAGACGAGACAATCTGGCAGTGTGATAAGTGAGACAGGTATATGAAGGCTGGGGAACAGGTGAGCAGAGTAGGAACTGATTAGTGGCAGCAGGTGGAACTGGCCTGGGCTGATGACTGGTGACTGAGCTGATTCTAGACAAGTTCGGAAAAAATCTAAAACAAAAACTTTAATCATGACAGTGAAGAGCACATTCAATTTTCAATAAAGAAATTTCACTGGGGAAGCCAAAACAAACAGAAAATTTACAAAGGGAACAATCTTCGGGGAAAAAATAAACTCGTTTAAAGGTGCATAGCCACATTAGACTTTTTAAAATGTAAACGCCAGTAGCTCACTCTGGTTGCATATAAAGATTTTATGAAAGATTGTCATGTCCTGCTGGGGTATTCGTTGTTATTTTGGTGTTTTATGCTTTATTTTTGCTCAGTTTGTTAGTAAATTAAACCTTTTGTGTTTATTTACGATTTTAACAGAAGTACGTACTGCACATGCGCAGCAAGGGTTAAAACAAGGAAACAACTAATAGCTATTAGTATCTCCCAGTGAAACAATGAAGAATGTTCCAAGATCCAATGAAAAAAAAAAATATTCTAACAGGGAAAAGACTGGAATGTCTCTGGGAATACAGTCTGAACATTGGTGTTTTCTTATATAGGAACATTTTTGACCAATATGTATAATCTGACCCAATCTGTATAATATGATTGAACTTAACTTTGTAAAGTGCCTTGAGATGACATGTTTCATGAATTGGCGCTATATAAATAAAATTGAATTGAATGGTGTTCACTGAAGCAGACACTAAACCTGCCGAGGCTCAGATGTGATGCAGAGTTGACTGACGTGAGTAAATATTCTGATATGAGGCTCTTAAAGCTGCTGTAGATCGGTTTATTTAATTAATAACTGTTGGCCTTCAATCACGCCGAGCTGCTACTTTACTGCGAGGCATTGCAGAGGGTCAGGCTCTGTACAACATTGTTTAATTTTGATTTATTAATTAAGCAAACCAGCATTATGATAGTTCTGAGATACTGTCACTAGATAGTGCCACGTCTGTTTATATCTGCAAATCGCACAAAAAGGCCCATCAAAACATTATCAAGATGGATCCTTGGTGTATTTAACCTTATTTTATCATGATCAAACATTTGAGTATATAATGTGGCCATATACCTTTAATAGGAGCCTTTGCTCAGCGCCATGGTTAACAAACTGGGATGGAGAAGATGTCTCAGCTGGTGGTTCTGGGTTCATCTCCCACAAACTGCCACTCTGGGTCCCTGAACAAGACCCTTAACCCCAGATTGCTCCCTGGGTGCTGCACCGCGGTGCCCTGCTGCTCTGCAGGGGGATGGGTTAACTGCAGAGAACCAATTTCATTTTAATGTATGTTGCAAAGGCAATAAAGATTATTAGTATTATTATTAACTGGAGAAATTCACTAAACAACCAGCGAAAACCAGAAGGGAAAGGAAGGAAGGAAGGAAGGGGATAAAAAGGGATCCAGGACTTAGGGGCGGAGCTAGACTAAGGAATATTAGTAACAGATCAGGATTATAAATCAAACATTGTTCTGATTTTTACAGAGTACAAAAGTCATACATAGAATATAGAAGCTGAAGGCTATAGTGACACATTCATGTACAGTAGGTGGCGGTATGCACTAATGTTTTTTTAAGATGTCAAAGATATGTGCACATAGCTGCCGCCTGAAAAGGAAGACAGAGGTGTCCCAAATGGTGTGCTGATCATACATTTTGACAAATGTCAAAAATTTTTGGAAGAGGATGAGACAGGTATACTTAAAATCTTATTAGATTCCAGCAACGGAAGACCTCCCAAAAAAAAAATAATAATATCCAAACTATACTAATGTCTACAAACAGAGAGAAAATGTAATACAACATATCTTAAGGTTAAATGGGAAAAATAAGCTAAAACAACAATAACTGATGATGTTTGGTTAAATATTTGTAATTCTGTGATCCAGAATTGTTTCTTTATTAAAATATATTTACTTATACATGTATTGATTTGTAACAGCATGTCTGTTAAAGATCATGCATTTATGAAACACGTTGTTTAAACAGCGTATTTCATCATGAAAACATGTTTCTTATGTTTAACAGTTAACTGTATAATAACCACATCTCTGCCGTTTGTAACAAACCAAAACGTGTGAAAATGGCGTAAAAATTCAGGGAGTTATGATATATTTTAGTTGGGCAATCAGCTTCCTCAGTACAAATAAATGCACTGGGGTTGCGTGAGAGACCTACCCAAGATGATGTCCGCACTGAAACGTCAGTTCCAATAGGCAGCGCCAGTCCATGGGGCGTCTACATATATAATGTCTTTACCAAATACCCCCAACTGGAGAGATTCAGTAAACCACCTGAACAAACCAGAGAAGGAGGGGAAAGGAAGAAAGGAGAGGGGTCCAGGACTGAATATGATAAGACATATTTTAAAACACGATTTACCACAGTCTTGCTTTAAAAAACACACACACACACACACACACACACACACAAAAAAAAAAAAAAAAAAAAAAAAAAACAAGAAACAAATTGTTAATAGGCAGATGAAAGGTCCACAACGGGTCCCAGCTGATGAAAGTGCCATTCTTTGCAACCTGCAGCATGGCATGTACACTTTTCACAGCACTCTGTCCCCTTTTGAACTGACATGCAAAATAAGCAACAGAGAATGACTGATTATTGGTTTGTTGGCCCTTGAGGCTACACCCCACTGGGTGTTGAGCCATAATTCCCATGTCAAAATCTACCCCAAGTGAACAACATGCTACAGATTCAACCATAAAATTATGTTTAAAAATATGAAGCTAAAAGAGTTTGAGGAAAAGAAAGTCCATTCTTAAAACGCAAGATTCTTAGAATATAAATACAATCTTGAAAGGCAGGAAACTGTCATGAATCAGAGCAGAGGACCCAGAATTCAACTAGACCAGCAGAGGTTCGGTAAAATAATATTAACAAAATCCAAAAACCAAAAAGGGCAGATAAACAAACAGTCCAGTTGGGCAGGCAAGGCAGGAACAGACAGAAACAGGGTGGCTCAGATCTCTGGGGACAAGGGGTCAAAAATCCAAACGCAACCAATAAACAGAAACTTGCAGGAGGAGACTCACCCATACTCAAACAGACGACCTGGCACTGATGTCTGGTCTCAACAGTTTATATGGAGGATGAAGCAGGTGAAACCGGTCAGAGATGATTGCAGCAGGGGTGGAGTAAGGCAGGTGTGCAGAGTAAGTAATTAGACCAGACATCAGTGCAGAGGCTCAAAACAAGAAATAAATCAGAAACCAAACCTAAACTAAGAAGCTAACAGGACAAGTGGCAGGAAACAGGACAGAACTAGACAAATTACTTAACTAAAGTAATCATACAAACTAAATCCCGGAAAGAAAACAAAAGCTAAGACAGAGCAAAAACACAAGCACATAATAAAAATCAGAAACTAATGTAAATACAGGAACCATGACTAAATAAACTATAACTGTGCAGAAGCTATGAAAGAATCCAAAACAAGACCTAGACCAGAAATAAAACCTGAGGCAGAGGAGTGAACTAACAGATCAAATAATAAACATAAACCAAGATGGAAACCAGCTTATTACAGAAACATCTTTCAGAATCACGCAAAAATATCTTAGAGATTAAAATGGATTTATGTTTTGAGTGTAAAAAAAATAAACAGCCAAATACATGATATTCACTAATTATCAATGTTCAACAACAGGACTAAAACCTGATTCCAAAGTTTAACTTACAGTTATTGCTTTCTGTTTCTGGTCTTGCTACGTTTAAAAGGTTTGGTCTTTACTGCTCCCTAGTGGTCAAAACAGACGCTGCAGAGGATGTAAATTCTGACCTGCAATATTCACAAATATGTTATCATATCCATTCATTAAAAAAATAAAACGTGAACCGTTATGGGTTTGAATTAAAGGAACTCTGTGTATTTCTCCTCTGTCTTGCTCAGTGTTAAAAGCTGGACTTGGTTTTAATATTGACTCTGGCCTCTGGAAGACCCTGAGTAATCCTGCTGCAGGTTTTGGCTACCAGGTGGTGCAAAGAGGACAATCAAAGTGAGTCAGATCATACATTATTGGTTTGAATTGTATTTTTTGAATTTGTCTTTGTAAGATGATCAGAAAATGGCGCTCATAAATGTTTGTCTGTGTTTCTCTCAGTCTCCTCGTCAGCGCCCCACTTGAGCAGTATGGAAAGGATAAAAGAGGACGGATATTTGAGTGCTCAATAACTAATTGCAGCATTCTGGGGTCTGCAGGTAGGATTGATTTTACTATATCCTTATAATGTACGCACACGATGCATCAGGTAACTGATATATTTTCAGAAGCTCCAAGAAAAGACTGAACTGCATCAATCATACTGTCCTGTGAAAAAGTAATTACATTACATATTTTTTACATATAAGTGAAAAGGTAGATACTCATCAAACTAATTATAATATCAGACAAATGTAATGTAGGTAAATATTAAGTAACATTTTCAAATGATGATTTCATTTATTTAGGGAGAAAAGCTAAACTTCCCAAATGGGAAAAGGTATGATCTTTCATGAATTGTCATTGACCACAATTTTTTTGGAAAGCTGGGTTCAATTTCTCCAGCCAACCACAGGTTGGCTGGAGGCCAAGGTCAGTTTTTATTTTAATTTTTTAGATCTTGTTGCCAATTGGTAAGACGAAAAGCAACAAAGCCATCTTTCTATAGCAGCAACGTTCAGTCCTTAATTTCAACCAACTAGTAGTATAACAGCTTTAGTTATGGGAGATTCCAGCCATACAGCCTAATAATACTGCATCATATAGAAACCATTTTGATGAGCGATAACTTTCCCAAGTCGTCATCACAAGTGTTTGTTTTCACAGAGAAAAATGCTGCCGTCAACATGTCCCTTGGTTTAGCGATGGCAAATGACCCGTCAACACAAAAGACCATGGTGAGATGAAGACCCAACGAAAATAAAGAATATGAGCAATGTGAAAGTTTAAAGTTAAAAGGACGATCAAATAATCAAACAATTAATCAAACATTTTTCAGGTCTGTGGTCCAACTATTCCCAGAGACTGCAAAAGTATCATCTTGTACAACGGTTTGTGCTTTGAGATAGATAAACAGAATATCCTTGGAAAGTCTTACACATCTGTCACTGGAGGTAGGTTCAGTAAACCTGTGACCCCCCATCTGACCCAACCCACCCTCCAACCCCACTCCACAGGAAACTACGGTTAACCTTTATCTGAATAACTACAGGAAACTGTTCTTGATCTCTTTCTGGTTTTTCTTTCTTCTTTTCAGAATGTCCAATCCAAGCTGACATTGCATTTCTGTTGGATGGCTCTGGCAGTGTATCTGGAAATCAATTTACCACTATGAAATTGTTTGTGAAAAATCTGATCATGTCGTTCCTGGAGAAAGATACACAGGTGAGACGGTCATTGGCTTTACAATTAAAGGACCAGACAATTTGGTATATTTTTTAAATAAAGGTGGTCACTGTTGGACATAACTAACAGGCCGTTGAACATCCAAAGGGAAATATGTGACTGTTTTTGAAAAGGATCCCAATAAGACACGTTGGAACGAAAACATTTATCAATGCTTTTGGAATGGGGTACCGCGAGCGAGCTATTTTTAGAAATGTAACGTCACCATGACGTCACATCACGTGGTACGCAGTAGGGCAAACTCCCAAACCAGCCGCTGTTTTGCTGTGGAAGAGACGTGCGTTAGCCTAGGTTGTACTCGTTTAAAAGACTGCTTTTTCCAAAATCTAAGACCATGGTTTATAAACATTGTTGCTATGGAACGTGCAACAGCGACTCGAGGTATGCTGATCGGCCGCATATGAAGGATGTTTTCTTCATTACTTTCCCGAAATTCAAGAGTGTCAAGGAGAAATGTGTGCGCTTGGTCCATCGGTGCGGTCGGCCTACATATGTAGCAAGGATTTTGTCGGAGGAAAGGGCCCAACCGAAGAACATCCTGACCCAATTCCAGCGACATCAAGTAGTGAACAGGTAAGATTATTTTGGTGGCCGACATGTTAATAATGAAGCGCCTGCTACCATGATAGCATATAGGCTATCATGGTAGCAGGCGCTAACATGATACCCTGCTACCAGGATAGCCTACTCAAAAACATTTCAAATGAGACAAACATTAAACATATACCGATCCCTGGACGGTGATTACAAACAAAAAAAACGGCCGACGACGGCATGACCGCCGCGCAGGAAAAAACAACAACAAAGCTTACCGTTCGATCAACTCGGACCGTTTTCCGGTCTTTTTAAGCCCTCGACACTCAAGCCATCGTTTGAGCTGAAGGTTGGTGTGTTCTTCGACTGTGCGACCAGTAAACCGTGCGCCTGGGACATCGTCTTGGGAAAGTTTAATGGCTGCAAAGTCGGTCATATCGCTGGTTCTGTTGCTGGTTGCTACGTGCGTTCTCTATCTGTTTGTCCTACCTAAGCGGCAAAAGGGGCGTTGCTGTTGAGGCGGTGACGTCACGTGCGCGGTACCCCATTAAAAGCATTTTGTGTTGTTCTGTTAAAGTGTGGATCCTCTTTAATTTCCTTCCAGACTAATTTACCTTTGTTATTCTGTTGTTTACTAAACATAATTTTAACTTCATGTCCATTTGTTAATTTTTGCAGTTTTCCATTACCCAGTATTCCTCTGCTACAACAACGCATTATTACTTTAATACTTTTTCAAAAACTCATAACTGGGCATCTCAAATTGACAACATCCGTCAAATAGGAGGTGGAACGCTGACAGCTGCTGCCATCAGAAGAGTGGTGTAAGTATTTCTAATATGTTAGTGCAGGGGTTTTCAAATTCATTGAATGTGAGCCTCCCCTTGGAATAGGTAAAGATAGACAAGCCCCCCCATCCACCCCCCCTCCCAACCACAAACCTACCGCACACAAGTCCCTGCAGTAAATGCATCTGTCTTTTGTGTTCCTGGAATACTGTGTTTCAAAAACAACTGATAGCCCAATACATGTTTTTTTATTGTATTTCTTTTAACAAAGTACATTCATAAAAAAGGCCTATTCATAAAATATCCATCCAAATATTTCCATCTTACAGGCTACTTTTACTGAAACATGAAGGGCCTACTTTTAAAATTGATCTCATTAGAGCAAATTCATAAACGATTGTTTTCAACAGCAGACAAACTGAACTAAACAGACGCCAATGTCAAACTGAACTCACGTCAACAGGAGACGTCAACTGAAAAATCAATAATAAAAAACATAACCTGAATTTAACAGACGTCAACATATTACATATTCCGATTTACATTTTAGGCTAATTTTACACAATTTAAACCTATTGCTATTTTAACAAACAAGCATTTTATTAGATGTTATCTGATGTATTTCTGATGTTTGGCACTTTGTTTTACCTTTTGTTAAAGTGCTCTTTAAATAATGATGACAATGATAATGATTATGATCAGAAGAAACTTTTGCATCACCTCTCAGAAGCTGGAAAGAAAAGAGACAAAAAAAATTTTCACACCTCACTTAGTAACTCAAATATTTTAGTCTAATTTTAATTTTTTTTTTAATTTTGATTTTTTGCGGCTTCTAGTGGCTCGCATTTATTGACAGTAGACTGACAGGAAAGGGGTGGAAGAAGGGGAGAGACATGCAGCAGAGGACCGTGGGTTGGATTTGAACCCGGGTCGACCGCGTCGAGGACTAAAGGCCTCCAAATATGGGTCACGCTACCCGCTACGCCACGAGTGCGCGCGATTTTAGTCTAATTTTAGACTAAATATTTTAGGCTAAAATATTAAACTTTTTATTTGTTTTTCTTTTTTTTTTCAATCCCACCGTTGTTAGTAATTTCTGCCAAAAGCTGCAGCATTTTGATTTAATTCATCTGAATGGAGTATTTGCAAGCCATACTCTGATTGGATGGAAAAAAACCCGTCTGTGATTGGCTGGTGGAGTGGACAGTTTTTGAAGTCGCGAGCGCACAGACAGAGTTGAGCGAGCGCACAGCTGGTGTTGAGCTTGGAAGGATCAGGTCCAGCGCACAAGCAAAGTCTGAACTGAGCGCGAGGACAGTGGGTTGAGAAAAGTTTATCAGAGTTGAGCGCGCTCGGATTGGTTCCAGCGCGCTCAAACAGAAGGCACAAATAATTTTCGCGCCTCCCCTGTGACTCTTTGGCGCCCCCCAGGGGAGGCGCGTCTCACCTATTGAAAACCACTGTGTTAGTGTATAGTGAAAGCTTAAATGAAACTAAAAGCTAAAACTGATTATAAAGGCTCACGTTCACAATACTGTTTTTTCTGTTTAAAGAAGCCAAAGGTAGTTATCAAAGTAAGTCCATAAGAGTTCAGACTGACTCTTATATCCAAAGGGTTCTACTGTCCTTTAGATTATTTGTTCCTCAGTTTATTTATATGAAATACATTTGTCTTTGAAATAGACAGTATTAGTATTTTAATTTGTATGTTTGATGATAGCACAAAGGATGAATAATGAAAACAAATCAGGAAGAACCACTTAATAATGTAGAGAAATAAAGATTAAATCTATGCAATTTACAAAATTATACAGAAAATTAGTATTTTCTTTTGTCTGTTTGATTACAGCCCAAATGTTGAAAAATCCAAACAAATCAAGTAGAACCACTTAATAAAATAAGGAGATGAATAATGATTTTAAATCAAATTAAATCTATGCAATTTAAAATGCATGACAGTATTTTAAGATGATTAAGATTTCTTAATGCCCTGAAAGAGAAATGTATTGTCTTTTTTGTCCTGGAAACATGTTGCTGTTTGTATTATTTTTTTTCAGTTAAATCATCTGTGCATTACTTATAAATACCATATATGTTTCACATGCAGTACGTTATTATTATTATTATTATTATTATTATTATTATTATTATTATTGTTGTTGTTGTTGTTATTATTAATAATAATTTCAGGCATATTACCAGATTTTTATTTTGAGGGAAGGTAACAAAAATAATTAGAAATAATTTCTTTTTCTGACAGGGAGGACGTTTTCTCGCCTCTAAGAGGTTCCAGGTCAAATATGAAAAAGATTTTGATCGTTATCACAGACGGGCAGTCTCAAGATTACTTGGATTTACCAGCAGTAACACGGTTAGCTGATTCAAAACAGATTGTTCGATTTGCTATTGGGGTGAGCTGCTCTTTTCCAAGTGCACGTAAACATTTATATCTGTTGTTTTTTGTACAATAAATCGCTGCTTTTTCACAATTCAAAAAGCTGTATTAGATTTGTTATTATATATTAACTGTATTGTTAAATCCTCAGTGGTAAACTGTATTTGTCACAGAAGTTATAAGATAAGATTTAGATATAAACTCTAACATAAAACCATAAATTGAAATGTTTATTTGAGCCATCCACCCATCCATCCATTTTCTGACCCGTTTAATCCCTCATGGGGTCGTGGGGGTTGCTGGTGCCTATCTCCAGCGTTTGTTTATTTGAACCTTTTAAATTTTATTGAAATAAATCTTGTATTGTATGTAACATAAAGTTAAGCAGTACCTTGGGATTTTGTGACTGATTTTCCCTCAAGAACAGTAAGAGAAAATTTTCTGCTTTGAAAAGAACAACTGCTGCATACCTCATCTTGTGCCATTTTCACTTCTAGGTGGGAAATGCATTCTCGAGCTACAGAGCAACAGAAGAGCTCAGAACGATTGCATCTCAACCCGCTGAAAGTTTTATGTTTAAAGTGGAAAATTTTGGCGCTCTTGACAAAATACGGGAAAGCTTGCAGGACAAAATTTTTTCAATTGAAGGTACAAATGTATTATTTCACATCTGAAACAACTGTTAATTTTTCAGCAACATAAAGTGGTTTGGCATCACTTTTGTTTTTTCTGTGTTTAACAAAGTCTATAAATCAACGGTCTAAAGGAACTGGCGAGACCCCAATAACTCAATATTATCTCCTTTGTTTTCCATCTACAGGATCTCAAACTGGTGGAGAGGCACTGAAAGAAGAAATGTCCCAAGAAGGCTTCAGAGCTGTTTATGTGTCTGGGGTAAAAAATGTTGCTGTGAATGGTTCTGAGTAGGACGGTTTTACAGCGTTACAAACAAACTGTTTTTAAGAGGAAAGGTGTGCTCTGTTCTTGCATTACAGGATATTCAGATGGCTGTGGTTGGTGCTAACACGTGGAGAGGAGGCTACAAGAAATATTCACTTGATACTGCCTCAATCAAAGAATCATTTCAGCCAACATCCATTGAGGCTGACAGTTACCTTGGTAAGAATAGGACTAAAAACAACAACAGCAGACTTCTTGTAACTGCACAATTTCATTTTTTCTACAGAGAAGTTCTTTGACCCAGAGGGTTGCAATCTTATTTTATTATTATTTCAGTCTGTTTAACAACTTAACAAATCTTCAGGATGTCTCAGCATTTCAGAAGACTATTTTTACTGATGACTTTGACTATTAAACCATTCACCTCCAGGTTATTCCATGGCTGTTGCCAGTACCACTTACAGCCCACTGACAATCATTGGTGCTCCAAGATATGAACACAGAGGAGTTGTATGGACTGTTTTCAATAATATAAAAAGACAGGAAATCCACCCCTATCAATCACAGGTAGGTACCATTAAAACCGCATGTTTACAGATACTGAATAAGTTTTGCTCGCCCACAACTTTTTATCTTTTTATCTCTGCCCTCAAATTTGCTGTGGGTCTTTAAGCCACTCTGTGACCACTTTGCTGGCGTGCTTAGAGTCATTGGCTCTTTGAAAGAACCATTAATGCCATAGATTTAACTTCCTGGAGGATTTCAACAGGATTCTCTTTGACAATAATGGCATCTAGTTTGTAAAGTGTGACAGTGGAGAGGAAAACTCCCCTATTAACGGGAAGGAAAAATCTCCAGCAGATCCAGGCTCAGTGTGAACGGTCATCTGCCTCGACCGACTGGGAGTTAGAGAAGACCGAGCAGAGACACAATAAGAGACACAAAGAAAGCACAGAAGCACACATTGATCCAGGAATTCAAATTGGAGAACAGTAGGAGAACTCAGCAGAGTGAGATAAATAGACCCTGATGTCCTCCAGCAGTCTAAGCCTATAGCAGCATAACTACAGAGATAGATCAGGGTAGCCACTCTAACTAGAAGTTAGAAGTTTTCTGGGGACATTTCTTCTTTCAGTGCCTCTCCACCAGTTTCAGATCCTGTAGATGGAAAACAAAGGAGATAATATTGAGTTATTGGGCTCTCTCTAGTTCCTTTAGACCAGGGGTGTCAAACTCATTTTGGTTTAGGGGCCGCATACAGCTTAATCTGATCTCAAGAGGGCCACATGAGTAAACTCATTGCAAGATTAAATAGAACTAATAAAAGTGGACTTGTTGTGGATTTTTATATTAAATGAATTTCACTTTTACACAATATATTATGAATAACCTCAGCGTTTTTAAGAAAAGTATGTGCAATTTTAACAATACTTTTACTGTTAAACATTTACTTAAGTGCATTATGCATAAGAACTGATCACAGTGATTGTACAATGTTGAAAAACATTTATTCACATTTTTTGGAACTTAAAAACACTGTCCTGCATGACAAAATACATCAAACAGATAAAAATGAAGAAATGATTTAAAATCAATTTTCCACATCTGAAGCTCAGTGCTACCATCTGCTGATTAAAACGCAGCGCCCCTCGTGGACAATTTAGGAAATGCAGATTTTCAATTAAACGAAGTACATGTTATTTTCAATAATTGTTTTATCATCATCTTCCTTTTATCTCCTCTTTCTTTCACCTTTTCTTTTTTTCTTCTTGTTCTTCCTTTCATCTCCTACTTTCCCATTGTAGTGTCCATATCATTTGAGATATTCCCCGCATGAATCATAATAAAACTATTCACATTCATAAATCAAGCGGAGCACTATGGCAAAAACAGTACTGCTCCACTGGTGAAAGTCAAATCTGATGAGCTCTTTTTGGCATTAAGACAACAATTCTTATTGCCACATTGCCAGACAGGACACTGAATTTAAAAAAAACAAAAAAAAAAAACTTTTTTTTTTTTTTTTTTTGAATAATGATGATGCATTTAGCCACCGGGCCGGACTAAATTGATCGGCGGGCCGGATCCGGCCCACGGGCCGTATGTTTGACACCCCTGCTTTAGACCATTGGTTTATAGATTTTGTTAAACACAGAAAAAACAAAAGTGATGTCAAACCACTTTATGTTGCTGAAAAAATAACAGTTGTTTCAGGTGTCTTAAAAGTAGACAGGGTGTCTGCCTCACAGACCAAAATTGGAAGTTGGTTCCACAGGAGAGGAGCCTGATAGCTAAATGATCTGCCTCCCATTCTACTTTTAGAGACTCTAGGAACCACCAGCAGACCTGCAGTCTGAGAGCGAAGTGCTCTGTTAGGAACATATGGAGTAATCAGAGCTCTGATATATGATGGAGCTTGATTATTAAGTGCTTTTTACGTGAGAAGGAGAATTTTAAATTCTATTCTTGATTTAACAGGAAGCCAATGAAGGGAAGCTAAAATTGGAGAAATATGATCCCTCTTGTTGATCTTCATCAGAACTCTTGCTGCAGCATTTTGGATTAGCTGAAGACTTTGAACTGCATTTTGTGGGCTTTCTGATAGTAAAGAATCAAAATAGTCCCGCCTTGATGTAACAAATGCATGGACTAGTTTTTCATCATCTCCCCTGGACAGAATATTTCTAATTTTGGTAATATTCCGGAGGTGAAAAAAGGAAACCATGGATACCTGTTTAATATGGGATTTAAATGACATGTCTTGGTCCAAAATAACACCAACATTTTTTACTTTATTCCCAGAGGCCAATTTAATGCCATCCAGATTAAGTGACTGATTAAGAAGTTTATTTTTTGAGGACTCTGGTCCAAAGATTACAACTTCTGTCTTGTCAGAATTTTAGAAGCAGGACATTTACAGTCATCCAGGGTTTGATGTCATCAATAAATGCCTGTAGTCAAAGTAATTGATTGGATTCATCAGGATTTATGGATAAATATAGCTGAGTGTCATCAGCATAACAGTGGAAATTAATCCCATGCTGTCTGATAATTTTGCCAACCGGAAGCATATATATAGTAAAGAGAATTGGTCCAAGGACTGAACCCTGTGGGACTCCACAAGTGACCCTAGAGTTTGAAGAAGATTTATTATTAACATGAACAAACTGGAATCTGTCCGATAGATAAGATTTAAACCAGCCTAATGCTTTCCCCTTAATCCCTACAGTATGTTCAAGTCTTTCTAGGAGAATATTGTGACCAACTGTGTCAAAATGCAGCACTGAGATCTAATAGGACAAGTACAGACACAAGTCCATTATCTGAGGCCATAAGAATATCATTAGTGACCTTCACCAGAGCTGTTTCAGTACTAGGATGAGCTCTGATGCCTGACTGAAACTCTTCAAATAGGTCATTACTTTGTAAGTGTTCACATACTTGATTAGCAACTACTTTCTCAAGAATTTTAGATAGGAAAAGAAGATTAGATATAGGTGTGTAATTTATTAAGTCATCTTGATCAAGAGATGGTTTCTTAAGTAAAGGTTTAATAACTGTAATGATTTGAGTTTTTTTATGGTTTGATTGTGTTGTTTTTATGTTATCAGTCAGGGTTCTGTAAGCTTTTAGTTCAGTTTGGTTTACCTGCCAGGCCACTTAACTGTCTTAGTTTGTTTTGGGCCATAGTGTGGGCTCTGGGGTTATTTGGTATTTTGATTTTGTGTATGTGATCAGTTTTATTTGCTATCTGCCATGTTTTTCTGTTGTTGTTTTGGTTTCTAGCTTGCTTCTGTTTTCTGTTGGGAACTCGGCACTGATGGCTGGTTTGATTGTTCTCTTTACACACCTGCTCTGCTCCACCTTTTACTGGATTCACCTGGTCTCAACTCTATATAATCCCTGTTCAGTCAGTCATCAGTGCCAGTTCGTCTGTTCTTATTTGTTGGTAAGTCTGATCCAGTGTCTATAGTTACCTGTCGATCCTTTCCTTATTTGTTACAGCGTTCTGAGCCGTTTTGATTCCTGTTTACCTGAACTGGGGTCCGTTCTTCGTACGTTGCTTAAAACATCCAAGATCAAATGACACATCCAAGATGATTTCATCCGGCTAATCATGATCCGGCTAATTGGGTTCTTCGAACACACCTGTTGTTTAGGATTAGTATCGCTGGATTGAGTTATCTGAGACAACTGCGCGTTCATGCGTTTGTTTAAAAGGGGAAATGTATTGATAGTAGAAACATAGGGGTGTCAACAATAATTGATTCAGCGATGCATTGCAATGCGGGGCATGCACGATTCAGCATCGATGCGGCAACATGCCATAATCGATTATGTCACTGTTTATTTTCTGGCCTCAAATGGACAAGTTGTGAAGTTTCAATTACTTCTGGGGGCATAACAACAACAATCAAGATGGCTGAGGCGGAGGGAGATGACCGCGATAGACGGGTAGGCCTAATTAAAAACGCACCAAAAGCTTGGAAAGCGGATATCTGGGCACATTTTACGAAGTCAATGGGAAACTAGATGAGACTTTCGCGGTGTGTAAAACCTGCCACACTAAAATCAAGCACGTTCGGTGACATTGACATTTATGTCAAAGATACAGACATAGCAGCCAATAAAATATGTTGTTATTATCTGATTGCTTTTGTTGCCTCATGACTGATGAAAAATTTGCCTTGTGTGCAGTAGAATTTTGATGCATTGCAATGCATCGCAATGCATCATAGAATCGAATTGAATCGAATCGTTACCTGGTGAATCGTAATCGAATCGAATCGTGAGGGCAGTGCCAATGCACACCCCTATAGAAACAATGATCAGCAACGCTGCTATTGGCTGTTCAGCATGGCCAAAGAACGCCCACAGTTTTTCTCCCAAGCAGAACACGAGCTTTTAATGGAAGGTTATGCCGAATTTGAGTCATTAATTAAAACGACAGGGAACACCTCAAAGTCTGTTTAAGCCAGGATAGAGGGCTGGCAAAAAGTAGCAGACAAATTAAATGCATAAGTGCTGTCCATGTTAGATGTTTCTATCACTTTCTACAGTATGTATTTTTGCATTTTAATAATTTCATATTTACTTTGTTCTTTTATGTCAGAGCCTCCACCGGACCCATTAGAACATGGGGAAAAAGTGAAGTACAAGAATATTCTACAAAATGGTAGCCTTTAATTATTATACTATATTTTAAAGAGCCACTTTTCCCTCTTTTTAAAGGCCACTGTTAAATGATGTGTTTGTCTGTTTATAACAGTCACCAAGAAAAAGTCTGAAAAAAAAATGGTTATTTTTACTTTAGTTGCATGACGCATGTTTCACCCTTTCTTTTTCTTTCACAAAATGACACAGGGTGCCATCTGTTCCCTATATAAACGGCATCTTCAACAAAAAATTTAGTATTTTGACCTGAAAAAACACAAATTAAGAGGAGAAACTGAACTCCACAACTTAAAAAAGAGAAAAATTGCACTAGAGATCGAGTTGCTTCAAAAGGACCTTCAGAGTAAGTTCTAATACACCATTTGACAGTAGTATTGCTGACTTTACATAACTATCTCTTATTGCAGGCAAAAGATTACTTGCTGGCTTTTCTTTATACATCTTTTTTAAATAAAACGACAGGAACTAAGCATAATTTGTTTCGTCTTTTATTAAAGATTAAAAATGGTGTTCCACAATTCTGTCCCGTCCTCTGCCACTAGGTGGTCCAAGTGCACTGGCTGCACAGACTTCCTATCTCCTCCGTTTATAAAGCTGCGATCTAATCCTGTTTACATGAAATAAGCCTGCTCGTGGGCAGGCTTAAGGTTGCGCACATGTTGCTATGACAGCAAGTCCAGGAAGAGTTTCGAAGAACCAAACAATCCAAGATCATGCCAAATCGTCAACAATCAAATCCAGCTAACTGACTTAGCGACGTAGAACGGACCCCTGACCTGATTCTGTTCCTAGTCCTCCTGCTTAGTTTATTTGTTACCAACCACAGAACAGGGGTCCGTTCTTCGTACGTTGCTTAAAACATCTGAGATCAAATGAGACATCCAAGATGATTTCATCCGGCTAATCATGATCCGGCTAATTGGGTTCTTCGAACACACCTGTTGTTTACGATTAGTATCGCTGGATTGAGTTATCTGAGACAACTGCGCGTTCATGCGTTTGTTAAAAAGGGGAAATGTATCGATAGTAGAAACATTGATCAGCAACGCTGCTATTGGCTGTTCAGCATGGCCAAAGAACGCCCACAGTTTTTCTCCCAAGCAGAACACGAGCTTTTAATGGAAGGTTATGCTGAATTTGAGTCATTAATTAAAACAATAGGTAATACCTCAAAATCTGTTAAAGCCAGGAGAGAGGGCTGGCAAAAAGCAGCAGACAAATTAATGCGTAAATACTGTCCATGGTAGATGTTTCTATCACGTTCTACAGTATGAATTTTGGCATTTTAATAATCTCATATTTACTTTGTTCTTTTATGTCAGAGCCTCCACAGGACCCACTAGAACATGGGGACAAGTAAAAGTGAAATACAAGAATATTCTACAAAATGGTAGCCTTTAATTATTATACTTTATTTTAAAGAAGCACTTGTTATGTCAAGAGATCCAAATTTCAGTGTCATTCCTTAGATACGGGAAGTAAAGGACGCATGCAAACTGGGAATTTTAACAAAAAATTATTTATCTATAAAAAAATGAAGTTCTTCCTTTTCCAAGTCATCCACAGTTTACACGGTAAAACTGTATTGCTCCGTGGCTAGATAATCCATCCATAGTTTTTTCTGATACAATATACGGCTCAACAGGAAGCAAGCCTTTCAAAGTAAACTAGACTTCACAATAAAATGGCCCGAACAAATCTTCTTACTGAATAGGATAAAAATAAAAAGCAAACCATCATACAAATAACTTAAATATTTTAGATTTATGGCTCCAACACCACTTTTTCCTCTTTAAAAACCACTGTTAAATGATGTGTTTGTCTGTTTATAACAGCCACCAAGAAAATCTCTCTCTACACTGTCGCGCTGCGCTCAAGGATCCTGTCTATTGCGCAATTGAACACGCGATTAATTCGATAAACTCTGCAAATTATTCTTGCACCTTCCGCAACAGGTTACAGTCGTAAAAATGGACATGGCTACGGCAGACTTCCCTATCTCCTCCGCTTATACAGCCGTGATGTAATCTTGTTTACATGAAATAAGCCTGCTCTCAAGCTGGCGCACATGTTGCTATGACAATAAGTGCAGGATGTCTTTCGAAGAACCAAACGATCCAAGATCATGCCAAGTCGTCAACAATGAAATCCTGCTAACTGAGTTAGCGACGTACGAAGAACGGACCCCTGTTCTTGGACGCTGCTTTTGGATTCTGTTTTGGACACTCTTGCTTTTCTGGTTTTTTTTTTTCAGTTTTTTGACCATGGACTGATTTTGGATTAAGATTCTTGTTTTCCCCTTTTTTGTGATCTGACTGCCTCAGTTGTTTTGGTTCCTGTCCCAGTATCAGTTCCAAAATAAATACCTTTTGTCGGCACTCTATTTGTCTGGCTGAATACTGGGTCCATATTCTGAATCATTACAATAACAGCTACTTTAAAAGCTTGTGGTACATATCCTTTCACTAAGGATATATTAATCATGTCTAAAATGGGGGCATAAATAAAAGGGAATACCTCCTTAAATACCTTGGTTGAGTTCGGGTCTAACATACAAGTAGAAGGTTTAGATGTGGCTAAAACTTTAAATAGCTCAAAAAGCTCTACTGCTTCTAAACTGTTCAAACACGATCAGGTTCTCCAACGCTGCCTCACTTACTGAGGACGAGGTAATCATGTTTGGGAGGATGCCAATTATTTTATTTTTAATGGAATTAATTTTATTTATGAAGAATGCCATAAAGCCATTACTGCTGAGAGTTAAGGGAATGGATAGATCAACAGAGCTATAATTCTGGATCAGTTTGGCAACTGTACTGAAGAGAAATCTACGATTATTTTTATTCTCCTCTAAAAGTGATGAAAAATATGCTGCTCTAACTCTGCAAAAAGTCTTTTTATACAACAATAGACTGTCTTTTTAGATTAGGTAGGATTCCTCTTGGTGTGTAGAGCACCATTTTCTCTCCAATTTCCTAACATTGTGCTTCAAGGAAAGCAGCTCTGAATTAAACAAGGGAGCCAGCTTCCTGTGAATAATCACCATCTTTTTCAAAGGAGCTACATTGTGCAAAACAATGCAAAACGCAACGAGGAAGTGACACTGTCAACAAAAGCGTCTATTTGTGAATTAGAAGAAACAACATTGCTGCCATCTGCAGGGCATTTCTCTGATACTGAGGATATTAAAAGGGGTACAGACTCTTTAAAGTTTGATACAGAATTATCTGATAAAGATCTACTATGATGAAACCTTCTTTTGGGAGTGGAGAACTCCGCTGAAATGAACTCAAAGATTATTAAAAAATGGTCAGATAGGACATGGTTGTGAGGAAATTCTGTTAAACCTAAGTAATGAATGTTACACAAGACATCATAATCTGGGCTTTCCTAAATTGTTTAAAGGTATGGTGATCTCAATGTATGTAAACTTCTGAATTTGTAAATTTTATTCAGATTTCTTGCTGTGCATGTTAAATAGCTGGTCTTAATATATAACCTAACCATCTCTTTACAACTAACGCTTGCAGTTTTGAAAGAAATTGATGATTTCTGATGATAACGTATATATTTTTTTCCAGACTGGTGAATATTTTGGGGCGGAGGTTTGTGCCATGGGTGTGGAATCTGATAAAAGGATTGATCTAATCCTGATATCTTCTCCGATGTACACGGACCATGACGGAGAGGGACGAGTTTATGTCTGTGAATTAAGTCGTGAGGTAGCCAAGCCAAGCTAACTTTATTTATAAGCACTTTAATGTAGCACAGCTGACCAAAGTGCTGAAAAAATGTGTACAGCATCCATGATAAACACATAAATGAAGTTACAAGCAACTAGAGTAAAATACAACGTAAAAACATGTAAAAAATATTTAAGCAACTTGAGTAAAACAGCATAAAACACCTAAAAGATGTTGAATAAAAAAACTTGAATAAAATTAATAAGGTGAGCTCTATCATGCTGTGTCAAAAGCGAAAGAGAAAATTTGGGTTTTCAGAGCAGATTTAAAAATGGACAGTGAAGAGGCTTGTCTGATGTGTAACAGCAGCAAGTTCTAAAGCCTTGGAGCTGTCATAGAAAAACCTTTGTCCCCTCCGAGCTTCCACCGCGTCCTCGGCACGTCCTGGAGAAGCTGTTACACTGAAATAAGTGAGCGGGAAGGGCAATGCACTTGCAGAAGCTCAGAGAGGAAGGGTGGGGCCAGACATTTAAAGATTTAAAAACAAATACAACAATCTTAAAATGAACCCTAAACTGAACATGCAACCAGTCCAGTGAGGCTACAACAGGAGTTATGTGCTCTCTCTTTTGTGTACCAGTTGAAAGGTGGGCCGCTGCACTCTGCACCAGCTAAAGACGAGACAAGAATGTCTGTGAGACACCATAATTCATACAGTTGTAGTAATTGTAGGCATGTTATGATAAAAGCATGGATTAAAGTTTCAAAGTCCTGTTTAAAGATAATATGCTTCATTTTTGCCAGCTGACTCAGTTGATAAAAACTGGATTTCACCTCTGAACTGATCTGCATGTCAAGATTAAAATCTCTGTCCATTTTTACACCAAGATTGGTTATAATGGGTTTTATATCCTGATACAGAGGGCCAAGCTCTATAGCTGACAACCAACTGGACAAAACCTCAGTTTTGTCCAGTTAAGCTAAGTAAAGTTAAGAGTCATGCAGGCTCTTACTTCCTCAAGGCTCTCAAATAATGATTGTGCAGAGTAGGTCACCTCGTGTTTCAGGGGAATATAAAACTGGCAGTCATCAGCATAAAGATGGACGGCACAAAGGTGTTTCCTGAAAATAGAGCTCAGGGGAAGGACGTAGTATAATGAAAAAAAGCAGAGGCCCAAGAACTGAGCCTTATAAAACCCCACAGGAAACGGAAGCAGAGCAAGATTTGAAATCTCCTAAGCTGACACATAAAGTCCTTTCAGTCAGGTAGGACCACAAACAGTAAGGGACAGTTCCTCGAATGCTAAGCGAGAAATTAAAATGTTGTGATCCGCGTAAATGTCACATATTTTAACTTTATTTATTTAACCATGTTGTTAATGTCAGTTTGTCTCCTGTTAAGCTTTAATAAAATCAGCTGAATTTTTCCTTTTCCTCACTCTTCCCTAGAATGTGCTTTGTCATTTTGACACCCCAGCAAGTATAGTAGTGCTACGAGGGAGCGTATCTGACAGAGGGAGGTTTGGCTCGTCTCTTGCTGTTCTCCCTGACATAAATGCCGACACATTCAACGATTTGGCTGTAGGAGCGCCTCTGGAGAATGATGGTCAAGGCAGCATTTACATTTTTCGAGGAGAAGGAGGAAGAAAAATAAATCCTACTTACTCACAGGTGAACCATTTTCTGTTGCATATTTTTTATGTTGAGATGAACCTTTTTATTTTGCAATTTGAGAAACCAAGATTTTTCTTGTTGCACAGAGGATCGCTGCGTCTGAAGCCCAATCAGGGCTGAAGTTATTTGGCATCTCAATCAGTCAGTCGTCTTATGACCAGAGTGGTGACGGACTTCCTGACTTAGCTGTGGGTTCAAAGGGAAAAGTGGTCTTGCTCAGGCAAGTCCAGCTTTGCTTAATTATTTACACATATGTCTTTTCCTAATTCTTCTTTATTTGTAACCTAAACATGTTTTTTAGAATAAAATATTTGTAAGTTACTAAGACAAGATGTTAAGTGTTTTTCTTGCTTCACAAGCAAAACAAGCAAACAGTTAGCAAACTAGCTTTGCTAACTTTGCTGTGTTATTTTTTTTAGATCCAGACCAGTAGTAACAGTGACTGCCACTGTGTTGTTCAACCTAACACAAATCCCAACACAAAACGTAAACTGCTCGATACCACTGGCAAGCAAGGCTAACGTCTGCTTTACTATGAGCAAATTGTCTGCCATAAATGAAGGTACTTGACTTTAGTTTTTCATTATTCATCCTTTGATTTAAGAACTTTCACTGAACAAAACACATCTTTCAGCTCAAGCACAGGTGAATTTCACTTTAATATTGGACGCAAACCGTAAGATACCAAACAACCGGGCTTGGATCATGAGAAAGAACGCGAGAGAAAAGACTGGTTCTCTTACTCTCCAGTTAAACAAGGAAACATGTGACAATGTGGACTTCATTATTGAGGTAAATCCTAATACAACCATTTCTTATGAAACTGTATGAGATTCAACACCATAAAATAACTTTTTTATACTTTTTTAAAACATCTCCATTCTCCTGCAGGCTTGTCCAGATGATGCTCTCAACCCACTCAATAATGAGCTTAGATTCACTTTTGGTGGTTTGCCTTCTGGCACAAATCTTAGACCAAGTCTCTCTCCAAAGGTTCAAACCACAAGTTTTAATTCTGTGAGTAACCTGTAAACCTCCGTTATCTGAACAGCAGGATCTTTGCTCAGCTTCAACTTTAGAATTACTTTTCAGTTCCTTTCATGGTTACTGCTATGACTTCTGTCACACAAAAACATTTACATTACCAATATATTTCTAAAAGTAATATAATCCTAAATATTAATAGTTAATTCATGTCTTAGCAGATGTGCTTAATAGTTTGTCATCCACAGATCGGGTTTGAAATCAGCTGTGGAAAAGATGAAGAGTGTGTGGATGATTTAAAGGTGGATTTCAACTTTACCAGGTAAGGGGCTAGCTTCTGCAAGTAAAGCCTAGATGTGTGTGCTGAGCTTTTACATATAATGTCTGCAAAAACTACATGGCTACATACTTTAGGCAAAATCAAGAGCTATTAAAAATCTAATAAACCACGAATTATACACACATTATAAAAATGCATCTATAACATTTTTTCCTCTCACTTTTGCACATTAAATAAAACTCATTAAATCAAACCTTATTTCTATTTACTGAATGCCAAAATAGTTAACTAAATTGTTTTTTGAATCTAGAGGTTTAAATAAATTTCTGTATTATTTGGGAGAATAATTTTTAAATTTTCTGACTTGGGTTAAACACTTTTGACTTTTCTTCTCTAAGCTTCTCATAACAGTTTGCTGGAGTTTTGGCCCATTCCTCTTGATAGAAATGGTCTTACTGAGTCAGTTTTGAAGCCCACCTTGTTTAAAAACACAGTTTCTGCCCTAATTTAATCAGATTCAAATCAGGGCTTTCTGGTGGCCTCTTCAAAACCTTTGTTTCGCTTACTTTACAACCCATTTAGTGGTAAAGGTACGGTAATTTTCCACCTGTTCCCAAGCTTGATGTCTTGAGATGTTGCAACAATCTTTCCACAAAATATTATTTCCTGAGGATGCTATCTAGTTCGTAAAAAACACAAGCACCTCCTGCAGAAAACCAAAACATTTTTACTCTCTACTCATATATTGACGCTTGGTCATGTTTGCTCAGAGTCACAAGTTGACGCAAACATCACTTCCTCCCATCTTTCTGAGATAGAACACATTCAAATATTCAGCTTAGCTAATGAATAATTTATTTCATCACACAACAGGACGCCTCTCCAAAAATTAAGGTTTTTGTCCCTGACTGCATTCACAAACTGTAATTTGGTGTTTCATGTTGCTTTTGAAGCAATGGCTTCTTCTTTGCTGAGTGGCCTTTTAGCCCAGGTTGTTATAGAACTGGTTCAAATGTTGATGATGATCGTCTCTAACCAGCTTCAACCAGCATCTTCACAAGGTCCTTTGCTTCTGTTCGAGGGTTTATTTGCACAGATGTTAGTCTTTATGTCTTTGCGAGACAGAACCCCACCTGAATGCTATGAAGGCTGGACATTCATATACTCCTTATATTTGCTTATAGTCGATTGAACAGCTATGCCTTGAACCATCAGGCATGTGGAAATTGTGGCTCCTGTGATGTCTACAACTCTTTCTGATATTTGACTAGTTTCATAAAAACTTCCTCATGATGTCACACAAGGAAGCAGTGTGTCTGAGGTGTTGCTTTAAAATTCAACCACAGGTGTGGCCCATGTTTAACTCAAATGTTGGGATTTAATCTGAAAGCCATGACATTATTATCCATGCTTTCCCAAATTGTTTTAAAAAGGTATTAATTTTAGTGTACGTAAACTTCTGTTTAATCCGATTAATGTCAGACATTAAGGGAAATGTTGTGTATTTTTCTACAGAGTGCATAGAAATGTGCTTTCAACTCTAATTTAAGTTTGCTGAATAGAAAGAATTTTATTCTTCAATATTGTGATCAGAGGAGCTGCTATTAATCTGTTTTCATTGTCCTGTCAGTCCAGCCTTTTGTGTAGACTGTCAATCCAGTCTTACACGTCTCTTTATATAGAACTCGTCTCTCAACTTTGCTTTAATCTATATAGTCTTGTCGTTTGTGTTATTCTTTCAGTTCCTCGGTGGTTAAAGTTGGCATAGATGAACTTTTGAATGTGACTGTCTTTGTGGAGAACAGAGGAGAAAACTCGTACAACAGTCGCATCATTCTCACATATCCAATTGGGCTGTCCTACAGGAAGTTTACATCTCTGAGAGTAAGGCCTTAGGATCAAGTTTGAAAGAGTTTATCTTGAAGCAGCTTGGTGCAACAAGTTGATGTTCTGTTGTTTTTGTTTACAGGGGAGAATTGAGTGCAACTCTTTGGACAGTGAGGATGGTGTAACTAGAGGAAAGACAGACTGCAGCGTTGACAAACCTATATTTAAAAGCAACTCTACAGTTAGTTAGTTTGTTGTTTGTTGTGCTGCTGCTTCTTACTATTGAACACATTATGAAGAGGGGGTCAGATGATCCTTCTCTTTCATTTCCTTTCAGGCAGTATTCGTTGTCTCCTATGGTCACAACACCAACAGTAAACTTGATAAGAGGATCTTTGTGACTGCAAACGCCACCAGGTACAAATCATCGGTAAAAGGCAGTGCTCTTCGATGCGCAATTTCTACTTTCAGCTCTTAATTTTGTCTTCCTCTCCCAGTGGAAATATTAATCACATCCCTTCTACTGAAATCTACAAAATGAACGAGATTGATGTCAAATATAGCACTTTTATTACAGTTGAAAGGTCTGTTAATTAAAACAAAATGATGTATTGTTAAACAATCAAATCCAATGTGTCTTATTAAATATATTCAATCTATGCTCAGCTCCCTCAGCTACAATAATTTCACATTTGGAGAAAATGATTTGAAGAAACCTCTTAAACAACAAATAAAGGTAAAAGATGACTTTATTCGGTTGTATCAGTAGTATCTCACACATTGTAGCCTTGAGTTTAGTCATTAACATAATTATTTTCTCTTCCCACTTAGGTTGCAAACGTTATCAGAGCACTAAATTTTACTGTGGTGATCAAGGTTCCTGTAAAGCTCGGTGATAAAGACATCTGGGAGGACACAAGCAGTTTTATGGTGAAAAATGCTGCAAACTATGGCTACTTGATTAAAGTTGAAGAAATTTTAAACTGACATGAAAGAGCTCTGTTTTCAGATTGCAGGTTGTGTGAAGGATAAAGATGAAGAACCTGATGTCACTGATTTTGTTGAAATGATAAAAGAAAGCAAAATATTGGTAACTATGTTTTAAAGGAGTGCTTCTAATGAGTGGCTCTCAAAGGTTTACACAACCCTTTTACAATGGCTGTTTTGGGATATAAAAACTTTTTTTCACAAATTGTGACTTGTATCCTATACTGTTGAACTCCTAAACAAAATATATTTATAATATGAATTTATTACCAGTTTAATGGTGTGCAACCCACTGAACTAATACTTTGTTAAATCACCTTTTGGCAAAAGAAATTTCTTTCAGCCTTCCTAAATTCATACATATAATGAATATATAGCCAAAGCCATAGAGGTCACAAAATACCTTCTACAAAGGTACCAGTCAGGGGAAGATGAAACCAAGAATTGGACAAAATGTTAGATAACAGATAATTTAAAAACAATTGACATTTTTGAAAATTGCAGAAAGGAAAACGCTGAACATGTTGGATAAATGTTGGACAATGTGTTATTGTCTGAATGAACCAAATTTGATCTCCCTAAAGGCATGTGTGGTAAAACAACAGTAGGGTACATCATGAAGCAAACACCACACCCACAGCAAGACATTCAATTCAATTAAAAATACTTTATTAATCCCAAAGAGAAACTAAATGCTGGTGTAACTCATGGGGCTTTCTTCAATGAGTTGTTGTAGATGGTGATGGCTGCAGGCAGGAAGGATCTCCTGTACCGGTCTGTCTTACTGCGGATCTAGAGAAGGCTCTGACTGAAGACAACAGTATGATTAAGAGGATGCTTGGGGTTTTCCATAATGTTCTTTATTTTATAAAGAATCCTTCTTTGCAAAGTCACCTCTAGAGGTTCTAGTTGAGTCCCCAGAACAGAGCTGGCCTTCTTTATTAGCTTGTCCAGCTTCCTTAAATCAGTTGCTCTGATTATGCTACCCCAGCAGATGATGGCAGAGGAGCTCACACTCTCCATAACCGACTTATAGACGATCTGAGCAGCTTGCTGCAAATCCTGAAGGACCTAAGCTTCCCCAGGAAGACAGTTTGCTGTGTCCCTTCTTGCAGACAGCTTTACAGTTGCGTCTCCAGTCCAATTTGTTGTCCAGGGGAACACTGATGTATTTTTATTCCTCCACCACCGCCACTTTTTCTCCCAATATGGTAACAATCTCCTTTTTTATCCACATTCAGAATGAGGTGGTTGTTTCCAGACCAAGTGGTCCACCAGCTCCCTGCATTCAGCTTCCCGTCCATCTCTGACACACCCCACAACTGCAGAGTCTGAATATTTCTGCAGATTGCAGGAGTCTTTTTTATTGGAAGTCTGAGGTGTAAAGGATGAAAAGGAATAGTGAGAGAACAGTGGCCTGTATTGATCCTGTGCTGCTGACCCCCTGGTTAGACACACAACCCTTCAAACTCACAAACTTTGGTCTGTTTGTCAGGTAGTCTCTGATTCAGGCGAACATTGAGGCCTCCAACTGAGTGTTTTGGAGGTTCTGACAAAGCAAAAAAGGCTGAATTGTGCGAAATGCACTGGCAAAATCAAAGAACATGATCCTCAGAGTGCTGCCTGCCTTGTCTAAATGACAGTGGGGTTGTTGAAGTAGGTTTATGATGGAATCTTCAACTCCACCTCTATGGCGATAAGCAAACTGCAGGGGACCTGATAGCTGCTTGTTTGCTTACTGAGGTGGACTAGCAGGATTCTTTCTAGAACCTTCATGAGGTGGGATGTCAGTGCAACAGGTCTAAAGTCATTGAGGACTGATGAATGATTTTTCTTCAGTACCAAAACAATAAAGGAGGTCTTCCACAACACTGGAGCCTTCTCTTTGGTTAGACTAAGGTTGAAGTTGTGTTGTAGAATCCCAGAGAGCTGATCTGCACAGACCTTCAGGACTCTGGGGTAGACATTATCTGGACCTGGAGCCTAATTCCAGTTCAGTCTCTCCAGCTCTCTCTTCCCTCGACTTCTAGAGACAGAAAAGTGCAAGGGGAAGGCAGAAGCAACGTCTTCTGCTGAGAACAAACATGCAGATACAGAAGGGTCCATAACTGAGGCTGAAGAAAAACCATCTGAGGTGTGACAGGAAAATGTTGTGTCAAAGGAGGGTGTGATGACTGTTTGGCTGTGGGAAGGAGAGACGGATGCAGAACTCATTTCTGAACTGAACCTGTGAATCTGTTTAGAACATTGGCTCTGTCCAGACTTCCATCTGTCCGATCCTCCTTCTGCTTGAAGCATGTGATCTTCTCCATTCCTGACTACATAAATACTTATTATTGTTCTACTGGTGCTTGCTCTCCAGCTTCTTTCCAGCTTCTTTCTGTACATCTCCTTGCTTTCTCTTTCTTCTGTATACTCGTCAGTATTCCTTGTCTCCCTTCCTGAAATGCTCTTTTTTCTCATTCAGCAGTTCCTTAAGGTCACTGGTGTTCCGAGGTTTGTTGTTGGGGAAGCATCTCACTGTTCTGGTGGGGATGGTGTTGTCCACACAAAAGTTCATATAGTTAGTCACACACTCAGTCTTCTCCATTGATGTTCTCTCCATTTGCATCCCACTCTGTTGCCTCAAAACAAGCCTTAAGGGCTTCCTCGGCTTCCTGTGACAAATTTATCACAGCAACAGCTGATGGTGGAATGTGGACTGTTGCCAAAATAACACTGGTGAACTCTCTTGGTAAATAATATGGTTGAAAACTCACTGCTAACAGTTCAATATCTGGGCTGCTGACATGAATTTTCACAGTGACATGTCCTGGATGACACCATCTGTTGTTTACTAGTACCACCATTCCACCACTTTTTCTCTTTCCACTCTTCTATAAATCTGTCTGCTCATATTGTCAGAAAGCCTGGCAGAGAGATGCTGGAGTCAGGGATATGATCCTGGAGCCATGTTTCAGTGAAACACATAATACTGAATTCCTGATATTCTGGCTGAGTCCTCGTTAAGGCTTGGAGTTCCTCCAACTTTTTTCTTAAAGATCTCACATTGCCCATAACAATCGATGGAAGAGATGGGTTAAATTTCCTCCTTCTCTCTCTTCTTCTTGTTCCTGCTCTGCATCCTCGGCTCCTCATTTTCAGCTCATTTCAACTTTGGGGATGTAGTAGAAGTATTATTTCAGCTTCTGGGATGTTAATGAGCTTCTCCTGGTTGTATAAAACCAACTGGTTGCCATAGTTACGCATCAAAACAAAAATGAAGGAAACCTTGACAAAAATCCTTGTTTTATGAAATTTTTATTCAGGTTCGGAAGAGATCGGCAAAAACACAAATAAAAACACAAACACTGTTTCTGTTAGGATAATAGTGCCCATATTTATTATTCCCCGTAGAATATAGCAACACATAACAGCAAGCACTTCTTAAACACTATTTCTGCTGGAATAACTATGTCCTTCATTATTCCCCACAGAATATAGCAACATGCTTTCAAACAGGCGTGATGTTCAACAGGTCTCTTACCATGGTACAGAACTGGGAAGTCGGTCAGTTCGGTTAAAGCGACATCAACGCGGCCGGGCATCCTCCCATGGCAGACTTCAACGACTGAGGGTGGTCCCCTCTTTTTTATACCCATAAAAAAAGTGTCAGATGGAAGCGAGAGTGGCCAGTTCTCTCTCCCATGTGAGCTGTTCGTCCCGTTTGCAAAACATGTTTCCAAAACAAAAACCGTTCCCAGCATCTCAGCAGTGTGTGAAGCAAAATAACATTGCGAAATACACCAAATATAAGCAAAATAAGGAATATAGAATCAGTCTTTCCCACAACACATTGTCAGAAGTTCCCACCACAAGTTAAAACAAGTTATAGCAAAATAACACATGTGGTTCTCAGTTTTATGTGAGAAACATAATAACAGAGCATGAGCATATATGTTGCTCTTATGTTGTTCTTCCCAAAATACATTGTCAAAGAACAAAAATAATTCTTTAATATATCAATCCTTCAAACAGCAATGTATCCAATGCCAGTTGAGTAAATATAAAAAAGCAACGTTTGTTCCACAAAATGGAGGACTTGAAGTTCCTTATAAAGATCTGCCAAACAAAAACAACAGAGCTACTCCATCATGCATCCATTTTGAGCAGCGCAATTCTAGAAAACATAGCAATGGCAGCATCATATTCAAGGGTTCAGTTTCTTCTGATTGAGCTTGACTTTTTGTAAAGGTAGATTAAATCACAAAGAGCCCTTAAGAGGGCTGTAGAGAATATATGCCCTCACTATCTGGTAGATCTAAAAGTATGGTGAACCTGACTAAGGGGGTTAAGGATAGTTTGTGCAGGATTGCTTGTCCTGTGTGTTTCCATGTTGCCCAATAACCTCTGGAGATATGCAGCAGTCCTCCAACTCCACCCCACAACCCTTCCCAGATAAGTGTGTATAGACAATTGATGGTAGTTTTTTTTTTGTGGCACAGTCAACTTTGCAACTTTGGCCCAGATGGCCAAAAAGTTGAATCCTTTTATTTTACATGACAGAAATCTGCCATTTTAAAAGGGGTGTGAACACTTTTGAGAATTGCTTTTATGAATACACATCATACTGTAACTTTGAGTTTGTTGTCCGCAGAACTGCACTGTAGCCAGGTGCAGCGTGTTCAAGTGCTCTAGGTTCATGGAAAGGAACACGTACCAAACGTACAGCATCTCTGCAAACATCAGCTCAAGATGGATAAAACAGGTAACTGATGTGAAGGTTATGTAGATCCATGGACTATTGCTTGTAAAATACTTCCTTAAATGTCCACACATACCCATAATAAATTATAATAGTCCATATTGGAATGTATTATATCCACAAGAATTGTCTATTGGAATCTGTTTTGTTTTCCACTCCCAGTATTTCAAATGGTTAATTCCATTTAGCTCCAGGTCCAGGTCTAATCAGAGTCATAGTGTCATATATGAATGATTTCCATAAAGTGATAGAGGGAGGTTCAGCACCCATCCATCTAACCAAAATGACCTTCCTTGTTAACATTAAAAGTGTTTGTATCACATGTTCATGTTGTATCAAGGATGGAGCAAACATATTATTGGATTTTCTAAACATGTTCACCAGTTGCTGTACTGATATTTGCTCATATATGCTTCCAAAATGTTTGAATTACATTACAGTCCCAAAAACAATGAAACCTTGTGCCAACATAAGCTTTACATTTTGGACAATTTGGTGATATTCCTACCTTATACTATGCAGAAATACACACATTATGCAAAATGTTATGTTGCAATTCTTTAAATTTGTTCCAAACAAAAATTTTAGATGTTAAGTTTAAAATTGTCTTCGATATTTGGTTATCCATCTCAGATTTAAGAAGCGTTTCCCAAGTTTTCTTCAACCATGGCAATTTGTCAAATTTAAATATAACATATTTATGCTGTTTCTATTATTTATAAGAAATGTCAGTTCATGTGACTGCTGAAGTCAAGTCAAGTTTATTTGTATAGCAAATGTCAAAGGGAAGAGCTCTCCATATTTTCAGCATTTCACACAAATTTTGAGTAATTTCATTGATGTTTACCCTGTACACTTGTTTTAGATTTGGTGTAACTTTTAATTCCCCAATATACAAATCCTGATGGATCCCAACGTTTGTCGTTGGGATCAAGCCAAATTCCCTAATGCACTTCATTGTAAAAGGAAACAATTTGGATGGATTTATTAGTGTAAGAAGAACAGCTGCATAAGAATTTGTGTCTGAAAATAAAGTTCATGAAGTTGTAGAAACCTCTCATTGTCCCTCGTGTATTTTTTCTTTCTCACAGATCGGACTTTCATCTGCCAAATTCCGCTTGACCAGTACAGCCAGTCTAGAGTACGACAACAACCAGTACATCTTCTACTCTACAACCTTTAACAACGACCCTCCGGTTCGCAAGGTGATGACACGTCATTTTCAATTTGCTTGTACCAAAAAAGACTTTTAAGAGAATAAACCTTTGCCCTTCACCTATTTCAGATTGAAGCTGAGATAGAAGTGTTTCCCAAACCAGATTTCACTAAAGAGATTATAGGAGGATCTCTGGGAGGGTTGGCCTTTCTGGCTATACTTACCGCTGGTCTGTACAAGGTGAGCCATTAGAGGTTTCTAATAAATCTGAAAAATTTCCAGTTGAATTTTTTTTTTTACAAAAACAACACCAGTAATTACTAACAGACAGAGTTCATTTTGCATTTGAAAATCATCACAACTTTACTTCTGTTTCATTACTGATATTGCTGCACTCATGATTTTCATTTTACGCGCTTTCCTGTTTTTTTTTCTTCTCTCAGGCTGGATTTTTTAAGAGCAAATACAATGACATGATTCGTGAAAGTGCAGAAGGAGGAGCTGGACCAGGAGCTGAAGCAGTCGCACCAGCAGAAGGATAAAATTCAGACGTCACCTATTAAATCCATCCAGTACATTTGTAACGATCATTGTTTCTATGAAATGCATCTGATGTCTTTCTAATTTTAGTAAATGTACCAAACACAATGTTTATTTTTAAAGTTCCTGTTTGAGTTATTTGCTACATGGAAGTGTGAACAATAAAAAATTAAAAGCACAAAGAATTACTGCTGAAAAGGAAGTTGGTCTTTATATAAGGGAAGGGTTGATGATACACTAGTTTTTTCAAAGCCGCTACTGAAAAAGCTTAAAGAAGCAAGCATAGGGGAATGTGAGAGTGATGCACAACGATGAACACGTGGAAATGCAAAGTAATCTTTCAGGGACTTTAAAAATAGTATCCTAAAATGACTGTTACATGTTTGTTCTGCACTTTGAAATTTCTGTATTTAAAACTGTTCAAAATTGTGTTTTATCTTGACCAGGTGATTTCATTCATTGTATTAAAGCGCTTAAAGCTTCTTGCAGACTAAAAAAAGTGTATGCTTGAAAAAAGGAAGTAAATTTGTGATGTTTAGAAATAAATTATAATATATTAAACTGAACAGTGTTTCTGGTACTGTGTTATTGTTCAAGTAAAACAGATATTTTATGCAAAAATAATAAAAATAATTTATTGTCCTGTGAATCATTTTATGATTTAACTGTAATGTGGAAAAAGGAAATCTTTTAACCATGATAGAAGAATTACCTGCATCAAGTTTGTATCTATCTATCTATCTATCTATCTATCTATCTATCTATCTATCTATCTATCTATCTATCTATCTATCTATCTATCTATCTATCTATCTATCTATCTATCTATCTATCTATCTATCCATCCATCCATCCATCCATCCATCCATCCATCCATCCACGTGAACAACCATGTATTTGAAACTCTCCAGAGTTTCTATGTCCTGCCCCTGGATGTTCACGGGGGAGTGAGGTGGGGGTTTTCTCTTGAAGTCGATCACCATCTCCTTGGTCTTACTGGTGTTTAGACACAGGTGGTTCTTCTCACACCAGTCCACAAAGTTCATGATGACCGACCAGTATTCCAGCTCGTTCCCCTCAGACACACAGCCCACAATGGCCGAGTCATCGGAGAACTTCTGAAGATGGAAGTTGTCCGTGTTGTAGGTGAAGTCCGAGGTGTAGAGGGTGAAAAGAAACGGAGACAGGACGGTGCCCTGGGGGGCCCCGATGCTGCAGAGTGCCACCTCTGACTGACAGCCGTGCAGCCGCACGTGCTGAGGGCGGTCAGTGAGGTAGTCGATGGTCCAGGCAGCAAGATGTTTGTCCACCCCAGCGTCCTCCAGCTTCCCCCTCAGCAGCACCGGTCTGATGGTGTTGAAAGCGCTGGAGAAGTCAAAGAGGAGGGCTGACTTCCTGTTTGCGGTAAGGCGTATTGTGTCACTTCCTGTTGTTGCTGTGTGAACAACAGATTTTTGCTCCAGGCTCTCTCGCTTTTTATCCTTAAACCTCTTTGCTGTAACATCTGTTTCTAAACATAAGCACTTTTAAAACATTTTCTGTGGCTGCTCATCACGTTTGGGAACTCCTCGTGTTCCATACGGTTTGTTCTTTGGCACGATAACAGGGCGCTAGCCTAGCTTTAGCCTAGCGTTAGCCAAGCCTTAGCCTCATAATGGCTTCTCCGTCTCTGACTAAGTCTCCTATCTGCTAAGTAATAGTAATAGTAATAGTAATATAGTAATATAGTAATGCTGCTCTCTGTGTCAGATGTTCAGTTATTCCTCTGCCTCCTTTAGTGATAATGGTACATGTAATAAATGTAGTGTTTTTGTAGCTTTGGAGGCGAGGGTGTCAGAATTGGAGACCCGGCTCCGTGCTGTTGAAAAACCAGCTGATAGCCGCTCCTTTGCTAGCGCGGAGCCGCATAGAGTAACGTCACGTAGCGAACCTAAAGCAGTAGCACCCGAACAGCCGGGTAACCAGGCTGGCTGGGTGACGGTTCGTAGGAAGCATAGCTCTAGATTACAGATCCCAGATCACCACCAACCCGTCTGCGTTTCTAATAGATTTTCCCCTCTGAGCGACAATCTCGCCGAGGAGCCGACCTTATTATTGGCAGCTCCATAATAAGAAATGTGGCACTAAAGAAACCAGGGACCATAGTTAAATGTCTGCCAGGGGCCAGAACGGGCAATATAGAATCCTACCTTCATAGACAACTTTAACATCTTCTGGGAAAGTAACCTTCATAGACAACTTTAACATCTTCTGGGAAAGAAGACATCTGTTTAGCAGCAATGGCTTCTCTCTAAATAGGTCAGGTGCAAAACGGCTGATTTCAAACATCTTCTATTCTGTGAACCATACGCCATCAGCTTTGTCCCAAAACAAAGTTCATCCAGTGCCAAAACCAATGATAAGCCCAGTGCAGCCCGAACAAGCCAAGATAAAGATGGCCAGAAAGATGACACAGAAAGAGGCTCCGTCAGAGCTACAGGAGGATCCATCCCAGATCTCAGCAGGACAAAGAGAGGACCAAGAACCTCCATCGTCACGAACACCAGTCCAGACTTCACCCGCCTCCCCTTCTTCTCCACAAAGCCCAGAGGTTCCTTTTCTGGAATTTTCTCCCAACATGAACAAAGTATTTAAGATTGGCCTACAGATGACATCCTCTCCACATACCCACAGCTCTGTGACTAAACCAGCATCTTCCAAAGGCTGCAGAGCCCCAAATCCTCCTCTACGTATCACGGAACATGCCTGTCCTCAAGACCTTCAGATTACTTCGCTGTGATGCACAGCGGGCCCTCGCTGCACGTTTATCAGACATGACAGTTTCCAGAATCAGCTTGGGTCTTTTGCCGGGGATTATGGAATATCTGTGATGATACGTGGCAGAAAAAAGAAAAACAAAAGGATAAACAGGAACAAATACTTGAAAGTCATAAACTGTCAGATGCAACCTGCCACAGAGACATCATCAACCACCAAATCATATAAACTAGGTTTATTAAACATTAGATCTCTGTCAGGAAAATCCCTTTTAATTAATGACTTTATTATTGACAACAATCTTGATGTTATTTTTTTAACAGAAACATGGTTACATGAATCTAATGAAGAAGTTATACTGATGGAGTCAACACCTCCAAACTACAATTTCCTTTGTGAGAGCAGACAGCAAAGGAAAGGTGGAGGAGTAGCAACATTGTTTAATGATTCACTAAAGTGTAAAAAGGTGTTTTTTGGGAAAATTTGACTCTTTTGAACATTTGGCTCTCAAGGTAAAGAGCCCGGTACGAACTATGTTTCTGAATGTTTACAGGCCTCCTAAGTCCACATCAAACTTTTTTAAGGATTTTAGTGACCTCCTGTCTGTGATATGTGTTGAATATGACTGTTTAATTATTGTGGGAGACTTCAACTTTCACGTCGACAACCCTGAAGACAGAAGTGCAAAAGAACTGTGTGACACACTTAGAAACTTTGGTTTAACTCAGAATGTTAAACAGGCAACACACAAGTAGGGACATATTTTAGACTTGATCATCACTAAAGGTCTAAACATTTCACAGGTCAATGTAACTGATGTTGCCTTATCCGATCACTTCTCCGTTACGTTTGAATTTATCCTTACCAGTAACTCATTTAGCCAAAGGGACATCGTAAGAAAACGTACCTTTAAGGACAATGCCACAGAAACTTTTATTCAAGCTTACTCTGCTACCTCAACCTTGGGCTGCAACTCAATAGATGAGCTAGTAGATAACTTTCAGTCTAAAGTCTCAGACATCATTGACTGCATTGCTCCAGTCAAAGTGAAGGTTTTTTCCGGGAAGAAAAAATCTCCTTGGAGAAATGCTCCAGCAGTTAGAAGTGAAAAAAGGGAATGTCGGAAAGCTGAACGCAGGTGGAGAAAGAACAGACTCCAGGTTCACTATGACATCTATAAAGAGAGACTTTACAGATATAACTTACAACTGAAAAACGCAAGAGAATCTTTCTTCTCAGAGATCATCAAGAAAAACATTAATAATGCTCGTGTCTTATTTGCCACAGTCGACAGATTGAACAAATCCTCCTGTGTCAGTGGCTTCCAAACTCCACTCCACCAGGGCCTGCAACGAATTTGCTAACTTCTTTACTGAAAAAATCCAAAAGATTAGAGGATCAGTTTGTACATCCATACTAAGTTCAGTACCAAAGTTGTCTCCTACCAGAATTGATTTTGACCAAATGTCCTAATTCAGCCAAATAAACTTCAAAAGCTTAGAGCAGATCATTCAGCAGTTAAGTTCCTCCTCTTGCTGTCTTGATGTTCTACCCACAGCTTTCTTTAAAAAAGTTTTACCTGTCATAGCGTCTGATTTGACTCAGATAATAAACGCGTCCCTTCTGTCAGGTGTTTTCCCCCAGTCCCTAAAAACAGCAATTATCAAACCACTGCTGAAAAAGAACAATTTAGACAAACTTCTACTCCAGAACTACAGGCCCATCTCAAACCTCCCCTTTATCAGTAAGATCATTGAAAAAGCTGTGTTTCAACAATTAAACACCTTCTTAACAACGACCAGCCGCTTTGACGCTTTCCAGTCTGGCTTCCGTGCTCACCACAGTACAGAGACCGCCCTTATCAAGGTGTTTAATGACATCCATATAAATACAGACTGTGGAAGAATCACTGTGCTGGTTCTGTTGGACCTCAGTGCGGCATTCGATACTGTCGATTGCTCCATTCTGTTAGAACGCCTGGAGAACTGGGTCGGCCTCTCTGGTACAGCTCTCAACTGGTTTAAATCCTACTTAAAGGACAGGGACTTTTTTGTATCAGTAGGTGAATTTACATCAGAGATGACAAAAATCACATGTGTCATTTTAAATTCTATTCTTGATTTAACAGGAAGCCAATGAAGGGAAGCTAAAATTGGAGAAATATGATCCCTCTTGTTGATTTTCATCAGAACTCTTGCTGCAGCATTTTGGATAAGCTGAAGACTTTGAATTGCATTTTGTGGACTTCCTGATAGTAAAGAATTACAATAGTCCAGCCTTGAAGTAACAAATGCATGGACTAGTTTTTCAGCATCACTCCTGGACAGAATGTTTCTAATTTTGGCGATATTCCGGAGGTGAAAAAAGGAAACTCTGGAAACCTGTTTAATATGGGATTTAAATGACATGTCTTGGTCAAAAATAACACCAAGGTTTTTTACTTTATTACCAGAGGCCAAGTTAATGTCATCCAGATTAAGTGATTGGTTAAGAAGTTTATTTTTTGAGGACTCTGGCCCAAAGATTACAACTTCGGTCTTGTCAGAATTTAGATGCAGGAAATTTAAAGTCATCCAGCTTTTGATGTCATCAAGACATGACTGCAGTCGAAGTAATTGATTGGATTCATCAGGATTTATGGATAGATATAGCTGAGTGTCATCAGCATAACAGTGGAAATTAATCCCATGCTGTCTGATAATTTTGCCGATCGGAAGCATATATACAGTAAAGAGAATTGGTCCAAGGACTGAACCCTGTGGTACTCCACAGGAGAATATTGTGATCAACTGTATCAAATGCAGCACTAAGATCTAACAGGACAAGTACAGACACAAGTCCATTATCTGAGGCCATGAGAATATCATTAGTGACCTTCACCAGAGCCGTTTCAGTGCTATGATGAGCTCTGAAGCCTGACTGAAACTCCTCAAGTAGGTCATTGCTTTGTAAATGTTCACAAAGTTGATTAGCAACTACTTTCTCAAGAATTTTAGATAAGAAAAGAAGATTAGATATAGGTCTGTAGTTTACTAGCTCATCTTGATCAAGAGAAGGTTTCTTAAGTAAAGGTTTAATAACAGCTACTTTAAAAACCTGTGGTACATATCCATTTACTGAGGATAGATTAATCATGTCTAAAATAGGACCACTGATCAAAGGGAATACCTCCTTAAACAAGTTGGTTGGGATTGGGTCTAACATACAGGTAGAAGGTTTAGATGAAGCTAAGATTTTAGATAGCTCAGAAAGCTCTACTGCTTCTAAACAGTTCAGACACAGCGCAGGTTCTAAAGATTCCTCCAATGCTGCCTTACTTACTGGGGATGAGGTAATCATGTTTGGGAGGATGCCAATTATTTTATTTTTAATGGCATCAATTTTATTTATGAAGAATCCCATAAAATCATTACTACTAAGAGCTAAGGGAATGGATGGATCAACAGAGCTGCAGCTCTGAGTAAGTTTGGCAACTGTACTAAAGAGAAATCTAGGATTATTTTTATTCTCTTCAATTAATGATGAAAAATATGCTGCTCTAACTCTGCGAAGGGTGTTGTTATACAACAATAGACTGTCCCTCCAGATTAAGTAGGATTCCTCTTGGTGTGTAGAGCGCCATTTTCTCTCCAATTTCCTAACATGGTGCTTCAAGGAACGCAGCTCTGAATTAAACCAGGGAGCCAGCTTCCTGTGAATTATCACCTTCTTTTACAAGGGAGCTACATTATCTAATGCAGAATGCAATGAGGAAGTCACACTGTTAGCAAATGTATCTATTTGTGAATGGGAAGAAACAGCATTGCTGCCATCTACAGGGCATTTCTGCAATACTGAGGATATTAAGAGGGGGACAGACTCTTTAAGTTTTGATACAGCATTATCCGATAAAGATCTACTATAATGGAACCCTCTTTTGGGGGTGGAGAAATCGGTTAGATTAAACTCAAATGTTATTAAAAAATTATCAGATAGGACAGGGTTGTGAGAGAATACTGTTAATTCTTCACAATCAATGCCATATGTCAGCACAAGGTCCAAAGTATGGAGCCGAGAGTGCGTTGGCTTATGCACATTTTGAGCAAAACCAATTGAATCTAGGATAGTTTTAAAGGCTACACTAAGGTTATCACATTCAGTGTCAACATGGATGTTAAAATCACCCACTATAATAACCTTGTCAGTATTTAACACCAAATCAGATAAGAAGTCTGACAGTTGATCCAAAAACTGAGTGTAAGGGCCTGGTGGACGATACAAAACAATAAACAGAAGAGGTTTTATTGCTTTGCAGTTTGGATGAGGGAAACTGAGGGTTAAATGTTCAAAAGAACTGTAATTATTAATTGGCCTGGGACTAATTAATAAATCAGACTGAAAGATGGTTGCCACTCCTCCTCCTCTTCCCACAGATCTGGGAATGTGGAAATTTGAATAACTGGAGGGAGTTGACTCATTTATACTAACGTAGTCCTCTTGCAGCCAGGTTTCTGTGAGACAAAACAAATCAATCTGATTATCAGAAATCAATTCATTAACTAACAAAGTCTTTGGAGGGAGAGACCTTATATTTAATAGACCACATTTAATTCTTTTATTTTTTGGTTCAAAGTGATCCGTATGGATTTTTATTAGATTTTTATGATTTGTTCCCTTTAGATCAGTTTTTGATCTGTTAAGTTTTGGCCTTGGGAAAGACACCGTCTCAATAGGGTAATGGGTGGGTAACAGTACAGAAGCTGCAGAGAGGTGTGTTAAACTACGGCTCTGCTTCCTGGTCTGGACCCTGGGTTGTCAGCATTTAGGAGAACTAATAAATCCGGCCAGATTCCTAGAAAGAAGAGCTGCACCATCCAAAGTGGGATGAATGCCGTCTCTCCTGATCAGACCAGGTTTTCCCCAGAAAGTTTGCCAGTTATCAATGTAGCCCACGTCGTTTTCTGGACACCACCTAGACAACCAGCGGTTGAATGATGACATGCGGCTAAACTTGTCATCACTGGTCAGATCAGGCAGGGGACCAGAGAAGTCCTTCCACTGGCTCCCTGTATCTCAGAGAATAGACTTTAAAATCCTTCTGTTAGTCTATAAATCCCTGAATTAGCACCTAAATACATCACAGACTTATTATCAGTGCATCAACCCTCCAGACCACTAAGGTCGTCTGGCCTCAGCCTTCTCTGCATACCTAGAACCAGAACCAAACACGGAGAAGCAGCATTTAGTTCCTATGCTCCACTTATCTGGAACAAACTTCCAGAAAACTGTAAAAGTGCTGAAAGCCTGAGTACCTTTAAATCAAGACTAAAAACACATTTGTTTAGGATTGTTTTTGACTGTTCTAGTTAAACAGTTCTACTGAAACATCACTAGTTCAAATTTTTTAGTCCAACTGTTTTTAATGTTCTATTTTGTTTCTACATTTTATTCCTACTTGCTTTTATTCTGTTTTATTTTCCTATATTTTAATCATGTAAAGCACTTTGCATTGTCTCTGTACTGAATTGTGCTATACAAAGAAATTTGCCTTGCCTTGCCTTGCCTTGCCTAAATGTTGACCTTGTTTTGAAGAACTTTTATCTTATTTCAGCAGTTTTTCTGGAGACACATCTAACATTAACTATTGGAAATTGTTTTTGCCTTAACAAACAGCAGATGTTCTAATATTAGTTTCTGAAGCTTTGATCATAAACAGCTTTTAGCTAAAACATTCAAGAGTTAAAGTTTCGTAAGAAACTGAAGAAAAATATGGGCCAGTAGTTAGCTGAAAGACTTAGGAGGAGGAATATATTGCGCAAAAAAATTGACAAAATAAGCATATTCAAATAAATTTTAAATGAAAAAGCAGCACCAATTACAGAACATTAAACAACATTGCAATTTGCTTGAATGTACAAAGAAGCACTCCCTGAGAAGCTAAAAAGTATGTAAATAAATAGACATCCAAATCTGATCTGAGAGATGATGCAATAAGTCTTAAGCTGTAGCTGGGAGGTCTGACAACCCTAGCTCTGTGACTAAACCAGCATTTACCTGATGTTTTTTATGATCTGAGCTAGAGGGAGCATGTAGATATTCAATAGGAAGTGACCCAGGATGGACCCTTGGGGAACCCCTCATGTGATTTTTGTCATCTCTGATGTAAAGTTACCCACAGACACAAAAAGGTCCCTGTCCTTTCAGTATGATTTAAACCAGTCGAGTGCTGTAGTAGAAAGGCTGACCCAGTTTTCCAGGTGCTCTAACACAATGGAGTGATTGACAGTATCTAATGCTGCACTAAGGTCCAATAGTACCAGGCACATCTAAGTTTACACCTGGAACCTGTAAGGCGATCATGGTTGTCCAAACATTGCTGTACTTAACTATGAGGAAGCAACTTTGTGTTTTTTGTCTCGGTGAAAGAGAATACTGGATTTGTGCCAGCTGTCATTGTATAAAGCCATGTTGCAGTCCTATACTGTCATTGAAGGCGTGTACTGTCAAAATACCTCAAAAATCGGTGTTGGGGTGAGCTAGTCTATATTCCATGTTATTCACAAATTAATAGATAATTTGGACATTAAATGTATTAAGTAAAACGGATAACATAAGAGCTCTGTAATTGTATGATTTGATTGATTGTTCCAAAAAAAGTAAAAAACAAAACAACTGGACTTGTATGAAGACGTTTCGCTTCCTATCCAGGAAGCTTTCTCAATTCAAAAAGTCTGGAGTAATGTGGATGTGGATGAAGATGAGCGGAGTGGTGTATGCAGTTCAGTGCAGTGAGGAATGTTCTGATCTTTATATTGGAGAAACCAAACAACCTCTCTACAGACGCATGGCTCAACACAGGAGAGCTACCTCCTCAGGACAAGGCTCTGCTGTCACTGCATGAAAAGTGTGATTTTCGTCACTATGCGGCACTGTAGATTGTCGTGGAAGTTCAGGTTAACGGCTGTTCACGGTAATTTGCAGGCAACACCGAAAACTGCCGTGAATTGTCAGAAATTGACGTGGGCCTTGCTTGGCGTGGTCCCCCCATGACCCCCCCTCCTCCTAATTCTAGGGGAGGCTTTAACATGTAAATGAAAATGCTGTGAGCTATACAAATGCAAATCAGGGTTGCAGGGGGAGTTTACCCATGTCTCGCATTCAACTCCTCTTCAACTCCTCTTGGACACGATCTACAACTTTCAGCCAGTCCGCAGACTGATGAGAAGAAACTGCTGATTGCTATCAGTGGACTGTCTCATATGAGTCAGTCGGTACTGAAGAAATGCCAAGAGCGTGGAAATGTTCAAGTCAGAAGTTTTGTTTGGGTCATTCAGGTTAAAGTAAATGAAATGGGGTTTAATGAACTAAAAATAAGTCCCACTTTAATGGAGAGGTATAGTGAGGATTTAACTATATATACAGATGCATCTAAACTAACTGATAAAAGAATGGGTGTTGCTTATGTCATTCCAAAATTAAACATTAAAGTTGGAAAAAGAATGAGTGATGATTTAGCAGTTTACACAGCGGAATTGATTGCTGTGTGGCTAGCTTTGCTTTGGGTGGAGGACAATAGCTTCAGATTCCAGCTCAGCTTTAATCAGTATTAAAACATTTCAGTCAAAATCAAGGCAAGACATTGTGTATGATATACTGCAAGCTGCAAATAATCTAATAAAGTCAGGAATTAATATAACTCTGGTATTGTACCAGCTCATATAGGAGTAATAGGAAACGAGTTAGCAGATAAAAGTGCTAAGCAAGCAGCTAGACATTCTAATATAGATGTTGAAGTGCACTACAGCAAAGAAGAAATTAAAAGTATGGTCAAAAACATAGTTAAGGGTAAATGGCAAACATTATGGGACGGTGGGCAGACTGGAAGACAGTTCTATAACATTCAGAATAAAGTGGGAAAGAGCAGAAATACAAACAGAAGCAAGGAGGAGGAGGATGTATTTTCTAGAATGAGGTATGGACACACACGTCTAAATAAAACTTTGTTAATAATGAAGAAGCATGCTGATGGCAACTGAATTCTGTGGTAGTCCAGAGACTATAGAGCATGTTATTGTACACTGTAATAAATATCAGGAAGAAAGACAAAGACTAGTCTTACAATTACAAGGAGAACAGATGAGGCTAAACTTAGAAGAAATTCTGCAAAAAAAACACAGGGGAAATGAGTGTAAACTACGTAATTGGCTTCCTGAGGAATACAGGACTAATAAAAATAATTTAGTATGATATTTTTGTTTGTTTTGTTTTGATTGGTTTGTTTCGTTATGTTTGTTTGTGTGTTTGTTTTATTTGTTTGCAACCTATTAGGGAAGGTTAGACTCCAGTACCACACTCCAGTCCAGTTGGTGGCGGTAATGCACCATTAAAGTTAGTTGCCAACCGCCATAAAAACCGAAAGAAGAAGAAGAAGAAGAAGTGGACCGTCTCGTCAGCTAATAGTGCCGATATGAATGAGCGGTTCACTTAACTGCAGAATTCGGTAAACTCCAGGTTGCTGTCCATAGAGGACAAGTTGGCGGCTCTGCAGTCGAACAACTGTGCGGGAGAGACTAACTCCAAGAAGAGAAGACGGGTGCAGAATCCCAAGCTTTGGTAAGAATATGTTCGGTGACTGCTAGCTAAGCTAAAAGTAGCCTAGCCTACAACCAAATCTAAGATTAGCCTAGTAGCCTTGCAAAAGAACAAGCTTTATTAAAGTGTATTTTCATTTACAGGAAGCAGTATGCCGTCTTCACAACTCGGAGACAAATTGCAGGCGCTATGAACCGGAGCGAGGCGGTGACCTATTTGCTCGGAGCCATGTCTGCAACTCCAGATTGACACGATGTTGATAAAGACGACATTATCTGTAAGTGACTTGTTTTTACTGCTTCTCCTTCCTTGTTTAATGTTATTGTGACTTGCGTTTGATTTTTATTCATACCACTTTCATTTAATTATTTTCCAGCCTGGCGAAGAAGATGGCGTTGTTGGCGTGGTCTGGATGGATTGGACGGCCGCCGCCATTTCGTAGGCCGGTGTTGTGCGCAATTCTGTTTCCCCTGTGTCGGGAGCGCACTTTGCAGCCGTTTTCCCGGCGCTTCTAGTTGATTTCTCGGTAAAACAAATCCTATAATCATGTCAAGGTTGTAACATTCAGTTTAATCGGCAGCTGTTTACAAAATTGTAAAATAAAAATAAACGGTCTTTCAGACATCTCCCGAAAACTTTGGGAAATAAAGAGCAAATGTTTCTAAATTCTCAAAAATTATGTGTGATAGGATGTAGTATACTAGAAATTTCCTTAAACCAGTAAACTGTCATATTTTATATTACAAAGGGATGTACTGGGAAGTCTACACTCTTGTGTTTTCAGGAAGTCTTAGGCTGTTTCTCAATTCACGAGAACGCGCTCGCATTCTCGTGAATTGAGAAACAGCCATAATGTTTGTGTCCTGCTATCAGCCATCCCATCCTCCTCTTTCAGCAATGTAAAATCATAAATACACAGTAGGTGCTGGAATAGTGTTTTATGGCTTACTTTTATTTGTCAGGTTAAAGTGACAAAAGTTGGAAAAAGACCGTTTATCTTGCCATTTATAACAATACAGCGTAAGAAGACATAGTTTGTTTATTTGTATTCTACAATTTTGTAAACAACTGCCGATTAAACTGACTGTTACAACCTTGACATGATTATATGAGTTGTTTTACCGAGAAATCAATTAGAAGCGCCGGGAAAACCTGCTGCAAAGCGCATTCCCGACACAGGGGAAACAGATTTTCACGGGGGAACAGAATTGCGCACAACACCGGGTCTCTCTGAACTCTGTGTGAAGCTGCAGTCCCGGTTAGAGGCGACGCCGAAGTACAGAGCCACGCACAGTAGACGTCTGCACATCGGACCTGCCTCAGAAAGAACGCCGCCAGCAGTTACCTACAACCCCGAGGAGGCAAACGGACAGTTCACGGGGTTGTAATTTTTGGATCCTCGCGTTGTATATAGTTGTTTGTTTTAATAAAGCTCTTTCTTTGCATAAACATCTTCCTGGCAAATGTTCATTTCCTGTATAAATTCATTCATGTCCTTGATGGTAGCCTAATAATAGTGTAGTAGCCTACATAGGATAACATGAATATACAGCATAATATGAATGAATAAATAAATAAATATATATATAATAAATATATATAAATATGTAAATAAGTTATTGGGGATCTGCCAACCAATCAGGAGTGATTTTACTTGTTTGAAAGAAGTGGTTCCATCCAATACTCAGTAAGAACATTCAAGCCTGGCTTGGCCACGTGTGGTTTTGCTGCCAATCAGGAGCGATTTTACTTATTTAAAAATAGTGGTTTCAGCCAATACTGAGTAGGTTATTCAAGCCAGACCTGGCCAGCCGCGCGGGTTCGCTGCATTCATATGCTAATTAGGGCCATTAGTACAGCTGATAGCTCTCCACATACGTCAGAGTCCGGTTCCGACAATTTGTGGCACTGAAAACGGCGACAAGCGCGGGTTGCAAATTGTCGTTAACTGCCGAAAATGAGGGAGATCTGCGGTAGTTTACGGGGACGAAAATCTCACTTTTCATGCAGTGTGTCCACCTACACCTTAAGGACAAAGGACACTCTTTTGAGGACCAAAATGTTCACATTTTGGACAAAGAAGACAGATGGTTTGAAAGGGGTGTGAAGGAAGCCATCTACGTTAAGAGAGAAAAAACAACCTTAAACAGAGGAGGAGGCCTTAGGTTCCAACTCCAAAACTTATAATACACCTATAGGATTAATAGACCCCTTGCATCTGACATCACAGTCACGTGATCGGGGGTGCGCACCTCCATCTTGGTGGGCACGCTAGCGTGACAGCCCACAACTGCACTGGCCCAGTTACCTCATTACTCGCATGTATACAAAAGACTATTCACTGATTGTTCAATATGGTGCAAACAGACTGCATCTCTGTTGCCAAAGCAATGTTTACAGTTTAGGGTCAGATGTTATCGGACTATATGCAGCCAAGTTATGAGAATAAACAACATTAAACTCACCCTTCCACGGACAACTGCTACATCATTCAGGTAAAAAACAGACAGTTCACGTATCCATCCGGCAGTGAACTGTTTGTGCGCTCCCAAACTCTTGTACGCCTTCATCTGATTGCCACTGTACGTTGGGGTGGGTGACAACACAAGGTAGTTCACCAGATCCGCACAGCAAACTGATGGCCAATCATGGGGATTGCTAGAAAAATCCTTATCAGGAAGAGCCAAAGGGTCCGCAAATACCGGGCATACACTGTACGAGTTTTTCAGTCGTGGTACTTACATACATCTAAAAACTGTGCGACGGAACCGCGGGGTTTAAAAAGTTCACCGCTCACGATCTGTGCGGCGCGACGCTCGCTGTTGTGGCAGAGGCAGGGGAGCGACGGTGGGTGACAGGGACCCAGAGCAGGGGGTCGAGCCCAGCTCTGGCGAGGCCCGCAGGAGGCACCGGGCGTCGGGGGAACGGAGGGGAGAGAGGAGGGACGAGACGCACCGGCGGCACGGCAGGTCGCCCGGCCCGCAACCCCCCCCCCCCCCCCGCGAGCAGAGGAGTCCCGAAACAGCCGGCGGACCGCGGAGGAGTGCCGAAACAGGCGGCCAGCGCGTTGCCGCCCTCCCCAACGCCCCCGCGAGCGGGCCGGGCGGAGGTCGCTTCAGGGACGCCCGCTCAACTCCCTCCCCTGGCGGGGACGGAGAGGAGGGGAGGGCGCTCCCTCGTAGCTCTGCTTGAACAGCAGGATGCGCTCACGAAAACCTCACGACAGCCGACTGAATTTCAAACATGTTTGATTTTCACCGATCGTCCGATTCCTGATCGGGAGGTAGTCGTGAGAAGCCAGTCCCCCCTCCTCCTCCCTGTACGATCAAGCTGAAATTCGTCCCGATTCAAAAAATGCTCGCACGACTGAAGAATCGGCCCGAAAAGGGGAAAAACTCGTACAGTGTACGCCCGGCTCTTGAATATCTTGCGTTGTGTAGAAAATGGCATGCCAACCAATATGGCCGCCACGCAAGGGGTTCTGGGTAACGGAGTCACGTGGTTGCAAGGGGTCTATTCCGGCCAATCATCACTTCAATCCTCACCCTCATACGGGTGATCAAAACATCGTTCCGGCAAGCCAGGCCAATAACGACCCTAACGACTTATAGAGGAATGGACCAGTTTCGGTTCAATCTGCTGGCTTAATGACTTTAACGACTTCCCATTACTAAGGGGGGTGGATCTGTTTCTGTTGAATTTGCATGTTATCTAAGCCATTACAAGGCCTTTGTTGGGCAGTAGAATAAAGGTTGATACTCCACATTACTCCAGACTTTTTGAATTGAGAAAGCTTCCTGGATAGGAAGCAAAACGTCTTCAAACTTCGGAAAACAAGTCCAGTTGTTTTATTTTTTACTTTTTTTGGAACGACCATGACCTGGATGACTGAGAATCTTAACCAGCATTTGATTGATTGTTTTCTCTTTTTCAAAGGCTCAAGCACTTTTGTACTGAATGAATGAAATAATGATTGTTTTAATAAAAGTAGATGTGTTAGGCTGAAAATGAGAGGTATGTTTTGAACGTGTTCAGTGAAGGATATGGAGCAATATTGGAGTTGTCCAGCGAAGGTTAAAAAGAGGAAGAAAGTCGTTATTTACTAGAAATCGGCCCAAGAAAAAGGGGAAGTAGCCTGCCTGTTGCCATGGATCAGGTCAAAAAAGAGAAACAAAACTGTTTGACTCAACTGACCTGCTGCCTGTTGACAGGGTAAGTTTTTTTTTTCTGCTGTTACCACAGTAAAGGTAGGTTTTGCAACCTCCTAACGGTTCTCAAAGCGCTTAAAAGAGACCTGTCAAAGGTGCTCATTACTCTCATGTCATGTCAGAAGACACGCAACACAGAGCAGAACAAAGAAGACCCAAGACAGAAAGAAGATCAACTGGCCAAAGGATGAACACGGTGCTCCTGTCTCTGAGAACTACCAAGACTGAGTCGAACTATCTATTTTGTCATGTTTTCTCCACAATTCGGCGCCCAGTGAGCTGAATGATTTCTGGCCTGTGGCACTTACTTCACATCTGATAAAGACAATGGAGCGGATCTTCCTCAATTTCCTCAGATCTCAAGTATAACACGCCCAGGACCGCCTGCAGTTTGCATATCAGCCAGATGTAGGAGTGGAGGACGCCGTCCTCTACCTACTACACCAAGCCCATTCCCACCTGGATAAAGGAAGTGCCACGGCAAGGATTGTCTTCCTGGACTTTTAAACTGCATTCAACACCATCCAGCCCTCCCTGCTCAGAGACAAACTGAATAGCATGGGAGTGGACCCTTGCCTGGTAGCATGGATCTCCAGCTACCTTACAGACAGGCCACAGTATGTCAGGCTGAAAGACACCATCTCTGACACTGTGGTCAGCAGCACTGGAGCCCCCCAGGGCACAGTGCTGGTCCCTGTCCTCTTCACCCTATACACCTCGGACTTCTGTTACAACTCTGAGCTGTGTCACATACAGAAGTACGCAGATGATACAGCCATTGTGGGGTGTATCAGGGAAAACAGAGAGGAGGAGTACATGAGTCTGGTGGGGGACTTTGCTACCTGGTGCTGCACCAACCACCTGGAGCTCAAAATCTCCAAGACGAAGGAGCTGGTCATAGACTTTGAGAGGAATGAACCAAAGACTGAGCCGGTACTACTGGAGGGGGCTGAGGCGGAGGCTGTGGACTCATAGAAATACCTTGGGGTGTGGCTGGACAATAAACTGGACTGGTCAACCATACCAACCACCTGCACAGAAAAAGACAGAGCAGGATGTACTTCCTGAGGAGACTGAGGTTGTGTTATTCCAGTCTGGACACCTCCAGACTGGAATAAGTGGTCAGGCGAGCCGGCTCTGTGATTGGCAAGAAGTTGGACTCTCTGGGGACGGTGGCAGAGACAAGGACACTTAACAAACTGCTGGACATTATGGACAATGCCAGACACCCTCTGCACACTGTTTTCACCACTCAGAGGAGCCTGATCAGTGGGAGATTGCTCCTCCCTAAAATTAGGACCAACAGCCTGCTGAACTCCTTTGTTCCTCAATCCATCAAGCTGTACAACTCCTCACTTGGGGGGAGGAGGAGGTGATAGGAAGAGGGACAAGGGTCAGCAACCCCCCCCCCCCCCTTCTTGGACATCTTGCGCAAAACATTATCTATTGTCACTCATGTGCAATATTCTTCTCTCTCACTTTGCAATAACACATGCCAACTACTGTGTAGTCTGTGTATTTTTTTACTTATTTATAAGGTCAGTGCATCTGTGCAGTACAAGTGCAATAATCCAAGCGCTCTGTGCAGATATTTATATCTAAAGGAAACATATTCCAGGACATTGAAACTTTTCTTATACTCTTTTGTACTATATACACTATTTTTATATTATATTGTCTGTTGTATTTTATCTTTAATGACATCTTGCTTTAACTCTGCCCTTTGTACTTTATATAAGCTACTGGAACCAGAGTTTCCCTGAATCCCAAGGGATAAATAAAGCTGAGTCTAAGTCTAAGTCAATGATCTGAAAGTCTGTCAAGAAGAATCGCTGTGGTTTTGAACTGGTCGATGAAAACAACCTGGATGTTCCAAAGATGGGAGTCGTACCCATTGGATGACAGTTCTGAAGCTGAAACAACTTGTCAAGCAGAAGAGACGAAACTCAGACACTGGTATCAAAGCAGAGGCTCAAATCGTGAGTCTTTGTGAAAGGGACATTAATGGGACATCAGGGTTGTCATCGAGAGGAGGAAAGTTTTTCGGCTGACCAACTCCTTCACCCAGAAATCAACGACACTTTGGGAGTGGTGGCCTAGTGGTTAGAGCAGCGCGCTTGCACTCAGAGAAGGAGAAGTACCTGGTTCGATCCCAACTGCCTGCACTCTGGGTCCCTGAGCAAGACCCTTAACCCCCGATTGCTCCCCAGGCGCCACACAGTGGCAGCCCACTGCTCCCCAAGGGGATGGTTTAAGACGCAGAAGTGAATTTCTCCATTGTGAGATCAACATGTCCAATTTATTTTTATTTATTTCATCTGCAGTATGGGTCAGTCTGCTCCTCTAAATTTAAAAGCCTCCCCTGAACATGTTAGTAAGCAGCTTTAGATAAGAGTTAGGATGTTGATTAAATTTTAATTTGTGATTTATTAAATTGATTAATAATGCAGTTACTAAATCGCTGCTAAAGCATACTAATTAAAGAAGCATATACAATTCTAATATAAGTTGTGGACATTAAATTATTGGGTCAGCATTTATTGTGTTCTTTAATGATTGTAAAACAGACGTGGTGCATGGTTCTAGATTTATTTAGGAGGTCTTAAAAGGTTGCCTATAGCAAAAAAGTTAATAAACATCACCCTTAGGGACTTTTGAGTTTCTAAAAATTTACCAATCCAGTATCAAGTGCAGTTGTGTAAAAGTAGCTGCCACCGTTAACTAGGGTGGTGGTCAGGAAATAAGTGGCCTCAGGCTACTAGGTTCCCTAACTTTTCCACTGAAACAGGGTGTGGTCCTAGGAAGGAGGTGATTAGTATATCGGTCGTGTCCTACTTATCTAGCCGACAAGGTCTCACAGGAACTCCAAGCAGGGTAATACTCGTGAGATTCAGAGGTCTTTAGAATCCTACCTAGTCTGAGCTTTAACCCAAAATAGAGAAGGATGGAGGAGGGGGTTTAGTTCAAATCTGACAACAACAGTACACAGCAGAAAGTCACATCGAAAAGGTAAAAGATGTTATCTTTTGGCAATGAATCAAGTACCCTCTAGTATTTCTGTAAACAAATTTCATTAAGAAATGTTTTGTTTTGTGCAATCTGTAACAATGTTTATTAACGTATCCTAAAAGTCTGTTTCTTTTTATAGTCTTTTTTTTGCAGATTTGACTTTAAACTTTTGAAAAATGGCAGGTATAATCCTACTAACAGTGCTGCTTATGTCAGTTACAGGTAAGCACTCACTTAAGTCAATCTAAAATAATTTCTTAGGAATAAAATTAAACACAGTATTGTAATAGTTTACACCTGTGTTTATAACAGTGCCAATGACACTGTTTACAGCATTTGAAATAAACGACATCTATCTATCTATCTATCTATCTATCTATCTATCTATCTATCTATCTATCTATCTATCTATCTATCTATCTATCTATCTATCTATCTATCTATCTATCTATCTATCTATCTATCTATCTATCGATTAAAAATCAAGCAGATTGTTTGTATTGACATCATTTATTATACATTAATCATACATTAATTTGTATTTAATAACATCTGTGGATTTATAAGTTAAATATATCTGTCTACACAAAAAAATCAAACAGTGGTTATGTAGTGACAGTAGTTATATGAATGTTATATTCAATGAATTCTGTGTGTTTTATCGGTCAAATGACAACTCAGAATTCACGTGAGCTAATTTGTCGGTCTATATAAATGTCTATTTATCTATAGATCTATCTATATAGCATCTACCCACCTACACAAAAAACGGTTCTTATGTATTAAATGTAGTTCTGTTAATTTTATATTCATTGATTTTGAGTGTTTTTATAGGTGGAATGTCAACTGAGAATTCAGGTGAGTTGAAAGGTTAATTTATCTATCTATACAAACATCAGATTGAGCTAAATGTTTAATATGTCAATTTTCAATTCAATTCAATTTTATTTATATAGCGCCAATTCATGAAACATGTCATCTCAAGGCACTTTACAAAGTCAAAATCAATCAGATTTTACAGATTGGTCAAAAATTTCCTATATAAGGGAACCAGTTGATTGCATCAAAGTCCTGACAAGCAGCACTCACTCCTGGGGAAGCGTAGAGCCACAGGGAGAGTCGTCTCCATTGTCCATGGCTTTGCAGCAATCCCTCATACTGGGCAAGCATGAAGCGACAGCGGAAAGAAAAACTCCCCATTAACAGGAAGGAAAAACCTCCAGCAGAACCGGGCTCAGTATGAACGGTCATCTGCCTCGACCGACTGGGGGTCTATATAATTGTCTTTCATCTATAGATATATCAAGCTAAACTGAAAAATGGAAATATTCAAATATCCAACTACCTACTTACACAAAGATTAAACTGTTCTTATGTATTGACAGTAGTATTTTTATTCTTTATTCAATATTGGTGTTTTTATAGGTGGAATGTCAACTGAGAGAGCTGGTGAGCTTAAATTTCTATCTATCTACACAAAAAATTAAATGGTGCTTACGTAATTGGCAGTAACTATATACATGTTATATTCAGTTATGTAGTGACAGTAGTTATACGAATGTTATATTCAATGAATTCTATGTTTTTTTATAGGTCAAATAACAACTCAGAAATCAGGTGAGCTGACTGTTTAATTTGTCAGTCTATGTAACTGTCATGTTGTATGTAATGACATCTTTGTGTTGAGGGGGCAACAACTTCAGTTGTTGTCTAAGCAGTTATTTAACAAATACATCAATCTATCGATCAATTCAAACATAAAGCAGATTCTTTTATATTGAAATCACCTATATTAATTTTATATTTAATGACATCTTTGTGTTTATAGAGGTGATAACAACTCCAGTTCCAGGTAAGCTGAAAGTTAAATAAATCAATCTAACAATCAAATGATATATAAAGCAGATTTTTATGGACATTAAACATGTGACCCCCATCCGACCCAACTCAACCCACCCTCCAACCCCACTCCACAGTAAACTACAGGTTAACCTTTACCTGAATAACTACAGGAAGAATATTGATCTCCTTCTGTTTTGTTTTTGCAGAATTTCCAATCCAAGTTGACATTGCTTTTCTGTTGGATGGCTCTGGCAGTGTATCTGGTGAAGATTTTATGAGAATAAAAGCTTTTGTGAAAGGGCTGATTAGATCCTTCCTGGGAAAAGATACACAGGTGAGACGGCCAATTTAACAATTAAATGAGTTTCAGAGACAAAACTTTGTTTTTCTGTCAAAGAGACTTTTTTTAGCAAAGGTGGACACTGTTGGACATAACTCACTAACCTCAAACATTCAAAGTCAAATAAGCAACAGTTCTTAAAATGGGTCGCAATATGAAAAATATGAATGTAAACATTTATCAACTTTTTTGGGATTACCAAAAACCTTGATGTTCTTTAACAGTGTGGATCTTGTTTATTTTTCTTGCAGACTTTCATTTACTTTAGCTGTTCTTTTGTTTATTGAAAAATAATTTTAACTTCATGACTCTTTTGTTATTTTTTGCAGTTTGCCATCACCCAGTATTCCAGTTCTACAGTAACACATTATTTCTTTAATTCTTTTAAAAAAACTGAGGATGACTTGGAACCTCAAATTAAAACAATCCGTCAATTAACTGGAGGAACACGCACCGCTGCAGCCATCAGAGAAGTGGTGTAAGTATATATGACATTTTAGTTTACTATATTACAATATGTTGAGTCAATTATAGAGAAAGCTTAAATTAACAAAAGCTAAATCTGATCATAAAAGATCATGTTCAGAATACTGCTGCTTAAAGTAATGAGTTTTTTACTCACAAGGAAAAGTGTTGATTAAAGTAAGTCCAATAAACCTTCAGCTTGACTCCGATGTCCATAGGATACGACAATCCTTTTGGTATTAGTTACTCAGTTTATTTACTGTTACTACTAATTTCCATACCATGATCTTTGTCTTTGAAATATAGTCTGTGAGAAAATAAGACAATATAATTGAAAAAATCTCTTTTGGCTCGTTAATTATAGCACCAATGATAAGAAATGAAAACAGATAAGGTAGAACTACTTAATGATAACCAGTGAAAAATACAGTTTTTAAATACGTTTAAATCTGCAGTACACAGTGCTTGACAGCAGTTTAAAATTGAAAAACAATTCTGGATTTCTTAATGCACAGCAATTGACATTCAATGTCTTTTCTGTGCTGGAAACATGTTTCTGTTATTCGTTTCAGCCAGTTAATTTCATATGCATTACTTAAAAATACCATATATATTTCAAATACAGGACAATATTCTTATGATATATTTACTATTGTCATTAAGAATGAAATAATTTTAGTTTAACAGATTTTTTGTGGCAATGAAACAAAAATAATATTAAATAATTTCATCATCTTTTTTGACAGGGATGACGTCTTCTCGCCTCTAAAAGGTTCCAGGTCAAATGCAAAAAAGATTTTGATCGTTATCACAGATGGGGAGTCTCAGGATCGCGGAAATTTGCAAAGCGCAATAAATTCAGCTGATAATAAAAAGATTGCTCGATTTGCTATTGGGGTAAGCTGCATCTATTAACTATTTTTCAACTGCATGTTGACATTTATGCTTTTTGTGTGTTGGAAAAAAACACATTGCTGATTAACAATGCAAAAAGCTTTGGTATTAGATTTGTTATTAGAGATTAACTGTATTGTTAGACCATCATTGGTAAACTGTAATTGCCAAGGAAGTTGTAAACATAAAAATACGATTCCTGTTATTCTCCCTCAAAGTCTCGATATAAACTTACATAAAACCTAAACTTTGAATGATTATTCAAACTTTTCCATTTTATTGAAATAAATCTTGTATTGTAAGTAAAATAAAGTTAAACAGTACCTTGGGATTTTGTGACTGATTTTCCCTCAAAAGAGAAAAAATAGATGAAGATAATCATGATTGCTAATTTGAAAAAGAACGACTGCTGTATACCTCATCTTGTGCCATTTTCACCTCTAGGTGGGAAATGCATTCTCGAGCTACAGAGCAACAGAAGAGCTCAGAACGATTGCATCTCAACCTGCTGAAAATTTTATGTTTAAAGTGGGAAGTTTTGATGCTCTTGACAAAATACGAGACAGCTTGCAGGACAAAATCTTTTCAATTGAAGGTACAAATGTATTATTTCACATTTGACACAAGATAAAGTGTTTGACATCACTTTTGTTTTTTGGGTTTAACAAAGTCTATAAATCAATGGTCTAAAAGGAATTGGTGAAAACCCAATGATTGTCAGTTAATTGTTTGGGAACTGATTGTCCAACATTCACACATAGTGTCACTGTTGCATCATTATAACTGCAACAAAAACAGAAACTGAACAATGGAAATATTCAAATATCCATCTACCTACCTACACAAAGATTAAACTGTTTTTATGTATTGTCAGTAGTAGTATTATTTTTTATTCAATGATGTCTGTGTTTTTATAGGTGGAATATCAACTGAGAAAGCTGGTGAGCTTAAATTTCTATCTATCTACACAAAAAATTAAATGGTGCTTATGAAATTGACAGTAACTATATAAATGTTACATTCAATTATGTCTGTTTTTATAGTTCAAATGACAACTCAGAATTCAGGTGAGCTGACTGTTTAACTTGTCGGCTGTCAAGATACCTCAGAATCTGTGGTGTGGTGAGCTCGGCCATCTTCCATGATTATTCACAAATTAATAAAATAATTTGGACATTAAATGTATTCAGTAAAACAGATAACATAAGAGCTCTGTAATTGTATGTTTTAATTGATTGTTTTATCTTTACTGAATTATATGTTTGATTGTCTTTTTTTTAAGGATCAAGCACTTATGTAATAAATGAGTGAAATAATGGTTATTTTAGAGCAGTAGATGTGTTAGACAGGCTGGAAAGAAAAGTATTATGGTTTGAAGTTTTGCAACCTCCCAACGGTTCTCTCAACACATGAAGGAAAGAGAATTTGGGTGTTCGGGGCTCAGTTCTCATCTCAGAAGACACGCAGCGCGGAGCAGAAGAAAGAAAACCCAAGACGGAAAGAAGATCAACATGCCAAAGGAAGAACACGGTGCCCCTGTCTCTGAGAACCACCAAGACTGAGTCAAGTTGTCCATTTTTCGTCTCTGCAAATCTGCAAATCCTGTCAAGAAGAATCGCTGTGGTTTTGAACTGGTTGATGAGAACAACCTGGATGTTCCAGAGATGGGAGTCGCACCCTTTGGATGTCAGTTCTGAAGCTGAAACAACTTGTCGATTAGAAGAGACGGACCTCAGACACTGGTATCAAAGCAGAGGCTCAAGACGTGAGTCTTTGCGAATGGAACATTAATGGGATATTTGGGTTGCCATCAAGAAGAGGGAAGTTTTTTCGGCTGAACAACTCCTTCTTTCAGAAATCAAGGACACTTTGGGATTTCATCTGTGGTTTGGGTCAGTCTGCTCCTCTAAATTTAAAAGCCTCTCCTGAACACATTAGTAAGCAGCCTTAGATAAGAGTTACGAAGTTGATTAAATTTTAATTTGTAATCTGTTAAATTGCTTAATTCTGTTGCTAATTCCCTGCTAAAGCATACTAATTAAAGAAGCATATAAAATTTTATTAGAAGTTGTGGACATTCAATTATTAAGTAAACAGTTATTGTTTTCTTCAATGGTTGTAAAACAGACATTGTGCATGTTTCTAAAATTATTTAGGAGGTCTTAAAAGGTTGCCTGTAGCCAAACATTAGACATTATAGTCAGGCAGTCTTGAAAACAGCTCAGGGGTCATGTTACAGCACCAATCAGTGATATAGTGTATCATAATGCTCTGAATATCTATTGAGCAGAGAAGCTTTATTGCTAACTAAAGTCGTACTTACATATTTTAACAAATTTTTGAGCGCATTGAACCACAAAAAATCAGTCAGTAAGCACAACCGTAATCATATATAAGTGCACCGGATTATAAAGCGCACAATCAAATTTGTGAGAAAATGTAAGGATTTTAAATGTGCCTTATAGTCAGGAAAAATATGGTAAGTGTAACAGAAATGCAAAAAAAAGAGGAAATCAGTAAGTGGCAAAACACTTTGTATATTGAAGAATATATTGAAGAATATCGAGAAACACAATTAAAGCGATTTTTATCTAGATGATTCCAAAATGAAAAAGATATTTGTAAATATGGACTTAAAAAAATTACCTCACAACACATTTTTCTATTACTAAAATATAAGTACAGTTAATGATAAGCTGTTGCAAAGTTAAAATTGAGTACTGCAAGTGTGCCAGTTAAATTGAGAAAAAAGCAATTGTGTGATGCTAGAGTGAGTTTCTGGTGCACAAAGAATTGTTAAAATCACTGTAAGTGATTCACAGCAACAGGAACATTAGGACATTGACAGAAGTACTTCAGGAACCAGGATGCCACATACTGTCTACATTAAGAATTACCTAAATTTGTAGTTTTATTAAAGACCTAGACATCTGCTGGCACCAGTTCACTTTGACTCTGTTACAAATGCCATTAGTTACAGTCGTACTTCTTGTTACTTGGGCATAAATGGCAGACGTCGACAGATGAAGGTACTGTCAGGATCCTTTCCACTGGAGGAGAACTGGACAAAGCCTGGTTTTTCATCTTGGATGACGGAATTTATCCAGGATTGGTAAATGGACACTCTGGCATAAACCCCAGGTCGATTGGGCAGAGCACAACCCTTGCCAAAACTAACAACGCCGGACTGGATCCAGCGTGAACCTTGCTTATTCACCATCGGACCGCCTGAGTCTCCCTGAAATGGCAACAACAATATTTTCAACACTGAAAGACTCTTTTTTGGTCAGATATATCATTGTGATGATAAACCAAAACTATGACCACACCTGGCATGCGTCTTTGCCTCCTGAAAGATCACCAGCACAGATCATGTTGTTCGTGATTATTCCAGATCCATACAAACAGCTACACTGTCTGTTTCCAATGACTGATACCTTCACTTCCTGAACAGTTTGAGGGGGACGTAAAGGCACTGTGGGGTAATAAAGCATGAGATATACTCTTGCATCAATAATTCACATGGGAAAATCCTCCTTATATGTCCCCCAACACCCAGACAATATAAGATATACTGTACATTAGAATCTTTTTTCGTTTTCACAAACCAAAGTCAAAATTCGTACTAAAAATGTGTCATAAAAATCATTTATGTAGTCCAAGCTCTCAGAAAAAAAACCTTAAGTTATTCAGAAGCTGAATCAAATACAAACTTTAGCATCATCACTACTTGCAATATATTGTCATACTTTGTCAAAGTGACTACACTGTGGGTTGCCTGAAGCTGGAAGTGTAAACAACATAAAATAAACTTGTTTAGGGTAAACTAACGTGATAATATGTATGTTTAATTTTGTTAAGGACTCATGCCGCTCCCCAGGCCATACCACCCTGGGCAGAGTCTAAAAATTAAAACAAATAATAAGTATTTAAAGGAATCTCACCTCCCTGTGCCGTATTTCCCCAGCCGGTAACCAAGCTGGCAGTGCCATTATTGAACACACTGTCACTCGCTGCCAAACACACCGGTCTGATGTAGTTTGTGAACTTCACTGGTGAGGAGAGTCTGAGCAGTGCGATGTCATTGTCTAAGGCCCCTCTGTTATATTGTGGGTGAGCAGTGATTTCATCAATTCCTACAGATACTTGGGTATCTGTGTTCCCACCCTGCAGCTGCAGCTGACCGAGAGAAACCTGCCACGTGGACGGACTTGTCCTAAAGTAGAAAAAGATACAAGAAGTTTCTTTTAGAAACTAAGAGCTGCCTTCAGCAACCATTCTTTACAATTAACTATTTCTCTCACCACATTTTGTAAAGTAACTTAGTGCAGGTAGGAAAAATTTTCATCACAGGTGGAACATTTCAATTTACTGTAAAAGGCTGCATATTTTCAACTTGAACATCACAGGAATGTCAGCAATTCTATTGTAAATCATGTATAATCTAATGTTTGTTCTCTAAGAAAAATAATAGTCTAATCTTGGCTTTGGTTCACTTCAGTGAGAGTTCTTTTTTTTACTGACCCACTGACGCAGTGAGCAGCAGACAGCACCCAGTTCTTGTTGATTAGGGAGCCTCCGCAGAAATGCCTGCCATATCTTTTAAGGCTGACCTGCCATGGCCAACTTCCAAGTAAGGCATCTTGACCACCAACTATTTTGGGGTTTTGAGGAGCGATGCCGCACACTGAAAAAGAAATTAGGTCAATGTATATTATTCTTAAGGTTCGTTATTTAAAGAAAAATTCAGATCTAATCATCTACATACCATCAAGCTGTGAGTATGATTCTGGGAAAGAGATAAAACAAATAAAAAAGTCAACTCCAATGTTTTTAAAGTTATTTGCTTCAAACTATTCTTTTTTCCAATATTAAACATTTCTAAAAAATATTTTCATGATTAATAAAGATGGATATGCAACGTAAGCTAATTGATATTTTAGACTGATATTTAACACAAAGGTTTGTTTTTGACATAACGTTAATACAGACTCAACAGTTTTAACAGCTACTTCTGAATGTTTTTATTTCTAAACAAGGCAATACTCTCAATTTAATTAAAGATGAACTAGTATTTTTTCACTTCACCATGTGTATATAACTGAGTAATCAAGAGTGACTTACCTGCAAAGAGAAAGCTCACCAGAGCCAAAGCATGAAGCAGTTTCCACAAAGCCATTGTGAATATGACCGCTGAATACTTCTGTGTTGCTCTTTATATACTTAGTTTTATCAGTGACCTGTTCATGTGTGTCCCTGTCATTTGACACATCATGGATGAGCAGATTATATAATCATTAATTATATAACTATTAATTATAACAATTAAATCTATATATGTGCATCTTAAAGGCACATGAGAATACTCCCTCTCCCGTCCTTTTCCTGACTTACATGTATAACATATCTATCTGCTGTCAATGAGCAACTGTGTGGTTCAGCAGTTTAACTTCCTATGAAGAGATAAAATTCTGATGTTGGCCTGTTACATCAACAGATCACCTCATGGTAATGCCAATCACTGCTTTTATTTATCTCTCTTTTAGACGGAAACTCTCTTGTAGGATTAACATACTTAAAGAAAATATGGAAATATCTCAACAAAAAATGCCAATATTTTCCAAATTGTTATCTGGTCTCTGTCTTTTCAACTTCATTCATTTACTGATTCCTACAATTTACTTTATTTCGGTTCATCCCATATATACAGTAATTTAAATCTACAAGCCAGGCATTTCTGTAAATTTGATGAAATTGACTTTAAATATAGTTTTTACATGCAGAACATGTCAGAGTCAGTTTCTCTTTTTCCTTTAGTATTTTTGTTTTAAATTACTGTTTAATTAGAATCTTAAACAGTAAGTGCCATATTTTTTGCATTATAAGGTGCACAGTGGTTTAACATGTCTTTGTGGGTGTTTGTCCACATATAAGGCGCACTGGATTATAAGGCGCACAAAATATTCTCCCCAAGTGTGTAATATCACTCCGCCCCTTCACGTCCACAGCTCTCTATCCGTCTCTATCGGGAGGACAGAGTAGTTGGATTACACTGTCCTGTTTCTTTTTTTTTTCCCCAGTGTCCTGTCTAGCAATGTGGCAATAGGAATTGATGTCTCAATGCCAAATAGAGCTTGACAGATTTTGCTTTCACAAGTGGAGCAAACAGCTTTCACCATAGTGCTCCGCTTGATTTATGCATGTAAATAACTTTATTGTGATTCCTGCAGAGATAATTTCAAGTTATATGGACACTACAATGGGAAAGTAGGAGAGTAAAGGAAGAACAAGAAGAGAAAAAAAAGAAAGAGAAGAGGTGAAAGAAAGAAGAGATAAAAGAGAGAGAATGATAAAACGTCCTCCGTCTGCTCCATCACCTGGAAAGAGAGACGCAAAAAGAACAGCACAACCAACAGACATAAAGCAAAAGATACAATCGAGTAACACCTTGATGCCATTGCTAAATCATATGTATTATTATTTAAGCTGACGTGTAAAGTGATACCTGAAAAAAGAAAGTGAAAGACACTAAATAAATAAATAAATAACAGGCTTTCTGTATATAGGTGAACACTTAATACCTGGAACCCTGCACCTGTGGGAGTTTGTGAGAGTGCACTAGTTTAGGTGAAAATTATCCAGAAGGAAATAGCTCGATAGTGGTTGTGGAGAACCAAAGGCCCGCCTTCCCCGAGCACAGAGGCAGGGGTCAGGGGACCCATAACCCCGGACTCCCAAAGGGGTCCCCAAAGCAGGGCGCCCAAGAGGGGCCAACACAGGAAATCTGCAACCACCCCCCCCCCCCCCCAAGGAAAGAGGAGAGACGACCCCGAGGAAATCCACCAGCCACCGCAATGCCGACGCCCCCAAGAGCCGCGGGGACGAGCCCGTGGGCCCCGCCGGCAGCCAGCCGCGCTGAAGTGGTATTGGCCAGGCCCCGCGAAGCAACCACCGGGAATGGGCCGGCACCCACCCGGGAACCCGCCCCAAACCCGAGGACCGTCAATGCACCAGAGGGCCAAGGTAGCGCAGCGGACGGGGGCAGGACGTGGGGGGATGGGCTCCGCACCTAGCGGAGACTTGACATGTTCTTGGGAGAGGGAGCGGACCGGACCCATACCTGGAAAAAAAAAAAAGAAACTCATTCACACCATACCTCCCTGGTGCCCCACTCACCACACACAGACTTACAAAAGAAAATAAAAAAAAATACGCTGTACACTCACATCCAACAATCCCAAGTGGGGGGGGTCACCACAATTCAACTATACGACTGCCTGTGCCCGACCCCCGGCCCAGCCCCCGGACCAGACGCCCCCCGGACCAGGCCCCCCAGAGAGGGGGGGCCAACACGACCCGCACGGGCCACCCAACCAGATCCCCCTCACCCCCTAAATACCTAATAAACCCCCTCCCTCCCCCACCTTACCCTAGCCACCCCTGACCCCCACCCTTTTCCGGGGGGAGTAGAGGCATCAGCCCCAGACCCGGCAAGCTACTGGCTACCCACAGCAGCTCCCCGCCAAGACCCCGGATCCAGTGGCCCGCTCCTCCTTCAGGCCCCAGACTCCGTGCCGCTATCAGAGATCGGGGGTGTGAAAAAGACCCCGATCCTCCCTACGCCCGCTCAGATGTTGTGTTGTTGCATGTTGTTCTCAAGTGTGTTTAAAACTGGGAGCACCAAAGAGGGTGCATGGCACAGCCCACCCCCCCTGCGGAAGGAAGCTGGTGCCAGTGCACCCCCTCCAGGCAACTGCCCAGAACCCTCAATGTCTAAATGCGAGAGGAGGTGAAGGGAGCCGTCCGAGGGTAGCCTCACACAACATAAGCCCCCCAGACGTCTTCACCCCCCCCCCCCCCCATACCATGGACTAAATGAATGTGCGTTGTGAAAATGTTTGGAGTGAAAGTGTCTAAAATGCATGATAAAATTGGGGAGAGGGATGTCATCAGAAAGTGGCAACTTCCAGTAACATGGGGAGCAAAGGACTGGGGAGCCATCCCAGGGAGCCAGCTCCCCTACTGACTCCAATAGGCATCCCCACTCCCCGAAAGCCCCACCCGGAGAAGGGGGCCCCGCCAGCAGCACCACCATAGCCCGGGGGCCAGGGAGAGGCCGCAGGGCCCGCCAGCCAACCCCTAACCAGGACCAACACCTCCACCCCCCCCCCCCAGCCCACCCACCAAGCCTACTGGCTTTACCCCCCCCCCCCCAAAATAAATAAAAAAAATGAATAAATAAAAAAATAAATAAACATAAATAAATAAGAGGGGGGACCCTGGCCAGCCAGCCCGCACGAGTCGTCCCAAACCCCACCCCCCAGGCGAAACCCGCACTGGGAGACTACCCGGACCGGGACAGGGGGCCGGACACAAGGCAAGGCAGGGCAAATTTATTTATATAGCACAATTCAGTACAGAGACAATGCAAAGTGCTTTATATTATTAAAATATAGGAATAAAAGCAAGTAGGGATAGAATGTAGAAACAAAAAAGAACATTTAAAACCAGTAAAACAGTTTAACTTGAACATTCAAAGGCAATTTTAAACAAATGTGTTTTTAATCTCGATTTAAAGGAACTCAGGCTTTCCGCACTTTTACAGTTTTCTGGAAGTTTGTTCCAGATAAGTGGAGCATAGGAACTAAATGCTGCTTCTCCGTGTTTGGTTCGTGTTCTAGGTATGCAGAGAAGGCTGGAGCCAGAAGACCTGAGTTGTCTGGAGGGTTTATACGCTGATAACAAGTCTGTGATGTATTTAGGTGCTAATTCAGGGATTTATAGACTAACAGAAGTATTTTAAAGTCTATTCTCTGAGGTACAGGGAGCCAGTGTAATGACTTTAGAACTGGGGTGATGTGCTCTACTTTCTTAGTCTTAGTGAGGACGCGGGCAGCAGCGTTCTGGATCAGCTGCAGCTGTCTGATCCACTTTTTAGGCAGACCTGTGAAAACACTGTTGCAGTAATCAATTCTACTAAAAATAAACGCGTGGATTAGTTTTTCCAGATCCTTCTGAGACATTAGTCCTTTAATCCTGGAAATGTTCCTCAGGTGATAGAAAGCCGACCTTGTAATTGTCTTTAGATGCTTTTGAAAGTTCAGGTCTGAGTCCATCATTACACCCAGGTTTCGGGCCTGATTAGTGGTTTTTAGCTGAAGCGACTGAAGCTGTGTGCTAACTTTTGATCTCTCCTCTATTGGTCCAAAAATTATTACTTCTGTTTTGTTTTTATTCAACTGACTCCAATAGGCATCCCCGCTCCCCGAAAGCCCTGAAATGACCCCAGACCCCCAGACCCACCCCGCGGCAGCACAGCTACCAGGTCAGTAACCCACGTCCGTCACCGCGTAGCTCCCCAAGAGCGCCGCAAGCGGCTGCTGTAGGCCACCCGTAGGCCTCCCAAGCCCCTCCCAGCAACAGACCCTGGAGTCAGACCCACCAGGCGCCCCACTCCGAGTGCCCCCAGAGCCCCAGGAACCCCTCCATCCAGCCACTGCGCCCTGCAGAAAGCAACCCACTGCCCCCCATTCCACTAAGTGATGGTGCTGATCAAAGGAGCCCAAAGAGATCGATCAGATGTGGATAAAGATGCTGTCTCGAGATTAATATGATCCAACAAAAGATCTCTATACTATACTATTGATACTGAGATTTTCCTTACTTTTCCAATTCATGAGGATAGTTTTCTTTGCGATACATAATGCAGTGAAAACCATGTAAACTATTTTTTTTCCCAGAGGGATTTCCTCAAAATTACCGAGCAAGCAAACTGATGGGGAAGGTGAAATTTTACAACTCAGGCATTTTGATAAGTCCTTACATATCTGTGTCCAGAACCTCTGGACTGGTGTGCATAACCATAACGCATGAATATAATTATCAGGATGATTGCCTATGCAGTGTGGACAGATATTAGATTGTGCCAAACCCATCTTGAATAATCTTTGTCCTGTGTAGTGTACTCTGTGAAGGATTTTGTATTGTATTAGTTGTAAGTTGGTGTTTCTAGTCAATTTGAAAGTTCTTAGACATATCTGAGCCCAGACGTTTTGTTCAAAGGTGCCTGATAAATCCTCTTCCCATTTCATAATAGGAAGAGATATTGAATCATCTATTTTAATCAGTGTCCTGTATGATTTAGACAGTAGTTTGGGGGGGGGGGGGGGGGTTAAATCTAGGAACTCTAATATATTAGTTGGGATTTGTAAACCACCTTTAATATGCTTAAATGTATTTCTAATTATAGATTTAAGTTGTTCATATTCCAAGAATTTATTTTTACTAATGCCATATTGCATATTTAGTTTAGCAAAATTGATGAACTCGGTTCCGTCAAGTAAATGTTCCAGATATTCAATACCTTTATTCTTCCAGTATGTAAAGTTTATCATTTTATTATTTTGTAGGATGTCAGGGTTATTCCAGATAGGTGTACGACTGCATGGGATAAGTGATGACTTTGTCATTTTGAGGAACTCCCACCATGCTGTCAGAGTAGAGCTAATGTTGATATTTTTGAAGCATGTATGCCGTTTTATATTTGAGCTAATAAACGGCAAATCTGAAATCATGATATTATTGCACATTTCCTGTTCTATATATAACCAAGGCTCATCTAGATGATTATTTTTTATCCATTTAGAGATGTATTGTAGCCTATTTGCTAAGTAATAGTTATGGAAGTTAGTCAAATCTAATCCTCCTCTGTCTTTAGTCTTCTGTATTGTCTTTAAGCTAATACGTGGAGTTTATCTTTCTAGAGATTTAAACCAGACGGATGATGGTTTATTGGGGATCATTGAAAATAAATAAGTAATTCTAGGTAAGACCATCATTTTTATTGAAGCTACCCTACCCATAAGTGATATTGGAAGCGATTTCCATCTTTTAAGGTCCTCTTCTATCCTGTTTAAAAGTGGGGTGTGGTTAAGTTTTAGTAAATCCGTTAATTTAGATGACACAGTAATACCTAAATATTTAATATTTCCTGATTGCATTTGTAAATCTAGAGAGTTTTCGAGAGAGCAATTAATTGACAGTACCGTAGACTTAGACCAGTTTAAAGAGTAATCTGATACTTTAGAGAAAGATTCTAGTATTCTAATTACTTGTGAAAGAGAAGTATTTGAATGCTGAAGATAAAGTAATACATCATCCGTGTAGAGACTAATCTTATGCTCTATTTTCATGCATTTTATACCTTTTACAGCTTTTGTTTGTCTGATTGTTGCTGCTAGAGGTTCTATAAAAATGGCAAAAAGTGATGGAGAAAGAGGGCATCCTTGCCTGGTGCCCCTCTGTAGACAAAAACTGGAAGATATTTGATTATTTGTCCTGACACAAGCTGTTGGAGAACTGTATAAGATTTTTAACCAATTTATGAAAAAATTACCAAAACCAAATTTATGTAGAGTAGCGAATAAAAATTTCCAGTTTACTCTATCAAATGCTTTTTCTGCGTCTAAAGACAATATATTGGTTTTAATGTTTTTACTGTAGGAATAATCAATTAAATTAAGTAATCTGCGTGTATTTGTGGATGACTGCCTTCCTCTGATGAAACCAGTTTGATCTGGATGGATTATGAGAGTAGTTACTTTGTCTAATCTTTTTGCAAAAGCTTTACAGATTATCTTAATATCCACATTAATTAAGGATATGGGATGATAACTGGTGGGCAACATAGGATCTTTTCCTGGCTTAAGCAGAAGGCTGATGGTGGCAGAATTCATATTAGCCGGAAATCTGCCTTTTTCCTGTATTTCCTGCAACATTCTGTGGAACAATGGGGCTAGAATATTCCAGAGCTCTTTGTAAAACTCAGTAGGGAAACCATCTGGACCTGGAGCCTTTTTATTAGGCATGCTTTTAAGAGCTTCCTGGGTTTCAACTGTTGTCAGCAGGGAGTCCAGTGTCATTCTTTGGCTGTCTGATAATTTAGGAAGTGTAATTTTATCCAGAAATTGCTTGATATCATTATCTGATGGATATATCTGTGGCGTGTATAAGGATTTGTAGAAATCGCGGAAGGTGTTATTTATACACTCCGGTTCACTTACTGTATTACCAGTTGAATCTGTAACTGCAAATATAGTAGTTTTCTCATTTATTTTAAGCTGATTAGCTAGGAAGCTTCCTGACTTATTGCCATGTTCAAAATTTTCAATGCGGTACCGCGCGCGAGCTATTTTTAGAAACACAACGTCACGATGACGTCACATAACGTGGTAAGCAGTAGGGCAAACTCCCAAATCCGCCGCTGTTTTGCTGTGGAAGAGACGTGCGTTAGCCTAGGTTTTACTCGGTAAACGACTGCTTTTTCCAACATCTAAGACCATGGTTTATAAACATTGTTGCTATGGGACGTGCAACAGCGACTCGAGGTACGCTGATCGGCCGCATATGAAGGATGTTTTCTTCATTAATTTCCCGAAACTCAAGAGTGCCAAGGAGAAGTGTGTGCGTTGGGTACACTTGTGCGGGCGGCCTACACAACATTTCAACCCGGAAAATGTTACCAAATTCACCTACATATGTAGCAAGCATTTTGTCGGTGGAAAGGGTGATGATAGCATATAGGCTAGCATGTTAGCAGGCGCTAACATTGTACCCTGCTACCGGGATAGCTTACTCAAAAGCAAACGCCCTGAATCTCTTAAGCGAAAGATTCTGAGATGTGAACAACCGTTTTGTAGCTACCTATTGGCAAGATATACAGATTCCTGGACGTTGATTGCAAACAAACAAAAAAGGCCGACGTGAACGGAGCACGGTGGAAATCATAACAAAGGCATGAACGCCGAGCAAGGAAAAAAACAAAGCTTACCGTTGAATCAACTCGGCCCATCTTCCGGTTTTTTTGAGCCCTCGACACTCAAGCCACCGTTTCAGCTGAAGGTTGGTGTGCTCTTCCACAGTGCGACCAGTAAACCGTGCGCCTGGGACATCGTCTTGGGTAAGTTTAATGGCTGCAAAGTCGGTCATATCGCTGGTTCTGTTGCGCTTGTAATGGCTGGTTTGTATGTGCGTTCTACGACTGTTTGCCCTACCGGTGCGGCAAAAGGGGCGTTACTCTTAAGGCCGTGACGTCACGTGCGCGGTACCGCATTCGAAGTCTTTGTATTAGAAATCTATTTTGCTTTTCAATATAGTGATTTAATTCTAATTTTACTTCACGGATTTTACCTAACTTTCCCTCTTCTTGAGAGGATTCTAGTAACTTAAGTTTTTCTTCTAATTCCTGAATCTTTTTGTTTTCTTTTTTCTTTTTATGAGATGAGAAAGAAATTATTTTACCTCTCATCACTGCTTTTCCAGCTTCCCACAATATCGATGCTGATGTACCTGGTTGATCATTGTATTCCAAGTATGAAGCCCACTGTTCTTTGATGACTTTTATAAATTCTTCATCTTTAAGCAGTGATGTATTAAATCTCCATCTTTTGTTTTGTGGGGTTATTTTTTTATTAATTAAGGTGAGAGTAACAGGAGCGTGATCACTGATAGCAATAGGATGAATTACCGTCTATGAAACTTCCGACAGCAGTGAGCTGCTTATTAGAAAGTAGTCCAGACGAGAGTACAAATGGTGAACATTCTGTTTCTAACATAAGACTATATTAAACGTAACTTTTATATTGAATTGACTTACTGGGTTTATCGTTGCCAGCACATACTCCAGGCACGGGCTGCCTAAATGAACCCACATACTCGGGCGTACTGTGTGCATACTGTGAGCCTGGCGAGCTCCGTGCTGCCTCTTCACAGATGTTTTGCCCTATGTAGTTAAGCGTACTGTTGCCTACATTTGTTGTAGCAAATTCCTACAATTCCCACACTTTCTGTCAGTGGGACGAAGCGGTTTGATGTAAAGACTTCTTACCGCCTAGAAGTTTATAGTGTGAAACCGTGTACTTGGTTGCAAAAATTGAGCTCTGTACGTACCTGTATGTGCGAAGTCCGCGCAGAGTCTGCTGTGAGTATGCCTCGAATATGCGCGGACCTCCGCGGAGTGAACTACGCCCGAGTATGTGGGGGCCTTTACATGAATGCACTTCTCGTTTAGACATTACAGTCAGGCAGTCTTGTAGACAGCTCAGGGGTCCAATCAGGAAGTGACGCAATGTACTGTAATGCTCAGAAGGTCCCCTGAGTAGAGCGGCTTCGTTGCTAACCAAAGTGGTACTTACACATTTTAACAGATTTTTGAGCGCATTGTACCACATAAAATCAGTCAGTAAGCACAACGGTAATCATATATAAGGCGCACCATCAATTTTTGAGAAAATTTAAGGATTTTAAGTGCGGGTTATAGTCCGGAAAATACGGTAAGTCCTCCTCAAAGTAGGCACATGCACACGCACAAACACACACTTCCTTGTTTTAAATGCAAAATGAGGACCATGCCTTGAATTCTACTCAACCCTTTCTATGGCCTAAGCCTAACACTTTACCTATATATACCTTACCCTAACCTTAACCTAAACTCAACTCGCACCCTAGTCCTAAACTTTAGTTAGAAAAATACAAAGTGAGGACAAGAAAAATGTCTTCACTTTGGTACAAATGGTCCTCGTTTGATGGTAAACTTGGAAAAATGGTCCTCACTCTGATGCCTAAACAGGAGCACACACAGACACACACACACACACACACACACACACATATTATATCACCTAACAGGAAAACATCGTCCATGATTCTTTTCCTATTTTGGGTCGGAAAGATGCCAGTAATCTGTGTTATAAAATAAAATCGACTAACTGACTAACCATGATGGTGTAAGGCATTACACTTATTTCCACTTCCTGGAGTCATTGTGTGGTAATTGTAATCATCAACTGTCAACATTGGTCACTGCAGATATTTCTAAGGCCTTAAAATATCTCAGGCAGAGGTTTTTTTATTTTTTTTATTTGAGGAACAGTGCCATGTTTGGGGATGGCCTTCCTGCTTCAGTAAATCACCAGTTACATTGTACATAAATACAGCCTGACAAATACGTATGCCATTATTGTTGCAACGAATACAAAGCATAAACTAATTAATTAAAGATAGAAATAATGAGGGCATGTTTCGATTTTTGAAACATAAAATGATTCGCTGGGAGCTGTTTTCCACGGCACACTTGTCGATTTATTTCAGTCCCACTATAAAATTCAATTCAATTCAATTCAATTTTATTTATATAGCGCCAATTCATGAAACATGTCATCTCAAGGCACTTTACAAAGTCAAATTCAGTCATATTATACAGATTGGGTCAGATTATACAGATTGGTCAAAAATGTCCTATATAAGGGAACCAGTTGATTGCATCAAAGTCCTGACAAGCAGCATTCACTCCCGGAGAAGCGTAGAGCCACAGGGAGAGTCGTCTGCATTGTCCATGGCTTTGCAGAAATCCTTCATACTGAGCAAGCATGAAGCGACAGTGGAAAGAAAAACTCCCCATTAACGGGAAGGAAAAACCTCCAGCAGAACCGGGCTCAGTATGAACGGTCATCTGCCTCGACCGACTGGGGGTTACAGAAGACAGAGCAGAGACAAAAAAGAGACAAAAAAGCACAAAAGCACACATTGATCACACACTGCCTCACACTGCCTCACAGACCAAAACACTACATTGTGTTCATGCAAAATTAACTAATCAAGTTAAATAAAATTTTATTTCTAACGCGCTTTACAACCACAGACTGCTGTAATAATAAATAAATAAATCATCTGTACATATAACTGTAATTGAGTTCAGATTTTAAAAGGAGTCATAACTCTCATGTATAAAAGGCCAAAATTAACAGATAGGTCTTTAGCCTGGCCTTGAACAGGGGCAGGGTTGTGATGGTGCATAATTTATTTCTTTATTTATTTTGAACAGACAATAAAAAGTAAAAACAGAAAAAAAATAATGAGAAAAATAGTCATGCAATTTTACACAACTTGTTTGAAAAGGAACAGGTTGAAGATAAATTTGTAAGTCATCTAGAAGTCATATAGATAAGACACATTGTAATGATTTATTGCAGAGCCTAATGGTGTTTTTGCATGCTCAGGCAAACTACAGAAATTAAATATTTAATAAAATACAGTTGTTTTAAGGGGTGTAACAATACATTGATCCACATCAATACATTGATTAAATGATTAACAATCCAATTACATTGATGCAAAAATGAAACATTGATCCAAAGCATCATCTTTAAGATACGCCTTTGTTTTGAAATTCACAAGGCACAAGACTATGATGAACAGGTAATCTATTTTTTTGTGAGTTGATATCAAAGTAAATAATTGTCTTAGATGAGCAGATGATATTGCATGATATTGATCACAAACTTGTTAACTTAGTCAATGGAAATCGCATCATGACAGACTTTGTGATTAGGGCTGGGCGATAATTCAATAACAATATAAATCGATCGATAGACGTATACCGATGATAGAAAAAAATGGTCAATAAAAAGTTCAATAGAATAACAGTTTTCCTTCCTTTTGCATTCTAACCATGTAGGTTAATATTACAGCAGGCATGTCCAAAGTGCGGCCCGGGGGCCATTTGTGGCCCCTGTGCTGATTTTGGGTGGCCCCCCAACTGTACTTCAAGAAAGATTTGGTCAACCAGCACAGGTGGCTGAGGCATATGGAAGCTTTTAGTTTTTAATTAGGGCAAAACTATTAAAGAAAAGTTAAAATCTTCCAACTGAAAATGTTAAGTACAACACAAAGTATTCATCTTTTAATAAACATACTTTTGACATTCTCTTTAATTTTGTAGTAAATAGGACCACATCTATCCAATGACATTTGCTTATTCAAATACAGACTTTGGTGCATTAAAACATGCTTTGAATTATTAAAATTGGCTGAATGCAGGAAGTGCTTGCAAAGAACAATTGACCCAAACACTGTTCTTATATTGCTAGACCAAAAAGAGTTCAGTTTGTTATTGTTAAAGAATGAAATTAAATTGTTCACAATATTTAGCAAACTGGATGACCATCTTTTAATACAACAAAAGGAACAAAACCTTTGGATCTACCATGATTTACACATTCATTTCCTACAGAAAATCAGACTAATTTATTTAAAATGATCATATTTTTAGACTTTTAACACATATTTTTTAATTGTATTCATTTTCTGGCCCTCAAGTTCCTCTGAGTTGACAATTTTGGCCCATGTACCGAAAAGTTTGGACACCCCTGTATTACAGTCATTACATCCTTCCAACCAATCACAACGCAGACCAAGGAACGCTCCGTCACCAAGCTCCACCCCCTTCAAAGAGTTCAGAGAGTACACTTTTTACCAAAACTTGCAGTTTTGGTAAAAAAGTTGGTTGAATAAAGGGTTGAGTTTTAATTCAGTATTTGTGTGTCTGTATCTAAAAATAGGTCGCTAAGCAACAGCATAAAATGCCCAGGGCTGCACATAAAATATGTTTTGAATTTGTTGATAATTATCAATATCAGTCGATATGATTTATATTTTATCGATGGGGAGGTTCCCCCAGCCATTTCTCAGCGTTGGTATTTATTTCATTTCGTTATATTTTCTTGCACCAGTCTATTTGTAGTTCAATCTGAAAAACTCACACAGAAAGAAGACCTCGGCAGGAAACATTCACGCTGAATTATACTTCAATATGCATAAGCAGGTGTATGAGAATAGGAATGATCCCCCAGGCCTGAAACTGGTGGTGGAGTGGAGATAGAAGAAGTTTGTTCAGTCCATATGATGATCTGTTTGAGCTAGATGTCCAATTTGATAAACACAGGTTTGCATGACTGTCCATGATGAGCAAGCTTGAAGCGACTGTGGAGAGGAAAAACTCCCCTTGTGGCTTGACCAAGCGCTATATAAGTTCAGTCCATTTACCATCCATTTACCCTTTGGGACGAAACCTCTGGCAGAACCAGGCTCAACATGGCGGTCTTCTGCCGGACCGATTGAGATATGACAGGGAATTCTGTAGAGTCCAGGAGGAATTACACTCTAATAGGAACAAGGTTGTAGGAGCACATAGGAAAGCCAGATGGAGCTGCTATGATGGAGGCGGAGGCGAATGAGTCCCTGATTGATGGAGGTAAGCAATGAATTTCTTCAGTCTGAATTTCCGCATTTAGCTCCATTTTAACAATTTTTGTGATGTTAATTTAAATGGTTGTTTGCAAATCCATCAACAATGCAGACAACTGTCCACTGCGGCTCTACACTCTTTCAGGAGGAGTGAATGCTGCTTGTCTTGATGCAACCTGCTGGGTTTCCTTAGAGAGGAAACTTTTTAACCAACCTGTAAGATTTGATTGAATTTTACTTTGTAAAGTGTCTTGAGATGATGTGTTGTGAATTGGCGTTATCTAAATAAAATTTAATTCAATTATTTTCTGGACAAAACAAAGAAGAAAAAGGCAAAGCCACACGCACGCACACACGCACACACGCACGCACACGCACGCACACGCACACACACACACAGTTTGTTGAGGTTATTTTTAAGAATAAAAAGACTGAACAGAAGTTGTTTAGAATTAACCCAGTTTCTCAGAAAGACAGGCTCCTAATGCACAAAATACATGAAGAAATGAGGCACAGTACCGAAAAACTGTATTTTCATTTAATTTCAACCAGAGACATTACAGTTCAACAGGATGTGAAAAACATGGTTCCAACTGTGTTTAAAGCTTTTAATGGATCACCTTATTAGTGGATTGTTTTTTAGTAAAAAAATATAATAATATGAATATTTCAGAGAAAATCAATAAATAAATACAGGTTTTTCCTCATTTTATTAATTTAAAGAAAACTTTAAAAAAGAGATTTTCTTAAATATCAAGTTAAATAAAGTTCTTGTGTTTTTTTACTAAATAGTTGCACTGGCAACAATTTCTAAAGGGCTTGAAGCCTGAAGTTCTGGATCTTTACTTGTGTAAAGAAGCCAGGTGAGGACAGGTGAAGGTGGTGTCAGGATCCTGTCCACGGGAAGTGAACTGGATAAAGCCTGGTTTGTTCAATTTGATGTTGCGGTTTATCCAGGACTGGTAACAGGAAACTCTGGTGTAGACTCCAGGCAGACTGGGCTGGGCACAGCCAACGCCCCAACTAACAACCCCAGACTGGATCCAGCGTGAGCCTTGCTTACTCACCATTGGGCCTCCTGAGTCTCCCTGAAATGGCAGAGAGGAAACCTTATAACTTGTTATCGTGTTTTCCAGCCAGGCGACGGAGGAAACAGAGCAGCTTACCTTACAAGAGTCTCTGCCTCCTGGAAGAGGGCCGGCACAGACCATGTTGTCTGTGATCGTTTTTCTTCCAAGCAAACAGTTGCACTGTCGGTTTCCTATAACTGGTACCTCAACTTCCTGAAGAGTTTGGGGTGAGGGCAGAGGCACTGTGAAGGATTAAATAATCAGACTTCTGGTCACACAAGCGAATATTACAGAATCATTACTATGCCAATGGCAAAAACAAACAAAACTTCCTTTCATATGAATGCAGGGGGGAATGCAAAACAGATTTTTATAAAAATCAGTTCCAATCAGTTTATTCACATAGCACCTATTCACAACACCTATCGTTACAATGCAGTTTATAAAATAACGAAATAAAAGATCACCAGTGCGATCACCAAACCATATGTATTGTTTATACATAAATACAACATGAAACATTTCTCCTGGCCACCAATGTTTATCTCTCTGTGAGCAGGATGGCAATGGACATTAAACACATCTGTAAAACTCAGCGTTAGAAGCTGTTGAAGTTCTAATGTTGGGGTCACCTAGCATCCTTAACAACCATTAAATGGTGTCTACATGTTAACTGGTAGTTTGAGAAGCATGGCAGGAAAAAAGTCTTCTCTGTCTTACCATCACAAAAGTATATGTGTATAATTAACTTATTATCGGGGCAAAATGGTGGACTAGAGGTTAGAAGTGAGAATACACCCCAGGTGCCGCCCAGTGGCAGCCCACTAAAATGCAAGGGACACATTTCATTGCAAAAGTACAAATGAAGTTCCAATGACAAATAAAGATGATTGTTATTTACTAATAGCTACTGGAACTTTAACAAGCATTGTTGGTTGGATAAGGAAGAGACTAAATCACTCCAGAACCTGTCCATCACACACAAAATCAGACTTCTTCCATGACCATCTCTGTCTCCAGAGCCTAGAAAACATGTGGGGTGAGCTGCGGAGAGGAGAACATATGGTGGGAGCAAGGGATCTGGACGATGCAAAGGGATTGTGCTAAAAGGAATGGTCGAAGAGACATCTATTTGCCTGCTGTAATCATATGAAATGTTATAGGAGAACCTTAAAGCCTGTCCCAGAGGCAAAAGAAGCGTGTACATAGTGTTGGAGGGCTATTGTAAAAAGATTGTTTTAGCTCTAAATAAACAAACTCATATGTAAGTTTTTAAATTTCACTGTAAGATAATGCTCCTCTGATAAAAATGGAATGGATTTTAATAAAGGCAGGCAGCATGGTAAGTAGCTCCTCAGTGGAAACTCACCTCCATCTTCCACATTTCCCCACCCGGTGACCCAGCTAGAGGTGCCATTTTGGAACGTGCTGCCACTTGCTGCCAAACACACCGGCCTGATGTAGTTTGTGAACTTCACTGATGAGGACAGTTTGAGCAGTGCAATGTCGTTGTCAAGGGTATTATTATTGAACTTGGGGTGTACAATGATTTTAACAATATCTCTGGACACTTCAGTTTCTGTGTTTCTGCCAGTCCGCTGCAGCCGCCCAAGAGAAACCTTCCAGATGTGTGGTGTGGTACTAGAGTGGGAAAAGAGGCTGTTTTTAACTTCTTTCTACATTTTTCTTTACAAATGACCCCATTGGGAGTAACATTTTGCATGAAACACTTTAATTTACTATACAGCCATGCATATTTGCATGTGAAACTGTTTAGTAATCCCTCTAAGACAAATCATTTCACTAACTTTTTATAAAAGAGCTTTGTATTTTGGTGCACTCACCCTGAGACGCAGTGAGCAGCCGTCAGCACCCACTTTTTGTTGATTAGGGAGCCCCCACACCACTGAGTGCCGAAAAGCTGCAGATCCACCTGCCAGGGCCAGCTTGCAGGTGAAGCATCTTCCCCTCCAACTATTTTGGGGTTTTGAGGACTGATGCCACACACTAAGACAGATAATAAGTTGAGACAACATTAGGATGCAAATGTTGCATGATTTTTATTTCGCACGGTATGTTAAAGCTTAAAATTTCTACCAACCATTAATTTGTGCACCAGATTCTGGGAAAGAGACAGAACAGGTTAGTCAGATAAATTTCAATATATTTTCCTCAACAAAATGCTACACAGGTCTCAAATTCTGTCAAAACAAAAAAAAAGGGTTTAGAATGAATAACAACATCAGTCAAGCTCAGAAGCTACACCAAAAATATTTTGTTACTATAAAACTGTAAAGAATACATTATTTGTGTATAATATTAATAATAATGTTATCAAAATTACAAAGCTTTTTTAGCTTCCTATACTTGTAAAGCAGAGTGGATTCTCTTTTTTAAACAATTTTTTGGCCTTGGATCATATAGGTGAACCAGAAAGCTTAGTTTCTACTTACTACACAAAGTCCATAAGTTTCTCTCACATAAAGAGTGACTTACCTGCTAAGAGGTTCACAAGGACCAGAATGTGCAACAGTTTCTGCAAAGCCATGGTGCATTTGACTGCTGAATCCCTGGTGGAAGCTCTTTAAATACTTAGATCCAGTCAGTCATCACTTCCCGTGTGCTTCACCTAAAAAACCTGTCACAGATGAGCTGTTCAGCTGTTTCCCCTTTCCAGGAATTTACATAATTTTCTTCAATAAACTGCCCTGATTCTACAGAAAGTTGCTATGTTGGAGTTACTCACTGTTAAAAAAAGCTATGCGCTTTTTTGTCTTTCTAAAGCTGTGTACAGGCACAGTGCTCAGTATTATCTTATTTCTGTGTGTTTAAATATAGCTATTTTAATCAAGGAAAAGCCAACAGCATGTGTTGCCTTGTCATTGTATTAGTTTGTTTGTTGAGTTGATTTTTTAATTACTTGTATTGGTACTGTGATTGTAAGTTTGACTGTTTTTGTTGTTTGTTTTATCAAACAGGTCTCTGTTGGATCTCAATGAGATATCATAAATAAAGGTTAAATAGAAAAATTTTATGAAATAAGACTTCAAGAATAAGAGTTCATCCATCCATCCACCTCCTGGTTACAGTTACAGCTGTAAGTCCTTTGTCGTATGTCTGTACCATCTTTGCACGCATCTGATTGGATGCAGTGTGTCAGCTAATGTCAATTTTGAGCCTTCCTACTAATTTTTAAAACTATAGACCTTGACAGGGCCATTTTCAAGAAATAAAATGCTTTAATCTGAACTCTTCCATAGTAGTTGTTTAGGGTGGTCCTGTTGGAGATTTAACCTCCACCACAGTGCCAAGTCTCCATCCATCTTCCATGATATCCGACCAGCTTTCCTGTCCCTGGTAAGGAATAGCCTCCTCGCAGCATGATTTAGCCAACATAGTCCTGCCTATATTCGCATGTGGGTTTTAATTCACCAATGCTTCTTGCTTTACCTCCATAAACACAAGGTTTGTAGAGTGCATGACTAAAACCTGAGCTGCAGATTTTTGCATCCTCTCCAGAGTAACCATGTGCCTCTTGGTTGTTTCACTGAATAATGCTGTCCTTTCCTGCTCTGTCAGTATAGGCGCGCAGCAATGAGTGGTTTTCTGAAGACGGACTGAACAAAGGGCCAGAGGGAAACCAGTAGGCTTCAGCTTGTCTTGACTCCTGGGGCTTACCCTGGATAAACAACATCAAGCCCTATACCACAAGGCACAAGGGCTGTTAACCTACAGGTACAATGTGATCCAGAGAGGTTGTTGGGTGTCTTTATCTAGCTTTTCTTTATATGTTACTAGATATTTAAAATCAGATATTTACATCCATTGTATATATATATATATATATATATATATATATATATATATATATATATATATATATATATATATATATATATAAACACATGATAAAGACACTATTTATATGCCTCTTTCAAAGTCAGACGTTTACTTACATTAAGATTTGTATGCCTATAAACAATTTGGGGATAATGATGGCATGGCTTTGAAAGCTTATATGTTCATTCCTGGCTGAACATATGAATGGCTCTCATGAACATAAGTCAGTGTTCAAGGAAATTACAGCACTGATTCATTTTTCCGTTTAGCTTTCAGAGATTGTGAAGATGCCATGACATCACAGTATAAACCATTTCATGTAGTTGATGTTGCTACATGTGTAAATTCTCCAAAAGAATTTAATAAAGAAGGAAAAACATTAGCTTGTTGTTTTGTCAGGCCAAATGTCCCTCCTCAGTAAAAGGGTTGGGTACGGCAACGATATGTAGCTACAACCATATTTGGAAAACTGCTCTGCTTTGGAAAAGTTATTTTGTTTACCCGTTGTTTATCCACACCTCTCTTCTCTCCGTCCAACACTCTGTCACACATCAATAATTTTATTTTTAGCTTGTAATAATGATCATGTCCCAAATACTACACATTACAATCTTTGAAACTTTTTTCAGTAAATTTTAAACTCAGTGATGGTTTTCTTCAGCAGACACAAACATGCTATCAGTTACCAGTTTTCCATTAAGGCCGCAATTTACCTTTTAAACCCCCAGCATTAGTCGAAAAGTTTTTTTGTTTTTTGTATTTTGTAATAATCTGCGCAAAATGTAATAAAGTTTTTGCATAATGCGGCAGAAAGTACAACAAAATGCATTCAAGGATTTTATTACATTTTGTGTCTATTATTAGATAATGCGGTTTCCATGATGTTTTATTACATTTTATAGCCCGATTTTATTACATCATTACATATTGCGGCGTTATTACATAATGAGGTGTTAACAAGGTGTCCGTGATAGTAAGATGTAAAAATTCAGTTGTGACCAAATCGCTATGAGCACCTTGTTAACCATAAAATCCATAATCTATTTCAAAACATTTCAAGTTCTGCTTATGTTTATATAAAAAAATGACTAACAAGAAAGAAATAAGACTTGTTCAGCTTTGGTACTCACTGCTTTACAATCAAACCCCTAATCCCTGCAGCACAGCAGGCTATAGGATGTTTCAGCAATGTTTTCTGAACAGGTACTTTAACATACCCTCTGCACATTAAAAAATGATGCACTACTGAGGTAAACTGCAGTAGAAAGTTGCAAATCCCCAGCAGGTGTAAAATGTCCAATCACTGGGGAACTCTTCCATAGTCTCCTACACTGGCAATGTGACATTTCTGTACAATGGCACAGAATGTTCCTCTATTACTCTTAGATTTCACCAACTCAACCGCAGACAGGGCATTTCTCAAAGAGCTCCATAAGGCATGACTGAAAGACAACCAGTTTTTGGATTTTGTGAACAATTAAGGGCTCCCCATGAGTGAGGCTGGGGTCCTTCCTATACAGAGTAAAAACAAAGGCAAACTAAGATGAGAGGGGCACTTGAACCTCTACCATGGCTGAGTCAACATTAATTTCTTTTCTCAAACAAATCAGTGTTGCAAACCTACAGTGCAAATTAATGTTATATCTTTGGGGACTGTCCAACTATCCAATATGTCAGGAAAAGGATACATAGGATGCTCGGTTTGAACTGCAGCAGATCGTCTTGGCCATGATCCTTATGAAATGATTAATGAATTTTTATACATTCCCTGAATCCACACTGCATTCAACAAAATTTACCAAAAAGACAGTTATCAGAGGCACACAGTGAACAAGGTGAAGAAATGATTCATGCTGTGCATGAATCAAACTTGTATGTATTGTTTGTGTGCTGAGCGGGTGTCTGCCTTTCACCACAGTAACACGCAGTGACAATAAGTAAAGAATTATTGATTCTTTATATGAAAACAGTCCAATCCAAATTCATTTTAATTTACTTAAAAACCGTAATGATATCCACAGTACAAGGTATAATATCAATTTTCTGATCTACATTACATACTTACATATATCTAAAAAGATTCAACTAAGGCTGATCAATGTAAAGGTGCTGGCTAAACTTGCCCATAATAGCATATTAAGAAGTCTCTAAACCTTGATTCTTTTAACGAGACCATACCCTCTAATGAATTTGTCACAACTGCATATCATCATAACAAAACTGTCTGAAGGCCAAACCGGACCACCTGCTGTCCAGACCCGTGTCCTAGGCTCTGTTTTTATTGACCTGTCACTTTTCTGAGAATTGGGTAGTTCCAGTCCTGGAAGAGCTTCACCTTTAGAGAGGAGACAGATGATGATGAAGTAAACTCTGTCTTTTTTCTAGAGACTATGGAGTTTAACAATGTCATCAGCATGTCGTCAGGGTGAAAGTCCACTGGGGAGATGGATTACAGAAGGGAGAACGAAACCGAGAAGTACGAATGACTTAATTTCTAAATATATCCTGAATTATGGGGGAATTGTTCATCTTTTGTATAAGAACGCATCTTAGACTTATCTCGTGTTGTATAAGGGGCTAAATATTAGACGGGATTTTTGGCCATCTTGTTTTAGGTGTTGCATCTTTTGTTGTCTGTTTTTGATAATTTATATTGTTCATACAAGACTGTTAATACATAAGTAAACACCAGCCTTGCATGTCAATGCACCACCTGTTGTAACATAGTTTATTGTGCCCTATTAATGCTAAGTGCTTATGGAGATTTTTTCTATAATAACCCTACATAGTACTCCTCATGAATGCTTATATTGCATCTCCTTTGGCTTTTCTTTCTTGTTGTCATACTCAATAGTTTTAGATCATAACCCGAGCAAATGCAAAATAAAGTTTTCAAATGATGGTGTAATTTGAACCAAGCTTCGTATGACAAATACTGACTCATGTATGACTCAAGAATATTTTGGTAGACAGAGACGTTTGAGGAGTTTAGGTCTTGTGGCTGCGTATCAAGCTCAAACCATCACTCCTTCCATGCTATGCTTGACAGCTGGTATCTTTATCTGTGACTGTCCTCAACTCTTAAAAAAAATGTAACCCTTTTTCATTGTATGTTTGTTTGTCAGTTTTTTCCTTTGTTATGTGTAATGTGAAATTTCGCCCTGGTAACACGCAGTGACAAATAAAATATTCTGATTATGGTATGAGGTGTTTGAGCTGAAATCCAGTATTTAGTTTTCACCATATATGGTACTTGTTGTGCTATTACACACTGTTTTAAGTTATTTGATGTTTAATAAATAACTCTCTGTCTGTTAGGTACTGCCCGGTAAATACCACCTCTAGAGCTGATATCAGGACAATAGCTGAAAGGAATGATTCGAGCACTGGCGTTCTTTTAACAGCAAACTCTGCACACATGTAGAATAAAGGAGTGACAACTTCTCTTCAAGTTCAAGAATTTATTAACAGAAATAAAATGAACATCCAGAAAAAATCACTATAAAATGCTGTTTATCTGAATTAACAGTATATATTAATCAACGAATTCTGTCTAATAGGCAAAATGAAGATAAAAACAAGCTAAGGAACTCTGTAAACACAAAAGAAAGACTAGAACTGCAAGCAGTTATTAACGGGTTCCAAGCCCACCCATGCCCCGCCCCCTTGAGCATGTTCCTGGACTTCAGTTCAGCGTTCAACACCATCATCCTACAGCATCTGGTGGAAAAACTGGAACAACTGGGCTTAAGCACACCCCTTCGCAACTGGCTGCTAGACTTCCTCACCTCCTAACCTCTGTCGGTCCGGGTCGGACAGAACACCTCTGATGTCATCACCCTCAGCACGGGCTGCCCTCAGGGCTGCGTCCTGAGCCCCCTGCTGTTCACTCTGATGACACATGACTGCGTTCCCAGGTTCACCACCAATCACATCGTGAAGTTTGCTGACGACACAACGGTGGTGGGCCTGATCAGAGACGACAACGACCAGGACTACAGAGAAGAGGTGGAGCAGCTGGTGGGCCGGTGCAGAGACAACAGCCTGATCTTTAACTTTGTGAGAAAATAAAGCAAATACCCATGTCTGCATCAACTGCTACAAAGAAATGTGAAGTTTTAACTCAGGATGTGCTATCCCAGCTTGACGAAGCAATTAAAAAGGCCCCAAGGCTTAGCCGTGGATGAGTCCACTGACATGTGTGACAATGCTCAGCTGTTTATGTTAGGTTTTATAACACAGAGCAGAAAGCATTCTGTGAAGATCTACTGGTATTACACCTCTTCAGACCAATACAACAGGAGAAAACATCTACCTGGCCATTATAGAGATGTTGGAAAAGAAAGGAGTAGAGACAAGAAACATGATCTCAGTCACCACAGATGGAGCTCCTGCTATGATAGGGAAAGAAAAGGGAGCTGTAACAAGACTGAAGAATGATAGAGTTCTCTGCACTGCAGTGCATATGCTCAGATTTGCCTCCTTAATTGCGCCACTTCCTTCCTCTTCAGTCTTCTGGTAAAGCTGACCAACAAGCAAAGCAACAGCAATATTGCTCGTATTGCTCATTTTGCTTCTACAAAGTGCTGAATTTTTTAAAACGATTTAATCGCCTCTACAATTACGACCAGTACAACTCCCTACAAAGAAATTCCCACTATTGCTGGTTTTATACCCACAGTTCTGTAATTTTTTTGATATTTTTTAGGCTTTTAGAAAATAAAAATATTTTTAAAAATGTTTTCAATAAGATATGATGGTGTAGTGTATAAATAGTTTTGAATGTTAAAGAAATGCATAAGAACTGTGGGTGTGATGACATCACGAGTACACGAGTACGCTTCTGTCCCAATACACAGAGATACGTGCTGCGTGCTCGCGTTCTCGTCAAGTCTGACCTTTAGCTGCGTGAAGCTGACACCCCACCCACAGAAAAAACTCAGTTAAATAGACGGAATGGTTAGTGCCTCGTTTGTGTGGGTTTGTGCTGTTAAAATTAGCGTTTGTGCTGCTTTGGTTTCGCAGATATTGTAAGTTTTAATTTCGGCCGGTGACGTCACCATAGGCCGCGGCTGCAAAATAAAGCGCAACCTTGTTTCGTTCTTTGCTGGTGCTGAGTTGGATCCAAAACAAACCACAGTAGGCTACTTTTTCAGTGCTTCATTTGTGCAGGTTTGTGCCGTTAAAATTAGCGTTTGTGCTGCTTAGCGTTTGTGTGGAACTATCTCAGGGAGGAAATGGATGTTATCCCTATCCCTGTTGACTGCAGCGAGTGACCTGCTTTCCTCACAAATGTGTGATACCCAGTCTCGTAGGTCAGTCTGGATCTCATCAAAAGGATCCCCTTAATGCACTTCCTTTGTGTCTTCAGCTGGAATGATGATGGAGTCTTCTGTGATCTGTGTTTTTAGGTATTTTTTACACCTTTCTGATTCCAGAGGGACTCCAGAACTATCATCACTGTCTGCCTTACTGAGGGCCACAACAGGGATGGCATGTATTAGCTGTTTTGCATGATCCAAGCAATGCGACTGAAGCAGCTTTGCTGTTGCCCTGACAAAGAGGTCTTTGACACGGTGTGACTTGTTTTTAGGGCAGTCCCACTGGCAGATCATCTTTATGCAGTGTATGCAATTACAAATTAAAGCTTGATGCATTTCAAATTTTATTTAAACAAAAGTAAAAGTGCTTGGTTCAATGAAATTTCACCCAATTGCCTGCGTGCTGTGCACTTCCGGTTTCGTCCTTCGAGCTCATCTTTTTAATGGCTTTTTTTTACCCGTTTGCTGCCGAATCTGCGGAAAATAACGGTCAAGATGCAAATAGGATTATCAAAACCACCTTCAAAAAAGCCCAGTTATTTTAAAATACAATAAAAGTAACAGGTAAAATAGTTATAGAAGTTATAAGCATATCATAACGGCTGCAGATCGTAAGGTTTTGAGCAAGGCATGTGTATAGGCTCCAGCTGGTGCTTTTTTCCTCTTCATTTGTGAGAGGATTATATTAAATTCCTATGGAGAAAGGTAAATGTATTGATGGCTTACTTAACATTGCTATCTAAAGTAAAGTTCTTTAAATGAGACAAAATAAATTGTAATATTTATTAAGCAATAAAGTACAAAACAATATAACACACACATTTTACAATAGCGGCTAAAACAACTTGGGTCATAAAAGAAAAATACGAAATTAATAACTGCTTTCTTGAGAAAAGTGTTGAGACCAAACGGTATATCTGGCCACATCTTCTAACACAAATGAAGAACATCATTAAGGACGCCAGCCATTCTGCACAGAGACTGTTCCAGCCTCTCCCCTCAGTCAGGAAGCTGAGATACATGAGAGGGGACTCGTGGTGAAACTGCCTTCATGTGTCGACTTCATGGCTTGCTGTTGTTGAACAATAACTTTTCTTTCCGTGTGGCAACCAAGCCACTGTATTAAATAAGCATACTTATAACAGTGGGAACTAAAAAAGACAACAAAAAACATGTTTCCCAAGAGATCTTTGCCAATAAGCAGGAATATATAAATTATTTAATAAGAACGCTGTGGGGGGGGCGGGGGGGGGGGAGACAGGCTTGGTAAATGACACAACTTCATAGTAATGTTACTGATTTATCAGTAGAAATATATTAAAAAAGACTTAAGTTTTTTCCAGTGTTGGCAATAACATATGATTTACCGTAGCACTTTATTTTGAAGCGGTGGGCTGGGATGACGTCATCGGCTGAAATTAAAATTCATAATATCTCCGAAACCAAAGTAGCACAAACGCTAATTTTAACAGCACAAACCTGCACAAACGACGCACTAAAAAAATTAGCCCAGTTTGGTCGGATTCAAAGCAAACTGGGGGGATGGTGAACTCTGGATGACCTTAACAAATATTCTTTAATAACTTCAAAACCAAAACAGCACAAACGCTAATTTTAACGGCACAAACGAGTTTTTTCTGTGGGTGGGGTGTCATAGCCTCGTGAGACCATCCTGATCTCGCGAGCTTTCCAGGTTTCACTCGCAGATCAGTCTGGCTACTCTCCGTTAAAGAAAATTTGGAGCCGTTCACCAAACGAACGTCCAATCAGCGTTGGCTTTGAGGCGGGTTGAGGTGTGACGCAACGAGAAGCGCGACAGTTCAGTCTAAAGAACATGGCGGCTTCAGCCGATGAAACTAGCGTTAGCGTGGCTATCGAGCAAGTTTTATCGGAATTACAGAGTATTTCTTTGCTGAGCTAACGAGCCTTTACCTGCAGCAGCAAGAGTAGCTTGGCTTATGGTTGTGTTTTCGTCGTCGCTCGTAACAGAGCGACGACGAAGCATGTTGACGAGTACGTCATATGCTTCGTTGATCTGATTGGTTTATTTGGCCCGTCTATCACCAACATAGGCCAATCAGCTAACCAGTATTTTCGCCCCTTCCCAAAATTACTTCAACGGAAGGTTTCCAGATGGATATGCGGAGCAAATCCATCTGGCGGAGTCAGGTAAGGGGTGTCAGCTTCACGCAGCTCCGATCTTCCTGTATTCTTGCCAAGACTGGACTCGCGTTCTCGTGAATTGAGAAACGGCCCACATGTGCTCTTTCTCCTCTCTCGTTTCCACTGTGCTAATGCTTCAACAAATCATGAGCAGCGAACAAAATCTACATCTAAAAAAAAGTATTCCGTTCACGGATTCACAACATTCACCAGGATTATTCTTTGACAAAAAACACGTTGTTGTCTTGCTTACCAGGTTACAGGACTGAACTCCCACAACATCTTGTGCCTATACAATACATATAGCCTATAACAATCAAAATCAAGTTTCAACAAGGTATTTAATGCATTCGACCTAGGGTGAATGTTTTATAAGTTACCTCGCTCCGTGCAGACAGATGCGGTGAAAGAAAGCACGCTAGCTCTGAGCAGGGAGGAGCTGTGAGCAACGCTACTGTTCATGTGTGGTGCATTCACAGTGCATGGGAAAATTCAGTACTCAACAAAAAACGTGTTTATCTTCAAGCAATTTAAAAATAAATATATATATATATATATTGTAGTAACTGTGAAAGTGAAGTGTAATACATACACGTCCACTAGGAAGCGCTGTTACCGGTTGGGAATGTTATGGACCGTAGAAGAAGAGTGAGTGGTAGTAGAAAGAGAGAAGAAGAAAAAAAGCCTGTTATGGAGCTGTACGGTGTTTGTGTTTGGAAATAAACCTTCTTCCTGTGGAATATGAAGTCTCCTGTAATTTACCACATAAATGGCGACGAGGATAAAGTCACAGCGGATGCAGACACATGAGTAAGACTCTCAACTAAGTTGCAAAGTTAGCAAAACGAACGGACTTTGTAATCAACAGAGAAGCATGGCGGCGGGCATAGTAGGAAGTACCGCTCCTTTTGATTCCCAAACCCAGACGTGGGAGGAATATTGTGAAGTGCTCCACCATTTTTTTGAAGCTAATGAGATCGACGATGCAGGTCGGCAGTAAGCTATTTTGCTCAGTGCAGTGGGCAGTCAGACGTACAGCCTAATGAGAAATCTGGTCAGCCCCGCCAAGCCAGGAGACAAGACGTTCAATGAGCTGGTCAAGTTGTTAAAGGACCATTTCAACCCCAAACCCAGCAAGATTGTGCAACGTTTCAAGTTTAATTCCAGAAACAGGAAAAATGGTGAAACAGTCATGGAATATGTTGCTGTTCTGAGGAAATTGGCGCAAGACTGCAACTATGGAGATAAGTTATCGGAGATGATACGGGACAGACTGGTCTGTGGCATCGGAGATGACCGCATTCAGCGCCGACTGTTGTCAGAACCGGATTTGAGCTTCGACAAGGCTTTGAAGCTGGTCCAGGCCATTGAGACAGCCAGCAAAGATGTAAAAGACTTACAATGTTTGGAGTTTGCGCCATCACACGTGAGGACACCTCAATCAGTGTATAAAATGTCAGCAAAGCAGACGCCTAGTAGGCAGCAGCACCAGCATAAGGGTTGCTACAGGTGTGGAGGTGAGCACCATACAGCGGGGGAATGTAAGTTTATCAAAGAAACCTGTCACAAATGTGGAAGAATTGGCCACATTCAGAAACTATGTAGGTCCAAAGGCCCAGCTGGTCAGTCGAAGACTAGATAGGGTGGTGGGCAGACAGGTAGACAAGGGAGAACGCAGGGAGCCAATGGGGTGCCGCGAGCGAGCTATTTTTAGAAACGTAACGTCACGATGACGTCACATCACGTGGTACGCAGTAGGACAAACTCCCAAACCCGCCGCTGTTTTGCTGTGGAAGAGACGTGCGTTACCCTAGGTTGTACTCGTTTAAAAGACTGCTTTTTCCAAAATCTAAGACCATGGTTTATAAACATTGTTGCTATGGAACGTGCAACAGCGACTCGAGGTACGCTGATCGGCCGCATATGAAGGATGTTTTCTTCATTACTTTCCCGAAATTCAAGAGTGCCAAGGAGAAATGTGTGCGCTTGGTCCATCGGTGCGGTCGGCCTACATATGTAGCAAGCATTTTGTCGGAGGAAAGGGCACAACCGAAGAAAATCCTGACCCAATTCCAGCGACATCAAGTAGTGAACAGGTAAGATTATTTTGGTGGCCGACATGTAATGAAGCGCCTGCTACCATGATAGCATATAGGCTATCATGGTAGCAGGTGCTAACATGATACCCTGCTACCAGGGTAGCCTACTCAAAAACATTTCAAATGAGACAAACATTAAACATATACCGATCCCTGGACGGTGATTACAAACAAAAAAAACGGCAGACGACGGCATGACCGCCGCGCAGGAAAAAAAAAACAAAGCTTACCGTTCGATCAACTCGGCCCGTTTTCCTGTCTTTTTAAGCCCTCGACACTCAAGCCATCGTTTGAGCTGAAGGTTGGTGTGTTCTTCGACTGTGCGACCAGTAAACCGTGCGCCTGGGACATCGTTTTGGGAAAGTTTAATGGCTGCAAAGTCGGTCAGCTGGTTCTGTTGCTGGTTGCTACGTGCGTTCTCTATCGGTTTGTCCTACCTAAGCGGCAAAAGGGGCGTTGCTCTTGAGACGGTGACGTCACGTGCGCGGTACCCCATTACGTCAGCCAGAGGGAGGATGACAAAGAGGGCATTGATACAGATAAGGTCATGTTCACACTGTACAAAATAGACGAACTTGACGTACCAGCGGTAGCTCCATTCACAGAGACACTGACAGTTAATGAGACAGACGCTCAGTTCGAAGTGGACTCAGGATCCGGAGTAACAGTAATGAACCACTCCGTATTCAAAACCTTAAGGGGGAAAGAGGCACCAAAGCTACGCCCATGTAGAGTGCGACTCAAAACATACACAGGGTATAGAGTAAAAGTTGTGGGAGCAGCAGTAGTTAAGGTGCAGTATAAGGGGCGAGTGCATGACTTACCTGTAGTAGTCATAGCAGGGTCAGGCCCCAGTCTGATTGGTAGGTACTGGATTAGAAGGTTAGGCCTACAGTGGAGATCAGCACCCCAAGTCCACCACATTATAGAAGGGACCCCAGTAGAGGTACAGGGAAATCCAGAAACCCAAATCCACCATGTTAAAAAAGAAACTTTAGAGGAGGTTTTGGGAAAATACGGGGAGGTGTTTAACAAAGAACTAGGGAAATTCAAAGGCCCCCCAGCGAAAATATACGTAGACAAGGAAGTAGTCCCCAGATTTTTTAAAGCTAGGCTGGTTCCATATGCCATGAGGGGAAGAGTTGAGGCGGAACTGGATCGTCTCCTTGCCCAAGAGATCATTGAACCAGTAAAACATGCAGAATGGGCTGCACCTGTGGTTCCTGTGTTAAAACCCGATGAGACAGTACGACTGTGCGGAGATTACAAACTGACAGTAAATCAAATATCCAAGTTGGAGCAGTACCCAATTCCCAGAATTGAGGACCTGTTTGCTACGCTGGCGGGTGGAAAAAAGTTCACAATGTTGGATCTGAGTCACGCCTATCACCAGATTCCACTAGATGAGGAAGCGAAGAGGTATGAGACCATAAACACTCACAAGGGATTGTTCACATACAAAGTACTACCTTTTGGGGTATCGTCCAGCCCAGCGATATTCCAACGGATAATGGAGGGATTGCTGCAGGGCATTCCTCATGTTGCAATTTTCCTGGATGACATCCTGCTTACAGGGAAAGATTACCAAGAGCACCTGCAGACACTGGCCACGGTGCTGGAACGGCTGGAGGAGGCCGGGCTACGTCTCAAAAGAGAAAAATGTTTGTTTATGAATGAGGAGGTGATGTTCCTGGGTCATAAAGTGGATGCAACAGGATTGCACCCAGTCCATGAGAAGGTGCAAGCAATCCGGGAGGCACCTACACCTTCGAATGTGAGTTGAAGGCATATTTAGGACTGTTAAACTATTACAAGTTCCTGCCCAATCTGTCAACAATTCTCGCTCCAGTGCATAAACTGCTACAAAAAGACAAAAGGTGGCAGTGGGGAGAAGCACAGCAAGTTGCTTTTGAAAAATCAAAAGAAATGATGCAGTCTGCACAAGTACTGGTGCATTACGACCCAGAGAAAGACATTGTATTGCAGTGGTGGGAAGTAACGAAGTACAAGTACTTCGTTACTGTACTTAAGTACAATTTCCGTGTATCTGTACTTTACTTAAGTAGATTTAATAATGGATACTTTCTACTTTTACTCCACTACATTTAACAGTAAGTATCTGTACTTTCTACTTCACTACATTTCTATACAGCGTTTCGTTACTCGTTACATCCAAGACGCATTTCGGTTTTTTGATTTGTTCGTTAGTTTGAAAGTATCCAATGGCGAGAGCAGAATCAGTCCGCTGAACCAATCCAAAGCGGGAAATAACCATTAGGCCCTCCCTCAAGAAGAGCAGCACAGTACGCAGGACCTGCAGAATCATTAACTCCCAGAATGGAGTCCAAGGATAGTCATCCTCCAGAAGACCTGCCCCACCCATGGCCTTATTTAAAAGATTTCTTTGAAATAACTGGGTCAAAAAACGCTTCCTGGAGATTCCAATGCTGCCTTTGCCTTCCCCGAAAGCATGAAATTCTATCTTTCAAAAATTCACCATCATATTTGAAAAAACATATTGAGGTAAGTTAAGTTGCTAAACGCTATAGATGTTAAATTAATTTGTGTTAGTGAAGTTTTATGTAATCTTAGCAGGCTTTTTGTTGAACTCGACTGCAGTAAATAAATACAATTACTGTATATTGTTCTAAGCTAGCATGAACTTGCAAGTAACAGTGATTACTGCGGTCGTGATCACGTCTCCCGCCATGAATGTTACATATAAGTTGACGCTAAACTCCTTCACGTCCTGGTTATTAAATAAATGTTAGCGCCATTAAAATAATCTCCATGTAACAGCTACAGTCATATTCAATAAATTAGAATATGGCAGTGTTTCCCGCAGGAATTTGCTTAGGCGAAGCGGCGAGGAGTTGTTGCCTGTATGGCAAGCCGATTAGGCATATTATCGTCCGTACAATAACGCGCAGTTCCAACCCGTATTTTACGCGAGCGCGCGTTTTTTACGTCATCGCGCGTTCTGGTTGGAAAAAAGTCCCTTTTTTCAGGGAAACAATTTTCTATTGAACGTGTTTATTTTGAATTAAATAAAACATTTCAAAGGTATAATAATTTCTCTCATTTTGCCTAATTACATGTAACCCTGCAGGTCATCCCTGGAATTCTGATGCATAGAATAAAATATCTAAATCTAAACTGTCACAGGGGGTAAACACAATAAAAACATGCTTTATCTGCAGCATTGCTCATTAAAATGGTACATTACTGATTTATTAAAACTAAATACGATAGGTACACTTAATGACATTATATAAGCCGTTAGGTATTATGGTTGGCAAGTACTTTTACTTTTAATACTTAAGTAGTTTTAAAAGCTTGTACTTTCTTACTTTTACTTAAGTAAAATAATAATGTGGTACTTTGACTTTTACTTGAGTAAATTTTTGTCTGTGTATTTGTACTTTTACTTAAGTACATTGTATGAGTACTTTCTCCACCACTGTTGTATTGTCATGTGATGCCTCACTTTATGGAGTAGGTGCGGTGCTGTGACATCACATGCTAGATGGAACTGAGAGGCCAATAGGATTCACCTCACGAACATTGAATGCAGCGGAGAGGAACTATTCCCAACTGGATAAGGAAGGACTAGCTGTGATGTTCAGAATAAAACGTTTCCGTACATTTATGGACGTAAATTCACTATAGTAACAGATCACAAACCTTTGTTGTTGCTTTTCAGTGAGATGCGAGCTGTACCACAGATGGCCTCCCCCAGAATCCAAAGGTGGGCGGTGACACTGAGAGCCTACGAATACACCATAGTGTATAAGGAAGGAAAAAATCACTGCAATGCTGATGCCCTGAGCTGCCTTCCTTTGCCGGAAAAAGCGGAAGTGGAGAGACGGGAAGAGACAGTACTGATGCTGGAGAGTGCTGACATAACATTGGTGACAGCTGATCAAGTGAAACAATGGACAGATAGAGACCCGGTGCTCTTGAGGGTGCGGGAGATGGTGCGAAATGGATGGACATCAAAGCTGAAAGGGGAGGAGTTTGCCCCCTATGAAGTAAGGAAGCATGAATTCAGTATACAGAATGAGTGTGTGTTGTGGGGCTCAAGGGTGATTGTGCCAAAACCAGGGCAAGAACAGGTTATGAGGCAGCTTCATCAGTGCCACCCGGGAGTGTCCAGAATGAAGGCATTGGCTAGGAGTTATGTATGGTGGCCCAGGTTGGACAAAGAGGTGGAGGACACTGTAAAGGGCTGTACAACATGCCAAGAACACCGCAACATTCCTGCACCAGCTCCATTGCATCCATGGGATTGGCCTGATAAACCGTGGAGCCGCATACATGTGGATTATGCAGGACCGTTTATGGAGAAAATGTTCTTTGTGCTGGTTGACGCATATTCAAAGTGGATTGATGTGTATCCAGTAAGCTCTGCTACTTCAGCCACCACAATTGAGTGCCTGCGTACCAGTTTTAGTAACCATGGTCTGCCTGAGTTGTTGGTATCGGATAATGGCACTCATTTCACAAGCATAGAATTCAAGGATTTTCTGAACAAAAATGGTATTCGCCATGTAACCTCTGCTCCTTATCATGCAGCAAGTAATGGGTTAGCAAAGAGAGGTGTACAAACATTCAAGAGAATGATGAAGAAATGTCCAGAAGGCACCCTGACAACTAAAGTAGCCAGAGTGTTATTTAGCTACAGGGTGACTCCTCACACTACAACTGGTTTATCTCCAGCAGAGTTACTTCTCGGGAGGAAACTACATTGTACCTTAGATTCCATTCACCCAGATCTAAGCAAAAGAGTGAGAGGAAACCAAGAAAGACAGATAAAAGATCACAATAGACCAGTTCATTGTTATTGTTTTGATCCGGGTTTTTCACGCATGCGCGCCGGACTGGTAGGCAAAAGGCGGATGCAAACAAAGGAAACGACGAGTTCTCGACGTATTTTTGTTCTTTAGATAACGTATCACAAGATCGTTATAAGAGTAAGTTGATGGTTGATGTTATCAGATTGCCAGATCCACACAGCAAAAGCCTGAAGGGATGGAGCGAGTCTGTCAAATGCTGGCCAAGTGTTCCGTACGGCCACATATACAGCTACCTTATAAACACGGCAGGCCAGTACACACGAAAGAGCATGAAAGCCCTGAAATCACTGGACGGCTACAATTATTTCATATCGGGACATGTTCAAACATGTTTGTGTAACATAAAGCGGAGTCGGACACAGACAGCGCCTCAGCAAAGACGAAGACCCGCCATCGGTAGGTTAAAAAAAACATTGTTCACAAAGGAAAGGATTATTTTGGTGTTTTTGTCTTATTAATCCTTTTCACAGACTCATGCCAGAGGGTTTGCATACATTGTACATGTACGTATATTATTACGAAATGAATGTTTACGTCTTGACTTAAGTATATATCCTAATTTTTTATTTATATAATTATTTAAGTAGAACAATGACCAGTGCAAAATTAAGTTGTATTTACCGGAGATGAAGTGTAGACTGCAAATTCTGTCGTGGTATGATGGCTCCCACAGTCGATTGGGATTGTCTGCCTGCATCCTTTTCATTGAAATTATCCATTTCTTTCGTCTTTCTTCGTCCTTCGGTAAACGAAAGAAACGTACATCCGACGATTTGGAATGCCTCTGTGTGCAACCGGGAGCACAAGTGGTAGGCATTGTTTAGATTCCAAAAATAAACTAAAAGCACGCTCTAATTCACCTGTTTTGTCATGGTAGTAGACGAGAACTACTGTTTTTGCCTACCAGCGGGACCCGGATGTAGCGCGGATGTAGCTCGTGACGTCACGCGTGAACTGGTCTATAAAAAAGCGAAGGGACGCTGGTTCAAAACACGAGACTCAGTGTTGACCCAGAACTTCAGTTTAGGCCCAAAGTGGATCCCAGGAATCATTGAGTCAGTGACTGGACCGGTGTCATACAAAGTGATGCTTGGTGATGGGAGGATAGAGAGGAGGCGTGTGGATCAGATTCACACTCACTACCAGAAACCAGGACAATGCAACAGCAACCAACCGGGTGACCCTGTTCAGTTTAGTGGGTCTGAAGAAAAAAATGAAAGATGGCTGGCAGCTGAGGAGGTAGAGAGAAGTTGGAGGAGCCAACGGCTGTGGAAGCTGTGGGAAACCCAGAGACTGAACAAGAAACTTAAAAAAGTGTAACTCCAGTTAAGAGACAGTAAAAAAGACAAATAAGGTTGCCTAGTTACCTTAAAGATTTCCAGTTAGCTAAATGAAGAGTAAGCTAGTTTGTGGACAGTAGTTGAACAGTTAAAATTTGTTAGTAAACGCTTATGAGGGGAGGGATGTAGTAACTGTGAAAGTGAAGTGTAATACATACATGTCCACTAGGAAGCGCTGTTACCGGTTGGGAATGTTATGGACCGCAGAAGAAGAGTGAGTGGTAGTAGAAAGAGAGAGGAAAAAAAACTGTTATGGAGCTGTACGGTGTTTGTGTTTGGAAATAAACCTTCTTCCTGTGGAATATGAAGTCTCCTGTAATTTACCACATATATACTGACAGCAAAATAACCATGGGTTACAATGGCAATAGTTAGACTAGCTATATTGATAAAACCTTTGCCTTCTTTCTTACTTCACATCCTCCATACGCAACTCTATGTTGCCCTCCACAATTACATTTTTCTTGTACTTGTGAACTTCCCCACATTTTGGACATCTCTGCTTTCCTTTACAAACTGCGGCTATGTGTCCGTACCTTTGACACTTGAAACAACGAAGTGGTGGAGGTATATAAGGTCTGACCTGAAAACTGAGATAACCTATTTTGATGTTTTGTGGCAACTCTTTTTTTAGAAGGATCCCGTAAATCACTCTTCATCTTTTTATTTTCTCCCATGACCTATTTCTCCAACACATTTTTTTTTACAGATATTATCCACATTTAAAGCCTTATTCATTTGTTATTCATTTTTACAAACTACGAATAGGTTTCAATCTCGCAAAATCTTCCCCATTTCGACATACAAACAAACAAACATCTCCAATTTTCTTTTTCATTTCTCTTGACACCACAATGGGGCTGATGTTATCCTGTTCCTGCTCATTCTTAAGTTTTAATAATATTTTAAATTCCTCCCTCACAAGTTTACTCCTAACTAGTTCTTCATCTGAACTACTGGTTGCATCCGGCAACCAGTTGTATAATATCTGTTTCACCAGCAGATGTCAGCATACATAATTTTCTGAAAATTCTCTTTGATATGTTTTTCCCTAATACGTAATACATTCATTAAAAATCAACGGTTTGCTCTAAAATTCTGAAAATATTCATGGATCTCATAGTCGTTCGCCTGCGCTGCGGGCTTGGAACCCTATAAAGGACAAAATAAGAGAGTTGAAAACCATAATCAAAATGATTCACTGACTCCTGGTTCACTGCAGATCTGAGTTAAAGACCCACAGTTTATCTCAAATAATGTGGAATGAGGTTAAATTAGCTTAACTAATTTAGAACAACATTTGGTATGTGTTTCAACCCATTCACAATGCAAATCCTGAGTTAAACAACATTATTTGATAAAATATAATTTTAAAGAATGATGTGCCCAGTGTAATAAATATCTTTAGGACGCTTGATTCCTCCCAGAAGCTATAGAGCACTGTAGCAATCAGTCGCTTGATGGGTTAACCCTAAAGTTATACAAAACTCCATTAAATTGACATTAATGTTCCATATTAATGCTGTAATAACGCTCATATCACTATCGAACGATGGTGGAGTGAAACGAAAACAAGCCTTATGTTTAAAATGAACCGTAGTTGCGTTGACTTGGTGGTTACACTGATGTTAGCTAATAGTGGTATGTTAGCAGACATTCAGCGCTAATTTAAAATGACCTTAAGTTCTATTTGGTCGTAATGACACAAACATTAAAGCTGGTCATCTCTGCAGCAAACAGACGGGTATCTCGAAGCGGGGCTGTGAGGAGGCGGCTCCCACTCCTTCATGCGGGTCTCAGCAGGAAGCTTAGCGCTGCTGGGGCTGCCACGTGTGGTTCTCTGCTCAGCAGAGGTGTGCCTCGCTCCCGGCTCAGCTTTTCTCTTGCACAGCTTAGAAAGATCATAAACAGTATGTTTCATGACAGTCGTTTTTTCAAGTTCCAATGTTGGAAAAGGGCAGGGATGTACTCAGCTTGGCCGACCCTGCATGTTAGTAGGTCTCTCCAGTGTCAACTCATCTCTCCAACAGGGTCCACAGGCAATGAGAAGGATAAGGCCGGGGGAGCTTTGCTTCATAGCAATGGCACCCTGCTGCGGGGGTCTGTAAAAGTCTCAAAGTTCTTTGTGGCTTACAATTTAGTTTGATTTTTCCTCATGGCTTGATTGCACAACACACTATTATGGCCAAACATATCTACGCTGGTCTCCTCTGTGTTACATCATAAACCCAAGTTTATCTGAGAGGAAACTTTTTCTCACCATCCCAAAAAAGCCATACCTGTTCAACCTTACTGGGATTGGATTCCCATAAACAGGCTGCAAGGAGGTCTTGGACTTGAATCCATGCCCAAGTTTTCTTCTTTGAGTTTGTATTTACTATGGGTACTCTGACTTCCTCCCAGAGTCCAAAATGATGCATTTTGGGTGATTTGATCTCTAAAATGCCTTTAAATGTGAGTGTATATGTGCTCAGTTGTTTGTCCTATATGTCTCTGTGTTGGACCAGTGACTTGTCCAGGGTGTTCCTCACATCTCACCTAATGACTGCTGGAGACAGGAAAATGGAGCTCTTGGTTTTCTTTGTTATTTCTATAAACATTGCACACCTCAACCATGATTGTTGGGACGTTCAAACTTTAGATTTAGATTAGCAGCTGTCTTAAACCGGCTCAACTGGTGAATTCTCTGTCTCACAATTGAAAGATGGACTTCAAACTGTTTGGAAATGGCCTTCTAACCCTTTCTGGATCAATAAGCAGACACAGCTGCTGCTCTGAAGTCTTTGCTGATGCATTTCCTTCCTCACATTGTGTTAACACAGACATGTGTGCCCCAGACCACCAAACTGTTTAAACTTATGCTTTTATAGAGGTGGCCACACCTGCTGATGATCGCTTTGTGGATGTAATCAGCACCACATAGCTTGTTCTGTCACTCCCAAATCCTACGAAAGAAGCTAGGTTTCACTTTAGCTTTGTTTAGAAATACTGAGTATTGTACACCTTGAGTTAGATAACTTTAGAACCAGCTGAAGATAATTATTATGTCTTTATAAATAAGTCTAGAAATACAAGAGAGTCTACTTTCTGTTTACTCTTATTGCAGATGTTTTGCCAAGGAGACTTCAGACTCTTTCTTTTCATGTGCTATCTCTATTTGAACCCAAGTATTTTTTTATCTGCAAGAAATCTTTGTTTTGACTATAAATCACCTAAACAGAAAATTCAGCTGCTATGAGGCATTTGCCCACGCCACTTTTTTCAGGGGAGCAGCGTAACTACAACAGTGTCAGTCAAACATGTATTTTATTTCCATGTGGTATTAAAACAGAAAATGAAACATGTATATCCAGTATCTGTATGAGGTATGAGTGCAAACCATTAACATTTACAGAATAATGCACTTAATAACAAAAGAAGGTAAAAAGAATTCTTGTATTTTTTAACCTGTTCAGCAATAAACTAAACATCAGATATGTTCATTAGACAAACAAAGTAGTCTGCTTTTGTAGAAGGTTGTCCTGTAAATTACTACTGATCAAAAATATTAAAAGTCTGGCAAAAATAACAAAAAGTTATATTATTCTTTCTTCATATACGTAAGGGGTACAATACTGGCAATTCTTTCTTTCTTTTTTTGCTCTTTTTTATGCATAATTATACATGCCCATTTACTCTTGGGTCATCCTCCTCAGTTGCATATTTCATTTAATCTGTGTGAGACATGTTTAATATCTCCATATTTTTTCTCATGTTGTGGATTTTTTATTTTACTTGCTGCTGATTCACCTGAATTTCCACACTGTGTAACAATAAAGGAATATTCTATCCTATTATGTTCTTAGAAAGAAAGCTACATGGTTCAGCTTATAATTCAATTAGTTGTGTATTTAATTTGTATTATAATTACGTCCTTAAACATGATTGTGTTCATTTAGAAAAGCAATTTTTGTAGCCTGTAATTATATTATTTAACATCGACGACATGAAATGTTGTCGTTTGCAAGCCTGTTTTAACGACGCTGAATTAATAATTAGTATTTGTCGCCATCCGCTGGTCAACCTCGGTAGTTGCAGAAACGATGGTAAAATTCCCTAGGGTAAAACCATATCAGACCATAAGATGTTTTGAAAAAATATTTAAAGCCTGTAACAAATGCTAAATGTTAGACAAATATATATATATTGTTTTTTAGTTTATTAATAAAATTATCAGATTTTCCAGCAATAATAATTTCCTTATGAAAGGTATAAAAACAGTAATCCAGTTTGGCCCAGGTTAGCCTAAAACAAACGATGAACTTTGCAAGTTGCATTCCTATCCAGTCTTCTCTTTCATCCCATCAATTGCTTTCCTTCTCTTCAGGTTGGTGTAGAGCAGCGCAAAATTGATGATATACGTTGAGACACACACCATGCAGAAGTCTCCCAGAACAAAGGCCAGAATTGACGCCAGATAGATTGAGCCAGCCACGGACACCCAGGACGAGAGGACCAAGGCCAGGGCGGCCTTTTTAGACAGAGATAATCCTGCAATACATTTAAATGAATTTTACTTGTTTAGTTTATATATAAAAATCAAACCCTGTAATCTCACATGCAGAGCAAGCTATAAAAAACAAGACTCTCCACTTAAAATCCCTTCTCTATAATTTGCAAAGGACAATGGGAGACTAACCGAGGCCCATCTGCAGAGAGTAAAACAGGATGCCGAGGACGCTGTTGGGCTGGTTCAGAACGCTGTCTTTGGGCAAAAAGAGCTGGACCAAACCAAAACCACGTCCCCATCTGCCAAAAAAGAAACGGTAGCGTCAAGGCAATGCATTCTTAAAAACATAATTTTAAAAAATGTTTCTTGCAGAGGTGTTGATATTGCTTTTTCACGTTTGGTCACAAACACAAATTTAAATGCATTGTTCTGAGATGAATGTTAGGTGGAAGGGAATAAACGTAAATCTGAAGTCCATGTGTTCTCAACCCCCTTTATTCTAGCATCCCTAAATAAAGCCTTGTGTAACGATTTGCCTTTTCCTAAATAAGAAATAGGGCTTTTAAGGGAGAGCATGAGTCGTACATGCAGACAAAGAGGTCCATTGCATCTGTGGGGGAGCTGCAGAAGTTCACAGATAAGGTGAAATAATTTGATGACAGGACAGCTAGAAAAGGGTTTGAAGAAAGCTAATTTTGATGCAAAGCCACTAGTGCTGTTTTCCACAAGCCACAGGGAACCCAAAAAACATAAAGAAGAATTTGATGTGATCAGATGAGCTCGAAATTCAGCTTTTTGGCTTGAAGGAAAACTATCACTGCATATCGCCCTGAACAGAATTTTCCTGTCTTGAGACATGGTGGTGGCAGCATCACGCTGTGGGGATGCTTCTCTTCAGCGTTGATGGAAAGATGAACGGAGCTAAAAACGGGACGGTCCTGGAAGAAAACCCGTTAGAGGTTACGAAAGACGTGAGATTAGGGTTGAGGTTGGGCTTCCAGTGGGACAAGCTAAACACAAGGAGCTAACCACAAATGGTTTTAGTCAAACAGTATTATTGAGTTAGAGTGATCCAGTCAAATGTCTAAGTCAATATGACTTGTGCAAGAATTCCCATCTCTAAATTAGCAAAACTGGTAGAGACGTACTCCAAAAGAAGCAAAACAAAATGTCAAGTCTGGAGGGGGATGAATACAAATGTACGCTGCATCTTTAAGAGTTTAACTGTATACATAATTTTTTGTTGGGCCCATGACATAAAAACCCAAATTAAAAGACTTTTTTGTTGTTGTTTTTTTTTTTCTTTTTTCTTTTTGGTTGTAACTTTATAAAAAGTGAAAAAGCTCAAGGGGAATTAAAACAAGTCAATCCTGGAAACAGAGATTCTTCTCAAGAGGTGTCCCTTTCTGTTCATCCAATATTAAACAGCACCTGATAAATGCCCCATGAAAGGGATTTCAACACGTGGCAATGAAGGGGGGGGGGGGGGGGAGCGGGGGAAGGGGCTTGAACTCCTTTAGACGTGCCGACTCACATGCATGCAAAAACAGGCTACGTGGTTTACGCGCCTTGTGTTCTGCAGGTAAACGCAGAAGGTAAATCCTACCTGGAGGTGAAAACCTTGGAGCAGCTCACAGATTCTCCCAGGTCGCACATTGCCCTGTACTCTGGGTCTCTCTCTCGGGAGAGCTCCACATGGAGAGCGTACACAGACAGAACCAGACCCAGAACAACCAGAAGAATGCGCGCTTTGCGCTCCCATGTCGGCATGCCCGGAGCCGCAGCCATGTGGACGCCCTTATAGTAACAGTTGATCCCTGAAGTTAAATCGCTCGCAACAGTTTCAATTTTTCTCTTTTTTTAATCTAACGTGTCCTCTTACTGTGGGCGTTACATCCCCTCTTCTGATTGGTTGGCTGGACTTTTGTCCCTACCTGCTATTGGACGGTCAGGTCCAGATGTTGGCTCAGCCAGATGGGCGTTTATTGCTTACTGTCGACTTTAGACTGCCTGTTAGAAAATTTGTTTAACTGCCCTGTTGTCCATGAGATACTTTAATGTATATATTTTTTGATCTAGCAGTAGGTGGCGCAATTTTAAACCCCTCTGTTTTATTTTAATTTTAGCCAATAATTACAGTTATTATCATTGTCAGGAAACTTGTTATTGTTTGCTGTATTGTGTAATTTTGGATTAGTGTTTTTATTGTGTTTGTTCATGTGCAAAAAATAATTATTATTTGGTTTCTAAAATAAGACAAATTGAACACTGGACATTTTCCCAGTTAGGTAGCTACGAGTTGTCTCAAATGTCACAATATCACAGCTGGAAAAGGACTGCTTGGATGCAAGATTTGGCAACCTATTATATTCACGGTGCCCTGCATTCACACTCTTCCTACCTACATTACATCTGGATATTTGTGTGGACATTTACTGCCCTTGAGCCCCGTTTTTGCGCAGGAGATGCTGAAGCTCACAGTGAATGAGGTGTGATAACGGAAAAAGAGAGAATTACGAGGAAGCTGTGGAGAAGTCGCAATAGATAATGTGTAATGTTGCACTTAGTCTCTTTCCTAGATTGTGCAACCAAAACGGGGAAAGTCTTTAGGTTAAAGGTTAAAGTAATTATACCAATTAATATTAGTACATACCAATATATATACCAATTATACCAATTCATATTAGCAATTAAATTTCATTAATTAAATGACACACACACACACGCATATATATTGAGCAGTATATATACACACACACACACACACACACACACATATATATATATATATATATATATATATATATATATATATATATATATATAGAGAGAGAGAGAGAGAGAGAGAGAGAGATTTATATCTATATCTATATCTATTATATATTATTATACATATAGACACACATGCGTGTAGTGCGTGTTTCGATTGCGTCATAGTTTACCCCCATAACTCCCAGTATTTTTCTCCAATTTTGGAAAAATGTGGAAAACGACGTCACCTCCCGTGAATAAATAAACAAAATCACACAGAGATCTATCTGTATGGCATGATGCCCCGCCTCTAAGTGCGTCCTGCGCGCTTAATGGATGATTGCGTCTCTCCTCTCTCATCTGATTGGTCGGGACTCATGACACTCCAACTAAACCCGGAAGTTGATGAGGAAGCGGCCGACAAAACAAGTGAATTATCGTGCTGGTCCGCGATTAAAACCAGAGATATGGACTTTGTTGTTTCGCTCACAAGCTGAAAGTATGTCACACTTTCTCAAATCGCATTAATTTACTGCATCGTTTTGTTACATAACCGAGAAATAGCAGATTTAACGGTACGTAGGAAGCCAGAGCCTCAGGTAACGTCTAGCCTACGCCCATGCGTTCAGAATTGGGTAAGGTTGCTCCTTTGTCGCTGTTTGCTAAACTGGCATGTCTTTCTCTTCAGCTATAAAACTGGGTCGGTTTTAGCCATTTTACTGAGAGCTACAGGTTTTCTTCCCGTTTAGATAAACCAGGCCTCAATCTGTTAAATTTCAGACAGCGATCTCTTATTCTGTTCTTATTATTTCAGCATTTTCTTTTCATAATTCAGCGAGTAAATGTTACGGGTCTTGATAAGAGGAGACTGGGGTGTCTCTGTCATAAAGCTGTAATCCACAAAATACTCTGATAAATAAAACAGTAATAAAGTCACTTCTGACTTTTTAAATGTGACTAAATTAACGTATTTTGTGAAAAATGTATAGTTTCACATAGTTGGATTCTGAGATTCTTCATATTCAGTTTGTTAATGAGTTTGTTTGTTTATGATCCCGCTCTGTAATCTCACTGCATGGCTGTGTAATACACTGAAACTTGTTTTAACCATAATTCTTTTTTCATGTGGAAGCAAAAAAAATTAAATATATCAGCTTCCTCTGCAACAACAGAGTCTCCAAATCTCCAAATCTCACTGCAGCGCAGAGTGGCATCTTAGGCGTTATCATTCCTCCATACCGACCATTAAGTGGTACTAAAAAAATTGGCTTTTTTGTCCAAGGGTCACAGACGTAAACACAAGAAGTCTGCTGCAAAACTTTTCTGGGGCCTTAACATAAATCATGGGCGCTGATCAGATGAAACTAAGAATGAGCGTTTTGTTTACACATCCCCCGTCTGTGTGCTTCAACTATTTAATGTGTTTTTTCCACAACACTTTAACTAATATATGTGCCAAAGTTGATTTTGTAAAAGCAATTATTCCTTAATGTGGGATTTTTTACAAAAAATAAAGGATGTTTTTTTTTTGCAAAATTGTGATGTTGCAACAACAAAAAATACATTTTCTTTACACACCTTTGCCAAAGGTACCAATAAATGTGGTCAAGGCTGTGTCGTTATATTAACTGTGCAGGACTATTTTATGTTCTTAATACTTTACTTCAGTCAGCAGTTGGTGGAAATCTTGATTTAATTTTTTTTAAAGATATTCTAGAACATATTTTACAACAACATACACTCACCGGCCACTTTATTAGGTACCCCATGCTAGTAACGGGTTGGACCCCCTTTTGCCTTCAGAACTGCCTCAATTCTTCGTGGCATAGATTCAACAAGGTGCTGGAAGCATTCCTCAGGGAGTTTGGTCCATATTGACATGATGGCATCACACAGTTGCCGCAGATTTGTCGGCTGCACATCCATGATGCGAATCTCCCGTTCCACCACATCCCAAAGATGCTCTATTGGATTGAGATCTGGTGACTGTGGAGGCCATTTGAGTACAGCGAACTCATTGTCATGTTCAAGAAACCAGTCTGAGATGATTCCAGCTTTATGACATGGCGCATTATCCTGCTGAAAGTAGCCATCATGGGTTGGGTACATTGTGGTCATAAAGGGATGGACATGGTCAGCAACAATACTCAGGTAGGCTGTGGCGTTGCAACGATGCTCAATTGGTACCAAGGGGCCCAAAGAGTGCCAAGAAAATATTCCCCACACCATGACACCACCACCACCAGCCTGAACCGTTGATACAAGGCAGGATGGATCCATGCTTTCATGTTGTAGACGCCAAATTCTGACCCTACCATCCGACTGTCGCAGCAGAAATCGAGACTCATCAGACCAGGCAACGTTTTTCCAATCTTCTATTGTCCAATTTCGATGAGCTTGTGCAAATTGTAGCCTCAGTTTCCTGTTCTTAGCTGAAAGGAGTGGCACCCGATGTGGTCTTCTGCTGCTGTAGCCCATCTGCCTCAAAGTTTGACGTACTGTGCGTTCAGAGATGCTCTTCTGCCCACCTTGGTTGTAACGGGTGGTTATTTGAGTCACTGTTGCCCTTCTATCAGCTCGAACCAGTCTGGCCATTCTCCTCTGACCTCTGGCATCAACAAGGCATTTCCGCCCACAGAACTGCCGCTCACTGGATGTTTTTTCTTTTTCGGACCATTCTCTGTAAACCCTAGAGATGGTTGTGTGTGAAAATCCCAGTAGATTAGCAGTTTCTGAAATACTCAGACCAGCCCTTCTGGCACCAACAATCATGCCACGTTCAAAGTCACTCAAATCACCTTTCTTCCCCATACTGATGCTCGGTTTGAACTGAAGGAGATTCTCTTGACCATGTCTACATACCTAAATGCACTGAGTTGCCGCCATGTGATTGGCTGCTTAGAAATTAAGTGTTAACGAGCAGTTGGACAGGTGTACCTAATATAATGGCCAGTGAGTGTATATTCTGAACCTGAATGCTCCATAAAATAGTATTTCCATGATTTTAACCCCACATATTAAGGAAGTGCAGCATCTGTTAGAAGTCTATCAGAAGGAAATTGATGCACGTTGGCGTTTTTGTAAATGTTATTGTGAGTTTTGCAAAACTTGTGCAAGTAACTGCGAAATATTTGACGCACTCGTTGTTTCATCGACTGTTTTTGATGTCGTAAAGAAACTCTAAGGTGACTCCACATAACGCCTCTTAATTTGCTTTTCTCCTCACAGCAGCAATATGTCGACTAAAGAGGGTGGGGGTGCCAAAGTCTTGGCCTCCCCTGAAAAAATGGCCTCGGACAAAGGCAGACAGAGCCAGAACCAGCGTGGAGCCGAGGCGACGGGCAGCAATGCCGACACCAGCATAGCAGCAAAAAACCTGGCTCTGCTTAAGGCGCACTCTCTGGACGTGAAGTTTGACGTCGGAGAGGAGTACGACGTCATAGAAACCATCGGTACCGGGGCCTACGGTGTCGTTTCGTCTGCCAGAAGACGGGACAACGGTAGATAGCTTGATGTCTTACTGTGCTTGAATGTGAACACCGGGTTTACCTGTAATTGCTCTTTGATTGTTTCCACTCTGTTCTTTGTGTTTACCTTATACAGGCCAGCAGGTGGCAATAAAGAAGATCTCCAATGCTTTTGAAATGGTGACGAACGCCAAGCGGACGTTGCGAGAACTGAAGATCCTGAAACACTTCAAGCATGACAACATCATCGCCATCAAAGACATCCTCCAGCCCAACCTTCCTCACTCCGCCTTTAAGTCTGTGTACGTACCTTATTGCTTTTAAGTCGTTTGGGTCCACCTTTCGTAACAGGGACAGCCCATTTCCTCCTCACACTGTAGTACATTTCTTTGTATTGGTCCCTTTTTATGTGAACACAGCCATGTGACTTGAGTAGCTGTTCCTAGCTTATCTGTGTGCTGCGGTCCTGTCTTTGCAGATACGTGGTGTTGGACCTTATGGAGAGCGACCTGCACCAGATCATTCACTCTGCCCAGACACTAACCCCTGAGCACACCCGCTACTTCCTCTACCAGCTCCTCCGCGGCCTTAAGTACGTGCACTCTGCCAACGTCATCCACCGTGACCTTAAACCCTCTAACCTGCTGGTGAACGAAAACTGTGAACTGAAAATCGGGGACTTTGGCATGGCGAGGGGTCTGAGCTCCCACCCCGAGGAGTCTTATTCCTTCATGACGGAGTACGTTGCAACGCGATGGTACCGCGCCCCTGAGCTCCTGCTGTCTCTCAACCATTACAGTTTGGCCATTGACATGTGGTCTGTGGGCTGTATCTTTGCAGAGATGTTGGGACGCAAGCAGCTTTTCCCCGGGAAGCATTACCCGCACCAGCTCCAGCTCATTCTCAGCGTGTTAGGCACTCCTCCTGAGAGTTTAATCGGCGCCATCAGGGCTGACAGGGTGCGCTCCTATGTCCAGAGTCTCCCGTCTCGAACACCCGTGCCTCTGGCCAAACTGTACCCACAAGCCGAAGCCTCGGCTGTAGACCTCCTGCGGGGCATGCTGCAGTTCGATCCCCGGGAGCGCATCAGCGTGACGGAGGCGCTGGACCATCCGTACCTGTCCAAGTATCACGACCCGGACGACGAGCCAACTTGCGTGCCAGCTTTTGACTTTGAGTTTGACAAGCTTCCGATGAACAAAGAACAAATTAAGGAGGCTATTTTGATGGAAATTCAAGACTTTCACAAAAAGAAACTGAATTCTCGTCCAAGACTGCAGTTCAGACCGTTGCCGAGGGTCAACAGCGGAGCTGCAGAACAAAGCAGTAGCCAGCCAGCAACTGTTGACCTGACCAAGCAAACACTGGCTGCGATGGCGCGGCACCTTGAAGCAAAACAGATTCAGCAACAGCAATTGAGAGAGATGAAATCCCAGCAACAACAAAACAACCCACCAGCAGATGTGAACCAAGCATTTACAAACCAGGCTGAGCTTGTCCCGCCCCGTGCGCCCCATCATTTGCCCCTCCTCAGTAAAAGCGACAGCGGTCCAGTCGACGTGGACATGCCCAGTGCCAACTCTGACAGCGGTCAGCCAGAGACGATAGATCTAACCACACCGGTGTCCGCTCAGGACTCTCAGTCAGAGTCGATGAGAGATGGCGAGGCTCAGGAGGGAGTACCAAACATCCAGAGCCAGCCCACCTCCAAGCCCGCTTCACAAGCACAAACCATGACCCCGCTACCAACCACCATGTCTTCCCTGTCTCTGTCAGCAGCACAGGCCCAGTCTCTGTCTCAGTCTCTTTCACAGTCGCTGGCCAAGAATGCAAGGCCTCCTCCACGTCCTGCAGAGGGAACCAGAAAGGAGGGCGCCATTTCTGAAGATACCAAAGCTGCCCTGAAAGCAGCTCTATTAAAATCAGCTCTGAGAAATAAAGCCAGGGGTGGTAAGTGTATCATATCTGCAATTTACTGCAAAAGTATTCATCATACACCTTAAAGTCTTACACATTTTGCCACGTTACCATCTCAAACCGTAACTTGTTTTATTAGGATTTTAAGTGATAGACCAACAGGAAGTAGTGCAAAATAATGAAGTGGTTGTAAAACAATATATGGTTTTCAAATAAAGAAAAAGAAAAGTCTTGTGTGCATTTGTGTTCCGCTCCAATAGGTAAATATTTGCTAAACCTCATTTCAATGCAGTTACAGCTACACGTCTTTTGGGGAGTGTCTCTAGCAGCTTTGCACATCTAGAGACCGACCTTTTTGCCCATTCTTCTTTAGCAAATAGCTGAAGCTCAATAAGATTAGATGAACATCAGTTTTCTGATTATGAGTTCGACTTATGACCAGACGTTGACTGGGTTGTCCTGCCACATGGATTTATTTTGATCTAAACCATCACGCTGCAGCTCTGGCTGCATGTATAAAGGTGAACCTCCACCAGAGTCTCAGGTCTTCAGCCGCCTCTACCGGGTTTTCTTCCAGGATTGTCTTGGATTTAGCTTCTATCTTCTCATCAGCTCTGACCATCGATGCTGAAGGAAAGCTTCCCTATGGCATGATGCTGCCGCCACCGTGCTTCACTGTGACAACACTGTGTTTAAAGCAAGGGTCGGCGATTTTTCGTGAAGTTTACCCAAGTCGCTTTTTGAATAACTGCACAAAACCATCTTACCTTGCTCTCCCACTCCTCAGGGGGGGTCGTGTGAAGAAATCTCCCAAATCCACTCTGGTCTTATTTCTTTCTACTGAGGCCTTCCTCTTCTTCTCATAAACAAATTCTTCTTGCGACTCTCAGCCATGCTCAAAGTCTACGGTGGGAGCAGTGTGAACAATGAACGGCCAACCGCTAAGCTAACCTCTAACCTAGCCGCTAAGTTAACCGGATACATAAACACTAGAAGTATGCAGCCAGCAAACAGAAACTCGGAAGGAAAGAGCACAGCTACTGGCGTTACGTGAGCACGTCGGAATGATTGGCATGTCGGACAACCAGTAGATAAGACGATTCTCTCGAAACTTGAGGGACAGGGGAGAGTGAGAACAGTTACAAAATTAACACAAATCCATGCTCTTTGGACCGAATGGAAGAGATTGGAGTTTTTACAGGCCTGCAGCTCCCACAGAGAACAATTTTTTAACCTCCTTTTACCCAGTATGACAAAAAATGTTTCTGAACAGGATTAGCAACTATAGCTTTTTGGGTGACGTACATTGTTTTCCTCCACACATAGCTTTTTGGTTCTCCCACCTGAGCTGTGTGCGCCTGCAGCTCCTTCAGAGTTAACCTGGGCCTCTTGGCTGCTTCAGTGATTAATGCTTCCCTTGGCTGGCCTGTCAGTTAAAGGAGCAATAAGCGACATTTCATTATCTTAGATGGAAAGATAGAAAAAATAGTGATGTGAAGAACTAAAGGCCTCTTTTTGGTAGGAATATGGTATGACATCGCACACCATCTCTCTGACCGTGAACAGCTGCCACTCGAGGCTTAGCCCCTCCCTCCATGTAAAATGCCGCCGTCAGAGCCGTGTAGCGTCGGGTGAGAAGAGGGTTGCAGCTAAAGTGGAGGTAGAGAGAGTCGGGGTTTGATACACGACTTGTTTTGGTCTACAGGCAGTGCTCAACAGCACCCCTAGTGGTGACATTTCGTAGCCTGGTCAGCCAGACTGACTAACGCTGTATACACAGCGTAAGTCGGTCTGGAAAGGAGCCGGTAGACCCTGATTTAAAAGGCGGGACTAACAAGGTCAGCAGGTTAGAACCAACCAGATAACTATGGATGTGAGACAAAAAAAAACATGCAACGCGCTCTGTTTTTGTAATTCATAGTCTGTGAAATATGTCAAGCCATCGAGCAAACTCTCCAGTAAACAATTTTTGCCGCTTTGTAAAAAAATCTGAGCATACGTGGTGTACTCACTAGGGCTGAACAATTTTGGAAAATAATCTAATTGCGATTTTTTTATCTTAATATTGCGATTTAATGCGATTATTTTTTTTCAGTTTAATTTATCATGTCTTTTTAAACATATAGAAGCAACAAATCAATCTGTTTCACCGCTGTGCAGATTAGGTGCTAAAAGACCCGCTGCGTCTCAACTCGGAGCAGAAATGATTGCGTTCTGCCAACGATATATTTCAACCAAAATTGCAATTTTGACTTTTCTCTGCATTAACCACAAGCAACAAAAATGGCCTCTAGATAAAGATGTTTGTAAAAAAGGACTATTTAAAACAACAACTTTTAATGTTTTTTATTAATCAGAATATTATTCAAGAGAACAGCTTTTAATTGATTTGGACATCAATCCTTGTTGAACATAAAGTGCAACCAACAAACAAGTCTATGTATTAAACTGATTGACCAGAACTTAATGCTATGGTGAGATTCCTGAAAGTTTCTGCTAAAACAGTATTTTTATATAAACTCTAAAACAAGTGATAAAATTAGATTATCTCACTGCTGCAGCTCTCTTCCCTTCCATGCGGAGCAAACCCACTTTAAACATAATTACTAACACCTAAAGGACGCGTCTGATTCACTAATTGTTACATAGCCAAAAATCGCAGACCTCTGCAATTTGGAAATTGTTTTTTTTTTTAAATTGCGATTATATTGCAAATGCGATTAATTGTGCAGCCGTAGTACTCACATGTACTTTCTTAATTTTCCAAGGCACCAAGCAACAAAAATCTCTGTATGTATCTTGACTGTTATAATTACAGAAAAGCGCTGCTGCATTATGGGTAATTATGCCGCGGAGAGTGACGCATCGTGAAGTCCCGCCTCCCGCGCTGTGGTTGGTCCAGCCTGTTTTAGACCAGAGTATGGAGCCTTACCAGACTGACTTATACCCCGTGTAAGTCAGTCTGGCTGGCCAGGCTGGAAATTTCACTTATCTGCACCCTGCAGCTCCTTGCACCCTCCTAAAGAACTGAGCAATGCTTTAAAATATAAAGATAATTTGAAAAAAATGCTAGTTTTAGTGTTTTTTTTTCTGGGCACCTTTATGTAACATATGCAAAATATTTCCACAAAGAATAACACTAATAGGTTTTTTTCAAAGAGGTAATTTTTTTCAGTAGGTTGCAAACTTTTCCTGTAAAAATGTAGTCTCCCGTTGAAGGAAATGTATTAATCCTAACAAAAAAACAACTAAAAAACCTTTTGGTTCATTTTAAAATCTGAACACATTTCCTTCAGGTTTTTTTAAAATAAAAATAAAAAAGCTCTTCTGTTTCAAAGAGTCATGTTGCTTTTTTTTTTTTGGCTCTAAAGAAGTTTTGTTTTGCTGAACTGAAGGCAAAATGGCTCTGTGGTTCCCAGGGTTGTAAAGGTTGATGACCCCTGATTGAGGTGGACGTCCATGTCTTGCTCGGTTTGTAACGGTACCTCACTCTTTCCTATTTTCAAATGATGTGAGCTGTTTAAAGCTTGGGATGTTGTCTCAGAACCTAACCCTGCTTTAAACTCTTCTTCAACTTCCTCCCTCACCCGTCTGCTGGGTTCCTTGGTCTTCATGATGCTGGTTGTTCTCTTTGTTCTCCAAAAACCTCTGAGGCCTTCAGAGAACACCTGCATTTGCATTGTCAGATTATACAAACTCAATTTACTAATCAGGTGACTTCTGAAGGCTAAGGTTGCACTAATTTTATGAGTAACGGGGGCTTAATACAGATGCACACCACACTTTTCAGATTTTGAATACTTTTGCCAGGCTCTTTCACACACGAACTGCTAAGACTTGATATCATTTCTGTCTTGCAGATGGAGGCGCCTCGGCGCTGGGTGTTGATGGTGGCACCGGAGGAGGTTTGTCCTCTGCGCTGTCTTCGGCTCCCGAGTCGCGGCGGCCTGTTACGGCCCAGGAGCGGCAGCGAGAGAGGGAGGAGAAAAGGAGGAAGAGGCAGGAGCGAGCTCGGGAGAGGGAGAGAAAAATGAAGGAAAAGGAAAGAAAAGAGAAAAAACAGGGGGATTCGCTGGGTGGGGTCCTGCTGAGCGACGACGACAAAAGCCTCCTGCAGCGCTGGACTAAGATGATGGACAGCTGCAGCGAGAAATCCCAGATTGCTAACAACGAAGGAAAACCCAAGGATTGTAGCCTGAGTTCCCAAAGAATCAGTGAGAACAATAAAACAAACTTGGAGACGAGGAAAATCCAGCCTCACGAGCAGCTAATCTCTCAAGTAAAACCGAACCAGCAGGGGCCGTTTCAGCCTCCCACCGCCCAGCAGCTAGCGCTACCTTTCTCCATGAGCCAGGGGAAGCCTCCAGGAGACGTAGGTGCGGCGGTGCGGGGAGGGATGGACATGATGGCTGTCACTGGCGGATATGTTAAAAACGACGCACTCCAACCTCACGCTGAGGCCAGCGGGGAAAGCGGATTCAACGGTGTGGGGAGCTGGAGCGGCCAGCAACTGGAGACCAGGCCAGCGCAGCAACCCAGCGGCACGCCTCAGCCGGCGGCCGGCTTCCTTCAGCCGCAGCTCCAAGCACAGAGCCAAGCACAGCCCGAGCCCAAACCTCAGGCACCCCTGCTGCCCCTGGAGAGCTTTTTGTCCAAAGCTCCTTCGGTAACCATCAGACAGACCAATGGAAATGTGGATGTCAGAGGTCTGAACAACCTCAACTCATTGACTGCGAGTACGGGCCTCTTGGAGAAGCTTTGCTCTTCTTTGGGTGAGAAAACGGCAGCACCGAGTGTAAACCATCTCTGCGGGACTTTAGGGGTTCCCTCCCAGCCTCATCCCAGCTTAGGATTCACAGACACGGGGCAGCAAGGACCCTCTATCGCCCCTGACATCCACACAGTAACGCTGCAGCTCTCAAAGTCCCAGGTGAGCGGTTTTGTTCACGCTTCAGCCGGGCTGTGGCCGTCTTTGTTATGAAGGGTTGATCATTTATCTGACCCAATGTTTTCCACCTTTCCTCTGTCAGGTAGAGGACATTTTACCTCCTGTGTTCTCGGTCACCCCCAAGGGCAGCGGGGCGGGGTACGGGGTGGGCTTCGATCTGGATGACCTTTTCAACCAGCCTCTAACAGAGCTGCAGCACAGTGACCGGGACAGGTGAGGTTTTGTCTTCCTACCCAGCCTCAGCTTTAGAGTTTCTGTCCAACGGGGTCATCGTTTCTGTTTCTCTGACTGCAAGTTTAGAGTTTTATCTAAACCTCTGTTGCTGTTCTTGGGAGAACGTAGCGTTGGGATTTTTGTTTTTACGTCCCTTTCTCTTCACCTTTCACGCTCTTTTGGATTAAAAGCTTCTTTATACGAGAGTCGCGGCCCAAACAGCAGCAAACAACTGTTTCAGACACAATTTTACACATTGGCCACAACCGGACGTGGGTAGAGTAGCCAAATAAGTAAGAGTAGCACTACTTCAACATATTTCTACTCAAGTAAAAGTAAAAAGTTGTCAGCCAAGAAATTACTCAGGTAAGAGTAAAAAAAATATTCAGTAAGAAGGCTACTCAAGTACTGAGTATCTAATCGTAACAGCTGATTTATGTAATCGGACAGAGAGAAATATAAAATTATGTGCAAATTCATGTATTTTTAAGACAAAAACACTTTTCTAAATAATTTGTATTTAGAAAACATTAAACATGAAAACAATACTTACATCAGTTAATGTATATATACAGTATGTTAGAACAGTGCAAAGTACTTCCAATACCAATATCTACTGTTTACTGTATGTTCATCTGACCTCCAAATGTCTCAATGAGCAGCAGATAGAAAATAACATTAAAATAATAAAGCTTGTGTACAAATAAAAAGTCTCACTTTAACATAAACTCCAGGTTTTGTCTCTCTGGTGCATTTTTGGTTAAAACTAGTTTGTTCTTTATTCATGAAGTTACTCACAGCAGGTAGAGTAGCCAGAGATTTTACTCTTAGTAATAGTAGCGATACTTGAGTAATAATATGATTTAAGTAAAAGTGAAAAGTACAGTGCAGTAAAACTACTCCTAAAAGTACACTTTGGTCAAAAAGTTACTCAAGTAAACGTAACTAGTTACTTCCCACCTCTGTCCACAACAAGAGTTCACCAGTTTTGGGGCAGATATGAATCCATTACAGGGTTGCATCTCAATATAATTAGAGTATTATTAAAACGTTAATTTTAATAACTATGTTCAAATATAGATTAATTGGACACAGACTGATGTTTTCAAGTGTTTATTTCTGTTGATTTTCAATCAAAACACATATTCCAGTTTGCTGAGATATACCTGTATATGTTTTGCAGGTAAATGCACCTTTTGAACAGGATGTGACAGGATTTTTACTTCATTACTGTCAAAACTTTGAGATGGACAGTTAATAATATCCATTTAAAGCCTGATACAGGTATTTGTGAGGAAATGTCACATTTAAAAAAATATATATTTTTTGGTTGCTTTAAAAAAATAAAATGTCAAGCTTTCAAATTTTCTTTGTATCATAGATATGTTAGATCAAAAATAAAATGTCCTCATGTTTTATGCACTTTATATAGGGTGTGTAAAATACATTCACTTACATGTTGTAAATTGTGTGTTCAGAAAAACACTGACTTAGTTAAAGAGGCAGAGGGCTCAGAAATATTTGTATCCAACATGATACATTTGGAGTTATAGAGTTACACGTTGATGGCTTTCAGATTTCGTTAAAACAAAGTTCTTGCTCTGTTTTCATAGTGGGAGAAGCAACGGTATTCCAAAATAAAAGTTCAATTCTGCCTTTTTATTTCTTCTTGAAACTAATTTTTCTTGAAGTTTTTTTTATAGCATGCAAGTGAAGATATATAGTTATGAATTATAACAACGGTCATAAACATAGCTGTCATGGTTACAGGGTTACCTTATCAGTTCACAAGGTGCTTAAAAGTAAACGATTAAAGCTGTTAGAACTTGTGTATCGGCTATTGTCTCCATTTCTTTTTCTTTGTCACAAAAACATCTCATTTTGAGGCGACGTGTCATTCTTTCCAGAGTGTCCACCTCCCTAATAATCTCTAACCATCGAGTCACACAAGGAGGTTCAGTCTTACACCAGTTTTCGTTATTGCTTTTTTTATATATACGTTATCAGTAATTCTGATTAAATATCCATATTTTACCATGATGTAGTCGTTCAAGCTTCCACAATACGTCATTTCACATTCTCTGGGTATTACATACCCCAGGATGTCTTATGTTGCTTCCATTTTCCCAGAATGAGTTAAGTTTATGCCACTCCCAGAAGGTGTGTGTTTGGTCTGCTTCTCTCTCTCCACATAACCGCCAACATGCATGTCAGAAACCTGTTTGATTACTTTTTAGTTTAGGTGTGACATGGTCAGATTTTTCCACCCCATACATCGCGAAAAGGGAACTGAAAGTAAAATTTTCTTAAAACGAGTGTATTTTTCCTTGATTTGAGCAGCCATGTTTAAATGACCTGCCAATGAAATAAGGTTTTTGCACTTAAAATAGGAACAACTCATCTCCATCATCTTATTTCAAGTGCAAGATTCTAATTCCATTGGCAGATAACATTATTTACCTGCTCAAATCAAGGACAAATACTCAGTTCAAGAAAATATTGCTTCCTTTTAGTTCCCTTTTAGCAGTGTGTTCTTTAATTTGTGGTTGTGTTGTATTTCACACAGTGCAACATTCCTCCGAAGTAACATTAGCATTCGGTTTTCTCTCTCATTTCTCTTTAGTGTATAGAGTAGAATCAGCTTTTAAATGTCTCAGGTTTCAAGGATATAGTACTGAGATTTAGTTCCACTGTATGTCTTGATCATTACGTCAATTACACTATTCAGGGATGTCACAGGTTATATTTCCTTTATAAAATACCCGCATAACTGTAATTACTAAAAGTGGTTCCTATTTTCTAGCCCATACCTCGCATTTAACTCCTGTAAAGTCGTTTATATTCCCTTTATTAACGTACACATGACCATAAGGTCTTTCTTGCAACAGATCCTGAAGTTGTGATCATATAAACTTGGCCTAAATCTGTCATAGTACGCAAATCAACTCAGTCTTACCCCTCTAATTTATATTATCTGATCAAATCAAACTGTATATTCAAAGTGTGTCGAGTTGGTGGGTCCGTTGAGTCTTGGGTGACGTCATTAATTTGGTATTTCCAGCCAAGGATGTGGATATTTGTTACAGCCCTCTTAATATCTTTCCACTGTAATCCTCATCACACCATTTGGATATTAGTCCACCTTTTTAAAGATAAATTACATTTTATATTTAAATACAACATTTGATTGTTAAGGATAAGGGAAATTGTTTTCTTCCACAGTCACATCAAGCTTTCTGAGCGCCTTATGGATTTTTTTTATTTTTAATGGTGAATTGACCACCTTTTCTTTTTGTTTTCACCCCCGTCCTTGTATCTGATCACATTCAGAATGTTCAACAGAACCCATTTTGCAAAAAGCCATAGGTAACAGTTTAAAAAAAAATAGCAAATGGCTTTCCATATTTATTAAAAATAAACATCCATCATCAATCTGGTGAAATTTAACAGTTTTGGATATTGTTCTACATTCTGAACATGAAAAATACAACCTCTCCTTTTTTTTTTTATTCCTTTAAATGTTGACTGTGTCTCATTTCTCCGGCAGCTACGACTCGGCGCCCCTTTCCGCCTCGCTGTTATCTGATTGGAGCGAAGTCCACCGCATGACCCCAGCTGACCTCGAGTCGCTGCAGCAGGAGTTACAGCTCGGCTCGCCCATGATTCTCTCCGATACCATCCCCCATGATGCCTGACCCAACCTCAAAGACACCTGTGTTTTTGTTTTAACAACCAATAACTTGAGAAAGATGTTTCGAGTCATTTTTATTTTATTTTCCATAGACAACGTAAAGAAAACATTTCTTAAATCGTGCTGCATTCTGTAATAAAAACATTTTGGTACCACCTTTCTGCTGCTGTGGGTGCTACATGTGAGATTAGGAATGAAACGATTTTATTTTCCATTAAAAAAAAAAAACTCCTTATTTCCCACTTTACAAGCTTTGACTACAGCTGGTTCCGATGCCACAGGCAATTTTCAGAAAGTTGTGACGTCAACAGATGAGTCAGAGGTAAACAGTAAAAAAGGATCTTAATCAAGCTTTTCTTTTTCATAATTCTGATTTGACGTCAATTTTACTTTTAATCAAATCTAAAAATATTTTCATTCATTTAAAAAAATATCTGGTAAAGTTTCATATGGCTTTATGTGCATTTGGGATACAGATTTGATTAAGGCCATTTCAGACAATTTAATTCCTTCAAAAGGCTTTTATGCTCCCCTCCTATAAAGAAAGTTTGATGCTTTTTGTCTCTTAAGTTAGCATCAGCATCAGGAGAGTGCACAGGCAGCTAACCAACAAAGCAGGAGCCAAGCACCGACGAGCTCCTCCGAACAGCTGGACCTCTGGAATTGTGGACTGGATGAAGTCCGTGTAGCTGGTCAGCCTGGTATACACGCCTGGCTTGTTTTGTTTAGCGCAGCCCAGTCCAAAACTCACCACCCCAGCTTGCACCCAGGTCCCATTCACCATCTGGCAGACCAGGGGCCCTCCTGAATCCCCCTGAGGAGATGAAGACAGATTCAGATTACACCTCGGCGGCATCGATGCACTCGGACAAGGTCTAGCCAGTGGAGGTTCTGCGAACACACGAACGGCTGATCCAACAGTACCTGGCAGGAATCTTTGCCGCCCTCCTGGTATCCTGCACACATCATGGCATCCAGAATGTTCACCTGCTCCGACGGGTCAGTTTGGTACATCTCCTGACAGGAGCTCTGGGAGATGATTGGCACTTGCACTTCCTGCAGAGTCCCAGGTCCTGGCAGAGGGACTAAAGAGGAGAGAACCTAATGAATCATGGGTCAATTTCCAACATAAAAGCATTTTTTTTTTAAAAAAACATAGTTACCAACTACGTCATCGTCTTACATTAGAATAACAAAATGTTTAATCCAGTAAGTGAAACTCATTCATTGCACAGTGATACATTTCAAGTATGTATCTTAGAGCTAATGAGAACTTAAATGTTGCTTTGTCAGGATATTTAATATGAAATGAATTACACCAGGGGTGTCAAACTCATTTCTATATTGGGTCAATTTGGCATCATGAAGTCATTAAAAAGGCTGGTTGCACCTGTATAGATACTTTTGATTTCATAATTTCATTCCAGTTCAAAGACATTTAAAATAAAATTCACAGTAACATCCCTTAGGCCCATCTGAACAGCTTATCTGCAAAAAAAGTTGTTGGGGTGAGTTAAACTTTAAACATCATTTTGAATCAGTGTCCTTTTGGACATTTCTGGGTTGTTTTAATGTGTTGTGGAAAAACCGACATCTAGTGGCAGGATGCTGTTACTTCACAGTAAAAAAAAAAAAAAAAAAAAAGAAAAATCAACATTCACTATAGAAGACCACAAATCACCACAACCAGGGGCGTGCATACATAGACACTAGGTGGTGCTAAAGCACTAGGAAGTTTGCCCTTTATCAACGAAAATGCCCTTTTGAAACTCGTTTTTTTTTTTTTTTTTTTTTTTATTATTAATATTCAGGGTAGTCAAAAGTAGCCGGTCAACGGCGGCAAATCGCCGTCTATAGCAGCTCTTGGTGCCGCCTACATTTCCCCGATTATATAATGGAGCGATATTTGTGCCTTCTGGTTGAGCGCGGAGCAGACCCTGGACTGGAAGCCGTCTTCTTTTTTTTTTGTTTACCTCGGAGTGGCCATCGACCTTTTAGTACTATCTTTGATGTGTCAATCATACAATTTAACCAATCAAATCAACGACTGAAGGAAACATGCTAGCCAATCACAGCTGGAGAGGGGCGGGACACCGAGTCATAGCCTTCAGTCGCCGCCGCAGTTCGGCTGTGGTGTGGTCACCGTTGGTGTCGGTAGAGCGGGATGGAAATTTGGTCTGATTAACAATTACAAGAAGTGACAACAAAGCAGAGAGCGAGCTGGAAGGAGCGCTATTAATTTATGTTTGAAATGTCAGCACTGAAGTCTAAACTGGAGTAAACATTCACGCTAGGAGGGTTAGCTAGACAGCTATAGCAGGGTTAGCTAGGACAGCTAGGAGCCCAAGGAGCAGAATCAAGCACTAAAGCTGCCAAACTGAAGAGACTTGAGTTACTTGCAGGTAGAAGGGAACTCTGCTTTGTTCTGCTCCTTTTCTCATAGCTGCTGTAATTACAGAACCTGTTCTAGTCAGAATTGTTACTTTAGTCAGTGTTCAGCCTGACACCAGCGCTCATGTTTATTAGCGTGTAGCTTATGCTGGACTTTTGAGTTAAGGCACAGCGCTACAGGTTACCCTATGTCACTGTTAGTCCAAAGGCCAAATCTCAAACTCTCTCACAGAACTATTAAACACATAAGAACATGCCATTAACACACAACTGAGCTGAAGCAAAGAAAAAAAAAACTGCGCATATGGGCTCCAAACAAAATGTACAATCAGACAACCAAATAACACACAAGATCTCTTTAATAATCAGGATATTTCACCCAGAAAAAATAAATTATAGTTTCCCAACATGAGTTGTAAATCTACCTTAATATAAACTTCATTTCTCTCAGTATAGCTCAATTAAACATTTCTCTTACACGCAGTCATGAAATATTTTTAAGTAGAACTCAACCCCTCTTGGGCGTTTACATTGACCAAACACTTGATTAACCATTAGTCTTTTCTTGTTTTATTATAACAATCAATATTATTCATTATAACTATTATTCATTGATGATGTCAGATCGACAGATTCAACTTATTTAAAAAATAAATAATGACTATTTTGATATATTTTGTTAGTAATTCTTTCTAAAAGCCCAACAAATGTTATGAAAAGCTTCGGAATTTTTTTACAATCTGCCCATAAGCTATTTTTTTCCAGCTCAATGTGTTCAAAAGCCTAATTGGTTGGAAACCTGCCTAATTTGGCAACACCGACTACGCTATTGCTATTTGTTTGTTCGTTACAGTAGTCACAGAGCCACTGTTTAGTCTGAAGTATATATATATATATATATATATAGATATATATCTATATATAAGTGCACCCTCCTACCTGATAGTGTGTAGCCTGCTACTGTAAAAAAGTTTGACTGCCCTGAATATTATTAAGATTTTACTGAGGTCGGTTTTGAAATGATCTTTTGAAAACCTGAGCCATTAAAAACCACTGAAACAATGCCCCGAAATGAGCCACCTCCTTGCGCACGCTAAAAAGTGCCCTCCCACCCCCTCCTGAGCACCTGCCCCCTAAAATGTCTGTGCACGCCACAGACCACAACGGATTGTGCATCTCAACCATATCTCCAAACTTTGGGGGTTTGATTTGCAATGTCAGTTTTAATATCAGAATTTTTTTTTCTGTAGTTAAAAAGTGGGTTAAGACAAGGAAAGTGACGGTTGCAGCCCCGTGATCCTGAATAAGTCTGTATATTGTAGTCCCTAAAGTTCTGACTGCAGCTGCAGTCCAAACCTTGTTCTGCTACAATCCTCCCAAGACTTCTGCCATCCCTGCTGCTTTTTCACCTTTCTACCACACATTTTCCATCCACTCAGTTTGCCATCCGTATGCTTGGACACTGCACTCTGTAAAAACCCAACTTCTTTCTAAACCTTTAGTGGCATAACCTCCTTGTGGAGGCTTTCAGTGACTCGGCTGGACAGCTGTCTAGTGGAGGAGTCATCCCCATGACTAACATTTCTGGCTAAATACCCTTTTTTTAATATGTGTAGAGCCAGAGAGACTGGTAAAAGCTCTGAATCAACCCATTTATCCTGACAGCTCCCAGGAAGGAGGAGTCACCACTGGAATCCCTGTAAAATCTGTGCGTAGAGAGTTCCCTCTCTGCCTGCAGCTCTCCACAGGCTGCGTTGGGGAGGACACACGCGTGACCCGTCTTGAACTCGCTGGCCAAGTAAAAGACTGCATCTTCTGAGAAACCTAGGATCCAAAGTAGAGTTCAGTCTGCTGCTTGTGTATCTAGCGACCTGAAACGTCATTTTGCACCTCTGCAGAAAAAAAATCTGAGCCAAAGATTCTCCAAGAAGAGGTGGGTTGTCTCCAACTATGGAGCAGTTTTCCTTCCAAACAACCACTCCTCACTCTTGCTCCAGTCCAGCAGACACTCGCATCAGCGCCTAGATTGAGAGTGGTCGTCGCATTTGAACCTATAGGGTACAGATACTCGGTACCCGGGAATCAATACCGGTACTTAAGGTTACACATTTTCGGTACTTTTGTGTGTTTATGCAGTAATAAATGTTAGTTTACCAATAAAATCAAATTTTGATTTGTTTTGATCTACAAATTAACCATATTAAATAATTTATCCATTTTAGTACATGCCTGAAATATAATTAAAAGCAACGCAATAATAAAACAAATCAGAGGCACAGAGCGAACAAGGTCAATACAGGATGTGTGAATAAAATTCAGGGAACTGTTTTAGTGCAACAGTTTCAGAGAAGAAAATATATGTACTAAAAACATTTTATCCCACTTTGTAAATCAGGACTGGGCACATTTACAATGAGGGAACAGAAAGTCTCTCCTCTCTGCTCTCTTTGCTCTGACTGCAAGCTGGTTTCAGGCCCAGGCAGCTGGGAGACAACGCTTTCTATCAGCCGTACTTTGTTGACTGAACCAGCCGCTGCGGACGTCATCAGGCTGTTGTGCGTGCAATACTGTGTTCATGTTCAGCATGGACAATCGCCTACTCTTCTACTCCCTCAGTGTCCCAGTGATGCGTTCAGGTGCCGTTTGATGTTACGTGAATCGGTACCCGGTAGTACCGACGGGATTCAGTCGGTGTCTATAAAAGTGCAAAATTCGGTACCCATCCCTAGCCGCCGCGTCTTCTCATCAAACCCGCTACACAACTCACTGCCTATTGGACATCCTCCACTGTCCAGAGTGGTTCACGGTAGCCATGTTTCCATCCAATTGTCATGAATGACAATTTTAAGCAAACTTAAAATGATGCAAGAAAGAAAAGAAAGCAGCAAATGAGGCGTGTTTCCATCCACTGGTTTGTAAGTAAATTAACCAGGGTACGCAAAGTGTAACGTCGTCAAAAGTTGACATTAGGCATGACTGTAATAAACAGGAAGTAGAGGCTGCAAACTAGCATGGACTGCACATCTGAGAAAATGGAGAGGCGCTTTAAAGGATGGGTTTCTATCAGGCAAGTTGTAATTGTTCTGTCATGTCAACTAGTACTGGTGATGTTACTTGCTGTGCGAAGACATACAGAAAGAAATGCAATTATATGCATGTTATGGGAATATCCAGAGAGACAGCGAAAGCGGAAACAAGCCACAGAATTTGTTTTGGGAGCTTTGAAGTTTCAGCTAATTTTATTTCAGAGTGGTTTGATAATAATAGTCCTTATTATCACTGTGTCTTCGTTCTCCATGCTGCTTAAGCTAGTGCTATAGGATAGGCTATGCTAATGCTAAGACCCTTTAATTTTAAATCAATCCAGCTCACTGGACTCCATGCTTTTTGAATCGCTTCTTTATGTTTAACAGAAATAGCGAAAATACATCACAGCATGTATAATGAATAAAACAAAGAGCCCAACTCCCTCCCTGAACTGAAAAGTGACATAAATTTACTTATTCTGATTTCTGCAGGAATGAACCTGGAACAAGACGAGAAGAAATCAGCGAGGTTTACCATCTTCGCGGATGTTTCCCCAGCCGGTGACGTAGCAGTTCATGCCAGCGGGGAACAACGTGCCCGGCGTGGGCAAACACACAGGATGGATGTAGTTGGACCACTCCACTGGGTTGGACAGCTGCAGCAGAGCTATATCTTTGCCATCATTGGGATCTTGGTAATCAGATGGAATCACTATGCGGCGCAGGCGTTGTGCCGACTGTTGCGGGTTCGACCCATCCAGCTGGTACCGTCCGATGTATATGATGTAAGGGCTCAAATCGGATGGACTGGAAGAGGATACCAAATTTGTTACGTTAAGCAAGAAAACAAAGGGCTTGTTATACATTTTTACTGATCTTTGTGTAGAATGCTTAATAAATTAATAGCTTTTGAATATTTCATACCACATTGCACCATAATTTTATCTTCAAATGTTCTGAAAACGCAGAAATCCTCAGTATGCTACCCAAAGATTTTAGTTCATTTTATCTTTCAGAAACCACCGGCTTTGTACGCTGGTGTGACAACAACCACTCTATTGTAAATGCGAAAGAAGAAATGGTGTTTGACCCCAAGGTGACTAAAGTCCACTGTTTGTTCACCAGACGGTCAGAGAGGTGGGGGTCCACATAGACATGTTTTCTTGAATCAAGCAACAAATAAAATCTTTTTCAAACTGCAGCAGAGAACTTCTGATTACTTGGAATTAGTAAAAAGATCATGCTCCTCCGCGACCAGGGAGTGATGGAGAGCTTATTACGGTTCAGCATAGAGGCTCGGTATGGAAACCTGTCTGCAACTAAAAAAAATAGGTTATGCTGTGTAATTCAAACTGCTATCGGTGAGAAAGATACAGGCTGGCCAGATGGAAACCTGCTTTCGAAACTCCTTTGTCTCCTTTTCATTAAAAATGCAAAAACAAGAAGGTGGCAGGTTTGTTGTTTGGTCTGGACAGCTTCAGTATGCAGGTTGCCCTATGTTTTTAATCTTAAAATGTGCTTTACAATTTACATATACAATTTTTAAGGACTTGTATTTTATGTTACACTGTCTTTTAGAGTCAATTGTGCACCATTTCTACTGCATCTAGTTTTCACCCAGCTTCACTTGGCCAAAACAAGTTTCCTAACAGGGACAATAAAAGCAATGTTGGATAGAAGTGTCAAAAACAAGAAAGATACAGATGATGCAGTGATTTAAAATCCAAGCATGGCTTAGGACAACTCTGAAGCAAGGTCCGATGGCTTGACTTTGTTACATTAGAAAAGGCGTGATTCAACAGCTACATGAATACTAATGACTTTTCCTACGCTTGAGCACCTTTTTTTGAAATCATTTTGGTTTTCCCTTGGGTCAGGGTGCCTTTGAGGAGTTAACATGCAAAATGCAAACGTTGGGTTTTCCATTTTCCTCCTCAGACTAATCCGTATCACGGCAAACATAGAAAAGCTTGCTTTAAAAAATTGAGCATCTTAAATAAATTATATTTGAACTGCAAACATCATGAAAACCTAAAATATGTAATATAAATGACTGAATGTGGCCATGTTGGTTATTAACACGCATAACTCTATTCTTCTTTCTTGCCTTCATCAGAGTGATAGAACAGATAAGAGGGGAAAGAAGAACATGTTGCAACTGACGTCACAACTATTATGACAAGATTTTCTAATATCCTGTAACCCTGTTTTACACACGGATGATGTTGTTGCCAGGTTTGAGTAATAGCAGCATTCACAAAAAGAAAATGTGAATATTTGCTTCATTTACCACTAGTTGCAATACCTAAATTAATTAAATAAAAGCTAAGTTAGCATCTGACAACTGGATATAAATCCAGCCATTTAGGGGTTTAAATGACCTTTTTTGGTGTTGCAACTTGAATAAGAATCAATAAATAACAGAATCTGTATTGAGCCACTATGGTCATTTTAAATATTACATTTTGAAGTGCCCAGATACTTTTGATGCGATGAAACAGCCATTTAGATAAGAGAGAAGAAGAAAAGGCAAAGTAGTTTAGCAGCTGATAGTGTCTGGGTAGGGCTTTCTTACTCGGGGAAGCAATGCGCAGCTGATAGGACCCACTCCGTCGTAATGAGAGAGCCTCCACAGATATGCGCATTAGATTTCTGGAGGCAGAGAGGAAGGGGGGGAAAAAAAGAAAACAGTGAGTCATTTGTGCATCACAGACAAATCCCTCTCTCAGCAGGTCAGCTCAGCAAACAAACCCCAGACTAAACCACGCGTAAAGCTAACCAACAGGCACGACTGTTTATCCAGTGGGTGAAAGCCAAAATCTCTGTTTAATGGGGACTCACCTGAATATCAACCTGCCACGGCCAAGCCCCATCCGAGGCGTCCTGCCCTCCAACAATCCTGTCCTCCTTCAGCGGCGGACGGCCACATTCCTGGGCCGAAGAGCCCAACAAACCTGCATAAAATGCGCATTTGTGACCGCGGAATAGGGCACGGCGACATTTAACCACCACTAAGCTCAAAGAGCCAAGAATAAGCCAAGAGTACACAGTGTCTGTTTATGAAGCAGACAAAGACACAGGTGGGGGGAGCAACAGGAAGACCCTGCGCTCTTCACTCACCTGTTACACACCCAAAAATGAGAGAAAACAGTAACTTTGTCGCCATTTTGAGGCGTTTCGTTAACAAAACACGTTTTAAAAAAACCTTTAAATAGTTTGAAGCTGCTTATTTTACTAAATCGTAGAAACCCTACATGTAATCCTCCTCCTGTGGTGTCACAACAGAAACTGAAGCTTATAAAAGTTACATCTCCTTCCTTAAAAGCTATCGAAAGAAATCAGTTACGCCTCCGGACTTGTTCCAAGCAAACGGCGGTCTCTGCTCAGTTCCAAGTAACAGTTTCAACATAGGAACCAGTTACCTGGACGGCACGTCACACCCAATCAGAACCCTTATCCCGCCCACACGACACACCTGAGCCAATTATATTAACCGAAAATTGCACTGACGAATTGCGTTCTTTGCAGGTCGGCTTTTCACAAGAACATTTATAATTTTATTGACAAAACTGACAAACAAAAAATGCTTGAGTACAACTTAACCGAAAATCAGAAAAAAAAACTTGTTCTAGAATTTTTTATTTATATTTTCGGATGCTCTTTTTTTATTTACTGAATCAAGGCGTACTGGAGCAACAGTGTATTCGATACCACAATATAGAAATGAAGAAAAAGACAATAATGTATCAGTATATACAGTAAAGCTAGTGGCAATAGTTTAAATTGGATAAAATAGTGATAAGTGGGATAGTATGTCGGCTTTATTAAGCATCCATCCCTCCAACCATTATCTATACCTTCTTATCTGTGCAGGAATCTGGGGCTGGGGTGGCTGGTGCGTATCTACAGAGGTCAGAGGCCAGGTACATCCTGACCAGGTCACAACTCCATCACATGGCAACATAGAGACACAGAACGAACAACTATGCACACACACTCACACCTGGAGGCAATTTAGAAAGACCAACTAACCTAACAGTCACGTTTTTGATCTGTCGGAGAAAACCGGAGTACCCGGAGAGAAGCAACACATGCACAGGGAGAACATGCAATCTCCTCACAGAATCAGTCATTCAAACCTGAAAATGTAGAACTTCAGATTCCACTGATTAACCCTGAATGTAAAATAATTAATAATAATCATGTTTTAAATAATTGGAAAGGAATGTTGGGAAAAAAATGATACAGGAAGCAAAAACCATTAAAAAAGCCTTAGGACATGGGAGGAAAACAGAAAAAAAGCAGAAAGCAAAGGTCATTTTATTTTTTGCATCTCAAAATAGTTCCTTAAAACATTTAAAGTTATTGGAAATCATACATCAGGATTATGTGATCACTGTGATTTGCCTGAATTTGTACAGCAGGTTTTCATGCAGTGCAATGAACCAGAAAGGAGATATTTCAAAGAAGCACCGAACAAACTAAATATTGACTACAATATTGAAAAACTTTTTGTAGTCGATGTTAATGAAAAGTTTAAATCATATATTCTTTTAAAAACCTTTTAGTTGGTCTGCCAACCACTATAAAAACACAAGAAGAGAGAGAAAAACACACTTTTGGACGTAAAATAGAGGAAAATATGTCATTTGGAAATTGTTTCAAAACCCCAACAAAGAGGATACAATAGGGTATCTTGGAGGCATAAATATGATAGTTTTGCATAAAAGCACAACAATTTCTATGTTAAATAGGATAACATATGTGAGATGACACATTGTCACAGGGGAATTTGGATTCATTTGGAGTAGAAGAGCTAGAAGAATGGGAATCGCAACGATTCTCAACCTCAAACCAAACCTTTTAGCATTTCTCAGTGGTTGCAATCCAAGGAATTTGTAGTAAATTCATGAGTGAGATGATGCCATAAGGATAATGATGATGATGATGAACTTTATTGTCCCAAAGGAAATTTGTCTTGGGTACCGACTCTGGCTGCTGCATAGTCCAAACCATGGCTGTCACACTACATTCACACATAAAAACACAACTATAAAAAATTCCATTATAAGAAAAATGAATACATAAAAGAAGCATGTCAGTTTAGTTTAGAGTTTTAAATTGTTATCTACTTCCACAATTTACTGTTTGATGCAGTTTATTGCTTTAATGGAAAGCAGAACAAATGAGTTCTTATAGCGGTTCAGTCTACAAGCAGGGACTCTAAGACGTCGACCTGCAGGAAGAAACTGATACTCTGAATAAAGAATATGAATGGGGTCTGAGATGATTTTCTGGGCCTGTCTGGTTATTGTTTCATTGAAGATGGCCTGAAGTGAGGGGTGCTGCTTGACTCCCATCAACTTCATAGTTCTTTGAGTAAGACAAGTAAGTTTGTCCTTCATTTGGACAGACATGTTACCAAACCAGGCAGAAATGGCGTCTCTAATGATGCTCTCTATTACAGCATGATTCAATGATAATTCACATAAATACCTTCTGTTTGTATTTGTAGTTGATTTAATATTATTTAAAAGACTGAACTTTAAAGCCTGATCAAAATTAACATTTCAGCTTATTAAAACAGTTTAGCTGTTTTAAAGATATATTTGAAAGAGCGTTAGAGCAAATGGCAGAAATGAGAACGTTCTTAGAGAACAAGACGACTAATTTTGATTAATCCATTTAATTAGTGATATTTTTGCAGTGTTTCACAACAAAACTCTCTTTTTTGCACGTTACAAGGCAAACAGGTCCAGTTATACAGAAATATTTTATCACCCCAGTCCAATTCATACGGATAAAAATCCATTGATATAGACTAATCAAGCTGTAATAACATAGTCTATTTCGATTGTAATAGTAATACAGTGCAATGATATTGAGTTTGTAATGCCAGTTTGTAAAAGGTTAAATTTCTAAGAAGGCCCATCTAGCTAATAGCTTATTCATTATGTTTCTATATAAAAGGTAATGTGGCATCTAATATATACAGTGACGTACCATATTTGGGGAGGTCCATAATCAGCTCCCTGAAATATATATATATATATATATATATATATATATATAGAGAGAGAGAGAGAGAGAGAGAGAGAGAGAGAGAGAGAGAGATACTATAAGAAAGAAACAAGAAAAAAAAACATTATGAGATCTTAAAGATTGCAAACTTCAGCTCTGTTTTTATCAGCATTTAGTAATTCCACTCCGTCTCCCGGCTTTCCCACCCTGCTCTAAACCCGTTTAGCAGCCTCTGTTCTGCGAATTAAGACGCCTGCCCTTAACAGGAACCTTATTCATTGTGTTCATGGGCATCCACACAAGCAGGTCAAGGGTCAAACACTCCCCAGATTCAGCTGAATTAGTCCTCCTAATTTCTTAAGACCTGTGATAATCAAGTGTTTTATTATTTGATTAGAATAAAACAATGACCTGATCGTTTTTTTTAACCTGGGCTGTCGTAATCCTGTTTGTTTTACATGTCACAGAGTGCTTATTCCTTCTGTGTGTCTATAAAGCTGTCTGTCTCCCCTTTTATCCTCTCTTCCTGCGTCCCTCCCTCCCTTTCTCCCCCCTCCGTCCCTCCCTGCCCCAGGCAGTGTGTCTAGTTTCAAAGAGCAATTGAAGGTGACAGGGACAGAGAGAGAGGGAGCGGGAGGGAGGGACAGAGGGAGGACACATCACAGTATCGCCCGAGGCTACACAACAGTACAGGAGGAGCGAGAGATGGAGGGACAAAGAAAGAAAAAAAAAGTAGAGAGACTCGCAACATTCCTCCCACTGAATCCCATAAACAGGTATCAGGGAGGTAAAGTTACGCAGAAAGAGGCCAAACGCGCCTTGGTGTGTGTGTGCCACATGCCGCGCGCCTACAGGTCAGCGGATATTCACTTTTTAAATAGATTTTCATCACCAGAGGCGTTTGTGTGATGCAGGCCCTCCCACTCAGCCTCCCCTCACTCATAATATATGAAGGCATTATTGGATCCCAGTCAGTAAGAGCAATTATAATGCACTCCCATTTGTTTTTATTCCAACAACTTGATGAATATTTGTCGTGGCACGGTAACCATGGTGACTGCCTCCACCACCACCAGGCCTCCCCTTCCCCATCCCCCCTTCAGTGCTGAAAAAGCAAGGGATGGAGGGAGGGAGAGCAAGAGAGGTGACAGGAATGAACTAACAAGATGCACTAAAAAAAAAAATGCATGTCCTGGAGCAACATAAATCTTTGCAGTGAAGCACGCGGCACCTCACACACACACACACACACACACACATGCATTACTGCGCTCCGCACGCACAGGGATCACATAGGTTCAACCAAATTCCAACAACTGAAACACAGTAAGAAAAACAAAAGGGTTAGCAGCTTGAAAGCAAGCAGCTGAAGCGGAGCACCGTCCACCACCAAAAACGCGTCATATATTGGTTTTATTATATTAATTGAATAATTTTATTTGTAGTTACTCAAATATAGAAACTGGGATTTTCATCCTCGGGGGGGGGGGCATGTTTTATTGACATGCATGTAACCTGGTGAATCATTACGATAATCAGTGGTTTATGGTGTATTTGTCAAAGGCAGAACCGCAAGATGACTTTATTCCAACACTCAGTTTGATCTCTTATCAGGGTTACAGTAAAAAAAAAAAAGTTTAAAAAGAAAGCCCACCTCTTTAGATTGTAGTTTATGTAGTTTGTATACACAAGCTGAACCTAGGCCAGTTAAAACAATACGTACACCCTGGTGGCCAATAGAAATCCAATGCCAGGCGTATTTATGCATAAAATGTTTGTTTTTAAAAACAAACAGAATTGGATATAGTTAAAGTTTACAGCTATTTATTATCTCTTCTGGTTTATTATTTTATTTCAGTTGTCGTTCTTAGCAGTTTTTATAAAATCTGGCCCCCGCCACCACAACCCTGCAAGGATAAACAGATACAAATTATAGATGTTCTGTTATTTTTATTCTATTTACATTAATAATTTTGAGAAGTAAAGTCATGTTTTTGATTATATATATTTTATGATCGATTATAATGTTTGATATTTAGTTTTTGTGTGTTTATTTGTGGTTTTAGGTGACTTTAACTTTATTGCTTTTCTAAATTCAATCTATTTTTCCTTTACCTTTGCAAAGCAGTTTGTCTGACACTCAATAAAGTTTGATTAATTCTGTCTGAAAATGGGTACTAGTTGATACTGGTTAGTTAAACTCCTCATTTTCCATCATAAAGGCACTTTGAGTGAAGGGTCCATGGGCACGTGCCCACATTGTTTACGATAGATTCAGCCAATGAAATAATCGTTGAGCTGTAACTTGGGTCTGGTAATGGATTCAAACCCAACTAAGCAGGGTTTGCTAATTGACACGCTCACTAAGATAAGCACTGTTAGCAATTCAAGCTAATAACAGCTTATCTGAATTGTGTACTTTCAAGTATCATAGCAACCTGTTTATATAAAATTGGCTGCAAAGTAATCAGTGTGTGAATTTTTTTTAAATGAGATTTAAATCATCAGAGGTGCGAATATGATGTTTTACAGCCACTAGAGAGAAGTTTAAGAAGCAAAGGCAGCCATATTGGAGTCCAAGGATGGGGTTGACTTTTTCACATGGAATTTAAATTATTATAGACCTTTTTGATATTTTTGTTTTTTCAGACGTGGACCAAGTCATTACTTCAGTTACAAGTAAGTCTCAAGTCTTTAAGTCAGGTTTTTAGTAAAGACTAAGTTCAAAGTCAGGTCTCAGTCCTAAGGTTTACATTTTAAGTCATTAATGAGACAAAATGAACCATTCCTGAAACACTTCACATAAAAAAAACAGCTAAAATGTGGACTGGCAGCTTGTTCAGGGTGGACCCGACCGTTTGCTGGTCAGCAGCTGTTAGCGACTTCCTAATCCAACTTTTGACATTAATGAGAGCATCAAGTCACTTCAAGTAAAGAGACTCAAGTCCAAGTTAAGTCACAAGTCTTTTCTGACAAAATCAAATCAATTCTCAAGTCATCAAATCTGTGACTCAAGTCATCAAGTCAAGGTCCACGCCTCTGATTCTTTTTTACTTCAAACTAGAAAAAAAAGATTTCTTAGTAAGAATGGAAACTGTGGTTATATTGCAGCCTTCAGCAAATCTAACAGTGCTGATGGATAATAACTTTTGTTTTATCTCTTTCCATGTCCTGTTTTAAAAATGTGTCACTTTGAAGAAAAACTGTAAAGAAAAAGAAGTGTCAACAAACTTGAACAACAGAGAGATTTCTTTTTATCATTTTCTGCTTTCTCCTTTTAGTATCAGGGGCTGGACCCTTGATATTTGTGCTGTATAAATAAAAATTAATAAAGCTGAATGGAATTTATTCTCCTATATAGGCTACTACTTAGAAATGTGGCCAAATCTAACAATGCTAGTCTGCTTAGAGCTCTTTTAATTTGATCAGGAGTCCTAATCACTAACTGGCCCAAACAAAACGCAAAGAAATAGCAATAGAGTATAATAATAATAATAATGATAATAAAATAATTTTATTAAATTACATGAGGTTTTACATTTTTGTGACCATTTCTCTCCATAGTAATGAAAATGCTTGAGTATAACTAAAAATAAACTGATACATCACTGTTTAAGAGGATGCATACAAGATAATCTTATTGCAAGTATGAAAAGGAACCATGAAGGTATCAAATGGCAAGGTGTAAGTATGAAATGTGGCTGCGAGCATTGCAACTGCTTGCTGACGCTAACAGAGTCCTTGAGTTAATATTTTATTTCTTATAATTATAATATATATTATTATTGATTATTACAGAGATGCTTATCTAGTTTTAAAAATCATTTTTTTATCTCTGGTTCTTGTACGTAGAGTCTAAGAGTCCAAAGTAATTTTTCAGTCATATTCTGCATGTTTTAGGTCATTTTTTGGTTGAGCGCACCTCAATGATACGATAATTTCTTATCAGGCCTCTGCAGAACTTGATGACTTAATGAGGACATTCAAGCATTTGGATCAGTTGTTCTGGAGGAGCAACACATCAACATGCAGTTGGACCTGAGTTTGACATCTTTGCTCTTCTAAGGCCTTGAAATTCTAACTCAAAGATACGCAGTGGCGTCTGATTTTAATTTGTTCATTTATTTTCCGTTTGAAAACACCTCGCTGGGCCTCCTTAGATAGGCAGTCAAGGATAACTAAGATAATTACAAATAAATACACTCTAAAAAGTCAGTTGTTTGAAAGTTGGATTATTAGTTTAACGAAAAAAAAAAAAAATATATATAAAAATATATATGTTTACATGCTTGGATTATATGATCAAATGACTTTGATTACCCTATAATTAGGATTAATTGGACTGTATGTAACTGAATTTGAACATGACTCCCCTAGTTGCTTTTGAACAAATAGACTGATATGAAGCAGAATTTTGTTAAATAACTAAATAAAAAAAAGTTTTTTTAATCCTGTAATGACATTTGTTGTAATTTGGAGCTTTATAAATTAAATTGAACTGTACTGGACAAACAAAAGCCTTTAGCACTAAAGAAATGACCTCCCCAAAATCAGGAAAAGAAGCTGGACTGAGTTTCTCTTTAATCAGTTAAACAAATACACTCCTTTTGTGCAAAACACTTCCTCCAAAAATAAATAAATAAATAAACTGAGGAAAGCATTGCACGCTGTTTGCAAGCTGCAGGGTGCACTTTACTTGTAACTAAGTAAGAAACTTTTAATGAAGTGTTGTAGTTCTTTTGCTTAAGTGGAGTGTCTGCATGCATCTTGCACCACTGTTCTTTTTACCTTTGAACTTGTCAAGTCCTTTCTTTTCTCCAAGGCGCGTCTTGCAGGAAAGTAACAGAGAAGTGGGGGGTGGGGGGTGCAATGGGGGCAGCAGCGAAAGAATAGCAGAGTATGAAAGAGAGAGGGAGCGACAGAGAGAAAGGGAGCGCAAAGTCTTGTCAACCGGAAATAAAACAAGCTGGCACCCTCCCCATCCCCAAGCCCCTGCACCCACCCCAAAGTCATACACTTCCTCCTCACTCTCTCTTTTTCCTCCCCTCTGCCTCTCCTGTCTCCATCTTCCATCTCTCCCTTCTGCTGCATAGAGATATATTTAAACCCTGCTTCTGCTCGGCCCTCTCTCTGACTCCGCCGTACACGCCGTCATACCTGCGTCACCATTTCCACCCCACGTCGGGCCACGTGTGTCTGTCGGCTGCAGTTCCTGGATGGGGCTCCTTTAACCTGCTCTGAGGCCCAGAGAGGGCCCGTGTTCGTTGTTCCACAGCTCGGCACAAAGCGTGCGTGTTTGTGTGGAGAGGCCACGAACAGAACATGGGCGTTGCGGCATCTTTAGAAGCTGCTTAACAATTGTGGGCAGAGCGGCTCAGTCCAGAGGAGTGCAATATCAAAAATGCTGGAGAAAAGAGATGCAAACATATGAGGAGAACAGGTTTACAAATTAACCCTTAACCAAATATTGTTTTTTCTTCCTAACACTTCAGTCCTTGTGAATAAAAAAATGCCTTTCCTCTTCATTTCTGTCTGAGTTCTATGATAAGAAAACTTACCTGCAGACGTTATCACCACTGCACTTATTTGTACGAGGGAAACTTGTAATTGTTACGATCTGTGGAGGTTTGGGTTGTGGTTTTCATTTGTGTTTGTGTATTGATTAAAGCTATAGGTGGTAATCCTGTTCAGAAACACTTTTTGTTATACTGGGTAAAATCGTTCATCCATCTTGAAAGTAGTAAATGCTTTATGTATTCACAAAAAGGAGGTTTAAAAAAATCGTTCTCTGTGGGAGCTGTAGGCCTGTAAAAACTACAACCAATCTCTGCCGTTCGGTCCATATGGCAGAGATCGGTCAGAGTTCTGGTTCTGCTCTCACCCACCTCTGTCCCTCAGGTTCTGGGGGAATCACCTCATCTACTGGTTGTCCCACATGCTGATCATTCTGACATGCTTGCATAATGCCAGTGTCTGTGCTCTTTCCTTCTGAGTTTCCGCTTGCTGGCTGTGCATGCGCACTTCTAGTGTTTATGTATCCTGTTAGCTTAGCAGCTAGGTTAGCCGTTAGCCGTTCATTGTAGCTCCGCTGCTCTCACCGTAGACTTTGAACATGGCTGAGAGTTGCATGAAGCGAACCGTGTTTGTGTTTATGAGGAGAAGAGTAAGGACTCAGTATAAAGAAATAAGACCCGAGTGGATTTGGGAGATTTCTTTTTCATGCAATTCCCCTGAAGAGAAGAAAAGCAGGTAAGACGATCTTGCTTTAATCTCTTGGTACTTATTTAGGTTCAAAAGATCTTGCCATAATCAGTTATTATTGCCACAGTGTTTTGCCATACTGTATTCAGAATCTGAGTCAGTTTTATTCTGCCATGATTTGTGTACAATCAAGGAACATGACTTCTGTTACAGTGCTCACAGTGTACAGACACATGAAAAGCTGTTTATATATATATAAACCGCTTTTCATGTAAAGAAAAGGGAAGGTTTAGAGTTGTCAAAATAAAATACACTTATTTTGTTTTAAGTTTGCAGTTTGGGTCGCTGCTGTTTTGTGGATGAGCCAAACCAGGACAGCCTGAATGATGGGAGAGTAGAAGATGACCAGCAGCTCCTGTGGAAGGTTGTATTTCTTGATTTGCTGCGGGAAGTCCAGTCTCTGCTGGGCCTTCCTCTCAAGAGTGTCTATGTGTGAGGACGAGCTCAGGTCTAGAGAGAGGGTGGTTCCTAAGACCCAGAAGTGACCCACAGCAGACGCAGTGTTGTTGAGGATGACAAAGGGGAGGCAGTGTTGGTGGAGTTCTCTGGAGGTCCACGGTCGTGGTTCTGTTAGTTTCTTAATATTTCCTGTGTTCTTTCTTCCGCGCATTTTGGTTTGAGTGTTAGAGTGGCCTAGTGAAAGTCCTGACCTAATACCAACAAAGGATCTTGATGAAATCTTGATGTTTATAGATGTTCACTCAGTTTAGCTGTTTTGCAAAGAAGAAAGATCAGTAATTGCATTGTGCAACGCTTGTAGAGGCAAAAGACTTGCAGCTGTAAGTGTAACAAATGGTAGTTTCAGTGAATTTAAATGCACACCACACTTTTCAGATTCTTGAAAACTATTGAAAATTAATTCCTGGTTGTCTTCCACTTCACAATCATGCGCCACATGGTGTTTGCTGAATACAATCCAAATAAGATGCATTAACATGTGAAGAGTCTCAGTCAAAACAATACAAATCTATTGTGTTCTTAAAGTCAAAATGCATTTTTAATAATAGTTTAAACCATCAGCACCTCTCCCGCCACCTTTTGGTGACACTGAACACTTTGTAAGTTTATGTTTTTGAAGATTCTCATTCATCCAGGTCATGATCAATCCAAAAAAAGGTAAAAAAAAAAAAACTATTGGATTTTTATTCTGAAGCTGAAGACGTTTCTCTTCCCATCCAGGAAGTGTTCTCTGTTCAAAATGTCGGCAGCAGTGTGGAGTTCCAAGCTTTATAGACCTGCTGACGAGGCCTCGTTACAGCTTAGATTCACCTGGAACTGATCGCCCAAACAATGGAGAGTCATTAGGCTTAGAAGCAAAACGTCTTCATCTTCAGAATAGAAGTCCAGTTGTTTTATGTTTTTTAACCTTTTTATGGAAGGATGCATTAATATGCATTGTAGTTGTAACCTGACAAAATGTAAAGAAGTTTAAACTGTTCAATGAACTTTTTACACTTGATATAATCTTGATCTCTGACACATGCCATGGAAAGTCAAAAATCAACGCTGTTTATTTGGTTATACTTTAATGACACTTATATTCCATAAAAGTTGAATCAGTGTTTTTATACAGCAATATACAAAAAAATGTGCAAGACAAACAGATGGCTTTCATATTCAGTTCAATAGAAATATGGAATTATATTAGTCCAGCTCATACTGATGCAATTCAGTCTTAGATTCAGCTACATACAGTGTTTTTAAGGAAACCTACCTGACTGCAGTGCTTACATCTGTTCAACATCTGAGAGGAAAATTCACTAAAGGAAGTGGAGTTTTTAAAGAATGCTTTGCAACTTGGACTAAATAACCTGGTGGTTATGAACAAATGGACTGTAGGAAAACCCTTAATATTAAACCAAATAACCCTAATAATCAGATAAATGTGTCTCTCTATGACATTCATGTTTTTTTTTATTAATATGTGCAACATAATGAAACTACAATTTCAACAACAATCTACAATATCTTCAAGGATTAGGGCAAGTTGACCAAATATGTGCCTAATGACATTTTCTTTAATAAAATTGCAAAACAAAACAGAAAAGAAGGCATTGTTTTAGCTATTTCTGTCCAGCTCTCTGAAGGTCATCACTGTCTGGCGTTCTGGTCTAAAACCAGTCCTGTTTTCCTTCTCTAACACGGAGTCGTTCAGTGGAAGACAAATTAATTTTACCTACAACCAAGTTTTCCAACACCTGTGGACACATTTCCCTTGGTACTCACACGCTGGTGCAGATTCTCAGTCATCCAGAAGGTGATAACATACATCACCTGGGTAAAAGGCGCCTTGTCCTGTTTCATGAAGATGTTTAATTTCTCATCCAAAAAGCTTCTTCAGTTCTCTTATTTCCATCCATGCTCAGAGGATTTGGTAATCACCTGACTTCATCGCTCCTTCAGTGTGATCCAGATCATCATCAGTCCCAATTGGCTCTTTTCCAGTACATAAAAACAAGGGAGACAAACTTTATTTTTCAATCAGGAGGTTGTTTTTAATGCATTTAATAGTTGTCCTTCTAAAACCCTTTACCCAAAGAGGCCTTTATGGTTGAAGCTGCAGTGGATGTTAATGGGGTGAAAACAGCATCTTAGATTGTTCCAGAGCATTTCTTAGACGCTGCGTCCACATTTTTATGCTTCCTTTCTGATATTTCCTCCCAGCTTCAGAGCTTAAATATGATTGAATAATCTTTTACGGTATTTTTTGCCATCTCGAAAAAATAACATTCAGCCATTTTCCATTCAGTCCAGGTCATGTGAACCAAGATGTGTTTTTATTCTAATTAAAACATTTAATTGTGAAATAAATATAGATAAATTTTCACATTAAAGAAACTGATAAGTTGTTTTATTAAATTGATCAGAAATATTTTTAAATGACCTGTTTTTTTAATTTCGCTTTCAAATGTCTTCCAGTTTTATTTTATTGGCCAACCACAAAAAGAGCCGCAGAGACGAAACGAAACAGAATTGAATTTATTGCGTTTACTTTTTTTTAACATATTTAAATACTAACAGAAATATTAGAAATCAATTACAAAATGTATCAATTCCATCTTTTATTTTTTTTTTTTCAAGCTTTGGTGAAAATGCCAAAATGTGTGCCAAAACGTACATGAATTATTTTAAGGCCTACACAACAAAAAGGCAAAACCGATTACAAACGAAGCACTAAATACAGATTTGAGCCGATCCAACACAGTCTGGTCTGAAAATACTTCCCTGCTGATTTTGCTCAGTATTTATGTGTAATTTATGGCTAAAATTGAACCCCATCATCTATTTATCATCCCCTATCTTTCCATTATCTGTGCTTTATGCTCCACTCTCTCAGCCTCCCCCCCCTCCTCCTCTCGCTGGCATTAAGTTCAAACTTGACACTGATGTTGACTCACTTTGTCACCCCTCGGTGGCTCCCTCTCCCTTCCTCTCTTCCTCTTCCTCTCTCTCCCCATCGCTCGGAGGACACGAGTGCCCGCAGACGCATTTCTCTCCAGAGCCCCCCCCTCCCTCCATCCCTCTCCTCCCTCTTTCACTCTATCTCACCCTGTCCAACTCTCTTCATCTTTCTCCCTGCGCTCTCCTTCCCAACACACACACACACGCAGTTGTCAGCAAAGCCGGACGTTGGGGGAATAAAGGTCCACCGAGGAGGAGAGGAACTCTCAGGACCCCCGTCTCGTTCTACCTGCTCAACTTGGTAAGTTGGTGAAATCGAATCTTTTAAACTTTTAAATGCTTCATATGATTTTTTTATTTCTATTTATTTTTTTGGAGGAGAAGCGACCTTTAGAGAGAATGGAGTTACCATCAGTGGTAAATTGTCCCTGGTTCCGTCTGAAAAATTGATTAATTACATTTTTTGTGGAATCCGTATAAAACCAACTTGACCTTTGGCAGTTTATGGCTTCAATCGTTTGGGTAATTTGACTCATTTTGATGTAGATTTGCTTTACCCTCCTGTCTCGCACTCTTATATAAGATAAAACGGGAGTTGGGAAAAGATCTTACTTGCAAGAACTATGTGATTAAGTTCACTCTTTCACAATACACCTTAATTTGCAGCATTTTCTGGCTTGTAGAACATTGATTTTTATGACTTATCAAAATGACCGCTCATGCAGTTGCCCCAGTTTCATACATGTGCAAAGGCAGTTTATTTGTTTCATATAAATTCCTAGTTTCATGTTTGTCTGGCTTATTTTTTAAGTGCATGCAAGCTTAAGTTCTCCAGCGAAAACAGTGCTAAAAGCAAGTCAAATGTCTTGGCTCTCAGAGTGGGTTCTAATGTACCTCCTCTCCCCGTGGTATACTAGCATTGCAATGTATAACACACACACGTTACGACAGCGAGCATGTAACTAACTCCATTTATGTCTGTCATCATGAGGCTAATTCGCCACAATGCCAACCATGTGTGAACTCATGCGATAGGAACCCCTCCTTCTCCTTCTTTTCTTTGTTTTGCTGCCGTTTCAAAGCGGATCCAAGGAGGCGGAGAGGAGCAAACAGGGGCGATCACACGCAAAGGACCGGGGCTCCTTTATTTCTCTCCATGGTGGTCTTGACGCTCGTAGCATGTATGAGAAGTTAACCATGCTGAACCTGCAGAGTGGCTCCAACTGGAGCGGGCCCAACAACTGGTACCATGACCCCACCGGCGTTCAGACGCAACACAGCACAGGTGAGGAGCGGAAGAAGCGCACGTCGGTTGGTTGATGTCTGATGGGAGGATTTTAGGAGTGGATTAACGCTTGTTCCCGCCGCACCAACCTGCTAACCTGTGGGAGACGTGGCTCACTGCCCTGGGTGCCATGGCCTGGGGGGGGCTGCCACCTGCACCCCGCTGGGGAGAAATCGCTCGTCATTTGCCACCCGAACAAGATTGTGTTGCTTGTTTGCATGTTCGGTCAGCGGGGAGTGGGCGCCCCTTATGTCGCGTTTGGTGTAGGTACAGTATCTGAATTTCAAAGGCTACTTTAGAGGCAGTTTTGTGGGGGGAGGTTTGACTTAGACCAGTCAAACCTTCGGGGGATTGTTCTACACAAACCAGAGTGTGTTTTAAACAGGGGTTTAGATTTTTTAAAACCTTTATACTGTTTGTAAAAACATAAAATTGACAATTTTTTATTGCTTTCTTGGCATCAATACAACCTTAGACTGAGATCAGGGCTAAGATTGCAAAACAAAACTAGGACTGAATTATTTAATGCTGGTTACAGACCGATCTGTCCGTGTAAATCTATGTAAAAAGGATTCCAATGAAGCACAAGACACAACAACAGAGAGAGCAGAATAGTTTTAGCTCTTATGGGTTTGGATGCGACGTGTCCAGGAAGTAACTTGCCTCTCACCCGATGACCACTGGGGACAGGCACCAGCTCCTTGCAACCTTGAGTGGCTAAAACAGGCGCAAAAATTGGATGGATGGCTTAAGACACAATGTAAAAAGTTTTTTTTTTTTGTCGGGGAGTGTGTGTGTGTATCGTGGCGTGGGGGCCAGAAAGAGGGCATCATTAGTTTAACACCTGCACTGCTTCTAACATTCTGTAATCCTAAAATATGACATATATTCTAAAAAAGAAGCGTTTACACTTGTGTGTTTTCTCTCTCCTCGCTGGCAGTGTCCGAGGGCTGCATGCTGGACACAGAGGGCAGCATGGGGGGAGAGGCGGGGGGAGGAGGATCTGGAAGAGGGGGAGGAGGAGGAGGAGTCCCTGTGGAGCGGGACGAAGGCGAAGAGTCTCAGCTGAGGCTGCAGCTCAAGAGGAAGCTACAGAGGAACAGGACCAGCTTCACACAGGAGCAGATCGAGGCTCTGGAGAAAGGTCAGACCGTGCAAGCACGCAAACCTTAAACCTTTTGCTTCTCAGAGGGCAGGAGCGGAGCTACAGCACCTTTGTCATCCGATACACGGCTAGCACCTGGTTTACAGCTGTTTGATTAACTGCAGCTCCACAAACAAAATACACTTTTGCATATTTTGGCAGGTCATGATCTTTATAAGCACCTCCGCAGGCCAAACAAGTCCTCGCCGTCATCAGTTCCAGATGCAAATCGTCCCCTATCTTAACTCCACTAATATTCGCGATCCGTTCCAAAAACGCCTCTGGCAACGTAATGCAGCAGATATTCTGATAACGCATCATTACTGTGGCCGTGTCATGCAGCGCGATGCGGGCCTCACATCCGCTGAGAGGCATCAGAGAGGCACCCTTGACTGGATGTGGCTGCGCAGGGCCCTCCAGCTAAATAAGAACTCAGTGTCCACGGTGCACCCGAGCAGAAACGTATCGCTGTGGTCAGTCTGTGCAAATGACATTAATGAGGTACACTGACCTCAGTGCACAGCCGACGCACAATAACAAAGATGTGTTGACACGGATGCCAGTTATAACGGAGCCAATTAGAGCAATTTTTAACACATATTTAATCTATAGAGCCAAGATTATCTTTTTTTTAAACTATGCATTAACTTAAATGCATGGTTTTAATATACATCATCTTAATCTAATACCCTAATTTACATTTAGGCACCAGCTGATATGAGATTCTGACTATGTGATACAGTACAACGTTTTCACTTTTTCTACATAAGAAAATCAAACCAAAACTGGAATTATTCCCAAATGACCAAACTTATCGTCTTTGCAAGCAAAAGAAAACATAATAGCCTTCTGTTCATCCATCTGACCGGCAGTACTCAGCAAAAGGAGGGGGAGAGCCTTCCTCTAGTTTTACACTAGTTTTAAAACAGCTTTAATTTACCAGGATACTTTCATTTTACAGTTTTTTTTTGCCATGTAACAAAAATTAAAACAACAACAGCATCAATTGTGGGCCTTACAGATGGACGGCAATGACAACCCAGTTCCCCCCCCCCCCCCCCCCCCATGGTACCCAACATTTCAGTTGCTGAGTTGAGATAAAACTAGTAAATGACATAATTTTAGTCCATTTAATGAAAAAAAAGCCTTTGTTTTATTTATCATAACTTTTTAAACTTCTCCAATCATTTCACCATGTTTGTCAAATCTGTTCCTGTCACATAATGAATATAAGGCTTCAAAAATCTGGAAAAAAAGGTATTTTTCTTGAGCGTTGCTGATGCAAATATGTCATTTTTACTCTCTAAACCACATCTGTCATCTTTTTGGCAACAGAAATATTTCAAATAAGGCAAACTGGTCTTTTCTGCAAGCATGACTATAACTTAGCAGCTTTCTTTCAGCCAGCTGACTGCCAGTGCGCAGCAACAGTAAGGGGCGTTGCTCTATCCTGCCTCCAGCTAACTAGGAGCCCCAGCACTTTCTCTGGCATCTCCTTCAAAAACTTTCAACTCTGCTCAGAAGACAGGAAATTTCGTAAAACCCTTGATAGCGGGAACCCTCCTGGGCTGCGGTTCATGGATCCAGTTTAAATTTTAAACGACCAGGTTTTGTACCGTCAGGTCTGCAGTTTGAAGCGTTCTCTGAAGCTGGAGCAGAAAACCTGGAGATCAGGACGACGACTCAGGAGGCAGGGTGAGGTCCGCTCGGGTTTGGACTCGTCAACAACAGCAACATCAGCAGAACATCAGTTCCTGATTTAGTCCCCGGTTTGGTCCTGCTGGTGCATCTGAACTGAATAGAATACAAGCTGAAACTAGCGCTGATGAGATCCAAACCAAAGAGGACTTCTCTGCTGCTCAGTTTAGAGCAGCCCTGCTTTGAAATAAAGTGCTTAGGCAGCTCCTCAACTTGAATCCTTTCAGTTGAACTTTGTGCGTGTTCCACGTGGATAAATAATTGATACAGAGTGCAACAGATAAATATTTCAAAACGGGTCGTAAGCACAGAAGCTCAACTTCCTGGATTAAAGGTTCCCTTAAAACGTAATTAGCGATGCCATTTCTCAACATGCACCATAATCTGCCAAAATTTGCTAAACTGATCCGCCTCGTGTGGAGATGAGCAGCAGCTTCAGGGCAAGCCGCTGCCCAATCCTGTCATTTCCCATCCGCATGTTGTGACGCGTGTTCAACAATATCCTCCGCAGAGTTTGAAAGGACACATTACCCAGATGTGTTCGCCAGGGAGCGGCTGGCGAACAAGATCGATTTACCTGAGGCTAGGATACAGGTGAGGAGCTCTGCTCGGTTTCGACCCAGTGTGCTGAAGTGGGGGAAATGGGTCTGACCCGGGATCTGATTGGCAGGTGTGGTTTTCCAACCGGAGAGCCAAGTGGCGGAGGGAGGAGAAGCTGCGCAACCAGAGGAGGTCGGGCGGCGTCACCTCCTGCTCACAGAGCCAGGCCCCACTGAGCACCTCCTTCAACACGTCCGTCTACCACCATCAGCAGCACGGCAGCAGCTCAGGTACGCAGCGGCGGCGGCGGCGCGCCTTCAGGATCCCCTGCGCTCATCAGCTCGCTCCGGCGGCGCACCCACGGCACCAGTAGCAGGAGTTTACATTTGCTCCCCATGATTTAAACATTCGATGACAGGAATATTTTAGTAGTTTATAATTACGGCGCTCCTGTTTGACATTCAACACGCAGGAAAAGCATTAGAGTTCCTCCATTAGAGAGCGCATCCGTATTAAATATTCCCACCTCAGGATATGTGTGTGTGTGTGTGTGTGTGTGTGTGTGTGTGTGTGTGTGTGTGTGTGTGTGTGTGTGTGTGTGTGTGTGTGTGTGTGTGTGTGCGTGTGTGTGTGTGTGTGTGTGTGTGTGTGTATGCTTACCGCCATCTCTCTGTCTCTGCAGGGTCCATGTTGAGCCAGACGGAGTCGTCCCTGCCCAGCTACAGCTCGCTGTCTGTTTTCTCACCTGGAGTCCAGGTTGGACATGCAGCATCCCATCATTCAGCAACACTACGCCACATTCAGAGCAGCGTCGATATGGAGCTAAAACAGTGACAGCTTCGGCGACATCGAAAAAGAAATTTGGCATTGAAACATCAGACACTGAAAAGTCAAACATTGTTAGAAAGTAAAAACTTATGATGATATTCTCATTTTATGCTGCAGGTTTTTTTTTCAATAATTGATGTTTTCAATGTCACTGCAGAGCTTCTTCAGCTACGAATTCACTACAAGCTGGCACTGTTTTACCTGCTGTCACTGGTTTAGCTCCATGTCACTACAATCATTAGCTGTATAAGATAATGGAGATAATATTAATGATAATAATACCCTTTCTTGTGGTCGAGCACCGGTACTTGACCAGAGCTTTCCATAAATTCACTGCAGGTAGATGATGAGTACCGGAAAAAAGGAAGGCCCATGAAGGGGCCTTCAATTTAGCCCCGCCCCCAACGCCAAAACAGTGCCAGCTTGTAGTGACAATGCTAACATTGTTTTGACTTTTCAATGCCTAATTTTTCAATGCCAAATCTCTTTTTCGATGTCATTACAAGTGATTTTTCAATATTAGATTTTTCAGTGTTTGATGATTTCTGAATTGATTTTGATTCAAAATGTCGCTGAAAGCTGTCGCTGTTTTAGCTCCATACATCTCTGACTGCACCTTACATCTCTTTGTAGCAAAACCCTTGTCTATAATTTTTCATTCTATTATCTCCAGAGGTGGGGGTTGTTGGATTATTTTACAGAATAATGAAAACAGCTGAGCCTGCAAACTGTAACCATAAAAACAGATAATAATTTTTAATGATGAGAAATGCTGAAATGAATATCAAAATTCTGTCAGAGGCGAGTTAGGAGCTCCAGAAAAAACGCAACACCTCTACAAAGCTTTAAGCCACGCCAGAAAATTACATTACTGCAGATTTTTACTGAAGTTCTCTACATCTGCAGGCTGAGCGCCACTAATAAATAAATAAATACAGTATATCTACTACTAATTTTATATTGAAAACACCATTGCTTTACAAGATGCTTCAATTAGAGCCTTCACCTAATCTGCATATCTGGCACTTGCAGATTAGATAACCCATGTTTATTTGGCACAAGAAATATTTTTTTTTTAATGAAAACTAATTTAGCAAAGGAGGGGACACCCTTTACTCCATTGCAGCCTTTCATTTATTTATGTACTTTGCTTATGAAGTTTTTTTCATAGCCTGCAGAGCAATCTGCTTCTAAATTTCGGTGATTTAGTATTGGTGTAAAAACTCCTAAAATGGCTTCTTGTTTCACACCAAGATTATCGGTGGGCCCCCACCCCCCATTGAGCACTTTCTAAAGATGCCCCTTTTGGGATTAGGCAGCTAAAGACTCAATTAGTCCTACAATAAACTGAGGTTCCCTGAACCATTTATGCGAGGAATCTGGACACGCCATCTACAAACAGACTTCATCAGTTGCATTTCAATTAGAATAAAGATAAACATAATTTCTTAAAACTTACCTTACTTATCACCCTGCTTGTAATGTAACAAAAGAACTGTTTAGAAACCTTTAATGATTGTAAAGCAATATATATATATATATATATATATATAAAGGATTATGTATAATGTCACATTTTAATATAACAATTTCTTTCTATGCTCAGAGTTATGTGTAATTTTTTAATTTTGAGGCACGTACAATTTTTATTTATGCCACTCCTTAAATTTGACAAAATATTTAGCAATAAGTCACTATTATTATTATTATTATTATTATTATTATTATTATTATTATAGGCTGTTGACTTGCAGTTAAGTTAATTGGTCTCTTAGCATATTGCCCAGTAACCGCTGGACATAGGCACTACTAGCCCTTTGTATTAATGCAATAATTTGTGTAAAAAAACAAAAAATTTGAAATACCTAATATTGGGTAAAACATATTTTCAGATCATCCCTGCTCTATAATCCTGTATTACAAACTTCTCAAAGTGGTTAAACCTAAACCTTGCTTGTGCTGCTTACAACCAGAGATGGGTAGAATCTAGTTGCCTTTAATTAGAAGTAACTTTCTATAAAACAATTCTACTTCTAGTAGTTCTACAGCACCATACTTTTATCTTAAACTTCACTGATATTGTCATGAAGTAAAGCTCTTAGTGGAGAACAGTATCTGGCTCCTCTAGTTTCTTTGCTAAATGAAGAAAAAACAGGTTTTAATGAACCAGACTCACATGTTTCCACATCTGGTGAGACTTGTGGTTTGCTTCATTGTTCTGTTATTTTCAGTCTGTTGTGCCATTTGGAGGTCAAATGAAAGTAGAGTAGATATTACTGCTGGGGGTACTTCAATTCAATTCAATTCAATTTTATTTATATAGCGCCAAATCATGAAACATGTCATCTCAAGGCACTTTACAAAATCAAGTTCAATCATATTATACAGATTGGGTCAGATTATACAGATTGGTCAAAATGTCCTATATAAGGAAACCAGTTGATTGCATCAAAGTCTTGACAAGCAGCATTCACTCCTGGGGAACCGTAGAGCCACAGGGAGAGTCGTCTGCATTGTACATGGTTTTGCTGCAATCCCTCATACTGAGCAAGCATGAAGCGACAGTGGGAAGAAAAACCACCCATTAACGGGAAAAAAAACCTCCGGCAGAACCGGGCTCAGTATGAACGGTCATCTGCCTCGACCGACTGGGGTTACAGAAGACAGAGCAGAGACACAACAAGAGAGACAAAAAAGCACAGAAGCACACATTGATCCAGTAATCTGTTCTACATTAGATGGTAGTAACGGGTGAGCCGTCTTCTCTGGATGATGTCAAAGTTAACAGAACGCCAGACCAGGTGTACCTACTATGAAGAAAAAGAGAGAGAGCAAAAAGTTAAAAGCTGAAATGACGACAGTCATTTCAATGTAATACAATACAAAACTGGAGAACCGTAGAATGAAGAACAGTAGAAATCAGTAGAGTGAGAAAATTAGACCCTGATGTCCTCCAGTAGCCTAAGCCTATAGCAGCATAACTATAGAGGTAGCTCAGGGTAACATGAGCCACTCTAACTATAAGCTTTGTCAAAAAGGAATGTTTTAAGATTAGTCTTAAAAATAGATAGGGTGTCTGCCTCACGGACCAAAACTGGGAGTTGGTTCCACAGGAGAGGAGCCTGATAGCTAAAGGATCTGCCTCCCATTCTACTTTTAGAGACTCTAGGAACCACCAGCAGACCTGCAGTCTGAGAGCGAAGTGCTCTGTTAGGAACATACGGAGTAATCAGAGCTCTGATATATGATGGAGCTTGATTATTAAGGGCTTTATACGTTAGAAGAAGAATTTTAAATTCTATTCTTGATTTAACAGGAAGCCAATGAAGGGAAGCTAAAATTGGAGAAATATGATCCCTCTTGTTGATTTTCATCAGAACTCTTGCCGCAGCATTTTGGATCAGCTGAAGACTTCGAACTGTATTTTGTGGACTTCCTGATAACAAAGAATTACAATAGTCCAGCCTTGAAGTAACAAATGCATGCACTAGTTTTTCAGCATCACCCCTGGACAGAATGTTTCTAATTTTGGCGATATTCCGGAGGTGAAAAAAGGAAACTCTGGAAACCTGTTTAATATGGGATTTAAATGACATGTCTTGGTCAAAAATAACACCAAGATTTTTTACTTTATTACCAGAGGCCAAGTTAATGCCATCCAGATTCAGTGATTGATTAAGAAGTTTATTTTTTGAGGACTCTGGCCCAAAGATTACAACTTCTGTCTTGTCAGAATTTAAATGCAGGAAATTTAAAGTCATCCAGCTTTTGATGTCATCAAGACATGACTGCAGTCGAAGTAACTGATTGGATTCATCAGGATTTATGGATAAATATAGCTGAGTGTCATCAGCATAACAGTGGAAATTAATCCCATGCTGTCTGATAATTTTGCCAACCGGAAGCATATATATAGTAAATAGAATTGGTCCAAGGACTGAACCCTGTGGTACTCCACAGGTGACCCTAGAGTTTGAAGAAGATTTATTATTAACATGAACAAACTGGAATCTGTCCGACAGATAAGATTTAAACCAGCCTAATGCTTTCCCCTTAATCCCTACAGTATGCTCAAGTCTTTGTAGGAGAATAATGTGATCAACTGTGTCAAATGCAGCACTGAGATCTAACAGGACAAGTACAGACACAAGTCCATTATCTGAGGCCATGAGAATATCATTGGTGACCTTCACCAGAGCTGTTTCAGTGCTATGATGAGCTCTAAAGCCTGACTGAAACTCCTCAAGTAGGTCATTACTTTGTAAATGTTCACAAAGTTGATTAGCAACTACTTTCTCAAGAATTTTAGATAAGAAAAGAAGATTAGATATAGGTCTGTAGTTTACTAGCTCATCTTGATCAAGAGAAGGTTTCTTAAGTAAAGGTTTAATAACAGCTACTTTAAAAGCCTTTGGTACATATCCATTTACTAAGGATAGATTAATCATGTCTAAAATAGGACCACTGATCAGAGGGAATACCTCCTTAAACAACTTGGTTGGGATTGGGTCTAACATACAGGTAGAAGGTTTAGATGAAGCTAAAATTTTAGATAGCTCAGAAAGCTCTACTGCTTTTAAACAGTTCAGACACTGCGCAGGTTCTAAGGATTCCTCCAATGTTGCCTCACTTACTGAGGACGAGGTAATCATGTTTGGGAGGATGCCAATTATTTTATTTTTAATGGAATCAATTTTATTTATGAAGAATCCCATAAAATCATTACTGCTAAGAGCTAAGGGGATGGCTGGATCAACAGAGCTGTGGCTCTGGGTAAGTTTGGCAACTGTATTGAAGAGAAATCTAGGATTATTCTTATTCTCCTCAATTAATGATGAAAAATATGCTGCTCTAACTCTGCGAATGGTCTTGTTATACAACAATAGACTGTCCCTCCAGATTAGGTAGGATTCCTCTTGGTGTGTAGAGCGCCATTTTCTCTCCAATTTCCTAACATTGTGCTTCAAGGAATGCAGCTCTGAATTAAACCAAGGAGCCAGCTTCCTGTGAATAATCACCTTCTTTTTCAAGGGAGCTACATTGTCTAATGCAGAACGCAATGACAAAGTCATACCGTTTACAAAGACATCTATTTGTGAATTGGAAGAAACAACATTGCTGCCATCTACAGGGCATTTCTGCAATACGGAGGATATTAAAAAGGGGACAGACTCTTTAAGTTTTGATACAGCATTATCCGATAAAGATCTACTATAATGGAACCCTCTTTTGGGGGTGGAGAACTCCGTTAGATTAAACTCAAATGTTATTAAAAAATGATCAGATAGGACAGGGTTGTGAGGAAATACTGTTAATTCTTCACAATCAATGCCATATGTCAGCACAAGGTCTAAAGTATGGAGCCAAGAGTGCGTCGGTTTATGCACATTTTGAGCAAAACCAATTGAATCTAGGATAGTTTTAAAGGCTACACTAAGGTTATCACATTCTGTGTCAACATGGATGTTAAAATCACCCACTATAATAACCTTATCAGTATTTAACACCAAATCAGATAAGAAGTCTGACAGCTGATCCAAAAACTGAGTGCAAGGGCCTGGTGGACGATACAAAACAATAAACAGAAGAGGTTTTATTGCTTTGCAGTTTGGATGAGGGAAACTGAGGGTTAAATGTTCAAAAGAACTGTAGTTATTAATTGGCCTGGGACTAATTAATAAATCAGACTGAAAGATGGCTGCCACTCCTCCTCCTCTTCCCACAGATCTGGGAATGTGGAAATTTGAATAATTGGAGGGAGTTGACTCATTTATACTAACGTAGTCCTCTTGTAGCCAGGTTTCTGTGAGACAAAACAAATCAATCTGTTTATCAGAAATCAATTCGTTAACTAACAAAGTCTTTGGAGGGAGAGACCTTATATTTAATAGACCACATTTAATTGTTTTATTTTTAGGTTCAAGGTGAACCATATTGATTTTTATTAGGTTTTTATGATTTGTTCCTTTTAGATAAGTTTTTGATCTGTTAAGTTTTGGCCGTGGGAAAGACACCGTCTCAATAGGATAATGGGTGGGTAACAGTACAGAAGCTGCAGAGAGGTGTGTTAAACTACGGCTCTGCTTCCTGGTCTGGACCCTGGGTTGTCAGCATTTAGGAGAACTAATAAAACCGGCCAGATTTCTAGAAAGAAGAGCTGCACCATCCAAAGTGGGATGGATGCCGTCTCTCCGGATCAGACCAGGTTTTCCCCAGAAAGTTCGCCAGTTATCAATGTAGCCCACGTCGTTTTCAGGACACCACCTAGACAACCAGCGGTTGAATGATGACATGCGGCTAAACATGTCATCACTGGTCAGATCAGGCAGGGGACCAGAGAAAATTACGGAGTCCGACATTGTTTTAGCAAACTCACACACCGAAGCAACACCAACTTTAGTGACCTCCGATCGGCGTGACCGGGTGTCATTACCGCCAGCGTGAATAAAAATCTTACTGTATTTACGCTTATCCTTAGCCAGCAGTTTTAGGTAAGATTCTATGTCGCCCGTTCTGGCCCCTGGCAGGCATTTAACTATGGTCCCTGGTGTCTCTAGTGCCACGTTTCTGACTATTGAGCTCCCAATCACCAGAGTCGGCTTCTCAGCGGGTGTGTCGCTGAGTGGGGAAAATTTGTTAGAAACGCAGACGGGTTGGTGGTGAACTGGGGGCTGAGATCTAGAGCTATGCTTCCTACGAACTGTCACCCAGCCGGCCTGCTTACCCGGCTGCTCGGGTGCTTCTGGAGGACCACTAAGTGAAGTAACGCTAGGTCTATGTGGCTCCGCGCTAGCAAAGGGGCGGCTATCAGCTGGTCTTTCCATAGCACGGAGCCGGGTCTCTAATTCTGACACCCTCGCCTCCAAAGCTACAAAAACACTACATTTATTACAAGTACCATTATCACTAAAGGAGGCAGAGGAATAGCTAAACATCTGACACAGAGAGCAGGAGATAAGGGGAGACTTAGTAAGAGACGGAGAAGCTGAAGTAACAGTAGGAGAGGAAGCCATTGTGGAGCTAAAGCTAGGCTAGGCTAAAGCTAGGCTAGCGCCCTTCTACCACGCCAAGAGAGCAAACCGTGAAACACGAGGAGTTCCCAAGCGTGATGTGCAGCAACAGAAAATGTTTTAAAAGTGCTTATGTGTTAGAAACAGATGTTACAGCAAAGAGATTAAAGATAAAAGCGAGAGAATCTGGAGCAACAAACCGTTGCTCACGCAGTGAAAACAGGAAGTGATGCAATACGCCTTACCGCAAACAGGAAGTGACACACGCAGGTCCCTCAGGGACGAGATGCAAACTCCACACCTGTTCCAACATGTGTACACGACCTTCTGTAAGGCTTGCTTTTAAAGGTTTTAAGTTGTGGGAATCTGAGATTCAGAAACGTGTCTTTTTTTTCTGCCTGAATTTGTCATTTTGAAATGATGTGATTAATATGCATTTATATTTTATTATTTAAAATACCGGAACCTGCCCATCATTTTATATTTTGTATAGTTACTTACTTTTCATAAATTAAATCAGATTAAACAGTACCACTCAAGACTCGGTACCTAATCAGCCTTCCTAACCGGCACATTTTTACTCTTATCAGACTAATGTTTGGATGACTGCATTTTACCTCTGAAAATATATTGAGGTGGAGTTAATTTTACTTGAAAACAAGTTTTTGCTACTCTACCCACCTCTGCTTACAGCTGTCTGGATGCTACAGGGTGTTTTCTGCACCTGTGGCTGTAGGTTGGTAACCTGACAACAGCCAGCTGTATGTCGTTCCGCTAGTGGAGCTAGGCGGAACGACATACAGCTGGCTGTTGTCAGGTTAGTAGGTTGGACTTTTCTACCTCATGATCGTGTTTTCTTGTCAAGCTGATCAGCATTTTTTTCCTTCTCCCGCTTCGCTCTCAGTCTATTCCTCCCCAGTCGGCCTCCTCGTACTCCTGCATGTTACCTCCATCACCCTCTGCGCCTCGCAGCTTTGACTCGTCGGCGTACTCCTCCCCTCACCTGCAGACTCCGCCCTTAGCCAGCTCCAACACAGGTGAGTGAGCGGTGGAAACGGCTGCTTCATCCATTTCAGGTCACTTCGGTGTGCTCAAACGGGAACGCTTGTTTTCCTCTCAGGGCTCATATCACCCGGGGTTTCGGTGCCGGTCCAGGTCCCAGGAACTGAGCCGCAGAGCATGAGTCAGAACCTGGGGCAGTACTGGGCCAGATTACAGTGAGCTCCAGAAGATTGCTGATGGACAGAAGGAAAAGGAGGAGGAGGAAGAGAAGGAGAAAGAAGGGCATGTAAAAGTCCTGTCAACGTAACAAGATTAGGATACATGTTTTAAGGAAGCACAGGTCTGAGCTATAGAGAAGCCTTGAAGGGTTGCAGACCCCGAAATGCATTAAATGTTTACAGAATCAACCAAAAGCAGCTTTGGTTGCACTTCACAGTACTCTGCTGGTACTGGTGTTGTCTCTGGAACGGCTATAAGACACGGGCTGACCAATTTACTGGAGAGCTGGAGAAGCAGGGCCAAAGGAGGATGTATTTATAAGTATTTACACATTTTTAACTTTTCATATTTTGTCACATTACAACCACAAGCTTCAGTGCATTTTACTGGGATTGTATGTGATAGATCAACAAAACTAGTGCCTAATTGTGAAAGGGGAGGAAAATTATCCATTGGTTGTGTGCAGTTCTATTCAATCCCCTTTGCACTGATATTAATAAATAAAATCCAGAGCACACAGCTGCTTTTCACCTGAGTAGCAAAAATAAAAATCTCAAAAGTGTGGCAGGGATCTGTGTTCAGTCTCCCTGAGTCAACAGCTTGTAGAACCACCTTTTCCTGCTTTTGGGTGAAAGCTGTAAGGCGTTTGGGATATGCCTCTACCAGCTTTCCACCTCTAGAGGCTTTACAAAATAACCCAAGCTCAGTCAGATTTAGCAGTCTCAAATGGTCTGTGCTTTGACTAGGCCACTCTAACACATGGATGCTTTAGTCTAAGCTGTTCCATTGTAGCTCTGCTTATTTTGGGTTGACGTCCTCCACCCCAGTCTCATTTTTTTCAGGTTTTCCTTCAGGATTCTCCTGCATTTAGCTCCATCCATCTTCCCAGCTCCCCTGCTGAAGAAAAGCATCCCCACAGCATGATGCTGTCAACACAATGCTTTCCCTGGCTATGGTGATGTGATGTGAATCATAAATCAGTGCCATCATCTTCATTTTAGGCAACGCATTTGCTTGGCTATTCGTTTCATTTCTACACTGGATACGTGGAGCAAATTGCACAAAATACGTTCAAAAGCCGCCCTGAACGTCAATCCTGTGAGCGATTTGCACCTATTTTTGTCGGCTCACAGTCTTCTTCTCCTTCGCCACAAACGCATAATGGTGCAGAACCGATCAAAGAGATAATTTCTTGTGGCAAACTGAAAACTCAACTTCTCACGACGTTCTTCCAACAACGGCTTTCTTCTTGACAGTTTTCTACAAAAGCCGGATTAATCTGAACTTTGGACCTCATGATGTTTTTTTAACAACGTTCTCAAAACAATTAGCAGGTTTTCGCAGCACAGGTTTGTTTACACTAGGGTGAGGTGGCCTGGTGGTTAGAGTAGAGAGTTTACAACCTGGGAAGTTTGCAAGTTCCCTGGTTCAAATCCTACAAACTGCCACTCTGGGTCCCTGAGCAAGACCCTCAACCCCAGAATGCTCCCTGGGCACCGCACAGTTGCAGCCCACTGCTCCCTAAAAGGGATGTGTTAAACACACTGGAGTGTACAAAGTTACAATGACCAATGAAGATGATTATTATTATACTGACTGCCTCTAGGCTACTTCTAAAGGATAGTTGCTGCACAGCATTTCATTTAGGGGAGTTAAAATACAGGAGGCTGAATAGAAAACACATTTTCCTGATTCATAATTATGCAATGCTTTGAGTTGATCTGCCGCATAATGTCCGTCCCCAATAAAATACATTCACGTTTGTGGTTGCAGAGTTCCAGCTTTGAAAACATTAAAAGCGTATGCATATTTTTGATTAAAATGACCAAGACTAATACCAAACTGCATCTAATTTTGGCAGATTTGTCTCCGAACTCCAACAGTGCAGGGTCCTAACCAGCATCAGGCGTATTGTGAAGTGTGACCACTGCTTCTTGTTACTTGAGCAGCTTAACCATATTGTGATGAACTAGCTTGTTCCCTAAGCGTAAGCTGTGAGACTACTGTGAAGATTTTAGACTCGCTTATGGCAATCACTTGTACTTAAAACCTTGAAAATCTACCATAAAAAAAAGTGTAAATCCTGCCTATCCTGACTGCACTGAGACCGCATATTTTTGTACAGACATCTGGACGTGTGTTGGTGAAAAAGATACCTGTGGAAGACTGCCAGGTGTTATCAGTGGGAGGAATGTAGCTTGATATGGGCTCCAATCATCCTTAAAGCACAAGTTGATCAGTCAGAATAAAAGTTTTACCAATCTGTCATTAGTTTAGCCGAGAAACATGCAGCAAAGCTCTGAATTTCCTCTATATTTGACATTAATTGGGAAAATATTTTTATCCACTCAGTTAAACATCAACAGCAGCTTGTAAAGAGCAAACCAGTGACTAAAAACTGTGATTCACAGAGCTTTTTTTGACCGTTTTGTGCATCTCTAATGACACTTTTACATCACCTCAAACTAAAATGCAAACATTTTAACGCGACAATCGAAGCTGGAGGAAAACTGAGTCAGAATGAACCAACCGTGAAACCAAAGCAGCTCTGTGAATCTAACAGCAACGACTTGAAACAACTGTGCATGACCAAAAGATGGCGCTAGAGACAATCAGCTACTCAGAAACAAATCAAGTATTGTACAGAAGCCTTTATTGTACTTTTGCAGATATTTAGGCTCTGCTCTGTTTTTTTCCTCTGACCGCTGGTTCTGTTGATGCAACTCATATGAAATGTCCTTAAAGACTCCTATTTATTTGTGTTTTCACTCGTTCTCACAGTTTATTTGTGTTGGGGTTTCATTGTTGTCACGTGTTGTGTTAGTACTCTATAGCTACCAAGAGTCAACCCCTTTTTGTGAAGGCCTTGGATCCCTTTAATGAAAATAAAACGATGTGTGACAAACTTGAGATGTGTGTTTGTGATGTATTTTACTAAATTTAGGCCCTAACAGATGATTAATATTAAGATGTTTTATAAAATACACTGATATGATCAGAATATGTGGGTTGCTTAATGTTGTTTTAACCCATTTTTGATATAACAAAACTTATACGTAGTGATCAACTAAAACATCGGCTAAAACAATTGCAATCAAATGTTAAAAAAATCAAAGTGCTCTGCTTGCAAAAGAGAAAAATAGCAATAAATAATTTCAATTTTAAAGTAACATTTAGAGTTTTGATTTTGGAAACATGATTGCTAAGAAAAAATAAACCTCCATGAGCTGAATAGGTAGAGTTCTGGTCATTTTTACATGTAAAAATCATAAGTGTGATGCTTTTTAAACTGTTGCAACGAAAATACAACTTACAGCTAAACAACAATTTGGCAAATTCATTGTGGATTTTCTTTGTTTAAGAGCGACCCAGGAACCGCAACGGCTCACGCTTGTCATAAACTGGAAGCTGGTTCCACACCACTGAGCCGTCCACGCTGGAGTCAATTTAATAATGAAAGAGCATCCGGCTCATTTAGGGAAGGCCACATGGACAACTTAAATAACTTCTGGAGAAGCTGCTTCTGGTCAGATCCCACAACGATGCAGCGATGTAGCCACAAGGGCAAGAAGAACATTGGGAGGATTGAAGCTGAGGCCTTCAAGTGTGAAAACACCAGGTTTTAAGCATGGTGTAAGGGCAGCATCATGCTGGGGGTCTTTTCACTGTCATTGTCACAAAATGAGTGGTGAAATGGAGGACTACCTCTAAATTCTCCAACTTCCCTTCAAATAAAACACCTGGATGGTTTTCCAGTTTAACAACAGCCCTGAACACGATTGCGGTTCAGTGGGTGGAGTAGTTGCCTTGCAATCGGTAGGTTGTGGGTTTGGTTGCAGCTTCCCCAAGTTGGCAAATTCCCTTGAACTTCACCCAAGTTGCCAACTGATCAGTGTATCGGTGTATGGATCTGAGTGCCATTGGGTGAATGTGGCTCTAGTGTAAAGCACTTTGAGAGCTTGTTATCACAAGAAAAGGCTATAAATTCAGTCCATAGATAACATTAAAACTGCTTTTTGATGCGTTCAAGGAGGAAAATCATCAAGCTTTTGGGATGAAAGCTCGATTCGGTTAATTATTTTTTAACTATGCTGTATCTATTTCAGAAAACCAAACAATTTAACAAAATATGATGGCTCCAAAAAGTGTGCGCTTTAACTACCATCCCACCTTTTAAATTAAATATAAAGTATATTCAAATCACCATGATCATGTTAAGTGCATGTAAACTTTTGAAAGGAACTGTGGAACAAGAGTGAGAAATTTATTTGGAACAAGTGAAGCTGTTATAATAAATCTGCAAAAAAAGTCTGGAACAAAAAATGGAAAGACATAATAAATTAGAGACTTATTTAAAGCCATGCTTTTCTTTGCAATTATCACAGTACTTTGTTTCTGCATGATAAAAGAATAAAAACCTGGTCATCGCATTATGAAAGGACAAATTTGTTCATTCTGTCAAAATTAGACTTTAGGGCCTTACGATCATGTTTCATTTGGTGAAAACTAAAAATTCATTAAAATTTAACCATAATTTAATCAAGTTTGGAAACCATAGAGCAATTTAACTCACTTAAATGTTTGCCTTCAAGTAGACTTGCCATATACAGGGCAGGATGTGAAATTTGGTAACCCCATTCTAGTTGTATTTACATGTTTTACTTTGCAGTTTTTTCTTTGTATTTCTTTGCAGTTTTCTTTTACCTTATCCCTAAAGGGAGCTATTATACACTGCTGTATGCAGCTTACATAACCTTAATAAAACACACTATATTACCGAACTAATGAGTCACTTGCCTTTACATCATTACCCGAACCTTTGCAGCTGGGACGGCTTAATTTCTTCTGGGAAGGCTCCTTACAGGGTGTACAGTGCATTTATGGATATATCTGCACGTCCCTCCTGTACAGCGTTGGTGAGATCAGACCTGGCTGGGACTATTTGCTGTAATTTGGGTTCTTCTATCCGGTTTAGTGAAGTTTAGTTCCTCCACATCACACTTCCTCTGCCGTGTCTTTACGTCCCTTGTTCGTGCACTGGTCTGGTGCACAGCCATGTGGCAAAAGGAAGGGAATATTCCCGAACTTTTCCCAGATAGCTTGCAGCATAAAATATTCCAATGTGTCTTGATGTGCTGCAGCATCCAGAGTTCCTTTCACTGTAACCGAGGGGCTGAGCTCCTGACAAAGAGCCCCACACTGTGATCCTTCCTCAACCAAACTGTACACCTGACACCATGCGGTCAGGCAACAGCTGTTCTACTGGAAACTGCAAAACCCAGACTGGTCTATCGGATTGCCAGACAGATTCATGATTTATCACATCCAGAACATGTTTCCACTGCTCTGGGGTCCAGAGGTGGTGTGCTTTACATGACTGCATCCGGTGCTTGGCATTGCACTTGGTAATGTAAGGCGTGAATGCAGCTGCTCAGACATGAAAACCCTTTCAATAAAAGCCACGCACTGATCTTGGACAAATCCGAAGTTCACCTACTCAACCTGCAGAAGGTGGGTGACCTAAGCAGACTCTGCTCCTCAGCTTCCAGTGACCCTGCTCCGTGGTTTTACATGGCCTACCACTTCATTGCTGCCTTTCCCAATCACCTTCATTGCTCATAACAATTAAATGTGGAATATTTAGCAGAGAGGATGTGGCACAGTGGGACTTTTTGCACAGGTGGGATAGTATCACGGTAATGTGCTGAAATTCACAATTGATTGAAACACCTGAATTCAATTATCTCAAGGGGTCAGCAAACACTTTGGGCTAATGAAATCAAATAGCAATTTCTAAAATTGTAAAGTCAAATTAATGATTTTATGTATCTTTTGCCAATTTAAGGGTAAAGTTGATCACTTTATTGTCTTTAATTAGGATTTTTCAGCAAAGATCGTGTGCACTCAGCTGTTTAGCCCACTCCAAAATCCAGTGTGCTCTATCTGGCAACCAAAATGCAAATTAATCTGGGAGAATAGGGCTGGGCGATATAGAAAAAAAGCATATTGATAAAATAGACATCCAACCAACTTTTTACCAAAACTGCAATTTTAAAAAAAGAAAAAAGAAGATGTGCTCTCTAAACTCTTTGAAGGCGGCGGAGCTTGGTGACAGAGCATTCCTGGGTCTGCGTTTGTGATTGGTTGGGAGGATGTAATGACTGTAATATATGTAACATGGCTAGAATGCAAAAGGAAGAAAAACTGTTATTCTATTGAACTTTTTATCAACCATTTTTTCTATCATTGATATACGTCTATCAATCGATATATATTGATATTGAATTATCGTCCAGCCCTAGACACTAAGTAATGCGTCTTAAAGATCCAATGTTTTCTGCAAAATCTTAAGAACAGAACAACCTAAATAAGTAAGAAATATTAACATTTTGGATGATGGATACACAACCCCTTCTAAATTATAGATGCTGAATATGTAAATGGCAAAGAGCCTAAAAGAAATTTCATTGCTTATGACATAAAGTACTGGTATCATGTTGCAGCAGCCTGAGCTTCGCAGGAATCAATAAGGTGGTTTGGATATATATATGCCTAGATGAAGAACAAATATGGAGAACGGTCTTGGTTCACAAGCTTCTTGCTTTGCAGCCCAATTTACTGACAATCAATGTGTCAGTGGGGCACACCGTAAACACTGAGCAGCTAAAAAAGCCGGTTTATCTTTCCACAGGACGGACATAAGGAATGGACATGATGGAAACTGGTCAACCATTAGCAGGGCTACATTATGTGCTAATGGAGTGACTCACTTGGGCCCTGGGGGATGAACAGAAATTAAAGAGGAGAGGAGAGGAGGAAAGTGAGGGAGGAAGATGGGAGATAATACTGTGGATGGTTTGCAGTGAGGATAAAGATGAGGACCTGCAAACATAATGGGACCTTAAGATGAGACAGGAAATGCCAGAGCACTTCAGCTCAATGCAGCGTCATCTGCACCCTGAACTGTGAGATTTATATGGAGCATGAATGGATAAAAACTTCCTGTTTAAAAGTGAGCACAATATTCACAAATTAATTTAAAACTTTTCTACACTGATTATGTTCTTTTGACTGCGTTTCCAGTAATGAAAATGGTTCAATCCAAAAGATTTTATAATCAAATATTACAAATCCTTACATTTCTTCCAGAAACATTTTTCATTTCACTTTTCACAGCTGATAATACAGAATCTCTCAAATGCTGCAATTTAACAAAATCACTAGTGAAACATCCACTTGCAGATAAATCTGACCCATTTTTAGGAAATTATATATTTATGTATTTTTTTATGTGTGTGTCCTGTCTGGCAGTGTAGCAATAAGAATTGTTGTCTTAATTTTACTTTCACAAGTGGAGCCTTACTGCTTTCACCTTTCGCTCCACTTCGTTTATAAATGTAAAGAGCTTTATTATAATTTATGCAGGGATATTTCATGTTAAACGGACACTGAAACAGGTAGGTAGAGAAAGAGAAGAGAAAGAGAAAAAAAGGAGAAAAGGTGAAAGAGAAAGTGGTGAGGAAAGGGAGAGAACGATATAACATCCTTGAAGTCTGCTTCTACACCTGCAAAGAAAGATATAAAAAGAACAGCAAAACCATCTGATAAAGTATTACAGGTACAAACAACCAACACCTTGATACCATCACTGAATAATATACAGTATAATTTAATACGGAATGTATGAAGTGACAACAGAAGATAATAATAGGGGGTTTTCTGTATAGAAATAAATCTGTAAGTACCTGGATCCAAGCACCTGTAATTATACTTTTTTAAAGTCTGTGGTCTTTTGATTATTAATCTACAGCCTGTTTCCCTGGAGAATAAATATAATTAGTCAAAAAGGCCAATTTATCTCTGGAACTCCTCAAAATAGCAAAGAGAAGAGAACTTACCATTGATGTGAGGCAGATGTCTGCTGATCTTCATGGACCAGGAAATACCTACAAGAAAATAACCAGTGAACTAAACTGGCACACTCTCCTCTGCTCACCCTACAGGTTTTCTGTTGAATGTATGCCTTGGACCTGAAATGAACATGGAAGAAGGGTATTCACATCTTTTTGATCATTTCAGTTTTCTGACAGAGTACATCAGATTTTTCTGAGGTCACGATGATGTGGACTTGATCAAGTTTCCCTGTTGCTTTTAAAACCAGGCCCACAGCATCACAACTTCTCTTACATACTTAACATTGGGCACGAGGTGCTTTTCAAAAACATATTAATACCGCATTTTATGCAAGAGTTTACGGACGCTTGGAGTATATAGCCTTATTTTATCATGAATGGAATTTGGTCTTTTTGGTATAAGGATGTAACGTCGCTATATGCCTTTACAGGATAAAACTAAAGGATGTCCTACTAGCAAAAGGGATCCACATAATTAGGTATTAATTAAAAATAATTATACCTCATGCTTTTTGTTTTTCAACAAAATAAATGTTCAAAAAATAAATAGTAGGATTTTATTCTTTTTTTTACATTTTTTTTTAAGATTGTTTTTATCATGATACAAGATAACTAGATCTTTTAGAGGTGTTTTTCACATTTTTACCAGGGCTGTACATCCTGCAGTTCTGAAGAAATTTAGGAATGCTTTTCATTTTGACCTTTTTTTCAGAAATACCACTAAAAAAATCTAAATCTGTAAAGCTTTCAGACTATTTTTTGCAGTCCATAATGATGTCATAGTAAAGCTGACCTGTGAACTTCTGGAAATAAAATCTTATCACCTCATCTGAGAGACTTCTGTGAGAAAATGATCAGAATTAGAGAATGAGTTCCTTTGATTTATAACTTGAGGTCAGAGCTGCTGAGACCTTTCGCCTTTGACCAGCGAGATGTAATCATGTCTTTGTCAAAGTCCGGGTGGACGTTGGTGCCGAATTGGAACTTCCTCAAAGCATTCCTAACGGGTCGCTCATGGGAATGGGACAGAGGAGAGGAGCAGTTCAGAGACACCGTGTGAGCCTGGAAAACCATCTCAGGAGGAAAGAGACAGATGCTGCATTTTAGGGCTCAATTGCAAGATCATTTTTTTTTATATTAGATACATTTTAGATACAAGGGATATTTAGAGGTCGAAACTAGTTACGTTTACATGGACAAATAGTCATTGGAATAAAGGGCCGATCGGAACAAAAAGGAGTCATGTAAACAAGACAATCAGAATATTGTGATCAGATTAGGTTCAATCGGAATGAAATTATATTCCGAATGAGTCGGTGGTTTGTGCCGATTGATAATCCGATCAACATTCATATAAACGCTGGTCAGGATCAAGTTATTCCGAATGTAGCAAACTAACCCGAGTGCCCGTGTGCGCCCAACATAAACGTGACAAACTTCCGCAATGGCGAGCGGCGGAAATATGTCAGGAAGCAAAACAGTTGGGGCTCCTGATAAACCTTTCTGATCGACAAAATAAAAGAGTTCAAAACTGTTGCTTACTCAGTAACGTTTCAACCATAATTAGAACATCGTGCAGGTCCAGCCTGGACGCTCGGAAGACAAACAAACTTGTATAATTCTGCTTTGTTTACTGTTTTTTTAATTGTTTAGCAAAGACGGAAGTACTTCTTCTTCTATGTTTTTTTTTAGGGAAATTTGATAACGCCGCATGTTTATATTCTGAATAAAGCCAGGTGCATATACAGTACATGTACATTGTGATCGGATTAATTGATTGCGTGCCCATATAAACGGTACAATCCGATTATTTAATCCTAATCCAATCGTGAAATTTTGTGTGTGCATGTAAATATAGCTACTGATTCTGTTGGAAAATCTTAAAATCATCTAAACTCAACCAGTTAAGAGAAGATTTAAGAAGAAACTCAATATTTACTAATACACATTGGATACTTAGTTTATCCATTCTTTACTCATATATGGCCTTATGTTAAATTTACTTTAAGTTTTAAGTTGTTACACAGGCTTGAAGAAAACATTTTAGCCTTTTAATTTGTGCTTTTCATATTTTGTAACAGTAACCACACACCACTGTATTTCATTATGATTTTGCGCAAGAGAACAAAAAAAAAAAGTCCTTCTGAGAAACTGAATTTGTACTTTTTATTTTCCATAATCATAATAAGCAACATTAACCCATGCGGGACTGAGTGTGAGGTGAATCTACAATTACAATTACAACTGCATTATGCGTTATTTTCTAATTATGCAGATAAAGTACAGAAAACGGATAGATGGTTGGATGAATGGATGGGTGAAATCCCATGTATCTTGGCTCTAATCAGCATGATGGGGTTTACGACGGACCCCGAGCACAGAGCGTGGTGGTGGCAAAAAGCTCAATAATAAAAAGAAAACAATACAATATGTCTAAGACAAAAGGAGATTGAAGAGAAACCACAAGAACTGGACTACGAGAAAAGAAGCAAAGGAAAATAAGGTTGAGCTGAAAATAAGGGAGCATGAAACCAGATGGAAGAAACCAGCGGGGAATAAAGAGAGTCAGAGAGAATATATACTGAGGCAGGGAGGAGAAAAGTGAGGCAGAAACAGGTGAATTTATTCAGGAGGAACAGCTGAGACCGATGAACACAGATGAGCTGAGGGGAGGAGAGCAACGGGCAGGAACTGAGGGGAAACACATTGAAGGAATAAAACAGGAAACAATACAAAATGTACACAGACCCTGTACACTAACCCTACCTAAAATAGTAGCCACCAGAGAATATAAACAGAAACCAACAAAAACATGAAGCAACGGCAAAAACTCAAACACCTAAGAAATAACCAGAGAAAACAAAACCTAGGAAAGACAACAGCAAAGAAGGAGTCAAAACATGGAGATCAGGACACTAATTACGAATCAGGAGTCTTCTGAAGCCACCTGAACTGGATTTTCTGTTGGGGTCATGAGAGTAAAGGTGGCAGAACAGAAAAGCACTCCACACCTTTCAGATTTTAGTGGCAGCCCAAACAATTTACAAAATATGTCTTATGTTTTCTTACTTTACAAGCGCTATATGTTGATCTTCCCCCATACACCCAATTTAATAACCGTTTTTTAATTACTTTGTCGTGAAGCATTTCACACACCTGTATGGACCACACATTATTTTCAGTATGAGGGCAACTGGAAACCTAAGTGTGATCAGAGTCAAATGAAGAATAAATATCACCAAGGCGGCCGTAAATGGTTTCAGTTTAACATCTAGGGAAGTTCCCACCCTCAGAAATAAGAGACGCTGCAAAGCTTCGCCCTGCAGCCAGAAGGAGCGCATCGATCAGCCCAGCCTAGTCCCCAGAGACAAGAGGATCCTCGGGAGGAGATACAGCGGTGAGCTTCGTCTCCTCGCTTTGGGACGGTTCATGGAGACAGCGGGGAATGTCGGAGTTGCCAAAGTTTTTTTTAGCGATTAACGGCGCGCTTTGTTTGCAGGGATGGAGCTGGAGCTTCTGCTGTGGATAGTGATGCTGAACTCCGCGGGAGGCGCCGCGGCGGAGCTCAATCAGTACAGCAGAGCGGTGGTGAGCGGCCAACTGGAGCCGCCTGGGTGGCTTTCCAGGCGCACGATGCGCTGCAAACCTCTTTTCATTTAATGTAGAGAAAAATAACTGGAATTGTGCTTGTGTTGTATGTAATGTTTGCGACTCATCTGCATGTATCTTAATATTGCAAAAGCATAAATGTGTTCTTAACATGACGCCTATTAACAAAGCGAGGTCAACGCGTAGAATATGGCTGAATTACTCATCAAATACAAATGAAAAGCTTTTTGTTTGGAAATTTGGAGAAAATCATACTTTTTGCTGAATCACTTAACATTAATCACACATTATAATAATAATAATAATAATAATAAAATAATAATAATAATAATAATAATAATAATAATAATAAAATAATAATAATAATAATAATAATAATAATAATAATAATAATAATAATAATAATAATAACAACAACAATAATAATAATAATAATAATAATAATACCAGCTGAGTCAACTAATGGCTTGAGGAAAAACTATGAACTTCTCAGTAACAGTTCCTGAAAAAAAAAAACCTTATTACTTATTTTTGCACAACTTTACAGTTATGAGATAGTTATGTGTCATTTATTCTGAAAGGGAGATTTTCACTTCCCTCCCAAGAGCTTTTACTGTATTATATTGATTTTAAGAAAAATCGTAGGCTTTGCTGTAAAACAATGTCCAAAAACTGAGATTCATTCAGGTAGAATCAGAAAGGAAAGCCACACATGAATGTGTTAAAAAACCACAGAGAAACCGTTACCAACTCCTTTTCCTCTCAGCTCTCAGCATCAAACGTTGAAATCAGGGTGGAGGCACCAAAAAAGAGCAACTGGTTTCAAAATCACTGTTAAGAAACTAGATTTCTGGTAATTTTCTGTCACATCAAGCCTTCACTCACATCCCTTCTCTTATTTTATTGTTCTGTGTAAAACAATTGATCTAATATCTAACTTATCCAATGAGGAGGGGTTTTTCCAACACTAACGGCCAACATGCTGCTTTATGACTCAGTGGTAACAGTAATCTGTTTGTCATTGTTAACAAGTAATGAGTACTGCCAGCAAAACAAAAAAAAAACAGCTTTTTTTTTTAAAGCTCAATATGTTCATTCTTTCAGGAAATTGCTTCATTTGTTCTAATTTCCTTATTTCTGTTTAGGACTGGCTGAGCAGATACGGCTACCTTCCTCCTCCAGACCCACGCACCAGCAAACTGCAGACCAAAGAGGGGATTGAGCAAGCCATTCGTGTCATGCAAAGATTTGGAGGGATCCAGGAAACCGGCTTGATTGGTAAAACACACACCTGAACATCGTATCTGCATGACGTTTTCCATGCAGGGCCTTCCAAAACCCGGTTGTAGTAAGTTTCACTGGGATGTGAAAGGGAAACAATACAAGGCTGGTATAGCAGGAATCTGAAAAGTGTGGCATGCTTTGAATTCAGCCCCCTTTGCTCCGACACCCCTAAAGAAAACCCAGCATAATAAATGCCTTAAGAATTTGTCTCATTTGTAAACGGGTGTCTGTTTTTAACTTACTCTAAATTCAGATCTTCTGAACACTAGTGAGCATCAAACAGCATCATGAAGACCAGGGAACCCAGCAGACAGGTCAGGGTGAAAGTTCTGGTCCAATTTTAAGCTGAATTAGGTTCTAAACCAACATCCCAAGCTTTGAAAATCTCCCAGAGCTCTGATCAATCCATCATCTGGACCTGGAGAGAGGCTGTACCTCCTGTAGAACTACCAGGCCATGGATGTCCACCTGGACTGACAGGATGGACAAGGAGACCATTGATCATTTATTATTCTGGAGGAGCTGTAGAAATCCACAGCTCAGATGGGAGAATCTGTTGACACAGCAAGTATTAGTCATCCTCAAATCTGGTCTTTACAGAAGAGAGGTAACTAAAAAGGCATCGTACAAAGGAAGCCTGTGTACAACTTCTGGCCTACATGCAGACTATCCCTCCACAACCCCATCAATTATGCTGTAACAAATGAAATACCGTTAAGACACATTGGCATTTCTTGTTTATAATTTTGTAAAGCCCTGTATATGGAGTCCAATAATGTCTCTAAGTTCTCCTCATATGTTCAGGTCAAACACATGAAATGTCATCAACTCTTCCTGCAGACAGCGAAACGCTGAAGCTCATGTCTACGCCGCGATGCTCGCTCCCAGACGTCGTTGGAGGCGAGGACATGAGGAGGAGGAGGAGGCGCAGGAAGAGATACGCTCTGTCAGGTCTTAAATGGCACAAGACAGACCTCACATGGAGGTGGGTTACCCGTCACGTCACACAGAGGTTTAGACCACGAGTGAATGAATCATGGTCATATTTTTCAACCGCAGGCTTCCAGTTTTTGCATCAGTCGTATTAATAGATCTTCATGTACATTGCTGCGGAGAACAGCAAAGTACATTTTAAACTTTTACATTTTATTAAATGTTTAACATTGTCAAAATAATTTTAATAACAGAGAAGATCTAAATAAGTGAGAAAAGTTGTCCAAACAAACATAATAATTGAACTTTATTGAAACCTGTATTTATCTGAAAAAGTTGCATGAGAAAATGCAGAGAACAAATTTCACTGGAAAATATATTGCAATGACAATAAAGGTGATATTATTATTATCGATGTGGAAATGGTTGCAAAACCATTCGTAAGACGTTGGGTCTCCAGAAAACCACAGCGAGAACCACTGGTGGAGAAAAAAGGGAACAGTGGTGAAACTGTGGCCAACAAACCAAAATGACTCCAAGGGTGCGTTAACATCTCAACCAGAAGATCAGAGAAGAACGCTTAACTGCATCTAAAGCAGTGCTGGCTTCACTTACCTCAGTAAAGGTCAGAGTTCATGTTTCAAAGAAGAGACCGGGCAAAAATGGCCTCCATGAGGGAGTTCAAAGGCCAAATCCACTGCTGACCAAAGAAGATCACAAGCACACGTTTTCAGATCTTGATGGTCATGACCAGAAGTTCACGCGCACTTAGGTTTTTCAGCTGGACAATGAACCAAAACACCAGGAAATGTTAGTTAGAGTGGCCTGATCATAGTCGTGACTTAAATATACTGCTGTGGCGTGACTTATGCTAGAAAACCCTCAGGTGGGGCTGAGCCTGTTTTCATAATATGTAAGCCAAAAATCATCATAATTAAGAGTAAAGACCTGAAAATATCAGTCTGTGGGTAATTAATTTATATAACGCCTTTCACTTTGTAAACTGAGTTACTCAAATAAAGAAACCTTTCAATAATATATATATATTTTTTGTCAAGCTTAAATCTAAAAGCAAAGGGTGCTGATGGGTGAAATGGCTTGAATACAAGTTTTCCTCTTATTTGCAGCATCCACAGCTATCCGACGTCCCCCGTTCCGAACAACTTGGTGAATTCTCTCCTGACTCACGCCTTGAAAGCCTGGAGCGACGCCACTCCGCTGAACTTCCACCAGCAGCAGCCGGCTGACAGCGGGGAGAACGCGGCTGGAGGGGACATCAGAGTATCTTTTGCCAGCTTGCTTCATAACGATGGATACCCTTTCGACGGGCGGGGCGGCACGCTGGCCCACGCCTTCTTTCCCGGCATGGATGAAGTCGCTGGCGACACACACTTTGATGACCACGAAATCTGGAGCTACAACGGTATTTATTACCACCATGATGGCTGTTGTAGCTGATGTGGATTTACAGTCGGCTACAGAAACCCAAAAACTCCCTGACCTCATTGTTGTTTTTTTCTGTGTTCCCACTTCCACAGGTGACAGCAGCACCACTGACCTGTTCACGGTAGCGGTGCATGAGTTCGGCCACGCTCTGGGACTCTCCCATTCCTCGTCCGATCCGTCCATCATGAGGCCGTATTACCAGGGTCCTGTTGACGATATTTCGCGGTTCAAGCTGAGTTTGGACGACAGGCTGGCCATCCAGCAGCTGTACGGTCAGTGCCACCCAGAGAGAGTCAGTCAGAGGTCCTGCATTAGAGTTATGGTACTTCAAGACTGGGGCAAACGTAAAACAACTCATCCTATATTTTGAAATTGGCTCATATACTTGGAAATTATTTTAATTAAATGATAGACTTACAATTTATTAATTGTAATGGCCCTCATGTCATGTTAAGCTAAGCCAAAAACAACCAGGTTTTTCATTTACAAAAGTTACATCTGGGTAAATAGTTAATTTTGCATGTTGTGTGTTTGTTCATGTCCTTCATGTGGTGTTAAGATTTAAGAGGCTGACACCCAAGTTTTAATCGATTGAGCTCAGATCTGTTCTCCTCCGATGTGCAAGACATGAATATATTCAGAGATAAAACATCCATCCATTTTCTAACATGTCTATCGCGAGGGGTGCTGGTGCCTATCTCCAGCTGTCAATGGGCGAGAGGCAGGGTACACCCTGGACAGGTCCAGGCCAACACAGAGACAAACACTCACACCTAAGGAGAATTTACCTAACAGCCTTGTTTTGGCACTGTGGGAGGAAGCTGGGGTACCCAGAGAGAACCCACGTATGCACAGGGAGAACATGCAAACTCCATGCAGAAAGACCCAGGGCAAGGGTAGGACTTGAACCCGGGACCTTCTTGGTGCAAGGCAACAGTCCTACCACAGTCCTGTGACATATATCATCACCGTGAGACAAAACATGTAGCATATAATTTTAGAGCAGCCCACTTGCTCTGTGACTTCCGTAGACGTCAGTTATCTTGGTGCTGCTCACCTTACGCATTTCCTGTGTTTGGCCACAAGCTTTTAATTTTCCCTCCAGCTGTTTTATTTTTAACTGCTTAATTATCTTTTTCTCTGTAGTTAGTTGTGGCGTCCATGTTGATGCAGGCCCAAAAAAATATACAAAGCAAACATACTAAGCCAACTTTATAAGCCAACAGCAGGTAATGACCAAAGGACTGAACAAAAGGAATATTTCAAATAAATTAATACAACATTATAAGTTAAAACGAGCAACAATCAAATGTAATGCTTATATAATAGAACAGAGGCTTCAACTGTAATTCAAACCTTTTCAAGTTTCTTTTTTTATTATAATTTTCTCCAGGTATGAAAAAGCTACTATCTGGCATGAAAATTCATGAATAGGAAAATTTTGACAGCATTGTTATTGTCTTGCTCAGTAAATCTGTTTACCATCTGATGCCAGCACAGCATTAAAGTTTTTTTAAATTAATGAAGGCCTAAAAACTTAGCAGGAGTTTCTACAGAGAAGCTTTAATGTGCTGCTCCAACACACATTTATCTAGATTGTAGAGATGACGATAATGTCCTGAAAACCACAATTATTTATTGCTTCATCCTTTGTTGCTATAGAGATTTCTATCCAGCACATACAGCTACAGTTCTTGATAAACTGTCGTCTTGCTCTCAACATTTATTATGGAGATATTAGCTATAGGGCTAAGCTAACATTAGCCTGTTTTGTCTTTGTTTTGATACGACCTGTTGATCACCTTTTCAAACATATTTCAGTACAGCTCCCGTTAACTGTGTGGACAACACCTATGAAGAAAGTGGTCAGGCTTCATAAACTTTGTGTTGTTTGTGTTGGATGTGGTAAAATGTAGTAAGGTTTCAGCTGCTCTCTCTGAATCAATTCCCCACAGAGTCTTCTGAGCAAAGTGCGCAGACCAGGTCAGAAAGTTACATCTGTAGATGTGCTTATCTACAGCTTTGCAAAAACTCTTAGTGCCAGTGTCTCTACATTACAAAATGCTTTTAACATAGTTCAGAGCATGTTTCTGCAGCTGGATCTTACTTTAAATGCAAATACGAGCAAGTTGAGGTTATTCTCAAGAACAAAGAGCAATCTGCAGATAAGTCCTCCAGTAGTCACCTTTAAAGGGGCAGAAATCGAAAGAGTTAAATCTTTTAAATATCTAGGTATTTTAATTGATGCCAATCTTAGTTTTAAAGGCCATGTTGGACATTTGGTTAGGAAACTGAGACTGAGAATTGGCTTTTACTTCAGAAATAGCCTCTGTTTTTTTTTTCAATGCAAAAAGGAAACTTGTAGCTGCAACACTTACACCTATTCTGGATTATGGTGACCTCATTTATATGAATGACCCAACTTAAGTATAGAAACCACTGACCTCTATTTATCACTGTGGTTTATCACAAACTGCAAGCCTCGCACGCCACTGTGAACTTTAAACACGTGTGGGCTGGCCAACACTAGAGAATCATAGACTCACTCAATGTTCATTTATGAAGGTGTTCTACATCTGCTCCCCTCATAGCTGTGTGAATACATTCAACCAAACGTGTCTGGACAGTATTCTTTACGCTCAGACTCACTGCTGCTGTCTGTACCAAGCGTCCGCACAGGAGCTGGTAAGATGGCATTTCAGTGTTCTGCCCCCACAACATGGAACAATTTACAGAAAGACTGGAAATTAAACGGACTGGTTCCAATAGGCCAGCTTAAACTCTTGCTCAAAGGTTTGGAAATGAAATCCATGGTTTGCAAATGTTTTTTAAATAATCTTATGAAAATGTCTGTAATGTTTTGAATTGTTATGATCTGTGCCGCTGTCATGGCCAGGACTCCCTTGAAAAAGAGATTAGTAATCTCAATGGGACTTTCCTGGTTAGATAAAGGTTAAATAAAAAAATAATATGTAAAAAAAAAAAGCTGCAGCTGCCAATACAGTTCGCCACTACGGACATTATTAAAATGGGTAAAGAAACCATTGGATTATTGGGGTAAAACCAGGATTCATCAGATCAGCAGTAAAAACACTGAGACTATAACAACAACACATATGAGGAGTTTAGTTTTATCAGGGACTCCAGTAGCATAAATTTTAAAAGTATCTTTGTCAGGGGGCCTACTAATAGGATCAGGACAACCTTTGTTAAATCTTTAAATCTCTGCTGAGTAAAAGTAAAATTGTGGCCTGTGAGGTATGCGAGTAGCTCAGAGAAAAAGTAAAGAGTACACAGAGGGAGGTAATCCAGAAAATAGGGCAGGAAACACTAACGACCAGTTTAAAATCAATTTAAGGCCATGCTAAAACCCACCTGCATGACTGTAGTTTAAACGTGTCGTTCCTTACGTATCATTGGCTATTAAACTTTTCTTCCTCCTGTCCACAAAATAAGAAAGTTGCCCCTCCAGCCATTCGTGGTTGATGTACAAACATAGACGGATTAAACAAGGGAATACAGACCGCACCAACAAACATTGTTTCGTTGATCCTAGTATTAATTATGCAGGAGCCACCGTGGAGCATCTGATTAAAATACTGACATGATGAACCGGTCCAGAGTTTTATTGGAGGTTGTAACATTGAAGTTATGAAATTGTGGTTTCTATAAGTAAACAGAATATAACAGTGCCTCTTAGATACATATGCATTGTGACTGCAACATTAACAGCAAAGTATGGCTAATCATATGAGAACACACATGGACAATGGCTAAATAGACACTACTACAAATATATACTGCGCCGTAAAGTAAAATATTATCCACTTAGAAGCCTCATCTCCATTTTACACGGCAGGAAAGGGTTAACATCTCTGTTTACACGGCAGGAAAGGGTTAACACCTCTGTTTACACGGCAGGAAAAGGTTAACACCTCCGTTGTTTACTCAATCGCGGTACTCGCGGTGCTCGCGGTAAGCGCGTTACACGCTATAAACGCAATCTTCGGCAACATACGTGGATAGTCATGCCGCTATTCCACAAACTCGCATTAACAGCTTAACGCAAAACAAGAAATGCTAAACTTACAGTTTATGAACGCACAACAGCGTCCGAAAGGCACGATAACTTCACAGCACGCAAGGGATCCTTCCGCCTCTCCGTCTCTCTGTTCACTGGCTCATGCGCATGCGCCCTCGGACTCGCACCCCCAGTTAACTCCACAGGTGTAGCCACGAGGGTTGCACGCACAGGACGCATAGACAGTCAGCAAAAGTCTACCTGTTCATGTGAAAGTCTCTAGTCCTTCACAACAGCCGCCCCCAAACTGGTCACTGATCCAGTTTGTCCTCATCTGAAGGACGTGACAGAACGGGGCGGGATTCCATGTCTGGGACGGCGGGCAATGGGATGAGTCGGGCCACCGGCCTTATGTAGCACCTGTCCTGGACGTTGACTTCCACTGTCCGGATGCGGCCATCGGTTCCGGGAAGTACCTTGGTGATCCGGCCCACCGGCCAGAGGGCTCTGGGCAGCAGGGGGTCTATCACCATGACAATGTCTCCAGGCTGATGAGCTGGCGTATCTTTGTTCCACTTAGCCCGGGTCTGGAGTGTAGGAAGGTAGTGGCGAATGAAGTATTTCCAGAACTGATCAGCGAGGATTTGTGAGTGCTTCCATCTTTTCCTACTTAGGAGCTCCGACTCCTCGTAAACGGCTTGAGGTAGGGACGGATCCAGCCGTCCCATCAGTAACAAGTTTGGAGTTACAGGGTCTGCGTCAGCCACATCACTAGACACATATCCAAGTGGCTTGGAATTTAGGATTCCCTCTACTTCGATTAACACGGTACGCAATACCTCTTCTGGTATGGCGTGTGGTTGTACAGTGGCGTACAGAGCAGCTTTAACTGACCTTATTTCTTTCTCCCAAATACCACTGAAGTGAGGTGCACTAGGGGGGTTGAACTTGAAGCTGATCTGGTGCTGTGACAACTGCTCTTTCAGGTCAGGATGCAATGCTTGGAAGGCTTCACGGAGCTCTCTATCTCCGCCCTTGAAATTTGTGCCTTGATCTGATAGAATTTCTGAAGGCTTCCCTCTTCTGGCGATGAATCGTCGTAAAGCCATCAGAATTGCGTCAGAGTCCAGACTTGTCAGAACATCAATGTGGAATGCTTTCGTTGTCAAGCACTTGAAGAGTATCCCCCACCTTTTCTCGGAGCGCCGTCCAACTTTGATTATGAACGGCCCGAAGCAGTCGACTCCTGTAGAGTAAAAAGGGGGCTTAAACAGGCGAAGTCTGGCTTCAGGGAGGTCTGACATGAGGGGTACTTTGGGCTGAGCTCTCCACCGCTTGCATTCTGGACAAAACTGCTGATGCCGTTTAACCGCCTCGCGGCCGTGTAATATCCAGAAACGCCTCCTAAGTTCGGCAAATAGGCGCTCCGTACCCGGGTGCCTTAGGTCTTCATCCACGTCATGCACTATAAGTTTCGTGATCTTATGTGCTGGATCTAACACCACTGGATGGACTATGTCTGGTTCCAGGTCTTGACTGCGGCGAAGACGGCCTCCAACTCTTATTAGTCCAGTAGCCTGTTCCAACTCTGGAGCAAGTGTGAGCAACCTACTGGTAGATGTCAAGGGTTTACCAGCAGATAGGAGGGCATACTCATCTCCAAAGCTATCCTGTTGCGCTCGTTGGAGAATTTCCCTTTCTATTGTCTTATAGTCTTCTGCTGTTGGACTGCTTGGACCTGTGGCCGCCCCGTGCCGAGAAAGTGTAACCGCATGGACTAGATCTCGGAATGAGGAGAACTGGTCTAGGTCAGGGAGGGCTGGAGGCGCAGTGGTGGTGACCAGGCTACAGAACATCATTCTTCGTGTCTCTGTTTCGTCGTCTGTTACAGACAATGAAGGCTTTGTGGGCCAAGACTCAGGTGACTGTGCCAGGAATGATGGTCCATCCTTCCATCTGCCATCCTCTGCTATTTCCGTTAAAGTCTTGCCACGAGTGATGTCATCAGCAGGGTTATTACTGGAGTCGACATAGCGCCAAGAACATTCACTAGTCAGTTCTTGAATCTCAGCCACTCGTGTACCAACGAAAACTTTAAACCTGCAAGACTCTGACTGGATCCAAGTCAGGACTGTTGTGGAGTCTGACCAGAGGTTAATATCATTTAGAGGCAAGGTGAGCTCCCTTCGTAGAAGAGTGGCTACTTGGGCTCCTGTCAGCGCTGCACAAAGCTCCAAACGTGGCATGGACTGCTGCTTCTTAGGAGCCACTCTAGAACGTGCGGTGAGGAATGACACCTCGACATGTCCATCTTGACCCTCAGTGCGTAGGTAAGCAGCAGCACCATAGGCACGCTCGGAGGCATCGCAGAATATGTGAACTGTTCTGGTGCAAGCCTCTATGTCCATCTGAGGACTTACATAGCAGCGGGGCAGGGAAATCTGAGGTAGTCGCTGTAACTCATCCTGCCACTCTGTCCACCTCAGTATGGCGTCTTTGGGCAGAGCTGGGTCATCCCAGTCCCTTGTTTTGCTCCACAGGGACTGGACCAAGACTTTGGCTCTTGTGGTGAAGGGGACGATGAATCCCAGCGGGTCGTAAAGGCTAGCTAAAACACGATAGATGTGTCTCATTGTTGGTACTTCCTGGTTCAACAGACGACATTTATAACCGAGGGTGTCAGATTGGCAGAACCATCGTAATCCCAAAGCTAACTCCTGAGGATCAGTCTCGGTGGCATTCAGCCACAACTCGTTGCTCTCTGATCTTAGGTCCTTGGGAAGGTGATTGATGGTCTCAGGAGTGTTACTTGCCCACTGACGCAGCTGAAATCCTCCCTCTGATAGGAGGGACTGCAGTTTGTCCACCAGTGACTTTGCTTCGTCCACAGTTTCCACGCTTCGGAGACAGTTGTCCACGTAGAAACATTTTTCAACAGCTAAACGGACATCTTCCTCAGGCTGGCTATGGTCGCTAACATGTTTCAACAGTGCGAAGGTGGCGCAGCACGGGCTACATGTTGTCCCAAATGGAAGAACCTGCCATTCGTAGATGCTAATGGGGGTATCTTTCTGCAAGTCCCTCCACAGGAAACGGAGCAATGCTTTGTCTTGGGGCAGCAACCTCACCTGATGAAACATTCCTTTTATATCGCTACTGATAGCGATGGAATGCTCACGAAATCTCAGGAGAACACCAAGCAGGCTAGAAGTCAAGGTTGGGCCAGGGAGAAGCAGGTTATTCAAATTAGCTCCATTATGCACAAAGGAGCAATTAAATACAATGCGGTTCTTCCCATTGTGAGATACCATATGGTGAGGGATGAACCATGACTCACCATCACTGATCAGCTCTTCTTCCTTGACTTTCACGATGTACCCCGCTCGTTCCAGCTTCTCTATTTCCTCGCGGTATGCAGTCGCCCGTTCTGGGTCCTTTGCCAAGCGACGCTCAATGTTGCGCAGTAGGGGAAGAACTACCTCCTTATGAGCTTGCAGCTTGGGCATATTGTTGACTCTCAGCAGCGGCGTAGCATAGCGCTGTGTCCCTTCCACATCTACGCGCACAGTTTTCTGCTCCAGCATGGCCATGGCTTCCTTATCCTGACGTGACCGAGTTACAAGTTTCTCGCTCCTGTATGGTAGAACGTCTAGTTGCCAAAGCCTTTCAACATTCTGGAACAGCTCAGTGGAGGGTGAAAGGGTGGACACATGGAAACACTGGCTTGACTGTAGCTGCTGCTGAACTAACCTGGTTGGCCCTTGCAGTGTCCATCCGAGCTTAGTCTTCACTGCAGCTGGTCCACCTGAGGGACCAAGTCGCACAGGCTCAATGGGTGTGATTAGCTCGGGGTAGTCTGAACCAATCAGGATGACTGGGTGGACACTGTTGAGGTCTCTAAGAGGCAGCCCTCGGAGGTGTTTGTACTTCTGCTGCAGCGCCTTCACAGGGTAAGTATGGTCTGCTAGGCCTAATGGCTCTGCCGTGAAGGCTCCACTTATCCGAAATACTTTGTTTGGCTGGCCTACAGGGGATATGGTGAATGACACAGAATGGCCCTGTATTACTTTCACCTCCTGGCGCACGGTTCTCAGAGCTAGGCCTTCTGGTTTGCCGCGAAGTTTCAGTGTTTGCGCAGCTGTAGCCAGTAGAATTGTGCGCTCAGAGCCATCGTCCAATATGGCGTATGCCTCCATGCTTTCCTTTCCATTGCGCAAGATGACTTTGCTCACCTTCAGCATCACTGGACTGCCACCTGATCGTCGATCGAGGTAGAACACATCACTTGGCTTAGTGACTGTGTTGCTGCTCTCATCAGAGGGTACCCTGACATTGACGTCATGCAGGATTTCCAGATGCCTCCCTTTACACTTCTTGCAGGTGGTCTTGAGGCGACACTGAGAGGCCTGATGAGCACGGCCACATCGCCAGCACTTCCTGTTTGCCGTTATCCAGCTCTTCTTCTGTTCAGTGGTCAGCTGGCTGAAGTTGGAGCATTGACTCAGATAATGTTGATCATTCGAACAGTAAGAGCAATAGGCCTGTCTATCACTTTGCTTGTTGCTGAGTGTCGGGGGTTTCTCACTCACAGCTGTGCTGACTTGCTGTTCAGATCCATGAAAAACGCTGATGGTACGGGCGGACTTTGGTTCCCTACGCTTCTCCTTCTTGGAGTCGTCAGCAGCCCCAATCACGCTGATCGTCTCGAACACAGTCTCCTGCATTTTTAGCTCAAAATCTAACCACTCAGCGAAATGGTGCAGGGTGGGGATGCGGATGTTTTTAGGGTACAAGTAACGCTTGAACTGCGCTCTCAGGTCTTGTGGCAGCTTCAGCAGCAATCTCGTCACATGAGACCCACATTGCATCTCAATCTGCCCACTCTCACCTAATTGGTCAAGCATCCCATGTAAAGCCCGGACACGAAGTGCAAACCTCTTAAACGCACTAGTGTCGTTAGCGCGGATATTGGCAGCATCCATCATTTCAGCAATATGTCGCAGGGCTAATTGGTGAGGCTGTCCATAATGGTCAGTGAGGGATGCCATAGTGTCTGAATATGGCCTCTTGGAGCTGGTATAAGAATCTGCAATTAGCAGAGCTTCTTCAAATCTCAAATGATCCACTAATATTTGATATTTAAATCGCTCTGTTGCGTCATCCGGCAATAGGTTATCCAGCGCTGTCTTGAGCCTATTAAACTCTCTGGGGTCAGGTTTCGTGAAATGGGGGATCTTTGGTTTCGGTCCACGGTACACACGCTCTTGCTGGTGGTGTCTGGGGTGCTGGTCTTGAACTGAAGGCATAGGCCGTCCTCTGTCTGATGGCGCATTACTGACTGAATCCCATTCAGAACCTGGGTTTGGCTCATAGTACTCTGGCGTGACTGGTCTTCGGCGCTGTGGTAGCTCTCCCATCCTCTGCATGCGCTCTGTAAGCCCATCCACCACATTACTGTAGTTTCTTGAGGGGTGTGTGCGTTGCTCAGGCCCAACAACTGGATGTGGTGGCAGAGGGGGGAAGTATTGCTCCTCTTTAAGTGCGCCATCTTGTGCACCAGCATACTGCAACTGTAAAGGTGGTGGCGGCCATTTTAAGCTTATATCTCTTATAAATGGTTGAGGGGGGGCAGAGTGGTCCTCAGCAGGTGGGGGAGGAGGGGGAGGCAATGCGTCGTATAGTTGAAGGTGAGTGGAATTATCCACCGTAGGTGGAGGAGGAGGAGGAGGCAATGTTTCGGGTTCTGATGCTCTGGTGTTTATTTGTCGCTGCATCTGAATGACTGTTCGGTGTAGCTTCTGATTATCCTCTTGAAGTTGTCTTAGTACATCCAAAATGGCAGATGTAGCCTCTGGAGCTGTAGAAGCAGGGTAAACTGGAGTGCTCTGGTACAGTGGTCTAAATAGTCCAGGCCGGCTTGGGCTGGTCGCACCGGCATAATCAGACTGCTGTGTGGGTAAGTAGAGAGCAAGAGGGTCCGTCTCGGCTGCCCTCTCCGCGCCTCTGTCTGGGACTCCAGCTACTCGAGGGGACTGTAAATAATTTGGATACTCAACATCATAGTCGTTGAACCACACTGGTGGCCTTCTCTCACGCCTTGGCCTAACATCTGCTGGATGGCTGGGTTGATCGGTATACATCATGAATTAATTCCACGGCAACTTCTCCTCCCGGGTTTCGGCACCATATGTTTCGTTGATCCTAGTATTAATTATGCAGGAGCCACCGTGGAGCATCTGATTAAAATACTGACATGATGAACCGGTCCAGAGTTTTATTGGAGGTTGTAACATTGAAGTTATGAAATTGTGGTTTCTATAAGTAAACAGAATATAACAGTGCCTCTTAGATACATATGCATTGTGACTGCAACATTAACAGCAAAGTATGGCTAATCATATGAGAACACACATGGACAATGGCTAAATAGACACTACTACAAATATATACTGCGCCGTAAAGTAAAATATTATCCACTTAGAAGCCTCATCTCCATTTTACACGGCAGGAAAGGGTTAACATCTCTGTTTACACGGCAGGAAAGGGTTAACACCTCTGTTTACACGGCAGGAAAAGGTTAACACCTCCGTTGTTTACTCAATCGCGGTACTCGCGGTGCTCGCGGTAAGCGCGTTACACGCTATAAACGCAATCTTCGGCAACATACGTGGATAGTCATGCCGCTATTCCACAAACTCGCATTAACAGCTTAACGCAAAACAAGAAATGCTAAACTTACAGTTTATGAACGCACAACAGCGTCCGAAAGGCACGATAACTTCACAGCACGCAAGGGATCCTTCCGCCTCTCCGTCTCTCTGTTCACTGGCTCATGCGCATGCGCCCTCGGACTCGCACCCCCAGTTAACTCCACAGGTGTAGCCACGAGGGTTGCACGCACAGGACGCATAGACAGTCAGCAAAAGTCTACCTGTTCATGTGAAAGTCTCTAGTCCTTCACAACAAACATGCTTTAGTTTTTTTCTTATAATTATGGCAAAAATATGGTACCAGGAAGGATTCTGTGTATTTATTCAAATTCTTGGAGATTATTCTGCGACTCTGTGTCGTCACTACCTGTGGTGGAGTCCTTAGCCTCACTTTAAGAACCACAGGGACCACATTATTTCCATCAAAGGTCAACTCTCATCTGTTATATTGCAAGAGCCGTTAGGTTCATAATGTCGAATGGGTGATGATTTCTTCCTGCTTCATGCAGAAGAGACAGAAGTCACTGCTTTGTGTCCTAAAAATGCAAGAATCCAAATCAGAATCAGCTTTACTGGCCAAATTTTTTGTACAAAAAAAGGAATTTGACGACAGTTTCACGTGCGCACCGCATAATGACATTAAGCATAAATATATAAAGAGGATATAAGTTAAAATATAAAAGGAACAGTATGTACATTTATGTGTATGTAGAGACATTTTTATATGTGTAAAGAAACCAAAAAAAAAAGTAAGGTAGGCTGTGGTCGTGGAAACTCGGGCTGTAATGCGTTCCTAGTGTTCATCAGAGGCGGCCTGGGGGAAGAAACTGTCTCTGTGGTTTTTAAAAATACTTTTCTGTAGCACCAACCTGAAGGTGGAAATCGAAACAGTTTGTGTCCCAGATGTGGGGGGTCTGCAGAGATGCTAGCTGCACGTTTCCTGACCCTTGACCCGTAGGTGACCCATGGATGGAGGGAAGATTGAAAACATTTCTCGTCTCCAAAAGCTTTGGATCAAAGAATGTGACAAATGAACGGCTCGTCTGATCACTGAGTGTTTGAAGTGTGAGACTGAAGACTAAATTTGGATTTTCTTATTTCTTTCTAAGCAGAGTTTTTATGTGTTGAATATACTGAGCACAAACGTTTTAAATTATAAAAGTTTCCTTTTACAGCGTCATTTGTCACATTGCTGACAATACTTTAGCAAAGTAAAAAAAAACAATTAAAATATGTAAAATCATGAGGTGAAGCTATACAGTTATTAGATAAGTGTGTGTTTTCTTTTAATTCAGAAGAAAATCTCATTCCACAGCCACTTTGATGGAAGAGTTAAGCTTATTTAGATTGTTCAAAATCAAATTCCAGCTCCAAGGGTTTTTCTGGTTATCAAAATACACAAAATAAATGTTGTTCACTTTTTGGGATCTTTGATTTTATCAACAAATCTGTGGTTGTCTTTGGCTATGAATTTAGAGTTACTTTCTTTCAAAACAAGCATAAAAAATAATGCTGGCTTCTTTTTAAGTTAAAAAGCACACACTGAAAGAATCAGCCATTAATCAGTACTGATGTGCACAGACGCAGCCATGCTGAGCAGAAGTCCCCCTCTCAGGAAACAAAGAGCAGCAGGTTGCATCTGGTGTATCCGAAACAACACCGACTGAGAAGAACACTGGTTCCTCCACCATTTCTCATGCTGTCATCAGCTTTCAGTTCCCATTCAATGTCATGATTCTGTGTTTCAGGCGTGAGAGACCAAACACATCCAGGAGGAGATAAACCCGACCCACCGCTCTTTCCAAGTCCACCTCCGCAGAGACCGACAAGGCTGTGAGTTTAAAATGATTAAACCCGACACGTTCTTAGTATTTGCTTTGCTGTTCTTTAAATAGACCAATCCGAATTGTTAAGATTCTGGTCAGAAGTTTAAATGCAGCCACCCTGGAGGTGAACGCCATGTTAATTTGGGGTTTTATGATTCATTGGAACTGTTCTTCTTCCCATTTCTATGGAAGTACATCTTAAAACTTCACTGAACATGTTTCTGAGAAACCTCTGTCTTTTGGAAACAATCCCCAAGGTCCTGACATAAGTCTGTCCACATATTCGACCACTCTTCTTACAAGTATTGGGAGAGCTATGGTAAATGTCTTGGCTTCCAGGCAGAGACCCGAATGTTAAACATAGTCCACAATTTAGTGTTTTCCTGATTTATTCCTTCCAAAACCAGTTCTACTGTGTTTCAGACCATTTTTCTGCTGGAACACCCACCTCTACTCAAATCTGAAGCATCTAACTGTTGACCTTGGGGGCCTATCTCCAGTGATTATATGACAAGAGGCGTCATTGTATTTGACAGCCTTGTGTTGCCTCCAAACGCTCCTCTTGTCATTGTCGCCAACCTGCTCAATCTTTGTCTTATCTGACCATGGGCGTAGGATTGATTTCAACTTTGGTAGGGACACTACTGGTCTCAAGTTTCATTGGTTTGATGTCATTGGTCCTACGCAATATGCATGCCCCTATTTTTTTATACTTGACGTGAGCATCAGGGGACATTTCGTTTAAAGAGAAAAGCAGCATTTTCTGCTACATTAAAATAAATTTTATAAGCACTATATATATTGTATATAAATAAAAAGCTGCTCCTTAATTTGTAATTAAAATCAATTAGACATCACCAGAAGCACTGAAGGCCCAGCTGCTTCACCTTCAAGCTGCCCTGCATCATTATTACTGGATATCTGTGTTTCCTTTAATCATATAATGTTACTATTATACAAGTGTGTTTTTAGTATTAAAGGATTAAATGTAACACAACCTTTTATATCATCCTATGATACTTACTGTCTGAGTGTTGAAATAGCTCCTTATGTCTCTTTTCTTTTTTGGTGGCATCATCTACAATCACAACACTAAGCATGAGCCTAAGTTTATTCAAATATAAAATCGCGTTTAACAATTATTAAAAGAAAATATAACACTATCTTATCCGTAATGTAATAATATCCAAAATAAACTGCCAGATTCAAGCATTTTTACCAGACACTAATGTTTGTACTAATTTACTTATTGACTGTGTGGAAATCTATGGAAAATCAAACCAATGTGTTCCTCTGTTTGTACTTTATCCTATTTCTAAAAGTAGAAATAGTCAATTAAATAGCACTATTATTATGTGGAACCCTAATTATGCTTTCTAAACAAAAAAATAGCAATGTTTAGGCACCATCTCGTGTTGTTATACTCTATAAAACGAATAGCACCTGCTATTTATATCTGAACCGCCTTAAAGGGATTTTTTGGAAGCTTACATTCTTTGCTTGTCGATTTTTCCAGCAGTCTTCAGAACTCCTGCCTGACACAGAATATTTAGTTTTATAAAATAAAAAGTTTTTTGTTGATAAAATGTATTATACTTCAGAATTAAATATTATTTTAAGATGCTAACGTTGGTTACTTACATTTCTTAAGTTCCACAAATCAAAACTACTCCCTCCTGCTTCTTCTATCGCCTGTTATAGCATAGATAATATAAAATTTTTAATTGGGACTAGTTTCGTAGTCTAATATTCGTTGTAGTAACCGCAGTATTCTAGCGTGAATTAAATTTAAATTTCGCGCTGCAAGCATGCACGCACATGCACGCACTAGAAAACAGCCAACCAGGGAGAGAGAAGGCGGGACTTAAGGCAGAACAACCAATGAGAGTGGAGTTAAACAGCACAGTTACGTGCGCTGCTAAATTAAAGTGACAGGAAAGACCGACTGGACACGCAGGCTGGCAGACGGAGCTGCAGCAGCAGCCGCCGCCAAGCAGCGGAGCTGAGAGAGGAAAATAAGCGACTGCTGTAACAACGCTGTATTGTAAATTATAAACATGTTATTCACATCGAATTATTGGTAGGGACAATTAGGTCGGTCCAAAATTTTGGTAGGGACATGTCCCTATGGTCCCTATACAAACCTACGCCCATGTATCTGACCATAAAATGTTTCTCCTGAAGCCGCTGCCCACATCTAAACGTTTCTCCTTTTGGTGCAGCAGCGGCGAGCTTTCTTGCTCTTCACCCTCTCAGCCCACGTTTATATAAATGCTGTTTCACATCAATAACTATGATGGTATGGCAGGCTGGAGGCTGGTGGTTCCTGAACGACCTAACTGCTTGGCTTTCATGTGTGGTGGTCAGACGGATAAATCTGGACACAACTGCACCTCCATCAGGACAATGATGCCAAAGACGCATAAAAACCTGTTTAGGAATGGCTAAACTATGCTTAAGCTGGGGTGTCCTTGACTGCACCCTTATTAAAAATGTACAGATTATACTTAAAAGTCTGCAAAGTGTCGGACAATTAAAAGAAACCTTTTACATGAGTTCTACCTCCGATAAGCAAAGAGGTCAAATGTTCAGCCAGAGTTCTGACAGAAGCTTGTTGATATCTACCAAAAACTTTGTGGTGTCCCTGACTAGAAACACAGATTTATCCAAACATTGTATTAGTGGGGGTTTATGTATAACATGTAACAATATAGTCAAACTTTTACACCCAATTCTTGTCTCTCATTTTCATTTCTAATTTAAATCGGTATGTTGTAATATCTATCCACAGCAATATAGCTTTATTTTTTATTTAAAAAAATCATTAAACTCCTGTAAATTATGGATGTATGCAACCTCCTGACTGGAGCTGGAGCTTTTGCCCGGTCATAACAAGGCTGTCAGAGCTTTGATCGCGTTGCGCCATCTAGTGGTGCTTTACTGAAACTGCATAAAAAAAAATCTGAGTTTAAAAACTCTCCCTGTTCCAGTCCTGAGCCTTCATTCGGTGAGAGATGCCAGGGAGGCTTTGATGCAGTAGCAAATATCAGAGGAGAGGTCTTCTTCTTTAGAGGTAAGCAAAACCATGTGAAGAAAAGTTTCCTCTAAATGCGTGACAAAAACAAACAGGTTCAACTTTCTTTTCTTGAAAAGGTGCACATTTCTGGAGAACTAAGCGAGATGGCTCCTTGGTGTCCTTGAGGCCGGCTCAGATCACAAACTTTTGGATGGGACTTCCAGCGGGAACAAACAAGGTCGACGCCGTTTATGAGAGGAAGAGTGACAGCAGAATCGTCTTCTTCATTGGTACGGGCGGCAAAAAGCTGCGGTTAGAGTCCGTGCTGCTTTGGCTGATGACGTAGCTCGATCTGTAGCTCCGTTTGGGAGCAGAAGGTGTGATTGTGGCCAATTCTGCTAGCATGTTTGTTCCTTTTCAAAAGGAAGCAGGGAGGGAGTTTTCATTGATATAAACTATTTCAACTTAAAGACCAACTTGGTTCTCTAAGGTACATTTGTACTCAATCAATATTCTTATTGAATCTTATTGAATATTCTTAGCTCTTATTGAGCTGTGAATCTCTGCAGCTCCTCCAGAGATGCAGAGGACCTCTTGGCTGCTTCTCTGATTATTAATCTTCTTGCTGCTAGTTTAGATCAGTGGTGTGCAAACATTTTGTCAGTCAAAAAAAGTCAAGTCAAAAGTACTCATGGGCCAAAAAAAAAGAAAAAACAATTTAAAGTTAGAAAAAATATATTGTGAATTCAGCATGCTGTATTTTAATTTAACAAATTAAATAATGTGACTTTTTGTAGGAAAGGGATGAGTAAATCATTGTATATCCCAATTTTTTAAAAAGGGTTTTGCATCTTTACCATGTTAAAAGAAAGGAGTCCAGTTCTTTTGAAAATAACGATAAAAAATAATTTCAGGTCCATCTTTCTTTGAAAAGACTCAACTGTATTTATCCAAGTTTGATAAATATATTCAAATACATTTTTGCCTTAATTGATAATTAAAACACTTCCATCTGCATCAGACACCTGCACTGGAGAGCTAAATTTGCAGTCAATAGCTACACAAAATCAGCTGATTTTGGATCTGCTTGGTTTAGGTGGACGTCTGTGTCCTGGTAGGTCTGCAGGTGGTGCATCCTCTGTCCAGACGATGGATTGATCAGAGTTCTGGGAGATGTTCAAAGCGTGGCATTTTGTTTTAGAACCTGCCCCTGCTGTAAACTGGACCAGAACCTCCCCCCTCTGATCGGTCTGCTGGGTTCCTTGGTCTCCATGATGCCGGTTTTCTCTAACGAACCTCAGAGTCCAGCATCAGAACAACAGGGTTTACACTGAGATTACATTAAACTCAGGTGGTCTCCATTTACAAACAAGGTGACTCCTAAAGGTGTGTGGCTGCCTTGGATTTTGTTCAGGGTCATCAGCGTAAAGGGTGATTAATACATTTGCACTTTTCAGGAGCTTCTTTCGTAAAAAAAAAAACAAAAAAAAAACCACAACATTAAAACCACGTACCCACTTTTCTACTGCTTTGTTTCGTTCGGTCAGATTAAATCCCAGTGAAAATCATTGGTGTTTGTGGTTGTAATGTCACAACATATGCAAAAGGTTGAAGGGTGTGAATATTTTTTTAGCAAGGCACTGCCTCCAAACTGATAGCCACAAAGTGTTTTTAACCGTTTTGACTCAGACATGTTCCCTCCACGTGTTTAGGCTCTCAGTACTGGGTCTTCAAAGACACAATTGCCATGAGCGGCTACCCTCGGCCCCTGTCCGACTGGAACATGAGGAAGCAGAGCGGTGCCGAGGTGGACAGGGTGGATGCGGCCTTCGTCTGGGCCCACAACGGCAAGACATACCTGTTCAGTGGGGGGCAGTTCTGGAGGTTTGACGAAAGCCAGAGCGGCGAGCAGATGATCAAGGAGCCAGATGCCAACTACCCGCGGAGTAATGACCTCTGGGCGGGAATGCCAACCCACATGGATGACATCATCACCTGGGGGGAAGGTAGTAATCTGCTCGCTTGCACAAATATGCTGTGAATGTGTGACATAAGCAGAGGTGGAGGGAGTCGGCAAAAACTGGACTCAATTAAGGGCAGCACATATTTTTACTCAAGTAAAAGTAAAAAGCAGCCAAGTAAGAAATTACTAAAGTAAATGTAAGAAAAAGTATTTGGTAGGAAGGCTGCTGAAGTACTGAGTAACTAATCATAACATCTGATTCAATATTTAAAAGTGATCTAACTGGACAGACTAAAATATAAAGTACGAATTCTGGTATTTTAAAGACTACAACAAAAAAAAACAACTACAAATAAACTAAAAGAGACAGGAGAAACACTTTTCAGATTATTTTTTTCAACATAACAGACAAGACCAATACTTTACAGCAGTTAATGTGTATCCAGTATGTTAGAACAGTGCAACGTTCTTTCACTCAAGTAAGAGTTCTCATATTTTTTAAATAATATTACTCAAGTAAAAGTAAAGAGCACAGTGTAGTAAACGTACTCCTAAAAGTTGACTTTGTTGAAAAAGTTCCTATCTAGTTACTACCCACATCTGGACATGAGCTACAAGGCAAGGCGAGTTTATTTTCAGTGACGAGACAATTCAAAGTGCTGTAAGTGCAGGCAGATAAACAAAATAATATGTTTATATCAATGACACCCGTCTTTATGTGACACGTTAACGACAAAGAAATAAAAACATGTGGTAAGCCCAGTGGGAGATCACAATAAAACAAGATGTTCTAAATAACAATGTGGCGATTGCCTGTGCAAATTCTCCATTATTCGGGTCATCGCAACAGCAAACTGGCTTAAATCGGAGGCAACTGGACTTTCGGTCGTTTTTTTCTGAAAATGTTTCGACACCTGTCCGGGAATCTTTCTAAATTCTGAATTGACAAAGATTTCTGGACAGGTGTCGAAATGTTTTTAGAGAACCTGAGCAGAAGTCCGGTTGCCTCCGATTTAAGCCTGTTTGCCAATGTGGCCGATATGGGCGAGTTTAGTTTAGAAGGAACACAAGACCTTCACAAATTTAATTCTGAGCAGATGATGACAAGTTAAAAAACCTCGCCACAGTGATCAGGTCTTTTCTCGAGGGTTGACCAAAGTTATGTGCAGAGGTTTTAATGGAGCAAGTGATACACAGTGGACACATTTACAAAGCAACGCCGTTTCATTAATGTCGGCACATATTTAATGTCTGCAAACAAGATTTTAAAAAGCACATGGTTCGGATTTAGAAATCATTATTTCTACTCTAAAGTGACTTGTGACATTCTTTTGTCTGTGTCAAACGTTTCCACTAGATTTTAACAGGCAGCATGTGTCTCTAACATTCCTGCTCTTTGAGAAGCAATACGATTTGATCTTGATGTAATTTAAATAAACATGCATGTTTTCCCCTAAATTAGGGCTGCCCAACTCCAGTCCTCAAGAGCTGCTGTTCTGCAAGTTCATGTCAGTGTTTATGTAGAACATATACTAGTTATTAAATCATCATTCCTCAAAAATATCTTCAATATTTTTATAAAATACCTAGAATTATTGTCTTTATCTGTTTCTATTGATTAATTTCTGTCTTTGCACTTATAAACTTATAATCTTGTTTAACAGTTTCTTAGAGATATTGCCACAAAGAGTCACAACAAGTTACTGTCTTTGGCACAATGTTACATTAACCAGTTGACTAGGATTCTACTCATCACCACACCACTACAACTTAAATACGTTTTTCTGGGGCAGTAATGGCCTTTATCCACAGCAGCCATGAAACAGAAGTCCGGAATCAAACCCTAGATGGGCTCTAACTGATTCTGGGAAAACACCAAGGTTTAAGATGCAGGGGACGGAAGAGGAAATGTAATCTCCAAACATTACTATGGAGGCAGATCGGGTTACTGTTTGTTCTTGTTGATGCGTTCGCGTGTCGCTCAGGTGAAGCGTTTCTGGTTGCCCTTTTCCTCACTGACAGTCGCTGCCGTCCTTGTTCTCCAGGAGATGCCTACTTCTTCCGGGACAACCTCTACTGGGTGCTCAAGAACGGAGGGATAAACCAGGAATACGTCTCCCCCAAGTCCACCGCCATAGACTGGCTGCGTTGTCCAGGTCCTCCTCCTACGTCCACTCCGAAGGTTCCTGGAAATCCAAAGGAATGTGCCTGTACCTTGAGCAGATCGTCTCTGTCACTGAGGATCGACTATCTGATCCTGGCTGCTGTCATGCTGATGTTTAACGTGTTGATTTCTCTAAATAATTAGTGATGTGGGATTCATTCGAGAGCCTCTTTTTTGCTGCACTGAATTATAGAAGAAACCCTTTTTTAACCATCATTCAGCCTTAGATGAGTTATTAGAGGGTTTGCTTGCGGAGAAGTTAGTGTTATTACTGCTCAGAATGTGTCGTTGACAGCCTGGAAATAGCAACACGCTCCCATCTTGCTTCAGTTTCACGTGTTTGCAGGACAAAAATGGACAAAAATGAAGTCTCATTGGGAGAGACTGGTATTTAGCACCATTATTCAGCAAGTGGAGCGATCCTTTTAACTCCATATATGATCCAGCCATGCAAATTAAGAAGGTTATGACAGATTTCAAAAGTTAAGCCGCCTTCTTTTCATTTCTAAATCTAACTGTTCATTTATATTTGTAGATGTGTTTAAAAATTTAATTTAACAGATTATTTATAAATTCATGCAGTTTTGGTATTATTACAATTAGAAATGTGACAACTGGATTTTGTACACTTTGTAATGCTGTTTGTGGACCTCAAAGATTCTCTGTTTGATAATTATCTGAATTTCCTTGTCTTTGTTTGTAAGGCTTAAGGGTTGGTGTGTATCTGTTTAAATGCAAGCTTTTGAACAAAATAAGTAAAAAAAAAAAAAAACAAGCAAAAACATTTTCAGAGATTCTCCCAGATGGACTACAAATGTTTGTTTCAATGGAACTGCAGGTGTCCAAAAAAAAACAAATCAACTGTGACGCATATAATTCCTAAATGTTCAAAAATGTAATCAGAACCTTTCACTATTTGGCTTTTTTCCTTTTGCAAGAACTGACGCGGGTTTTTGTGCATACAAATTTTATCAGGCCTAAAAGATGTAACTAGGCTACCCTGAACCTTATTTCCCATAACCTTTTACACTGTAAAAAGGGAACTAAAAGTAAGCAATGTTTTCTTGAAAAGTGTGTATTTGTACTTAAATTGAGCAGGTAAAAAAGATAAGCTGCCGATGGAATGAGTATTCTCACCTCTAACATAAGATAATTAGATATACTGCACTTGAAATCAGATGATGGAGATGAGTTGTTCCTATTTTAAGTGCAAAAATCTATTTCCATTGGCAGATAATCTCATTTGGCAGCTCAGATCAAGGACAAATACATTCATTTTAAGAAGGTTATACTTACCTTTAGTTCCCTTTTTGCCGTGTACGTTTCCCTGGCACTATGAGGGCCTCTGATGCTGCTTCAGCAACATGATCAACTTGGCAATTTCTGCAGCCTCGGTTAGCTGGAGAGGTAACTGACCGCCCACAGCAATACTGGAGTTCATAGTGGAAAAGAGAAAATAGTGAAATCATAAAACCATTCCACTATGGATCTCAGATAGTTTTGTTGTGGTTATGGTTTAAGAGCTCAGTAAAGTAAATATGCAACTGTAATTTACAGTGATGTGAAAATGTGTCTGTCCCCTTCCTGATTTCTCTTCCTTTTTTTGCATTTGTTTGTTGCAGAGCATCAAAGAAATCTACATTTTAGCCAAAGACAACACAAGTAAACACAAAAATGCAGTTTTTAAATGAAGGTTGTTATTATTAAGGGAAAAAGAAAATCTAAACCTACATGGATGGCCCTGTGTGAAAAAGTGAGTACCCCCTAATTGGGCAACCCTTAGCAGCAACAATCAAGCGTTTGCGATAACTTTGCCATGAGTCTTTTCCAGCGCCATGTAAGAATTCCCCCCCCCCCCTCCAAGTAGGGATGGCACTTCATAACATTGGTAGGAAAAATGTATGTTTATCTGTATTTTGCAGATGAATCCTTATGTGTGTCTTAAGTCTCTAAATAATTGCACGTGTCAAATCCACACAGTCCAAATGCTTAAATAATCAAACCCACTTTATCCCATGATCAGATGAACCAGTTCTTACGTTTAACAGCCAAATAAAGCAAAGATTTAATGAGCCCCCTGTTCAGGGGCACAAATGGCACCTCATACTAAGCAGGACAGACTGGACTGTAAAAGGTATTTTACTAACAGTGGGGCGTATTTATGGAGCATTAGATTTGTCCAGATGCGCATACAAAATATTACTCCTAACTTTTGTTCCTATGTTAATCTAAGCCTATATGGACACCAGAATATTAACAGAAATCTCCAGTAGTTCTCTGGTGTGGTGCAGGGATGTGGAGCGGCAAAGTGGGAATATATCTAACAATTAAAGGTATACTATGCAACCGGGGTTGATTTTCCAGCGAGGCTCCCCCCAGAGGGCGAAAGTAAAAGTGCACTGTCGTAAATATGCTCAGCTGTTCTCCTGGTTTCTCCGTCAAGCCAGGCGCGGTTGTTTTGAGCTTAGCAGACAGGCGAACGCAACGAAAAGTTGAAAAAACGGCAGTACAAACAATGACTAACACAGTGAAAGTATGAACATGCACACAGAGAGAGAGAAACCATTCCAATGCAGTGTTTCCTCTAGGAATTTGCTTACCGGGCAACCGGCGGAGCGGGGGGGGCGGGTTAGGGGAGACAAGCTTTACGCCGATGACCCGCGGAGCAGGGGGAGACAAGCTTTGCGCGCATATCGAGTTTTTTTTTTTTTTTTTTGGAATGTTGGGAGGCGGTAGCGTGAGGGAAACCCTACAATGTTACTTACAATCGCATCAGCAGAAACGCGAGGTCCGCTTCAGCCTTGCAGCCTTCTCTTTCTTTTAGCTCTCGCCATTCGGAAAAAGCTTGCCCGATGTTCACCCGTGTACGACTCCTCTTTCTGTCCACAGCCCTTTTCCTCTTTCTTGCCTGCTCCGACATGGGCTTTCGCTGTTTTATCGCTGGTTCCGCCATGATAACTGCACAGATATCGCCACTGCGCTAGCAACAAAGATGTTCTCGCCTTAAAGCAAGACCGACTCTCGCGATCTTGCACGAGATTCTGAGCCTGTGGGCGCGGGCCGAGGGCTCCTGCAGTTGCAAGTGTGGTATTTCCCCCACAGACCACTAGGGCGGCCAAGAAAACCTTTGTTCAACCTGAAATGACTCATTTAATCATCCAAAACGGTATGGAACACATTAATTAACTGAAAAATGTTGCATAGTATGCCTTTAATACTATATGGGTAAAGAGAAAACTAACAACAGAAATAATAACTACACATCACGTAAAGCAGTTATTCAATACTCTATGCATATTCTTCCTTTAACTGGTCCTCGCTCTCCCCCATGTCGACATTTTCTCTATCCAATCTCAAAATCCCCCCCTTGCTGAGGTCACCAAGAAAGATTTTATGCTTTTATCAATTAACTGAAAACTGGACAGGAAGGTATTTCATGCTGAACACATCTGAAAAGTACAAGACTCAAAAGTTTATATCTAAAACAAACTTTTCCTTGATTTTGAACTCAAAAGTAAACCAAACTATTTTAGACAAGAAAACTTGCACTTCTTGTGAAAATGCAGAGTGGATACTGGAAACTAAATGAGAAAAACTAAAGTTCACAGAAAAAATTGCTGACATAAGAAAAAGGAACGTAAACATTAACAACAGCTAAGGTATCTGCTGATCAACAGAAAAACTGAAAGCTAAAGTGGAATAACAAACTGAAATCTGCAAAACCTTCTGTTGAAAGGTGAAAGAAATGAAGGAAATATTTCTGAATCAAGGTATAAGCTGCAGCTGATTTCTGTGGAAGCGTAAATTCCTACTGAAAAGTGCTCAAGAAGAGAAAAAGTATAAAGTAGCATTTGTTGAATTTGAGAGAATAATACAAACTTTGGCAAAAGAAAAACAAAATATCTTTTGAAAACCCTAAACAGTCAAAATGGAGCTGACCTAAATTTTAGGTAGTACTGTATACTAAAGACATGAAGCTGAAATAGGCTTATTTTTATGATGGAATAACTCTAACGGTCCAGATGCTGCGAGCACTATTTTATTTTACCCTTAATACATTTTCACAAGGCAAATAAAAGTTTCATAAATCACAAACTGGGTTTGAAAGATTCTCACATTAGAATAGAACAATGCAGACCAGGTTTAAGGAGTTTAGAATTTAAATAAATTGAGCTGGACCAATTCTAATGTGATTGAAATGGAAAACGTTTTAAGAAGGAAGCTTATGAAAATGATAAAAGATATGAAACAACTGAAAAGTACTGTAATAGCCACATGGTGTAATAGCATTTTAGAGTTTGAATTATGTTCCTAGTAAATAAAATATGTTGCAGTAGTCAGCTGTCAAAAATCTGAATGTTTTAGAAGAATTTGGCACAATTTTAAAGACTTTCCAATCATTCCAATGGGAAAAACCAACACAAAAAGGTGTTTATTAAAAAAGTTTTAAAGATATCCGTACTAGAAATCATAGCCATAATGTAAAAATAGGGTAAGCAGACATCTTAAATAAACTTAAATAGACACCTTCTGCCTGTTCCAACCAGGGGAAGGGTGGGGATAAAGATTGAATAAGATTTAATCAACATAAAAACTCTAGCAGAATCAGATTCCGAAGCAGATGCAGGTAAGGGATATTGAAACCAGAAAGTAAGAAATTAACCTAAGAAAGAGGAACCCAGGAATCCAGATTATTTTTTTCAGCTGTCAACTCAAGGATGTTCATTGAGAAGAGGTCTTTTCTCCTTCCCCTCAGCTTGTTTCTTCTCAATAGTGAACTTACAAACATACAACTTACAAGTTAACTTACTTTGAACTATAATTATTTGGCCCACCCATTTTTTATAAGGACTGGCCGAAATGCAATTTCTGGCTACGGCACAGACAAAAAGTTGGTTTGGTGAGGATACATTCAGATAAACCCTTCATAAACCAGAGTTACACTTTAAACCTTCGTTACACTTGCTTCTGGTTCAGTTTTAGTGAAATTTAAACATGGGCAGCAGAGATTTCTCCCGTTCTCCTCCAAATTCAGGATTTTTTCTCCCTCCAGACATCCGCCATACCAACACTGGGGGTGTAACAATGCATCGATCCACATCGATATATCGATTTTATGATTAACGATCCAATTACATCGATCCAAACTGAAGATATCGATCCATATGTTTTTGTTTTTTTTACGAAAATGTTAAATAAATATTATTAAATGTTTGTATGGTATCTGTATGAGTTTAGAAATAAAATTGCCAGAATATATTAGTTTTTTGTGAGTTGATATCAGTGTAAATAATAATGTTAGATAGGCAGATAATATTGCATCTTTTTGATCCCATCAGTCAGAAATCATTAGAGACTTTGTTAAATCTGCAAATATCATAGGGTCATCAAAACAAATTGAAATAACATCATATCATGACAAAGCTGATGAGATGAATCCCTAATCAACTGCTTCCAACAGTTCAAGTCTAAACTCAAATCCCATCTGTTCAAAAGTGCATTCTTTCTCTGATTGCCGGTTCATTGTAACTTTCACTGTTGGGTGTTTTATCTTTATTGTTCTGCTTGTTCTGTACATTGTCCTTGAGTGTTCTGAATGGTGCTTTGTAAATAAAACTTATTGTCATTACAAGAAGAACTACAACAAGGAATGAACAAAAACTATTACATATGCACTGATGCTGTACAGCAGTTAAAGACAGGCAAGTCTATAAGTTTTTAGCTGTTTATTCACATTAGTTTCTGAAGTAGAATAGTTCAGACACTGGTTGACCTGTGACCTTAGCTTTTTAGTTTTTCCCACGTAAAAAGCCCATCTTCTCCCACTTAATCAGAGACCAGTGAGGTTTTGGGCCGGATTTAGACGGCTGCGTTGAGACTGGCTGTGCTGGCTGGATGCCTCGAAACACATTAACCATGAGAGGCGAATGGTACGTGTGACCTCTGTGCAGCATTGTGCTGAAAAGGTCAATCTGGGGGGAGAAAGTTACAAAAATTAGACTCCTGGGAAGAACTATATATACATACATCCATATACATACATACATATACACACACACATAGACAAAATTGTTGGTTCCCCTTGTCAAATAAAGGAAAAACCCACAATGGTCCCAGAAATAACTTGAATCTGACAAAAGTAATAATAAATTAAAATTATATAAAAATGAACAAATGAAAGTCAGACATTGCTTTTCAACCATGCTTCAACAGAATGATTAAGAAAATAAACAAATATGATGGTACCCTTAACTTAACGAGTCCTGTCAATGTGACTGCTGAACCTCTCAGCAGGGATTCTGGGCCACTCCTCATGAGCAAACTGCTCCAGTTATACCAGGTTTGAAGGGAACCTTTTCCAGACGGTATGTTTCAGCTCCTTCCAAAGATGCTCAATAGGACTTAGGTCAGGGCTCATAGATCTCTTCAGATCTATGAGATCACTTCAGAATAGTCCAAAGTTTCCTCTTAGCCATTCTTGGATGGTTTTATTGGTGTGTTCTGGGTTCTTATCCTGTTAAAAGACCCACAACCTGCGACTGAGACCAAGCTTTCTGACACTGCTCAGCATATTTCTCTCTAGAGTTCATTGCACCCTGCAGAGATTCAATACACCCTGTGCCAGATGAAGAAAAGCAGCCCCAGAATTTAACAGAGCCTCCTCCATGATTCACAGTAGGGACAATGTTCTTTTCTTGATATGCTTCACTTTCCCGTCTGTGAACACAGAGCTGATGTGCCTTGGCAAAAAGTTCCTATTGGTGTCTCATCTGTCCATAAAATATTCTCCCAAAAGCATTGTTGCTCGTCAACATGTAGCTTGGCACAATCCAGTTTGGCCTTTTTATAATTTATTTTCAACATTGGCGTCCTCTTTGGTCATCTCTCATTAAGTCCACTTTGACTCCGATGACGGATGGTACGATCTGACACTGATGTTCCTTGATTTCCTAGTTTTCCTCCTGCAGCTACGTCCAGGAGGTTGGTTACAGTCCAATGGATCTTACATTTCTGAATAATATGTGCAACTTTAGTCACAGGAACATCAACCTGCCTGGAGATGGTCTTATAGCCTTTACCTTTGACATGCTTGTCTATAACTTCCTTTCTAATCTAATGAGACAACTTTTTCCTTCGCTCCCTCTGGTCCATGTTGAGTGTGATACACACCAAGTCGCCAAACAGCACAGTGAATACCTGTAGTCCTATTTATAGGCCCATTGACTGGTTACAACACCTGTAATGCTAATTAGTTCATTTGTTAATTTTCATAGAGTTTTTATTACATTTGTAAGGTTCAAGTTATTTACCATTGTAGGTTTTTCTTCAATTAAAGAAGGGGTACCAACAATTTTGTTCACGTGCATGCGTTTGTGTATGTATATTTTATATATATATATATATATATATATATATATATATATATATATATATATATATATAAATAAATTGGGACCTCCTATGATGACACTCACCAGGTTTTTGCTGACTTTAATTGGCTCCTTGAACACGGTCCAAACCACAGCCTCATTACAGGGAGGGGTGGTCAAGGAGCCAAGGTAGCGGTAGTACTTTGAACGATCCACCCCTGAGAGAAGATCGTCCAGAGAAATCGCACTTTTTATTTTTGACTTCTGGCCTGAGGAGAGAAATGAACACTGAAATGAGCCATTTGCACTTAAACAAACTAACAAATAAGCCTCAGAGGAGGTCAGTCTTACCAGCCAACGAAATATCTGAGAAGTAGGAGGTCAAGGTCTTCCAGCTAGATGGCTGGTCTGTTGTACCTGGCAGCTCCTTTAAAAGCAAAGAGATGCTGTTAAAGGCAGCTGTAGAGAAAAAAAGCTCGTACTTTAGATCATCTCTGCTCACCTCAATGAAGAAACCAAGAGCAGCAATTCCCTTAGAATCAGCAACAGCAAGATTGGTTTTTCTCTTGAAGGAGGATTTGATGTTTACAATGTGTAGCTGAGGGAGGAATTAAACACCACATTTTAAAAGAAAGATAATATAGTATAGTCTAAAAAGTTTACAAACCCCCCTGGCTCTGCCGGGGTTCTGGTGAGGGGCAGTCTCGGGTCTCGGGTGTCGGGACCCATGGCTGGATCTGCTCTGGTCTAGCAGGCTTCTACAGCCCCAAAGGCTGCTGCACTCTGGCTGCTGGGGAATTTCCTGGGGCTATCCTCTGGGATGGGCAAGGCAGCTGCCCCTGCATTGGTCCTATCCTGTCCTGTGGCTGTCCTTTTGAATGTCTAGGGCTCTGGTCTCTGCAGTGTCTGACTTGGCACCCTGGGGGCTGGTCTTTGGTTCCTTACAACCAATATTGAGCATTTTTATTATGGACAAACCTTACATATACCAGCACACCCTCACAAACACCCACAGGTGCTTTGATTCTGGTGCTTACAGATAAACCCTATTATTAGCTTTGGCTGCCACTGAATACATCTTGTATTAAATACAAGATGCCTATTTTTCAGTGATGTCATCATAGGCATTGGTTGTTTGTACCTGTGATACTTCTTCTGTTTGTTTTATTGTTCTTTCTATCTTTCTCTCTGCAGGTGTAGGAGCATCTTGTATTCTCTGCTCTATTTTTGTCACCTTCTCTCGCTATTAACATTTTGCTTCACCTTTCTCCCTTCCTTTCTATCTTTATTACCTTTCCATTTCTATGTCCATTGAATTTGAAATAATCCCAAAATAATGTCCAAAAAAGGTTTTTTGCATGTGTATCAAGCTGAGCACTATAGCAAAAGCAGTAATGCTCCACCTGTATGTAAATCTGTTGGGTTCTCTTTGGCACTATGAAAGCAATTCAGAGTGCGAAACTGCCAGAGAGGAGAGGACACATAAATTTTTTTTCATTAAGTAATAAAAAGTTTAGAGAAAGATTGGAAATACCTCCATGGGGTAGCGCTTGCCATCTACAGTATGTTCTGACCCAGGGTAAGCGACTCCATTTCCCCAGTGAAGAAGGAACTCCAGGCTGTCGTAGCTCTCAGACAAGTTTCCCCCTGAGATCGCGATGCCTTTATCTAAGGTCACTTTGACTATAAGAATAAATAAACAAAGATAAACTCATAGTCCAAATGACTACATGCCAAGAAAACATTGCCTCTGACAGTAGATAAACATTTTCTTGCTGCTGCAAAAACATGACTTAGGCACAGATTTGGCAGAAAGTAGCCAATGCTGCAAAAGTTCTGGTAGGAAAGTGGAATTCATCCTAGGCAACTGATATTTTATGAATGCAAACTAAAATGTCTCTGTTACATTTATATCCAGTTAAATTTTAGAATAGATTGTTCTCCAACTATACTTTCCATCCACCCAGTATAGTTGCTAGCTACAGATGTCATACAGTTGGTGTTTTCTTACTCAAGGTAAAAGAAAAACAAGGTAAAAGTCAACTTATAATTAACTTCCTGGTATATGCGTGACCTAAAGTCTTGAGGTGGTTATGAATTTTTACTTTCAATTGTACAATTAAACCCTTTTAAAACCAAGCAGTGTACTTTCTGAACCTAAAACAGTGGTTTCAATGTCCTGATTCAACACGCGGCTCATAATTTAGCTCCTTTGCAGAGCTGGACAGCATGCTAGTGAGAGGCTATTGGGCTATATATATATATATATATATATATATATATATATATATATATATATATATATATATACAATTGAATTGAATTGAATGCAACGTTTAGATTCAGCCGTTCTCCAACGCACCTGAATTAAATCAACTGCTGTGCTTGGAGCAGGGAGAAGTCTAAAAGTGGCAGGAGAGTAGCTCTCAAGGACTGAAGTTCAAGACTCCTGGTTTTTAAAAATCAGAGCAATGTGTGGATGAAATGCTGACTTCAGGTCTGAAAGAGGCTGACACACAGGCTCAAAGTTGAAGTCAGGTCTTTTGATCGGTAGGCTGGACTGAAGCACAAAGTTACAGTTTGAACCTTTCACTTTAAAGAGTGTTTGATAGGTGCTTTAGGGTTACACACTGCCCTGCTTAATGGCACCAGATTCCAGTGACTGAAAGCTCAACAGCAGCCTGTTTGTCAGCCACCAATTAAAACCAGGCGAGCTGATCACCAGTTTGAAAAACACAGTCGTAAAATTATTTTAAATAGTTACTTTTTCAGTAAATGGAAATTGATAAGAAAGAAATTCAAGCAATTTATTCTTAACAACAAAACAGTGATAAGTAGGATCCAATGAACTCTCACGTTTAGCGTGAACGGATAAAGAGATGCTGAACCCAGCCCCTCCACTTACCGGTCTTCCCGGTGTTCTCGATGGTTTTCAAGCCGTTGGTGCTGCTGTAGCCCAGGAAGCTGAACTTCACCAGGCCATCGTTCCCCTTTGCCGCAGCTGACACAATGTTGATGGGGGACTGACGCGTTCCATTGCAGAACTTAGGAGCAATGACTGGCCAGGTGCCGTAGTCTGCAGGAGAGACGCGGGCTTAGTGGCTGGAGCCAAGAGAGCGAGAGGATGGAGCGCAGAGAGGCAAAAAGCGGATACTTACTGCAGGATGGGTGGTGGTAACACCACGCTGGAAGAGATATAAGCCAGTAGTTCAGTCAGGGGTAGTTTGACAGAGAATAGGAAAAATGATTCTGCATTGATTTTAGCTTTACCCAGTTAAAGCCAAAGACTAATTCATTTTGGTCACATATCAAAATGAACGCCGAGGGACTCTATCCGTAGAAAGACCGTCATCATCAGAATACAACACATACTTATCTTCTTGGGCCAAAAGCACGCTGTACAATAGGCTGGACTTAAGCACACAACGCAATCTAATTGGCTCTACGCAAATACTGTGGGTGCACCAGCTTCCGCTAGAAAAGTGTGTTTTGGTTTCAGGCGTGCATCTAATTGCAACAGGCCTGCAGATAGGAGACGGAGAAGACCTTGAACATTCCTGTTGTGTCTCAGCTCTGAGAAGATTGTGACACTATAAGGAGAATTTGGTTCTGAATATAAAAGACGTTTCTGTGAAAAAACATAACAATAATTGAATATTACCACACAGACCACCCAGTATATATCTAATATCAATTCAAGCACAGTTAATAACCAGTAGATGGCATACAACTTCAAACACAACCCAGTTCTGACAAGGGATTTTTACCGGTTTTATCCGATGCGCAGTCAGCACGTGGTGCTAGGACACACACAGCAACAGCAATTACTGCAAGCAATTTCATCTGAGGGAGAGAAAAACATGTGTTAAAGCTGTTACTCCCCGCTATACAAATAAAGACCATATAATATATTTTTTATTTGCAGTCAATGTTATTAAAGTAAGAATTTTAGGCCTCTCCAACTGCCCTACCTTTGCAGTAGCGATGTTTCCTCTTGGATATCTGCTGTCCAGCCTCATACTTCCCTTTTATACTTTCTCTCTCAGCTGATTTCTGCATTTTAGAGTGCCCAACCCTCCCCTTTCCTAAATTGTTAGATGATGTCACCATCTGACCTGATGACTAATGAAAAGAACATACAAGTTGTCTACAAACCTGAAAGGCCTTACATGTGTTATGAAAGTTCGGGGAAAGTAAACACTTTGTGTGTTAACTGGACATGAAATGTTAACATAAATTGGATACTGCCGTGGTTCACTTTTTGTGTCGGCTCTCTGCTGCATTCAGTCATTTCCTGATTGATGACCATTAATAATAAGCATAAAAGTTTCAAAATAAAAAAACTAGTAGTCTGAGGCTTTGCTGGAAACCTTCACCACAGAAAAGAAAAATGTAACAATTATCCATTTCAGAATAACTTGTCTGCATATTTTAAAAGTCTTTCAGTTGTTATAAAATTTGAGCTCTTTATTTAAGGAAGAAATATAGTCTCATTAGAATCTGATTTTTTATTCTATTGAGACTATATTTCTTCCATATCTCAGAAACTTGTTCAGTGAAGTTGTATGATGTATTTCCATAGGAATGGGAAGAAGATCAGTTCCAATCAATCATAAAAAACTCAAATTAGCATGGCGGTCACCTCTAGGGTGGCTGTATTTAAGCTTTTAACCAGATTTATAATAATTCTGATGGGTCTATTGAAAGAACAGGAAACATGTTTGTTAGATGACTGACGTTTTTTTCTGCCGAGAAAGCTAACAGTTTTTGATGGTAACGGCTCTCTCTCAGCACTCTCACTCCTGCTAAACACCATTAATGAACAGCAGTGGTCCACCCCAACGATGTTCACATCATTTATGGGGCCAACAGGGCCAACTTAAAGACTGCACTCCCAAAGTTTTACCAAAATGTTAAATGTTCTACAAGGGGAGAGAACATTTCGGATCATGTTTACACCAACATCAGACACACTTAAAGAGCTGCACCCCTCCCACTCCTTAGCCAGTCAGATCATCTTTTGCTCCTATTATCTCCAACCTACAGCCCCCTAAGACCCGGGGCCAGGCTCACTAAAAAGACTGTTGCAACCTGGCCTGAGAACGCACTGGTAAAACTACAGGACTTTTTCAGTCAGACAGCATGGGGCTTATTTGAACACCAGGAGCTGTACTGGACTGTATCCAGTTCTCCATCAAGAACGTGACTAAAAAAAACATCTGGACTCCTCCCAATCAGAAGCCCTGGATGACCAGCCAGGTCCGCACACTCCACAGGGCCCACGGTTCGGGTGACAGAGCTTTGTACAAAGTTGCTGAAGCTGACCTTAAAAGAGGCATAAAAAGAGCCACGGCGGATCACAGGGTGCGCACAGAGTCCCACCTGTCCAGCAACAACACAGGTGAGGTGTGGCGGGGCATACAAGACATCACAAACCTTAGAGGATGTGATGCATCACCAGGGGTCCTGAGTGCACTGATGGCAGAGGAGCTACACTGCTTCTTTGCTCGCTTTGAAACATATCAGCAGCATTCTTCTGCAGCAGAGTTATGTCTGGATGTTTTTGGTGAACTACAGCTCAGCCTTTAACATAATCATCCAGGACAGACTCCTCTCAAAACTGCTCATTCTCTGCGTTCTTTCCCTCACTAGTTAAAGGATTTCCTCACAAATCGACCCCAGACTGTGAGACTTTGCCCCCATCTCTCCTCCGCCCGCACACTGAGCATCGGCTCCCCACAGGGCTGTGTACTGAGCCCCAGCCTGTATTGCCTCTACACCCATGACTACAGTCTGGCCCACAATAACAATCGCATGGTCAAGTTTGCCAATGACACCACAGTGGTCGGACTCATCTCACAGGGTGATGACGCAGCCTACGGAGAGGAGGTCCTGAATCTCACTCTGAAGACCAAGAAAACCCAGGAGGTCATCATTGACTTGAGGAAGCACAGCACACACCTTCTGCCGTTCATCCATCGAGAGCCTGCTGATATACTGCATCACAGCGTGGTTCGGAAGCTGCACTGTTGCAGACGGGGTTAAGCTCTAGAGCAGGGGTTCCCAAACTTTTTTAGCCGCGCACCCCCTTCAGTGTCCCAACCGGTTTGGCGCACCCCCCCGCCCCAAAAAAAAGAAGAAATCTGTTGCAGTTACATCAGTACAACCATCATAACAAAAGTTGTGGGAATAAAATTAGAACATAATTTGAATTAAACTGAAATAAAGTTGCAACATCCACAAACAGAATCCTGAGGATTTTCAGGTGCATCAGTGGCTCAGAGAAAGAAAGACGCTCAGATTGGCCACTCCTCCACAACCTGAAACGTCTCTGATGCGGCCATCCTGGTGCATTCACGGACTAAACTCTGATGTTCTACCTGTGTGTTCTCACTTTGTTCATTTCGTGCACCAGCTTCTTAATCTGAGTCTCACTCACAATTTACGTCGCAAAATACAAACACGAAGAAGTTTGATTTGTGTCCGATGACGAGCGAACGAGTGAACGAGGGAGCGAGAGAGAGAGAGAGATAACAGAGCGCTCCAAAAAGATGTTATTAATCAGAGAAATAAAAACTTTTACAGCGGTTACATTGAGCAGGTAGACACGCCCATGGCAACACACCTCAGCTCCCCGCAGCCCCACCGCTGGATTTTACTGTCTGAATACGCGCTAAAGCCGCATCTTTAAAATAAACGGCACCTGTCTGAATCACAATGAGACGTGTGGTGCGCGCACCCCTGGGGGTGCGCGCACCACACTTTGGGAAACCCTGCTCTAGAGGGTTGTAAAGGCAGCTCAGAGAGTCGCTGGCTGCCTACTCCCCTCTCTTCCCGGACGTTTGACCTGCTGCCCTCAGGGAGGCGCTACAGGTGCATCAGATCTAAAACAAACAGACGGGAACACGACTTCTTCCCAAAGGAATTGATGCCATAAACTCCAATATTCACTGATTTTATGGTGGTGAATGTTGCAAATATCATCATTTGTCTTTTTTTATTATCAGTATGAGGGATTGCTGCAAAGCCATCAACAATGCAGATGACTCTCCCTGTGGTTCTACGCTCTTTCAGGAGGAGTGAATACTGCTTGGAGAGACTTGATGCAACCTGCTGGGTTTCCTTAGAGAGGAAACTTTCTGACCAACCTGGAGGATTTGATGGAATTTGACTTTGGAAAGAGCCTTGAGATGACGTGTATGATGAATTGGTGCTAAATAAATACAATTTTATTGAATTATTATTTATTTATTTTATATATTTTTTATTATTATTATTATTATTATTATTATTATTATTATTGTGTAATCAGCTCCTTCCAGTCACCTATTATCATTACAGAGCAACGTGACAAACCTAGGTCACAGATAATAGTGCAATTTCTAATCTATAAGCAATGACATCACAGCACCCTTTCTGCTGGTTGAGGTTTGTTTTTGTTGGATTTTCCATGATAACAGTACGGGAACAGTGCAAAGAGACAAGTTCAATCTGATCTCTGTTTCGTTTTGTTCATGGAGGTATGGGTCTGACCTCGAAGGCAGTAACTTCTTCTTCCAGCAAAGATTTTTGTGTTTGGGTAGAAGTTCACTTATCAAAACAGAGGAGAAGAGTTGTTAAACACAATAAATAAATATTTCTAGTGAGGCTACGGATGTAAAATTCACATTAGATGTTAAGTAACAACTCCACATGCAAAGAATTTACAACAAATTACAAAAGAAATTTAAGTAGTATGTTTAATTACTGAAAGTCATTAAATACCTACTGTTAAAAAAACTACTTCAAGTCACCTTTTGTATGAAGGAGCTAGTTACACGCAGGCGCTGCTTAGGCGTGATTTGGACCCCTTCCGCCTCACAAACCATCTTCACATTTTAAAGGTTCTGAGCTCTTTGGGCTGTGGTTCTTTCCATGGATTTTCAAAAGGATTCATGTTGGGAACTTTAATTGACTGGGTCATTCTAGGAACTTTATCGACCCTCTCTAAATCCAATCAAGAGTTGCCTCTGCTGTGTTCGGGGTCTCGCTGAATAAATCCATCATTGTTTCCCCTTCACAGGTGTCAAGAATATCTTATTTTCATACTTACTAATTATATGAAATCTGCCAGTACAATAGTCCAGAAAACAGCTTCCCACCACAATATTCCCACCTCCAAAAGTCAGTCAGTTTGGTATTTTGTGGTTCATGTGCATTTCTGCTTTAAACATGGTGATGACATCCAAAGAACTGACCAATAACTGATCAGCATAACTCTATGTAAACACGCTCCAGCACACTTTTTCTTCAGCAGTGGAGTCTTGTGTAGTGTTCATTGAGGCCATTCAGGTGGCACACACAAGTTATTGTTTTTATTCTAAAACTTGGCAAAAGGGCTTTTGGACTCCTGATTATTTTGATTCCAATATCAAGATTCTGGTTAAAAGAAAAAAAAAGATGTTCTATAGCAGAAAATGCTCACTGGAACATTAAGGGATTTAGAAATACATTTATAACCAGTGCCATTGTCATGGTTTGCAACAGTATCATACAAGGTTGTAACAGATAAAAGGGACACCAGAAAAATTAATAACTGTAAAAAAATCAGAAAAAAACTCTGGACCAAGTGAAACTAAAGAGGCTTAATTGAAAATCAGAGAGCCTTATTCTAATAAAATAATGTATGGTAAGGAGGGTGGGTGGATGTGTCACGGCTGTGCTTTTACACAGTGATATCAGTTTATTTCTAATCTTTCTTTGACTTGTCATGCCTTCTTCTCTTCTTTTGTATGATTCATGTTCCCTGTTTCATTACATTTTATCACAGGTTGTTACTAACATTATCTGAACTCTGCGTCAGTAGTCTGATTAGACATGTATTCACTAAGGAAAACATAAACATGTTCACCATTTATTTTCCCGTCAAGTGCCTTCAGTCAACTTTATCTTTAATTTTATCAGATGCCGTTGTTCCCGACAAATGCAGGATATCACAATGTATTCCGGCCTGGGCAGTCGCTTCATTCCAGGAAGGTCTACACCACGGTTGCAGCCACAGTCCCTGGACCCGTCCTATTTTTCTCCTGCTGTCATGTCTCTGCGCGCTTTTCGGTTAAGATCCACTCGTAAAATATAAAGTTAAAAATGTATGCTTGCAAAACTGAATGTAACGTTTCATCATCATATTATCGGAGTGATACTAAGTGCCTGAGAGGTGGAACATGATTTTGAAATTCATGTTTCATTAAATGTCTCCATGTCTGCAATTCTTTTCAGGATTTTGTTGTTTGCACAGTGAATAGAAATGGAATTTATTTCTTGTCTGTAATCCAGATACTGCCTTGTGTGTCATTGTTTCAATGCTGTTATTGGTTTATCATTATTGATAGTAAATATTAGTAGAAATAAATATAAAATAGAAACAAACAAAGCTTTGAGTGTGTGTGCATGGGCGGTCCTAGCTTGTCTGGTTCCCTGGGCAAACAACCTCTCGCCCCCCACAAACACCACCACAGGCATCACATCATGTTTACTATAAACAGACTCATCAAGACACTAACATTAATACTGTGCAAGTTAAAAGTAAAAAATGCAATAGAAATAAATAATATTGAAAGAGGAATTTCTGGACTGTACCAATACAAAAACATTTGTGGAAATATGTGTGCAATGACACTTCGATAAAGACATAAATCTCACAGCACAACTGGAGGAAGGTTTGAACTTTTTCACAGAACGATTCACAGTATTTTCCATTTTGGAAAGAGACGAATCGCACAACTGTGATGTAAAGTCTTATCTGTCATTAAATAAGTGACTACTAACTACACTGTTGCTTTTCAACCAAGAAATATAGATTAAACTGTACAACAGCTTAAATGTTGGTTGAAATGTAGAGGCCTCAAACTGAGCAGTATTAACAGAAAGGTAGGAGAGGCTGTCCTCTCCTCTCCCCCAACAGATCAAATGTGAGAAAGAAACACGCCAAACCCACGTCTATCTAACACTCTTGTATTCTCTAAAGAGGTCAGAAACTGATATTTGTCAACTTATTAAAGGTATTAAAGTCTGGCTGATAACCTTTCTCTTTCAGAGAAAATTCTGATTTAAAGAACCTTAGCTACCAGTGTAAATAACAAAGCTGCAATGTGTTATATTGCCTTACTTTCTAAACTTATTTAAACTGATACATTTTAGCATAGATTTTCTTTCTCTTTATAGCTAGATTTATTGTATTGTTTAGGAGAATGACATCCAATGAAGTTGAAGAAACAGTTTTTTAGCTCTAAGATGACTCAAGCACTATCAGACAGTTGAACTACATTTTTATAAAAGAAATCATGAAGGTAAACCTAACTGATGCAGCTTTAAAACCGCTAATATTTATTTTTTCATACAGTACATCAACTTTATCTTGTGTTCTTCCCCCAGATATAACTATTCCTCCCCGATACAAAGAAAACATTTATTTAAACTTCATATTCAGTTTATTATAAACAAATGGATAACTAAAATTCAGTGCATTTAATTTAAAAACTAAAATGTAACAATGTGCTAATATTTCTTCATACCTTGATTGTTTTAACTTGCTACCCGCTACATTTCTAACTACTGACCTCCTCTGCTCATGATACAAGAGTTTGTATAATCAGTAAATCCGTTTTTCCCCTAAATTTAGTTTTATTAAATCCAGCATCAATGTAAGAAAAAAACACTGCAGCTTAAAAAAACCTCACTGTCTACAATGGAGTAACTAAAATGTGAGAACATGTTTCTGAATTTACTTTTATGCTTAGTTTCTGTGTTTTTGAGACTTTAAATATTTCCATGTCTTCATTTTGTTTGCTCCTGATCTTGGTGTTAAACACGTATCTTTATAAAGAGTATTCAAAAGTGATGGAAAACAAGTATAGTTAGTCTTCATATTCCTAACAGCAGGATAATTATTTCTAAGTGGCCGGACCCATCCAACAAGGTTCTGCTCAATAATTAGATGTTTGCAGGAATGCAAAAGCTCAAACATACGAAGTAGTTAAACAAAGAGTAACTTTGGCTGATCCTCTCTCATAAGGCATTTTTCACATGCTTATTCTGATCATTTAAGAGAAATATTAGTTTGTAAATGTCTTGGCTTCCTGGCCCAGACCCGACTGTTTAGCATAGTCCACAATTTAGTGTTTGTCTGATTTACTCCTCCCAAAACAAGTTTTAATGTGTGTTTTCGGACCATTATTCTACAGGAACACAGAACTGTTGAGCTTAGGGGCCTATCTCCAGCAATTATATGGCAAGAGGTGGGGGTTCGCCTCAGACAGGTTGTCCATCCATCAAACGGCAGCAAACCAACTGTAAAAGCCAGTAAATTAGAATAGAATTATTAGAAAGGTCTAACTTGTACATTATATTTATTCATTGCACACAGACTGATGCATTCAAATGTTTATTTCATTTAATTTTGATGATTTGAAGTGGCAACAAATGAAAATCCAAAATTCCGTGTGTCACAAAATTAGAATATTACTTAAGGCTAATACAAAAAAGGGACTTTTTAGAAATGTTGGCCAACTGAAAAGTATGAAAATGAAAAATATGAGCATGTACAATACTCAATACTTGGTTGGAGCTCCTTTTGCCTCAATTACTGCATTAATGCGGCGTGGCATGGAGTCGATGAGTTTCTGGCACTGCTCAGGTGTTATGAGAGCCCAGGTTGCTCTGATAGTGGCCTTCAACTCTTCTGCGTTGTTGGGTCTGGCATTCTGCATCTTCCTTTTCACAATACCCCACAGATTTTCTATAGGGCTAAGGTCAGGGGAGTTGGCTGGCCAATTTAGAACAGAAATACCATGGTCCGTAAACCAGGCACGGGTAGATTTTACGCTGTGTGCAGGCGCCAAGTCCTGTTGGAACCTGAAATCTCCATCTCCATAGAGCAGGTCAGCAGCAGGAAGCATGAAGTGCTCTAAAACTTGCTGGTAGATGGCTGCGTTGACCCTGGATCTCAGGAAACAGAGTGGACCGACACCAGCAGATGACATGGCACCCCAAACCATCACTGATGGTGGAAACTTTACACTAGACTTCAGGCAACGTGGATCCTGTGCCTCTCCTGTCTTCCTCCAGACTCTGGGACCTCGATTTCCAAAGGAAATGCAAAATTTGCTTTGGTCAGAAAACATGACTTTGGACCACTCAGCAGCAGTCCAGCTCTTTTTTTCCTTAGCCCAGGTGAGACGCTTTTCGCGCTGCTTCTTGGTCAACAGTGGCTTGACACGAGGTATGCGGCAGTTGAAACCCATGTCTTTCAAGCGTCTCTTGGTGGTGGATCTTGAAGCACTGACTCCAGCAGCTGTCCACTCCTTGTGAATCTCCCCCACATTTTTGAATGGGTTTTTTTTCACAATCGTGACTAGGGCGCGGTGATCCCTATCGCTTGTACACTTTTTCTGACCACAGTTTTTCCTTCCCTTTGCCTCTCTATTAATGTGTTTGGACACAGAGCTCTGAGAACAGCCAGCCTCTTCAGCAATAACCTTTTGTGTCTTTCCCTCCTTGTGCAATGTGTCGATGGTCGCCTTTTGGACAGCTGTCAAATCTGAAGTCTTCCCCATGTTTGTGTAGGCTTCAGAACTGGACTGAGAGACCATTTAAAGCCCTTTGCAGGTGTTTTGAGTCAATCAGCTGATTAGTTTGTGGCACCAGGTGTCTTCAAAATTAACCCTTACACAATATTCTAATTTTGTGACACACGGAATTTTGGATTTTCATTTGTTGCCACTTCAAATCATCAAAATTAAATGAAATAAACATTTGAATGCATCAGTCTGTGTACAATGAATAAATATAATGTACAAGTTACACCTTTTGAATGCAATTACTGAAATAAATCAAGTTTTTCAAAATATTCTAATTTACTGGCTTTTACCTGTACATGCAGACTCATACCTAAGAACAGGTGAAAGTAACCAATTAACCTAACAGCCATATTTTTGGACAGTGAGAGGAGACTGGAGTACCCAGAGAGAACTCAGACATTTACAGGGAGAACATGAGACCCCATGCAGAAACAGCTCAGGAGTCAACCTACGGACCTTTTTACTGCAAGGTAATGGAGCCCGATACCATTACCTCTCACGCTTGACAGTTTCTACAGTGTTGTTATGTTTGACAGCCTTGTGTTGCCTCCAAATGTTCCTCTTGTCAAGCTTTGTCTTGTTTGAAACACGTTTCTCCTGAAGACATTTGGTTTTTAGCGGGCAGCGGTGAGTTTCAGTTGAAGTTTCTTGCTCGTCACCTCTCAGCCCACGTTTATATAAATGCTGCTTCAATGTGAACAGTAACGCTGATGGTATGGCAGGCTGGAGGCTGGTGGTTCCTGAACGTCCTAACTGCTTGGCTTTCATGTGTGGGGATCAAACGGATAAATCTGGACACAACTGCTCCTCCATCAGGACAATGATGCCAAAGACGCATTAAAACTGGTTTAGGAATGGCTAAACTATGCTAACATTAAGCTGGGGTATCCTTGACTGTGCCCTTATTAAAAATGTACGGACTATGCTTATAAATCTGCAAAATGTCAGACGATAAAAAATAATTAAAAAAACTTTTTTTTTTTTTATTTGAAACAGGAAAAGATTAAAAGAAATCGAACCTCACTCAGCAAAACTGCTGTTTTACAGCAGGTTCCTGCTCTGCAGTACATATAGGACACATACAGTTAACCATCACCCCAGTGTATTCAGCAAAAGAACACGGTCACATCATCCCACTGTGGGAGAGAAAAGTGATTACACAGCAACCATTTAACGGTGGTTGCAGTGAAATGTGTCCAGGAGATGGCGTGCGTGGGTTTTCTTAAAACCTGCTGACATAGAGACAGTCCTGCAGATTATGGATGGATGCAAACTTCTGACTGAAGCTGTAGCTTTTGCCCGGTCATAACAAACTGTGGTCACCTTTGATCGTGTTGCGCCATCTAGTGGTGATTTACTGAAACTGCATTCAAGAAAATCTGAGTTTAACTAAACTCTCCCTGTCCCAGTCCTGAGCCTTCATTCGGTGAGAGATGCCAGGGAGGCTTTGATGCAGTAGCAAATATCAGAGGAGAGGTCTTCTTCTTTAGAGGTAAGCAAAACCATGTGAAGAAAGGTTTCCTCTAAATGTGTGTCAAAAACAAACAGGTTCAACTCTCTTTTCTTGAAAAGGTGCACATTTCTGGAGAACTAAGCGAGATGGCTCCTTGGTGTCCTTGAGGCCGGCTCCAAACTTTTGGATGGGACTTCCAGCTGGAATCATCATCTTCTTCATTGGTGCATGCAGCAAAAAGCTGCGGTTGGAGTCCGTGCTGCTTCGGCTGATGAACATCATAGCTCAATCTGTAGCTCCGTTTGGGAGCAGAAGGTGTGATCTTGGCTAATTCTGCTAGCATGCAGCCATTTGCTGAAATATGCATTGAGGAAACAAAGAGAAACCAAACCTGAAATCTTAGATTCACATAATCTGAGGCCAGAAATAGAACAACGGGGTTTATACTAAGATTAAACACGGGTGGGATCCATTTCCTAACAATATGACTTCAAAAGGCAAGAGTTTGGATTTTGTTGAAGGTTATCAGAGGAAAGAGAGATGAATATATTTGCACTCTCCAGGGGTTTGTTTTGTAAAAAAAAAAATACATTTTTTTTTCTTTTAAACCACGTATCGTTTTTCTTCTACCTATCTCCCAATTTTCCACTGCTTTGTTTTGGTCTGTCAGATAAGATCCCAGTGAAAAGCATTGTAGTTTTAACACCATTATTCACCAGGTGGAGCAATCCTTGTGAATCAGGATATCTGATCCAGTCACCCAATTTAAGAAGGCTCTGACAGATTTTAAAGGTTAAGACGCCTTCGTTTGATTCCCAAATCTAACTCTTCAACTACATTTGCAGATGTGTTTAAAAATTTGTTTAACAGATCATTTGTACATTTATGCTGTTTTGTTATAACAATAATTGTAATAATAACCTTTATTTAACCAGGTTTGTCCCGTTGAGAACAAAATATCTCTTTTACAAGAGAAACATGGCCAAGACTGACAGCATACAGAGAATGAATTACAACACATTGTCACAATAAACATAAACTTACAATAAAACATATGCAAATGACTCAAGTAAAACAATTGCACTTCTGCAACTTCAACATAATGGGATCTATCGTGGTCTTACATACATTCGGAGATACTGATGTTCTAAGTTTTAGCTCCAATTGTAAACTGTTCCATGAAGGTGGAGCAGAAAAGCTGAAAGCTTTCTTCCCCCTTTCTGTTCTGACACGAGGAACACAAACATTTAAAAAGTCTTGAAACCAGAACCTGCAGGTCCTGTTATTTAAAATCCACAGAGATGAAAAAAAGGTGCTGTCAAGTTAACAATAGCCTTGTAAATCAAAACATACAAATGGCCATGCCAACAAACATTTAGAGATGGCCATTTTACCTTAGCGTACAAGAGACAGTGATGAGTTATGACTCAATAATTTGTAAAAAACCACAAAGTGCCATGATACACGCTATCCAACATGTGAAGACTTTGAGCAGAGGCAGTGATGTATAATACATCACCAAAGTGAATAATGGTAAGAAAAGTTGACTCCACCAATTTCTGTTTTACCCAAAAAGAAAAACAGGATTTATTTTGAAAATAAAATCCAGGTAAAAACCTCAGTTTCTTTACAGTAAACTGAATATGTGCTTTAAAAGACAATTCGTCATCAATTAAGAACCCCAGATATTTGAGCGTAGATACAAGTTTAATCTGTTGACCATAACTAGTGATGATGGTAGATGGGTTTGATCTTGTCAATGAGTTGGTGACACACATTAGCTTTGTTTTGTCAGCATTCAACACAAGTTGAAGCTGACAGAGTTGTTCATGTATTCTGCCAAATGCCTTCTGCATGTGTGCAACCAATGCTGTGGGTGTAGATGCAAAGCAATATATATCACTGTGTCATGTGCATAAAAAGGAATTGCTGCATTTGAAATATCTTTTCCAATATCACTAGTATACAAGATAAATAACAAAGGACCCAGAACAGAACCTTGAGGCACCCCCTTGTGAATACATTGTGCTCCCAAACAAAGACCCGCTAATTAGACAGTCTGTGCTCTATCTTTTGGATAGTTTGTAAATAAACCAACTGTATGTAAAGAAAACCCCATTGTTGTTAGACTGTTGAGTAAAAGGAAATGATCTACAGTATCAAAGGCCTTTAGGTTTGCAATTTGAAATATGATAACTGGATTTTGTGCACTTTTCAATGCTATTTATGGACCTCAAAGGTTCCCTGTTTGATAATTATCTGAATTTCCTTGTTGGTAAGGCTTAAAGGGCTGTTATGTATCTGTTTAAATGCAAGTTTTTATTTACACCTTTCTGAATCTGGTGATTACACCAACCAATGAACTGGTGAGGTTTGGACCTTGTAAGAGTTGGCTGTTTAAAGATTTTCCTCCAAATGCTACACCACAGTCAAACACGACTCTTATCTTTTTCTTGTGAGGATGATATACTCCATGGTGTGGTACATACCAAACCCTCCCATCACACCGTTCAAGACTTTCAACCGAGACTCTTTCAGCATAACCCTTGGAAATTATATCATTCATGAAGTTAGTATAATCGGAAAGAAATTGATGGTTTTTGGTAAACTTCCTTCTGAGATTCAAAACACGCTGTTCAGCCAATTTCCTATTGTTGGGCATTTTCAGATCTTTGTATCTCAGAGGTAAAGCAATGGTGTAATGTCCCTCTTCCAGCTTAATTGACTCTGTAACTAGCTCCATGAACTGATTATCTTCTCTGGACCATCCAGGTTGTTCATCTCGAGAACACTCAGGAAAATCAACCTTCAGTTGTTGTTGCCATAAGTTCTCAAGTCTTGACACAGAAATTCTGTTAACAGTAACCGTTGATTGTAGCTCTCCGGTGTCTACATCACCGTCTCCTCTGAGAGGTCCATTCACTGTCCACCCAAGAATTGTTCTAACTGCATAGGGACCTCCATTTTGGCTTCGGATGACATCCCATGGCTCCAGCGCTTTAGGCACATTGGTCCCAATAAGCAAATCAACTCCTGAATTGATTTGAGTTATCCTCAAATTTTTCAGATGTGGCCATCTTTCAATATCTTCTTGATGGGGGATGTTGCTGTTATGAACGGGCATACTTCTCTGTGTGAATAAGTCAGGTAATTCACAAAAGATGTCTTCATTCAACCCAGCAATTTCCAAATCTGACACAATGTTGCTTCCAGCCACCCTTTCTTGACCCATTGTCCGTAAAAGGATGCTTGTATGTCTCCCAGAGACATATAATCTGTTCATCAGTTCTTCGGTGCAGAATGAGGCAGAGCTTCCAGGATCTAAAAAGGCATATGTTATTATTGTCTTCTGGCTCTTTGTAGACTTCACTCTGACTGGTAAAATAGAGAGAGTACAGCCATGCTCACCGGCCCCAGTTAGACCACTGGATTGAGCAGAGATGGAGGCACTTCCACTTGTTGTCTCCTCTTCCTTCTTCTTATGGACTGGACGAGTTTCCTTTTCTTTGGAGAAGACATGAAGCATGGTGGGATGTCTTAAACTACACACTTTACAGTGATGTCGCCTTTTACAGTCCTTGCTGATGTGCCCAGTGCATAAACAGCCAAAACACACCCCATTTTCTTTCAGAAATGTCAACTTCTCCCCATGTGTCCTCTTTTCCAGTAGAGGGCATGTATCCAAGGAATGTCCAGCTCCACAAAATAAACAACTCTTTATAACAGCTGTCTCTTGTCCCTTCTTTACTTCAAAGTCAGCTTTCTTCTGCATATCTCCAACAATAGTAGCAAAACTACTTCCTTTCACCTTTAATCGCTGTGGCTTATAGATTCCTACATCCTTCTTTGGTCTAGATAAAGAATCTTGAATATCACCAAAAAGTGGATCACTGGCGATCTTCACTTGCCTTTCTACAAACCGTACACTGTCACTGAAAGTTACTCTTCTTTTGAACTTCTCTTGCAAATCACACACATCATTTCTCCATCTGTCCTGCAGTTTAAAGGGCAGTTTTTTGATGATTGCTTGCATATTGGCAGGAACATCCAACTCATGCATACAGCCATTGTTTTCCATCACATGACAGCATTCTCTGAGCAGAAAGCTGAATGCTTGTAAAGCTTTTACATCTTCTGCTTGCAAAGCCGGCCATGAAAAAACCTTATTCATATATGCAGCAATTACTTTCAATGAACAACCAAAATGTTCTTGAAGTAGAGATTTAGCTTTAGCATATCCAGGATCACTGGGCATATGAACACAGCTTCTTACTAGGTCATGAGGCTGGCCTCTAGTGTACTGCTCCAGGAAGTATAAACAATCTTTGGCACTGTGCGCCTTTGTTTCAATACTGTGTTCAAAAGCTGTCATGAATGTCTTAAATTGGAGTGGATCACCATCAAATATTGGTATGTCTCGTTTTGGCAGGAAAAGTAAAGATTGTTGATTTACAAGCAAGCTTGTAATTTCATTCTGCCTTTCCAATACACTTAACAGTTGTTTATTTTCATCAACTGATAATAAAGTTTTATGATGTGATGATTGCGGCTGAGCTTGATGTAACATTCGATCTGTTGGAATTTCAACTTGTGTTGTTTTTATCTTCACCTGGTCAGTCAATGTTTCAATCTGAAAAACTCACAGAGAAAGAAATGGCAATTAGAAGGATTTTATTGATACAATATTTTAAGTCTTTGGCGCTCAGACCTCGGCAGGAACATTAATGCTGAATTATACTTTAATATGCATAAGTAGATGTATGAGAACAGGGATGTTCCCCCCAGGTCTGAAACTGGTGGTGGAGTGGAGATAGAAGAAGTTTGTTCAGTCCATATGATGATCTGTTTAAGATAGATGTCCAACTTGATAAACACAGGTTTGCATGAACTGTCCATGATGAGCAAGCTTGAAGCGACTGTGGAGAGGAAAAACTCCCCTTTGGGAAGAAACCTCTGGCAGAACCGGGCCCAACATGGTGGTCTTCTGCCGGACCAATAACTGGCGATAGGGAGTGATGAAGACTGAAGGGAGAAAACACTCTGATGGGTTGAGGATGGAGGAACGTCTTGGAAGCTAGATGAACTCAGCTATGATGGTGGAGAAGGGGTTGGGGGTGGGTTGAATCGGACATCTGATTCGAAATCCAACATGCAATCCGTTTGCGCTTGCTGGTTAGCAGGCTGAGACGTGGATTTGAAGTTGCTTTTAAGATGAGCGCGGGATGCTGATTGGCTTCATGGAGGTGCGGTTCGTAGCTGATTGGCTCACATCAGAGGCGTATCGGACTCTGATTGAATGGAGGCTGGTGATGAGTTTCTTCGATTGAACTTGCGCCTCAGCTTCATGTCTGGATTTTGTCTAACCTTTGTGTCTTTAGGTCGTGCACCCAAATAAGAATAGGACTGAAAGGTTGGGGCTTTATCATGACCATCAGTTCCAGCTGCTGTAGGTACAAATATATCTGCATCAACATTCAGCATTTGAGATCTTCTATTCTATTTTTATGCTCAACATATGAATTCATGCCATCAGATCCAATCTGTGCAGCACTAGTTACTTGAGAACAGACAGAGCCCTGAAACACTTTAACTTTAGCCATAGAGGCTGCAATTTCAATCTCCAAATCCAGTTCTTCTTTCTTTTTCCTTAGCTGTTCCTCCTGCTCCTCCAAAGCATGTTTTTGTTTCAACAGCTTGTGTTGTGCCTTTAATGCAGCCATATCTGCTTCTGCTTTAACACGAGCTGAATGAACGACTTCCTCTAGACCTTCTGCTCTCAACATTAGAAACACTGTCACTTGGCTTAACATCATCCTCAACATCAGCATTTTCATCACACTCTACATGCTGAGAAACTAAAGGTGCATTAAGCTCGTTATTCACACAGGGTTCAACACTGGACAATTGAGCCTGATGTAATTCAGCTTCTTCACCCATTTGAGCTGCATTGTTGAATTGTTCTGCACCTGATAGCCATTTTTCAACTTCTTGTATGAATTCAGAATTATATTTACTCAAGCTTAAAAACCAAGTGTTTTGTCTTTCTTGTTCTTCAGCAGGAAACAGTGGAATAACAGACTCATACAGCTGATTTGCATTTTCAAGCAATAGTTTTAAATCATCACAATGAGACTGAACACTCTCAAGATTTGCTTCATTTTTCATAAGTTCTTTAATAATGTTTATTTCTCCTTTAATTTTATGAACCTTTGCTTTGAGATCCTTCTGAAGCTTCTCAATTTTATTTTGTAATGCTTTAACAGTTAATTTTGATCGTCTTTTTTCATCATTACTGCTTACAACGGAACTCGATTTAAATCCAGCTGACTCCATTTCCCGTTGTTTGTCTTTAACAATTCCTCTTCAAACAAAGAGACTCAATGCGTGTGTATTTGTCCATACCTCAGTTCCAGCGGACTTGATTGAGCTGCAGTGAAGGAATCTCATTCAATTAATTGATAACGCTGCGCTGCATGCGCCATTACCGCTTCCAAACTGTTCCAAGCAGAGACGAAGAATCCAAACTTGTCTTTCCAATGAGCCGCTCATTCGATTGTCTTTCTGTTGACGATAATTGTGCGGCAAAATAATGGTTTGGTAGAGGGCCGCACTGGGTTAACGCGGTGACTTTCTTACTGTCCGACGCGTGCTTCCATACACTCCAGGTCACTTCAGGTGGTTGCAATCATCAATTTATTCCACTTTGACAGCTATGCTTAGACTTTACAAGTACTGACACATACTGACCAGGCTAAACCAAACAAGAGCGCCAACAATAAGCGACATTATAGCACGGTCAACAGAAATTACGACCAACACCGACGCACCCGCTTCCTCATACCTACTAAAACCAGCGCGCCAGTTTGGCTCACATTCATACCTTAGTGACAGTCACGCCCCCCTTGACACACCCACCACCCAAATGTCAAACGGTGAGCTTCTGCCACATCAGTAATTGCTAATTTCAATCATATGGCTCTTACAGCACCACTTAATGGACAAAATGAGTAAAAAAACAAAAAAATATTCTCAGAGATTCACCAAGATGGACTAGATATATTTGTTTCAGTGGAGCATCAAAGATGCATATGATTGCTAATGTTAAAGAAAGAAACTCTCACTATTTGTCTAACTTTTTTTGCAATAAAAGAGCGGACAATGGGTTTTTGTGCATACACATTTTGTCAAGAGTAAAGGCTGTGACTGAGCTACCCAGAACGTTTTTCCTCTGAACTCGATTTCCCAGAACCTTTTATATTTCCCTGGCACTATGAGGACCTCTGGTGCTGTGTTGCTGCTTCAGAAACATGATCAACTTGGCCATTTCTGCAGCCTCGGTTAGCTGGTGAGGTAAATGACCGGTCACAGCAACACTGGAGTTCATAGTGGAAAAAGGAAAAAAGTGAAATCATAAAACAATTCCAGTATGGATCGCAGATAGTTTTATTGCAGTCATGGTTTTATATTCACTGACATCTGAATGAATGTCCATTGTTCAGATGGCGGTGAATGGGAGAGGGTAAAAAAGTTACCAATGCAAGAATTCAGTTGCAGTATGTCACAGCAATTTCACTTTAGAAGGTACATAGAGGCTCCCCAAACTTCATATAATAAACTGCATTTTACTGCATTTTGAATACAAATTTTGTCTGGCAGACAGTTAAAAGCACAAATCAGATTAATCATCCAAGCAAACAGTTTCCAGTGTAACTGATGTGTTAAGCAACATGCATTGTTTGTGAACACTCTACATTAATTCAATTCAATTCAATTCAATTTTATTTATATAGCGCCAATTCATGAAACATGTCATCTCAAGGCACTTTACAAAGTTAAGTTCAATCATATTATACAGATTGGGTCAGATTATACAGATTGGTCAAGAATGTTCCCATATAAGGAAACCAGTTGATTGCATCAAAGTCCCGACAAGCAGCATTCACTCCTGGAGAAGCGTAGAGCTACAGGGAGAGTCGTCTGCATTGTACATGGCTTTGCTGCAATCCCTCATACTAAGCAAGCATGAAGCGACAGTGGAAAGAAAAAACACCCGTTAAAACAACATTAAAACAACCGGTTTTAACTGCTGATCCATTTGGCGCATTGACCTACTTAAATGCTGCTGAGTGTAGTGATAATTAACTTATGCTAATGCAGTGTTTTTCATAGTTTTTATCAGCATTAAATAGATGAAAAATTGTGGGGCGACAGGGACGCAGGAGTTAGGGAGTTCGTCCTGCAATCGCCGGGTTCGATCCCCCACTCTAACCGTCTCAGTTGTGTCCTTGGGCAAGGCACCACACCTACACTACCTGCTGGCGGTGATATATGGCAGCCTCGCCTTTGTCAGTCTGCCCCAGGGCAGCTATGGCTACCAACATAGCTCAGCACCGTCAGGGTGTGAATGTGTGTGTGCCTGGCTGCAGTGTAAAGCACTTTGGGGTCGTCAGACTTGACACAAAGCTTTACAAGTACAAGCCATTTACCACTTAAAGCGCTTTGCTTATATATTTGTTGCTTTTTTTTTGGACTGAATTAGCCAAAAATGTTACAAACATGGTGCTCACAGCAGTTTGGTCAGTCTCAAATGTTTCTTTCCTCTGGTGCAGAGTCTGTGCTTGCAGCAGGGAAACAGGAACATCTGGTGCTAAGCAGACTGGTTCTAGTCTAGCTGGTTCTAGTCTGGAACCATGTTGGTGGGAAACCTCCCCTGAGACATTGTTCTGCTCAACCCGAGGGGCCGGGTTTGGAATTTGTGTTTGCAAACAAAAAGAGCAATTTCTTCTATGTATAACTTAAATGTATTGGCTCGGGAAGAATTTAAATTGCATCAAAGAACTGAAACGTAATGAGGGGAATATTTAACAACTGACAAATGCTTATACCGTCACTCTCTTTAAAGCTCATGCTTGATGTTGAGAGAAGTCGTACATCTCTTTACTAGGGCCTTTTCATGCAGTAAATTTTCATCCTTTCAACCATTGTCTGTACCAACCTCTGTTTGCAGAGATGGTGTACACCCTGGAGAGGTTGGGAAATAATTCACACACAGACACACTCCTGAGTCCATTTTAAAGAAAAATGTGTCTAACATGCATGTTTTTGGCCTGTTGGAGCCCAGGCTCAGGTTTGAACCCAAGACAGCACTAACAACTGCACCACTGTGTAGCCCAGCTATAAATTTCCAGCCTCGTAATTGGATTTTTGCCCTGCATGCGACATGTTGGGGGTAAAAGAGAACCCCCCCCCCCCCCCCCCGGAGGTTTCTGCTTTGAAAACACCTTTAGTTACGTATTTGATGTAATCACTCTTGGTTTTAAAGGTTTGTACCAGATTTTAGTCTCAGGTGTGGCTTACATCCATCTCTTACATTATATGTAAGAGATGGATTTTACTTACTTGGAGGTGAAGTTCATTTGGGCTCTTTAAATATATTTGTCAGTTCCCTGGGCTTAAATGCGCATCTGATGAACATACACAAAAAACAAGTGAAACAAGGAACTCAATAACCAACACAACACTTTACTATTAGCATTCCATGAGTACTGTATGTTACAAACATGGTGCTCAGTCACAGCAGTCAGTGAGTCCTGAGTAAGAAAAACCTGTCACAAAGCTAATTTGTTCTTAACTGCTGATGCTCAACAAAACCAAACCCAAGACACTAAATGCAGGTGTCTGCTGTTGAACCAGAGGAACTCTGCATTTAAATTCTGACAAGACAGAAGTTGTAATCTTTGGACCAGAGTCCTCAAAAAATAAAGTTCTTAATCAATCACTTAATCTGGATGGCATTAACTTGGCCTCTGGTAATAAAGTAAAACATCTTGGTGTTATTATAGACCAAGACATGTCATTTAAATCCCATATTAAACAGATTTCCAGAGTTTCCTTTTTTCACCTCCGGAATATCGCCAAAATTAGAAACATTCCGTCCAGGAGTGATGCTGAAAAACTAGTCCATGCACTTGTTACTTCAAGGCTGGACTATTGTAATTCTTTGCTATCAGGAAGTCCACAAAATGCAGTTCAAAGTCTTCAGCTGATCCAAAATGCTGCAGCGAGAGTTCTGATGAAAATCAACAAGAGGGATCATATTTCTCCAATTTTAGCTTCCCTTCATTGGCTTCCTGTTAAATCAAGAATAATATTTAAAATTCTTCTTCTCACGTATAAAGCCCTTAATAACCAAGCTCCATCATATATCAGAGCTCTGATTACCCCGTATGTTCCTAACAGAGCACTTCGCTCTCAGACTGCAGGTCTACTGGTGGTTCCTAGAGTCTCTAAAAGTAGAATGGGAGGCAGATCCTTTAGCTATCAGGCTCCTCTCCTGTGGAACCAACTCCCAGTTTTGGTCCGTGAGGCAGACACCCCGTCTACTTTTAAGACTAATCTTAAAACTTTCCTTTTCGACAAAGCTTATAACTAGAGTGGCTCATGTTACTCTGAGCTACCTATGGGGATGTGCTTCTATGGGCTTAGACTACTGGAGGACATCAGCATCTATTTTTGTCACTCTATCGAGTTCTACTGTTCTTCAATTATGCATTGCTTGCCATAATTTCTGCTTATAAGTTTTTGTTCTCTCTCTTTTTTTTTCTTCATAGTAGGTACATCTGGTCTGGCGTTCTGTTATCTGAGACATCATCCAGAGAAGACAGATCACCTGCTATTACCATCTAATGTAGAACAGATTACTAGATCAATGTGTGCTTCTGTGCTTTTTGTCTCTCTTGTTGTGTCTCTGCTCTGTCTTCTGTAACCCCCAGTCGGTCGAGGCAGATGACCGTTCATACTGAGCCCGGTTCTGCTAGAGGTTTTTCCTTCCCGCTAATGGGTGGTTTTTCTTTCCACTGTCGCTTTAAGCTTGCTCAGTATGAGGGATTGCTGCAAAGCCATGGACAATGCAGACGACTCTCCCTGTGGCTCTACGGTTCCCCAGGAGTGAATGCTGCTTGTCGGGACTTTGAAGCAATCAACTGGTTCCCTTATATAGGAAATTTTTGACCAATCTGTATAATATGATTGATTTTGACTTTGTAAAGTGCCTCGAGATGACATGTTTCATGAATTGGCGCTATATAAATAAAATCGAATTGAATTGAATTGAATTGAACTTGCAGCCTACTCTTCCTCGCCCCTCGTTGAACCCTGTATGTCATTTGTCTCTGATATCAATGGCAGAACCTAAGTAACCAAAACTGAAAAAAAAATCTGATTAATGGGGCTGGCAATTGTTCATTTCCTGGGGGGAATTTTCCATCCTGCAGTTTGATTCAAACTTTAAACATTTACGTTGTGTCACATTTTCTTAACAACTCATTCATCCACGCAATTCAAATATTGACTACTACTGACTCTGGCCAAGTTGTTCAAAACCTCTCTTCATTGACTATCAAAACATGGCACAGTTTGTTTGCTTGGCCTGCCAGCATCACTAAGGCTTTATGTACACAAACTCTTCAAGGATCAGGTGTGCTAAGTGATTGTTAAAGGGATAGCTCCACTTTTGAGGTGAATTCCTGTGAATGTACCAGTAACAGACATCGTATCATAATGAGCTTCCACAAAAGCTAATCCAGAAAATGCGTCTCTGTATTTCCATTTAAAAGTGAAGCCTATATAGATGTATTGCACACATGGTGGTACATTTAAGGGGTTAATGTCCATCTATTATGGATTACAGTTAACAAATGTATCAGAAAATAACATCATGTTGCTCCTAATTGCCCTTTGTGAGATTAATAAAGTTGATTGAATTGAATTGAGAAACCATGGCCTACTAAACCATAAGCACATGTGCAGCATCTGCATTCAGTACATGTTCTGGGCTCTTTCTGCATGAATTACTGCATCAGCCTGTGGTTCTACTGAGGAGGCAAGGAGTGCTCCTCCTAGTGCAGAGGTCACGGATTAGCGGACCACGGTCCGGATCCGGACCCAGCTGCTACCTAATCCGGACCCAACCTGATTTAAAACATTTATATATTACTGCATATTGTCCAACGACAGTGTCTAACTCAGGGGTTAAAGTTCTCCGTCGCTGCGACGGATTTCCGTCATTTGGAAATTGAGCGCAAAAAGTCCCGTTTAGACTTTTTATTCAAGGTTATAATCTGAAGCTGCTCTCAACCAATCAAACCTGGCAGAGCCGGGACATTAGCCAATCAGAATGAGAGCAGGGCGAGTCTTTCCAAAGCGGACATGGTCAGTCTGAGGTTTATCGGTGTTCATCATTTTAACCTTTGGGAGAGAATTTTAAACTGGCCACAGATGGTATGAATGAAAGTAGCGGTGGTCAAAGGTTTTCTTTGGATTTATGCAAACCAGCAGGTCAGAAAGTTCAGCAGCTGACAACAACTTCCCTCGGTAAGCGTCAATCTGCTCCAGCAGTTAATTAATTAATTATTTCCACCTGTGGCCAAGTCATCTGTCAGCGTTTATTCCCTCGCTGATAAACGCGGCGACCAACCAGGGATCTCCTCGTGATTCGCTGTTATGTTTTATTTAAACACAAAGAAGAGTAACGCGCTAGCTCAGGCTAATTTAGCATGACCCTTGAAGAACAAGAGTCGGACTGTGAAACAATGTGCCGCATTTGACTGGGTTCGATTCGGGAAAAGTAAAAAAAGAAAAGAAAAAAAACCTGCGCTGTTCTGAAACAAAGAAGGCAGAGCTGCTGTATCTGCTGTCGGTATGCAGCAGTGATCACCTGATGAGCAGCTGCGCTCCAGGACACTAAATAAAATGACAAGGATTTTGATGCTTACAGATTGTTAAGAAAACTACATCAAAAAGATAAAACAAATAAACTGCAGCTACAACATGGACTGGAGAACGGGTTCTAACTGGGTGAGGCCAGAGAAAGGCGATTCTCAGAGAGTTTTTTATGAAGTTAAAGTGGAGCGCGGACACAGGGTTCATCCTGGACAGGTCTCCAGTGACTGGGCTAAAATATAACCATTTTATTAAACTTCAAAAAAGTTAAATCATGCCTTTTTATAAACTGTAATGATTAATTGGTGAACAATTACGGGCAAAGCAGAGACTGAATTATTGTCATGTGCAATCTGTGTCAAATTAAAATGTATTATGTCATGATAGTGTTGGTGATGCGTCTGCATTTCCAAGGCTGTGTTTGCCTTGTATGATCATAAAATTGGTTTATATTGAATGTGACAGGGAGCCAGTGGAGTTGATGTATAGGTGTGAAGTAGATGATGTAATGATGAAGCTGCTTGAGGGTTTCTGGAGGACAGAGAGGAAAGGGAGCTGGGATTGTAAAGTGGACTGTGGACCAGTTTGTCAACAGTGTGAAGGAAGAACTTGATGCTGCAGAGATGAAAGTTAACCAGGTGATGATGTGGATGTGGAAAGTGATGGAGAGGCTGTCCAGGATGATGCAAAGGGTCTAAAGCTGAAAGGTGGCAGAGATACAGGAATTTTCAATGGATATTTTAAAAGTACCAGATTTAGTTGACTTTGCACACTAAGCAAGTGAGCCAACTAATGCGGCATGATGTCCACGGCCCGGGAATATATGGGCTTGCGAGAAAATGTTTTCAGTCAAACATTATTTTTGCTTCAACCCCTGTGCTAACTTCACTTGTTAATATGGCAAAGCCCTCCAGAGCGTTCCCAAACATATCTGCTTGCTCATACATACGGAGAAAATAGCTGATTGAAAGGCGCAGAACGAATGAGCACCTTGATATGTGCTTGAGGTTGGCTTTGTTGCCAATCAAACCCAGGTTTAAAATCCTTGCAGGGCAGCCTAAAGCTCACTTCTATCATTAAGCCATAAAAAAGAAATTAAAAAAAGTTCAGTTGTATTATAAAAGATATGAAAGTCAAGAAATTGTCTATATACCAAACTGTGAAAGATTGTGGTTCTCTATTTCAAAAAGCACTTTGGATTTTAAAATAGAAAAACGTTCCATTTTTATGTTATTTTTTTGTTTAAAAAGTCAATGTATAAGGTGGATGCATAAAGATTTTATTTCAGTGTTAAATACTGTTTAAAGTAACGGATTGTAATAAAAAATGTGTCCGGACCTTTACTGGTTGTTGATTTTCTTTATTCGGACCCCGCTGATTTTTAATTAGTGACCCCTGTCCTAGTGGATGGATGCTCTGACTTTGGAGTTGGACCAACACCAGCAGATGACATGAATACACAAATCATCACTGGCTTTGGAAACTTCCTTCACACCGGACCTCCGGCATGCGAGCCTGTCCACTCTTCTGCCAGACTCTGAGATCTTGATTTGCAAACAGAGTATTCTGACCATTGTCCATCAGTTAAGTCCTTTTACACCTTAGTTCATTATGGAATATTTGCTGTTCAGGAGGGGCTCAACATGTGTGGTGAGACGGCTGCAGCCATCATCCCGTGTGTGTGGTGGCTCCTCTTTGGACATATATGAAGCAATATTTTCCATGTGATTAAATACCTAAACCTACATTTAACATTTAAGGTGATTTGGACCATTTGTGTTTCAATGTTTTTATTGAATACCAGAAATTAAGAAAACTATTGTCAAAGATTTGATGGAATAATAGTTTCTTTGTTGCTTCATCTCTCTTGGACATAGGGTAGGCAAGAATAAGCTTTGCTTCGGCCTATTCCTTTTTTGGTAAACTGTGGGTTTGTCTATTGTTCTTTTCTTTTTTTTCTTTTGCTGTTACTTGTGTTTAATGTGGACAATTTACCAAAATAAATAAAGTGATTGATTGATTGATTGGACAATGCTGAAGTTGACGTCTGGATCATAGTTTAAGCTACAAATACGAGATAAAGTCTGGTAGCAAAGGTGTGATAAGGATTGTTTCAGCGGTTTACCAGTGACTGATTTTACATGACTTTGCCGCGGTCCGGCTTCAGCAGGAGGTCTGTGGATGTCTCGTGAACAGTTCCAGAGCCGTTGGAAAAAAAATATATGCATTTACGTAAAACAGTCAGGTAGGATGGGAGCCCTTTGTTTTCTGAAACATGAACAGAAAGGTTCCAATACAAGCAGCATCTGCTCCCCAACACCTTGCTCTGGGCATGAAATTATGTGCTTGTTGGTGGGCTCACAGGGAGATACAGCGAGTTGTGGAAATAAGTTGTGGACTGAAACAGTCAGGCGTGCAGTTCCCTTTCGCTCCAGCAGCAGAGCTGAGCTGCTTTTGGTACCAAGTGAAACATGAGGGATCTTCATCCAGATGGTCTGGTTAAAAAAAGAAACGACTGGAGGCTTCCTGCTATACCCTTTATTACTTCAAAGATAGATGCAAACAGATAATGTCATGTTGTGACAAATAATTTAAAATTCCCAGAGTTTCCTGTGAACGAGGCAGACATTGTTCAGAAAAACAAAAATCTTTAAAAGGCTTTCAACTAGCAATAGAGACCTGGATGTAAACATGTGAAGTCATTAATATTGCAATATATAAATAAAAGCACCATTGTGATTAGATGGCATTCAACAGTTCAGAAGTCTTCACTTTTCTACAAACATCCACAGGGAATGGAACTGTTACTGAAAATAGTTCAGAACTCTTAACCATCCCTTTAAGCATTTATTGAAAGGTGATATACAGATGTTTGAGTCATCCATAAGCATTTATTAAAAAAAAAATTTAATCTTCAAGTAGTAGCTTTAAACAGTGTGCGGTTAACGCCAGAGAAGAAACTGATTTAGGATACATTCAGATAAACCCTTCGTAAACCAGAATTGCACTTTAAACCTTCATTACGTAAACTAAACTCATTTCAGGCTAAGTTTTAATGCAATTTAAACATACAGACATTTCTGAAGAGTGCAAGAAGAATAAAAAAATAATGATGCATTGATTTTGTACAGCAGTTCAAAACAGGCAAGTTTCATTCTATAAATAAAAAAATGTCAACATGTGCAGGACTGAGGTCACCAGTATTTAGCTTTTTGTGCAGGTTTCATTCAGCAGTGGTATAGTTCAGACATGGAACTATACCACTAACCTAAGCTTTCATTTTAGTATCTCCCCACTAAAAGGCCCAGGCCCATCAGAGCCACAGAAAAGCTGAATTTGGTGGAGCTGGACCGCTGCGTTGAGACTGGCTGTGGTGGCTGGATGCCTCGAAACACATTAACCATGAGAGGGGAACTGTTGGTATCGTTTATATGCAGCGTTGTGCTGAAGAGGTCAATCTGGGGGCGGGGGGGGAGAATTGACAAATTAGCCTCCTGGGAAGAAATTGCTCAAAAAGTACCCAAATTGGGACTCTTATTGCAACACTCACCAAGTTTTTGCTGACTTTAATTGGCTCCTTGAACACAGTCCAAACCACAGCCTCATTACAGGCAGGGGTGGTCAAGGCACCGAGGTATCGGTAGTAACTGGAACGGTTCACCCCCGAGACGAGCTCATCTAGAGAAATCCCAGCTGTTATTGTAGCATTCTGACCTGTGGAGAGAAATGACCACTGAAGTGAGCTGCTTGCACACAAAAATATAAATAAAGCATCAGAGGACGTCAGTCTCACCAGCCAATGAGATTTTGGACAAGAAGGAGGTCAAGGTCTTCCAGCTGCCTGGCTGGTCTGTTGTATCTGGCAGCTCCTTTAAAAGTAAAGAGATGCTTATAAAGCAGCTGCAGCAAACAAATAATAAAAAAAGATCACTTTAGGTAATCTCTGCTCACCTCAATGAGGAAACCAAGAGCAGCAAGTCCCTTAGAATCAGCAACAGCAAGAGTGGTGTTCCCCTTGAAGGAGGATTTGATGTTTACAATGTGTAGCTGAGGGAGGAATAAAACAAAACATTTTAAAGCAAGATAAGACACTTTAGTCTAAAAGGTTTACAGAAAAAATAGAAATACCTCCATGGGGTAGCGCTTGCCGTCCACAGTATGCTCTGACCCAGGGGTACTGGTGCCATTTCCCCAGTGAAGGTGGAACTGCAGGCTGTCGTAGCTCTCAGGCAGGTCTCCCCCTGAGATCTGGATGCCATCAGTTAAGGCCACTTGGACTGGAAGAATAGAGAAATAAAAGATAAATGTGAGCCAAATGACTTTGCCAATAAAACCCTTTCGCCTGATACGAGACATCAAATTTGTGCTGCTGAAAAAACAAAACTCAGGCGCAGATTTAACAGAAAGGAGCTGATGCGTCTAGAGTTCTGGTAGGAAATTTTAATTCATCCTGAGCAACTGATATTTTATGAACGCATACTGAACCGTCTCTGGACATATCCAGCTGCGTTTTAGATTAAATACCCCCATTTCCATCTACCCAGTATAGTAGCCTATTTACAGTTAGTGTGTTTCTTGCTCAAGAAAAACAATTGTCAATTCATGATCAAGCACATGAACTTCCTGGTATGTGTGTGACATAAAGACTTAGATTTAGACAACTTTACTGTCATTTTGTATGTACAGAGTGCATACAGAATGAAAAAAAGTCTTTAGGTGGTTCTGAAAACCTTCAAGCTTAAACTTAAACCGTCATCTAAACTTAAAACAGTGGTTTAGAAGTCCTGCTTCAACACCTGACTCAACTTTTAGTTTGTCAGCAGAGCTGCACTGCAGGCTGTAAGTTGCAGGCAGCGCAACGTCGCTTTTATTTTGGAGCAGGGTTGAGTCTAAATGCTGCAGGAGAGTAGTTCTCGGATTACAGTTGGAGAACCTTAGTTTCCAGAATCAGAGCAATGTATGGATGAAATGCTGACTTCAGGTCTAAATGAGGCTGACGCCTCAAGGTTGGAGTCAGGTCCCTTGATCCTCACTGGCCGGCTTCCCTTGCTTTAACGCACCAGCTCCAGGAGATTGAAACCTCAGCAATAAAAGCCTTTTAATTGACCATCATGTGAATTGAGGACCAGGGTTGAAAAACACAGCTGGAAAATTATATTATGACGTTACTTATTCAGTAACTGCGCATTGATGCAGCTGCACAAAAGTACATTCAAGCAAATCCGCCTCGGATCAATTCAAGTCTTGGTCTGGCAGTTTAACGTGAACGCAAATAATTCTCAACCACAATATAATAATAATAAATAGAATCCAATGACATCTTGTGTTTAACGTGAACGCACAAAGAGATGCTGCGCCCGGCCTCTGCACCTACCCGTCTTCCCGGTGTTCACGATGTGCTTCAGGCCGTTGGTGTTGTTAAAGCCCTTGAAGGTGAAATCCGTCAGGTTTTCGTTCTCCGTTGCGCTGGCTGACACGATGTCAATGGGCGACTGGCGCGTCCCATTACAGTACGGAGCAGCGATGGTGGACCAGGTGCTGTCGTCTGCAGGAGAGACGTGCGCTTAGTGGCTGCAGGAGCCAAGAGAGAGAGAGAGAGAGGGTGGAGCGCAGAGAGGTAAAGCGCGGATACTTACTGCAGGATGGTTGATGGTAACACCACGCTGGAAAAGAAACACGCCCGTTACTTCAGTCAGAGGCAATTTAAAGCAAAAGCGTAGGAAATAATTATGAGCTTTGATTTTTACCGATTGTTTCCGACGCACAGTGAGCACTTGGTGCAAAGGCACACAGAGCAACAGCAACTACTGCAAGCAAATGCATCTGAGAGAGAGAGAAATATGAGAAAAAACATGCACATCGTTATCTATACAAACTCCTGAATTATTATTGTTATTATTATTATTGCAGTCAATATTAAAGTTAAAAAAAGTATCCAGCTGCCCCACCTTTGCTGTACAGGTGTTTCCTCTCAGGTATCTGCTGTCCAGCCTCATCTTCACCTTTTATACCTGAGTTTCTCACTCAGCTCGTTCAGAGGGCCCAACCCTCCCTTTTTCTAGCTGGTTAAATGACGTCACTACCTGGCCCCAAGACTTTAAAAAGAGAACATACAAGTTGCCTACAAATCTGAAACGCCTTATATGTGTTATGTAAGTTTGGGAAATGTGACACGTTTAAAGGGGGAAAGAATTTTGTGTTTTTTGTGTTTTTTTTGGCGTCCAACTTTGTATGGCATTCAAAGCAACAAGAACAATGTCAATGAACTATTTCCCCAGAAATCTCACGAAACCTGATTAGTTCCTGATCAGAAAACTATACACTGAGAAAAGTGAACCGTGCCATTTATCTACTTTAAGTTAACATTTAGTTTGCGGTTAACTGGCGTCTGTTGGGTTAAAAAAAAATTGTGCAATATTTACTAGAAAAAAAAAATCAATTGAACCCAACAAACGCTTTAAAACTGGACATGAGATGTAACATAATTTTGGACTACTGCCCTGGTTAATTTTTTGATTGTAGACTCTCTTATGCTTACAGTCATTTCCTGATTGACTGTTAATATTAAAATCTGAAGCTTTTTTTTGGAAACCACCACAGAAAAGAAAAGTATAAGAATTATCCCTTTAATAATAACTTGTTTGTAACAAGCGTATGATAATAAAATATGACATTTGAGGAAACTTTTACATAATTGAAAGCATTTAAAAGAACGGTGAAAAAGGGAAGAAAAATGGAGCAAATGTGGACAACCTGTACAGGAATTTGTGCTGCAGATGGCAGAATCCAGATAATCACGTCCCTGGGGATTATTTGTCATTTTTACAAAGTCAAAAAAGTGACACATACAGCGGTTTCTGGATTTCTGGACAGGCATTTGCGTTGTCACCACATTGTGACATATGTATCTACTTACAGATACCTAGATGAACATTGCCCAAAACTCTAAAGTTTCAGCAGCAACCAAAGATCACATTGCATATTTTGAAGTTAGGCGTTTTCACGTGTGCAAAAATACACATTCAGATCTGAAACACAACCCGGATTTGTTCTGAATTTAGACTAACAGCAACCCCAGCTCTACAGCGACTTGTTTAGCCACAAAGACACATTCGCTCCGGTCTTCGTTGACGTGATGGGAGCTGGAACCATAGCGTGAATATGAGAGACGCCCTTGACAAAGAAAAACAAATGATTTTAGTAATGTTCCACAACATCTTCCTTTGAGGAACTCTAGTTCCTCTGAAAGCGTGATGACTCAGTTTGTGCTTTCAAGGAAGTAACTCTAATTAATAATAGTTACTGGCAGGTATTAAATGATTGGTGCCCTGGGCGAGCCCCTTCTTCCGGCCTCCGATCAATTAAAATACAAAAAATGTATGACAATATTTGTAAGGGATGGTCTCATTGTTCTCAGGAACAATTAGGTGGAACCGGCTCTCCATTGCTTCAAAAGGCATGACAGCAAGAGAAAGCCAAACCTGGCATCTTCAGAATGCCAAAACATAAACATACCGCTGTGGTTTCCTCTGCATTTAATCAGCCCCCAAAAGGCCATTTTAACACCTGCTGTTTTAAACAAAGGCTATGTTCAACCAAATATAAATGTTATTACAAATATTTGCTTGCACTTTAAATTAGTCCAACCTCACCCAACATTAGGCCAGTTATTTATTTATTTTTTATTAAGCTTTTTATAGCTGTGGTGGACTGCTGATCTGTACGGCATGTACCCCTGCCTCTACAGCGGGCAAAAGGTCCCCCTTATCCATTGGATGTGTATTTGGGATCATTGCCCTGTTAAAGCATCCAGCTGGGTCCAAGTTGTCAATCATCTCGTTGTCTTTTAGGAGAAGTAGATTAATTTGTAGCGAGGTCTATGTTCTTCAGGGTTCCACCAACTGAAATGCCCAAGCTTGACAGTTGTTACAGTGCTTTTACGTTTATAAGTCTCATCATGGATCCTCCAGATATACTTCTAGTTATTGTTTTCAAGTAGATCAGTCTTCAACTTTTCTGACCAGTAAACTTGCCTCCAGAAAATGATTGGCCAGAAAATGATCAATGCAACGGCATTGATTTTGTAGATTTTGTTGTTGGTTGGCACCCTCTCAGTCCACGGCAATGTAAACTATAATTCGCCATGGAGAGTGACACTGGTGTTTCACCAATTCTCAGTTCATAGCAGGACTAATCCTTGGTCCATCCATCCATCCATTTTCTGACCCGCTTAATCCCTCATGGGGTCGCGGGGGGTGCTGGTGCCTATCTCCAGCATTCACTGGGCAAGAGGCAGGGTACACCCTGGACAGGTCGCCAGTCTGTCGCAGGGCTAATCCTTGGTGGGTTATGGAAATACTAAACAATTTTGTATCATCTGACCTCGAAACATGTAGGAACACCAACACAATGATACCAATGCACATCAACTCTGGTATTGGAATGTATAAAGCAGGCCTGTATTAACCGTCTGGAATACCCCCCAAATTTCAATAACGCTTGTGGATTATGATTAAAAGCTGGAAAACCAATTTAAATTAAGTAGTAAAGGTCAAATATCCAGTTAGAGTTATGCCAGATGCTTGTTAATGGTATGTTATAGAAGGGTTCTTATACAGAAACCAGCAGTGTCATTTGGACAAGTCTACTAACCATAATAGATCCATCCCTCAACTCAGTTTTAACATTTTTAGCCAAAGTTAAATCCTTCTTGAGAAACGCAATCTGGATGCTTAGCTACTGATAGAGTACCAATCAATTTCTAAGCTATGCTTTCTATCAAACATGCTTAAAAAACTTTGTGCAACTAGATACTGATTGCATTAGAAAAAAGACACATTTGACTAATTTCAGTCAGGTTTTCTTGCAAGAGTCAGTACAGGGACTGCACATCTCGGGATTCCCAGTGATCTCTTACTTAATTTAGATTGTGCTAAAACTATGATTTAATATCTCCTGGATAATTTGACAATGCTGATTGTGTCAATCTCATAGATTTGTCAAAAAAGTTGATGTTGCTATATAATTATTAATTTCTTACTTATCAAACCAAAAGCTTTATGTGATAACTGATCATACTGAGTCTTCCCCAGCAATCCTTTACGCTGGTGTTCCTCATGGCTTAATACTTGTGCCTGTTCAGTTCTCCGTGCATACGTCCCTTTCAGATCATAGGTCCACCATAAAAACGTGACCACAAACTCCCCATCATGGAGCACCTTGTCCTTTCACAACATACGAATCGATACACCGAGATAACTGGCCATGCATGTTTATACAGTATATCCGGTAATTACAAGGCCAAAGGGTGTAGCTCACAACTCGCAGTATTTCCCTGAGCAATGCGTAAAGAAAAGTTTGGTATTCCAGAGGAGCTTTGGGTGAAAAGCTCCTGTTGTGAGCCATGTTTATGCCATTATGTGCTTCATTTATGTAGGGAAAATCTCAAGAGGGACGAGCTTATGTCGTAATCATCATGTAGCCTCTTCTGCAAATAAGTTGTTCTTTTTTTCATTTTATTATCTTCATATTCTGCAAAGCAACATATTTCATTCAATGCATCTGTTCTGTCTAATTCTCCTGCTTCTGCACATCTTCCCTTTTTATCATATTTCTCCGCCAGTCACGATCTCCACATGTTCTGAACTTGATATTCTAATTCCGGGTTTGAGCCTTCTTAGGTTTATTATCCTTTAGTGTTTATTTTTAGCGTGTGTTTTGGCTAGTGGGTTCTGTTGTTCCATTCTCTATTATTATTTCGGTGTCAGATTCTGTTGGACTTCTCTCTGTTTCTTCTCTTTTCTGCCCGTATCAATCATTCCCCCTCAGTTTTCTGTCTCCATTGCTCTCACCTGTTGGCCATTTCCGCTGATTAATTTGACCTGGCCCCTTACTCAGTTCTCCACTCTGCCTGTTTGGATATATACTGTGTGGTTGTCATTGTTCTCTGCTGATTTAAGTTTTTTTTCTTCTCTCTCTCTTGTTATTATATATAAAGTATACATCACAGTGGATATGATTCATCATACTCCGATATGGTAGGTGGCGGTATGCACCTAAAAGTTATAGTTGCAATCTGCCATTAAACAAGAAGAAGTAGAAGTTCTCTGCTGCCTGGTCTGCCTGTCAACTTTGTAAGTTTATCTTTTTAATTAAATATCCAAACCCACCATGAAGCTTCCAAGCTCCTGTTTGTGTTTTGGTTCGGCAACCACTTCTCTGAACATAACGCCACAATCCATCCACAATCCATTTTTGGTTCTTAGTAGTTACGGGTCTGTGAATATTGGTGGGATGACTTCAACACCCATTTCCTTGCCTCACCTTATAGTTGATCACAAACTGAAAGGATGACCGGAAAGGATGACCTGAAAGGTCTGTGCTATGTAAATTTTAGAAACACTTACATGCCACAGACAGTTTCTAAATCCATGGCAGACTCTGGTTCTCATGACTCTCCAACCCAACCATTGCAGGGAAACCCTAACAAATGTATTTCAATCTGGAGTCATAAAACCCCAAAACCCTAGATGTCATCTTTGACAACCATCTAAACTTTGATGACGATATCAGGGACCAACAAACATCAGATACCTACTAACTCCACAAGAACCCCATGATCAGTGATGGGCAGTAGCGCCGCTACATGTAGCGAAGCTATTAGTTAAACTACATTTTCCAGTAGCTTGACCGTAGCGTCGCTGCTTTATGAATCAAGTAACTTTCCTGTAGTGACGTTATTTTTTTGATCAAGTAGCGACGTAGCGTCCACAAACGCTACAAAATCCAGGACATAACTAAGAAATGAAACCAGGTTTGCTATTTTGAAACAACATTCAGAGTGAACAATCAATCAGAGTTGTTGGTTGGACATGTTCGTGCGCGAGCTTCTACTCTGCCTCTCCTGTCTGTTATGGCAAGCCGATTAGGCAAATACTCGCCCTTACAATAACGTGCAGTTCCAACCAGTATTTTACGCGAGCGCGCGTTTTTTACGTCACTGCGCGTTTCCAGCCAGAACGCGCGGTGACGTAGAAAACGCGCGCTCGCGTAAAATACGTGCGGTGGCGTTAATAACGTTTGGTGGCGTTTTTTTGCATATTATATTATCAGGAGGTTGTCTTTTATGTGCTCAGCCACTAGATTTAAAGGCGTTTTACCCAATAAGAACACTGCAGCACCAGACACAACCAGGAGGTCCCTGATCGTTGGGGAAAGGCAGAAAGAAGATGCACTTTCCTTTCTGATCCTGTCTAAATCCTGCTTAGTTCAATAATAAAGTCTGATATTACACAAAACTCACTCTGCTTGTTCTCCCTACTTATGCCCTTGGTGCAGAAGATAAATGAAATCTTTAACAGAAATGTTATTAATTCTGACAATATTATTATGTGAATATAAATACAAAGCATACAGAAAATGCAGCTTTATTAAGTGACCTGGTTTATTTTATTTAGCTTTTAATTTCTTTTCAACATTTAGTTCTACTACTTGGCTTGTGCTTTGGTAGTTTCATGTTTAAAATGACAAAAGAAATATGAAAAAGCTTATGGTGCATCTTCTTTCTGCCTTTCCCCAACGATCAGGGACCTCCTGGTTGTGTCTGGTGCTGCAGTGTTCTTATTGGGTAAAACACCTTTAAATCTAGTGACTGAGCACATAAAAGACAAACTCCTGATAATATAATATGCAAAAAATGCCACCAAACGTTATTAACGCCACCACACGTTTTATTTCTAGCAGTAATTACTTCAGTTTGTATTTTATTATGCTGCTCATAAAGCAATGTCTACACTGTGTTAGGTCATTGGCTGATCTTTAATAAATGTTTTAACCAGTGTATCAGACTCATTTTGAATTGATCTGACATTAGGTTGGTACAACGTTAAGTAGCTTCTGATGTAGTTAAGCTACTTTTAACACATTTGTGTAACTTAGCTTGCTATATTTCTATAGGTGGTAGCTTTTGTGTAGTGAAGCTTAATTTATTGTTGAGTAGCTAATAGCTTAGCTCACTACACTGGACAAGTAGCTTGCCCAACACTGCCCATGATGCAGATCAAAAACAGGATTGGATTTAGCTTTCTCTGCTCATGGCCCAGACTTAAGGAAACCTCTTCCCTTAAGCATGAGGATGACTGACTGGTCTCTGTTTTTTTTTAAAGTCCTCCGTCCTCCGTCTTCTTCCTCTTATCCGGGGTCGGGTCGCGGGGGCAGCAGCTTCAGTAGGGAGGCCCAGACGTCCCTCTCTCCAGCCACTTGGGCCAGCTCCTCCGGAGGAATCCCAAGGCGTTCCCAGGCCAGCCGGGAGACATAGTCCCTCCAGCGTGTCCTGGGTCTTCCCCTGGGCCTCCTCCCGGTGGGACGTGCCTGGAACACCTCACCAGGGAGGCGTCCAGGAGGCATCCTGACCAGATGCCCGAGCCACCTCAACTGGCTCCTCTGGACGTGGAGGAGCAGCGGCTCTACTCTGAGTCCTCCCCGGATGACTGAGCTCCTCACCCTATCTCTAAGGGAGAGCCCAGACACACTACGGAGAAAACTCATTTCAGCCGCTTGTATCCGGGATCTCGTTCTTTCGGTCACAACCCAAAGCTCGTGACCATAGATGAGGGTAGGAACGTAGATCGACTGGTAAATCGAGAGCTTGGCCTTTTGGCTCAGCTCTCTCTTCACCACAACGGATCGGTACAGCGCCCGCTTCACAGCAGACGCCGCACCAATCCGCCTGTCGATCTCCCGCTCCATCTTCCCCTCATTCGTGAAGTTTTTTAAAGTTTCTTCTCCAAATGTCTTTTTTTCTGTTCCTTCAGTTGTTTATTGAGCTCATTAGTGACTCTTTCTTGGGAAAAAAAGACAACATGTGTCTTTATTCATGCTATGCAAGAAAAAGGAGACACGCGGCGTGCATTTTCTTCTGAAAATACAGCAGTAACAATGGTGCTAAGAGGGCAGTAAATGCATTAGTTGAATAACTTTTCTTGTTTGAAAGAATTTAGCACACTCATTTTAATAGGCTGGAGATATCACTTACAAAGATAGGTGTGTCTTCTGAGTCACAGTGTTTCTAACACTAAGGCACTGACAGAAGCAATTATCTACCGTCTCATCAAACAATTTTTTTTTTTTAACAAAAGCTCTTGGACCAGTTTTTCTACATGACAGCCACAGTCGTTTCCATATGACGTGCCAAACAGAGCTCTTTGAGATGTACTTAGCTTTTTGCTCCTGACTAAACCCTGCTTAAAACTCCTCTCCTGGTCTTCATGATCCTGGTTGTTCTCTGCTGTTCTTTCGCAGTCCAGTCTCTGTAATCTCATAATTCGTAACACTAACAAACCTCTGAGGCCTTCAGAGATCATCTGGATTCGTACTTAGATTGAATAACACACAGGCGGACTCTGTTTACCAAGTAGGGCCATTGTTGGCGATTGATTTTATCAAGGTGTAACTGAGGGAATAGAAACAAATGCCAAGCTGTGAAATAAAGGGGTGTGAATACCTTTGTAGCATTACATAATTCTGATAGAGAGTTTGGGCGAAAGAGATTTACAATAATTGTGTGCTCAGCTTTGCCAAATACATTAATGCAATAAACCACAATCAGGTGAACAACAAAAAATAACATTTACTTCCTCATAGCGGGGCTGATTGAGCAGTTTTTATCATTAATGAGAGCATTTTAATCTAACTTAGAGAAAGAAATGTTTTCAAAACTATTTTTTTCCTCTTTAGCTGGTCTGCTTCATTTATTCACAGTTTTGTTATTTTACCTTTTTGACAATTGGTAATCGTGGGTCGATTAGCCACTTTTTGCCACATATGGCTGCAGGAACTATATTTTATTTCATGACAGCAAACCAACCCAAGAGGAAATGTTTCTACAAAATGAGTCACTAGTGTAAATATGCCTCACATGACTGTTGGCAGGTGCTTGTACTTCAGGAGAAACTCAAATCAGATTTATTGGCCGTCTGACAAGGAATGATTTTCTTTTGTTACTTCCACTCAAAAGTACTCGTGGGTCAGAAAAAGAAAAATACTAGTGCCAAGAAAATTGTATTTTATTGTGATTTTTTTAACAGTCACAATGGTTTAACCATGCAATATTTAAATAAAAAATAAATAAAGTTGTAAAGTTTTGTGATGTATTAGCTGGATTCGAGTGTGAGCAAGAGCCAGGATCCGCCATCATGGTAATCCAATTTTAATAAAGATAAAATAAAATAAACAAAAAGTTACAAGCATGAGGAATAGGGAACTGAGCAGGGATTGCATAACGGAGGATCCGACAAATGAGAATCAAGACCAAGAGGTATGTGTGCAGGGGAGGAAAGGAGAAGAGAACAATGAAGAACAGGTGGAGTCAATCAGAAGATAATAATGGGAGACAGGTGAATGAAGGATGACGTCTGAGGCAAAGGGAGAGTAATAGACAGAGGAGAAAGGGAAGAAACACAGGAAGAAATCAGATAGACACAACTACTGACTGCCGTAACAGAATGCATTCAATCATAAGTTAAAGAATAAATACTAAAGCATGAAAAATCAGAGGAAGGATCTATCCAGGAACTTAAAACAGTAGTCCAAAACAAACACTCGCAGATCGTGACAGATTTTTATTGGAATGTAATAATTTTGTCTTAATTAAAAAAAAACCCTGCATCAACCACCTTTTGAAAAGAGGCTAAATTTGTGTCATTCTTCAACTGAAGTTGGGGGCCACACACAATAAGTCCGGGTACAGAAATTGGCCCCCGGGCCACACTTTATGACCCCCCATGATCTATTGCTGTCATCTACTTACCGGGTCACGTTACAGATCCCAATTAAACTAACGATTTTGGGCTTTTTGCACTATGGGAGGAAGTTGGAGTACCCGGAGAGAACCCACGCATGCACAGGGAGAACGTTCAAACTCCATGCAGTAAGAGCCCTGACAAGGATTTGAACCTGGGACTTCTTTTCTGCATTTCCGTAGAAGTATGACGGAGCAAGCTTTCTGTATTTAATATTGTGATGACATTTGAGAAGCATATAGTGTTTTAATGCCGGAGACCTTCTGACATTTGCATTCTATACTGACTTTTACCGCTTCGTTCCGCCTAAACTTGATGTTAGAGCCGGTCCCGGCAAATTTACCTCTTTTTTTTTCCTGGCTCATGGACTTTTTTTATCTTCGATCCTAATAATTAACGGTCCCATTTGCAAACACAATAAATCCTAAATCAAAGACATTTATGTTAAAAAAGTTATGCAAGTATGCAAATTGTTTGCTGGTGGATCTTATGTTCTTTTTTCATAACAGACCTTACTTACCAGTACTCTGATACATACTCCGATATGGTAGGTGGCAGTATGCACCTAAAAGTTATGGTTGCAATCTGCCATTAAACAAGAAGAAGAAGAAGTTTTCCGCTGCCTAGTCTTCCTGTCAATTTTAAAAGTTTATCTTTTTAATTAAATATCCAAACCACCATGAAGCTTCCAAGCTCCTGTTTGTGTTTTGGTTCGGCAACCACTTCTCAGAACACAACGCCACAATCCATTTTTGGTTCTTAGTGGTTACGGGTTTGTGACCGTCTGCCAACTTTTCTTGTCTGAAAGAATTTAGCACACTCATTTTAATAGGCTGGAGATATCACTTACAAAGATAGGTTGGTCTTCTGAGTCGCAGTGTTTCTAACCCTAAGGCACTGACAGAAGCAATTATCATGGGGCATTTATAATAATAACTTGAGCAATAAATTGAAGAGCATAAAAGAAAAAAATAACAAGTGAAGTCACATATATATATATATATATATATATATATATATATATATATATATATATATATATATATATATATATATATATATATATATATATATATGTTACAAGACCACATCCCAGTAATTTAAATGGTGTCAGAGAAAAAACAGACAGACAAAGCATTGTTGTATCTATTTTATATTTATTGTACTAATAGTTATTAATTTTATTATTAATTTATTAATAATAACGATAATTGTATAACAGCATTTGAAACAATAATACACAAGGCAGAACCTGCATTACAGATTTAAGAAACCTAAAATGTCATCTCTATTCACTGTGCAAACAACAAAATCATAAAAATAAACTGTAGACACGCAGACATTTTAATGAAACATGGATTTCAAAATCATGTTCCACCTCTCAGGTACTTCTTATCACTCATACATTTTTAACTCAAGATTTTATGAGTGGATCTTAAGCGAAAAGCGCGTAGAGACATGACAGCAGCAGAGAAAATAGGACGGGTCCGGGGACTGTGGCTGCAGCGGTGGTGTAGACCTTCCTGGAATGAAGCGACTGCCTGGGCCGGAAGACATCGTGATATCCAGCGTTTGTCGGGAACTTCGTCATCTGATGATATTAAAGATAAAATTGACTACATGTGTAATCAGACTATTTTCATGGATTTCACACAATATGTCAGTGAAATGTGATGAAACAGGGAACATGTATCAAACAAATGAGGAGAAGAAGGTGCGACTAGGCATAGATTAGAAAAGAAACTGAAATGGTTATGTAAAAGCACAGCCATGCCCCCCCCCCTCTCCTTACTATTTATTATTTTATTAAATAAATAAATAAATAAATAGGTATTTTCCTTTAGAGTCCCATAGATGTGGGAAAAAACATGGGAGCAGGGTTAGGAACCATGGCGATGGTACTGGTTACAAATGTATTTCTAAATTTCTTAATGTTCCAGTGAGCATTTTCTGCTATAGAACATCTTTTTTTAACCATAGGCCAACCACAAACAGGTACTCCCTGCCAGAATTTTGATGATGTTGGAATCAAAATAATCAGGAGTCCAAAAGCCCTTTTGCCAAGTTTTAGAATAAAAACAATAACTTGTGTGTGCCGCCTGAATGGCCTCAATGAACACTGCACAAGACTCCACTGCTGAAGAAAAAGCGTGTTGGAGCGTGTTTACATAGAGTTAGTCTGATCAGTTATTGGTCAGTTCTTTGGATGTCATCACCATGTTTAAAGCAGAAATGCACATGAACCACAAAATACCAAACTGACTGACTTTTGGAGGTGGGAATATTGTGGTGGGAAGCTGTTTTCTGGAATATTGTACTGGCAGATTTCATATAATTAGTAAGTATGAAAGTAAGATATTCTTGACACCTGTGAAGGGGAAACAATGATGGATTTATTCAGCGAGACCCCGAACACAGCAGAGGCAACTCTTGATTGGATTTAAAGAGGGTCGATAAAGTTCCTAGAATGACCCAGTCAATTAAAGTTCCCAACATGAATCCTTTTGAAAATCCATGGAAAGAACCACAGCCCAAAGAGCTCAGAACCTTTAAAATGTGAAGATGGTTTGTGAGGCGGAAGGGGTCCAAATCACGCCTAAGCAGCGCCTGCATGTAACTAGCTCCTTCATACAAAAGGTGACTTGAAGTAGTTTTTTTAACAGTAGGTATTTAATGACTTTCAGTAATTAAACATACTACTTAAATTTCTTTTGTAATTTCTTTGCATGTGGAGTTGTTACTTAACATCTAATGTGAATTTTACATCCGTAGCCTCACTAGAAATATTTATTTATTGTGTTTAACAACTCTTCTCCTCTGTTTTGATAAGTGAACTTCTACCCAAACACAAAAATCTTTGCTGGAAGAAGAAGTTACTGGCTTCGTGGTCAGACCCATACCTCCATGAACAAAACGAAACAGAGATCAGATTGAACTTGTCTCTTTGCACTGTTCCCGTACTGTTATCATGGAAAATCCAACAAAAACAAACCTCAACCAGCAGAAAGGGTGCTGTGATGTCATTGCTTATAGATTAGAAATTGCACCATTATCTCTGACATAGCTTTGTCACGTTGCTCTGTAATGATAAGAGGTGACTGGAAAGAGCTGATTACACAGATTGGAGATGTTGCATTTATTCAGGGCCAGCCCATTAAGTCCTTAATACCTGGCTTCATTTAAAGCCTTAAATCTGAGTTTTATTGGCTATGTTACATACTGAAAGGTGAATGTATTTGTGTCTATTTTTGGAGACTTGAAAATCTGAATGAAGTTTAAGACAGGGTTTGTTTCTTTAATAATTTGCTACACTGTGATTCTCATCAGCTTTCGGACCATCTCCCTGCCTCGTGCTCTCAACAATGCGCCACGTGCGGGGATGCTGCCGCCACCACCATTTACTGACGCCGTGATTTTGGAGGTGATAAACGGTGCCTTTTGTCTAAATGGCTAAACAGTTAGTCATCAAATCAGATTATCTTTGATATGAGAGGACATTCCTTTTAAATCGAACATGAATCCGGCTGTCATGCGTCACGTGGAGCTTCCATCCCGTAGTTCCAATTTGGCATTTTTGCAGAGCTTTTCTTTTCTCGTTTGGCAGCCTTTTCATGGATATTTACAAAAACACTTTGCAACTTGTAACCTGTTTCCTGGGATGTCATTAAAACAAGTGTATTTGTTTCTTGAACACGGCCTGTGGACGCTGCTCAAGTTAACGTTGGTGTAAACACTGAAATGCCCTAAAACGTATCAGGAGATCTCATTATACACCAATGGTGTGCAGCCATGTGTGGATAATACGGATGCCAAACAAACTACGGCATTACTTCAGTCCTACCCGTGCGTTACTACAGGGATCGTCTGCTCTGCTGTAAAAAGAAACAACCATGACACAGCTCACCCAACCACTTTCTGAACTACTTTCAACTACTTTTCAGAGTCACAGCCAAGTAAATGCTTACATCTGTTGCATCTGACTCAGCTTTTTAATGCCCAGAACTAGTGATCAAAGACATTCAATCAAGCCCAAAGGTTTTGGCAGCACAACAGATGTTGTAATTTACTAGCTTGTTGGGATTTAAACAGATTTTAGATTAGATTGCACAGTGATCAGCTGCATATTGTTTGATTGCACAAGGCTTTATTACAAAGCCTTGGTAAGATACTCAAATCCTCTTGAGCTTTTTTTTTTTTTACACTTTGTTGCGCTATAACCAGCAATTTGAATCAGTTTTATGTGTATTTTATGAAAGAGACCAACACAAAGTTGCACCAAGCTGTGAAGTGAATTTAAAAAATGACTGGCTTCGAGTAAATGAATGAAATGTTTGGCATATATTTGTGTTCAGCCTCCTGTTACTGTATCTCTCTAGAGGGAGTTTATGCCCAACCTAGGTCATAAAATATCTCAGCCTCAGTCAGACTGGATCCGGCTTTCCAGTAATTTTCATGTCTCACCACAGATTTTCAACTTGATTTGGCTGTAGACTTTGGCTGGGCCGAGCTAGGAGATGAATAGGTGTTGATCTGAATTATTGTGGCTGTATGTTTCAGTGGGAATGTGAACCCCTGTTCTAGTCTTTCGCAGCCTCTAACGGGTCTTCTTCAGGGCGGCCCTGATTTAGCTCCATCCATCTTCTCGTCATCTCTGATAAGCTTCCCTGTCCTGTTGCAAAAGAGCATCCCCCTAACATGATGGTGCTGCCAACATTTTGTCATCTGACCAAGGCACGTTTTCCCTCATGTTTGCTGCTTTCCTAACTTCATCTGTGAGCTGTCCGCTCTGCTCCTTGGTCTTCATGCTGCTGTTTGTTCACTAATGTTCACTAACAAACCTTCGAGGTCTTCAAAGTAAAGCTGCATTCCTACAGAGAAGAAATTTACCAAGTGGACTCTGGTTTACTATCTACAACATTTCTGAAGTGCAGCTGGTTGCATATGACTTTATTTAGGGATTACAGAGTGAAGGGGGCTGAATACAAATGCACGTCCCACCAGTGGCGGCTGGCCCATAGGAGGCGCTTGGACTCTCATTTAACAGTGCATTTCCACCGACAGAATGTATAATTTCTCTTCTTGGGTGCTCATCCAAAGCGCCCCAGAAGTGTAGCGAAATAACCAATCGTATACTGTTGCTAGGGAAAATTAATAAATATTTGGCCAATCAGCATCGCCAACATGAATGGCTTTGGGGCTTCAGGAATTTTCGCCCCTGCTACACAGTGATGTAGGTGATGTAGCTAGTAGTCAGTCAGGCAGTGACGTAGAGATTACGGCGACGACGACGACAGAGAGAGAGAGAGAGACGCATTTTGTCATGTGGTGAGTGAATTTGAATGTTGGGCTATTTGTTTTGAAGAGAGTGAAAGGATTTTGGAAGGTACTGTGAACATTGTATCATGTACATAATTTTGTCAGCTGATGATTTTTTTTCATATTTTGAAATTCTGTTCTGTTTCTGTTCTGTTGTGAAACCCATTGTGTCATTGTGAAACTGTTTGGCTGAAGATAATAGCAGTACAGTATGGTGTATGCCTACTTTGTGTGTTTGGTGACAAATAGTGAATTTGAGTGTTGTATTTCATATTGGTTCTTTCCAAAATAAGACCTAATATAGCTGTAAATGGTTGAATGTATCTGTAAACTGATTCTGAGAAGGGAATTAAATGCTTATTGTGGAAACGGAGTAATTTTCCGACTTTTAAATTGAATGCATGTACTGGGTTAGGCAGGGAAATCTATTGGCCAGCCCCACCAAGATTTTTTTCCACCAGCCACCACTGCGTCCCACTTTAGATTATTGTTTCAAAAAAGTTTTGAAAGCAATGTTTATTTTGTGTTGGCCTGTCATAAAGAACCTAAATGAAATACAATAAAGTTTGGTATCAAGATGTTACTTTATTGTATCTGTTATACTATATCCGTTGGTTGTGCTGTTCTTTTTACATCTCTCTTTGCAGGTGATGAAGCAGACTGAAGACGTTTTATCATTCTCCCCTTTATCTCTTCTTTCTTTCACCTCTTCTCTTTCTTTTTTCTCTTCATGTTCTTCCTTTACTCTCCTACTTTCCCATTGTAGTGTCCACATAATTTGAAATACTCCCCGCAGGAATCACAATAAAACTATTTACATGCATAAATCAAGCGGAGCACTATGGCGAAAGCCGTACTGCTCCACTTGTGAAAGTAAAATCTGTCGAGCTCTATTTGGCATTAAGACAACAATTCTTATTGCCACATTGCTAGACAGGACACTGGGGGAAAAAATAAATACAATAAAGTTTGTTGTAGTGTAAAAAAATTTTTGGAAAAAAAGAAATTATAATTGTGTAACTAAATTTTTTTTGCAATATTGCAATATGGCTGAAAAGAGCAGCTAACTTAATTTAGTTGAGTTACATCATCCAGCAGGTACCCGGATCATTTGCAACACAGAACTCTGTTGCCACCAGCACAGAGCTTGCTCAACAGCCCAAGATGCTGCCACTAGTTAAGAACTTCTTCCAACTATCTAGGAATAGTCTGATGATATGTATTTTCCAGCATTCTGGAGTACTGTGTTGTAACATTCATAAATTTATACTCATGCCATGTAAAATCCACAGTTCTTAACCCCATTAGGAACCTGTGTTCAACCTAACCACAAGGGGTCGTAACAAGATATTTCATGGATAAACAGAGGCCAACAACTCCAGGACAAGAATGCGCCACCAAAATTCTGGGTTTGACTCAGAAGTTTACATGAAGCACATCAGAAGGGATAAATTGTCAAAAATGTGATCTATTTGTGAATAAATGCCTTTAACGCTTATGAGATGCGTTTGTTTTAACTGCTGAAACCTTGTATCGCAACATTTTTCGCCATAATTCTGACCCTACATGTTTGAGGTGCCATATGTTAAGGATAACGAGTGAAACGCACCAGGTCGTGGTCCACCTTAACTGTTTCTTTAAAGACTGTCCAAACCACCGCTTCGTTGCACAAAGGCGTGGTGAGGGAGCCACTGTAGCGAAAATATGATTCACGGTTCACGTTGCCAAGCAAGTCATCGATAGCGATCTCCTCCGTGACCTCGACTTCAGAACCTGTGTTAGAGTCACAAATGCAACAGATGGGCAGATAAATGTATATCCTCATCCTGTATCTTTTTGTTTCTGTTACATAACGAGGCCAGAGCCGACTCACTAATGTTTTTGATGGCTGATAGGTAATGGGTCAGTTTTTTCCAGGCTTCCATGTTCGATCCTGTCGATTCTGTCGACGTCGGCGCCTCCTACATGGAAAAATGTGATGAGCAGTCGTTGGACTCGTAAAAGAAACGACTTTGGATTCTCGTAAGAGCAGATTTTGGGATTCAGCTTTGAAAAGACGTGACTTACTGTTCCTGCCGTGTCTGAATGGGAGGAACTTTTGGAAGATCCCGGAGCCTGAAAATGGATATTGAGAAGGTTTCTCACATGAATCAGGAGACAAAATGTAACTTTACTTGATCAGTTTAACTGGCCTATTAATTACAATTTTTTTATTGTATTGTACGATAACACTTGCGGTTTGTGATCAGCTTTGACATAACAATCAAAAATCGTATCCCCAATGAGGAAGTCTGACTCTGCTTCAGCAAAGTATTTCCTGAAATACCTTTTTAAATTATCTCAATGGATCATTTTAAGAAAATATGCAGCTTCCTCTTTATATAACTGCAATCTTCATCTGTAAACTGCCTGCAGCATGAATCATACTGGAAATCAGATAACAAAAAAAAAAGGTATGTACCATATACAATGAAGGTAAAATGTGTTGTCATAAGGTTTTGTGCAACTCTATATCTAAAATGTTGAAGGTTAATGTTTACAGTCAATATTCTTTGGATTTTGTCCTCGTTTAGATGGATTCCTGACAGGGCAGCACCATTCGGGTCATGGTGGTCAGGCTGTCAGTTGTTTAGGGATTCTGTTGTGTGTTTTTGCTAAACTTTAGTTTGGCTTTTGCATTTTTTTTGTTTGATATGGTTTACGTCATCTCTGACTACACAGTCAGCATGTGTATCTGGGCCACATATGGATTTTGGTAACGTCATATAGCTATGAAGAGGACCTGGGCCCCCAAAAGTCTTTTCTCATATGATAGAAATTTGGGTAGCCTAAATACAACTCATGTGAACAGAACTACTTTGTCCTTTGTGGGTCGCATCTACAGAGCCCAGTGTGTTCCCAGAATTATCGGGCATGAAATCCATATAGACAATTAATATGGAGCCACAAAACTCAGAAAGTCCTGTGAGGGGCCTATTTCCTGTCCCAACGGACCTCATATGTCTGTAATTGTTACCTCAATAAAAAATCCCAAGACTGCCAGGCCATCAGAAAGCTGCAATGCCTCTTCCAATGTTAAATCCTTCCTCTTGTTTACTATGTGCATCTGGACAAAAGAAGCCATTTATTGGATTAAACAATCAAAAGAACAAATACAGCTTTGACTGTAGAAACTTTTGGCCTGTAACTACCTCCATCGGGTATCTGCGTGAATCCACTGTGTGCTCTGAGCCCTGAGAATCGGCTGTGTCGCTGCCCCAGTGGAAGTGGAACTGAAGAGTTGAGTATACGTGTTCCAACCCTCCTCCTGACACCTCCACTAAACCATCCTCTAATATGCACTTTACTGAAAGATTAAAAACATATCATGCTGCAGTAGCTTTAGGTTTATTTAAACTGAGTTGGATAGTTATAGATTTTTAAGTTAATTTTTATTAAATGGTTCTGAGCAGCAGTAGCTAACAGTTGGTATAAATCCAGATCAGTTGGCCTTGGAGGCTAAAGTTTATGGCTAGTCTGAGGAGAACTTGGACGACCGAAGCTGACTTCTACCATCTTCGTAAAGTCACAGCGGTTTACAGCAACACTGTTTCAGGAACCTTTAAACTGCTACCATCTGTCAATTGAGTGGTTATTTACAAGGAAGCTGATGGTGATTTCAGCAGAGAATAAAGGTAGGAGGCAGTAATGAGCTTCCTGTGTGAAACAGCCACTGCAATCAAATGTTTAACTTTTTCTTACAACACTTTACTTTTAGGACAGAGTAAAACTGAGCAGAAATGTTGCAATGGGTCTTAATAATCTAGGTCAGGGGAAAAAATAGATGAACAGGTCCTCTGGACGGGTCCTTCCTAGTTGAAACGCTTGTCCAAGAGACTTCTTCAGTCTGATGAGTTAGAGTTTAAGGAATAGGGAAAATGCTGGTTTGAGAGAAGAGTAAAAGAAGCCATTTTTATGGAGAGAAACCAGCTGTGGTCCGACAGGGGTGGAGGCTGGGTCCAATTGTCCCCATCTTGCAATGCTGTTATGGCAAGCATGTCCCAGCCCCTTGGGAACAATAAATGGCCATCAGAGCACCGATGTTAGCCTGATGGACCTCTTTTACATGTGAGCAACCAGTTTTAATTGTCAATGCTTCTAAGGCTGAGTTTACCTGGAACTCCTCAGACTGTACAAGCCTCTTGGACAAGAGACAAAACGTTTCAACAAAGAAGAACCCGTCCAGAGGACCTGCTCAACTTTTGTTTTTTTGTGGTTTCTCTTTTTTTATCTGAAAATTTTCAATTCAAATCAGTTCAATTTTATTTATATGGTGCTAATTCACAACCCACGTCATATCAAGGTTCTTTCCAAAGTCAAATTCAATCAAATTATTTAAATTGGTCAGAAAGTTTCCTCTCTAAGGAAACCCAGCAGGTTGCATCAAGTCTCTCCAAGCAGCATTCACTCCTCCTGAAAGAGCGTAGAGCCACAGTGGACAGTCGTCTGCATTGTTGATGGCTTTGCAGCAATCCCTCATACTGAGCATGCATGAAGCGACAGTGGAGAGGAAAACTCCCCTTTAACAGGAAGGAGAACCTCCAGCAGAACCAGAAATGCTCCGCATATTTGTTTCACACAGGAAGATCATTACTGGCAAACCACCTCCAACAGCAAATAAACATCAGCTTCTCTGTAAATAACGATAAAAGGAAACAGCTTTCCGGTTAGTAGCGTTTGCATAAACTTCCTTGATGTTTTTGAGTTTTGTTTTGAGACAGTAGAAGTCTGTTTTGGTCTTTCTCTTCTTGGGCTAGCCTTTAGTTTACGAATCGTGTCGAATAAATTTAGTCAACTAATCTGGATTTATATGAAATTACGATGTTTTGAGATTTATTTACTGCATATTAGCTGCTTAAAAACCTCACTTTAGAAACCTTGAACTATGCCTTTTACCTTGAAAGTCATGTAAATTAATTTTATAATAGACATTTGACCGGCTACACAATAAACACTCTTAAAAGCCAAATAGGTCCAAACCTGTGTGTCCTGTGTTGGTGATGGACTTTATGGCTCGCTTGTTGTCAAAATTAGTAAAATTGAAGGAAGTGAGGTGTTCGTCCGCCGTGGCGCTTTGAGTGTCGATGTCGATGGGAGACTGGCTATCACTGCCACAGTTGGAGTTAGGCAGTTCGGACCAATGATCCGGGGAGTGATCTGCAGAAAGTTTTCAATAGAATCTGCATGTCAGTCCGCACAGGAGTACTGTATGAAACTATATTTGACTTAGTTGCTACATACCACAGTAGTGATTATCATAGCACCATGGATGAGCTAAAGAAGAAACAAAAACAGACAATTTATTAATGAACACTTTTATAATCCAATACAGTTCTGGATAGAAGTCTACATACAACCCCTGTTGTCATGGGAAAGAATCAAGAAAGACTGCACAAAACTAAATCTCTTTATCTTTAAATTAGCCAAAAATGAGAAAATGTCTTATTTTCCACCTCAGTGTAGAATAAAATACGTTAACTTACACTAGAGATACAGGCTGCTTGGTGAGCTACACACTGACAAGATTTTATGAGCACAAACAAGGTCATTGTTCAACATATTGACCTGTATTTTAGAAAAACATTGGTACAGCTCAACGAATGAGATGTTTTCTGGTACAAACTGGCTTTTAAAGACGGTGATCATTGTTTTAGCTTTGCTTTGAAAGCACGATTTTACCTTTACCATTTACATCTACTTCACGAGCAGAGTTCAAATGTTTCTGCACCTGCTGTGTTGTTGAAGCATTTGGTTGCCTCTCTTAGGAGTTTTCAGGAACACTAGTTTAGCCTCCGATGGGGCTCTTAACAAGACAACTTTTCATTAAAGACTGGAAGACTTAGTCGTAAGCAACTTTTTGTTTGATATATGCTGGTATCCAATTCACAATGACTGTACAACTAAGCGCTGTAGGAACTTTCACTGTGATGGTTATGTTATGTACAAAAAGTACAATAAGTATCTTCGTACATGGTTACCAAATGTTTTTACAATTTCTCACAAATGTTTAACTGCTGCTTTAACTTCCTGCGGCAGCACAGCTGGGCTGTACATAAACATGAACAGGAAGTTGTCATTCAGCTTTTGATTTCTGTTCACCCCTACAAAAATAAAACAGGTAACAAAATTTTTAAAAAAGGTCTTTGTTTGGACTATTTGCAATTGAAATCCTCTAAGCCGCTACGTTCTTTAGCAAAGAGATGCAGCCCTCATTTCCAGCAAAACGGCCTCTGAATGCTTTCTTCAAACTGTTTGAATTTTTACATAATTACCACCATGCGAGTGTTTAGACATTTTGTCCATATTGTAAACGGCAGAAACCAGCATAGCTGAATTTGGAGAAGGGTTGGTTTGAATGAGGCCTCTTATTTTGCCTTAGAACAGATTTTACCCGCATCCATCTGTGTGACTTGATTACATTGCAACAGAGGCTCATCGAAGGTTATCCTTTCATTTTGTGGTGTTTGGTGTCATTCTGCTGTATAATGTTGACACTGTGACTAAAAAAGTCAATCATCGATGTGATCCTGAACCAAACCGTAAACAAACTAAAACACTATTTGCAGTAATTTCATGCACTTTATTGTACTTTATTTGCTGACGATGTGTTTATTTCACAAGACCCATACCAAATTCAAATAATTGTTTCCCTATTAAATTTAATGCATAATATGCTAATTCCTAAATGTCTTTGAAAGCCAATCTTTCTATCACACCCACATTTATGATGTTTGACTGCAGCCTTCTCAACTCACTTGTGTGTCCTTGAATTTTTGACTTACCTTCAGGAAGAGGAGTTGCAGGGGAGGCAGTGATTTTTCGACCATTAAGAGATTGTGAAGGTCGGTAGTTAAATGGGAGTTCTGTCTTCTCTGGAAATTTCTGAAGCTGAGAACACAAAACGTTTACTTTAATCACATTTAATTCATTATACAAGTTGTCTATCAATGTTCTATCCTCACAAGACCATTACATAAATTTATATGTACAGTTAAGCATCTGAAATCCCTCAGGCGAACTCAGTTTTGTGTCAACCATGAGAGCTGCTGGTGACCTGTGACAGAAACAGTTCTCAGTGCAGGTTTAGCATTTATTTGATACTACTTTGTTAGAATTTATAAGTATTTATTAATTTAGTCAGTTGCTGGGTTTGCCATTCCAAACAAAATACAGAGCCCCCAAGAGTCCTCAGTCCTTGATGCAGCTGTCCTGGCCCGTGGACCTTTGCCACATGTCTTCCCTCTTTCTCTCAACCCTATTTCATGTCAGCTTAGTGTTAGGTAAAGGCCTCTAGTGCCAAAAAAAAAGAAACATATTTAGAAAATCTTAACAATGAACTCTTCTTCAATTATTTCCATCTGAAATAAACTGCTGCATTTCTCCAATTGTGGGCTATGGAATTTCTTTTTTACTTTTTACCCCACTATGCGTGGTGGCAAAATAAACATTGGTCCTAATCTCAGTGTGTTTCTCTTCTCACATGGCTGACTGTACATAGGGGCCTTCTTCTTTTCTTTTTTGTTTGTTTTTTCTTCCTTTTATTTGCAATGTACTGATCTGATGCACATATGCTACTTACATGGCATGTCTTCCATTTTTTACAGTTTTGAAGAATGGGTGCCTCAGGAAATCAGGATGTTCATTAATAACATGTTGTTCAACTTATAATTGTAAAAGTTAAATTAGTTAAAAAATAATAAATTCTTAAGGCTTGGTTACTGCATACATGTACTAAAAGAAACGGATAGGTCTTTTTTACTCAGTTTTTTTTTAAACAGATGCATTGAAAGATTAATTTATGAGGTCAACCAATAAACGTAGAGGTTGTCATTCAAAAGCTTTAAAGGTGCTACAGGTAACCTCTTGGCAAAAAAAAAATGACACCCAATATTTGCCAACAGAAGTGAAAGCTCTTCTTCCTTTGTTTTCCGTGACTGCTTAAACTTTTTATTCTTTCTAAAGAGTTGCCGCTGAGTTGCTGTTCAGCCAAGCACCTACTGTACAACGAGACTATCAAGTAAATGCCGTAGAAGGAAATATGAGCACCTCATCAATCAAACTTTTATCATTTGACAGGTGGATCGGGTGAAGATGTTTATCCATCCTGCAGCACTCGGAAACTTCTGTATTTGTTTAGAGTTTTTCTTGTCACAGTCACATGTGGCGTTCCAGAATAAGCTTGCCGTCAACGGAAGGAAAAACATGAAATCGAGCCGGACTGTGAAACAGAAATATCAAAGCAGACAATTGCGGGTACCTGTATGTCTGCCGGGGCCTACGTGTTATATGCTTGAATGCGTCAGCGGCTGCTTATATAAAACATGTTGTCTCCACGGGTCAGTTCATGGTTCAGCTGCCTGGATTGACTAAGCACTGCATGAAGTGATAGAAATGAATAAATCCTGCTGAGATAACACCTGTCCTGTCCAGCAGGTTGCCTCCAAGCTTAGTCGGCAGCAGGTTCGCTTAAATGTCTCCCTCTGCGTTGGCTCAACACAGCCTTTCCTTCACTGGCTCTGGGACGTAGACTTACCAGATCTTTGTGGACTTGGATCGGCTCTTGAAAGAGCGTCCACACGACAGCCTCATCGCACATAGGTGTAGTCAAAGATCCCATGTATCGGTAGAACTTAGAGAGGTCCACATGCCCGATCAGATCACTGAGGGAGATGTTGTTTGTTTAGTTCCGCCGTATGGTTGTCTCCTGTGAAATGTTTAAAAGAAACAGAATTTAATAAAATAATACAGAAAAGAGGAATAAAACATGCTAAATTGATGAAAAGCATTTCCAACTGGTTATTAAAGCTGTTTGATCCATAACCGGAACAATTCTCAAGACTTTAACATATTTCTTTGTTCTTTATTCAAGAAAAAGCAGACACTAAAAACTGAAACCTCGTTAGATATTTGTCATTGTTATGGGTTTTACTTTTGGCACATCTTCGCTGCCTCCTGTAGACAAAAACACATTAAGCTTGGCATTTACACTCAGCTGTAGTGACAACAGTTTCCACTTTAGACTCTCCACCAGGTCAGTAACAATATTTAAACAGCAAACAGTGGAATCTAAACACAAAAAAAAAAAAAACGAAGCCTGACCTGTGATGTTTTCCAGGTAGGATGTGAGCATTTGCCACGGCTCAGACATTTCTTTCTCTTCAGTTGCCTTTAGGAAGAAATCATCTAGTATCAGACATGTACAATGTTTTTTTAAATGCAGTTTTTTTTTTTAGATTCTATAGCAGATAACACTGTTTTCAAACTAATGTTTTGACTAAATTACACACTTCGACATAGTTAGATCTATTTCAAGGGAGATCAACCCACTCTTACATTTTACTAAGCCCCTCAGTAATCTGAAATACAGTAATTCAGTAAAATTTAAAAAAAACATGAGACTAAATATTAAGCTAATTTCTGTGTGCACAAATTATTCAATGCAGTTTTTTTTTTTTTTTTACATTCCGAAATGAAAGGAGCGCAGCTCATGCTGACTTAGCGGCAAGCATTGGATATTTTGTGTAAAAAGTGTGTGGATGCAGAGGCATGTAAAGTGCAGATGTTCACAATTTTCTGCAGAGTCAGTGGCTACAGACCTCGAGGTGTCATGTGGCCTTCAGACTAGCTCAAGAACCGTGTGTAGAGAACTTTACATAAAGGGACTCCATGGCCGAGCAGCTGCAGCCAAACCTCTCAGCTCGAGGGAAATGCGGATTGTCGATATGAGTGTGAAGCAGACGGCCACTGGACAGAAAGCCAGTGGTTGCATGTTCTCTGGAGGGACAAATCAAGTCTTTCTTTTTGATTGATCTTTTGCGATTATGGTACAGTGCTGTTTTTCAGGAGTGCCTTTGCAAAATGAGACACTTTGGAAACTTTCATGTCCTCAAAGTTCTCCGATGAAAATAGGAGACTTGTTTTGACGAAGGCTCCTTCCTGTCACAACAAAACTTTGCATTGTTGCACAAAACAATGTCCGTAAGGACGTAGTTGAGTGAGTCCTGACCTCAACCCAGCAGAACACCTTAAAGAGGAATTAGAGGCAAGACTACATGCCAGGGCTTCTGGTTTAACATCAGTGTCTGACCTGAAATATACACACTCTGGAAAAATTGCCAACATCATCACACTTGAGACGGAACTTTTTACCATTAAAATATGGGCCAGTATGCCTGTGCAAACCACAAACAGGCTTCAATCTTTCTCTCAGTTTTTCTGAATAAAGATGGTTCGACACCTATCCAGGACTCTTTCTCAGCTATTCATCTTAAAAAAATGAGTGAAAGTCCAGTTGCCTATGATTTAAGCCTGTTTATGGGCCAATGCCTTATCAAAACCTGCAGTTTAGGAATGGGATTCCATTCGAGCTCATAATTGTGTTTGGGGGGAAAAGTTTTTACTCCAACGTTTTATGTGCTAGAATTAAAAACCCACATGACTTCCTGTGATCCTGGGGGATAACGTTTTGCTCAAATTCACTCAGAGTCGGGGTCTGGACCTGATCCCGTTTGCAATACATACTGAGAACAATGTATTTCTCCCCAATTTGTGATTCAAAGCACAAAAGAAACATGCTTTCTAATAGAGACACATAATTATGTTACTTCTGCTGAGATAAGGAACTCTGAAAAGGTTTCGGTGGGATAAGCATGATAAAGTCTGTTACTTACATTTATGAAAAACCCAAGAACAGCAATTCCATCTTTGTGAGATAAAACTTCTTCTCCAGGAACATCTTTTTTTTCAGTGACTATGTGCATCTACAGATAAAAAGAGAACACTGAGATAATAACAAATAGTGGTGAATCAAGGGAAATATTAGGACCGTAGAAGAGATTTTCTAGAATTTTACCTCCATCGTGTACCTATGGTCATCTACTAAATGCTCTGAACCCGAGCCATCCTTACTCCAGTGGAAGTGAAACTGCTTTACAGAATACTGACCGCTGAGTCCGCCTCCACTCACTTCAACTTCATCATCTTCCATGTTGCATTGCACTGAGGCAAAGATAGAGAAAAATGGAAATGGTGAACATCCTGTTTTAGTTATTGTATGAATCCTCCCGAGACTTTCCCATTTTGGTGTCCCGAGTAAGTTACCTGAGTGTCCGTTGAAGGTGATTTTTTTGATGGAGTGCTGAGAGGAGAAATTGACGAAGATGAAATTATCCAGCTTTGGGTCAGTGGTAATAATGCTGGTGACAATATCGATTGGAGACTGGTGATGTTCTCCACAGTGAGATCCACTTATTTCTGCCCAATGCGTCGGTGTGAGATCTGTGGAAGACCGAGATGCATTTAGAGCTGCAAAAGCACACTGAAAACTGGCATCCATCGTAAAAAAAGAAAAAAAAATGGGACCGTTATTTACTTACCTTCACAAGTGTAACACCACTCATTGGCTAAAACAGAGAAAGAGCGAACATGAATGTTGAAGATTTTTCTATTTAAATCGCCCGCAATTTAAAAAGCAGTTGCAAAAACAAAAGTGGAAACGAATAAATCCAATAAGCATGGAAAATATTCAAAAAAATACTCACTTTTTACCAGAGCTACCAGAGTCAGACATAGCACCAACCTGAGGAGATCCATCTTCAAATGGACAAGAAGACGTTTAAATGACAAATAATTATCAAGCCAGTTATTTCGTCCAGATTTTATACAACATAAGTCACCATTTTTAGACTGAGGTATTTTACTTACCTCACTGACCCAGTCTCAAATCTTCAAGTCTTCCACAATATCATATGCAATTAAGGTATCAGCTCAAAAACTTGCATCCATATAAGAAAGGGGCTTATAGACATGAAAAGAGTGAAAAGATGCTCCAGGATGAGTCATGATAAATATATAGACTCGGAGGCTGCTTCACTGGGAAGGGCTCCTCTGTGTATACAACAGCAAACTGTGATGGAGGAGAAACGAACAAGTGTTTTCTAAATAGACCCTGTTTAGAACAACCCAATCATATGTCCAAATTTGCTTTTTCATATCTAAACAACAGAGCATGTTCTGAGGGCATCTGAGCCCTATTATTCTGTAATATGGGTGAGTCTGGGTGGATTTTAGCCCCAGTTTCCCGTCTGTGAGCAGCAAGAATGACAACTGGTTTTGGTCTTGTCCTGCTCTAGTCCATTTGTTTCAAGTAAATCAACAGTCTCTAAAATATTCAGACCTCGCAGTCATAAACCAAACACTATGCAATGTTCAATGTCTCACTAGTCCCTTTCTTCTTGGCTTGATTATCTGTTTGGCCTAAAGCAAATTGCTTTGTCGAGTTGCTGCCATGGGACTAGCTAAATAATTTGTATTAACAAGCAGCTGGACAAGTAACTGGTGAGAGGATAAGAACTGTACACACAGAGGTGTCTTTATAATTCCTGGGTGTCTCTAGATGTCGATTTTGTCCTTATATTAGGCATAAATTAGCTGAATTTGTCTTGCAGCAAGAAGGTTCAGGGTTCAAATCCAAACCTGCAAAAACAAGTGGTTATAGGCCATGGATGTTATCGCACACAGCACTGAAGTTGCAGCTCATCGCTTTAGATTTGGCTTCCATGGGGCCAAACTTTCTTTAAATCTTTAAATTGGATTAGATTGGTCTCAATCAATAGTTATGCATATTTTATACTCATATACTTGAGGTTGTGTTTAGTATTGTTTTAGATTTTGGTTGATTTTCCCATTGCCCCTAACTGGCCATGTTACGAGGAATGATTGACCTCTCAGCTCTGATCCCTAATGAACTTAGGTATAGAAAAAGAGCTCCCAAACTACTGGGAGGATCCAGTGTTGTGTCTAAACCGGAGCTTTGAATAAATAATTTTCATATTTGTTCTGATTTAGTAGAATCTATGACAAAAAAGCATACAGAAAATACACATTTTATGGTAGAGTAGATACTTTTCCATTAGCTGACACCATATTAGATGTTCTGAAGAGGAATCATATGTCTTTGAGGTCTTGGGTTTGGTTTTTGATTTACTTTCCTGTTTCTTTAACATGCATAAATTGGATGGAAATGTAGGTAAAAAAAAAAAAAAAAAAGCAGACAAAGTTAAAAGGCAAAATGTGAAACTTCGAAGACCCAGATTACTTCCTTGGTAGAAAGTGCTGGAGAAATCCTTGATGTTTTAAAACTTTTTGGGCTGCACTGCATTTTTTAATTGAAAGGAAATCGTCATTTTATTATGACATCGATAAAATCCTGCTACTGCATTTCTCAACTTCTGGGGTTTAACCCTTATCCTTATGGTCCAGGTGAAGTCTACAGGCTCGTTTTCGTTTCCCTGGTGAAAATACTTACATAAACTCATGATAATGTAACTAATTTCACATCAATCTCTGGCTTTCAGGAATTTATTTAAGCTGTCATTTTAACAGGATGGAATGAAAACACGACAAATTAAAATTCCTTTTAAAGAAAACTTTGGGTTTACACATTTGAATTTATTTAGGGTAGATGTTTAGGGTCAAATATTTGGTCAAACAACCTTTAGCCACAAATACCTTGCAGGCATTAATTGACTTCTGGCAGAAGTCGGGCAGGATATTTGACCACTCGTCTTGGCAGAATTTATCCAGTCAGTTGTTTTCACCGGCACAAACCCAGCTTTTCAGTGCAGATCCTAAGTACGACCTCCACCACAGAGATGAGGTCGAGCTGCTGGGAAGGTCGGTCCAGAAACTACATTTTTTGCCACATCCATTTTGGGAGCATCTACCAGCTGATCTGAGGTGAAATTGAAGAATATGCAGACGGCCCGCCTTCTTCCTTGTTCATTCTGCCGTGTGCAAAGCTCAGTACCACCGGCAGCCAGCTGCCCCCACAGCATAATAATGCCACCATTATGCTTGACAGTTGGACTAATTTGAAGACTTTAAAGGTTATGCTCCTGCTTCATTGCCACGTCTGTCTTTTGCAGTGCCCTACCAATGGCAGGTTAACACCCTGAAGACGTGAGGCCGCCACCATCATGGCTGTCAGTCGGTAACGTGTGGAATGAGGTCGTCTTTATTCTCATTAACACTCGGTCATACGACACCAAACTAGCTGCATACCAAACGACCAGGTGTTTGATACTATCTTTCTTGTCACGCTGGGTAAAAGGTGTTATTACATAAGCTCATTGGGACAAAAGACAGAAATACCTTGGCATCTGGTTCCAAGGGAGTATATGCCAACAATACAATACAACAATATTATTCATGGAGCATAGTCAGAATAAGCTTGTAATGTGCAGGTAGGTCTGAAAACCGATACCGCAGGACATTACACAAGCCATTTAAAGAATGCTGGCTGCAGATTACATAAAAGGAAGACAAAATGCTGTGCCTGACTTGTATTTACACTAATCACAGTTTAGATATACTGATAGAATTGTCTTTAAAAGGAACTAGGGGCGTTAGCCTACGCAACAGGTCCATTTTAATTGCACCCTATTGCAATTTAGAGAACAAATAAAAGCTAATTGCATGTTTATAAGTTTGTCGTTTAAAAAAAAGAATATTGTGTTTAACTCACTGCTTCCTTTGTCAGGGGCTCACATGTTTGACTCTGTAAATGTGCAGGCTTCATTTTCCACACTGTGATTTTGTCACACGTTGTATTTATTAAACACGTGGTATTAGACGTTAATAATTGAGCTTCACCGTTGCTTGTTGGCAGTTTCCCCTTACTTATTTTTCTAGTATTAAGCTGACCTGCTGCCGTCCACCTTAATACATAATAGGAAGTCCCTTAATGTGCCTTTTTTTACCACTATTGTCTAACTTGATTTTTTTCCCTTGCTGTTTACCTGTTAAAGACAGGACTTCTGAGAGATGAGGCAGCAACACTCAATGTTTCCACTTCTATTTATGTCCTTTTTTCCTATGTTTGTACAGACATCATTGTGCTTAATAAACTGGTTCTTTTGACCTTCACCCGGTGTCTTCACTCACGCTTCGCCACACCCCATTAGCCCTTCAAAGGGAGAAGAAAAAAAAAACACAAGCTTTGTGTTGATGAAACAGGGTAAAGTTACACAATTATATAATTTTTTGGAGGCAGTGAAATGACAGCAAAAAAGGGCTGCATTTCTCTGGGTCATTTTCAGTTTTCCTCAGTTATTAATTGTGTCGTTTGGCTCTGGGATGAACCTCAGCGAGCACTCCAGTTACCTCTATAAATATCAGTAAAATACATTTTTATTCCTATACAATACTGTCTAGAACAAACTCAGAAGCTTTTTCCTTTTCATTTTTAGCAGAGTCACTGACGGGCAGAGAGGAACGTTTGTTTCTGCTTTACACAAACTGACCCTGATTTCCAAGAGTTGTTTCGGTGGAGGCTACGTGCCCCGCCGCCCTTTTCACCAAGAAGGCATCGAGAGTGAGAAAACGTGTTGCATAATCATATTTCTTCTACCTGATTCAAAGTTGGAAGATACCTCGCTTTAGGATAACTCGCACAGACGGTGGAAAATGTGAGAGACGAACAAGCAGGGGGAAAAAAACCTTCTGTTGTGATCAACATGCAAGTTGCTTAACTTTGTTTCTGATTTTGTTTCAACAATTTTGCCATCAAGGTTGCGTTTACAGGTTACAGAGTTCAGCATAAAACACAGCAGTTCTTCTCTTACAAGGTCAGTGAAAATTGAAGAATTACAGTTAGGCCCAGAAATATTTGGACAGTGACACAAATTTTGTTATTTTAGCGATTTTAATGAAAACATATTCAGGATACAATTATATAATCAACATGGGCTTAAAGTGTAGACTCTCAGCTGTAGTTTGAGAATATTCACATCCAAATTGGACCAAGGGTTTAGAAATTACAGCTCTTTAATACGTAGCCGTCTCTTTTTCCAAGGGACCGAAAGTAATTGGGCAATTGACTCAGAAGACTGTAAAATAAATAACAAGGCTGCATCAGCTCTTCCCTCGTTAACCTGTCATCAATTAAGCAGTTAAAAGGTCTGGAGTTGATTCCAGGTGTGGCGTTTGCATTTGGAAGCTGTTGCTGTGAACAAACAACATGCGGTCAAAGGAGCTCTCCATGGAGGTGAAGCAGATCATCCTGAGGCTGAAAAAAAGAAGAAACCCATCAGAGAGATAGCAGAAATGTTAGGAGGGGCAAAATCAACAGTTTGGTACATTCTGAAAATAGAAGAGAGCACTGGTGAGCTTGGGAACTCAACGAGGCCTGGACATCCATGGAAGACAACAGGGATGGATGATGGCAGAATCCTTTCCATGGTGAAGAAAAACACCTTCACAACATCCATTCAAGTGAAGAACTCTCTCCAGTAAGTAGGTGTATCAGTATCTAAGTCTAGCATAAAAAGGAGACTTGATGAGACAAAGGATTCACCACAAGATGCAAACCATTAATCAGCCTCAAAAATAGAAAGGCCAGAATTGACTTTGACAAAAAAAAAACAGCTAAAGAGGCAGCCCAGTACTGGAACAGCATTCTTTGGACAGATGAGACTAAAATCAAGCTGTACCATAATGATGGGAAGAAGAAAGATTGGAGAAGAACTGGAACAGCCCATGATCCAAAACACAGCACATCTTCTGTAAAACATGGTGGAGGCAGTGTGACTGTATGGGCATGCATGGCTTCCAATAGCACTGGTGTTTATTCATGATGTGACAAAAGACAGAAGCAGCCGAATGAATTCTGAAGTGTACAGGGATTCACTTTCTGCAGCCAAATGCAGCAAACTTGATTGGACGGCGCTTCACAGTACAGATGGACAACGATCCAAAAACATACTGCAAAAGCAACCCAAGAGGTTTTTTTTAAAGCAAAGAAGTGGAATATTCTGCAATGGCCAAATCACCAGATATCAACCCAATCTGAATGCATTTCATCTGCTCAAGACAAAACTTAAGGCAGTAAAACCCACAAACAAGCGCCAACTGAAGACAGCTGCAGTAAAGGCCTGGAGAAGCATCACTAAGGAGGAAACCCAGAGTTTGGTGATGTCCATGGTTTCCAGACTTCAAAAAAGGATTCTCAACTAAATATTGAAAAGTAGCATTTTACTTAGGGTTATGTTTATTTGTCCATTTATTTTTGAGCCCCTGAAATGCGCTTGTATAAAAAAAAGCTACAATTCCTACATGTTTAATCATATATTTTTGCTCAACCCCTTGTATTAAACCTTAAAGTCTGCACTTCAGTTACATTGTAGTCGTTTCATTTTAAATCCATCGTGGTGGCATGCAGAGCCAAAATCATGAAGATTGTGTCACTGTCCAAATATTTCTGGGCTAAACTGTATGGAAAAAATAAAATAAAAAAATAAAGCAGCTGTGAAATATCACAAAGTGCTCGCAAATCCTCTAAAAGAAAGCAGAGTTTTGATGTCGTGACCCTTTTTACATAACAACCAGAGGCAGTTCTTGCATAACTGGCAACCTGGCCAAATCCCTCCTCCTCCCCCATCACCTGGCAACAACAAAAAACAAAACACTTTGGCTTTGTCTAATTTGATATGTCTTTTTAATTTGGACTGCCCAGGGCTCTGGTCTGACAACATTGTTTGGTGAATAAACAATGGTCACAGAATATTTGTGAGAACCGTTTTGCGGTAGATGTATCACTTGTTTACAGAATAAGTTAAGGAGGCTCGCAAGATTAGTTTCTCTTAACATTGTAGTCAAAAATAAAGACAAATCCATGTATTTAATCCTTTGTGGGGCTGCACACTAGCATTGGTGAATAGCAGCAAGAAGGTCCTGGGTTTGAATCCCGACCTGGGATCTTTCTTGGTTTTCCCTGTTCAGACGTGGAAACTCTGGGCACTTCAGCTTCCCTCCTAAAATCAAGGCTGTTCGGCTAATTGGTTTCGTTTATCAGACAAATTTCTGTATTTCAGAATGATTTCAAATCACCTCCTTTGTGTTGGGAAAAGCCATCCAAGCCAACCTGGCTACCTGTGGAAAAAACTAACTTCCTCCCCAAAACTAGTATGTTTCAGTATCAGAGGGAAGTGTGGTCTTCACTTTGTTGCAGAATGGTTTTAATTCAGTGTCACTGGAGCGTTTTCGGCCTGTTTAAAGTCCTGAAAGTTTTTTGTTTGCCTTTGAAGTTCTTGACGGCCTTGCCTGGCCCTACGTGTCTCAGCGGCACCATCTCTGCACACTGTTCACTCAGGTCAGCTGATCAGATGCTCCTGGCTGTGCCAAAAATGAAGCGTAAATTCTTAGAAATTGTGCTTTTCCTGTAGCAGCTCCTAAAGTCTTAAATTACTGTCTCTTTGACACCACAGGCTTCTCTCATCTCTCCTTCCTGGCCAATGATATGGGATGTTGAATTTTAAACCTTTTTTTTAATTATTATTATTTACCTGATTCTGACTAATTGTTTTGTTTTTAGGCCATTGGCTTTGTTATTGGATTATGTGATAAGTGTCTCATTTATTCTGTGTGCAGCCCTTTGGTCTTGTGGGCGTTTAAAGTTCTCCGTAAATGATGGTCTGGTACCTGAGGAAGGTGAGGGCTGCGGCGCTTTAGATGTTGTTCTGGCCTCATTTGTGACCTCCTGTAGGAGGCGTCGCTGCACGCTTTGAGTAATTCTGGTAGGCCAGCTACTCCTGGGAGATATCATTGCTCTTCTGAGTGTTCTCCATTTGTTGATAAAGGCTGTAACTCTACTTCACCAGAGTCACCAGAGCAGAAATGATTCCAGACTGAGATCTCAGTGTCTTAGTTTCTCATCTGTTTGGGAATTTCTTCAGGATTTTGAGATATTTTGGCCAACGTCATGCTGCCAGGAGGTTGCTTTATCTGTAATTACTTCTTTCAACAGTTCTGATAGTAATCAGATCTGGCTGAGATTGGTGAAAAATTGTTGAATGAGAGGGTGAGGTTACTTTTTCAGTTGTTACAGATACACAGGTGATACACAGGTGGCTGCCTAACATTTCTACATGTACAGGTTATATAAATGACAATAAACAATTCTTCCTGATTTTTTTTTATTATATAAGGTTTTATTTATATATTTGCTCCAAAATGAAAATGAGTTATTGCATTTTTTCCAAGTAAAATTCATACAAAAATGTCCTAAACCTCCCAACCTGACCACACAGCTCTAGTCCAGTTTAAAATAAAGTGTTTCTTAGAACATAAACAAAGACTGATGACTAGTTCCTGTTGTACTTCAACTCATCGTTCTGCTGCTGAACTAACAGTTGCATCCCGATCATCTTCTTAAAACAAGTCCTTGTGTGTTTTGCTCAGAGTAGAGAAGAAACAGACCTGTAAAATAAAAATCGAGGCATCAAAAACAGAAGTGTCAGCTTTTCTGCCGAGCCTTTCAGGCATCTGTGCCATGCAAGCAGGGATTAGACTTACTGAAAGATGGATCCGGTTAGTTCATCGACGAAACCGCCTGAGCAAAATCAAACAAAGTTAAACGTTTGATCAAATCTGCAGCAGAAGTGGGAGTGCGTGTTGAGGTCACTTACCTGGCGTGCAAATCGTGTCACACAGAATGGGGCAAATGTAGCAGGAGGAGCAGTCCTGCACAGAAAACAAAGGGATCACATGAAACCATCTGCAAAGTCTTTAATAGGATCTGTTATTCTCTGTTGGTCGTTTTTAATAATGAAGCCGCTTACTTCACAGTGTTCGCAGTGATCGGACTCGTCTCCCTCTGCACATGGACACTTGTCACAGTGTTCAGTGCAATGCTGAAACAAACAGAGGGTTGGACACACAGAGTGAGCAGAGACTCGCCCGTCAGACGAAGAGCGACAGCAAAAGTCACCAAGTGAGAAGGTTTTAAATCACTGCTTATTTCTTCTTACTTTCTTTCCATTAAGCTAAATCCACCACCGTGGTACCAGAACCACTGGGCACTATTGAGTGGTTCTCAGAAGAGGTTTTACAGTTTATTATTTTCCAGGAAAATAAGAACAAGTGCACAAAGGGACGATCAAAGCAGACTTTAAACAGAGCCTTCTCCAAAACAGATGTGCAGTAGAGAACAGTGTTAGCAGTGCCTTGGCTTCATTTAAGCAAGTCAGTGCAAACAGTCTAAACCAGGGTGTGGTGCACACAGCAATATTCAGCATCGGCTCTGGTTCAGTTCTCTAGTCCTGGTCATTTTCTTTGTCGGTCAGCTTGAATCAGCAGCTCCTGATGCCACAGCTTCTTGACTCTGTAAAGTGCCCTGAGATGACATGCGTTCATAAAACTGGACTGAAATTGAACTGACTGCTGGTTGACTTGTCGGCTTCGGTTTGCAATGCTTGTATGACTTTTATTTTAACATTGTTAGCTGTAACTACTATTCCTTTGCTACTGAACATAGCAGTAATGGTGGGTCTATCACTGTCTATCACTGTGGCCACTTCGGTTCACATTACACATAATAAGGCAAAAACTGTCAAACAGACAGGCAATGAACAAGGGTTACTTTTTTCTTTTTGCCGTTAAGGAGTGTCACAGGGTGTGACGTATGTCGGGTTAGTAACAGTGGGGAGATTTTAAAGCGTTGGACTTCAGTCTCCCCACAGGGGGCGATTGCCCTCACAGCTCTGGGGAAGAAGCTGTTTCTAAGTTTATTAGTTTTGGCTTCGAGGCTTCTGAAGCGTTTACCTGATGAGAGAGGGAAAACAGCACGTTGCCTGGGTGGGGGGGGGGGGATCAGTGGAGATGCGTCTGGACCTTCTTTGGACTCATTCTGCATAAATTGAGTCCAGATCCTGCAGACGGCATCCCACAATCCCCTGCGCTGTCCTCACCACCCGTGCTAGGTCGTTCCTCCCCTGGACTGTGCAGCTCCCATACCATACAGCTATGCTGAGACATAAAACTCTCTCATGGCAGCTCTATAGACGTTCTTTAGAAATTTGGGGGCTTTACAGCCCTCTCAATCATGATCATCAGAGTGTTGGTCTTTAAGACGCTTCGCCGAGTTTTTAGTGCTTCTCGTTTTGGACTCAGACCTGAATTTCAACTATCAAGTCTACCTAAAGCAAATCTTACTGCCATTATTTTCTTTTTTAGGCTGGTCTATTTTAATAGCTGCTTCGCCTCCAACATCCTGCAGCCAGAGTCAAGAAAACTGATCATTTCCCAGCTGTTTGCAAAGAAAAGCTTTTAAAATGAGGTGTTTAGTTTCTGAAGCATTGAATGTTTAAGGCCTGAAATGTATTTCCGAGGTGTTGTCAAGTATGGACTATGGAGCTTTAGTCTTTTAAGTCACCCTTAAATTGAGACAAGGTGTGTTTTTGTAACGTTGTGGTACTTTGCTTGTCTGTGTAGATGCAAAACTGTTTCAGCCAGTGACTTGTTGAAGCCTTACTATGAATGACACATGGGTCAAATTTTAAAAAGTTAGCCAACCCCATTCCTCTGAAAGGGGTCACAGGCTGAAGAAACAGCAAGTGCAAAGGACAATTATGTGAAGGTTAGATGTCTGCTACTTGGGAAGAAAACCACAAAGAGATAACGGACGGCTTAAGACCCTTTCTGCATTTAGACTATACCTCACAGATGGAGCAAACACTACACAGCGAGCCAGATTGGAAGTGCTGTGTGTCAGAAGTTTCCTCTTCTTCGTTTGTTTCGCCAATGTCGTCTGTTGTGTGGTCCGCTTCATCTAGAACCAACAGGATAGAAAGTGTTAAAGGAAACACAAGAAATCGTCGCATTTTTCTCTGGTCATGGGTGAGGGAATACTTTTGGCAACATAGTGTACACACCTGCTTCATATACACTACATTGCCGGTGTTTCCTAATCCAGGGGTCACCAACCTTTTTTGAGACTGAGGGCTACTTCATTGTTGCATCATAAAAAGGGCCACCAGTAATGACCTTTGAACTAGAAGAGTCAGAGTTCACCTTAACTTTATGTAAAATATACACATTTTCATGCTTTGTTATAGATTTTGTCATTTTTAAATCTATATAAGGGTAAATGTGAATAAACAGGAAGAGTAACAGAATAAAATAAAGTTTTAGATGCAGCTCACTGCTGGATTGTGCTTTTTCTTTTTCAGAACAGGCTCGTGGGCGCCACATGTGGTCCTCAGGGGCTACTTGGTACCCGCAGGCCCCGTGTTGGTGACCCCTGCTCTAATCAATCCAAATAATCAAAATCAGGTGTTCCTATCACTTCATGGCCCCAGGTGTAAAAAATTAAACAACAAGGCATCCAGACTGTTTCTACAAACATTTGTGAAAGAACGGGTCGATCTCAGGAGCTCAGAGACCAGTGAAAGGATCTTTGAAACCTTCCGCATAACAAAAGATTTTGGACAACTCCCTACTCCCAACTTTGTGAGAACTGTTTGGAGACGGCCCCTTTCTCTTGCAACATGAATAAGCACCAGAGCACAAAGCCAGGTCCATAAATACCTGGAGGAGAGAGTTTGATGTGGATGACCTTGACTGGCCTGCAGAGTCCTGACCTAAACCTGACAGAACACCTTTGGGGATGAACCAGAGTGGAAACTGAGAGCCAGGCCTTCTCGTCCCACATCAGTGTCTGACCTCACTAATGCGCTTCTGGAAGAATGATCAAAAGCTCCCATAAACACTCCCTGTTTGGACCCGTTGGACCGCTTTTCCTAGAGGAGTCGAAGCCGTTCTAGCGGCAAAGGGTGACCCAGGTCGTATTGAAACCCATGGATTTAGAACGGGTTCTCTCTGAAGTTCCAGTAAGACTCAAGGCATGAGATGAGCGAGTACTTTTGGCAGCAGAGTGTATGTAGCAGCTTAAAACAACACAATCTTTCTGCCAATGTCCTTATAACTGGAGAAAGAGTCAGAGCCTGCTTTGGAGCGTCAGACATGAACTGAACAATGACAAACTAACCAATGACAATAGTTCAGGGCCGGTTCCAGCTAACACACAGATAAGCAGCTCTATTTTTGGATTGAAATGTATGACGGTGGTGGTAAGGTAGCTGTAGTGACTCCACCAGTGTCACGGGGTAATCTGTCTACTCGTGATTCAAGATAAAAGGTGTCTGACCATAATTTATAACATTTACAGTAGAAGTTAGCATCATGCATATGTCTGGATTCTTCTAGCTGTGTCTCTCTCATAGAGATATTGCTGATTCAGATTTTAAGTTCAGTAAACAGTTGGCGCAGCAGTCCAGCCCAGCCTTTTATGCCCTGAGGTTTATTAGTTAAGTCATGGATTATCCTGCTCGTTAAGGTTATTCATGCTTTTATTACTACCGGAACTTTAAATGATTTTAAGTCTCTCTGAAAAACTCTTTAAATGCCAGAGAGCTCGCACATTAGGCCAGTCCTTGTTTCTTTGGTGCTTTCCATTTTTGATTTTAGAGTTTATTTTGTCAAAATTTTATTTGACTTTTAGTTTGTAAAATGGTTTATAAAAAAATAACTTTAAAACTGTGATGCAAAGAGCTGCCATACCTTCTTCATCCTCAGCAGGATGATCCTCTGCTTCCTCTTCCTCAGAGTCATTTTCCACATCCGCTGCCTCTTCGTCTGCAGCTTCGCCCTCCTCCTCTTCCTCGTCACTAGCTACTTCCTCTGCAGCCTCATCGTCCTCTTCATCATCTTCCTCTGCAGCCTCATCGTCCTCTTCATCCTCTTCCTCATCACTTCCATCATCTCCCTCTGCAGCCTCATCGTCCTCTTCATCAGAGCCATCCTCTTCCTCATCACTTCCATCATCTTCCTCTGCTGCCTCACCTTCCTCCTCATCAGTAGCCTCCTCATCCTTGTCTTCAACTTCTGCAGCCTCGTCCTCCTCTTCCTCATCCTCATCTCCATCACTTTCATCATCTACCTCTGGAGACTCTTCCTCTGCTTCCTCGTCAGCCTCCTCTTCGTCTCCTTCCTCCTCCCTGTCCTCCTGGTCTTCCTCACCCTTCCCCTCATCAGTATCTTCTTCCTCCTCTTGATCTGACTCTCCTACCTCCCCGTCGTCACCAGTTTCGTCGTCATCAGCCACAACTTCCTCTGCATGTCTGGTGTGGACGTCTTCCTCTTCCTCAGTCACATCCTGGGCGCTCGCTAAACCAGAGTGTGGGAGCTGCAGAGGGCTCAGGAGCACCAGCAGGAGGGCGACTGCCCAGCTTCTCGTGAAGGCCATGTTGGGACACTCTCACAGCTTCTGTCTTTGCTCAGCTCGTCCACCTGAAACTGGGTCAAAGTCGCTTTGAGTCGAGATTTAAAATGCAAGACGAGACCCAAGAAAAAGTGGCATCAAGCTTCAGTCTTTTACAGGTCGAGGCTGCAGAGAGCCGGTGAGAGGAGGGCCGCGGTCAGGAGAGTGTGTGCCAGCCGGGTCCTGGGAACACAGTGGAACAGCAATGTGGGCTCTGTCGTTGTGCAGCTGAACGCTCGTGAGTGACAGAGGCACATGTCTGGGAAGAATGCTCCTGATGTCCTCAACGGTGTATTAGAGGAACGAGCGTGTGCCTGATCAGGGTCCGGTCTGGATGAGGGTGGAATATAGGAGGTCACAGAAAAGCACAAGCATAAAGGGGGGGGGGGGGGGGGGGGGGGAAATTCACATGTATTTGATAATATAAGAAAACTTTTCAAAGATAACTCACGTGTTCATTCTGTTTAACAAAAAACGGCTTTTATTTAAAAATGCTAAAAAACACCGTGACGCATGCTTTGTTGCCAAGTCTCATCTGCCGAACGCTTCAATAACGTGGCGGAAAATTTCTTTCACACGTCGTGTATTTTCATTACACATCGACTGATAAATTTAAAGGGTTAATTTCTGCAAAATGTGGTCATTATGGGATAAAGCTAATGAAAACAAGACAGACAAAAAAATAATTCCAATATTACATAAGACCAAAGAAAAAAAAGGGATGGGCTGTATGAATAACTAAATAATCACAGTGAGGCATTGGGTGACCCGCCTGTAACGCTGCTGAGTCCAGATTGCTTTAATTGCAGCCAATCCTCTAAAGGTTGCAGTTATTGTAGTTTCTCATGCAACTTCTTTTACCAAACCTTTTCCCTCCACTTAACTTTTCACTAATGTGCTTCCACGCTGCATTCTCTGAACAACCAGCTGCTTAAGCAATGACCTTTTGTGGCTTAACCTCCTTATGTGGGGGGTGTCAATGACATTCTGCTGGACAACTGTCACATCAGCAGTCTTTCTCATGATCATCCAGGCCACAATAAAACATGTCTGCGTTAAAAAATATATTTTAAGCCATTTCCTGGAATAGTTGAAAGCTTAATTTTGTGTTTTTGCTAGCTAATAGGCAATGCTTTCTAAATAAGCAGACTCTAAATATCTCTGTGGATGCTTCACTTTTTTGATTTAAATGAAATAAATTACTTTTTCGGCGAAGAAGTCCCAAAAAACTCCCTTTTACATGCCTTTCAGTGAAATCAAATGGCAGATTTTGCATTAATAATAGAAAGATTGACAGGAGTTCAGCTGATAATCGTCTTTTATAGTGTGGTTGTAGGAGCCGTGTCCAGCTGTATCTGCAATCAGACTGCAGCTTTCTGCTGTATTTGAATACGCTCCAGTTTGAGGAAACGCAGTTTAATCTGAATTACTAAAATGCATAATATCCTGAGCAGACGGCGATACAAAGCAAAGTGGAACGTCTTGAAATGGTGGCTCGTAAAACGATCCGAGGCTCAGTCAGGAGTTCACAACAGGAGGATGGCGTGTCAGCATGAAGTATGGAGAGGATGTAAATAGAAATGAAGATTGTGGTGTGCACATTCCACAGTCACATTTTTAACTTTCTTTTCACTCTCAGGTTTTGTCTGTGAAAGCACAAAGCAACTCACTGCATTAGTGCATTTAAATTATGTATCAACATCAAATACGTTTGAAGAATTTTAGATTCTTAAATGTCCCTCATGATACTTGACTGCAAATCTGCGCAGTCGGGGGGGACTAAGGCAAAACGTGATGACACCGTTTCTCAGTGTGAGCTGCTGCTACATGCGATTGACAGGTGGCCCAGCTAACTATTTAGAGTAAAGGATCCTTCAATAGATTGCTCCACTATGTGACCTTCAGTAGAGCCGTGTCATGTTGAAACCGGGCACCGCACACCTTTTGCACTGTCCCGGACACTGTCCTCATTATAACCTGCTCCCATGAGCTTTAAATGACCTAAGTGTAACTGAATGATAGAAGCCAAACCCTCGTTTGAGGTTACACAACTGGCACCAATTTGAAAAGGTTTTTTTTTCCCTTTCAGAGACTGAAAGGTGACAACGCCCAAATTGAAATGTATCACTCATCTACACCTCAGCTACCTAACACTCATTCGCCTCCAGGTAAAGATGTTTAAAAAGCCTTCAAATCAGTTGCTCTTATATAATGGTAAAACAACGTCAAACTTAAGAATTTAGATAATTTTCGTCCTTTAATTTGAAGTTATTTTAATATTGGAAAATGCCGCTTTGTTACAGAAGTTGTCTTCTCTGATATTTCGGGGAAACCATCATCCTCACTGTGTGTGAAGGCATGCAGAACTTTGGTACCCATCCAGCTTTGTTGTCCTAGATTAAGCCATTAAATACCTTTTTAATTATCGCTCTGGTGGCAGATATGGGCAAGTATGGGCACGTTGGCATTCTTGTAACCATTTATCCTGCGCTGCGCAAAGCGGCCAAGGAAGCTGAGCAGCTGGAAGTATTTTTCCTTTTGGTCAGCTGTTATGCCTTAATATGGCAACAGCAATGTTTTCTTACAAACCGGCTGAGCTGTTTAACAGCTCAAAAGCTCCAACACACCTAAACTGAGACCGCAAAGCACAGATGAGTTAACGAGGAGAGGTCATGGCAGCAGAGCTGGGGACACACATACGGGCAGACAGCTACTCTGAAGCAATAGCAAAGGAGATGGTTTGGGAGATGCATTGTGAAAAAAAAAAGCGCATGGCGTAAACCTGCTAATGCTAATTTGAAACAGTGTCTCTGGAGTCTAGATTATTGGGCTGCTTGCAGGACATTTTCATCCATATTTTTCCCATCAAGAGAGGTCACTGGCATTATTGCAGTAGCAGTATACATTCCACCAATAGCTGTTCTCAACACTGCATGTCATGTCCTCTGTACAGTTGTTATGAAGCTAAAGAGAAAAAAAACAACCTACAATACATTTGTGGCAATCTGGGATTATTCTCACCATGCCTCACTCACTTTGTACTTTAAAAAAAATGTAAGATATTCTAACATAAATCATCTTTTCAATACCTGTTTGAAAAATTGGATCATAAATCTTTGTTTGGAGGCAACCTGCAATCAAAAGCACTGTAGTATGATGGTCACAGGAAACTCAGCTGGGTTGTTTGGAGGATACAGACTGGGATGGACTCTGTCAGCCACATGGAGAGGACATAATGCCATGACTCAAGAGTGTGACCGACAGTAATCGTCTATATGGAAAATACGACTCCAGAGCATCGAGGTGGTTTTTTTTCCAATAGCAAACCCTTCAATCTCTACGTACCTTAAGCGACTATTCAAAAAGAAAAAAAAAAGGAGATTTGAAAGACGGAAGCATGGAATTATTACGCAAAAGCAGTGTACAGTCAAGAGTAGACACAACGAGGGGACCTTAAGGAAGAACATTGAGAGCACACTCCAGCAGAACAATTAAAGAGATGTGTAGTCAGGAATGACGATTGCAGACTTAAAGCAAAAGCAGACAAGCTCCAGAAAGGGCTCGTTGGCACAGTCTTCGATACTTTCAGTTCAGGAAAAAGCTCATCTTGTTGAGCCCAAACAGAGATCTCCTCCTCCATTGACCTGCAGTTCGTCTTCCACGCCTCAAATGTTTTATCTTCCATCTCGGCCAAGGATCCTGCTGCTCCTTCAAGTTAGTATTCAACCAATGTAGGATGCTGGTGCTCCATTTGTAAAATATTTCCATAATGAGAGAAGATGCAGAGGTGGGGGGAAGCATAGATATGTAGGAAAACAGAGGGACCTGGAGACAGCAGCGAAGCAGAGCTTCTTCAATAGGTCTGTTGTGCAGAGCAAAATCTCTTCTGCCATCTTCTTTTGGGGTTGTAGCCACCAAGCTAGTGGCATAAACAGCTCAACAAGCAACTAAAGAAGGCCTGTTCTGTTCTGAAACTCTCTGGGAAGGATCGCAGGAAGGATGCTTCTCAAAATGAACCCATCCTCTTCATGAGACTGTAATACCACAACAGATAGTCCTCAGTCAGAAGCTTCTTTTCTTGTCTTTATTTGTAAAACGTCAGAAGAAGAAACAATGTGAGAACTATACAGGAGTGAAATCTTTAATTTGTCTAAAACTGAAAGTAGAACACAAGATGCCTGACACTTTCCAAAAAATAGTAAACTCTGCATAAAAGCACTGAAGACCAACTGTCATGAATTACCCATTACATTTAAAAACAATAACGGAGTAAACTGGCTTCTAGCTGCTGAAAAAAAAATCTAATAAATATGAACAGTACAAAAAGTATCCATAGTCTATGTGAACAAGTGTGATAAACAAATGTTATAACTCTCCTAGAACAAAAAGTGTTAAATCAACCCTATTTAATAACTTTTATTAGACAGTACAGATAAAATCATCAGGGTATATAATACAGACAATAGCAGTTACTGTAACTAACTTTAAGCAACCACCGAGTGTAAATGAACACAATATAATGAAATACTTTAGGTGCACCCAAGTAAAAATATATTACATTTTATCTCACCACTTAAAACTATTGCACAGAATACAATAAACTGGCTAAAAATGTATGTTTAAGAATTTTTTTTTTTTTTATTTGAATTATTATCAGCATCAGTTTATGAATACTGTTCCAAGTTTAGGTGCGTCCGAACGTTTTTTTTGGTACCCTGTTCAGAATCGTTGGTTTTAAGTCCAGTGGAACTGGAAGAACTGGGAACGCCATCTGTGTGGGAGACCTCTCCCATTTCACAATATTCTCCTGTGGGAGAAGGCTTGGATTGGGCAGGACATAATGCTTTTCAATTGAAAACTATTGTTACAGAACAAACGGTCAAATACTTTTCAAAAGTATTAGTGAAAATAGTGGGTGGGAACCAGTGTTGACATGTATGGGCCTTAACAAGCTGCCAGTGCGTCAATTTTCTTTTTTTTTACTGATTCACACATATCGTTAAGGCGGATGTATGATGAACTGGAAGAACTGGGAACGCCATCTGTGTGGGAGACCAGAGAAAAGAGGCTGTAGATTCCTCAACAGAATTACATTACAGTTTTGAGTTACTAGCTAAACACATGAGCCATCAGGATGTCACATCTAATTGCTAAAATATTTCAACAGACACCAATGTGGCTTTTCTTCCTCGTTTGGGGGAATTACCTCTGAATGTAGGAGGCGGTCGGGGTGGTTTAAATGCGCCACCTTGTGCTAAAGTATCCACAATCCATCTCAGAGCATTTGAGCAGTTCTCCATCTGAGTAGAAGGAGGAAAAAATATAAAATAAAGTTAATCAGGGGTTTTTTTTTCTCCTTGGAAGAAAATGTTCCCAAGTTTCTTTAAAAAAAAAAACTTCCTGTACTTTCGGGTTTGATATTTTTTACTTTTTAAACAGCAATTATCAAAGTCTTAACCCAGTCGACGCTAAACTGACAGCCGTGTTAAAGAGATACGAGCATGCAGGTCTAACTCCTGTTACTGATAACCTTGTCGTTCAAAGCATGGCGCTTAGTTTAAGAAGCAGGAGAACAACTCTCTCTGCTATTTTAGCTACATGCAATCAAACAGACCGGAAACATAAATACGCTACAAGCTAAATAATCAACAGGTCCTATTAAAGCAGAAGAAGCAAGCTGATATTAGCCTAGTGTCTCAACAAGCAACAGGGATGGTCGAGTCAAAAAGCTCTTTAGAAATAAATGATAAAGTTTAGATTCTTTATTAATCAGAGATGGCAATTCAAGTGAAGGTGGACTCTTTTGTTATATGGATTAAACTATGGATTAAAAATGCACTCAGAGGGCAATCCAACAACAACGTGCAACCTGAGCGAGGCAGGTGGCGGATCTGTTTGATCCACTGTCAGCTTAGATAACGAAAAACACTAAACAGGAAATGCACGACCTTTTATGCACATTCAGGAGAAGTGCTGTTGGAAAATTAAAGCAGCTTTCTCAAACTCTTTTCAGCCATGATGAGGCAACCAAAGGCTGCCCAGAAATTATGAGGGGCTTAAATATTAGTGGCTGTAAACACAGAAAGCATTTCCTTTGTAGAACATTTTCTACTGTTACGGTACATTTTTAGTTCATATTTGAAGAGTTTATCTAGCAAAATGTATTTTTTCTTTACTCACAGGGAAAAAAGGGCAATTTTGTATTATTTAAAAAAAATACTTGGAGATACATTGGTTAGATTTGTACTTAGTGTTGTAATAAATATGTAATAGAAATGTTACTATATGTTTAGAAACATTTTTTGGTTAAAAGTATATTCACTTTCGTCCTCAATTCTGATCAATAAAAACTAGTCAAGTGTGGGAAAATAAAATAAATTTCAAACAGTGTGTTCAGGCTGGAAGCAGAATGGCAAAGTTTTAGGTTGATATGCAGGTGTAACTGGTTATGTTGCCTCTTATAATAGTTATAATTGAAGTTCAGGTCTGACTGTAGATAACCTCAAAACCAATCATCTGTTCAGAAAGTGCAAATTCAAGTTCAGGCCTCTCCTCCTTACTTTTTTTTTTTATGAAATTCTTTGTGCATCGCTAACCTCTCCCATTTCACAATATTCTCCTGTGGGAGAAGGCTTGGATTGGGCAGGACATAATGCAGGCTTCTTTTCAATTGAAAACTATTGTTACAGAACAAACGGTCAAATACTTTTCAAAAGGCGACAAAATGTCATGGGGAAAAAATAAACTCAGAACAGCACAATGCAGAGAAGCTCTGGTAACACGTTATACAACCATGTCTCATTTTTTTCAGTTTTATCCTTGTTGTTTTGTTTTGGAAAGTTCTTGGTAATTTTTTTCCTAGTATAAATTAAATTCCTGTAAATAAATAATAACCGCAACAGGCGTTTAGCCCTAAAGTCTGCAGTAAGATTGAAACCATGTCTCTGTTAGCGGATAGAATTTCTTAAATGACAGGTTTGTTGATTTTGACCATTATGATGCAGCGATGCATTTTCATCACGTTATATTGTTTTGTTCTTCTGTCTCCCATTTTATTTATTTTTTTATCTCAAGACGACCAAGAGTAGTTAAGGCCCGGGCTTTATTAGGTCCATGGTTTATTTTCACCTCATTCTCAAGAGCCTGAAGTCTCTGCTCAACGTCTCTGTTTTCAGTCAAATGTTTAACAACACCATCCATCCTGGGGGAAAATTCAGATAATACAAATAAGAACACAGCATCTGGAACATATTCACCAGTTTAACTGTACACATGATGAGGACTCACTTGACAGACATCCGTTTCAGTCTCTCCGAGTCGGTGCTTTTCTGGATTTTGTTTTGGGCAGACAGAAAGTCTTCCTTCTGGATAGTTTCCCACGTCATTAATCTGTTGGCATCCTTCCTACTCAGCAGCAAAACTAAAGAAATGCATAGAAGGGCAGACGATAATGTAAACGTAAAGATGAACCTTACATAGCTTTCTGAAAGGTGGCTGGAACAAAAGCAAGCAAAAAGACACATTTTTAATCAAATCAGTAAGAACTGCATCAAAGCATCACTACACAGTCTGGTGCCAGAGCTACTGAGATGCTTGACTTTACAAGCTACACTTCAATGACATTCTAAATAATTGACTTAATGACACCTTTTGGAAATATTGGACCATTCTACTAGAAGAGTATTTGTAAGGTCAGATACTAATGTTGGGCAAGAAGGTCTGGCTCACAGTCTGCTCTAATTTACCCCAAAGGTTCTCTATTAGATTTAGGATTGTTTCTTTTTTTAGCTCAGAAGTGTAGGGATGGGTACCGAATTCTGTACTTTTATAGGCACCGACTGAATCCCGTCGGTACGACCGAGTACCGAGTCACGTAAAATCAAACGGTACCATGTTTCGGTACCTAAACACGTCACTGTGACACTGAGGGAGTGGATGGGTGGCCGATTTTCCATGCCAAACATGAACACAGCACTGCACGCACAAGAGCGGGATGACGTCAGTAGCCGCTGGTCCAGTAAAGAAAGCTAGCATGTTGAATATTGAAGACTGGACTTTTTGCACACATGGCATCTTATACAAAATACTGACCAAAGTGCTGAACCTTGACTGAGGGAACATTGCGGATCTTCCTCTTGATGAAGAGATTGATGTGGGAGAGGATGATAAACGGCGGCGCCAGTGACGGCTTGGAGTGATATTGGACAATCAGGCTGTAGCGCTGAAACTTCCAGTAGGACTCGCTGTTAGCTTGCACCTCATTGAACGTGTTGCTGTGTGGACATGAGAAAATTAGCATAAACACAGAATCCAAAATGGCAATATCTGGTTTTCTGTTACCAATCTACCAACCTAAACATGGCGATGAGAAGGTTGATGAGCAGGATGTTGGTAACCAGGAGATAAATGATCAGCAGAATGACCACTAGCCAGTTGCTGAATGAAGATCGGCACGGCTCCGCACCTTCTTCAATCAAGGTCCGGTTGTCGGTGCATTGAACATCCCAGTTATGTTTAACTGAAACAGGAAAACACCACCAGGGGAGAAAAGACACTTATTTTTCATTCAAGAACTTACTGCAGTTATTTGGGTAAAGACTGACTAAATAATAATAATAGACAGATGGAAAATAGTTATTTTTTTATATATCTATTGTGACTTAGAAGATATCTAAATCAAAATCCAAAACATAAAAACCATAGAAGAGCCGGTCTTACCATCTACCTCCTCTACAGGAATCTGTCCATAGATGTGCAGGTAAGGCCTGTAGAAAACTCTGCGAAAGACACGATCTAAAGCTGGATCATAGGAGTAAAGCAATGCTTGATTTGCTACTCCATACGCCATGATCCACACTCCCAGGAAGAACAGGAAAAAGAAGATGTCCTTCACCTGAAAAGAAAATAAGGTATTTTGTAGTTGTTGCACTAAGTTAAAAAATATTAGGACAAAGCCAATACGTTGTATTTGAAAACTTACTCACCATTTTTCCAACAATGATAATTTTTGGACCCAGCTCTTTGTGGATAGCAAAAATGTGGATGAGACGAAGCGTGAAGACCATGAAGCTCACACACAGGATGTCCCTTCCAAGCTCGTGTGTCCACGAAAACAGCCTAACACGAATAAAATGTTAATGCAAAAATCCCTGCAGTAAAAGCGCCATCTAGTGGTCAACCTCCAAAATAACCACACTTACATTTTATGTGACTTTGCATTAAAATGCCTTAAAATAAAATCTAATGCTGCCACACTGTAGTGAACAAAACTCAAACTGAACAGTCAAAATCAGTGGGACAACTTCAGTTAATGCGTTAAAATAAAATATTATGGAGGGTTTTGCTGTATAATAAGTATGAAGTATTGCCCTTTCAATTGTAGTTGGAGAAGTTTACTGAAATTAAAAATAATAGATTACCACTGTTCATGCGATTAAAAAAGACCATTCACAAAATGTCAGTTTTTCCACTCCTTAACCATAATTCACCTTCAATTTTGCGGTTTTCAAAAAACAAATCCCTCAAAACAATTACCCCCATAATGTTAAAGCAGTATGAACTAACTGAAATCTATTGTTCTGTAATACCACACCTCACCAGGCAGGTTTTCATAAAAACAATAATTGACAGAGACTAAGATGTTTGGCTATTAATTTCTGATAAACAGGTGGTGCCAAGACTTCTTAATTTTGATTAAAATTACCAACTTTATTAATAATTGCACTTGGCACTTATCGATAGTAACTCAAACAAACCAATTATTGCACAACAAGATGGACCACATATTTCTGCCAAAAGTGGTTTTGGATCACTGCTGGACCAGGAGACCTCAGCATCCATCTGGAGGATGTGGAAAGTGTCCCTATGGGAGAGCTTTCTCTCCTGTCCCTGCTCCCTCTACAACTTTACCACTAACAGGAGGATGAAAATGAAAACGCTGTTCCTCTTAGCCATCCTCTGTCCTCAAACAGCTTGTTTAGGTTCTCTGCTCATGTCATATTATACAGCAAGTCGTTTTTTATAACATAACTTCTAGTCTAGCGGTGAGAAATTTGATGTTCATACCTGCTGATCGATCCCAAGATGAATAGCGTTATAGCGAGGAGGTCAAATTTATTCCACACATCCTGAATGTAGACTCTGAACGTTTGATGCCAAGTCATCACCCCTATAAAGAAGGTCTGAAGGAGTAAAACATATCATCACTGGAAATACAAAAAGGTTCAAACGACACGCAACCAGATGTCTTTTGGAGAGCGAGGTCACACACTGGCTGCGTTTTCTGCTCGATGACAGTAAATACATCTGTTTATATCCTTTTTTTTAAAAGCGAAAGTGCACCAAGTCACATGTTGCTCACCTCTCTTAACTCCTCACACACCATGGTGAGAACCCAGAAGTACAGCACGTACTCCGATATGGCCGGACCAGCGGGCGGCCGAGTGAAGTCCAGCAGCAGCACATACGCATACAGGACGAGGAAGAGGAAGTACATCAAGACGTTCCCCAAAAACGACGTGACGGGAGCATACCAGAACTGACGCCAGCGGGACAAAATGAACGGACGTGGCGGTGGTATGTACTGTTCAGGGACATCTTGGGTGAAAAACAAACAGCAGATGCTTAAAATGAACATTAACGATGTTTGGATTTTAATTAGTGTTGACTTCTTTAAAAAGGTCTCACCTCTGACGCTGGGACTCCTGGGAGAGGAGGGCTGTCCATCAGCTTCCCTAAAACAACAAGAGATATCAATAAATGAGATTATTTAACTATGAAGATGTGGTAAAAAAGAAAGAAAAGCTATCAGTGCAACAGATTGTTTACAATGAGCTCCTAAGACACCCTTACCCACAACCACAAACTTCCATGCATTTCATTGTGATTTTATGAGACAGACCTGCACAAGGCAGCATGTAATGGTGAAGTGGAAGAAGAACCATGCAAGGTTTTCAAACGTTTTGAAAATGAAAGCAATGAAAAAGTGCTAAGTGCGCATCTATTCCGCCCCTGGTCTCTAATCTCTGCAGCAGCATCACGGCCGCAAGTCCTTCAGGGACCGTCTCTACCAGCTTTCCAAGTCTTGGGGCTGAGATTTTTGCACTTTCCTTAAAAACGGCTTTATTTCGCTGAGATTGGATTGCAAAGCTTGTGCTGCATTGGTTTTCAAGTTTTGCTTAAAAGTTGTCAAATGTGTTTATGTCTGGACTTTGACTAGGCCGTTTCATTGTAGCTCTGCCTGTTCCAGGGTCATCCTGTAATTAGCTCTAACCTGCTTCCCCGTCCATGCTGAAGAAATAGATCCCCGCATCCAGATGGTGCCACCCCTACGTCACCTGGTGGTCATGATGTGTTCAGGGTGTTTATTATCTACCGCACGGTGTTTAGCATGATGCCACAAAAGTTCACTTTTGATCTCATCTAAACAGAGCACCTTAATCTTTTGTTATTTTTAAACAATTCAAAGTGCATGAAGTTCAGCTTCGTGCTCTGGATCTCTGCAGCTCCTCCAGAGTTACCCTGCAGCTGTGCCTTATACTCTTTCCACTTTCAGATGGTTAAACTGAACTCCAAGGAGACGTTTCCAATTTCGGGCAGTTTAAGAACCTAACCGTGCTTTAAGTTTCTCCACAACTTCCTTCCTGACCCATCTGCTGTGATTCTTGGTATTTATGATGCCGTTTGTTCTCTGATGTTCTGGATTTATACACAAACTCAGGTTTGCACAAGACTTTAATTACCAAGTAGGTGATACGTGAAGGCGGTTGACTTTTATTTAAGGGTATCAGCATGAAGGAAGCTGAAAACGTATCCATCCCAAACTTCTATTTGGGAAAAAAAAACATTCATTTCCAATCTTTGCACTACTCTGTGTTGGCCTTTGTGGTTATAAAATGCCTAAATGTGAAAATGATCCCATTTCTGCAGGGCTACGCATACATGCCCTAAACACAGTGGAAAGCTTAGGATAAAAGTATTAAAAGTATAATTAAGGATTACATCTGCTTGAGTTCAGAGTAGGAGAAGACAGTTGTCCCGTAATGATGATTCGCTTCCCGGCCACTAAGCTCTTCGTCGCCGTCCCTTTCCTCCTCCTCTTGTTGATCAGATTTTTCCCTGGGTTGTAAATGTTACACGTAAATCACGGTTACAATGAGGCTAAGAGATTTAGAAAGCTAATGTCAGCCCCGATCCTGCAGTTTTTACCTGAAAGAAATGAGGTTTGAGTAGCAGAGGAAAGGGCAGAAAAACATGAGCAGGAGCTTCCACAACTCCGTGTTTTCCTCCATGTCACCCCACCAGATCTGAGACAAGAGAGACTGGGAGACAAAAAACAGGCTGTGCTAAGTGTCATTCATTTATACAAGATATTAATCAGTACCGTGGATTATTTCAGGGTTGTGAAGCAACTGACAAATTGTAATCCAAGATATATTAAATATTTGATCTATCAATGCCCTCTGTAGTGATAAAAACAGTGTTCGTCCCACCAGTAGATGGCAAAGGAGTCACAATCTTTACATGGAAACACCAAAAACAGACATAAGGCTTTTAAATCCTTCCTTTTCACATTTAAATCATTCAGCTGTGGTTTATATAAAGTGAAACTGCAACACTTTGATATGAATTTTGTTCTGAGGTGCGTCTGACAGCAACTCGTTTTGGTGCCGCCTCTTTAAATCTAAAGGAAACGCTTTACATCCCGCCCCCTCCAAGTGGCAGAGGTTTCCACTTCACCCCATTCGGCCTGTTTTATAGTATGCTGGGGGAGAATGTAGTGTCTGTGTGGGCTAAAACCCCCCCAACAACCAAAGATTGTGACTTATCCACCTGTAGCTTGGCTTCAAAAGGGGATTTGCAAAACTGTTTATCCCAAAATTCATGGCCTTGCTTAGTAGCTCAATAGCAAATACTGCAACATTAATTATTCCTGAACAGAATATATAAAAAACTTTGCTGCACTCCAAGAGATTTCAAGTACACAACAAAAATGTATTTGAGTGCTAAAATAAATAAATAATAAAAAAAAGGATTTTGCATCTGTCCCCTTTAAGGAACCGTGACCCATACCACATGATCCCCAAGTCGCTCCGGATCAGCCAGCACACCTGTACGATATTCCATTTAGCCAGCCGGCAGGTGGGCGACAGACTGCCCTCTTCAACGCAACACGAACACAAATTATTCCAAAAAACGGTTGATTCATTGAACCATGCGTTGGATTGATAAACTTTGACTCAGCGATAAGCTTTGCATACTTTGGATACGTTTGATTTGTTTTTTGTTTAAATTGTTATTGATTCCTGCTGTGGCCTGCAATGGTCAGGTTTTTTTTCTCCCCATGATTGCTTTCAGGTTTGTCTACCTGAAAATGACTGAACTAGTGGCAAGCTGGAACTAGCTTTAAACTTACTGCAGAACTGAACGATCGAGCTACATGATAAATAATCATCCAGGTCATGATCTATAGAAAAATAGGTTAAAAAAAAAACAACTGGGCTTCTATAGAAGTATTTTTTTGAAGGCTCCATTAGAACATAGTCTTCTGCATTTTTTTGTCTGTTTCATTTATTTTCCATTATGTTATCTATAGCCTTAACTTAAGCACTGCTAAACTATAAGCACCACAGTGAGACATCATAACATCAATAGCAGATGCAGGGTTACAGAATATTCACTTTCAATGGGTTTTTTTCTTTTTACAAAAATTCCCCAGGAGAATTTTGCTAAATTTTCACTTTAGTGTGAGAATAGACAAATAATTACACAGGGCAAAACTGACGGCTAACCTGCACTCCGTCATGGCTGAAGAAAAGGCGTGCATCAGCGCCCATGCCCATTTGTAAGCAGGTGGTGCCTCCCCAAACAGGAGACTTCCTAATCAGCAGATCGAAGGAGCGACTTTCATCGTTGCGATAACAAGTGCTGTAGACACCTTAAAAGAGAGAAAGGAGAGGAGTTTGTTTACGTTTTTGATATCTATATATATATATCAAAAATTTAATTGGACAAATAGGACAATTTGTGTCATAGTTTGTTCATGAATCTGGTAAGAGACTAAATTTTATCTCCAGACATTTTTTAATGGTGTTTAAACACTGAAAGGTTTAAGTAACCATCTCACCGTTTGCCAGGGACTCAAACGTCTGGGCCAGCTCTTTCATGGAGAGTTTGATTTCAGTTTCCACCTCCAGCTTGGACAGTTCTCTCAGGATCTTACAGCCACTTAAAGCGGTCAGCACCGACTCTCCTGTCTGACACAGACGAAGAGGTAAAGGCTTAAAAAACATTATGCAAAACCTCATTTTTCCAGGTGTTCATCAGCGCGGGACTCAGATGTAACTTTAAAATGGAAAACCTAAGAAATTTCACTGAACTCGGCTACTTTCTCAGCATCACCAGTAACGTTTTTCATTAATTTTTTTTTAAACACAAAACACTAATCATTTTATAAACTTATAAACTTTATCACATTGGTTCTCCGTTAAAAAGCTTATTTGTCACTATCCTAATTTGACCCACAGATAAAGCAACAATCTAAAATGCTCAAAGCTAAAAGATTGAAGGAAAATATTTAAAAGCGGAAGGAGATTATGTAAAATTTATAAGGCATTGGGGACAAACTGATACACCTAAATAGCATTTTACATTGCACCCACCCATGTTTGGGTCACAGTTTTGAATAGGTACGACACAAACAAATAAATAAGAATGCCAAATTCTAGGTTTCATTTTATTTTTTTAAACAGAAAAAGTACCTTCACAGAAGAAGAAACAGAATTGACTGTGTGTCATTATACAGTTTCTCCTAAAGAGTCTCCTTATAGCCTCTAAAAGTCACATTTAACAGCCTACAGCTCCCTCTGCTGGTTATTTAGGGTTAATACATTCTGTAGCTGCATCTTCATTTACACAGGGGCTGTAATCTGTTTTGGATGGGCCCAGATCACGGGCCCATCCAAAACAGATTACAGCTGGTCCTGACAGATTCCAACTGGTCCTGGCCCCTGCTATGGCCCCTGTACTGAAAACATAATATTAAATCAGTTTCCAATGATTATATGCTCTGCCAGAGAAACTGTAACTTATTGGTCCATTGGGCCAACTTAATTTTTTTGCCTTTACAGTTTCAATTTCACTTTAATTTTGACATCGTTAAGTACAATAACGATGTCAAAATTGATGTGTTGCACTTTTAGCTTCAACCATATTGAGTTATGGTCTTACTTTTCCATCTGCTTGATCAGGGGTCTGAAACCTGAAACATGGATTCCCCACCTCTGGTTCTGTGCCCCCATTAGAAAAAACTGGCCTCACCCTGGCCCCCCTGCAAAATTTGGTGTAGAGCCTCCACACTGAAGCAGAGTCTAGGCAGGTCCACCCTGGACAGATCACCAGTCCAACACAGAGACACACAGAACAGCCAACCATGCTCACATCTAAGGGCAATTTAGAGAGACCAATTAATCCAACAGCCATGTTTCTGGACTGTGGGAGGAAGCCGCATGCAAACTTCCAGACAGAAAGACCCTAGGCTGGGGTTTGAACCGGGGACCTTCGTGCTGCAAGTCAACAGTGCTAGCAACTGATGGGTCAGCAATTTTTGCTGCTTTTGTCAAAAGAAATCGGAGGACACATGGTGTATTCACATGCACGTCACAAAGTCCCGCCTCCCACGCTGTGATTGGTCCAGTCTGTTTCAGACCGGAGAGTAAGGAGCCTTACCAAAGTCAGTCTGGCTGGCCTGGCTACAATTATTCGGTCATGGGTCACTATATGCAGAACTCTTAACAATGGCGAGAAATGCAGAACATACTCAAACCTGCACTGTGCAGATCCTCATTTTGCCACTTTTGCATTAGTTGTATCATTTCCTGGTCTAGATAGCTGCACAAGCTACTCACCTTTTATACTACCACAGTATAAGACAGAATAGCCTACATATTATATGATGGTATAGATTTATTTTTTAATCTAAGAGAAATGTTTCTCTATTTTAAAACTGTCTGTATGTCTGTGGAGAAAATATAATATTATTTTGATCTTTAATAGGATTTTTTTTGTAAATGTAATCTGTCTTTTTATGTAATCTGACCGCAGAAAGAATAACATATGCAGTATGCTGCTGATACTAATCGGATCTAAAAGCAATAAGCGATAATAAACACCTAACAGGGATCAATAAATCATAGGATCATGATAATCTGTCACTTCTGTCGGGTTCATTTTGTCCGACTGCTTGTGCCAACCTTGATGTATGCACCACTACAGCGTACAAGCTAAATTTTTTTCTTTTGCGTTACAAAAAAAGGCTTTGTTCTTGCTTTGTGTTGTGAAGATTTTACCATCTCCCAGAAGAAAGTGGCCATGCCGCGGCGGTTCTGCAGAACGGCCCAGATGAAGAGCGAAGCCCAGGGGTCTGGGCACCGTTTTGCCTCATGCGAGCGATCCTCGCGCAGCAGCTTGCCCGCACGCTGCGATACAGGAAACAGAAATATTTGATGAGGCCACCACAGGTGAGATTTACTTGATTTTTTTTATTCATTCACATTTTTATGATCCTGTAATCTAAGTGATTCAACTGATTACTGACAAATAAAAACCAAGAGTACCTTCAGAACCGTCCTTCTAGAGCTGATACCATCCAAGCCCAAAACGTCGTAGTAGAACGGCTGGCAGATATCGCCCAATAATAAGTCCAGGACCCCTGAAATCTAAAAAAATAAAAAAAGATAATCAGTTGGAGTTTTTTTCCACAGGATCTGACATTAATAAAAAGGTGCATAGGTTAAAACTCACCTCAAAAATAGTAATGTCAGCCATCGGCCCGCTCTGAAGGTTCTCCTCTGTCAATTTAGACGAGGATTTGGCCTCACTAGCTGCTGGAGGCCCAGCTGTTGTAGTTCCCAGTCTCACCGCTAAGCGGCGCTGAAGCAGCTGGTATAACAGTGTTGAATCGGCAACGGAGCGGTAGAGCTGTTCCAGCTGGCCATAGGTCATGTACCTCACGATGTCCAGGCCGTTCTCAGTGAAAAGCTGCACAAACTGGGGTTTATCGTTGATCAGGACGTCCGTCATGGACTCCTCCAGGTCTTCATACTGATGAGGACAAGAACGGCATAAAAGCTTTGTTACAAGGCATCGAGGGCTAAAATAAAGATAAACGAGGATTTCTACGACTCATTTGTCCTGCAAATTAATCCTTTCTGCTCTATAAAAAATAGCAAAATTGCAACACTCTTGTCAGGACAGGAATTACACGTTTAACGCCAAAAGAGCTTTTCATAACCAAAGGAAAAAAATACCTATAAAATTGTATAAAGACTGTATTTCTTTCCATTTACCCTCCATTCAATGTCTCCATTGAAAAGTTCACTCTTAGCAATGTCAACCCTGTTCCATGCAACAGCCAGCCTGAGCTCTTCGTTGTACGGACAGGCTTCGATCGACGACCGCAGTTTACTCGCTGTAAGAAAGGAAAAAAAATTAAAATAAAAACATCCATGTCTAACCTCATAAAAACATCCATTTAGCTTGAAGGTTTGACTCACCTGCCACCAAAGTTCTGAGGAGGACCGTGTCGAAGTCCGTTGGGCTCTCCTGCTCTCCGTGGTGGATTGAAATCAGGTCTCTGCTCTGGTAGATGCTCAGAGCCTGGAGACAGATGTCAGAAGAAGAAATTAAAGAAAAAAATTGTGATGACAAACCCAGTTGTTACTGACAAACTTAGATTAAAGAAAATTATTATTAGATATACACACACACAGTTGGATTTCAACCATCATTCAAAAGCCTGAAATTCACAATCAGAAATGAAAAAGTTTTGGATACGAGGTGTGAGGGACACCTTGAAGAAATAGGAACAGAAGTCCAACCGCCTTTGGTCCCAGTCCTCTGGTAGGTCCTGGATGAACCTAGTCCAGAACTCCCCCATAAGAACTCAAACCATATTTAGTTGGACCTGCCGATCCTTGGGCACCGTTGTTCAGCTGGGTGACTCAAAAAACACACCTTAAGGCTTGAGGAACACCATCTGCAGAAGTTACACCACCTCGGTTCCAGACACTAGCAAGTAACCCCAGGGCTTCCTGACCGCAAGGACTGAGAAGATTCACAAACTTTTTTTTTTTCTATTGCTGGGTTTGCAGGAATCTATAAAGGTCACAAAGTACCAAGCAAAAGCATTTAACGTCTAATCACATGTAACACAAAACGTTTTTAATAACATTCTAACTGAGTTGTCCACCCCCAAAAGAGGGTTCCATTATAGTAGATCTTTATCGGATAATGCTGTATCAAACTTTAAAGAGTCTGTCCCCCTTTTAATATCTTCAGTATTGCAGAAATGCCCTGCAGATGGCAGTAATGTTGTTTCTTCCTATTCACAAATAGATGTTTTTGTTAACGGTGTGACTTCCTCATTGCGTTCTGCATTAGACAATGTAGCTCCCTTGAAAGAGAAGGTTCCCTGGTTTAATTCAGAGCTGCGTTCCTTGAAGCACAATGTTAGGAAATTGGAGAGAAAATGGCGCTCTACACACCAAGAGGAAACCTAATCTGGAAAGACCATCTACTCTTGTATAAAAAGACCCTTCGCAGAGTTAGAGCAGCATATTTTTCACCATTAATTGAGGAGAATAAAAATAATCCTAGATTTCTCTTTAGTACAGTTGCCAAACTTACTCAGAGTCATAGCTCCGTTGATCCATCCATTCCCTTAGCTCTTAGCAGTAATGACTTTATGGGATTCTTCATAAACAAAATTGATTCCATTAAAAATAAAATAATTGACATCCTCCCAAACATGATTAGCTCGTCCTCAGTAAGTGAGGCAGCGTTGGAGGAATCTCTAGAACCTGCGCAGTGTCTGAACTGTTTAGAAGAAGTAGAGCTTTCTGAGCTATCTAAACTTTTAGCTTCATCTAAACCTTCTACCTGTTTGTTAGACCCAATCCCAACCAAGTTGTTTAAGGAGATAATCCCTTTGATCAGTGGCACCATTTTAGACATGATTAATCTATCCTTAGTAAATGGATATGTACCACAGGCTTTTAAAGTAGCTGTTATTAAACCTTTACTTAAGAAACCATCTCTTGATCAAGATGAGTTAGTAAATTACAGACCTATATCTAATCTTTTTTTCTTATCTGAAATTCTTGAAAAAGTAGTTGCTAATCAACTTTGTGAACATTTACAAAGTAATGACCTACTTGAGGAGTTTCAGTCAGGCTTTAGAGCTCATCATAGCACTGAAACGGCTCTGGTGAAGGTCACTAATGATATTCTCATGGCCTCAGATAATGGACTTGTGTCTGTACTTGTCCTGTTAGATCTCAGTGCTGCATTTGATACAGTTGATCACAATATTCTCCTACAAAGACTTGAACATACTGTAGGGATTAAGGGGAAAGCATTAGGCTGGTTTAAATCTTATCTGTTGGACAGATTCCAGTTTGTTCATGTTAATAATAAATCTTCTTCAAACTCTAGGGTCACCTGTGGAGTACCACAGGGTTCAGTCCTTGGACCAATTCTCTTTACTATATATATGCTTCCGATCGGCAAAATTATCAGACAGCATGGGATTAATTTCCACTGTTATGCTGATGACACTCAGGTATATTTATCCATAAATCCTGATGAATCCAACCAATTACTTCGACTGCAGTCATGTCTTGACATCAAAAGCTGGATGACTTTCAATTTCCTGCATTTAAATTCTGACAAGACAGAAGTTGTTTGGACCAGAGTCCTCAAGAAATAAACTTCTTAATAAATCACTTAATCTGGATGGCATTAATTTGGCCTTTGGTAATAAAGTAAAAAATCTTGGTGTCATTTTTGAGCAAGACATGTCATTTAAATCCCATATTAAACAGGTTTCCAGAGTTTCCTTTTTTCACCTCAGAAAAATCGCCAAAATTAGAAACATTCTGTCCAGGAGTGATGCTGAAAAACTAGTCCATGCATTTGTTACTTCAAGGCTGGACTATTGTAATTATTTACTATCAGGAAGTCCACAAAATGCAGTTCAAAGTCTTCAGCTGATCCAAAATGCTGCAGCAAGAGTTCTGATGAAAATCAACAAGAGGGATCATATTTCTCCAATTTTAGCTTCCCTTCATTGGCTTCCTGTTAAATCAAGAATAGAATTTAAAATTCTTCTTCTCACGTATAAAGCCCTTAATAATCAAGCTCCATCATCTATCAGAGCTCTGATTACCCCGTATGTTCCTAACAGAGCACTTCGCTCTCAGACTGCAGGTCTGCTGGTGGTTCCTAGAGTCTCTAAAAGTAGAATGGGAGGCAGATCCTTTAGCTATCAGGCTCCTCTCCTGTGGAACCAACTCCCAGTTTTGGTCCGTGAGGCAGACACCCTGTCTACTTTTAAGACTAATCTTAAAACTTTCCTTTTTGACAAAGCTTCTAGTTAGAGTGACTCATGTTACCCTGAGCTACCTCTATAGTTATGCTGCTATAGGCTTAGGCTGCTGGAGGACATCAGGGTCTATTTCTCTCACTCTGCTAAGTTCTCCTACTGTTCTCCAGTTTTGCATTGCTTGTCGTCATTTCAGATTTTAGCTTTTTGTTCTCTCTCTTTTTTCTTCATAGTAGGTACAACTGGTCTGGCATTCTGTTAGCTGTGACATCATCCAGGGAAGACGAGGTCTGTCTTGTTGTGTCTCTGCTCTGTCTTCTCTAACCTCCAGTGGGTCCAGGCAGATGACCGTTCATACTGAGCCCGGTTCTACTGGAGGTTTTTCCTTCCCGTTAATGGGGAGTTTTTCTTTCCGCTGTCGCTTCATGCTTGTTAAGTATGAGGGATTGCTGCAAAGCCATGGACAATGCAGACGACTCTCCCTGCGGCTCTACGCTTCTCCAGGAGTGAATGCTGCTTGTCGGGACTTTGATGCAATCAACTGGGTTCCCTCATATAGGAAATGTTTGACCAATCTGTATAATCTGATTGAATTTGACTTTGTAAAGTGCCTTGAGATGACATGCTTCATGAATTGGCGCTATATAAATAAAACTGAACTGAATTGAATTGTGCTAGACTCTGGAACCAGAAGCAAACTCATTAAGCTCGATTGGAAACCTGTTATAGACTCAGAGTGTATCCAGCAAATAATAAAACATATAGAGATTAAACTGTATTTAATGAAAAGTATGAAAACAACCATTTAGTAAACAGTTTTCAAAATGAAAACGTGAAGAATAATAAGTAGCAGCGAACTGAAGGGACCTTCTCCTCTCTCATCAGCACAGAAAGAACGTACCCGTTCAACAAGTTTGTCGGGCTCAGGTTCTGCAGGGAAGTGCTTCTTGACTCGCTCTGTGACTTTTTCCCTCAGGTCCACGTTGGGACCGGGCTCGCCATCGCTTTCAGAGGCAGACGTGAAGACTGGAGCGGAGGACACATTCTCCAGGAGGTCCGTCAGGAAGTCCGCCAGGCCCCCGGAGCCGGCCAGCACTAGCCAGGGCATGGAGTTCTTCAGAGAAAGATCCATTCTCTGGGGGAAAATCAGCAAAGCCTTAATTCCGCATGTAAACCACAGAAAAAAATATCTATTAACAAAATGCAGCGAATGAACAGAAGAGAGGTCTAAATGAAATCTATTTGGTGTGACCACCCTTCAATCCTTCCAGGTAGACTTGAACACGGTTTTTGAAGGAACTCGGCTGGTAGGTTGCTCCAAACATCTCACAGAAGCACAGATCTTCAGTGGATGCTACTCGTGTAATCCCAGAAACACTCCATGATCAGATCAGGGCTCTGTAGGGGCTGTGACGTCACTTTCCAGGACGTTCTTGCTCTTCTTTACGCTGAAGATAGTCCTGAAAGACCTTGGGGTCATCTGTTTGTGGGTGGTTGTCCTGCTGCTAAATTAATGTGGGACCAATCATATGCCCCCATAATGGGTTTGAATGATAGGTAAATATCTGCCTTCATTTGTCAGCTGTGAGGACATTATTCCATTCAACCAACTCCGCTTGCAGATCTGCAATACCCCAACATGCAAAGAACCTCCACCATGCTTCACCATCGCCTGCAGATAACCGTACCGCTCTCCAGGCCTTTGGTTGGAGCAGAAGACAGTTTGTTTGCCGAAGATTTCAAAATTGGTCTCATCAGTCCAGAAAACATGCCACCATTTTTCCTGCAACCCAGCAACTCTTTCGCGAAGACCACTTACCATGCCATCTTTATTTACGAAGCGCCTAAAAACAGCCAACAGCTGAAACAAAGTGCTGTACATTGCTACAAGCTAAAACACATCCATTCAAAAAAAAAAAAATGAATAGTTGTCAGGGTTCTGCGGGCAGCGGCGGTTAGGTTGCTGCCGGCTTCCTCTTTCTCTCCCCACAGGTGGCTGCTGATTAGCAGGGAGGCGTGGACCCGCAGGTGGTCCTTGTTACACGGCCCTGGCAGGGAGCACATAATCCAAAGGCTGCCAGCACAACACTGCCAGAGTGTTAAACTTAGTGGTAATGACTCAGTCAGCCTCCGCCCTTAAGACATCCCTCGTTCCCTCGACTTACCTGTGTTTCCTATGCTCCAGGTTGTATCTGCTCCGGATCCAGGAAAATCTTTAGCCCTTGTTCCGTCGAAAACCTCCCAGTGGTCTCCAGCTCGCAGCCGGCCAACTATGCTTCCTCAAGCCTCGCCCATCGGACCCTGCTCACCCTCCATAGCCCAGTCTCCCTGCCTTGCTGCCATCTTCTCCGCCGCAGCCCCAACGTTCCACCTCTGGCTGTCTGCCCCGCAGAATCCACTCGCCTCCTCCCCGCTGGCGGATTCCCGACGCGCCCGCGGTAAGCCTCTCGCCCCGTCGATCTCTCTAGTCTGTAGTCCCTGTGCTAACCCCTCATTCTCTGCCTCCGCAGTTTTGATCACGTTCCCACGCCTCCTGAAGTTCTCAGCGTCTCTCGTCGACCCCCTTCGTCATTATGCACCCGCTTGTTCAATAAACGTAACACCGTATCCTACATGTGGGCCAAGAACCTCAAAACCATGACAAAAAGAATGCATGAAAACGCTTTAAAGAAACAATAAAAACAATTTAAAATGAAAACTAAGTCTCACTAGTGGTAAAGCCAAAGAATAATAGTGGGTTTTAAGGCACTTCCAGCCGGACTTCTCCAGACAATACACGTGTGTTGCTGGATCCCACTTGTTTCTTCCCACTGCCAGCTGACGGCACTTCTTAACATCTTCCAATTTCAATTTCTTCATTTTGGTTTCAGGTAATTCATTCGTTTCTACCTGTGACATTGAAGAGCAGCTGATCAGACACCTGACTGTAATCCTACAGAATCCCTCATCCTCCAAGAGTCCCGATAAGCATCCACGCTGGTTTGAAGTGCGGCAACACCGAATATTGACAGGATTTAGATTTTCCTTTGTTTGCTCACTTTGTAAATTGATTAAAAAAATTAGCAATCAATCATATTTTGAAAGCTGTCTTAGCTTACAGCATTTTTTTTCACACCAGCCTGAAAATTTTGCACGTTACAATTTAAACATATTTGCAACGGCTGACAGTCACCAAACGCTTTAACTGTACCTCTAGATTGTTTGCGTCTCCTGATATCAACATGCAGAGAACAGGGATGTCAATGGTGCCGCTCCCTGTTAGGAAAAACAAAGGTTTATATTTTACAAAAAAGATTTTACACCAAAGAAAACCAAAATAGGTCAAAGGTGAGCCCTGAGATTAGCAGGACACGTTTGTATTTTTCATACAGTTCATCCAAATGGAATAAAATCTACATTTCTGACCCCATACTCCTGTGCGCTGATGGGAGATGTGGTCCTCCAGTTTGGTTCTGAAGGCCGTGTCTCCTCCTCGGCGGCCCTCGCTCCCATCGTCCACCAGCAGGAAGGCCTGGTAGTTTTTGTCCAAGCAGCAGGAATCCCGAACCGGGTTCTGAACAAAGTACCGAGCAGGAAAGCTGCCCTGCTCAAGGAAGAACGCAGGATAAGTCATTTCAGACGAGGAACCTGCAACTAGACCTTTGAATAAAAACGCATACCACTCAATCTACAGTGAAAATAAATAGCTGAGACGCCTCTGTTAAAATGATATAAAGTGTGAAGCAGATAAATCATTACTAAGGTTTTTTTTATGGCTAATGTGACCCATAACCTGGACAACTCTATTTAAAAAGGGATAAAAGATAAACTACAATAATGCTGCATCCATGTGCCCAGCTTGATGCAGCAATTTGTGTTAATTGTTACAAAAAACATATATCAGATTTAGATCTGGGGTTCTTCATCTCCAGCTTTCTAGCAGAAACCTGGTATTTCGAAACACCTTGACTAGGAGCCCAATCTCTAGCTGAATAAAAAGGAACTCGAAGCATAAGGCTGCCACCACCATGCCTCACTGCCATTATGATGTTCTACCTGTGATGGGAGGGTTGATTTCGTAAAAAAAAAAAAAAAAAAAAAAAAAAAACGATACCTTTGGGAAATCATGGTAAGAAAAAAAACCTAAATATCTAAAGACAACAACCTGAGGTTTTACGAGCTGGTCCTTCTGGTGCACTAAGCCCCAGGGGGCGATGCCCATGGCCACCACCTTGTTGAGGGAGTCTGAGGAGGCGGCGGTGGCGTGATCTCTCACCGCCTCGCCAACACACTGACCAACACCTTCGCGCAGTCCCGTCGTCAGGATCCACGCTCCTGGGCAGGGAGAATTTAACAGGGATTTTTCAGAAATCACTTTTGTGTTTAATAGAAAGCAAACATTCCAAAAAAGTTAAAGGTAAACTATGCAACTGGGATTGATTTTCCAGCGAGGCGCCCCCCAGAGGGCGAAAGTAAAAGTGCACTGTCGTAAATATGCTCAGCTGTTCTCCTGGTTTCTCAGTCAAGCCAGGCGCGGTTGTTTTGAGCTTAGCAGACAGGCGAACGCAACGAATACAAAAGTCGAAAAAACGGCAGTACAAACAATGACTAACACACTGAAAGTATGAACATGCACACAGAGAGAGAGAAACCATTCCAATGCAGTGTTTCCCCTAGGAATTTGCTTACCGGATGACCGGCGGAGCGGGGGGTGGGGGGGGGGGGATGTAGAGACAAGCTTTGCGCGACCGGCGGAGCGAGCGACCGGCGGAGCGGGCGGGTGGGCGGGGGAAAGAGACAAGCTTTGCGCATCCGGCGGAGCGATCGGTGGAGGCGGAGCGGGGGAGACAAGCTTTGCGCGCATATCGAATTAGTTTTTTTTTTTTGGAATGTTGGGAGGCGGTAGCGTGAGGGAAACCCTACAATGTTACTTACAATCGCATCAGCAGAAACGCGAGGTCCGCGTCAGCCTTGCAGCCTTCTTTTTCTTTTAGCTCTCGCCATTCGGAAAAAGCTTGCCCGATGTTCACCCGTGTACGACTCGTCTTTCTGTCCAGAGCCCTTTTCCTCTTTCTTGCCTGCTCCGACATGGGCTTTCGCTGTTTTATCCCTGGTTCCGCCATGATAACTGCACAGATATCGCCACTGCGCTAGCAACAAAGATGTTCTCGCCGTAAAGCAAGACCGACTCTCGCGATCTTGCACGAGATTCTGAGCCTGTGGGCGCGGGCCGAGGGCTCCTGCAGTTGCAAGTGCGGTATTTCCCCCACAGACCACCAGGGCGGCCAAGAAAACCTTAGTTCAACCTGAAATGACTCATTTAATCATCCAAAACGGTATGGAACACATTAATTAACTGAAAAATGTTGCATAGTGTGCCTTTAAAAAAACAAAAACTGCACTTTTTTCCGAAGTTTGAAGTCGTTTCGCTTCCCATCCAGAAAGCTTTCTCAATTCAAGTCTGTAGTAGAGTGGAGCTGGCTTATGGTAAATGGTAAATGGACTGAACTTATATAGCGCTTTTCCAGTCATGCTGACCACCCAAAGCGCTGTACACTATAGCCACATTCACCCAGTCGCTCTCACTAACGCGCACACATTTATACACGGTAGGCAATTTGGGGTTAAGTGCCTTGCCCAGGCACTTAACACCGACATGTGGCAAGGGGAAGCTGGAATCGAACCCACAACCTTCTGATTGCCAGACGACTACTCACCCCATCAAGCCACAGTCGCCCCACAGTCGCTTACAAGAGCAATGTTCTGATTACCCGTATGGAGGTGAGGATTCAGGTGATAATTGGCCAAAATCAACCCTATAGCTATATTATACGTTTTTGAGAGTTGAAAACCTAAGTCCTCCTCCTCTGTTTAAGGTTGGTTTTTCTCTCTTAACATAGATGGCTTCCTTCACGCCCCTTTCAAACCATCTGTCACCAAAGGAAAGGAAAGGAAAAACCAACCTTAAACAGAGGAGGACGACTTAGGTTTCAAATTATCATCTGAATCCTCACCTCCATGCAGGTGCAGGTGATCAAAACATCGCTCCTGTGAGCCAGGCCAATAACGACCTTAACGACTCCCCATTTCAGAGGCGTGGACCAGTTTCAGTTCATTTTGCATGTTATCTTAGCCATAACAAGGCCTTTGTTGGACATAATATAAAGCTTTGAACTCCACAATTCTTCAGACATTTGAATTGAGAAAGCTTTTTGGATGGGAAGCGAAACATCTTCAAACTTCAGAAAAAAGTCCAGTTGTTTTGTGTTTTAACTTTGAGCATGACCTGGATGACTGAGAATCTTCACCAGCAGAACACAAACAGATTGCGAGGCGCTGCCATTTAGGGCCCCATGTCCACTAGGGGGCCCCGAGACCAAGGGTGTAACTTTGTGTTGAAAGTTGGTGGGGACGGCTCATAGGGAAAGGGAGCTACCTGCTACAGTTGAAAACATAACTGTTACAATATTCACTAATATATTTTGTGCAAAAATATCACATAAATCTAAACTTAACAAGTTTCCCCAAAAATAAGCCGATACAAGAGACAAACAACCAAAAACAATCAAAGCTTTCTACATCAGAAACTGAACAACTCTGAACAGGAAAACAGATTCAATATTGATTAACAGCTTTATACCCCTGCCTTCCATCTGAGATTTTGACATTAAACCTAAACTTTGAAAGAAGGCCCAGCACAGACTCATTTAAAAGTGCAAAACACCTGCCTTCTTCTGTCACTCACTGACACAAACTGCTGACATATTTGATCAGTGTCTAAATTGTCTAGTTTTGTTTGGTGGACATGGCACACAGCAGCATTGTTAAGCCTTACTTGAGTCATTGTTGATCTGAGCCATGTCTTTAGCCTCCTGAGAGCACTAAAACTCCTCTCTGCCTCAGCTGAAGACACTGGGTTCACCAAAAGCAATCTAACAAGCGTTTCCACTTGATCAAACAACCCTCTGACTTCTGTTGTCATCTCTCTGAGAAATGTAACCACCTCATCACCGGACTTGCAAGCATATTTTGCATGAAACATGTTCAACTGAACCTTCAGACTGTGGGTACTTAATTCTGGATACTGGTCCACAGTTTCATCCACATCTCCAGAAAGTAAAATAGCCTCCAGTTTCTCCAACACATTTAAATCAGACTGAGTGAACCTCTCCTGAAATTGCATATCAACAGTGTCAAGCATGTGGGAAATTATTTGCGTGTCTTTTAGTATAATTCTGATATATTGACGCTGTTGTCTGTTTCTATGGTAACGATACTGAATGTAGTGTAGCTGACATAACAGGGCGGGAAAAAAGTGGTTTGAGTTTTTTTTCCCAACGGTTCAGTTATATTTTAAATAAGGTATTCACTTATTTTTACACTATTCTCTATTCTTTTACTACTTTAAGTCTCTCCTGAGTAAAATTAGGTCTTAATATTTCCACAAGTCCCTCTCACCTGCAAGTCTGAGTCCACTACTATCCCTGAATCGGTTAGCATGCTTGTGGCCTGCTGAATGACACATATACAACAATAGAACTTTAAACTGTTCTTTATTCCTTTATCTCACATCTCATCAAGAATATTTTCGCAACACTGTTTGCATTTTACCTGAAAACCCATAGCATCTTCCACTGAGGAAGCGATCTGAATTATATTTGTTCCCTGTTAGAAAGAAGAATGACCTGCATTAAATGCTGTCATGTTTTGTTACTCATTTTAATTCGCCCAAAAAAACTTACACGTTGCTGCTGTTTGGTGAAAAAGCTCCGGATGTCAGGCGGCTTTTTCGGTGGCATTTTTTGCCAACCCTGAGTCCAATAGGTTAGATTTAATGAACCGCTGTGTTGCTATCTCTCCTCCTGTCGATCACATCAAATGGTGGGAATAGCGGGGGCTTTTGAAAGGAAGCGACAGGAGAGGGGGAGGACGGAGGGGGGTGATGGGGAGAAAGCGAGAGGCAACAGATTTTTTTTTTTTTCCTGAGGAGCGGCGGAGTTTTTTTTGTCGGGGTTTGTGGACGGTGAGCAGCGGGGAGAACTTTTTTATTTTCTTTCTGAAGAGCGGCCTGAATGGGGTTTTAATCAGATATACACAGCACCGAAAGTAAAATACGTGTACAAAATATTGGTGGGGACTGTCCCACTACTGGTCAAGATTGGTGGGGACATGTCCACACCAGTCCTTAAGGAAGTTACGCCTATGCCCGAGACTAATGGACCGTAAACTGATTCGCTGTTAATCGTGTGTAATTTGGGTCAATCAGCAGCTACTCAAACATTACAACTTCCATTATTTGCTTAAAAAACAATTAGATCCACAATTAGATGAGAATTTCTATTAAATGGAAGGGGCATTTTAAAAATCAAGTGAATTTGCTGCAGTGAAGGTTTTATTATTTTATTTGAAACTTTTTTCTTCATTTTGTTTAGATTTTTCTAATTTTCTCCCTCTCTCTGTCTAGGATTTTATTTATTGCTCATTAAATTTCTTATAAATACTCTTTTGTTTCAATAAGATTAGAACAAGTATTTTAAAATTATTTTACTTTATTTAAATTTGTTTAGAGAAAATATATTTGTGCCGTTTTTACCTTGTTCACCTTGAATGTGCGTCCTATTTGTTACTGGTTAGAGTTTGAAGTTTTGTTTTCAAGGATTGTGTTTTTTCATTGAAGATTTTTGTTTAACATGGCTTGTTACCTGAGAATAGATATAAAAACATACCATTCATCTTTTATTAGGGTTCCAAGCCCGCAGTGCAGAAAGAACGGCTATGCATTGCATAGCCATTCGTCTGCTCTGTGAGCAGAGAACCCTATTGTTTTTCGTCTGTTTTTAAATTATTTATTATTATTATTATTCTTATTATTATACTTCTCCGCTAAAATGCGTTGTGCGGCCCATGAGGACTTGTAACGACTCGATTGAATCAGGTATCTAAGTACAGAACGTGCACCTCTACTCAAACCCAGAAATTCAGACCCCTCAACAACTAGGGGGGCTATAACAAAAAAAATGCGTTTCGGCCTGTAACCAAAACACTGCTGGTCCCACACTCAAAAACTTCATATCACTTTGTTTATTGGATGATTCTGCATCAAAAAGGGAATTGGCACACCTTTCGTTTCCCAGCTACTTTTCACACTACATGGCTGCAAAGGTTAAACCTTTCTTGTAAAACTCCTCCTACATTTTTTTTGCAATCCGCGCAAAACTCCATATATAACCGTGTAATGGACAAATAAAAAAGCTAACGTGGCGGATATTTTAATTTTGACTTTTTCGAAAATTAATGCTAAAATAAGTGATCGTCAGCTAGCTAGCTGTAAATGTAATTGCTGATTATTCTAAAACCATAACATATTTTAACATGTCCTTCATAACCCATAGTCCAAATAAGATTTTGCACACGTGACCCGCGATTGAGGATCGTCCATCACTAGGGGGCGCTGTGATGTCAAGAAATCTACTACGCAAGAATGGCGGATCGGATTTTTACAAAACATTCTTTATTCCCTTCTAGTCATAGCCCTGAACTAAAGTATTAAATATGGTAATGATTGAAACAAGTGGGCGGGGCCTATTTCTAAAAGTGTGGAAAAAAACTTGAAAACTAGAAATATTCACCTAAAATCAATATTTTGATGTAATGAGCTCAGATTTTCAGGATGTATTCCTTGAATAAGGTGTAACAATTCTCTCACTGCATGTATTGAAGTTTTTGAAAGTGCCACACTCTGTTTTTTTTAAAAGTTTGTAAAATGAAGAAATCAATGTATTTTCCACAAATATTGTAGCCTGGGTGCCATTCCGAACTTAGTCCCGCCCACAACGTTTTAGGTCGGGAAGTTTGGTCTGGCATTGCTCAATACTAGCGCGAGTATGCTCGCCCAATATCTGGCGGGCCAATCAAATTGTCAGGGCGAGCTTTATACAATGATGGACAGATGATCAACAGTAACGTAATCAACCACTTGGGTTGAATTTGTTTACAACAACGATGGCTGCCGCTGGAGAGTTGAGGTGTGTAGAATGACTCCTTGGATCCTTACATTCTTTTTGTAACACCGGCAAAAATTGTTCACGCTCATCTTCTTATTCTAGGCTAACAGTTGAGTTCTGTTGACAACAACTATGCGTCGGTTAACATACGTCACACACTCCGTTGCTCTTATTGGTTGTAGGTCTATCCAATTGAGTGCAGAGGAATTTTTTTTCCTGGTTCGTTCGAAACACGCCCCATAATCACAACTCTATGGAGCAGTATCAGACTCAAATTCTGACTAGAATTGAGTATGACCATGTCAGGCTACAAATATTGTTCAATGCCAATAAAAATGGCCTCTATTTGTTAAGCACAATCAGACTAAACATGCATTTCAGTTTGGTAAAAATCCAGGCGATTTTGACCTATTTACAAGACGTTGAAATTTACATGTACAAGACTATAAAGTTTAACTTTTTTTTTCTCTGAAACCATTTTATCAATGACTATAAAAATAATCAAATGGTTAGATAAAGCACTCTTGGACATCCCTAAATATTTTCAGAATTATAGAGCAAACCGTTCATTTTTAATTAATTTTCTTTTTTTAATTTGACATAAAACATTTAGTAAAAATGAAGCATTTCAGAAAATGAGGTGATGGCTCCATCTCGTGTTTTTTTTTTTTTTTTTGCAACTACAACAACACTGACCATTCATAGTTTAAGTCAGGGGTATTCAATTAAAACTTAAAGAGGTCCACTTCGATAATATTTCACGATGCCAAGGTCCATAAGTCCAACTATTTAATGCTATATATATATATATATATATATATATATATATATATATATATATATATATATATATATATATATATATGTATATATATATAGTTGTATCTGCATGCCTTGATTCAAATTAAATTAATTCAGTCTTATTTAAGTACTTTTTGACAATATTTATTGTCATGAAACAAGGAGTAAAAGTAGGATGTCATATACAAAAGAAAACTAAGCATAACATTAAAATTGTGCATGCTCTGAAGTGTCTGACTCAAAAAAACAAATGTAGGAAAGCTGGATTTCCATTTCGTTTCCCACCTGGACTCAACTGTCTCAAACTACTGAACGATTTAAATTCTGAACACATTTAATAACTGAACATTTTGAACAATAATTTTTTTCTTTTTCTTTCAGTGAGAGAAGTGAGCTCTTGCCCACCCTGCCAGGATTTAAAACCTGGGCTTAAATGGAGTCAGAGCCATTCTCATGCATGTGTGAAGGTGCTCATTGGTGAGCCTGAGACCAAGGAGAGAAAGGTTTCCATCTCCCAGCTGCCCATTTCAAATAATTCACATGGACTTCATTGAATTAAATCAGAGTGAAGGGAAAAAGTATTGTCTAGTGATAATAGATGCCTTTTCTAAATGGATAGAACTGTTTCCAGCAAAGCACCCAGATGCAATAACAGTAGCTAAAGCCTTGTGCAAAGACATTATACCTAGATATGGTATACCAGCCTCAGCTGTCAACAAAGATACACAGCTGAGCAATCACATTCAGTCAGCACATAATCTTGTAGCTGAGTCTTCTTGTTTCAGGAAGAGAAGAAACAGAGTGTCTTCTGCTTCTTTGCACAGACATGATTAAGCTATCATGTGAGTAATATGATTATATCAGAAGCTTACATTACTACATCATAACAAAATAAATCGGTTAATGAAGTATAAACATTAATCCCAACAGTAGTCCCGGTCGCTGTCGTCTCTGATCAGGCCCACCACCGTCGTATCGTCTGCAAACTTCACAATGTGATTGGTGGTGAACCTGGGGACGCAGTCGTGTGTCATCAGGGTGAACAGCAGGGGGCTCAGGACGCAGCCCTGAGGGGAGCCCGTGCTGAGGGTGATGACATCAGAGGTGTTCTGTCCGACCCGGACCGACTGAGGTCAGGAGGTGAGCAAGTCTAGCAGCTAGTTGCGAAGGGGTGTGCTGAAGCGCAGATGTTCTAGTTTTTCCACCAGATGCTGTAGGATGATGGTGTTGAACGCTGAACTGAAGTCCAGAAGCATGCTGAAGGGGGCGGGGCGTGGGTGGGCTTGGAACCCGTTAATAACTGCTTGCAGTTCTAGTTTTCTTTTTTCTTTTGTGAGTTATCTTTTTTATTACAAAGAAGTACAGTTTCATTTAATGGTAATCCACATTACGTATATGATGTGAAATCCCAGTAGAAGTCTGTGGTCGTAATATGAGAACGCGTGAATGCTTTAACACACCGCTGTGCAAAGCTAGACGATGCAAAACTAAAGCAATATCTAGCTTTTCTGTCAGTTTTGATCATATGTGAGCAGAGGGGGTAAATTAAATTACATATGCAAAGAGAGCAACCAAGTAGGGCGCACAGTGGCGCAGTGGGTAGCGCTGTTGCCTTGCAGCAAGAAGGTCCTGGGTTCGAGTACACCCCTGGGTCTTTCTGCATGGAGTTTGCATGTTCTCCCTGAGCATGCGTGGGTTCTCTCCGGGTACTCCGGCTTCCTCCCACAGTCCAAAAACATGACTGTTAGGTTAATTGGCTTCTCCAAATTGTCCTTAGGTGTGAATGGTTGTTTGTCCTGTTTGTCTCTCTGTGTTGCCCTGCGACAGACTGGCGACCTGTCCAGGATGTACCCTGCCTCTCGCCCGGTGAACGCTGGAGATAGGCACCAGCAACCCCCGCGACCCCATGAGGGATTAAGCGGTTTGGAAAATGGATGGATGGATGGATGGAAGAGAGCAACCAAATTACATGTATACATCGTAGCTTCAGGGTGCACTCACCTGCTCTCTGCGAAGCTTTCACAAGTCCCTGCCGCAGCACCTCCCGTACCCAGGTCTTCACCTTCGCTCGGCCCTCTCCGCCCACAACGGAAACCACCAGGTTTGGTGCGGGAAGATGCCAGTGGGTCGTCATCAAGGAGTAGACCAGAGACGGCGGGGTGTCACATGACAGGCGCAGGAACTGGGCTCGCCACGAGACACACAGAGAGATTTAGTTCAAGTCAAACAAAACACACACAAATCCGATGGATGTTTCGGAAGAAAAGGACCTTAAATATGCGAGTTGAAGAAATTAGCTGAAAAACACATAACCAGAAGATCCATACTAGGGTTGGACGATATAGATCAAAAAGCTTATCAATTATATAGAAGTAATATTGATCGATATCGATAATTATCAACAATTTCAAAAAACATATTTTAAGTGCACCCCTGGCCATTTTATGCTGTTGCTTAGTGACCTATTTTTAGATACAGACGCAAACACTGAAGTCAAACTCAACCCTTTATTCAACCGACTATTTACCAAAACTGCAAGTTTTTAGTAAAGAAAACAATGTGTGCTGAACCTGTCTGACAACACAAAGCGGGCTTCAAAGAACCACATAAGAGACGGTTAACATGGAGTCGGAACTTTAACATTTTTTGATCAAAAAATAGTGTTTTACATTTTTTATATATTGTTTAAAAAAATCTATCCTTCATGTCATGGAAAGACCCTCTTGATACAAGAGAAAACTAGAGTTGTTAAGAAAATCGCTGCTTATCAATTAATCGTTAATCGACCTATACGATCAACTTTAGATTAATTCATTAATCGATAACTTGCAGCCGTACTCTACAGCAACATAAAGAGTTGGTGCAGCAAAGGCCGGCACATCAACCTATTAGGTTCAGGAGGCAGTGGTGGAACCAATTTTCCTCCCTTAATAAATAAATCTATCATTTAAAAGCAGAACTTTGGATTTAATCAGGTCGTCTTTGTCTGATGATGAAAATGGTTTGATTATCTGAAACATTTATGAGTAGAAAAAGAATAAATCAATAAGTAGGATCTCGTACTCTCTGCTTCCTTGAGCGTGACCCAAGGTCAAGGGTCAGGACAACTACATTAAGCTCCCCTGATATTAACCATTAGATTGTAGGACTAAGACGTTTATTACCTTTTCAGATAAGATTTATTAGACCAACACCAAGGCACCTACATAGCTGTGTCTCTTGCTGGCTCCTGCAAACTGCACCTCCCCAAAAGCGTCGGTTGGGTATTCAGACGAGTGCTGGGCGCTGTCCCAGCGGTTCACGATGGCCGTGCCGAAACAGTCTCCGAGAGCCACAGTGGAGTGGGCCTCTCTCTCTCTTCCACACTGGCACAGTGCTCCATTACTGACAACAGGGGGGGTGGGGGGAGAAAAGGCAGCTGAATGTCTGATAACCACGGCACAACAAACAGTCGTCCTGCAGGAGAGTTACCTGAACGAATCCTCCACGAAGGTGGTGCAAATCCTTTTCTTGAAGATCTTGGCGATCCAAGCCTGCAAAGATTTTCAACAGTTTTGGTCAGCTGAAGAAATGCATTCACCACATCCAGCTCAGAACCATTCTTACCCTTTTGTGCATTTTTAAATTATTTATTTTTTTGCTTGCACGTTTTTGCAAACGCTGCCGAGAACAGGTTCTGAGAAATCTGTGGCGATAAGCTGGAGACTTTGGCTCGACCCAGACACCTGAATGTGACTTTTGACAGCGTGCTGTGGATTCAGCTGCTTTTTCTAAGGGTCTGCAGTGCACTGCAGACTTAAATCTGCAGCAGCACCCATCCCCAACGTCTTTAAAATTAATCTCCATCATAAGGGAAATACATTTTCACATTTGTTCCAACTTATGTAAATTGCCTTTAAAAAGCAAACAAATGAGCTGGTGATTGCAGCCTTTTTTGGGAAGTAAAATCTTTTTATCTATTTTCAAAAACCGTATCATATTTAAATGCAATTTTTTTTTGCTTGGATAAGTAATCCAGTTCCTAAAACGGAAAATTGTAAATGTGTCACTTACGCTCCACATCCAGGAGCTAGAACAAGTGGCTTAGCACACCGCGAGACAACCTGTGCACCCGGTAGGAGAGTTTGAACGGCAGCCTGTGGCTCTGCTGAGGAGGTAAGAAACCCAGATTTCTGGCCAGTCAAGCACAGTGACACCATGGTAATTAAAGCAGGTACTGGTAGTTTTGGAACGGTATTAAGTCCCACTGGTAAATAAAACCAACTTCTTCATTAAGCTCGTCAGCACATGTAAGTATGAATTGCTCAAATATTTTTTTTTTTTTTTTTTTTTTTTTTTTTTTTTTTTTCCCCAGTGTCCTGTCTAGCACTATGGCAATAGGAATTGATATCTCAATGCCAGATGGAGCTCGACAGATTTTGCTTTTACAAGTGGAGCAAACAGCTTTCGCCATAGTGCTCCACTTGATTTATGCTTGTAAATAGCTTTATTATGATTCCTGCAAAGAGAATTTCAAATTATATGGACATGACAATGGGAGAGTAAAGGAAGAAAAAAAAGTGAAAGAAAAGAAAAAAAAAAAGAGTAGAGGTGAAAGAAAGAGGAGATAAAAGGAAGAGAATGATAAAATGTCCTCTGTCTGCTCCATCACCTGGAAAGAGACACAAAAAGAACAGCACAACCAACAGACATAAAGCAACAAATACACTCGAATAACACCTAGGTGCCATTGCTAAATCATATATATTATTATGTAAGCTGACATGTGTAATGTGATATTTGAAAAAAGAAAGTGACAACATAAATAAATAAATAAATTATAAGATTACTGTATATAAGTGAACACTTATTACCTGGGACCCAGCACCAGTGGGAGATGTGAAAGTGCACTAGTTTAGGTGAAGATTATCCAGAAATAGCTTGATAGTGATTGTGGAGAACCAAAGACCCACCTTCCCCGAGCACAGAGGCAGGCGTCAGGGGACCCGTAGCCCCAGACTCCCAAAGGGGTCCCTAAAGCAGGTCGCCCAGGAGGGGCCGACACAGGATATCTGCAACCCCCCCCCCAAGGAAGGAGCAGAGACGACCCCGAGGAAATCCCCCAGCCACCGCAATGCCGACGCCCTCAAGAGCCGCGGAGACGAGCCCGTGGGCTCCGCCGGCAGCCAGCCCCGCTGAAGTGGTCCCGGCCATGGGCCCTGAGGGCCAGAGGCCCCAGGGGCGCCCCGCCCCCGCGACGAGGGCCCCGGCCGCCCCCCGGGGGGCCAGGCCCCGCGAAGAGGTCGCCAGGAGCGGGCCGGCGCACGCCCGGGAACCCGCCCCAAACCCGAAGCCAACTAATGCGCCAGGGGGCCAAGGCGCCCGCCAACGAAGTGGAGGAGGGCAGGACGTGGGGGGATGGGCTCCGCACCTATCGGAGACTTGAGATGTTCTTGGGAGAGGGAGCGGACCACACCCATACCTGAAAAAAAAAAAAAAAAAAAAAAAAAAAAAAAAAAAACTCATTCACCCCATCCCTCCCTTGTGCCCCACTCGCCACACACAAAAAAAAAAAAAAAAAAAAAAAAAAACTCATTCACCCCATCCCTCCCTTGTGCCCCACTCGCCACACACAAAAAAAAAAAAAAAAATAAAAAAAAAAAAAAAAATAAAAAAAGACGCTGTACACACATTCCCACATAACACTCACATCCAACACTGACCAAAAGGGGGGGGGGTCACCCCAAATCGACTATACGACTGCTTGTGCCCGACCCCCGGCCCCGGCCCCCGACCAGACGCCCCCCGGACCGGGCCCCCCCAAGAGGGCGGGCCAACACGACCCGCACGAGCCACCCGGCCAGAGCCCCCCCCTCCCCCTAAATACCTAATAAACCCACTCCCTCCCCCCACCTTACCCTTGCCATCCCTGCCCCCCGCCCCCTGGGGGGTGCGGAGGCATCAGCCCCAGACCTGGTAGGCCGCTGACTGCACACCGCAGCCCCCCGCCAAGACCCCGGACACAGTGGCCCGCACCTCCTCCAGGCCCCAGACTCCTTGCCTCCATCGGAGAACGGGGGTGTGCAGAAGACCCCGACCCTCCCTACGCCTGCTCAAATGTTGTGTTGTTGCATGTTGTTCTCAAGTGCGTTTAAAAACTGGGAGCGCCGAAGGGGATGCACGGCACAGCCCACCCCCCTTTCGGAAGGTAGCTGTTGCCAGCGCACCCCCTCCGTGTGACTGCCCAGAGCCCTCAATGTCTAAGTGGGAGAGGAGGTGAAGGGAGCCGTCCGAGGTGAGGCCCACACAACATAAGCCCCCTCCCAGACGTCTTCCCCCCACCCCCCCCTACCATGGCCTATATGAGTGTGTGATGTGAAAAATGTTTGAAGTGAAAGTGTCTAAGATGCAAAAATAAAATTGGGGAGAGGGGCGTCACCAGAAAGTGGCAACCTCCAGTAACGCCCCCTCCCTCATGACCTACATGTGTGGCGGCGTGATGGAGCAGGCAGAGGGAGGAGTCCGGGGATGGGGAGCAAATGACTGGGAAGCCAACCCAGGGAGCCAGCTCCCCTACTGACTCCAATAGGCACCCCCGCTCCCCGAAAGCCCCACCTAGAGAAGGGGGCCTCGCCAGCGGCACCACCGTAGCCCGGGGGCCAGGGAGAGGCCGCAGGGCCCGCCAGCCAACCACCCACCAGGACCAACACCTAAGCCCCCCCCAGCCCACCCACCAAGCCTACTTAAACTAAATAAATAAATAAATAAATAAATAAATACATAAATAATAATAATAATAATAATAAGAGGGGGGGACCCTGGCCAGCCGGCCCGCACGAGCCACCCCAACCCCACCCCCCAGGCGTAACCCGCACCGGAAGACGACACGGACCAGGACCGGGACAGGGGGCCGGACACAAGCCCACCAGAACGTCAACCCCCCCCAACCCCCCCCCCCCCCACCCGTGGATTTAATCCCTCCCCAACATTAACGTTCAAACAACTCACCATACATTCGACAGTAGACATCCAGGCTGGGTAGATCCCTACTCCCCCTCCTTTCCCCCTCCCCCCACTGGCAGAGTGCCTTTCCAATAAAGGAGACGAGTATCTGCCCAGAGGTGTTAATGACCATGCCCCCCTACCAGCTCAACGGGCCCCGAGGCCCCCCAGCGCACCAGAGGCCCCGTGCAGGGGCGGACACCCGGGCGCGCGCCGGCCCACACCAAAAGCGGCACACCCCCCGGAACCGGAACCCCCGAGGCCCCGCCGGGGCCCGCGCCCGAGGGCGGCGCGCCCCAGGGACCCCAGACCCCCAGACCCACCCCGGCCCCACCCAGCGGCAGCACAGCCACCAGGTCAGTAACCCACGTCCGTCAACACGCAGCTCCCAAAGAGCGCCCCAAGCGGCTGCTGTAGGCCACCCGTAGGCCTCCCAAACTCCTCCCAGATGGGGGCAACAGACCCCGGAGCCGGATCCACCAGGCGCCCTACTCCAAGTGCCCCCAGGGCCCCAGGAACCCCTCCATCCAGCCACTGCGCCCTGCAGGAAGCAACCCACCGCCCCCTATTCCACTAAGTGATGGTGTTGATCAGAGGAGCCCAAAAAGACCAATCAGATGTGGAAGCAGATGCTGTCTCTAGATTAATATGATCCAACAAAAGATCTCTATACTGATTGATACTGAGATTTTGTTTACTTTTCCAATTCATGAGGATAGTTTTCTTTGCGATGCATAAAGCAGTAAAAACCATGTAAACTATTTCTTTTTTCAGAGGACTTTCCTCAAAATTACCGAGCAGGCAAACTGATGGGGAAGGTGTAATTTTACAGCTCAAGCACTTTGATAAGTCCTTACATATCTGTGTCCAGAACCTCTGGACTGGTGTGCATAACCATAACGCATGAAAATAATTATCAGGATGATTGCCTATGCAGTGTGGGCAGATATTAGATTGTGCCAGACCCATCTTGAATAATCTTTGTCCTGTGTAATGTACTCTGTGAAGGATTTTGTATTGTATTAGTTGTAAGTTGGTGTTTCTAGTCAATTTGAAAGTTCTTAGACATGTCTGAGCCCAGAAATTTTGTTCAAAGGTGCCTGATAAATCTTTTTCCCACTTCATTATAGGAAGAGATATCGAATCATCTATTTTAGTCAGTGTCCTATATGATTTAGACAGTAGTTTGGGGGGGGTTAAATCTAAGAACTCTATTATATTAGTTGGGACTTGTAAACCACCATTAATATGCTTATATTTATTTTTAATTATAGATTTAAGTTGTTCATATTCCAAGAATTTATTTTTACTAATGCCATATTGCATATTTAGTTTAGCAAAATTGATGAACTCGGTTCCGTCAAGTAGATGTTCCAGATATTTAATACCTTTATTCTTCCAGTATGTAAAGTTTATCATTTTATTATTTTGTAGGATATCAGGGTTATTCCAGATAGGTGTACGACTGCATGGGATAAGTGATGACTTTGTCATTTTGAGGAACTCCCACCATGCTGTCAGAGTAGAACTAATGTTGATATATTTGAAGCATGTATGCCGTTTTATATTTGAGCTTATAAACGGCAGATCTGAAATCATGATATTATTGCACATTTCCTGTTCTATATCTAACCAAGGCTCATCTAAAAGACTATTTTTTATCCATTTAGAGATGTATTGTAGCCTATTTGCTAAGTAATAGTTATGGAAGTTAGGCAGATCTAATCCTCCCCTGTCTTTAGTCTTCTGTATTGTCTTTAAGCTAATACGTGGGGGTTTATCTTTCCAAAGAAATCTAGAAATGGCAGAGTCTAGAGATTTAAACCAGTCAGATGATGGTTTATTGGGGACCATTGAAAATAAATAATTAATTCTAGGTAGGACCATCATTTTTATTGAAGCTACCCTACCCATAAGTGTGATTGGAAGCGATTTCCATCTTTCAAGGTCCTCTTCTATCCTGTTTAAAAGTGGGGCATGGTTAAGTTTAAGTAAATCTGTTAATTTATTCGACACAGTAATACCTAAATATTTAATATTTCCTGATTGCATTTGTAAATTTAGGGAGTTTTCGAGAGAGCAATTAATTGACAGTACCGTAGATTTAGACCAGTTTAACGAGTAATCTGATACTTTGGAGAAAGATTCTAGTATTCTAATTACTTGTAAAAGAGAATTATTTGAATGCTGGAGATAAAGTAATACATCATCCGCGTACAGACTAATCTTGTGCTCTATTTTCATGCATTTTATACCTTTTACAGCTTTTGTTTGTCTGATTGTTGCTGCTAGAGGTTCTATAAAGATGGCAAAAAGTGATGGAGAAAGAGGGCATCCTTGCCTGGTGCCCCTCTGTAGACAAAAACTGGAAGATATTTGATTATTTGTCCTGACACAGGCTGTTGGAGAATTGTATAGAATTTTTAACCAGTTTATGAATAAATCGCCAAAACCGAATTTATGAAGAGTAGCGAATAAAAATTTCCAATTTACTCTATCAAATGCTTTTTCTGCGTCTAAAGACAATATATTGGTTTTAATGTTTTTACTGTAGGAATAATCAATTAAATTAAGTAATCGGCGTGTATTTGTGGATGACTGCCTTCCTCTGATGAAACCAGTTTGATCTGGATGTATTATGAGAGGAGTTACTTTGTCTAATCTTTTTGCTAAAGCTTTACAGATTATCTTAATATCCACATTAATTAAGGATATGGGACGATAACTAGTGGGCAACACAGGATCTTTGTCTGGCTTGAGCAGAAGGCTGATGGTGGCAGAGTTCATATTAGCTGGAAATCTACCTTTTTCCTGTATTTCCCGCAACATTCTGTGGAACGTTGGGGCTAGAATATTCCAGAACTCTTTATAAAACTCAGTGGGGAATCCATCTGGACCTGGAGCCTTTTTATTAGGCATGCTTTTAAGAGCTTCCTGGGTTTCAGCTGTTGTCAGCGGGGAATCCAGTGTCATTCTTTGGTTATCTGATAATTTAGGAAGTGTAATTTTATCCAGAAATTGCTTAATATCCTTCTCTGATGGATTTATCTGTGGTGTGTATAAAGATTTGTAGAAATCGCGGAAGGTATTATTTATACACTCTGGTTCACTTACTGTATTACCAGTTGAATCTGTAACTGCAAATATAGTAGTTTTCTCCTTATTTATTTTAAGCTGATTAGCTAGAAAACTTCCTGACTTATTGCCATGTTCAAAATTTTCTATTCGGAGCCTTTGTATTAGAAATCTATTTTGCTTTTCAATATAGTAGTTTAGTTCTAATTTTACTTCACGGATTTTACCTAACTTCCCTTCTTCTTGAGATAAATCTAGTAACTTAAGTTTCTCTTCTAATTCCTGAATCTTTTTGTTTTCTTTTTTCTTTTTATGAGATGAGAAAGAAATTATTTTACCTCTCATCACTGCTTTTCCAGCTTCCCACAATATCGATGCCGATGTACCTGGTTGATCATTGTATTCTAAGTATGAAGTCCACTGTTCTTTAATGAATTTTATAAATTCTTCATCTTTAAGCAGTGATGTATTAAATCTCCAGCTTTTGTTTTGTGTGGTTATTTTTTTATTAATTAAGGTGAGAGTAACAGGAGCGTGATCACTGATAGCAATAGGATGAATTACCGTCTCTGAAACGACCGACAGCAGTGAGCTACTTATAAGAAAGTAGTCCAGACGAGAGTACGAATGGTGAACATTTGAGAAAAAAGTGTATTCTTTACTAATAGGATGAAGAGAACGCCATGCATCGCAAAGACCAAAATCACTCATGTATTGTTTGACTACATTTACTGACTGCCAACTACGCTGAGTCCCTGTTTTATTCAACCTGTCTATATCGTTATTTAAACCAAAGTTGAAGTCACCTCCTATAATTAGTGAACAATCCCCGTGTTTTGAAAGTGCAAGGAAGAATTGGTGGAAAAAAGAGGGGTCATCAACATTTGGACTATATATGCTGACAATACATAGCTTCTGGTTATGGATAGCTATTTTAATTATTATGTATCTACCTTCAGGATCTATAGTTTTATCTAATATTTTAAAACTAACGCTTTTGTGGATTAAGATTGCTACACCTCTCTGTCTAGAGTTATAGCAGGCCGCAAACACATTAGGGAACTCAGGTGAGTTAAGCTCACTTGCATTTGTAGCTGATTTGTGGGTTTCTTGCAATAATACAACATCTGCCTTTAATCTAGTAAGCTGGTTAATGATCTTCATTTTTTTCTCTCTGGTGCCAGCCCCATGCACATTCCATGTCACAAACTTTACATTCGCCATAGATGTGAGTGAGAAGTTAGAAGGTGCATGCCCTTGAGAAAATAGTCATACATAGACCCAGGTAGCATCTTATGATGTGCTTGTGATTGACTGATGATCAGGAAAGAAGCAGACAGATAAGATAGAAATACACAAAAAAATAAAAAAGTGCAAAGAGTAAGAGAGTGTGTAAAGGGATAAACCATAGCCCGTGCCTTCTGTACCCAACCGTGAACACCAACCATACCAACGTACTCTTTAGCTGTGCGTGTATTTAATTTATCACCGTGTACCGATCTGTGCGTCTTATTTATTTATTTATTTTATTTATTTATTTTAAATCATTGAAACATGCTTTAAGTCCACCTGTGGTGTAACTAATAAAGCCAAGGGGTGATCTTCTGATCCCTGAACAACTGTCCATTAATATAAAGTCTGTCAACCGATATGGTGGCTTTAACGCCGTCCATCATGTATTTCTTCCTGATTGGGAACAGCACTCGCCTGCGATCTAGGATTTCCTTAGGAAACTGATCATTAACACTAAAGTCTGTCCCTCTCAGTTCCCTGCCGCAACTTCTAACGAATTCTTTTTGTTTATAATGCTCAAATTTAGCTATGATCGGGCGAGGACGAAATATATTTTCAAATATTTTCTAACAGACGGCTAACAAAACTAATCTGACCCTTGGCAGATGGATGTAGTTCCACCGAGGCTGAAAAGTCAACCTACAGGGTTTACTAAGTTAGTGGGCGACAGTGACTTGTAGTAGAGCGCTGTGGCGTGCACAGACATTTTAGGGGGCAGGTGCTCAGGAGGGGGTGGGAGGGCACTTTTTAGCGTGCGCAAGGAGGTGGCTCATTTCGGGGCATTGTTTCAGTGGTTTTTAATGGCTCAGGTTTTCAAAAGATCATTTCAAAACCGACCTCAGTAAAATCTTAATAATATTCAGGGCAGTCAAACTTTTTTACAGTAGCAGGCTACACACTATCAGGTAGGAGGGTGCACTTATATATAGATATATATCTATATATCTATATATCTATATATACTTCAGACTAAACAGTGGCTCTGTGACTACTGTAACGAACAAACAAATAGCAATAGCGTAGTCGGTGTTGCCAAATTAGGCAGGTTTCCAACCAATTAGGCTTTTGAACACATTGAGCTGGAAAAAAATAGCTTATGGGCAGATTGTAAAAAATTTCCGAAGCTTTTCATAACATTTGTTGAGCTTTTAGAAAGAATTACTAACAAAATATATCAAAATAGTCATTATTTATTTTTTAAATAAGTTGAATCTGTCGATCTGACATCATCAATGAATAATAGTTATAATGAATAATATTGATTGTTATAATAAAACAAGAAAAGACTAATGGTTAATCAAGTGTTTGGTCAATGTAAACGCCCAAGAGGGGTTGAGTTCTACTTAAAAATATTTCATGACTGCGTGTAAGAGAAATGTTTAATTGAGCTATACTGAGAGAAATTAAGTTTATATTAAGGTAGATTTACAACTCATGTTGGGAAGCTATTTATAATTTATTTTTTCTGGGTGAAATATCCTGATTATTAAAGAGATCTTGTGTGTTATTTGGTTGTCTGATTGTACATTTTGTTTGGAGCCCATATGCGCAGTTTTTTTTCTTTGCTTCAGCTCAGTTGTGTGCTAATGGCATGTTCTTATGTGTTTAATAGTTCTGTGCTTTTAACATGAGAGAGTTTGAGATTTGGCCTTTGGACTAACAGTGACATAGGGTAACCTGTAGCGCTGTGTCTTAACTCAAAAGTCCAGCATAAGCTACACGCTAATAAACATGAGCGCTGGTGTCAGGCTGAACACTGACTGAAGTAACAATTCTGACTAGAACAGGTTCTGTAATTACAGCAGCTATGAGAACAAGGAGCAGAACAAAGCAGAGTTCCCTTCTACCTGCAAGTAACTCAAGTCTCTTCAGTTTGGCAGCTTTAGTGCTTGATTCTGCTCCTTGGGCTCCTAGCTGTCCTAGCTAACCCTGCTAGCTGTCCTAGCTAACCCTGCTAGCTGACCTAGCTAACCCTCCTAGCGTGAATGTTTACTCCAGTTTAGACTTCAGTGCTGACATTTCAAACAGAAATTAATAGCGCTCCTTCCAGCTCGCTCTCTGCTTCGTTGTCACTTCTTGTAATTGTTTGGTAATCAGACCAAATTTCCATCCCGCTCTACCGACACCAACGGTGACCACACCACAGCCGAACTGCGGCGGCGACTGAAGGCTATGACTCGGTGTCCCGCCCCTCTCCAGCTGTGATTGGCTAGCATGTTGCCTTCAGTCGTTGATTTGATTGGTTAAATTGTATGATTGACACCCCACTCCGAGGTAAAAAAAAAAGAAGAAGACGGCTTCCAGTCCAGGGTCTGCTCCACGCTCAACCAGAAGGCACAAATATCGCTCCATTATATAATCGGGGAAATGTAGGCGGCAGCAAGAGCTGCTATAGACGGCGATTTGCCGCCGTTGACCGGCTACTTTTGACTGCCCTGAATATTAATAATAAAAAAAAAAAAAAAAAAAAACGAGTTTCAAAAGGGCATTTTCGTTGATAAAGGGCAAACTTCCTAGTGCTTTAGCACCACCTAGTGTCTATGTATGCACGCCCCTGGTAGAGCGCATAGCTGGTGAGGCACTGACGTCACTGATTTACACTCTACAGAGTAGACTCATTGCAAAGTGTTGAAGGAGACTGATTGAGCCAAATAAATTCACCAAGAGACATGGAAAAAAACATTGATTCTTTGATGAAAAAAAAAACTAAATTATTTGTCATTTGATTTCTATGATAATCTATGAGTTATGATGGATTTCTGCATTTGTAACACATTCTAAAAATATAACCCACATTACGCACATTTCATTACAAAAACAAAACATGAATAATTATCGCTGTCTTTCCTCTGCTTATAATTTAATTCCATGCGGCGCTCTTTCTGCACAAAAATATCGGTCATTTTCCGGTAAAAGTCCTCTATCTTTTTTCAGTTTTAAAATTCTCTCAGTATCCATGGAGATCACTGCCAGGGAGGAAAGCCTTCCTTGGTCAGTCCTCTTTCAGCTGTATGTTTTGAGTCTTTTAGTGCTTTACTTGTTTAGCATAACTCGCTAATAAAACATCCGCTTTAAAGTTTTGGGATCAGGAGCGGTGCCCCTTGAGCGCCCCCTGCCTAGAGGCCAAAGAACTGCCGGCCTCACCTACAACCAGTTCTTTGCCGTTTATGATCGACCAGCAGCACGAAAACATGTTACCTGAACACAGTATGATGACCAAAACACAATTCGTAAGCCACATATATTGAATTGTGGAAAATCAATTCATAACTGTTTGAACAGTTGAATTTATGATCTAGAGACAGGATGATGCATTCACAGAATGGAAGCCAGCGCAGTTAACATGGGATTGCGCAATCCCAGGGGAGGCCAAGCTCGCTGCGGCCTCACCGGCTTCGCTATCAAGCGCCTCCAAGGATTTACATGAAAAATAGCGAAAAGTCTGCGATTTTAAAGAAAATATGATCAAAAATGAGGAAATTAGATAAAAAAACTACTTTTTATTACAAATGAGTGAATCAGAATTTATATTATGTTATCATCGTTATATATTTTCTTTCTTTCCATGATGACAAGGCCTGGCCTCACTTGCCTCCCCTGACTGCACATCACTGGTGGGCGATATTTGCGCGTAACAGGTATGAAAAGGTCAAATCTTGGCTGGATGTTTTCAGTGTTCCGAGTTAATTTTAAACTGTTTCGCCTCCGTTTGTGTATGTTGAGCAGGCTCGCTTTCCGTGGCAGAAAAAGAAGAGAGAAAGAAGAACAAAAGAAAGAAAGAAAGAAAGAAAGAAAGAAAGAAAGAAAGAAAGAAAGAAAGAAAGAAAGAAAGAAAGAAAGAAAGAAAGAAAGAACTGCTCGGCGCTTATCGCCTGGCTTTAACCTACATTAAAATTATTTTGCTGTGATCAAAAGTCTGCGATACTGTACTTAAACGCCTTCCTCCCGACAGAGATGGATAGCTCTCCTGCTCAGGTAGTATGTTTGTCTGCGGAGGGGCGGAGTGATATGAGAAGAATGTTTAATGCACCTTATGGTCTGAAAAATACAGGTAATTCTTTAAAAAAAGAACACCGACATTGCGCTATATCCATCATGGCGGCTGTTCTAGTTTGGGGCTCCTGTCAGTGTCCCGATGTGAAGCAGCACGTCAGTAAAGATGACGGACGGAAGTGGTTTATCCAATCATATACCAGGATTTTTGACAAGGCCCCTCCTTCTGAATTACATCTCCAACGGAGCGATACCGGATGGATGTGTTGAGCTCTGCAGAACCAAATCCATCTGGTGAGAGTCAAGTTATGACAAAACACAAAGGACCGAGACCAGCAGATGACTTTGCTTTGCTTCTAAAACCCATGTCTCCGCTTGCACCCTCTTTCCAACACACTTTTTTCTTCCACTAAACTTTGATTGAATTGATTAAGCTGCATCCATATTAGCTGCTCTCTGGTAGCTTCCTCGCTGCCCTGCTTGTTCTACCTGCTTCAGCACCTGATTCAAATGCCTGCATTAGGTCCATACCATCAACTAATGTGCAAACATGTTGATTCACGTCCGGTGTTAGGTAAATGGGAAACATTCAAAACTAGCAGGTCACATAAACTTCAGCTGCTTTGACAGATTGTCTCTGCTGCTAAAAATTGTTCCTTTCCTCCTCCTTTGCTGCTTTGGCATCACTCACCCCCACACTGGCAGTAAAGGAATGCTTCCTTTGACATGCTGCTGCCACGATAATGCTTCAGTATTTCCAAAGTTTTGACATCATAACAAACCAGTCTCAGTGACCAAACTTGCACTTTTACATAAATATCCCCTCCATCGACAGAGATGAGCACTTGCAACGTCTGCATCCATACTTCTGACAAGCCTCCGGTTTTAAAACACACTCTGCAGGTATTTGTGCAACAATCCCGAACATGTTTCTGACAGGAGCTGACATGCAGAACAGGCTGGGTCCGCTCCATTTAGCTATGCACACCACATGGTTACAGACATGGGAGAGAAGCCAGACAGCTGGTTTTACCAGATAAGCTCATGGTGCATTCAAGTGCACCTCATACATTACACCATTTCGATCAACTTTTCGGCTATTGGGTCCAAATTGTTAAAACAAAAGTGCTCACGGGACAAAATATGAATAAAAATAAATAACACCAAAAGTACTAACCCAGCCCAACAAATATCAGCATTCTAAGAACAGATATTAAACTGTATTTCACCTAATTAAATGAATTCCAATCGGATTTTAATGCACCAAAGTTTGCATTTGAGTAAAAGTCATCCTATATACTATGAAATTAAAGCAAATTTAAAAAGTGTGCATATTAAAACAAATGTTTTATGTTGTACAGAACATTCAATTAAACATTAAATTGTAAGATTTTAACTTGTTTATAATAAATTTATCCTAATTAAAAATAAAAAGCTTCCATCTGCAAAAAGGCACCAGCGCTGATCGGCCAAATTTTTCTGGAAATACAGTTGGAGGGCCACAAAAAAAAAAAAAAAAAAAAAATCAGCACATGGGCCACAAATGGCCCCTGGGCCACGTAGGCCAGAATCTGTAGGACGTCTCCTTAAGAACTTTCGTATGAACTGGCAGGGGGAAACTTTCTTGCACTTGGATAAGTTGCTACATATAGCATTGATCTCAAAACACCAATGTTCCCACGTTTTCACTTGCACATTAATAAGTTATAGGCGATAAAAAATCTAAACTGTTGCGCTAGCCTACAGGTAGCGCAAAATCCTAGCGCAGCAGGTATCACAGTAAATTGGGCAAAAGACTGGACTATTTCTGCCCTGCGATGGACTGGCGACCTGTCCATGGTGTACCCCGCATCTCGCCCATTGACATCTGGAGATCGGCACCTCGCGTACCAAGCAGGGATAAGCGTGTAGGGCAATGGATGGATGGACTGGGCCATTTCTTTTTCCTAACCATCAAGACCTCTGCCAACTGGCACCAGAAAATGCTATTATTGGGCTTTCTTCGTCTGGAAACAGATGCATACAACACCTTACGGACGCAGCCATGATGAACTGGTTGAACTCGCACAGCTGACAATATAGCGATCTGATTGGCTGAGCAGCAAAACTCGAATCACGTGACCTCTTGGACCGGAACGCAACAGTTTAGATTTTTTAATTGGCTATAACTTATTAATGTGCAAGTGAAAACGTGGGAAACATCGGTGTTTTGAAATCACTGCCATGTGTAGCAACTTATCCAAGTGCAAGAATGTTGCTGTCTGACAGTTCATACGAAAAGTCATCCTACAGATTCTGGCCCACGGCCTAATGCTTTTGACACCACTGATCTTGATTTTAAAAAAAAAGAGCTGACATAATAAAGTATTTTTTTTCATTTTGATAATTGCTTATTGATTTTTTTTAACTAGTTATTTAAAAACAATTTTGTAAATGAAGACTCCAAGGATTAGAAATTTTCATCCCGTTCTGGATTACAAGCTAAAGAAAGTGCAGCCGTTTTAAATTTAAGAGCACTCTATTAAAACACATTTTTACATTTATGGAGTCAGACGAACTGTACAATAACATGGAGTGCAGCAGCCCAGGGGTGAGGCTCTCCGCAGACCTTGAGACTGCAAATGTGCACCACTGTTGACTTCTGTTTGCCCTCGGAAACTGGAGAAATGTAACCGAAGTCGGAGTGGAAGGTTACCAGGTGACCCCTGGCTTCAAGATCAATATGGCTGCTGCACATATAACATGTTGTGAAGGCTGCAGGAGTAAAGCATTTATTTGTAGTTTTGATTGTTTTACGTGTTGAATCAGAGATGCTGAAAAAACATTTAAATCAGCGTTTTTGAGAATATTCATTCGCCGTGTGTATGCATAGAGTAGACAGGAACATGTGGCTATTGACTTGTACCGATAAAGTCAGCCTCGTCGATGAGGACAAAAATAAGTAAAAGAGTTTTCCAACTTGCAACTAAAACTACGCAGACTTGGAGTCATTCTCAGATCTGATTTCTAAGTCAGATGAAACAAAGTGTACTGCTTGCTTCATAAGTGAAGGATTATTAGTAACAGTAAGACTTTACACTAAAAATTGTCAACCTCCAAGAGGACTTCCTGCAGAGCTCTGCTAGATGAAGAATAATAGCTTCTTAGCTCAACAGATGCTGTGTCCACTTGGGTAGATTTTAGACTTTGCCACCATTTTACAAAGTATTCTTTAACACGAGAACGAACTACCAGACCACATTACATCTCTGGTCTAATCTAATGACTTTTCTTTTAGTTCCTATGTCTGATCAGAGGCGACTGAGAACAGCCACGGCCCTCCAAAAAACTTGGCAAAGAGTACATGCTAGGGACAAAACAATAGTAGATAAATTATGTTAAAGACAGGAGTAGTTGCTTAGACTGTGCAAAGAGTCGTTCCTAGTTTTAGATTTGTTTCCCTAGGAAGTTCAGGTTAAAGCTACTACCCAGACTCTTTGGGAAATCAGTCCAAATCCCTTTGGATAGAGCGTCATGTACAGGAAAACAGGTTACAGTCAGGTCTTTACTTGTTTTTCTATACTGTTGATCAAGCACAAAAGGCAAACCTCGGAAAATCAAACCATAACTTGCACATGCCTCTGGTGACATCACAAAGTACAATTTGACAAGAATGAACTTCCTCTTTTGTTTATAGGCATGCGTTGGCACGCATTTACCTGTAATCTGTATGGCTGCGTGCAAAACATACGAGCTCCCTGGTTTTTGGAAACGTTTGGAAACAATAAAAACACAGAGAAGACAAGGATAGACTGGAATGGCCCGGCTTCATTATCAAAAATCTACAGCGATCGTTTTAATTGAATTATGTTGTTACAAAAACTATAGTATGGCTGTTGACTTTAAGGGGATTTTCAAGTCTGAACAATGTTTCCTGCAAAACGGCCACATCCAGGTTAAATAAACACCACGCCAGGCAGACATCCAATAAACGGATCTGTTGGTTTGTAACAAAAAGGGTGGGGATGGGGTGGGGGTAGGGTGTGACTGAATTAAAAATACCATCACTCTGCAGTCAGAGATGCAGTTTGAGTTCAGATAGTGTGCAGTGGCAGTGTAGTCTACTGGTAAATGTGCACAGATGTCAGATCAATTGGAAAACAAATCAAACGAGAATTTAAAGAGATTAGTCACTGTCATTGTCCCTATTTCTTTCAGAGTCTCCATCCAAAACAGAATCCACAGAAACGGGAGATCATCAACTAAAATAAATTATCCATTGGAACTTGGCTGCTTCAGAATAAAAAAAAAATATGGCAAAAGTTGCTTGTTCTTCAAAATATTTAGCAGTTTCGGCAGATCTTACGCCTGTCTGTGATGGAAACGACCCAAACAGACACATGATTAGCAATTTATTTTATTCAGCATGCTTTCAATCTATTTTATGAAAACTGGTACGCGGGTCTATAAAAGAACATTTCTAGGATTAAAGGACTGATCTCTCAGCATGATCTGGAAAAACGAATCCATGCATTTATATTTAGTCGAACTGATCACTGCAACGGTGTTTTCACAGGTCTGCCTAAAAAGTGGATCAGACAGCTGCAGCTGATCCAGAACGCTGCTGCCCGCGTCCTCACTAAGACTAAGAACGTAGAGAACATGGACCCGGTTCTAAAGTCCTTCCACTGGCTCCCTGGATCTCAGAGAATAGACTTTAAAATACTTCTGTTAGTCTATAAATCCCTGAATGGCTTAGCACCTAAATACATCACAGACTTGTTATCAGTGCATCAACCATCCAGACCATTAAGGTCTTCTGGCTCCACCCTGCTCTGCAGAACCAAAACCAGAAGCAGACATGGAGAAACAAAATTTAGTTCCTATGCTCCACTGATCTGGAACAAACTTCCAGAAAACTGAAGCCTGAGTTCCTTTAAATCAAGATTAAAAACACATTTGTTTACGATTGCCTTCGACTGTTCTAGTTAAACAGTTCTACTGAAACATCACTAGTTCAACTTTTTTAGTCCAACTGTTTTTAATGTTCTATTTTGTTTCTACATTTTCTTCCTACTTGCTTTTATTCTGTTTTATTTTCCTGTATTTTAATCATGTAAAGCACTTTGCATTGTCTCTGTACAGAATTGGTCTATATAAATAAATTTGCCTTGCCTATAAATAATTTCCTAGCTGTTTTATGACCTGTCCAGGGTGTACCCCGCCTCTCGCCCATTGAACTCCTGGAGATAGGCACCAGCACCCCTCACGACCCCATGAAGGATAAGTGAGTAAGAAAATGGATGGAGGGATAGCTGTTTTATTGTGTGTGTCTATTTTTGTTAGAGGGCGGAAAATTGATTGCTTGACAATGATTTTAAGAGTGTTCAAATGTCACATATAGCATTATAACAGGTATTTTTTTAAGTTCTCACATTTCAAAAGGTGTCCAGATGAGAATTAGGAGGTATGGTCGGATGGTTTCATTTGAACAAACCATTTAAAAACGCTCAATAATGTTATTTAGGGAGAGTAGAATGAATCTGAAGTGAGCAGTGATGACTAAAAATGTTGCTTTAATAGTTTTGAGGTTAAATAAATACAAATGTGGCAGTGTACGACCTGACTTGAACGCACCACGGATTTCAAACGCGGCCGTAAAACGCGGTGTAGAAGCGCGACCAGAGCGCCGTAACAACTGCAAAAACGTGGTATCTGGTGTTGACAAGTGTTTATCTGGCGTTGACAAGTGTTTATCCTTCTGCTGGTCGGAGCTTTTATTTGTTTAGTTAGCCTCTGCGTTAAGTTCCTCCTGTAGTTTGTTAGTCACGTTTATTTGTACCGTAATGCCGCTACACAGACCCTGGTTTCCATTAACTACACATTACCTGCACGCGTCAGGAGCTCAGAAGGGTTAAACAAAACAAATGTTTCGGTACTTTCCAGACGCAACTACGCATGCGGCTGCTCTGAGGACTTCTTCCGCCAGTTTCATTTCTTTCAGTCCCATCACAGCCATCATCGCTTCTGCTTCTTTTTCACCCACCTGGTCTTTCTCAGACTTTCTCAGTCTGTCTGTGCTCCCTCTCATTTCTGCGGCAATGTCTTTCATTTTTCTCCCCCTTTGCGTCTCTTCTTCCCTTCCTTTGTCAGCGGGAGGCTTGTGGAGGAAAGCAACTGAGCTTAGGATTTCTTTCTGGCCATTTTCCACCACTAGAAACACCAGTTCCTGTTTGCAGTGGGAGGAACTAGGTGCGCTCCACCCCGGGCACACCCGACAGGTGAGGCTGTGGCAGCGTCACAGGGAGCAGCGGCGTGGGCGTGGCTTGTCAAAACAACAGGTTGACATCATGTTAGCTGGGTCGGTGCTGAAGCCCAAAAGATCCTACAGACACTGTTGGATCCTCTGGATGGATGGATGGATCACATTGAATGGAACAGAAAAAAGTGGAGCCTCAGCCATCAAAGCGCATAAAGACAAACTGCAGAAGTTTTAGTAAATGTCTTCCTTAATATTCTATGTTTTGATGTGTACTAAAGTTTAAAAAACTCCAGTCTATCTGCCCTACAGTTTAAAACCCTTTTAATGAGACGCCAGAGGAATTACAGGAGTGACCGGAGTTTTCTTTAGCTATACGATGATGTTGCACCAACCCCCAGCTCCTGCTGCGCACTGCTGGCCAGCTGGTTACTGAAAGGTTCCTGAATTTGACCCTCACTTACAAAAGACATACATTTGTTTTGGGTTTTTTGGAAAAATTAGTATAGAGACTTGGAATTTTTTAGTGGTAAAAACAGGCACCCCACACAATTTTGTTTTATTATTTGCTTTACATAAAATATATAAATATGGTACCATTTTAATTCGAAATGAGTAACCGCTATACCTACAATACAATACGCAACTGATAGAGAGTAGAACAGCGCACCAGCCGAGGAAGAATAAATCCTCTGGTTGTGAAGTTCTCATCAGCTCAACAAGTGTGCTGTCTTTATTCTTTATCACATGTTGGTAAACACATAAAAACCAACAGGTAAAATGGTTTTTGTGAGAGGTATTTGTAAATAAGTGTTGAAGCTAACCTGCTAAAGCTAACGGCAATGCATAGGAATGCAAGGTGGACATGCTAGTCTTGACCAGTTATGGTTTTGGGAACCTTATGAGTATTAAACTATACATTTCTGAAAGACTTTCATACAACATGACATTTAATGGTTGTTTTGTCCCTGATATTGACATATTTTTGGGTTATTTCCAATCACCATAAAAAGCAGCAATCCAGTATGGTAATACAGTAAATGGCAGCTTACGTACAGGTCATTTAGTTAAAGGTGCCATTGAAACATTTGAAAAGTATTAGAAATTCATGATGTGATTCTAATAAGTTCATGGGTTATGATATTAAAGATGTAAATGTGTGTGCATGTTAAAAACTAATTTATTTTTAAAAATACGTTATAAATACTGTATTTGATTTAATGATAAAAGGTGAAAAAAAGTGTAAATATAGTGGCAATACAGTGTGGTGCATAAGAAATATGATACATAATTAACAAAGTATATATTATTTTTGGTTTATTTGTGAATGTAATGACTAGAATAGCTTAAAAGAGCCATGGACATGATATTCTGATTCTGGACTTAACTAAGGTCACATAACTAGTCAATATGGATATTTGGATAATTAATAGGTTCAGGTAAAATCTGATGTCATGTTGATTTTTGAGAAGAATAAATCCTCTTGTTGGGAAGTTCTCATCAGCTCAACACGTGTGCTGTTTATTCTTTATCACAGATAACATATGCCCTCTGAGTTGGAGGAGTAACATTTGCAGTCATGAAAAACGCAGTGATTCACCTTGTTGACACCTTAAGGTCACCACATGTCACTGTTGTTTAAAGGTATTGCTGATAGCTTCATGTCAGTGAAGCAGCTATTAATCCAATAAGCAGGATAGCACATAGGTATGCTATTAATGCATATTGCGTGCTTGAAAACACTGCTTGTTTTGGAGACAGACCGTTATTGCACAATGTGAACTCTGCCTTAGTGGCCTCCAAGAATAAACTTTCCCTAAGAGACGGAGCTGGAGGACACTGAAAATCCGTCTCATTGGAAACTTGGACCGCTGCCCTGATCTGCTGGTCCACAGGGGTTGTCCCATCCTCAGCGTGACAGTAAAGACCTGTGCCAGCTGGGACACCCCCCACATACGCTCCAGAGAGAGCCTTTCCAGGAATAATATTGCTATATGTGACAGACCTTGTTTTTTTATTGCAGGGCACTGATAAGTATTTGGTGTGTATGGAGTAAAAAAGAACGTCTATATAACATCAGGATGGTTTATGGAGTGAAGGTAGACAGAGAAGACAGCTTAAGAGGCTGTCTGGAAATCTGTGAAATATGGAAGAGAGCATGATGTTTGTCTAAAAACTGTACACCTGGTGTAAACAGAGAGTAGAAAAGCACAAAAATGTATAAAAACACCACCTCAGAATCTATTCACCTGAAAAATCTAGAAAAAAAACATTACATATCAAACATAAATACCTACTGCATTGTTCTGAAGTAAAGCAGTTGTTTTTAGTATTTAAGTGAGGAATCTATGACGTTATATTTGTGCCTTTGATTTGAATGCGCAGGAACCAATCAGAGCGTGTAGTGAAACAGGTATTCGGAGTTTAAACATCACACGCTGTTGTCACTTTTCTTTCCAGCTTCTGGGAGGTGATGCAAAAGTCTCTTGTGATCATCATCATTGTAATCATTATTTAAAGAGCACTTTAAGACGAGGTTAAACAAAGTGCCAAACATCAGAAATACAACAGATAACCTAATAAAATGACTAGGCTAAACACTCAACAATTTAAAACAATAATAATAATAATAATAACTTGATATAAAACATAATAGATCCAGCCGGCACAGCAGAAATACGAGTACCAAGAAAAGTTTAGTGAGATAAAATCTCAGTAAGGTTGAAGGCCGATGAGTAAAAACAGGTTTTAAAACTGGCCAGCGGAGGGGCTTGTCAAATGTACAAAGGTAAGTCGTTCTATAACTTAGGGGTCCCAATAGAGAAGACCCCGTTCCCTCTAAGTTTCTGCTCAGAGCTGTGAATGACTGTGAGCAGTTAATTAGCAGACGTGAATGAGCAAGCAGGGGTGTAAAGGTGAAGGAGAAGCTCATTTAAGCAAGCTGGGCAAAGCTGTTTAAAACCTTAAAAAGAAACAGACGTTCTTTAAACTGAACTCTAAGATAAACAGACAACCAGTGAAGGGAGGCCAGGATGGGGTAATAATGTGCTTTCTTATTTCCGTTAAAAGTTGTGCAGCAGCATTAGAACCAGCTGCAGCCGTTTAAGGACTGACGGATTCAGAGATAAAGTGATATAAAATAATCTAGCCATGATGAAATGAAGGCTTGGAGTAGTGTTTCTAGGTTTTTGCCTTGAAAGAATAGGTTTTACTTTTGCTTTGTTCCTTAAATGATAAAAATGGCTTAACTGAGGTTCTTTTTTTGACTTTCAAGTTTAAAATCACTGTCCATTTTAAAATCAAGGTTCATAAATATGGGTTAAACATTCATTGTCAGGGTGTCTAAATCAACAGGATCAACAGTTCTTTGGGTGTTTCAACTGGTATATTTGACAATTCATGATTTGCAATAAGGAAGTGATTTGAGTTTTGATGTTCTCCTCATCGTCACCTTTATCTCTTTCTACAGATTCTCTATCTCATTCAATTCAGGACTTTGCCATGTGCCTTTTCATCTAGGTCTGTATTGAAAACCCTACAGTAAAGTAATGAAATGTTGATTCTGGAGGTAGTGTAGGAAATCCTTTAATATAAACCAAAGAAAATTTTACATCACCTGCCAGTAGCTGGAAAAAATCTTTAAAAACAAACAACAGTATTTGTCTATGATTGGCTGGGCGTGTGGACAAATATGATGCCATACGTAGCTACTATGTTTATGTTCTTCAGACCAAGATCCACTCTGGTTTGCTCCAGGAACAGTTGCACTTCCAGGTCTCATCTGGTGCACCAGTGCAGAGCTGTTCCGGTCCGCCAAAGTTCTGGTCCAGGATGTTGCAGCCATTAGTAAGAAGCTGCACAACCTGGGGTTCATCATATTATTTGATTGGATGAGGAGGGTCACTTCAACCGGCAATGTTTAGGCAACAACTATAAGCTGGAAAAATGACTTTAGACATTTACATACAGATAAAAAATAAATCAAATAAGCATTATTTTTACCTCTGTATAAGACACGTCACCCAATTTACCTGGATGACAAACAATATAAATACCCTTACCACAAATAATAATTCTGCTAAATAAGAGAATTAATAATAATCAATCAATATTAAGCATAACATTTAAATAATCCCACAATTTGCACAGAATAACTAAACACGAGCTACATTTACATTACTATGTAATAACTATAAAAGGATTTCATAGACTAACTATATAAACTCAGTGTGCCAGCACCCAGGGGTGGGTTAAACACAGAGACAACTTTCCCCTCTGTGGGACAATAAGACAAGGCAGGTTTATTTATAAAGCTCTTTTCAGTAACAAGACGATAAAGTGCTGTAAAGAAGAAATATATAGATGTATTTTTTTATGTACAAAAATGCCTTTTATGGACCTCTAAGCGGTACTTTGTATTACTGTATTCACAAGAGTAATAAACTTTGCTACTATCAACTCAACCTCACCTCTTCTGCTACAGTTTTACTTTCTTAGAATTTCTCCCAGCAAAAACATTTATGAATTTGATATTATCACGTGTAGAACTATTAATTGGGTAATGATTTACATTTCAATCCACGTCAGCCTTTCCATTTTAAGAGCTAATAGTAAGAGCTACTCGTGTTGAATGTGTTTTCCAGGTTTTGTGGCGCCCCCTGGAGGCCACATGCCAATGGTTCAGCCAGCTCTGCCCTGTTCCATGCAACCGCTAGTTTGATTCTGGGCCTCAACTGATGCAAGCTGTTTACCTGGTGAAATTTAAAAAAACATTACAATGGACAAAATAATATAAAAACTGATGACCTGAAAAAAAAACTATTTTTGTTATTCCCCGTTCACATTTCCATACTCGCACAGGAAGTCTGCAAGGCCTCCCATGCCAGCCAGCTTCAGCCGGGGCATGAAGCTCTTTGAGGAAAGATCCACTCTCTGGTAGGAATCAAATCAGGAAATGTTTAAGAAGAATTAAACAATACTTTTTCTCCAGTAAAAAATAATATTGTAAAGTAGCATGTAGATATCGCCTGATATCTACATGCAACATGAGGTCACTGCCAAACACATGATCCTGAACCAGACATGAAACAGGATGCTGAAAAATCAGCTTTGCATTTACACAAGATCACCACAAGAGGGCTTAACAGAAAGTTTCAGATGACACTTTTGATTGTTTCTTTGGTTTTGTTTTTTTAATCCATTTACACCTAAAATCTGTTTTTTTATTAATAAGTTAATTTGACAGGGACAGAACAAAAAAAAAACATAGTTACAATTTGAAGTGCAACCGATGCCATGTTCATTGGTTTTCTAGCTGAGAGCTAATTAGCAGACCATGTCTCTAAGACCAAACAAATACAAACAGTTAAATACAAACATGGAAAACATACAGAACATTTAATACAGACAATATACAAAAGTTGCTCTAATGTTCACAGGTTTGAGTAGATTTGAGCCATTGTTTTGCTTTGTTGTTGAACTGTTTTTGACTTTATGAACTGGTTAATGATTAATTTAAATGTGCAAGCTTTCTATAGATTTCTGTCGGAGTGAAAAGCACATGGAGACCATTTTGGAGCAATTTAAAGACAGACGGTTAAATTGAAGCCACTGAGAAACACTGACCATTTGTCTGTTCAACAGCTCCGCAGCTTTATCTAAAGTCTAAAGCGGTCTCCTGTGCGCTGATGGGAAATGTAGTCCACCAGGTTGGTTCTGAAGGTTCTCCAGCTCTGTGGCCCACACTACCATCATCCACCAGAAGGAAGGACTGGTAGTTATCCAAGCAACGGGAATCCTAAACTGGGTTCTGTATAAAGAACTTAGCAGCAACAGCTGCCCTGAGAAAAGAAAATATCAAGATAAGTTCATTTCAAGATAGCTGTAGTTCATCTTTATCTGGAGGAGGAGAAAAAAAAATGGCCCAGGCTTCTGGACAGTTCACACATATCAGTAATCTCTGAGATGTCAGAAGATAAAAAAAATAATAAAAAATGTATTCTGATAAGCTTGTGGAAAACATAAGTAACATTTCAGTCCTGTGATTTTGAGGATGTGATTTCTTTTTTTTTTTACTGATGTTGGACCTGCTTTGACGTCAGGCAATAATTTTTTCAAACAGCAAAGTCTCCGCTCTTTATTACTCAGCATTATGCAACAAACGCGGGTCGGTGTGTGCAGCTGTGGGCCTTCGGATGGACTGACTCTGGAGGAACAGGCAGTGACGTGACCTCAGATAGCAGCAGATCGGTATCGCTGTGGGGCACCTGCTCCTGGTAAAGCTGTCAGGAGGAAACGTCCATTGTTGAACCAAATTAGAGTCAGACCCCTGAGAATCGCTCAGTGAAAGGGGAGTACTGTTTGCCGCAGCTACACTCACAGGCTGCTGCTGCCTCCATGAATAGGGTTTTATGTTTTTAAAGATGGCGACCGTATGCATTATTTGAAAGTTCGTTATATATGTGGAGAGGTTTAACTGAGATCTCATAAGGAGAATATTAGATGTGCACAACCCGTAAAATTCGTTTAAAGCCATTTCTAAACAATTGGGATCAGCTGTTATTTAGTTACTTAGACATTTTATCACTTTGCTGCAGTCTGGAAGAAGAGGCAGACTGTCCCCAGATGTGAAAAACGTATCCAGAGGATTGGTAGGAACAACACAGGAAGAATCCAGATACCACAGAGACTCAAACCTACCTCAAACCTGTTGGTACACCGATGTTACTTTGCACAGTGAAACAAGGGGGTACAAACCAGTGAAAAAGGTATTGCTCCAAAATCAATACATTCAACCTCGACTGAAACTTGCAGCTGCCACTTGGACAAACTAAATACCCTCTGGACGCCCTCTTCATGGTCAGAGGGCTGAGAAGGGTCAAAACTGTCTTCTAAGAAGGTTAGGCTGTGAAACCCAGGAAGACTGCACCAACTAAAGCATCATGAATCAGGTGTTTAAAAAGAACAATAATCCAAAATACAACGAAACTGGGTTGGGCATATTTATTAAGCAAGCTAACCAAACTTCTCATTCATTCTTCGAACAGCGTCTGAAAAGTTCTCTGCTGCTGATTATGCATCGACTTGCCGTGTTTTTACTTCCATCAAGTTATGGGTGAGTACGTTGGCCACCAAAAACTTATATTAGATTAAATTAGATTAGATTAGATTAGATTAGATTAGATTAGATTAGATTCAACTTTATTGTCATTACACAGGTACAGGTACAAGGCAACGAAATGCAGTTTAGGTCTAACCAGAAGTGCAATAGCAGCAAGTGCAGGATAAACAATGGTTCCATAAGTACAGGACATGGGTTTTTACTGAATAAATATAGAGATGGATACTATTATAAACAGAATTTTACTGATAGATTTGTCTTATGAATATAATATATAGATAACTAGTATTGTGAACTAAATTTACAGCTGGATATGTACCGAATATAATACACAGGTGGATATTACTATAAATAGAGTTTTTACAGATATGTACAATAGCATAATATACAGATGGTTGTTATTATAACAATTTTATGTTCTTGTATTTAAAATTATTTAATTGTGTTTCAGCTTGCGTTAATAGACATTTCAATCCACGCTTCACCATTTTATAGGAATTTCAGTAGAAAATAGTGGTCTAGTTCTCCCTGGCTGGAGTCCGACGGACCGGAGCGGAGCAGAAAATAAACGTGTTCCATGTTTTGACGGTGAATGACGGAGACCTGGTCTGCTGACGATGACGTTCGGAGAAGTCACGGAGAACGTGGAACGGTTCTCATTCATTAATATAACGACGTGGTTGCTCCGTCAGACAGGCGTGCATGTACGTTAATGGAGCAGTCATGGAGGATGTGGAATTTGGGTATAAGCTTAAAAACCGTGTCTGGCCAGGAAACCAATACATTTAAATTAACCCAAACATTTCTACTTTTAGAGGCTGGAGAGGAGGTTCACCTTCCAGCAGGACTACAACCCCAAATCAACAGTCTGAGCTACAATGGATGGTTTAGGTGGCCTAGTCAAAGTCCAGAACTAAATCCCATTGAGGATGTGTGACAAGACTTGAGTGTTGATGTTCAAAGCTGCTCTCCGTGTTATCTGACTGGCTTAAACTATTTAATAAAGGAGAATAGCCAAGACGTTCAGTCTGTAGACTGGCCATTATGGTGGAAACATGGATCAGGCCCCTTGCATCTTTAAGTTCAGCCATGTTGTTCTTTAAATGTAGACCATACATTCGTAAACCATGTATTTTTATTTCCCCACTTCACAGTTATGCTCTAATGTGTGTTCTGACACATACAGTAGAATCGTGTGTCTCAACTCTCATTCCTCCTGTGGTGCATCCAGGGTCAGCATGAGACCAGCTGGAGGCTGCCTCCTCTCTGGGGTTTGCCTGCGTGATAATCAGACCCACCGGGTGTAATGCTTCTTGTGATTCTCGCTGCCTGTTGAGTTTCCTGGACGATTCTCTGAGATTTGGTTCTGTTCTCTGTGTTCAGCCTCGATGTTTCTTTATTAAAAGGTGAGGAGCCACCATCTTGTCTGTTCAGTGGTGTGAATCTATCATTGAAAGACATTTTACTTTGCTCTGCAGTGGTGCAGTTTGTTCGCCTCCTGCATGGAGCTTGCATGTTTTCCCAGTGCGTGCGTGGGTGCTCCAGGTTCCTCATGTCCAAAAACATGTCTGGTTGTTTGGTCTCGCCTTTTTGTTCGAGTGTGGGTGGATGATTGTTTGTCCTTCTGATTGACTGGCCGGAATGTACCCTGCTGCTTTTTAAAAGCACGGATTTACAAAATGTGCAAATCAGAGCAACTTTTAAAAGTCCTTTATAAAACAGCTCCTTATCAGCCCCATTTCATAAACATAAATATCAATTCTAAAATTTTAATATTGCATATTATATTTTATATACATAATGCTTTACCTATATATTTTCAATTATCTTAATGGGCAGGGTTTTATGGTAACTTTCAACATATTTTAATTTCTTTGACAAATCTTCCTCACTCTGCTGCTTTCTCCTACTACTCACCAATTCTGCATTATATGCGTTTTCCGCTACCATTAACTTTATCTTATCTCTCTGTTTTTTTTCTCTACATAGAAGATAGGAACTCTTTATCTTTATTTATAAAGAGTTAGTTGCCTAAGATGGCCGCTCAGACCGAGCCTAGTTCTGCTGGAGGTTTCTTCCTGTTAAAGGACCATTTTCCTTTCCACTGTCGCTGTATGCTTGTCTAGGAGGAGGGATTACTGCAAAGTCGATGACTACGCAGTCAGCTCGGATTCTTTACTACAGGTGTCCTGCATGTTTTATATGTTGCCCTGATTCAACGCACCTGAATCATATTGATGGGTCAAAACAGGCTGGTGCAGAGCCAGGTGACATGGTGGAGAAGTAATTAAGCCATTTAAATCTGCTGGAGCCAGGACACATTTAACACCTGCAGAACATCAGCCTTTGAGGGTAGGAGCTGGATACCCCTGCCAGAAGAAAGCTTTTCATCCATTAGCATAATAAGTGTATACTTCACCTTGAAATTAGCATATATTTGATGATTTTGTGTTTTAAGGTACATTTAGATGAAATCAGTGAATCGGTATGTATAAATAAACTGAATGGAACTTTATTACAAAACTGAACATATTAAACTGAAATATAAGTTAATTACAGTCAGAGTGATATAGTTCAAGCTTTTATTCCTGGCAATTATAATAATTGTGCCTTACAGCTAATGAACTCTCAGAAAATTAGAATATAAAAAAGCATTTTTAATTCCAATATTACCCCCACTACTTGTGTAGCCTATTCTTCCACACTTTTTCCTTTCACTCTACTTTCCATTAATTTGCTTGGATACAGCACCCTGTGAAGAGCCAGCTTCTTTGGTGACTTACCCTTCATATGGGTGGTGTTGATTAATTACTAAATACATACATTCAGTGAATCTTACTTAAATAAATAAACTTCTCAGTGAGGTTGTAAGTCACCGATACACATTTGCACAGTACCAGGTAGTTTAAACTCATGTAGATATTTTTAAACAATGGAGACGCGTCTTCTGTTCTTGTGAGCTGTTATGTTTTCCGGTGCTATCGTCCATATCCCTGCGGGTCACTGGCCTTCTTGGACTCCTCCTTCCCGTTCGTCTTGCTGATTTGGTATAAAGTGTTGGCCAGGTTGTGAAGCTGGCACGTCCCGAGCTGGCATCCTCGCAGAGCTGCACGACGGGGACGTAAATTTGTGTTCAGGCTGTCATTGATGACACAAAAAAAAAAACTGTTAAAATACAAAATAATCATCAGTTTGACATTTATGTTTCTGAGAGATCCACATAAACATGGAGTTCATTTATCACAAATCATCACAAAGCGTTAATAGCAGACAATAATGTTCCGTTTATTTGAACTAATCAGGTTTTCACTCCTGCGTACCTGTGTTTTAGAGTGAGAAGCTCAATCTGTTTTCCGTCTGGCTGAAACGGGACGATCTTCAGTTTGGGGGCATGCAGCCTCTGCGTGACCTCTGACCTCTCTGAATTCAGAGTCTGGACGTCTCCCCCTGAGAGGTAAGTGCCTGCTCCAATCCTGCAGGAACAGCGCGGTGTGACAATATGATTAATAAGCTGATAAAAGTTACAATCATCCTGCTTCGGTTTCAGTGGTTAAAGCTTTACGATAAAACGTTTTCAATTATACAGCCTTTAGAAGCCAACAATAAGCAGGTACAGCACGTTAGTTAAAGGGCCAGTGAAGAGATAAAAGTGGTCGCTCTCCTTTAAAATAAACATAAATATATGATGTATGCTATATTTTGATAAAAGCACCTTAAAACCACTTTTTAAGGATTTACAAAGTATCTACGTCTTCATTAATAACGGTATTGTTAGCTTTGTATTTACCATACTATACCCCATTTATTTATAAAGCACTTTAACATAACAATGGACGTCAAAGTACTGTAGATACAGCTGAAGATAACGGTAGGATTAAAATAGACGAGTAAAACACAGACAAAGCTAAAATGGAAAAATAAGAAAGCTAAAAACTGTTAAAATAGTTCTAATGAATTAAAAGTAATTAAAAATAATTAAAAAGTAATTTAGAAATGTATGTTCCTATCATAAAGTGGTGCCTGTTTAAATTTAGTTTTACATGGCTTTGCAGGGAGAGAGGTGGCGCTGACCTTTGAGTTTGTCTCAGTGGGGAAGCACAAGTCAAAGGCACCATCAGCAGCAGCAGAAAGGTCGTCTCCATACCGCCTCCGCCTATGGTTAAAAAGGTAAGTAATGAAAATGAATCTGACTTAACAACAGTGAAGGACTAAAGCCAAAACAGGTTTTACTTACAGAGAAATTGGGATGCTCTGCTGTTTCTTCTAGCAGGAATCATCAGTGGCGTGCTGCTGGTTGTAAAGATCCCAGGTCTGCCTCTCTGGTCCAGCGCTGCTGCTTTTAAGCACCCGGCCAGGGTGGGGGGTGTCCTGGCATGTTGTTGTAAGTGCTGGCGGCTCATTAGACCCACTCCCACTCGCTCGTAATGAATCAGTTCTATTCCCTGTTTACGGGAGACCTGAAGACAACGTAAACAATCTTCAAGCGAAAACATTGCGCCTGTATTTCGTGTGACCTTGTAGGTTCTGTGAAGTTTACATCAACCCCCCCCCCCTCCCGACCACCACCTCCACCCACACGCCCTCCTCAGCCTCTCTCCTACCTCGCTTCACTTGCTGCTCAGCAATTGTTCCAGAAATCACTCATTCATTTCCATCACCTGCAGGAAGCGCGCCGGGCCCAGAATAACCCCCGATTCTCCTCCGAGCCTTTCTTTATCGCCTCTTTATTTTTCTCCCTGTGCCTTTTTCCCCTTGAGTCCCTTTTTCCCTCATTGTGTTTATTCTTGAAATGTCCTTCGCTCACATCCACCTCCCCTTGAACTTTGTTCGAAAGAAGGAAAAAAAAAACAGCTCCTTGATCTTGCAGCTGTCCTCCACATGAAGAGGGGGGTATAGTAGTCAGCTATCATGGTAAACTACCAGAAAATGATTAGGATTTTTTTTTGTGCACCTGTAAAATCCAAATACCAGCAGGTAATGAAGTGTTTTTATATAAGAAAAAAAACTAAGCATCAATTAAACTTCTGTCAGCCATGTAGGGGGACATGTTAGTTGAATGTCTGCAGGGGGCGATAGCCCTTACAGTTGTGGGGCAGAAGCTGTAAGTCTGTTCATTCTGGATTTTTCTGCTCCTGAATCGTTTCCCTGATGGAAGTGGGTCAAATTGCCAAGGTGGGTGGGATCTGTGGCAGTTTGTCTGGCCCTTTTTCTGGACTCGTGCAGCATAGACTGTGGCTCCATCCAACAGCTTTTAATCATAGCCCCTAGCTCCTGTTCCTTGACCTTTCGTGGGGTCAACGGTAAGAACTCTGTCGTAGGGAGGAGAGGAGCTTCGGACTGCTGTGCTGATTTCAGATACGTCGTTACGTGAGGGAAACAAGTCAAATCCGGGCCTACGGCCTTCAGAAAATGAACTACAAAGAGTTTGCGCTCTTCTCTGTGGACATTTTCAGTAATTTCCGTGAGGTGGGCCGTGCTATATATCATGTCACGCAACAGATTTTGGGATTCCTTAGCTCCTAAGCGCCAGTAAGGGACATTATGAGGTTCTTATGCTAAATTAGCTGAGAGAGGAAACATACAGGCTCCTTTTCCTACCTCCTTCCTTACTGACTGCACTATTCAGACAACACTTATCATGGCATCCCCTGACACACTTGCCTAAAAGAGATATTTGAATGAAGTCTGTGTCTAGGTCCTGCAGACGGCATCCCAAAAATGCTTTCTATTGTAGCAATGTAAAAAGATTTTAGCCTCTTAATGGGAATTCCAGTCCATTTCAGTTTCCTGAGGAAGAAGAGCCGTTGTTTGGCCTTCTTCACCAGGTGGGAGGTGTTCAAAGTCCATGAGAGGTCGCAGGAGATGTGGATGTCCAGGAACTTTATGTTGTCCACACGCTCCTCCACCTCCGCATATATGCAGAGAGGAGCGTGTTCAGTCCTCCTGGACCTCCTGTAGTCTGTTATTACCACCTTGGTCTTACTGGTGTTCAGGATCAGGTTGTTCCTGGAGCACCACTGTGTCAGATTGTGGTGTCATCCGCAAACTTCACAACCATGTTTGCAGAGCTGAGCAGTCTTGGGGAAAGAGAGCAGGGCTGAGGACTCGACCCTGCGCCGTGCCAGTGTTGAGGATCAGTGGGGTCGATGTGTGTTTCTCTATGCTCACCACCTGGGGCCTGTTGGTGAGGAAGTCACTGATGCAGGAGCAGAGAGGTGGAGATAATCCCAGCGTGTGCAGCTTCAGGACCACTATGGTGTTAAAGGCTGAGCTGGAGTCCATGAATAGCATCCTAACGTAGATCTTGGGATGCTGCAGATGAGTCGGAGTCGTGTTAGATGCCAGCGAGACAGCATCCTCTGTAGAGCGAGTCTCCTTGCAGACAAACTGTGGTTCCGCTCGCTCACGGAGAACAGACGTTAAATATAAATATCTAACTTTAGGGGTTTGGTCTATTACATAAAACCCAAACAAAATGCATCAAGGTGTGGGATTGTATCGGGACAAAATGTGAAAAAACTGAATGGTATGAATACTTTTGCAAGGTGCTGTGGATCTTTATTAACCCTCCTAAAAATAGACACTAGAGTTTGGTTTGTTAGCAGAAATCAATAATTTTCCACAAATATGAAAACATTAGCCCCACAAGGCGCTCATTTTCAATGTTCAGTCACCAGTTTCATATTACGACCTTATCCCACAGTCCAGTGAGGGCTCTTCCTGTGACTCCCAGCACTTAGTCATCACCGGCGTGATAATGGAGCTCCAGCACTCAAATGATTATTATTTTACCTATGATTAATCAGGGATTACGTGCTGCTGTAATCAGATGGAAGGGAGGGATTGTGTTCCCAAGAGGAAGTGCAGCCTCTGGGTTCAGCTGTCCCTGTAAACCTGCTGCCGCCTAGCTCTGAGGAAACCGCTCAATCACTCCACAATGTTTTTATTTTAACCTAAAACAATGTTTTACAAGTTGGAAAAAACTGTTTTACAGCCATACTGTTAAACACAGGCTGCAAATAGAGAGAATAGTCAGTAAAATCTAAATAGTTTTCATTTCTCTCAGTTGTTTTATCTGATTATTTTGGGCATTAGAAATTGCCTATCACCACTGTGATAAATTATCGCGACAGTGTATTATAATTTTTGTTTAGAAATCCTCAGCTAGCAATGTTTACAGTGTGCTATAAACCAGTCTAAATATATTTAGGCTCAACTCATTTGTATGAAAATGTGTATTTATGTTTGCTCAGAGCCTCTTAGAGGAGAAATGAAAAATCACAGGACCTTTTCGGAGGGAGACGTTATAACACTTTTTTTATGGTTTTAAATTAAATAAAGCTGTATCATAACCAAAATGTACAGTAGTTTTGAAACTGAATTTCCCCTAAATGTTCCTGTTACGGACCAGCGAACGTTGGCATGGCAGCACAGCCAGCTGCTGCTGGAGGTTAGAAAAGTTGATGTTTGTTTGTTTTTATATGGTCTTTTCAAAATATATATTTTTTTCACTCTGGCAACCATTTAAGCAAATGATTATCGTAATAAACATGTTCCGAAGTTTTCAAAGCTGCTGAGGATGTTGCTTAAACGCTGATAAACAACAGCTGCCTCTTTAAAAGGTTCTCCGCCAATAAAAGGCTCCCATTGTTCCCAGGATGACCACGACTATGACCAAAGTGGTCCGGGCTTGCCTCTGTTATCTTCCCAGTAGTAGAAGTCAGTCCACAAAGGTCAGCAGTCTCTTGAAGTTCTGACTTAGTAATATCCTGCCCCCAATTCATCAGGAAAATTATGATGTGTTTACTTCCATGCGGGCACGTTTGTGAGGACTTCTCCGGACCTTTTTTCCCGCTGCCTCTGACGTATTGGGCATCCTGTTGTTTTAAGCCTGCAGCCAGCGCCCCCCCCCCCCCCCTCCTCCCCAGGCTTGTTTCCTCCACTCACTTAACACAAGAACGAGTATCCTGACAGGAAAGCTTGTGTTTCACACACAAGATACGAGCTCATTCACTGCATCATGGGAAGCACTTCGTCACAAGCGTGTGAACCGCTATGTAAGCTTTCCAGTAAGATGGATGTAACGGCTAGATTATGATCACCGACCTTTGGCCCAGTCAAAGCCCAGACCTAAAACTAATTGAGAATGTGTAATAAGACTCGACAACTGATTTACACATAAACTTTCTATCGAATCTGGCAGAGCCTAAACTGTTTTGACACGCTCCTCTTTACAGAATAACTTCTCTTTTTAGCACGAAAGGCCTGTTTAAGGTGTCGTCACAGCATTTCAGTTGGATTTCGGTTCAAACTTTGACTAGGCCACCACAACATTGTTGTATGTTTGTTTTGTTTCATTCAGAGGTACACTTGTTTCTTTGCTTTGGATCATTTTCTGATTGAGGTTAAACTTGAGATGGCCAGATATTCTCCTTTTCCATCAAGTTGTCCACGTCCTGAAGCATCAAAGCAGCCGCATAGCTTTTGTTTTCTTTTAATGTGATTTATATTTTATTTACACAGGGAAAAAAAACATTGAAATCTCATTTACAAGGACACCCTGGCCAAGATGACAGCAGATTAAAGCATCACCTAAAACTATCAACATGCCATTGGAGCATCATTTTCTCTTGGGTTGATCAGAAACAGGGTTTTTTGTTTCAGCTAAGAAATATTTCTGAACTCTGACGCGCGTTTTGGAGTAATTTTGGTAGTTCGGCCCCTCCAGAGAAGGTTCTCCACTGTTCCACGTTTTCTCTGCTTGTAGTCAATGGTTCCCACTGCGGTTCTCTGGTGTCCCAAAGCCTTAATTAGTTTTACACTAGAAATTAGTTTTACACTTCCAGACTTTTAGATGTTAACAACTTTAACTTCATATTTGTTCTTAAATGTTGTTATGTAACCAGGTGGTGTTCAACCCAGAATAAAATAGAATCAAAGTAAATATTTAAACCTAAATAAGTAAAATAATAACAATTTATAATATAATATCATCTTTATTTTCATTGCAGCATACAAAAGACTTGCAGCAAACCTCTCCTTTGGAAGTAAAACCCAATGGTGAAGTAAAATCGTGTTCTTTAATCGTAAAACCAATCAGTGACCATCAACTAACAACAAATCTGCCACATCTGGGAATTTAGACCAGTTTATAAAAAAAAAAAACTTCAATGTAGGAATTGACACCACTAGTAAAACCTGCAGAAAGTCATGCATTTCCAAAAAAAACAAGAAACTCGACTTACAAAAGAAACCCAAAAAACATGAAGAAAACAAGTAAGCATACACTTGATCCCCACCTGCAGAAATTCCCACAAATTAACCTAATTATGTAGGTTAACATGAAACCGTGTGGGAATCACAGTGGTTGGCTCCTCTAATAAAACCCAGAAGAAAGGACTTAATGAACTGATTTCCAGCCCCTCCTTCTGGCAGTGAGCGACGTGCAGGTGACAGAAATCTGATAACTGTGCTGATCTTCCTTAAGCAACCACTCCAGAAATTAAATTCCTCAGCAAACACGCAACTGGAAGCAAACCAAGCTTTCCCTCAGCTGCGCTCAAGTGTGTCCCAGCGGGAAGAAAGAATCAAGCAAAGCCCCCTTCCCCCTTTTTTATTGACTGTCCCCTGACAAAGGAGCAAAGCTTTCTTTCAGGATCTGTTGTCCTCACCAACCTCTCCACATTCAGATCACAGGATGAGATCGTTTAGCCTACTTCATGTAATTGCACAGGGTTCACCTGTTTTGTTTTACGTTTTCCCAGGTTATCTTTGTCTAATAATACAATTTGATGAATGATCCGACACATTTTTGTGTGATAAAGAAACAAAGTGAAAAAAATCTGTAAGGGGATAAATACTTTTTCACAGCTATAAGACATATGTCAAAATTATCTACAACCTCTGATGTGAGAGCTATAGTTCAATAACTATATATATATATAACTATATATATATATATATATATATATATATATATATAACTATATATATATATATATATATATATATATATATATATATATATATATATATATATAGTTATATATATATATATATATATATATATAGTTATATATATATATATATATATATATATATATATATATATATATAGGAAGAAAAGGACAATAAAAAGTTCAATAGAAGAACAATTTTCCTTTCTTTAGCATTCTACCCTATCATGTTGTTTAATACTACAGTCATTAAATTTTTCTTATTTTATACTTACTGTTTTGTTAAAAAGTTGGTTGAATGAAAGGTTGAGTTTCAATTCAGCTTTACCTAAAAATAGGTCATGAAGCAGCAGCAAAAAATGGCCAGTGCTGCACTTAAAACGTGTATTTTAATTTTAATTATCGATATCGATCAATATGATTTCTATTTTATCTATATGCTTTTTTTTCTATATCATCCAGCCCTAATCAAATGTACTTCCTTGACTTGTTTCGTACATTGTTTCAGGGATTTTCTAATAATAAAAAAAGTTTAAATTAGCTGATCAAAAGTGAGAGTACTGCCATCTGGTGGGAGCACGGCCAAACATCCTCCATTGTCTGTAGTGCAGGGTCACTGGTGCCCATCTCCTTCAGTCATTGGTCCAGAGGCAGGGTCCTCCCTGGACCTGTTGGCAGTCCATCACAGGGTGACATACAGGCAATCATGCACACTCAACCCTAAGGGCAATTTATAGAGATCAATCAATCATGTCGGGGTACCCGGAGAGAACCCATGCATGCACACGGAGAACATCCAAACCTTGATGACTCCAAGCTGGGATTCAAAACCAGGACTTCTCTGCTGCTGTGCAACCCAGACCCAAACATATCGTTATGATTACATTTAATTTCTCATTTTTATTTTCAGTTTATTGATGGATTGATTGTTTCTTGACAGTCAGACCAGCTGATGGCATCTTAAGTGTGTCTGCAGAAGTTGTTTTTAGCTGTCTACCTCAGCCATGGCGAGCTGCTGCTTGGTCATGTAACACATAGCAAAGTTCATCTGAGGGGAAAAAAGCAACGTTTTAAAGGGTGTTTTAGCCTCTGCTGGGCAGCAGAAGTAAACTTTCAGTTAAATCTGAGCAGCACACGCATGGGAACCCTCCAACAGGTTGAAAGGTCAACACAGGGAGATATAAGCTTAGAGTCCATTAGTGGATTATAACCATAAACACTCGGTGGCTCCTGCATCTCCCTTGGATTAAAGAGAGAGAGGAACACAGAGAGAGACACTGACAGAGACAGGAAAGCAGCTGAACTGAAGTAAAATCGAGGACACATATACGCGGAGGGAGACACACCTGAGCCGAAGGAGAGCTGAAGGATCTGCCGTCGGTCTAAACTCTGAGATTTAAGGCGTTCCTGCTCCCCTGGAAGCTGCTCACGGTACGTCTGCACATTCTTTCAGTCTGGAACGTCATGGGAATGCTCCGTGTTCATACTCCTGTGAAAAAGGTGGAAAACCTCAGCATAAACATGCGGGTTTCTCTTATTCAGGGTGGGAGCGCTTCACATTTCTTGCTTTTTAATTTCCTTATTTTACTTCACCGACTTGGCCTGATCTGTAGAGTGCATGTTGCTTTTTTACGTCCTCCTCGTTACTGCCGTGTAAGTTTAATTTAGTTATGGGCCGTGTTGGCGTGTTTGTTGGCGCAGGCAGGAAGCATGGACGTGGATATCGAGGGGATAATCCAGTGCATCAAGCAGGGGGACGAGAACGGAGTTCAGATGCAGCTGCAGCAGTTCAACAAAGAGGTGAACCGGAGGGTCTCGGGTTCATCACACCTGGATGATTTCTGACGATAACCTCTCCTTTTTGTCTGAATCTGTTGTTCCGCAGTTCGGCCAGTGCTTCTTCTTTGATGCAGACGACAGGGAGAGAAGGAGGGTGAGTTCCTGCTGTGCCCGGAGAAAGTTTAAGGCCCGCATCCCTCTGCTGGTCCTCTCCCCACCCCCACTCTGCTGTCTGGCAGTGATTAGTAATTGTGCTGCATCAGTCGTCCCTGATCCTCTGTCCCTGCCTGCTCAGGCAGATTGAGCTCAGACGGCCCAGCTTCAAACCTGTTGCAAGCAACCGTTCGATTAAAAAAAAAGGGTTTTCTGGCATTTCAGAGAACATACTACAGGTTCAAGTCGACATGTTTTAGATTTTATTTAGTCTCGTTCGGTGGAGATTAATGTGGTTTTTCACAAGCAGGGACTCCAAGCGGTTCTTTGGGCTTGGCGTCTACACCATTTCAGGTGTTTGGGAATACAGTTTGCTTTAACCACGGTTCCAAAAATAACACTTATTGCTTGTTTAAGATGCCAAGGGGCCAAAAGCATGCAGGTCATTCTCAACCTTCGTCAAACTGTTTTCATTTTGACTGTTTTCTACCTGATTTTGGGTGAAAGTGACCTTTCTGTGCTGACCCTGCATCAGTTCTTACCTGGCGTTAGGTCATATTATACACAGTTTGACATATAATGATTTAAAATGGTATTCTCTCCTCTGCAAACAGGCTTAAATCGGAAACAACCTCGCATTTAAAGTGCGAGCCACCAGAACTGACAAAGACTCTTGGCTCGGTGTCGAAACGACTTAAGAAATTGAGCAAAAGTCCAGATGCCTCCCGATTTAAGCCTGTTTGCTGGTGCCATGACCCAGAAAACTGAGAATGCCATCTGCACATGGCTAGTTATACTAATGGGTTTCCAATAAATGATACATATTTTTATATTTAATCCACCCAAACAAGGATCAGTACCAAAATAGATGGTAATATTACCTTAACATCCTTAAGGTACCTGCACAATGTTGACAAACTAATATTAATGCCATCCACGATGAGAAAAATCTGTATTTCCCAGTATATCATACCTAAGAGGAGATAAAAGCATATTAAATTTGGTATACCTTCTCATAATTATGAGATATTTTCTTATAATTACGAGATCAGAATGTTGTACCATTAATCATCAAGAAAGGTATAAATAATTGTCCTTTGAAAGATTGCCGATTTGACCAGGATGGGCCTCGCCACCCTAAATCTATCTATCTATCTATCTATCTATCTATCTATCTATCTATCTATCTATCTATCTATCTATCTATCTATCTATCTATCTATCTATCTATCTATCTATCTATCTATTTATATATATCTATATATCTATATATAGAGAGAGAGAGGGAGAGAGAGAGTACAAAATGGTTGACATCTTTTTCTTTCCTCTTTTGCATACTTGCCTGGAAAATGGATGGTTTGATTCCTGCAGCAAAGAAAACTAGAGGAGGTGAGGAACAACTAAAGCTTAAATACTGCTGTGTTTAAATAGTGCTTTATAAAAAAAATCACTGCTAAGCTGTAGCAAAGTGTGTAACAGATGTTTTATTTGCTCTGCACTGTTTCATCAGTTCAGGAAGAGCAAGGTGAGGGACTACACCAACTCTGACTCTGACAATGATGACTTTGAGCAGGAAGATCGAGGCCTCATCCTCAGACAGGTAAGCTCCCGCTGTCGCTCTCTGCCAGTGCAGAACCAGCTACGTTTACTGGCTTAGTGTGAGAAGCTTAAAAATGAATGCATCTTTTTTATCATTGTGATGAAAGAAATATAGCATGTGATAAATAAGAACACGAAAGTTTGAACAATTATTATTAGTTGTTGCAGACGGTCAAATCCATTGTTGAAGGATTTGTTCTGTAGTCTGTTTAGCTTGTGTGTGAAAATGTATTGGGTCACAAATAGCAATGTATTTACAGTATATAAATATGTACAAAATTAATTCTTAAATAAAAATTAAACATAATACCAATAATAACGTTTACGGCTGCATTCCAAATCAACAAATAAGCTAAGCTTCCCGGCCCATTATCAACCATCGGGTCAGTCTACACTAGACATTTGTTGCCATAGCATCATAATAAATGCAAATAAATGTAATAACAAATCACTATTTCAAATAAAATTAACAGTTTCGTAATAACGTTTCAATAACACTTAACTAGACGTTCAGAGAGAGAGAGAGAGAGGGGGGGATGTTTGACCATTTCTCCAATTCACCAGAGTCCTGGGTGCTGTTTTATGCTCTCTTATCTTCAGCTCACCCCAAAGGGTTTCAGGTCTGGGCAGTGGTGGTTTTATATGGGCAGCATTGCTCACTGCCCAGGGTGGCATGGCCTGGGGGCGTCAATTAGATCTCCTAAACCAGAGTTATGTCAGGTGCGAGGTAAACGAGTTTTCTGTCCCGTCAATGGACACCAGCGACCCCTGGTGTTTTGAACAAAGAAACATGGTTGTGTACTCTGGCTGGCTAATAAAGTGTGAATTAAATGACTATTTGACTTTGTTTTATTATGAACACAGGCGGGATCTGATCATAACTAGTTCAAAATCCAGAACACTTCCAGGTATACTTGGGTACGCTATAAGGTTTTATTTTGTAAAACCCAAGGAAACGGATCAGTATTTCTGATCTCAGTGTTTTAGTTTTTAATGCTTCTTATACATTACATTCAGGTTCTTTTCCCCAAAGTTATGTTCATCAGGACAGTGGGGGTGTAAAGGGAGGGGCTCTCCCAGGGTGGAAGAACTGCCACTAGCTCTCCGGACAGAGACGGCACAGAAGGAGGATGATTCGGGGTCTGGTGAACCTTTTATTGTGTATTGAATTATCTTCCGGTTAAAAGACACAATACCAACATATTTTTCCGTTTACTGGAAGAGGCAACCACATTTTTAGATATCCTGGTTTTTCTAAGAGTTCATGATATCAGGGGTTCTTACACGGTGTCCAAAGCCTGTGGAAGATAAACAGGCCCACAGCATCACAGTTCCACCGCCATGTTTTACACGCCAGACCCTCCTGAAATGTTGCAGTTCTCTACCAGCTTTGGATATTTTTTTATCTTTACCTCCTTTAGCATCACTGCATGATTACAAAATAAATTCAGCTTTCTCCCAGCCCAGCCATTGTGTCAGCTCAAATCCATACCCTGAGAAAACAGAGGATGATGGCGATTGTGTATAAAATAAAATGCTCCGTTTTATTCTGAAGGTATTGTTTATACCACTGGATGTTTTTGTTGGCCCTGGCCAGCACCTTCCATGATGTTTTTCTGCTCACCTCCACAGAATTTAGCCGTCGTCATTGTGAGGTTCATGAGATCGGGAGTCAAGCGCAGTCTGCAGACGGTCTCCCTGCACTCGCTAAGGATCCTGACCAGGGACAAAAAGATCCTGGGCCATCTGGTGACCGACAGCACTCTGCTGACTCTGGCCAAGCTGGCCGGCCTGACCACAGACGATGTCGGCGAGGAAGCCAACGACCCTGACTCTGATTTCTACGACAACATCATTGCCTCCCTGGCTGAGGCCAAGCTGCTGCAGGGGCGTGCTGAAGAGGACGGGGACGGGGGCGAGGGCGAGGCCGTGCACCCGAATGAGGAGCTCTCGGTCGTGGACGAGGACTCCAGGACCGACGATCTGGACAGCGACAGCTGGTTCGGCAGCCACAGGACCAGCATCAACGAAATGTACAAAGGGAGTATCCGTCAGAAGGCGCTGGAACGAGGGAGGAGAGACCGCAGGGAGAGCAAGATGGAGGGGGAAGGAGAGGAGGGGGAGCAGGGCGAAGAGGGGCTGAGAAAGGAGGCCCTGAAGGTTCTGTGTAACATGGTGTACAACAGCACCTGGGCTCAGGAGAGGTTCAGCGCTCTCAGGTGGGTCCAACAAAATTCTAATTTTCTCTTCATAGAAAGTACACCTGGTCTGGCGTTCTGTTAGCTGTGAAATCATCCAGGGGAGAAAGATCATCCTCTATTACCATCTAACATAGAAAGTACTCCTGGATCAATGTGAGCTTCTGTGCTTTCTGTGTCTCTGCTCTGTCTTCTCTAAGCCCCAGTGGGTCGAGGCAGATGAGCGTTCACACTGAGCCTGGTTCTGGTTCTGCTGGAGGTTTTCCTCCCTGTTAAAGGGGAGTTTTCCTCACCACTGTCGCTTCATGCATGCTCAGTATGAGGGATTGCTGCAAAGCCATCAACAATGCAGACGACTGTCCACTGTGGCTCTACGCTCTTTCAGGAGGAGTGAATGCTGCTTGGAGAGACTTGATGCAACCTGCTGGGTTTCCTTAGAGAGGAAACTTTCTGACCAACCTGGAGGATCTGATGGAGTCTGACTTTGGAAAGTGCCTTGAGATGACATGTATAATGAATTGGTGCTATATAAATAAAATTGAATGGAATTGAAAGCATTCAGAATGAAATTTGAATGAACAAAGCAAACCTGTGGCGTTCAGGATCTTTCTGAACATTCCCAAGGATGGAACGGCATCACATTCATCCACCGTGTTAATTTAGCCTTTATGTAACTCAGCCGATCTCCAGCCATCCGACCCGGGTCCTCTTGTTGTTTCAGGCTTCTGGACGGTCTCACTGAGCGTCTGTCCTCCGGCGTGAACTGGTCGTCTCCCTCCAGCATTCAGTTCTACGAGCTGCGCCTCATGTTCCTCATCACCGCGCTGAGACCTGAACTCAGCGCTCAGCTCAAGCAGGTACGTCTGCTCTGTGAGACGTTTAGGGGGTTCTCCTTCGACGTTCTCACGCTCGTTGTCTCCCTCCTCCAGGAGGGCGGCGTCCCCATCCTCACAGCAGCCCTGGAGAGCTGCCTGGAGGTCCAGTGGAAGGAACCGTACGAGTGCGTCTTGGAGCCCGTGGCGCCACCCATCTCCCTGGAAGCCTCGCAGCGCGTCATGGAGATCCTGAAAATCCTCTTCAACATCACCTACAGCACCCACAAGCAGGAGCCAAGTGAGGTCAGAGACCGTGATGGAAAAAGGGAGTCAAAGCGCCCGTTTAAAGCATTTAAGGGAACATTTTAAAAAATTTTGTGAACTCAATGACCCTCTTTAGATCATTTCCCAACCCAAACGGCAACATGTCATTGTCAGATTTGTTTTTACTAATTTTGTTAATTTGCTGTAAATCAATTATTGTGTTTAGATAAAATTCACCCTCCTAAAAATTGCCTCCGGTGACATCACATAAGGCAAAAGACAACTGATCTTTTAAGTATGTTTGGCCATTTGTATGTTTCCTGTTGGTTTTTTATTATTATTATTATTATTAAATCTTTTTATCAAATTCTTCTTTTTAAAGGTGTTTACTTCTAATCTGCACCAGCACAGTTAAACATGTGAGCTGTATGTGGGAAACCTGTGCTAATTTCTGGAAAATGGAGCAACAAACATGGAAGTAGTTTGTGAGGAGGAGCAGGAACATATTTTATCATCACAGATCCTCAGCCTTAATTTCAACCCAGATTGTCGTTGAAACTATATGAGCTGGTTGAATTACTCCCTTAAAATGGTTTTCCAGTCTCAGCCACGTCTCCTGCAGAACGGTAGCATCACCGGCTGCTTCTCCCAAAATCAGGTAGACATACTTGCCCAATAAGCCCAATCCCACCAGCTAGGCCCACCGTGAGCCCGGCTGAAGGGACTGAAAACACTGCCAGACCACACCAGACTGAGGAATTAATAAAATAAAACATCAACTTGCTCTCCAGTCTGAAAGAGAGACGCTCTGTTTGGTATTGTTAGAGTTACGCCGTGGTAGAAACGTGTAAAGTTGAACACTAAAGTGCACCTGCTGCTCGGCTCAGTTCTTCTACCTTTTGTGACGTCATCGACTCAAATACACACAGAGCAAAACCAGCGCGACATTTTCTTCTGTGTTCTCTTTAAAAACTTTACATTTTATGAACTCCTGCATTGGAAATCAACGCTTCTTCGCCAAGTCACGTTTTAATATTCTGAGCAAATTTATTACGAAAAAAAAAAGAAATACAATACCAAGGGTTGGGTGGTATCTTTAAATTTACATGAAAATGTTGCACCAAAGCCTGTTTTCACCTATTTGCTGCTTCTTTTTAATCACTATCCGTGTCCAGAGGACTGAAAAGAGTTGTGCTGTTTGTCTGATTGCGCAGGAGGACGCAGCTCTTTACCGACACCTGGTGGCCATTCTGCGTCTCTGCCTGATGAGGAAGTGCACGCTGCCTGAGGATAATGACGAGCTACAGGGGTGAGGGGGGGGGGGGCACCTCAATTTCTTAATCTGTCCAAAAATGTAACGAATGAATAAATGACGGTGGGAGTTTTTACATAAACTCAGAACAGACAAAAACAAAAAGAAGGTCGGTGAGAGAAACCTCACAGCACTTTAGCCATTAGTGATTATCAGAGAAACAAAAGTATATTTATTACTAAAGAACATGTATGACACGTTATCTTTATTTATTTTCTTTCTTGAACTAAATAAATATGGCTGAAAGCATGTCAGAAAAGTTTTCAACATCTCCATGATAAATAGCATGATCCAGATTCATCAGGAACGCGTTTGATCTGTTAATTGTTACATAGCCAGAAATTGCAGACCTCAGCGATTTGGAAATTGTGTTTTTTTTTTAAATTGCAAATGCGATTCATTGTCCAGCCTTACCACCCAGAACAAGTCACTTTTCCACTGCGGGACTGAAAGTCTTCAAGAAGAAGTTAGATGTTTATAGAAAGCGTTTTTTGTGTGTTTCAGGGATAGCTCAACTTGAAAATGACTTGAAATTTAAACCCTAGAATTTGGACCTGACTTGGTCTTGACTCGTGACTTGGGATGTAATGACTTGTGTTGCGTTCAATTTGCCTCGGAAATCAAACCTAGGAGCTTGGAATGGAGTAAACGCGAGTAACCAGTGTTCCAGTTGACACAGTCGGAGAAGTCGGGATTCCAACATAAAAACAAAAAAATTACAGGTTAAGATTCCTGTATGGCGACGGCCAGGAAAGTTGTTGTTATGTTTATAGTACCTCTTACGACCATTGTTTAAAGCTGTGGTTTCCACATGCAAAAAGCACTTTTAGTTTGTTCGGTTCAGAGATGCTACATGTAACATTGAAACTGTCTTGTAAAAAAAAAAAGAAAAGAAACATTTTCTCACAGCTTACTGTTGTTGATGCGAGGATCTGCCATGTTGAACCCCACAATCAGCCGTGAAAAATTTCTCCAACTTTCCAAGAGGAAAGTCAGACTTCAGCAGCCATTAGAGTAGATTTTTCTGATGGGAAGTCAGGGTTTCTGTGTCCAAATGGAACGTAACATTGATCCGATCTCTGCTGAGAACAGATGCATGCCACACATTTAAGGTTTCTATTTGTCAGATTTTTTGAAAGCCATGTTTAATTTTTTTCCCCAATTCATAATCATGCACCGCTTTGAGTTGTTCTGAAACATAAAGTTTTTGGTTCTAACCTGACAAAATTGGCCAAAGTTTAAAAACTTTTTAAATCACATTTTATTCTTTTAATATGTATCAGCATAAACAAGCTCCTGGATTTAATAACATCATGTAGTTTGCTCTTTAGGCAAGGAAAGGCAAATTTATTTTATATAGCACATTTCTGTATTAGGACAATGCAAAGTGCTTTACATGATTAAAACATTGGAAAATAAGAGCAGAATAAACGCTGGTTGGAATAAAATGTAGAAAATTTAAACAAAAATTAAACATGGGAAAATGGAAACTAAAAGCATATATTAATGATTAAAAAAACCTTTAGAGGTTTTCACAAACAGATTTAAAGTCCAACAGAACTGATCTGAAACCCCAAGTCATATGTGTCAAACGGGCCGAATCCGGCCCGTCAAGGCAATTCATCCGGCCCTAAAAAGCCAAAAAAGGCATATCATGTCATAAAGTAGAGGCATATATCCTTTAAAAGTGTTCAAAGTGGATAAAACTGTGCCTCCTGTAACAAATGTTGATTTTTTAACTGTGTAGTAACAGCATCCTGACACTAAACTAAACACATTAAAACAACCCAGAAATGTCCAGAAAGAGGAAAATAGTTTGCAGAATGATGAGTTTAAAGTGTAACTCACCCCAATACCAACTTTTGTTTTGCAGATAAACTGTTTAAATGGGCCCAAGGAGGCAAATTTTACGTTATTGTTATTTTTTTTACACTTTTATGAGAACTGGAATGAAATTATGAAATCAAATATAGAAATGAGTTTGACGCCCCTGCCCTAAGTAATTCATTTATTTCATGCTCTGGCCCCTGTTTCCTCATGCAGCCCTTCTCTCTGCTGTCTGCATTCTTACATATTTCACTGTGAAAACTCTTAACTCGTGTGTTAACCCTGTCTGAATGCTGCAGGCACACAGTGAACCTGCTGACGGCGCTCCCTCTCCAGTGTCTGAACGTGCTGCTCACGGTGCCTCTGCAGCCAGAATCAGAGCAAAGTCTGGGAGTCAACATGGACTGTGTCCACACACTGCTGAAGTTCATGGAGAGGCGCCTGGAGGCGGTGAGGGAGAAAGCATTTATGCTCTGAGCAAACTTTTTAAAGTTTATTTTCTTTCTTAGAGAAACGTAAGACAGTTTATCCAGTGAATCTTAATGTAAAGCTTTTTTTTTTTTGTTTCTGTGCCTTTCAGGGAGACAGAGTCAAAGAAAAGCTGACGCCAATCCTCAATCTGCTGACGGAGAGCTGCAGAGCCCACCGAGAAACACGGCTGTACATCAGGAAACATGTAACCTTACCGTAAAATGAGCTCATATAACATGATCCATTCCTGGATATAGGGTTCTTTGTTCACAGCTTTTCCACGTCACATATGAACAAACATGTTGCAAACACCTTTTGTTTTTTGGCTAAAGTGGCTTTTGCTCTACTGCGGTAGCCAAAACTCCTGAGAATGGCAGAAATCTGGTCATATGTTAACGTTCCTGCTTCAGTTTCTATGATGGCAATTTGGATCAATAGAGTTTATGCAAGATGTTGGAAATTCATTTTTATCCCTGCCTGAAAATGATGGTTTAGCTCCCACAGGAGGGAGTGGTGATAACATTGGGGGCTTCTCCTAAAGAGCATTTAACTGAGGGATGATGCTGCCACCAGTGCAGAGCTTGCTCAGGAACGGCAGCAGTAAGGTGTGATGGTTTCCACACAAAATGAGGTGAGACAAAAAAACAGCAAATATACTCTTCTATGTACGAAAAACATCCAGGCTAGGCTGATATTCTGCAGAACGCACCAGGATTGGACTGCAGAGGACTGGAGAGAAGATGTGGAAGAAAAGATGAATGATACCACGACTCCTCACTTCAAAGGGGGGCAATTCCCTCACTGTGTTGCCTAAAAAACACAACCATGAATGAAGAATGGGATCAAAACATCCTTTAGGATCAACAATGTAGGGTCAGCTTGATTATGATTGATGTTTTCTCGAGCAAACAGTAAAAAAAAAAAAAAAAACAATGGTAACAACTAAATTATTTAATAAAACTGAATTTAGTCCCATTGAGAAAATGTTGAATCTTTGCCTTAAACTGGAATATTGTTTCCAGTTATTTCAGTATAATATCTGACAGAAAGTTTAACATTGAAGCAGCAAACAACTGGATTTCTGTCAGTCTTGAAACCTTCAGTTACAAAAATGCCAACAGTGTCATGTTTTAGCAGCTGCTCCTGCAAGCCTCACAGTGAAGTAAATTTTAAGCAAAGTCCGACTTAAAGCCAACATCTCCAGCAGGCGGCGCTATTCAGCTCTGGGCAAAAGCATCAAGTAGCAGTTTTTGATGGTCGACATGGCTCGCCACCAAGGGTGTCATTCTGTCCGGGGGCGCGTAATCCACTTGAAACACACATTTTGTTTTTCTCTCATTAGATCCTTCCTCCTCTGAAAGATGTGTCACACAGACCAGAGGAAGGGGACACGATCAAGAGTCGCCTGGTTCGTCTCATGACTCATTTGGACACAGACCTGAAACACTGCGCAGCCGACCTCCTCTTCGTCCTCTGCAAGGAAAATGGTAAACGGCATCCTTCATCTGGATCAATAGAGGCTGGTCACTAAAATATTGCAGTTTTCAGTGCTTCTGCTTCTTCCCTTCGGTTCCCAGTGCGGCGTTTTGTTAAATACACCGGTTACGGTAACGCAGCGGGTCTGCTGGCTACCAGGGGGCTGCTGGGCGGCCAGGGGGCCAGGAGCTCCACCTCCGAAGCCCAGTACTCCAGCGACTCGGACTCGGACACCGAGGAGTACCGTCAGGTCAAGGACCGCATCAACCCGGTGACGGGTCGGGTGGAGGTGGAGCAGCCGAACCCCATGGAGGGCATGACGGAGGAGGAGAAGGAGGAGGAGGCCAGGAGGCTGATCATGCTCTTCAACAAGCTATCCAAGTAGGCCAAACAATAAACAGGGGAAATATTATTTCTGGGAAATTTTGCAGCCTTAAATTGTTGTTTGGTTGCTCTGAATAAAACCACAGGATTAATGACGCTTTAGGTAAAGATGAGTAAAAAGCTTTAAATAAACCCACCTTTTTTCCAGCAGCATAATCTCATACTGAACCTGTTACTGGCTTCCATGTTAGCAGGCTGCTGCTCTTTTGCCAAGATAAAATACCAAATGCCTGAGAACTCTCATATGATTGGCTCAGGAAACAGAAGTAGATAAGGGCTACACTCTAAACCAAAGTAGTTTTGGACCACATAGACATTATATACATAGACACCTCATTGGGCGGGTTCTGCCTATGCTGAGTCAGAGTCAGAGCGTCCGCCATGTTGAATGTGGCAAATCTGCTGTTAGATTCAGACACTTAAACAGTATCAGAGGGACTTTAATCTCAGAATATACTTTATATTCTTAATATTTTTATTTTTCTAATATTACGACTTTATTTTTGTATTCCTTTGGTTTCATTCTCCTGACTTTACTCTCGTAAAGAATAAAAATAATTAAAGGAATCTAACCTGGCCCTATTACTCCAGGACTAAGATAGTTCTGCAAACTGTGACTATTCTGGAAATTCCCCCTTAATTCTCATAATATGACGTTTTTCTCACAATATTACCACTTTTGTCTTTTTTTTTTATTTACTCTCCTATGACTTTTTTCTAATATTAGTAATTTTATCTCTTTAATACTCCCCCAAAAAGTCTGTTGCTAATATGTGACTATACCAGATCTTAAAAGGTTCACACGGCTTTATGAAATAATCAAGACCACCATGTTTAGATTTAACCAATCGATCCTTATATTCATAACACATACACATATATCACTCTCTCTATACTCTCTGTATGTATATATATATATATATATATATATATATATATATATATATATATATATATATATATATATATATATACACATCTATAATCTGGACATATAGTTATATATAAATACACACCTGTTTATTTATAATACTTCAAAATCTATATATGCACATCTATCTACAAATATTGATCAAAAGCTCTCTGTTCTGCCAATCTCTATCAATTAATCTCTCTCTCTATATATATATATATATATATATATATATTTTTTTTTTTTTTTTACAAGTATATATACAGGACTGTCTCAGAAAATTAGAATATTGTGATAAAGTTCTTTATTTTCTGTAATGCAATTAAAAAACATGAAATGTCATACATTCTGGATTCATTACAAATCAACTGAAATATCGCAAGCCTTTTATTGTTTTAATATCGCTGATTATGGCGTACAGCTGAAGAAAACTCAAAAATCCTATCTCAAAATATTAGAATATTTCCTCAGACCAAGTAAAAAAAAAAAATTATAACAGCAAAACAAAATCAAACATTTGAAAATGTCCATTAATGCACTCAGTACTTGGTTGGGAATCCTTTTGCACAGATTACTGCATCAATGCGGCGTGGCATGGAGGCAATCAGCCTGTGGCATTGCTGAGGTGTTATGGATGCCCAGGATGCTTCAATAGCGGCCTTTAGCTCATTTGCATTGTTGGGTCTGGTGTCTTTCAGCTTCTTCTTCACAATACCCCACAAATTCTCGATGGGGTTCAGGTCAGGGGAATTGGCAGGCCAATCAAGGACAGTAATGCCATGGTCAGTACACCAGTTACTGGTGGTTTTGGCACTGTGGGCAGGTGCCAGATCTTGGTTGTGCAGCGTTTCCTGCCACATTTCCCCCTTCCAACACACTTTTTGTGAATGTGCTTTGAAACTGCACTCTGTGAACAGCCTGCTCTTTGAGAAATTTCTTTTTGTGTCTTACCCTACTGATGGAGGGTGTCAATGATGGTCTTCTGGACAGCAGTCAGATCAGCAGTCTTCCCCATACTTGTGATTTAGTTTACTGAACCAAGCTGAGTGTTTTTCAAGGCTCAGGAAACCCTTGCAGGTGTTTCGAGTTAATTAGACGATTCAAGTGATTAGTTGAATAGCCTACTAGTATACTTTTTCACGATATTCTAATTTTCTGAGACAGTCCTGTAAGCTCCATCTATATCTTTATACAGGTAAAAGCCAGTAAATTAGAATATTTTGAAAAACTTGATTTATTTCAGTAATTGCATTCAAAAGGTGTAACTTGTACATTATATTTATTCATTGCACACAGACTGATGCATTCAAATGTTTATTTCATTTAATTTTGATGATTTGAAGTGGCAACAAATGAAAATCCAAAATTCCGTGTGTCACAAAATTAGAATATTACTTAAGGCTAATACAAAAAAGGGATTTTTTAGAAATGTTGGCCAACTGAAAAGTATGAAAATGAAAAATATGAGCATGTACAATACTCAATACTTGGTTGGAGCTCCTTTTGCCTCAATTACTGCATTAATGTGGCGTGGCATGGAGTCGATGAGTTTCTGGCACTGCTCAGGTGTTATGAGAGCCCAGGTTGCTCTGATAGTGGCCTTCAACTCTTCTGCGTTGTTGGGTCTGGCATTCTGCATCTTCCTTTTCACAATACCCCACAGATTTTCTATGGGGCTAAGGTCAGGGGAGTTGGCTGGCCAATTTAGAACAGAAATACCATGGTCCGTAAACCAGGCACGGGTAGATTTTGCGCTGTGTGCAGGCGCCAAGTCCTGTTGGAACCTGAAATCTCCATAGAGCAGGTCAGCAGCAGGAAGCATGAAGTGCTCTAAAACTTGCTGGTAGACGGCTGCGTTGACCCTGGATCTCAGGAAACAGAGTGGACCGACACCAGCAGATGACATGGCACCCCAAACCATCACTGATGGTGGAAACTTTACACTAGACTTCAGGCAACGTGGATCCTGTGCCTCTCCTGTCTTCCTCCAGACTCTGGGACCTCGATTTCCAAAGGAAATGCAAAATTTGCTTTGGTCAGAAAACATGACTTTGGACCACTCAGCAGCAGTCCAGCTCTTTTTTTCCTTAGCCCAGGTGAGACGCTTTTCGCGCTGCTTCTTGGTCAACAGTGGCTTGACACGAGGTATGCGGCAGTTGAAACCCATGTCTTTCAAGCGTCTCTTGGTGGTGGATCTTGAAGCACTGACTCCAGCAGCTGTCCACTCCTTGTGAATCTCCCCCACATTTTTGAATGTTTTTTTTTTCACAATCTTGACTAGGGCGCGGTGATCCCTATCGCTTGTACACTTTTTCTGACCACAGTTTTTCCTTCCCTTTGCCTCTCTATTAATGTGTTTGGACACAGAGCTCTGAGAACAGCCAGCCTCTTCAGCAATAACCTTTTGTGTCTTTCCCTCCTTGTGCAATGTGTCGATGGTCGCCTTTTGGACAGCTGTCAAATCTGAAGTCTTCCCCATGTTTGTGTAGGCTTCAGAACTGGACTGAGAGACCATTTAAAGCCCTTTGCAGGTGTTTTGAGTCAATCAGCTGATTAGTTTGTGGCACCAGGTGTCTTCAAAATTTAACCCTTACACAATATTCTAATTTTGTGACACATGGAATTTTGGATTTTCATTTGTTGCCACTTCAAATCATCAAAATTAAATGAAATAAACATTTGAATGCATCAGTCTGTGTGCAATGAATAAATATAATGTACAAGTTACACCTTTTGAATGCAATTACTGAAATAAATCAAGTTTTTTCTAAATATTCTAATTTACTGGCTTTTACCTGTATATACAGGGAACATAGACGTTCACTACTTTCTGCCACACACAATATGGCGGTGACGTCGACATGCAAACCTGCGCTCAATGAGGTGTCTACGTATATATGTCTGTGCTGGACCATACCTCTAGATTGGAAAGGAGAACAAAACATGACATAGACATTGCTGATGGAGAGGACCGATTGTTTATATGGAATGTTACTTCCATCCCAACAAGGGAGAATGATTTAGATTGATTTTACAATAAATTTCTTACTTATTGCTCCTTTAAGGTGAGGAAATTTGTTTCAGTGAGAAAATAATCAAAGAAAATTGAAATAATTGTTTTACGTGCTTAACTGAATCTGTGGTGCCCCACTTATTCACCACCTGCTGATTTCCAATCGATGCAATCGATGTGATGCTAGATCATCTGCCCATCTAACACGATTATTTAAATTGATATCAATACCCACCTAAAAAAATGTTTTCGGCCCACAGTGTGCACAAAATTAACTGTTTAAATAACCTGGTTTGGCCAAATATGATTTGACCATTTTATTTCTACGCTCTTACAGACATTCATCTAGTTCTGAAATACTAATAAAGAATGATATTAGATCACCTGCTCACTATTTTTCTCATGCCTGTATTTCAAAATAAAGGCATATCTAACAAATGGCGATATATATTGATATTTTCATTTTGCATCGACGTAATTGGATCGTTAATCATTATATCGATGTGGATTGATTCCTTCATGTTTTTTATGGCAGATCTATTTTCAGTTTCTTTACAGACCAAAGCACATGGTTAGAGTTCATGCAGAACTTAGTAAACTGCACAATTTGTGAGATAAAGTGCCACTTTTAGCTGCAGTCATTTTATTTTTAGATTATTACTTTTGTAAAATTGTAGCTTTCTTACCATCCTCCTTAGTGCAAGGGATAAAATAAGCATCTTCTCGCCCAGCCTAATGATCATCTGCTAAGAGACATGGGCCTCTTTGTCACGTCATATTTACACCCCCGGGAAACAGGAAGTCATGAATAACTGCTTAAAATTATTTAGACTGTATTTAAACAAATACAGTCTGAAAATCCCACAAAACATCAACAATTAGGATACAAATAGGATAAAAGAAAGCTACATTATACATCTTCTTAACCCAACTGCTCTGATAATCTCAAACGTAAAAGCTAATGTGAAAAAGTGAGTTTTCAAGAGGGATTTAAAACTAATACCAGTGTGGAAGTTGCTGAGGAGAAGAGAATTAGTACAAGTTCTATGACAAGGCTTGCAAATGATTAATGCTTATACTTTTAATACCATAAGGATTAATTTAAGCCTGAGCATTTTCACCAAATATGTGTTAGAATAGTTTTCATGAATATTATTAATACTAAAGAGCCGTCATGATGAAGGCTGCTGTGCCAGAATGATAAATATTTCAACAGAACTCCATTAAAACGATGTCTCTTTATCTCCTCCCCTGTCAGAGCAGTGTTTAGAAATTTAAAAAAGCTAAGAAGAAACTGTGGTTTTAACAGTTTACTACATGTCTTAATGCATTTTTTTTTACATATGAATGACAATACTGGTATTTTCTTCTGTTCGGGTATTTTTGTTTATTAGATGGCAAATTAACTGCTTTTTCCCCTGTTCTCCCTAAATGAGGAACGCTCCATTAAGGAAAATGTATTTATTCTCTTGTTCTTTGTTCTAAAATTCTTTATTTCAAGGATAAAAAAAAAAAGTTTAAAAATATATTTTTAAAAATGTAGATTGTATTGTTTTAAAAAACATGATAAGCTTTTATTTATGGAGGTCGTTGAAGCTTTTTAGGCTTTAAATTTTATTTATTATGAGAAAACACAAAAATGGCTCTGTGGGTTGTAAAGTTTGCCAACCCCTGCAGGAAAACAACATATAAATTAACGTAATCAGAAGAGAAAGCAGCAACTTCCTGTAAATAAAATGCACATGTTCTTATGTTGTGTTTTTGCAGAGATAACATCGTCCAGCCGATGGGAGTGGATGAGGAGGGGAAGCTTGTCCCAATGAGGGGTCTGGAGGAAAATCCCCTCGCAGAGGAAGCAAAGTCCGAGTCGGACAACGAGGCAGAATCGGAAAAAGACGACTGAAACATGTCAAATCAGTTAATATACTTTATTGATTTGTTTTTGTAAACACCCCATTACCTAAGTTGGGTTGGTACATAATCGGATGCTCTGGTTGGAAACCAACAGAGGAAAAAAGATTTTAAAAAAGTCTGACAGTGACTGAAATCAAAAAAGGACAAAAATAATTAATTCAGACTAAAGAAAGACCTTGTAGAGTAGCTTTCTCACTGGTCTGACTTCAGATTCTGGTTCGTTGTGTAGTAGTTCCTGAGAAGAGATCTATTTAATCATGATTATGACTTAAGTGATATATGATATGTTATGACATAAGTGTATCAATAAAGTTTGATCTCTCTAAAAATACAGTTTCACTCAGCCCACTCAGTCTTCCAGTATTTCCTAGTAAGCAACATCCCACAGGTTAAAACATGCAAGATGATAAAACACATTGAGATAAATTCATATTTTACTGCTGTGGCACAATATCAAACAGATTTATTTCTCATCCATTTACCAACAATGCCTGTTGATGCATATTCAGCACACAGCAAGGATCGTATTAGAAATATTGAATTGAATTGAAATATGCCGCCCCCCAGTGGTTGGAGGCAAACAAGTTACTCCTAATTTGGTTAATTTTCATATTAAATACAAATACATTTTCGCTTTGCTGCAACCAATTATTTTACAAACTTCCTATTTTTAGAAGAATTATAACAAAACCTATCAATTATGCATGAAGAAAATGTAAAGATAAAGGATAAAATGCAAACATATTTATCATTACTTTTACATTGTGACATCTCAGCTGATGCAGCGGGACAACGTGGTTATCGCTTTTGGAGGATTTGTTTGCCGTTGAATGAAACCTTCCTGAAATGATAAGCTGAGATATTCTCACATCGTATGGGGCAGAAAATTAAAACAAACAGGAGAAACACTTCAGTAAAGCTCCATCATTTCTTCAAGCGACATCTGCAAGTCCACAGACTGCAGAGAGGAGGCGCCAAACTCAACAGCCATGTTCTTCAGCAACTCCAGTGACGTCAGAACCACCTGAGAGAGAAGAAAGGAGACAGACAGCCCAAATTCAGATCACCATGCCAACTGCTGAGCTCTTTCACTGATTTTTCTTTTATCAGCAGTTCATTATTTTAAATAAAACCGTCCATTTTCACCTCTACCATGATGAGTTTCTTCTCCCAAGGCTTGTTTTCCGGGTCCGGCCACTTTTCCCCGAGACAGAAGAACAGGGCGAACGGCGGGGAGCCCATTCCATTAATGAAATCCAGTATTCCTGCAGGTAAATAAACAACACGCTGAACATGTGAACACACGCATGCTCACATTAAGGTAGATATTGCCTGTGCGCACCTCGGATAAAGTCCTTGGCCTGGTACAGAGGTTCAGGGTTCATTTTAGAAATCTCCTGCGGCCTTCTGCTGTTGTCGAACTTGGTAAGGCTCCAGTAAGCTTTGACCTCACCCCGCCGCTGGCCGTAGATCACGCCCTCCGACATGCCCACGTCCAGGCCGTTGCCAAGATTGTCCAGAATCCTTTGGGTCAGCGTGACTTGGGTCCGATCCAGAATGCCTTCAGGTGTTGGCAGAGACACGAGTGAGAGGCCCGACTCGTGGTCCAAAGCGGTACCGTTTAGGTCAGGCCTGAATACAGTAAGACGTTTTTAACAGCCGTTAATCCATAGGTTCTGCTAGAATGAGTCCATTTCAGTCATTTAGAGCACAAACTCAAACAGATTAGGTTTATTTACTTCGACATTCTAAATGTTTCAATCATCATCCACTTGAAAGTAGAAACCTGTAACTCTGGGTTTAGACGTCTACCTAACTGAGACCAGATTTAGTCTGATTTTAGCCCAGACGTCTGCGGACGCGTTTTTATTTTTTAGACAACCTTTTATTAATTTCCTCAGCACTAGATTTCTGGAAAGTGTTTTACAATCAAAAACAAGATTTTGGTTGATTTGATCAACCCCAACAACCCCTCAACCACATGTATACAATATTAGCTATTTTTATTCACCATGGCATGAAGATGTATTTATAGCTTTTGGACACACGTTTCACGTTATCAACACTAATTTATTGTCAGACGATTAAATCAGTAAATATGATGAGTTTTCAAATCTGAAATACCTTGATTAACGGGAATAAAGCAATTGAAACCAACCTGGTCCTACATGAAAATATAATATGATTTAATTTGTGGGGACCCTTGTTAAATGATATATTAACTGTGATTAACAACATTTGTCGGCTCATTTTCATCAGCCACACGCAGGCCTGATTACTGCCCGACCTGAAGAACCTGTCTGGCAACATGAAGCGAGGCAAGTTTATTTATAGAGCACTTTTCAGTAAAAAGACGATCCAAAGTGCTGTGGCAAACTAAAATGTGTTTAAACAGGAACACATCATGCCCCGATCTAAAGAAAAATAAAAAACATTTTTATGTCATTGGGCGCCTCCCGCCCAATGACCGCTGGAGATAGCCCCCAAGCAGGAATAGCTAACTCAGATTGGAATGTGAATTTCCCTGATATTAAAACGTGTTTGAAGATCTAAATCATTTATGTGCCTCAGCTAAAAAAAATAAATCTGTATATCTTATAAATACTTTTTTACAGCTCTGTAGACGTCTTTTCACTCCTTCCCTTTTCAACCATATTGTGAGAACATTTAGTTCAAAGCTCGGCCGAAACGCCGAAACATAAAAGATTTCATATCTTCTTAAACAGAATATGTTTTGGACAAGAAAACTGTTTTTCTTGTATTAACCACAATTTTTGCATTTATACATCATAAAACATCCAGCATCCTTTTACCCCAAAACGGACTCAGGCACACCCACCTGTCAGCCTTGGCTAAATGCAGCAAAGGTTTTCAGAGAGTGACAAAATAGAAAACATTTGACTCAAAAAGTTAAGAAACTTTGCCTTAATTTAAGATTATGGCAAATGAGACCCTTTTTTTATCTACAATAATTTATTCTTTTAATTTGTTATTTTTTTCATTAGGATTTTGCATGTTGGATTAAAAATTTGGGGTTATTATTTTGAAAAAAATGCAACTTTGGCTTGCAGTGCAAAAAAAGTTTGGACACCACTCGTTTAGATAGAGAATTTATGCCTAATAGATTCCTATATAATTATTTATGCTATTCCTTGAGCTTGGAGCTGATAAGACTTTACTAACAGCATGGTTTAAAGCAGTCGCTCTTACATTAGAGAGACTCCCAGCGTCTCGATTTTTCAAAGTTTAGCTGCTTTGAGGTGAAACATTGAATAATTCAAACATTTGTTCTCATGTGTTACCTGTAAACTAGGCGGACTCCAGCTTCATTAGGAATCAGCTGCTCCGAGACCTTCGTCCCTCTGTAGTACACAGACACCCTGAACTCAGTCTCTGAGAATCCACAAAGAGAAGTACATTTTTTTTAAAAATCATCAACAACCTCCTGTGGATTTCCCACAATTTCAGTCAAAAATAGTCAACAAATAACTCAGACTGCTCAAATATCTTCAAAGATCCTTTTGTCAGGATTTGATAGATTTCAGCTAAACAGGAGGGAAGTGTTGGTTTGAGCTTGGATCTTTGTGAAGGCCATACCAGAAGTTTATTGCTATCATTTTCATCCATACCAATACCTGTTTTAATGTTTGGGATAATTGTCCTGTTGCAACGTCCAACTGTGTCCTGGTTTCAACCACCTGATCCAAACTGTCCTCCTCAGACGAAAGGAGAATGGTTTAAATGTCCAGAGCTAACCCAGGTACCACCAATACTCAAGCCTACCGTGAACTGAAAGATAATCCAACACTGTCCAGAGTGGAGCAGGTTACCATCAGCATGCAGTGAGACGTTGCTGGCCCAGAAAAAGGTCTTCTGGAGAAAAAGACTGAGCTATTTGGCGACAGAGACGTGAAGAAAGCTGGGATGGGTCAAGACAAAGTCAATCCTAACACTGCACCAACTGTCAAGCAGGGTGGTGGCAGCATCATGGTGGGGGAAAACTACCCCACCTCTCGCCCAATGAACGCTGGAGATTGGCACCAGCGCCTCTGCACCCCTGTACGGGGTATAGACAATGGATGGATGGATGAACTACCTCCATTTTTTTCCATTTTGCCTCTAACTAGAAGCTTGATGGTTGAAACTAAAAATAAGTCGAATTTTCTTGAAATTACTCTATTTGTCCTTGATTTGAGCACGTAAATAAGATGATTTGCCAATGAAATTAGATTTTTGCACTTAAAATAAGAACAACTCATCTCCATCATCTTATTTAGAGGGCAGAATATCTAATTATCTTATTTTAGGGGTCAAAATACTCATTTCATTGGCAGATTGTCTTATTTACCTGCTCAAATCAAGGACAAACAAACTAATTTCAAGAAAATTTGACTTATTTTTAGTTCCGTTTTTGCAGTGTAGGGCTGGATGATATAGAAAGCATTTCGATAAAATAGAAATTATATTGATCAATATCGATAATTATCAACAAATTCAAAACATATATCTTAAGTGCAGCCCTGACCATTTTATGCTGTTGCTTATCGACCTGTTTTTAGATACAGATCACAAAAACACTGAATTCAAACTCAACCCTTTATTCAACCGACTTTTTATCCAAACTGCAAGTTTTTAAAAACGAAGAAAGAACGCGTGCTCTCTTGAGGCTTGGTTCCTGGGTCTGCGTTGTGATTGGTTGGGAGGCTGTAATGACTGTAATATTAACCTACATGGCTAGAATGCATAAGGAAGGAAAACTGTTATTCTATTGAACTCTTTATTGACCATTTTTTTCTATCATGGATATACGTCTATCGATCGTTAAATATTGTCATTGAATTATCGTCCAGCCCTAGTTGAAACCAGGGAACAGTTTGGTGCTAAGGCAGAACATCCCAAACACACGTGAAAACAGGGTTTTGATTGGATAAAGCTGGCTGGAATAGCTGTTTCCACTCACTCTGTGGAGGATAAACATGCTCAAACCAGAGGAAAGCGAGCAGTTTAAATGATCTCAAAGACTTCTGATAAAACAAAATAAAAAAAGTGACCAAGCTTCTAGTCAGGACCTTATCGCTGATAGTTAATGGTTTAAACGGTTTAACTCAGCCAGTAAAAACTGACATTCGTTCTCATGGTGCATGCATATAAACGCTTCATTTCATATCCTTTTCGTCAGAACATGTTGGCAATTTTCTTCCTTATGAATGTGAGTAAATTCTCCATCTGACAGCAGGGACAGCAGCCCCCCCCCCCCCCCCTCCCAACTCACTGAAATGCGCTCCATCTCTTGTCTGGTTCACCGTTTGCAGGAACTGCTCGGCGTGCTGCCCGTCGCCGTAGCCCGCTCCCCCCGCCGGACCTGCCGGTTGCTCCGGCAACCCAGCTTCACGGGCCGCAAGCTCAAACATTACTGGATGCTGCTGTTGCCCGGGCAACGGGTGTGCGCCAATCACGACGTGATTCTGCAGCCGCCGTTGCTCGGTGGGGGGCTGAAAGCCTGTGGTGCCCTCTGTGGAAAAGTTGGGAGAGAAACGGGAAAGCGTCAGCGGGGAAAGTACCTCGGGCGCCGTTTGGTTTCTGCTGCCGGAGCGGCGAGGCGAGGTGATGAGACTACCTGCTTCAGGGCCAATATTTAGTCCCTGTAGGCACTCCTGGAGGATATCCTGGCTGGCCGGGCATTCTGCCGACAGATGCTGACATGTTTGAATAAAATCCAACAGCAGTCAGTGAAACAGTATAAAGGCTCCTTGTTGTTTTTACCTGGCATCTGGATGTCTTGTGGATTATAAAGATCTTCATCTTCAAAGAAGGGGACAACCTTACTCTGAAAAGCACAGAAATGCGTTTGTTTCCAGCTTTGTCACGTTCGCTGGATAATCAGCACTTTAACAGCCACTCATGTGTAAAACACTCATGGATCATGGCATACCTCCTGAGCTATAAAGTTATTAAAGGTGTTGCAGTCATCTTGCTCCTGGGACCCAGAGGAAGACTTGGCTTCGAGGGTAAAGAAAAATCAGTCGATAGTTTCAGCTTTAGGAAATATAATTACCAGAAAGATTTCTTTATCCTCATAATTGAATTCGTTTGGACGAAAAGCGAACCCTCACCTCCTGATGCCGGCTCCTCCGGCCAGCGGTAGATTTTGTGTGGGTTGGCGGGATCGTTCTTCTGATCCGACACCATTTTGAAGCCCTTTGCTCTCAGGGCGCTGCGGAAGTTCCTCTTCCAGACGGACGGGTCGCCCTGAGCCCGGCCGTTTCCACTCACCTCTGCCCAGGCCTGCAGGGGGAGCGACACCTTTACAGTAACCTGCTATCCATACCGCTTGATCTTCTTTTTTTTTTTACATTTCAGTCACATAATTATGCTTTGACCTAAACCACCTAATTGTAGTGCTCGTCATCCTGCAGGAAGGTGAGACTCGGTCTCTTTTGCAGCCTCCACCATGTTTCACCGTGGATGGTGTGTTCAGGGTCATGTGCAGCATCAGTTTGCTGCTATTCACAGACTTGTGCACGTGGGCCAAGAAGTAGGGCTGGACGATAATTCAATAACAATATATATCAATTATAGAAAAAAAGGTCAATAAATAGTTCAATAGAATAACAGTTTTTCTTCCTTTTGCATTCTAGCCTATCATGTAGGTTAATATTACATCATTACATCCTCCCAACCAATCACAACGCAGACCCAGGAATGCTTCCTCCCCTTCAAAGAGTTCAGAGAGCACGCGTTATTTATTAAAAACTTGCAGTTTTGGTAAAAAGTTAGTTGAATAAAGGTTTGAGTTTGACTTCAGCGTTTGTTCTTTATCTAAAAATAAGTCACTAAGCAACAGCATAAAATGGCCAGGGCTGCACTTAAGATAAATGATATGAATTTGTTGATAATTATCGATATGGATCAATATGATTTCTGTTTTATCGATGTGCTTTTTTTCTTTCAAGAAGCTGAATTCTGGGTCTCTCCTGCATGGCTTGTGGCAATGGTTAAACAGGACGTCTCCTGGTTTTCTTTCAACAACGGTCTGTTTGTTTGGATGGATGTATTTGGATGTATTTATGCTAAGATTATATTACATATAGGTGGACTCTCACTACTATCTGGGTGACTGTTGAAGACAATTGGTTGGATTTTATTTTGCATCGGAGCGGGACTTAAAAAAAAAAAAACATCACATAAAGATGAATCCTTTACATTCCCCACATTGCGGTGCAGGAGAAATAACTATTATGACGACAGCAGACCACACTGACCTTAAAGATGAGAACATCGGCGTCGGAGGAGTCCTGTCTGAGAGCGTGCTTCCATGGGATGCAAAACTCTGTTTGCTCAGCGTTTGTCCACTGGACCCCTGGATACCTGCCACTGTGGATGTTGGCCTTAAGCCATGGCATCAGCAGCGGCTTTGATTGGGCCATCTCTGCAAAAGCGAGAGAAGCAGATGCTGTTAACCGTCCCCTCACGTTAAGGTGCGGATTACAGCGCAACTGTGGCTCAATGCTCGTCCAGGAGGAGTGAATGCTGCAAGTCAATGACTGGATGCAATCTTCTGGGTTTCCTTAGATCAGGGATGTCCAAAGTGTGGCTAGGGGGACCATTTACGGTCCCTAGACTGATTTTGTACTAGGGTTGGACAATTAATCGCATTTGCAATATAATCGCAAATTTAAAAATGCAATTTCCAAATCACAGAGGTCTACAATTTCCGGCTATGTAACAACTAATGGATGAGATGCGTCCTTTAGGTGTTGGTAATTATGTTTAAAGTGGGTTTGCTCCACATGGAAGGGAAGAGAGATGTAGCAGTGAGATAATCTAGTTTTATTACTTGCTTTAGAGTTTATATAATGATACTTTTTACCAGAAACTTTCAGGAATCTCACCACAGCATTAAGTTCTGGTTAGACTGTTTAATACATAGACTCGTTGGTTGGTTGAACTTTATGTTCAACAAGGATTGATGTCCAACTCAACAAGCTGTTCAATAATAATATTCTGATTAATAAAAACAGTTTCATTTCTTGTTTTAAATAGTCCCTGTTGGCAAACATATATCTACTTGGTATTTTGTTGCTTGTGGTTCATGCAGAGAAAAGTCTGAATTAAATTGCAATCACAGTTTTGCTTGAAATACATTGCAATTTAGATTTGTTGCAAAATCGTGCAGACCTAATTCATAACCCCCCACCACCGCAGGCATTTGATGCTGGTGGAGACTGTATTTACTTACTAATTAAAATTCTCTTACAATAGTAAATGTCAAATCTTGTTTTGGTTGTTTAGAGTTTAAAAAAAAACAAATAATAATTAGGCCAAGAACATAGTTAACAGTTGATATTTGTTCATTGGACACTTTTCTTTTAAAGAGGCAATACCTTATCTCCAATCCGCATCTGTTTCCTACAAATCTCAGACTATTTTATTCTTTCAAATATTATATGGCACCCTAAGTTTATTGTTGGAAAAACTACATTTGGTTTTTAGCTTTCACAATTTTTGGGTTGATCATTTTGGCCCATGTGACAAAAAGGTTTGGACACACTGCATTTCATAGAAACTTTTCAATACTTAACTGCATTATTTGAAAACTATGATCAATTTAAAAAGGATGCACTTGACTCGGAAACAGTCCGCATGATCAGACTGACTTGACTTTTTATTGTAAAGTGACTTGAGACGATGTTTTGTGAATTGGTGCTACAGTATACAAATAAACTGAACTGAATAACTTAAACGCATCAAAACTGAAAATTCAATAAATTCAATAAAGCATCAAACTGCTTTATTAATCATGAATGTTGGTGAACATGTGGTGAGATGCATCAACAGGGGAAAATCTTGTGAATTATCATTTCAAACAAAAACTAAAACATTGATTAAAAAATCAGCAGCAGAGATTTACTAGGCAGGAAAAATAGATCCATATCACGCTGTAACATGAAAACATATTGTTAATGTTTGTGCAATATATAATCATGTTATGGCTTGTTAAAATATAGATATGTATCATGTTAGAACACAGTTCTTTTCCCAATCTTACAGTATAATATTTAAATTGTACCAACATAATAATTTATTGTGCAAGCGTCAAAAAAGATATTTGCTGGTTATGACATATTTCACATTCAGAATTACACATGTATTATTTTATTATAAAATTAAAGCATAAGGTACAACTGTGGAAAGTATGTTTTTAGAACAATGAAAGTATTGCATAATTTTTAATTTATTTTTCTTAAGCCTTTATTTAACCAGATAAAAGACCCACTGAGGTCAAGACCTTTTTCACAAGAGTGACCTGTCACATGTCATAGAGGACAAGACGGGTAACAAAACAATTACTAAAATACATAAAGAGCGATTTGATGAACTAAATGCAGGAGTTACTGTTACAGTAAAAATATTAAATCTAAAATGGTAACGGTTTTAAAACGCAGGCACCGTGAAACCAGTTATGACAGTTTTGGTTCAAATCGGACAGCATTAAGAGAAGAGGGGGCAGAAAAACTGAAATCTTTCAGTTCGACCACGAGAAGCAGAGAAATACAGAAATACGTCGTTTGGTTGTAAGGCATATTGGCTTTCAGTTCTCAGAGGAAAAGTGCATAAATAAGTGGGAACTAAGCCAATAATTGTGAGCTTCCAGTTCACAGGGATGAGTGAGGTGGCTACAAGCGGAGAAAAGTCTCAGAGCACAGCGGCACACCGGAGTCACAGCCTGGAGGCGACTGGTTGAAATAGAAATATAAGCATCGTCACCATAACCAAGAACAGGCAGAAAAGTGTCCGTTATCAGAAGCCTCCGAGCTCTGAGTTAGAAACATGACCTGTTGCTGTAGTAGAAACCGAGTTTAATATGGAGATAAAATGTTTTAGATGAACTTTATAAAGCAGCTCAGCATCAATAATTAATACCAGGTACTTTTAAGTGGTGACTAACTCAAGATATTTACGTTGGGCCATTTTAGTTATGGGTTTGTTCTCAGAGAAAAGAGATGAATCTGGGAGGTAAAAAAAAATTGGGGGGGATTTTACAGCTTCTAAAACCAGTTTTTAATTGCTCCAAACAGATCTGCACTGCATCAAGGGCGGACTGCAGGAATTCAAATGCCTGGGCGGTTGAGTTTGAATGGCAGTAGAGAGCACAGAATCATCAGCATAAAGATGAGGAGGCATTTCACCGGTTTGTTCGCAGATAGAAGTCAGTATGAGCCAGAAAAAGTCTGATCAATACATTCATACTACAGGAGGCTCTTATTAGATTTATTGTAAAACTATAGATACTTAATAATTCAAGATGCTAAAGGCACATTGCATATTGTTGTATAATCTATGTTAATTGTAATTTTAGTTACTTATTTTATTTTGTGTTTGTTTATTTTATTCTCTCTTTGTATTCATTTCCCACTTTGTAACACAGCACAAGTAGACATTATAACTTAGAAATTAAATCAGAAACTAGATTAAATCTTTAGTTAAATATACAACTTGAAAGCGGATTGTTGTGGCTGCTTTTCTTTTACCCACTTCCCCAAATTGGAGAGAAGAAATAAACAGGTATTCACAAGTTTGCCAAATAAGAAAACCAAGAAAGAGGAAACAGACTGACAACAGAGAGTAAGGATACACCGCTGTAATTATGATAGCAGATAGAACCAAAATACACTTAAAATACTTATATATATATATATATATATATATATATATATATATATATATATATATATATATATATATATATATATATATATATATTTAAATAATATGCAAGTAAAAAATGCGTCCTGAGGAGCCAAAGTACATTATTAAAAATAATTTTCACTGCAAAAACTGAAGTAAAAATGAATCTAATTTTCTTGAAATTAGTGTATCTGCCCTTGATCTGAGCAGGTAAATAAGACTATCTGCCGATGGAATGAGTGTTTTGACCCCTAAAATAAGATAATTAGATGCACTTGAAATAAGATGATGGAGATGAGTTGTTCCTATTTTAAGTGTTGTTCCATTGGCAGATAATCTTATTTACCTGCTCAAATCAAGGACAAATACACCAATTTCAAGAAAATTTAACTTACTTTTAGTTCCCTTTTTGCAGTGTTGTATTAGTTTGAAGCAGTACTCTGATCTTAAATGTCATTTTTTCCCATCAAAATCCTCATAATTAACAGAGTTAAAGGTTTAAACATCAGCCTGTCTAACTAATCTATACAATGTGTCTCAATCAATAAAAGGAGAATAACCGGATATTTAATCATATTAATTTTTTCATTATTATCATTAGGTTCTTGCATATCACCTGATCTTTCACCAAACAAAATACCGTAACCGAGCCTCTCCCACCTGCAGTGACGGAGGTTCGGTTCGTCCAGTCCCGGTTTTCAGAGGCCGGAGTCTGGGACGCGTCCGCCGCTGTTAGGGGGTGCAGACACGGCTGCGGTCCGGTCCGACCTGCGGCTTCTCCCGGCTGATTTCGGACTTTCAGACTTCTCGGGAAACTCCGACGGTCTGTTTCGTTTTCCTGATGTGACGTCAGCACGCAGGGCGGACCCGTCTGACGGGGCAAGACGCGCTTGTGCGCGCACACGTCACGCTCAGGTTTACTGACTTCTGAGGAACAAGTTTAGTTTAAAACAAGACGAGTCAGCAAATAGTATTAAAGTAGCGATATGCGTCAGATTATAACCCTCCATCTGAGATTTCGCTGTATGTATGACAAATAAGCACCTTATTCTTATAGTACTTTATTTTAATAAGTTAAATTAGAGTTTGGACGCTGTGTTTTGAAAAGTACAAATAATCTTATATTCGAATTTAGCGTAAAATCAGGCAGATTTTAATTAATTTTGAAAGGTTACATCTGGGATTTCTTTTAGGTTATATTTTAACACGGCTAATGCTGTGATGCATGACGGCGTCATTTCACAACGCAGAGGGGTATCCAATGCTTGTCTTTAACATTATACAAATGTAATTTTTTTACTTTATTACATTTAAATATTTAAATTATATTACATTATATATACGGGCACCAACACCACTGAAAGTGTAAAAACACCTGTAATAAAGCCAGCGAAACAAATATGACTTCTATAATTCTTATGTTTTCTGTCCAAATACTCGTTCCATTGGCAGATTATCCTCCAGGACTTTCCTGTATTTAGCTACAGCTCTTTACTCCATGCTGCAGATAGGCACTCCCACAGCCACCACCTTTTACTACTGGGATGGTGCGCTGAATTGTTTCAATACTGATATTAAATTACAAGAAGACTCTGTTTACCACCTGAGTGACTTCTGAAGGCCACTGATTGCACAGGAATTCATGGGGCTGGAATATAATTGCCCTACTCTTGCAGGTTTTTAAATCGTAATTAATTTAGATATTCAGGTTTCCCTCCACTTTGCAATTCTGCACATTGTGTTGTACTACCACAAACTCATTAAAACATCAGTTTGTGGTTGCAGCATGACAAAATGTGAGGAAGTTCAAGGGGTGTGGATATTTGCTGAAAGAAACTAGGTGTCAACAGTGAGCAGAGGTTAAAATTGAGCGCTTTTGTACTCTGTTGCACAACTGCATGTTGAAATCCCAGCAGAAAAGCTTCGGTTGATCGGCGGGGACCCGTCGGGTGTCCTTACTCCTCGGCTGGTCAGCTGGGCCGCACAGGTAGGGAAATGAAACCATCTGTTCTTTGTAGATTTTATTTGTTTTTCAAATACAGGAGAGTTAATGTACAGAAGGACAAAGAGTTTCATCAAGAACTGTACAGTATTTACACGTTTTTCTTTCCTTTTTTTATGGAAAATCGGATTGTTTTCAAAATAAGTCATAGTATGCACAGACAACAAAATGATAAAAATGAAATGACTATTTCCTCTTTAAATATTACTTATTTATACTCCTCCTCGCCACATGGGAAAGGGATAGTTCTTTTTCTTTGCACCTGCATGACTGATGATTGAACAGAAGCACAACAATGTTAAGTTTCAAATAAATGTTACCATTCTTTTTTTTTTCCTTGTTTTTTTTTTTTTTTTTCAATTTTACACCCACTGTATTTGATACAATATTTCTGTCTCGACGCCTGTTCTTTTGTATAGAGGGGAAGACGACTTGGATATGTGGGTTATGATTGTATACTGATCCTGTGGAAAAACAAAGAGCTAGCTAAAAACGTCTGGGGCAGCAGGCCGGCGCGTGTGAGAGTTTTTTAAGTTAAAAACCTCCTCATATAAATAATAAAAATGCGTTCATATATTACCACACGGCCGACTGGTGCTGCCCTCTCGCGCAGCACATGACGACGGAGAGCGTTTCTTAACACTTTTCATGTTTCTAGCCATGATCGCGCTGCTCACCACACGCAGATTTAAAAAGCACTCCCGCCTCCTTCCGCTCTTCTCAGAAGCCGACAGCTGATGTTAGTCTTTTCAAAAATAATTTATGTAAAAACTAAGCGGTGATAGTTTCTCTTTGAACTATTGTCTTTTATGACACAGTTATCAGGACGTCGGTGACTCCTCTGTTGACTTGGTTTCTCGGCTCCTCCTCCTCCATCCTCCTTCGTTCCTCTCCCGTTTTTTTTTTCTTCTTCCAAACAACGATCCGGTACCCCCCTCCCCCACTTGGAGCCTCCGGTGCCCCCCCACCCCCACCCCTTTTCATCCAGTAGGGTCCCACTCTCACAAAGTAAGACATTTCTTTAGTGATTGGTCAACAACAAGACAAAATAAAAACAGGCCAGCGTCCGAGGTCAGGTCAACGGGCCGCTTGTGTTCGCCAAGGGCCTTGAAAACTTCCTGCTCGGATCTGAAGAGATTTGAAGAGGGTCTGGGGGCTGTACAGTGGGACTCGTCTGCTTTTTTTCCCTCCTAGATTCTCATTTTATTTATTTTTTTAAAGTCTCTTTAGCTCTGTGTGTGTCTCCTTATGAGGCAAACTCAGGCTTTGGTGCCGAGTGTGAGCAGCTCGATGAAGGAGCTAAAGAGGGTGTCCAGCCAGCTCTGGTTGGCCATGCACTGCTGCACCACTTCCTCTTGGCCCGGGTCCTCGGCCGCCTGCTCGATGGTGTTGGTCTGTGAAGGTGGGACAGAAACACAGGCGACTCTGAGCAAAGCAAAGGCGACGAGCCAAAGAGGAAAGCGTTGGGCAACTCGACGGATAACTCACCTCTTTCTTGCACTGCAGGAAGGTGTGGTACTTATAATGATGCAGGGAGTGGTAGAGACTGTATATCCGGTATGTCTCAGATGACAGTTTAAGGTCCTGTGGAAAAGAAATTAGTCTGATTTATTGAGCATTCAGCATTTGTTTTAGAAATATAGTAAAACCCTCGCAGAAATCTTTACACGTCCTTTAAAATCAGCCCAAACTCAGGCAGGTTGGATGGGGCAGCATCTGTGAACAACAGGATGAGTCCTTCCACAAATCCCCACCTGTTTTCTTTTAGGTCTGAGCTTTGACTAGGCCATTCAGACTGATGTGTGCCTTCATCTAACGCTCTGTTACATCTCTGGCTGTTCGTTTAGGGTGGATGTCCTGCTGGAAGGTAAACCTCCACCCATCTTCCTGTCAGCTCTTCCAAGCGAAAAGGCATCGAGATGGCTGGGGGATCCAGGAAATCAGACACAAGCCAGCGGCTGGTCAACCCCGGCTGGGTCACCTGGGGGGGTGGGGGGGGGGGCTTATGATTGATCCTAGGATACGTCACTGAAGATTAGTCTGAGCTGAACCTCTGGTGTGTTATGAACGAGGGGTATCAGAGTGAGGCGGCTGATTATAAAGGGACGCAGAAATTATTTGCAAAAACACGTTGAAAATCAGGTCTGGTATTCTTCCCACGTCACAATTACACATAAAGGCTCAACTGCAGTTTGTAGTATAAGGTAATATAAGGTCAAAACGTTCTATTTAAAGGTTGATTAACACAAAAATAGATTAAAATAAAACAAAATCTGTTTCCACAAAGAAGTCCCGCCAAAGGTTTCCGTACATCCACTTATTGTTCCGGTTATACAGGTTAGTGGGTCCAACACAACGCAGGAGGCTAGTTTCACTTATTCACGTTTTTTACTGTGTTTTAAGTCAACTCTGTTTGACTCAAAACTATTTTGGATGATGGAGAGCAAACGTGAAGCTGGTCTGCAGACTCGCAGCAGGTGTTACTCACCGTTTACTGCAATGCTTTATTCTGTCACACCATAGTTTCAGTGTCTAACTCCTGTTGCTTTACAAAAGTCTCAGTCATCTGCTTTTTCATATTTACACTGTTTTGTATAAATCATCATCATCATCTGTAGAAACAGGATCAGAAACACTAGTTTCTACAGATCTCACTGCAAATAAGCAAAACCTAAAAAGGTACAAAAACAATAATTATAGTATCGTTTGCCTAATGCACAGTAGACCAAGTCCACCTGCAGCTTTGTTTCCATGTCTATTATGGTGATAACTGTCCGTATGAGCAATTAATGTTAATAAAAATCAGGATGAGTGATGGTGCGGCTGGAATCAGCAGATTACAGCTGATAAACTGTGGCTAGTGACAGCTTAGAAAATACTGTTTACAGTCCAGATGAAGACAGTTTTCAGGAGCTCCAAAATTAAATAGTTTGAAAATGGTTCTCAGAGCTAAAAAACGAATCCCTCCAACGGTTTGCTCCACTCCGGCCGCCTTTAGGGTCTTTTCCAGGGCGCCGTTACAGCGCCACATACAGGCCAGGCGTAGCTCTAACATGGATGAAGACATGTCTAGAAGCTATGATGAAGATTGTTTTGGAAAGACTACTTTCATGAGGACAAGAGCTGAACATCATAGCTGTATTTTGTTTTTATTCAACACGTCTGGTTCTTTTTACAACTTTGATGTATTTTATTGACAAAAAGGAACTCTCTTTTTAATAAACTTCTCACTTTAAGACGGCGTTCGTCGACTCCTACCTGTGGTTTAGGCAGAGTTTTCTTGACTCTGTTGAGCGTCTTCCGGTTGTAAGCGTCACCAGTTAGTCGCACCCTCACCACTCGTGTGTCCAGAGAGTCTGCCATCATCTGGGGGTAAGCATGCAGAACATCCTGACAAAAAAAAGGAAAAAAGTTATTTAACAGGAGGCAAAGGTTATACTTTATTTAATAGTTTTATTTGTAATGGTTTCTTTTATTTGAAAAGGAAATCTAGCAAATGTTTACAAAGACTAAAACATTAAATTTTGGGAATTTCTTGACTTCAAGTTTTTTTATTGAGCTTATTTTCTCCAACTCTAAGAGGAGGAGTGCTGCTATGTTTAAGTTTGGAAATGTGGGCTGAACTAAAAATTTAGATGTTTTTATACAGAAACAAAATTATGAGAACACATGATTATTTGGCCTCCCATAAATTCAGGGTCTGTGACTTTAAAATTCTGCAACTCTCCAGATTTCTAACCATCATCCAGGATCCTGACATCATCTGCAAATTTGTTAACTAATTTTAAAATGTCGCCACAACTACAGGCGTAGCTCAAGAAACTAGAATAGCATCCAAAAAATGTAGAAAACACATAGATGTGGATTAAACAGAGAGTGATGCATTTAATGTTTATACCTTAAAGCTAATAAAAACCTAAAATTGTGTTTCCTTCGACGATTAAAACAAAGCTAAATCAGACGTAGTCTTGACCGGGTCAAGGGAACAGAAAGCTGACAGAGGCGTATCCAAGCATACTGATGGAAAGTTGAGTGGAAGGAAAAAGTGTTGCAGAAAAAGGTGGAAAAGCCACTTGGATAATCTAGAGGACTGAAACGCAGAGCCCACTGGAGAGTTGGGGGGACATTCTTAGGGTGTGGACCACAGATGGACACAAGTACCATGACACTCCAGGACGTGGGTTACAAGTGCTGCGTTCCAACACCAGAAGTACGTTAAGGACCGGACTGCTGCTCCGTGGTCCAAAGTCCTCTTTTCAGGTGAAAATCAATTTGACATTTCATCTGGAAATCAAGGTTCCAGAGTCTGGAGGCAGTGTTGATGATCTGATGACATCTGCTGGTGTTGCTCCTCTGTGTGAAGTCAAATCCAAAGTTAAAAACGTAGAGCACCTCATGCCTCCCTCTGCTGGCAAGCTTTATGGAGACACTGATTTCATTTTCCAGCAGGACTGGCACCTGGACACACTCCAGATACTGAGATCTGCTTGAATGGTCAGAAAACTGATCAGACCTAAACCCCAGAGACGAGGGAATGCTGACGACCGCCATTAAAAAAGCTACCCGAGCTTCCTGAACGCCTCAGCAGCACCACAGGCTGATCGCCTCCGTGCCACACCGGATCAATCCAGTAATTGATGCAAAAGGAGCCCAGACCAAGCCCTGAATGTGGATACTCGGTACACAGACATCTGGCCCCACCTTTCTGCATTAAAAAGTCAAAGTTCAATCAAATCATCCAGAATGAAACTGGAGCCACAGCGAACAGTCGCTGCCTGTGCTGCTTGTGTCGGCGACTTTGCAGCAATCCCTCGTACCGAGCACGCATGTAGCAGCAGTGGAAACCAAAGTTAAAGGAAATAAAACTATTAAATACATCACTCTGTATATTAAATATGCTCCTTCAGTGTGAAATAAATTAGTGACTCAAATAAGCCTTGTGATCATTTTTAAATATACTGACATATCTGCAGAGGCTATTTAACTACAGGGTAGAATAATCCTCAAATTTCACTCAATGGAAATCTTTACAAGATTTTAATTGAAAAAGCATCCATCCATCCATTTTCTTACACGCTTATCCCTCATGTGGTCACGAGGGGTGCTGGTGCCTATCTCCAGCATTTCAAAGGGCGAGAGGCGGGGTACACCCTGGACAGGTCACCAGTCTGTCGCAGGGCAACACAGAGACAGACAGGACAAACAACCATTCACACACACACTCACACCTAACGAGAATTTAGAGAGGCCAATTAACCTAACAGTCATGTTTGTGGACTGTGGGAGGAAGCCGGAGTACCCAGAGAGAACCCACGCATGCACAGGGAGAACATGCAAACTCCATGCAGAAAGACCCAGGATGGACTCAAACCCAGGACCTTCTTGCTGCAAGGCAGCAGTGCTACCCACTGTGCCACTGTGCAGCCCATTGAAAAAAAGCTAAATAAAATAAAAAATAAATGAATGAAATAAAATAAAAAAAACAACGACTAGCAACCTGAAAAGATCAAAAGTTGTCGTCAGGTGAGCCGGCGACTGGGGCTGGATTACCTGGTGCTGGGAACTCATGCTGACTTTCCTCAACAGCCTCCTCTTCTGTTCACTCAGGATGCTGTCGATCTTCCTCATCGGGGGCAGGTACAGCTCATCTGACGGCCAATCAGGGCAAGGCAAGTTTTCATTAGTCATCATTCATGCAGCTGCCAATCATTTAAATATCAAGAGCCGAACACGCGGCGGCTCGTTCTGGCTGCAGAGCTGCATCTGCGTTCCCAGGACTTCTCTCCAGTCTGTCGCACCTCGTTTATCCGAGCTGGACGGACTCATTAAAACGCTGGTATGAAAACGCAAGCTCAACAGTCAACTAATCCACTTCTGCTTCGAACTAAGTCTGTCCGGCCGGCCTGACAGCTGTGGTGCTGGTTAGGACCTAACTTCCTAGGATCAATCCAAGAAGCAGGAAGGTAAACGAGAAGAGGAACAGCGGCGTCAGGTTTCATGTTTCTGCACTTTTAAAAAACAATTAATGGACTTTTACCGGCTTTGAGCCCGTCGCAAAATGGGCAATGGCCAAAGTAGTTCCAAAATATGTCAGTTTTTACATGTTACACTTGGTTGCCTGTGTTACTACACATTACAGTAGTATAGCTTACTGGACAATAAGTGTCTGTATGCCTATTTGAGGTTGTTTAGAATGTAGACGTGTTGAGGTCACCTTAACTTTAATACATTTCACTGTATTAAATCCTAATAAAAAGCTTTTGTTTGTGCTGCACTGACTTGTTTTATTTAACCGCAGATAATAATCTAATGTGCTGATACATTTAGGATCACCAGCAACCACTTAATTTGCTAAACAAAGATTAACTGTAAAAACATTCTACAATGAAATATTGTATTAAGAAAACAGGTATTTACTGGCAAATTTAGTTGCCGGGTAATTTAATCAGATAATTTAAACTAAAAATACAGTTAATGGTTGTTTCTAATATAAAATAATACACTATAGTAATTTATATACTGCAAAAAAACCTGTAAACAGTATCCAATAATGCACCGTAATTATTTTTTACAGTAATGGACAATTTTACAGCACTTTATTGGCAACTTTTTGCCTGTTATTTACTGTAAATTCTACAGGAAACTTGTTACATTTCTGTTACATTTTTGAAAGATACGACCACGGGGGAGAATGTAAACGAGGAACAACAGGGGCTCCAGGACAGAGCCCTGGGGAACACCGCAGCTGACGGGGACGTGAATAATTTTAACTGAATGAACTGAATGCGGCCTGAAAGGTGTGAATGAAACCAGGAAACCCATGATAACAAGAGAGGAAAGTCTACCTGAACCTCCAAAAGCATCTAAAGACAATTACAAAGTGGACCTTCTATCACCTGGAGAACATTTCCAGGATTAAAGGACTAATGACTCAGCATGATCTGGAAAAACTAATCCATGTTTATCTTTAGTAGAACTGATCACTGCAACGGTGTTTTCACAGGTCTGCCTAAAAAGTGGATCAGACAGCTGCAGCTGATCCAGAACGCTGCTGCCCGCGTCCTCACTAAGACTAAGAACGTAGAGAACATGGACCCGGTTCTGAAGTCCTCACTAAGACTAAGAACGTAGAGAACATGGACCCGGTTCTGAAGTCCTCACTAAGACTAAGAACGTAGAGAACATGGACCCGGTTCTGAAGTCCTCACTAAGACTAAGAACGTAGAGAACATGGACCCGGTTCTGAAGTCCTCACTAAGACTAAGAACGTAGAGAACATGGACCCGGTTCTGAAGTCTTCACTAAGACTAAGAACGTAGAGAACATGGACCCGGTTCTGAAGTCCTCACTAAGACTAAGAACGTAGAGAACATGGACCCGGTTCTGAAGTCTTCACTAAGACTAAGAACGTAGAGAACATGGACCCGGTTCTGAAGTCCTCACTAAGACTAAGAACGTAGAGAACATGGACCCGGTTCTGAAGTCCTCACTAAGACTAAGAACGTAGAGAACATGGACCCGGTTCTGAAGTCTTCACTAAGACTAAGAACGTAGAGAACATGGACCCGGTTCTGAAGTCCTCACTAAGACTAAGAACGTAGAGAACATGGACCCGGTTCTGAAGTCCTCACTAAGACTAAGAACGTAGAGAACATGGACCCGGTTCTGAAGTCCTCCCACCGGCTCCCTGGATCTCAGAGAATAGACTTTAAAATCCTTCTGTTAGTCTATAAATCCCTGAATTAGCACCTAAATACATCACAGACTTGTTATCAGTGCATCAACCCTCCAGACCACTCAGGTCTTCTGGCTCCAGCCTGCTCTGCAGAACCAGAACCAGAACCAGACATGGAGAAGCAGCATTTAGTTCCACTGATCTGGAACAAACTTACAGCCTTTGACTGTTCTAGTTAAACTGTTTTACTGACACATCATTAGTTTAAGTTTTTAGTCCAACTGTTTTTAATGTTTGCTTTTAGTTTCTATTTTCCCATGTTCTCTTTTGTTTCTACATTTTATTCCTACTTGCTTTTATTCTGTTTTTTTCCCCCTGTATTTTAATCATGTAAAGCACTTTGCGTTGTCTCTGTACTGAAATGTGCTATACAAATAAATTTGCCTTGCCTATCGAGAAGGAAGGCGAGGGAAGATTGTGTCACAGTCTGCGCTCAGATCAAGCAGAAGGAGAATGGATAGTAAACTGGAGTCAGCAGCAAGGAGTAGGTCATTAGTGACTTTGATAAGTGCCGTTCAGCGCTGTGAAATTGTTCATATAAATTATTGCGGGATAGACGGGGATGTAGTTGAGCAGCAGCAGCTGTTTTTTTTTTTTCAAGAATTTTGGAAATGAATGAAAGATTTGAGACTGTACTAAAACTATTAAAAGGTTATTGGGGTGTGAACCAGGTTTCTTGGGAATCGGGGTTACAGCAGCCATTTTAGGAGCAGAGGGAACAGCAGCAGTGTTAAGGGAAGAGTGAATTAAGTTTGTAATGAGAGGGGACAGAGAGTGGAGGACAGCTTTAACGAGGACAGCAGGAAGAGGGTCTAATTGGCAAGTTGAAGATTTAGATTTTTTGATGAATTGGGAGACTTGGTTAACTGAGGGTAGGGTAAATACTGAGGTGCTGAGGAAGGAGTTCTCACCATCGGTGTCTTCCAGAGCCTGGATCATGTCTGGGTCCAGCGCCGTGCTCACCAGCATCTCCACGTAGCTCCTGAACATCTCCCTCATGGCACGGTTGTTCACTCCTCCCTTAACTGGCACTGCAGGGGGGGGGGGGGAATTACCAGATTAAAGCTGTAAAATGGAAATAATAGATTAAATAAAAATGCAAAGGCCTAATAAATATATCTTACTTTCATTCTCACTAGCCGCCTCATCAGAGGAGTCGGAGTCAGAAGACGAAGGTACCGATGACGGCACATTCAGCCACTTCTTCCTCTTCTTGGGTGGAGGCTCAGCCTTTACTTTGGTCGACTTGGACTTAGGCGGTCGCTCGGCCTTCTCCTTCTCCTTCTTCTCCAGCGTCTTCTTGTCCTCCTTCGCCCTGCCGCGGTCCGTAGCTCCGGCGCGTTTTTCCACCTTGTCCTGCTGCTGCTGTATTCGCCTCTCTGCCTTCTCCTGTGGTGGATGTAACCGCTTCTCTGCTTTCTCCTGGTGAGGCTGTGTCCGCTTCTCCACCTTTTCTTGCTGTGGCTGTACCCGCCTCTCCGCCTTTTCGTGCTGCGTTTGTGCTCGCTTCTCCGCCTTCTCCTGTTGCATCTGTATTCGCTTTTCTGCCTTTTCCTGCTGCAGCTGCATGCGCTTTTCCACCTTTTCCTGCTGCATCTGTATCCGTTTCTCCGCTTTTTCCTGCTGCATCTGTTCCCGCTTCACCCTGTCTCTCTCTTTCTCAGACTCCTTCTCCTTGGCTTTGGGCACAGCAGCTGCAACCTCCTTCTTCTCTTGGTGTTCTGCATTTGTTGCCGTTTTCGACGTTTTCTCTTTTTGCTCTCGGTGGACTGGTGGAGTCACACGTTCATCTTTCTCTGCTACCCTCGGTGGAGGGGGTGGTGGTGGAGGTGGTGCCTGGGTGGCAGGTGGTGACGCCATTCTAGGAAGGGACTGTCGCCTGTTGGACAAATTAAAACTGAGTTTAAACTTTGCTTTGGGTAATAACAGAGACTATATACTGTGAGACTGTATGCTGACACTAGAGCCCTCATGGACGAGTGATGCTAACGCGCTTCATTCCTGTTCCAGTCTAAAAACAGCCAAAATGGTGAATGAGCACCACAGATGTTGGTTGATACATATGCCTCTCGCACTAAGAATAGTATTAGAAGTCCTTTGCTACCATCTAGTGGGCGGAGTGTGAACTACACCTGGTTCATAGAAGCGGAAGTGTGCAATGGGTTGACCGCATGAAATTTGACTGATACTCTCAGTAAATAGTCTTAACCCTGATTTAGGTTGTGCAATAAAAATTCATAAAGGTTTACTATTGTCCTCTACAACTTATATATCAGAATAGACAATATGTGACCGAATTTCTAAAAGTTTCTTTTAAATTTTGGCTTTGAAGCTTTTTAGCGACACTAGGCAGTTAGGGAATGTATAACATGATTTAATCATTTTCTGTTTTTAACATAAATGCAATAATTTAACAATTGATTATTTTTGTTATAACTGGATATTTTCAACAGGGTTTCCTCCAGGATTTTTTTTAAACTAGTTTACATATTTGTTGATACATTTGGGACCCACACTGTAGGAGACTTTTACCAAGACAAAAAAGGTATTAAAAATAGTGATTAAATGTGTTTGGGACTAAAAATTTCCTTTTTATAAATTTGAATACATTGCCTGAATCCGAACTACATAACACAAACTGTACCAAATGGATGTGATGGGAGCATAATGTGTAGAACGGAGAGTACTACACATTATCAATCTGCCTGGCCGGGTTAATGTTTTTGAACAACCAATGGGTTTTCATGGTGCAATGTTTAAAATTCAGCTAAATACTGAAAAATGCCTGTATTCTACTGTCCCAGATGCTTTTATCCCGTTTGTTATGAGACAGAACCTTGTATTAGGGCATATACTTTTGTAATGAATTACTTTTTCATCATTTGATTCAGTGTAGCACAATGGAGACACGTGCAGAGTTTACAATTTCTACAAGCAGATCCAAATTATACATATTACTAATTAGTACTAGTATGACTTATTTCCATTCCCTAACTGCCTAGTGTCGCTAAAAAGCTTCAAAGCCAAAAAAAAAAAAAAAAAATATGGTTACATATTACCCATTTTAAACAAAAATGTTATATATCTTTGTTTAAAATATTTTCCTAAATACTTTGAATAGCATTTTTACTAATAATGATCATACCACTCCGTGGCTCATTTTAACCAAACAAATAAATATCAGAGTTTTTCTGATCACCTTTAATTGACAATGGTGAAAAACCGATGACTCAGCACTAAATGGCCTATGCCTTCATTAAATATTTAGTACAGTAAGTCCAGGAATGTAAAGGTTTAGGAAGGTTACCTGAGCCCAGGAGCAGATCTGCGCCAAGGTCTCCGAGAGCAAACCCTCACGTAGTCCTTTTTGTTGACGTTCTCCAGAAACTTCACATATATCCGCTGGTACCGCCTTTTAGCATCTCCGAAGTATCCAAGATACTAAAACAGAAATATATTTCCAGAACTTTGTAAAAGCAACAACAACAGCAGCAAAAACTCTAACATACTTTCTTTTGTTTAACTCATATAAGAGCAGAAAGTTCAAACAGCATCTAAGTCAACAGGACCGTTGACAGGTGTGGTTAGACCACGGAAACCCTGCGGGTCAACTCACATTGCTTGTGGCGCAGAACTGCCTCTGCCCATCTTTGATCTCCGGGCTGAACTTCTGCAGCAGGGCTTTCTGCACCCTCCAGATGGGCGGAGGCTCGCGGCCTGTCTGCAGAGCCAGCTGTGCACAAGCACAGGACACACGGAGGTTCATCCAGAGAAGCAGAAACGCATACAATCAAACGTACACCCAACCGATCAGACGCAGAAATACCTTGAGAGTCCGAATGTCCTCCACCCGCACCACAAACTCGTCCCGTTCTCTGAAAATGCCCTCCCCTCCACTTTCGCTTTCATCCTCCTCGCTTTCTCCAACAATGGCTGCGTCTTCCTGCTTCTGGGCAAGGTGCAGCGAGGTGATCTTAGGAGCTGGAGGCTCTTCGGGAGAGGGAGGCGACTCTGGAGACGGCATGGGGGACTCCTTTTGGGCTGAGGATGGAGGTGGAGGAGGAGGAGAGGCTGGAGGCGGCGTGGTGGTGGGCTGAGGAACAGTGGCTGGTGCAGGAGGTGGAGGTGGAGAAGGGGATCTGGGCGCGTCGGGGCTCAGAGGCTGGGAATCCTCCTGTTGCTCCTCTTGTGGAGGTTGCGGCGAGGGGAGAGAGAGGGGAGGAAGGGGGGAGTGAGAAGGAGAGGAGGAGGAAGCGGGGGAATGGGGGACAGACGGTTGCTCGGGAGTTGCTGGCTCGGGTGGAATCTCAGGAAGAGGAGCTGGAAGAAAGAAGGAGACGACGAAATGTGTGAGATTCTAACAGATTAACTGAGGTCCTGTTTGAAAGAGTGTCGCGTTAATCCAGGGCGATGGTGACCGATTAAAGCAGCAGCACGTCCTCTACTGAAGACACCCCCCCACCCCAAGTTACTTAGGGACTGTTTAGCAGGCTGGCTGGCTGCATGTTGACGATCTGTTTCAAGGTGTGAACGGAGAAAAAAAAAAAAAAAAAAACGTCGAGGCTGTGCTGGAGGTGTTGAATGTGGGTGTGTTATTTTATTTTATTTCATTCTAGACTCTCAGCGTAAACTCAAATACCCACCGTTAGGCCAAGCGTGTCTGGAAAGAAAAAGGGAGTCAAACTGCCAACCTCTGCCTGCTAGAAATGTAGCAATTTAAAATTTTAAATCTTTTCAAAACTCCTCTCTCTCTTCGGGTCGTTCTTATCGTGCTGTAAACTACAACGCTTCACTGTAATTTAACCTGCTTTGATAACTGGGGACTTTATGCACTTTATCGCAATTATTTATGAGATTTATTTGGGTAACGACAAAAGTGACAATAAAAAGGTATTTGTAATTTCCCTTTTTAGGCAACTGAAACCCTAATACTGCTCTTTAAATCATAGCCACTCAGAAAAGGGCCTCTTGGGGACACGAGTAGCATAAAAGAAGTGAGGTATTTAATAACTAAACGGCTCAATGTTTGAATGCTTGGATATTTATTGATGCTCTGGTGGAACCGACTGCAGAGAAAATAAAATCAACAATCCCAACAACAGCGTCAATTTATAGGGTTTTTGTCACGATAAATCAAAATTATTATAACAAGAAACTTTTCCCGGTGATTCCTGCAGTCAACAGAAGATTTAAAGTCATTTTCCTTTTAACTATTAGTCTTCTGAATGTAGTTTTATAACTCATCTCTACCAGCAGCAGGTCACACAGAGTTAGTCTGGTCTGGTCGGGGGTCATAATCTGTCGTATTTCATGAAAATCTACACCTCCAAAACAGTGATCAGAACTGAAATAAAAGGAAATTGGCTTTAATTCAAAGATTTATTTAGAAAATATACAGTTAAAAATTGTGAAAGTTGAGAATTTTATGGCACGTTATTTCTGTAATTTGTTAAAACATTGAACTAAAATTTAAAATAAACCCAATAAGTAACTGGGCCACGCTATATTAGGAAAACGTGCTTTGCATGATAATATCAGTGAATTCTGCAATGATCATATAACCTCCAATAACAAATGAATAGTAAAAAAAGCATAAATATGTTTTTCCTTTGGTGTTATCTTATTCAGCTACTGTAACAACCAGTCTTTATTGATCGCATTAAAAACAATTTACCACCTCGTTACCAACTAAAACTTTTTATTGCTACCTTTGACAG